>JAWHQI010000204.1:1278607-2557214 GCA_033032865.1 Dactylorhiza incarnata | reverse complement strand
CAATGACTATAATAAAATGGGAATTTTTAGACCGAATCAAGGAAAGACTGGGACAAGATGCCTTAGCAATAGAGTTGTTAAAGGTTTGCCAAGGAAGGAGGGACCAAACAATTTTAGGTAGAAGGTGATCTTCTCTACACTAAAGGAAGGAGATCATACATCCCAAAGTGGGGAAACCTGTGCAAGGACTTGATCAAGAAATGTCATGACACCAAGTGGGCAGGCCTCCCAGGTGAAAAGAGGATAATGGCTCTATTGGAGATCATGTACTTTTAGCCAAGGATGAAAGATTGTGTGGACCTCTGCGTGAAGACATTTCTTGTGTGCAAAACACAAAGTGGAGAATTGTCAGCCCGTTGGGTTATTAAATCCATTATTGATCCCAGGTCATCCATGGGACACAATAACGTTTGATTTCATCAATGCTCTCCCAAAATCGGGAGGCTCCAGGTCAATTGTGGTGATCATAGATCGTGTTTCCATGTATGGGACATTCATCCATGCACGTAAGACTGCACTGGTCAGGAGGCTGCAAAAGTATTTTTCAAGCATGTAGTTAAGTATTGAGGGCTACCCCAAAATATAGTTAGAGATCGGGATCCTCGCTTCACTGGGAAACTATGGACATAGTTGTTCAAGATGTTCGGTTCACAACTAAACTTCTCTCCCGTTTTCTCCCGCAATCTAATGGGCAAACAGAGAGGGTGAACAACCTACTAGAATGCTACATGTAGCACTTTGTGATTGCTCACATGTCAAAGATATTAGACATGACACAATTCTCTTATAACTTGCAACAAAGCGAGTCAACATGAAAGAGTCCCTTTCAATTGGCAACAAGATGTCAACCACTTACACCAGATGCAAACAAGGGAGATGGAAAAAGACTAGGAGCCTTTCAAATGGCTAAGTCATGGGAACAACAAAATGACATGGCCAAAGTTTACTTAGAAAAAGTATGAAGAAGTGTGCAGACGCAAAGAGAAGACCTCAAGGGTAGGCCTAAGGGAAAGTAATTCTACCTCAAAAATTCAAAGCTCTACGCGGCATGCACAACGGTATTGTGAGGATATACGAGGGGCCATTTGAGGTTATTGCCAAACTAGTCAAGATGTGATACCTCCTTGACCTACCCAACTCTTTGAAGATACATCTGGTCTTCCATGTGAGCATGCTAATGCCCTATCATGAAGAGCCAGAGGATCTCTGGAGAGTAGAATCACATAGATCACCTCCCATAATGATGAACCCTTCGAAAAGAAGTTGATGAAATACTCTCAAGAAGGGTTGTGCAACAATGTGGTGTGCTACCAAATACACAATTCTTAATCAAATGGAAGTGATTGCCAGAAGCTGAAGCAATTTGGAAGACAATTGAAGATCTGTGGCAATTCAAGGACTTCATCTAATTTTAGGCCCAACTAGCTGAAGTTAAAAGACCCAATTTTCGGCCCAACTAACTACACTTAGTCACAACAACAACAAAAACAACAACAGAACCCATATAGTCCCCAATCATTGGGGGTATGGGCGGGGGAAGATTGGAAACAGACCTAACCTTTGGCCATATGCCCAAAGTGGCTTCTCTCAGAGGAGAAAGACCGAACCTTTGACAATAGATGCACAAAGTGGCTGCTCACAGATTACCACTGAAATAGTGGCCCCCTATACCGTCACGTTTGCTGCGGAATCATGCCCTCAAATCAAAGCCAAAGACATCAGAGAGGGCAGACTCAAGAATCCATTTTGATTTATGTGCACATAACCATGCTTCCTTCATTCAGCATCCAGAGCATTGGTCTTGCACAACACTTAGTCATGAAGCCAAAATATGAAGAAAAAATCCAAGAAGTGGGAAAAGGCCCATGCAGTATAAGAAGACCCAAGAAGTGTACATGACTCATGAAAGAGCCATGAAGAAGTTTCTTGGGTATTGTCATGAATATTTTTAAGAACTGATTTTTCTTGTAAATTATGTAAAATAGCAAATACTCTAGAAAATTAGGAATCTAGATTATTCCATTCTTTGGAGGGAGACCTTCAATATGCCTATATAAAGGGAGACTCCTTCATTTGAGATCATCCAAGTTAGAATAAGGCTTTCAAGTTCTTTTGAGTTCTCTTGTTCTTATGCTTTCTTTCTCATCTTCCACCACACGTTCTCTGGGAGTGAGGTTGAGTTAGCTAACCTCAAGGGGTGGCAAGAGGAGGTAAGGTCGTGCGCGTGACTTGGTCGAGGGACAAGTCCGTGATAGTGTGCTCTACTCAATGCATCGACCACACGATTCTGAACTCCACCCAGATGCTTGAGGTGGAACGTGCACTCACATTGAAATGATGACCATTTGGCATTTCTTCTATTTAAAATTTTTAGGGCCCTAAGTACCTTAGAGCCTTTTAGTCAGAATTCAATATGAACTCTCTTTAGATATGGTCGTTCCTCTAAAACTTCAAAACTTTTTTTTTGTAAAACTTCATAACTTGGTCATGTAAATATGTCTATATCGTAAGGAGCAACGAGATTCACATCATTTAGCTTCTTGCCCATATGAGGTGTTTCATAGTGAATTTCAGTGACTTTATCATAATTAGATAGTGTCAATACCTTGTCACTTCCATTTTTATTAACAAACTTGCTCAGCTTTTGTAGTCCACTTGAATACTCCATTTTTTCATAAAATCAATGATTAGTGCAATCAAGCATTTGTTGCACTTTCCTACCACCTGCTGTTGACTTCCTACTCATCTCAAACATCTCCTAGCCCCACTTAAATTCTTTTCCCCCACTCTCCACAGCCCGTCCGTTAATAACACGCTGCTGATATTATTTCTCAGCATGCCAGCTTCCCTCACTATGGGGTGAACCACACCCTTATCTTCTTACGCATTCGCCAGTCCTTTTGAGTGGGAATCAGCACTTTGCTCACCAATGAGTTGATGAATTTGCCAACAAATTTATGTGGCAAGTAATGACCTTCCAACTTATACAAACGTGATTACTTCAGATTAAAAATCAGTAATTTTATTTATTTAAATATGAGGTCAGCAAGTCTTCAAGAACTTGTTTATAATGTTCTCACATAGTCAGCTGAATTTCTGGAGATATAAGCGAAATTAGATGTGCACAATCTGGATGAAGGTGGTGAGTGTGGGATGCCTACATCCCTTGAACTACATTTGGAAATGACAATTCCATGAGTAAATTGCTATATTGCACATGATGTGACCGTGGAGGGGAAATTGAGTGACACTCTTAGGGCCTATTTGAGCTGCTGGCTCGCACCGACAGCGGAACGGCCGCTGGAGCTCGGGCATCTGGCCTGGAATAATGACTAGAACGGAAGATTTCCTCTACGCGGAACACAATTCCGGAGCGGAGCTGGTTAGCCTTAAGTTATTATGCATTCAGCAATTGAGGATTACGTCTGTGAAACAAGTGTTGGCTCGAAACATGATTTATGCATATGCCCAGCCTCGTGGTTTAAACCTGAAATGGGATTCTCAGCAGTCAGTATATGGGTCTTGATTGTTTCTTGTCTATTACTTCGAACGATATATGAAATTTTCACTGATTTAGTTTGAACTTGGACAGGAACCAGGTGATTAAGCTAAATGTAAACCAAATCAAGACCCAAATTAAGAAGATTTATCTGTTGCTGATATGTTAACTGTATCTAGACTGTTTTGACTTGAACAAAACTATATCTAAACCAAAAGGTCCCAAATTAAAGATGATACATCATATCCTCCTAGAAATTTTCAATTAAAATTGAAAATTTCTATATAATAAATTATCTCAAAACTCATCTTAATACGAAACCAGTTTTTTTCGATATTCGTGTTTAGCTGTAATGATAATTAGTATCTGCCTCATCAGAGTACCAGTTTTGTTCCCTCTCATTTTACCAATATATTTCTGGTTAATTAAAAATTATTTGATTCTTCTTGTCAGCTTTTCCTGTTATTAGATTAATTTTCTTTCATTTCTCTGACATAGTCTGAGCTAACTTGTCCTTCAATAGAATATTTTTTATTCTCACTAAAACACACGAAATAATTTATAATTTTTTTTCTTTCTCATGGCATTTACTGGTTGAGTTTTGTTTCTCTCTTCGTGTCTCCAACTGTGTACTATAGATTAGATGTTGATCAGAAAGCAATTTTACATTGTATTTTTTCTGGATCAGTTAACTGAAATTTATATGCCTTCTGGATGTTTGGATCATTCATTTGTGTTTAATATAACATGTTAAAGTTTTGTTTTTTTGTCCCAGCGAGATGTGGTTGTTTACTCACACGGGATACTTGCTTCGAGGAGAGATTGTGTTGCTTTCTCAGCTATGGTTCATAGCTCCTTAACACCTGGCATCAGTTCAGAATCTGCAACCACTTCTATAGACAACCCATCCTACAGTGGAGCAGTTCAAAGATCTGATGATATTACGATCAATAGTACCGTCCATGGAAGAAACTGCTCCAGGCTTCAGATCGACGTCGACAGAAAGACCGATGATAACTCCATGTCTCAACTTCCTAACAAAAGGAAGATGGCTAATAGGATCACCTTCTCCGGCAAACAACTCCCTCTGAGACCTCCTGCTCGTGTTTCAAACATAGCAGGTTGTGGAGAAATGAAGTCCAAAGATCGGAAGGTAATTTGATGATTTTAATGGAAATAATTTATTTTTTCTTGCTTAGGGGCGAAAATGATCGATATTGAGTCAATATAGCTAATTTGAGTCAAATCTCTTAATTATGAATATTTTTTTAAGTTTTAAATGAGTTATATTCACACACACACACATATATCTATATATCTATATAGATAGATAGATAGATATATATAGATATATGTATATATATACACATTTGTATGTGTATAACATAAATGTGAATGTATGTAATATATTCTAATACTTTGCAATGCATGTGTGATGAATAACGTATGAATGTGTGTAAGCTGATATTCAGTTGAATCGAATTAATAACGAGTGAGTCATCCTTAGATTTGGTGTCGATTAAATCGAATGGGAAAATTTATCGTACTTAACATCTTGTACAAAATGCTGAATCTTGCATGTTTTAGTTTAGGGTATGAAGAGTCTTGAGAAGGAAATGGTGATGACTTCCTACCAAGCATCATTGCAGAATCAGAGGCTTCCTAAAGGCTTTGTGTATGTTCCTGTTGGTTCTCTTCAAAAGGATGCTTCGGCTGCTGCACACGATTCCAATTCTTGCGAACTCCAAGAACCCGGCGGGTAACCCCGAAAGAAAAAGAAACGCGGTTAAATTTTTGATCAGAGAACGGTGTTTCAGATCGTAAGGCTCCGGACGCACGCTCGAGCATATCGTGTCGAAGAAAACGAGCCGAGTCAAGTAATGGCCCCGGGCGCCAATGTATTTATACCTGGAGATGATCCCCCCTTGTTCAGAAAGTTTTGATGCAAGCCTCTTTGTATATGTGGGAGAATTGTACAGAGTAATGAGGGCTTAGATTTCATTAATCAATGGGTGCAGGGTTTTGCTTTTGTAGTTGTATGTACACTAAAGGATATAGGTTTTAAATTTTTTTATTTTTGCATTAATTTTTACCCTCCTCCTAGGATTTAGTTGTATGTACCAATCTGGAATGGCTTAGTAGCAGTGGGTAGATATTCTTGTATGGTTCCATGCTATCCTCCCCCCCCCCCCCCCCCCCCCCCCCCCCTCCTTTTGTAAATATTACTTGGTCTTGCTCCTACTTATGCATGAGATTGTCCATTTTCCCCCTTGTTGTTTTGTAGCTGTATACTAAGATTCTATATTAAAATTTATTATTTATTTATTTATCCCCCCCCCCCCCCCCCCCTCCATTTTCCCCCTAAAATTGAAATTTTGATCTTACATCAACAGTTTTTATATGGTAATAGTGTCTATGTGAGGTTGACTTTACTTTTGAAATTCAAAGTCAGCTATATGCTTCTCAAGATTATTGTTTGGGTTTACTTCTGTGAATAACCGTTGTATGACTGCTAATAACATCGGCCCTTATTTATTTTGATGTGCCGGTGAATTGTTGATTTTGATGTAGTTGGGTTTAATTTAAATTTAAATAAAATTTCTTTTAGCTTTGTATTTCCATGCCCGCAAATTTAGAAAAAGCTCACCAAATTCGTCATCATTGCAAGCTAATAAAGATTCAGGTAATCCCTCCTAAGTTTCAACAAGTAAAGATAATGGGGGTGTTACACTATTTCTAAAGATTAGGGGAGCTATTGGTTATAGTGAAAAAGATAACAAGTGTTATGAGGCTTATTGACTATAGTGAAAAGGATAAGAGTGATTATACACATTTCTACAGGAGGTTATTGACTATGGTGAAAAAGATAAGGGAGGTTATTGACATTGATTTTTGTGTGTTTGCTATAATGTTGTTCAATCATGCCGCACTCATGTTAGGCTCCGTTTGGCACGGCGATGACGGTCGTGAACGCGGTGGTAAAACCGTCATTCATGAACGGGCACTTAAGGAACTTCATCCTCTTTTATGTTCATGCGGACACAATTTCTTAGATGGGTGTTCATGAATGACGATTTTACCACCACGTTCATGGCTGCCACCACTGTACCAAATGGAGCCTTAGCCACGATCAATGACAAGACCTTTCACAATTTTTGAAATTTTTTGCAATGCATTTTTGCTCTAAAAATTGAACATAAAAGTACCAAGTTCCATAAGTGAGAAAGTACGAAATTCCATAAGTGAGATCGTGCGTTCACGAACGACGACTTATAATCACTGCGTTCACGATCACCGCCGCCGTGCCAAAAGTGAGTCCTAATCCAAACCAATGTGTTTTTAATATAATATAATATAAATAATATTGATTATTAATATTGACTATTAATATCTTTTGAAAAGGATATTCTGAATAGCAGTAAATAATAAGATAAATACGATTTTAAAATAATGAAATTAAATCTTCCAGTCTCCCCCTAAATTACAGAAGCAAGCATTCTGCTTCTCAAAGTAAACGCCGGAACTTCGGCCGGCCGCGGTGGCCGGCAGAGCGTCAACTCTCCGAGATCAACAGCGTCTCTGCTTCTCCTCTTCCACAAGCTCTCCGCCGGTGGCCTATCCTTCCTCTCCACCGGCAGCGGCGGATCTATCCCCTCCACCGACGTCAAAACTCTCGCGGCTCCTCTTCTCGCCGGCCTCGGGGCAGGCTTTGCCGGCTCCATATTCCTCCGGCAGCTCCCCGGAGAACTTCCACTCGAGGAAAAGGAAGCTGAGGTGACGAAGAGATTGAAGCCTCCCCCAGCCGCTGACGCCGCCGGCGGTTTGCAGCGTTTGATCTGTCCCATGCAGCCCACTTTCGGAGATAATGGCTCGTCGCCGGCATCCGGTGTTCCGAGGAGGAGGCGGCGGCGGCTCCGGCCAGGCTTCTTCAGCGACGGTGAGGTGCTGGGTTTGGATTTGGACGGAATTTTGATGCACCATGCGTGACTGAACGCCATGCGTTCGGGAAGAGATTTAGAGCAGAGAGAGAGAGAGAGAGGAGATATATAATAGGGCTGACTAGTGAGTTGAGCTATTTGGGCTAAGCTCGAAATCAAAATTATTTTGAGTCGAGTCGTCTCAAGCTCACTCTGAATTCTGAGCCGTTTCGAATTGAAATCTATTTGGCTTGAAATTGAGTATTTTTCTCTTTATTTTGAGTCGGCTCGTTGGACTCAACTCGAAATCAAAATTATTTTGAGTCGAGTTTGCTCGACTCGAAATGACTCGATTTCGAGCCGGCTAGAAATGAAATCGAATCGGTTCGAAATTGAGCATTTTTTCTCTTTATTTGGAGTCGACTCGTTGAACTCAGCTCAAAATCGAAATTACTTAAAGTCGAGTCGGCTCGACTCTAAATGACTCGATTCCGGGCCGAATCGAAATGAAATCAAATCGGCTCGAAATTCAACATTTTTTATTTAGACATTTATTATTTAGGACTTTAGTGTTTTTTTATTTTTAAATAATAATATATTAATAACTACATAATATTTAAATCATTTCGAGGAGGCAGACTCGAATTTGAATCGATTCAAACTGAGTGTAATCAATTGTAAACAATTTTGTTTCAACTAAATATTCGAGCGACTTTTGAGTCTGCTCAATAATATGCGTAGCCCTAATATATAATATATTTTATGGATTTTAATTAATCTTGATGACCTGAATGAAGGTTTTTTTGTTCATTTCCTTTGTATTCTTCTCTCCTTCAAATTGCTTTTTTTTAACGGTCGTCTCATTCATTGGCTGAAACTGCGTATTATCACTTTGGTTTTTTTTAGGTTAAGAGAGGATTCTCCATATTGTTCTTTTTTAGGGTTTTATATAATAATAATAATGCATATTTTATTTTATAATAATTAATAATTTTAAGTCATCTATTGACATTTGTAATTTTATTTTACTGATTTTTAATTGTATTGTTAAATGACTCATTTATGTAGTAGTTTGTTAATGTTTAATATTCCTTATGTGATATTGTTTGTCATACCTTTTTATTAAAGTAATTTAACAACATAAATTTTAATTATATAGTAGATAATACAATTATTAGGTTATTGTTGAATCGATCCTAAATCATGATTAATATAAAATTATTTAAAACCGGCTTTGACTTTGAAATTTTGATATTATTATCAATAAAAAAAATCATTTTTTTGAGATTATTCTTTGAAGTCTTGGAAGATTATTCCTAATGAAGAATTTGTCATACTATAGGTGAACCTCTTGTAGAAATACCTACCACAAGAGTACAAATATACAATAAATAAATAAAAATGATTTAAATTAGTGGCACATATATGATTAAGCACTAATGTCCCTTTCTTGGCACTAATATTTCATAACTTGACCCTTTGGAGTTTATATAGGGGCGTTGATATCCGCACCGCAGTTTTGGCTATCCGCACTCTATTTGTATGATTTATTAATTACGTGCCTTTTAGAAATACGTCTTGTACATGCATTTTTAGGAAAAATGTTCGACATGAAAGTTGTAGATCTCGTCGAGATCTACAACTTTCGTGTTGAACACTTTTCCAAAAAATGCATGTAAAAGGCGTATTTCAAAAAATTCACTATAATTACGTCCATATTTCAATCAAGACGGCAATACGTCTTGTGTGTGCATTTTTATGAAAAGTGTTCAACACGAAAGTTATAGATCTCGACGAGATCTACAACTTTCGTGTTGAACACTTTTCCTAAAAATGCATGAACAAGACGTATTTCCAAAATGCGCGTAATAACTCATACAAATAGAGTGCGGATAGTCAAAATCACAGTGCGGATATCGGCGCCCTTTATATATTAGCAAATTATAAATGAGTAATTGATAAGGTTATTATCGATCCGACTTTGAGCCAAACCAAACCAATGAGGGTCCGGGGAAGGGTCCCACCACAAGGGTGAAATGTTGTCTAAGTCATCCTACATTTTTGCAAGAGACTGTTCCTAGGATTCGAAACCGTGACCTCAAGGTCACACGACAACATCTCAACAGGTGGTGCGCCAAAACTCCCCTTCTGATTGGTAAACGAAAACATAAAATAAAAAATAATAATTAGTGTTGAACCCGGAAATCACGGTTCAACGAGCAGTTCAGACCAAGAGTATAGCTTGCACTTAATTCTCCTAAGTTGACTCACTAGGCCAGACTCTCGGGACATGAAACATCACTCTTTACGGTGGAAAAACTAAAATAGACATTCGAGCTGCAACAAGGAGGTCCTGTCACACACCGAGAAGATCTTAGAGAGCTTCCCCTCCTAAGCCAAAAGCTGAACCGAACACCTTGGAGAGTACAAGAGAGTTCCTAACCATACACTCGGAAACCAGGGTGAGCAGCAAGTCAGAACCCTCTCGCCAATCAAAGCTAGCCAAAGGAGAGAGAAACCTCTTTTTCCTCTCCAAAGGTGCCCTTGAGAGTCTATTTAAATTTTCCAAAAATGATCTGCGGATAGTGAGATTCCGCCTTTTGATTTTTCTAAATGCAACCCAAATTGATCTGTCAACACCGGAATTCCGCTGTTTGGAAAAGCCGTGCTAGTAGGATTGACTAAGCTATAGGCGAGCCGAGGTAGTTCTTTTCAGCTCACCCAGGTGTGACGAGTACTCCGTGGGGTGAACGACTCACCACTCACCCCTGATCATCGGGCGAGTGCTGATCGCGCAACCTCGCCTGCGGGTCTGGCCACTCGCCCCGGGCACCGGGTCAGTGCTAGCACGAAATGATCAACTCGTCAGGTCGCCCATTCATGCCTTATCTTGATCATTCGACCACTCGACAAATACGGAGTTGCACAATTAGTACAACAAATAGAACTTAATTTTCACATCATTCAACCACACATCTCATTTTTCTCAGCACAATTTTATATTATAGATTTTCTCAGCGCTAAATCCATTAATTTCTTATTATTGCCGGACATGTTAAAATGAGTACAAAAATCATAAACAAATAAATAAAACATGTCCAACAAATTTTTTAATTATTTCGAATTAAAGAAGAGGATGTCATTTATATAAATGAGATTGGAAATATAAACTATGACAAAACTATCAAAATGCCCATAAATAAATGTATATAAAAAAAATAACAGCAATATGAAATTACACCTCCTACAATATACAAATTACATATGATAATTATTAAATAAAAATGAAATAATATTATTTACTCAAATACAAATTATTTTCATGTTATCTTTTAAGTATTAATTTCCAATCAATAATGACACATTTTTTTATATATATTTTACACTTGTTCCTCAATTTACGAATAGATTATTAGATTTTGGTCCGATTTTAAAGCACGGACGTATATTATTAATCAATTCTTGGTCTAGAAATTAGTTAAATATTTAACTCTTCATGACTAAAATATATGGCTTAAGATAATGACATCTGGGACGATTAGCAGATAAACACTGATTTATTGATTTATATTAAGAAAAGTCAAAGCATCAGCTAATCATTTTCTTGCAAATGAATTTATTGAAATTAAGGCTCCGTTTGGCGCAGTTTATTTTTGCTCTGGTGAGTTTGGACAAAAACGTCCGTCATAGAATGTATGTTTGGCATGACAACGGTTAGGACCGCCGCCAAGAAAAGAAAACTAATTTTGAACATAAAAGTGAATGAAATTTTTTATGTGATGTCGTTCACGAATGGCAGTTCATAAACATCGTGTTCGTGACCTCCACCATCATGCCAAACGGAGCCTAAGGCTCCATTTGGCACAGCGGTGGCGGCCGTGAGCGCAGTGATTATGAACCGTCGTTAGTGAAGGCCCGACCTCACCTAAGGAACTTCATCTATTATGAACCGTGTTCAAAACTAATTTTGTTTTCTCGGTGATGGCAGTAACCGTTTTCATGTCAAACACATTCTATGATGGCGGTGTTTTTGTCTAAACTCACCAGAGCAAAAACACACTGCGCGCGGCGATGACGGCCGTGATGGTAACGAACTATCGTTCGTGAACGCCCGATCACACCTAAGAAACTTCTCACTTTTATGTTCAAAATTGGGGTTGCGGCATTTGGAGTCCGCGTTTGTGGCAAACGCCGCCGCAAGGCGGGTAATCAAACGCCCGGCGGTGGCGTTTGCCGCGTCTGGTCCCGCTGCAAGGAGGAAAAGCTGCCCGGCTGCCGCGTTTCGATCCCCGCCTCCGTCCCTCCGATTCGAGACCTTCGTCTCCCGCCGTCTGCTCCCGCCACCGCCGCGCCAAATAAAGCCTTAGTTTTCTTTTCTTGGCTGCGGTGATAATCGGTCATGCCATATACATTCATTCCATCACGGTGGCGTTTTTGTCCAAAATCACCGGAGCAAAAACCCCGCGCCAAAAGAAGCCTAAATATCCCTAACGACCATATTTTCTACATCAGGTACAGATTTGTGCACAATTAATATAATTTATCAAATAATAAAAACAAAGATTATTATAAATAATTTATTATGCTATGGTAATCTCATCTACAGGTATACTCCCACAATCCTGGCAAAAATACTTTTTTTTTTCAGATTTCAAACCTGGACTGCAGGTGCAGGAAAAAAAGCAGCAGTATCTCCTAGTAATCTTTAAAGGCTCCTGCTTCATTTACTGTAAATATTCAGAAATGATTGAATCTGGCTTTCATGAGCAGTAAATTTCAAAAATATGAGAGCCGAGATGGTAAAAATAATAAAATGAGAGCGAGTAAAAGTGATTTTTCGATATAAATCAAACACGCGTAGGAATTGCATTCCGACAAAATACATAAATATCGCTGCGAATCATTTCAATGTGATTCAATTCCTGAATTGAAATACACTTGAACAGGGGAACTATTTCTGTGCGGGATCCATTTGGAAAATCGAGTTGAATTTTTCAATCGGAAAATCCAGTCCGATCCAAATTTCAGCCGGATTTCCCTCATTAAAATTTGTGCTTGCACTATTTTGACGGTCAGATTTCACCCCGCACATAGAGGATCGTGCATTGCCCGTAATTAACAAATTTTGCTAGGGTCCTATGTAGTTATGGAATTGAAAATGAGGAAGCTAGGGCATGGAAGGACTTCTTCAGTGAATTAGAGATATTTTACTTGTTAACTGAATATTTGATCTAAAGAGTAGCAATTAATGAGGTTTTAAGTTGAATATGGATTAGATTACTATGTGCAACATCAAGCTTCAGCTCTTCCCTTGGTTTCTACTCCCTAGAAAGTGATATTATAGAGCAAATGTATCCCAGGGGTCTTGGTTTCTTCAACTATGGCCGGGCAGGGTTCAAGAGAGGCGACTTCCACGACGACTTCATGTGGTTGAGTGTGTTCTTGGTGAATGATAGTTGATGTTGAGAAGTTTTTATCTGAGAGGGAACGACGGCAGATGCTGAGAGCTCTTGTGTGAAGGGAGATTGTTAAGACACGCGAGAGTATTGGTTTAGTCCCATATAGGATAGGTGATGTTGGTGTAGAAATATCACGTGGTTGACCGTCACGTGAGCTTAAGTTTTGGGGTTGAATATGAGCTTGGTGACCGGTGTATTTCGTCCAACTACAACTCCTCGTTGTCTCTGCAACTAATACTAATGTCATATAGGATGCGTAAAATTTGTGTACGGAGATGATCGCGCGCAATCACTATGTGATCATGTCTGATCATTATGATCGTGCAGGATGATCACGCAATCATTTTGTGATGATCGTGTGGGATCACATAATGATCATTTGTTATCTGTTATGGGCTTGTTTTGTTGGCGATCGATGGAGACGGGGATACAAGGGCAAGCCCTAGAATGGAGGTAGAGGAGGAGAAGTTTAGAAGAAGAAGCTTGGGAAGGGGATGAGAGGAAACCCTAGAGGAGGAGAGAGCTAGAGAGAGAGAGGGAGAGGAATTTAGAGAGATAAAGAATTTTGATATTTCATTGCTTAATTTCAAATACAAGACAAGACCTCCTTAAATAAGGCCCCAAGGGCACGGGTGTAAATACCTGATACCATGAAACTATGTGAAATATTAAAACACATAAAAGACTACATAACTTGACTCAAATCATACAATATTAAAACATCTAAAACACTCGACTCAATACAATACGACTTAATATAAAAATACTCTGATAGTAGATAACCAATGGCGTGAGGACCATAACATTTTCATAATGATCATGTGCATTATAATGATTAAGCGCGATCGTTATTGTGATGGCATGTCATCAAAATTATAATGGACGATCACATAATGAATCATTACGGACCCAAAATTTGTGTTTGGGATTGGAACACCAAATTTCACCATAATCTAATTTACAGTTTTTAACCAGTATTTCATTTGCATCTGAAAGCTCTCTCTCTCTTTGACCTAATTGCTTGTCTACAGCCTCGGCCCTACAAAATCTCCTTTCCAATCGTAATCCTATTTATCCTCCACATTGTTGCCCCTCCGTCGAGCCTACTCTACCGAATTTGTTGCTCCTACTCCTCCAGCGAGCCGTCTTCAGAGGTTATCTATAGATGTTGCTCCATCTCACTTACATCTCCTCTTTCCATTGCTCATACAGAATACTTATACTTCATTGTTGATCCTTAATTTTATGTGATGCATATTATATTTTACTTGGTGGGATGCTTTTATGTGCTTAATTAGACATTTTATGCTCATATTAATTTATAGGAATAATTACCAAAACTTCCCCCGGAAATCGGCATAATTACAGGTTGCACCCCTCTTACTTTTGAAATTATAAAAACCACCCCTGTAAGTTTACATTTCATAACATCCATGCACAAACTTAAAGGGGAGATCTTTTGTGCATGGATGTTATGAAATATACTCTCACATGGGAGGTTTTTGTAATTTCAAAAGTAAGAGGGGTGCAACCTGTAATTTAGCAAAACCTAGAGGGGAGGTCCTGGTAAATGACCCTAATTTATAAGAGAAATATCATGTTCGCAGCATGGCATGTCCTACTTTTTCCCGCTTCGTAGTTATTCACCCATTTGATTGATAAACAACAATTTAAATGGAACAAATATATAGTTTACAACTACAATTACCCCAGAAAGTTGTTGCAAGCTGCAATAACTTAATTTTATCTCCAATGTTAAGTTGGATGAAAAATAATTACTCAAAATCAATGGTGAAAACCAAGAGGATGCTGGAAGTGGTATCTTGATGATCAAACAAATGGCAGATAGTACATACCATTGCCGACACCAAGGACAAGATACGGCGCACACATGATCTTGAAAGCAGCTGTCCCAACTTATGTTTGGTAATCGGAACTTATGAGACTGCCTGCCAACTCCTCTTTCACATATCCGACACTTTTGAAACTGTGTTATGCGCTGCTTCCACGGCCTAGAAATTATGCACTTGCATCGGCACCAAACATAAAGATCTATGCTGCCATGAATTGTATAACAAGAAGAATGCTGCCACAAACTATGAAATAACCAAAACTTCCCCTGGAAGTTATAGCATAATTATAGGTTACACCCCTCTTATTTTTGAAATTACAAAAACCTCCCCTATAAGTTTACATTTCATAACATCCATGCACAAAAATACCCCCTTTGAATAAATCTTCAGGGAGGGGGGGGGGGGGGGGGGGGGGGGGTCTATTTTTGCATGGATGTTATGAAATGTAAACTTATAGGGTTGTAATTTCATAAGTAAGAGATGTGCAACCTGTAATTTAGCAAATTTAGAGGGGAGGTCCCGGAAAATGGCCCCACAAACTATCTCAAAAGATAGTGCTAATCTAATCTAACACCTCTGCTCTGTTGTCTTTTATTTTATCATTTGCCACATCAGATAAATCACTGGCATCCAGTTTAGAATCTATCTGAGAATCTAGTTCCTGAGTAAAGGAGGCACTGATACCCATTCCTTTGGAAAGACATACATACTTGAGCACTAACTTTTTATAGCAACTGAGTAAACTTTCAACATCATCAACTGTAAGATCACCTACATTTGCATACAAGTAAGGGTACTCCTTGAAATTTTCAATTAGCTCATCGTCCTTTAAAAGGTCAGTAGCCCCTTTCTTTTCAAGATCAGATATGGAAGGTCTGCTTTCAAACAGTTGAGAACTGCCAATATCCTTACTCTCCTTAAATGCATAGGCTTCCTCCACCTGTGTTTTTGATACATCCGGGGCATTCACCGTCGAACTCTCAATAATTTTGTTCTTGTTCTCCTCTGTGTTTGTCGACAAGCCCAGTAGATGCGCGCGAGCTGATTCCATTTTCTTTTGAAACTCGGTTTCGTCCATTGACAGAGACTCCCCGTTAATGCTCCATAGGAAGGACTTGGCAGACAGAATATTTGTAAAGAAGTAGGCTGCTTCAGAGACCAAACGTGTTTGGCGTCTGTACCGTTGTATGTACACGAGATTGGAGTGAAGCTGCGGAGGGTTCGCCTGCATGATATTACTGACATTATAACAGCATTCACCAAAATCTAACAAGTCATTTGAAGAAAAGACACAAGTATGAAGAGAGTCAAATTAATAAGGTTATAAGGATATTCATTTATCTCGTAGGGCACAGTAATCAATGATGATGCCACACCTCACTTCATATGTAGAAGTAAAACTGTACAAAAATCTACAATTGCAAAGATGAATTCCATTCGGATGTTGTAATCATGTGTGTCTTACCAAGGACGAGAGTTACAACAATTTGATGTGAAGAATGACTTTCTTCTTAGAAATATAGAGGAGAAGATATATATGAAATTTTATCTTGGATTCGCTGAAAAAAGACTGGAAGAAAAAATGTAGCAACAACAACAACAGTCAAGCATTTATCCCACTATAGTGGGGCCGGCTATATGGATCCTTTGTCGCCATTGTGCCCTATCTTTAGTCAAAATCTCACTAATGCCTAAGTACATCATGTCTTTCCTTATAGTCTCATTCCAAGTCTTTATTGGTCTACCCCTCCCCAGTTTAACATGTCTAGTGACTAAACTTTCACAACGCCTAACAGGTGCCTCTAATGGTATCCTTTGTACGTGTCCAAACAATGTAACATTTAAAAAAATTTATTTATGGTCTGAAACAATCTCTCCGAGTTTGTTAAGTAGATTCCTTAAATATGTGACACTGACACCCTTGAATATAAACATGGGCACTCGGTGACGCTGATCATACATTGTTCATGAAGAAGAAAAATAAAAAAGATTTTGCTCTAATTACTTATGCGGATGATATTGTCTATGCAAAAAAAATTGTGGTCAAAGATCTGAGAAATTGAAGAATTTCTTGAGGATTGAAGTTGCACAATCTTATTTAATTTTGAACGGAAGAATGCACTTGACCTTTTAGAAGAAAACTAGTATGCTTGGATGTGCTTGTGTGAAAATTCCTATTGAAGCTAATCATATGATTAATAACAATAAAGATGGAGATAAAGTTGAGATCTTGAAACTAATCTACATATCTCACAGTAGTCTATGCATCACAAATGTAGGGGGAATGTTGAGAAGGTAGATGCACGCACCAAGGACCAAACATCAGAAGACAGATCTTTGGATTCTAAGGTATCTCAAAAAGTCCCCCGACCGTAGGATTCTGTTCTCACAAAATGATCACTTGAAGTTCAAAGTTTTCGTTGATAGGAAGTCATTTTCAGCTACTACTAATTTGTTGGTGGTTGCTTAGACCTCGTTTGGCACGGCAATGGCAGTCGTGAATGCGGTGGTTATGAACCGTCGTTTGGCACGGCAGTGGCAGTCGTGAACGCGGTGGTTATGAACCGTCGTTTGTGAATGTCCGACCTCACCTAAGGAACTTCATCCACTTTTATGTTCAAAATTGATTTTTTTCCAGCGGCAGTCATATCCTTCGTCATGTCAAACGCGTATTTTATGGTGCTGGCATTTTTGTCCGAACTCACCGGAGCAAAAAATCCACGCCAAATGGACCCTTAGTAACATAATGAACAGAAAACAAATATTGCGGTAAGGTTTAGTACATAAGCAGAATATCAGACTATGCAACAAGATTTATGTGGGGTCTTTGACTGAAATTCATTCTAGATGACCTTGGACTCCCGGAAGAAAAGCATGTCCTTCTATGTTGCGACAATAAGACTCATATCAATATTGTACATAATTTGATGCAGCGTGATAGGACAACAATGTAGAAGTGGACAAAAACTTCATCAAAGATTATGTGGATAAAGGAAATATGTGCACTCCACTTTATTTATTTAATCTAGAGAGCATGATGGAGATCGATTGCGCCTCATTTGAGCACTTTTTCATTATTGACACTTTGGATCGTCGGGCAGACGATCGGAGCCCGCGATTGCATCCGACTCAGTTTTTCTTATTTTTTATGTATTATCTTTATTTTTTAAGCTTTATTTTGAGAATTGGGTTAGATTATCCGATCGGACGATTCAAGCCGTCGAATGCACTTAACTAAATTTCCCCTCCTATATATACTCCCATTATGATATTTTTTGGGATTGAGAGTTGGCTTCCACGATAAAGCCTTTCGGTCTCTTGGAACGGGTGTGACGTCCGTCCCACTCCTCTCTAGTGGTGTCGATGCCACCGGCCGTCTCCCACCTATAGTCCAGACTTCGGTGATCCTTCTCCATCACAAATTGAGCATCCCTCGTGCCTCCTCTTACAGTTTCGAGCATCCCCGCCCCCTCACATCTTCCCATCCCCATATTCTCCTTCCTCCAATCTCGGGAGACCCCGTCACTGCCTCCTCCACCCCCAACGACAACCTCCAACCACTTTTCATCCATCCATGCACTTTGCCGACCAAACCCCTCTAGCCCCCATATTCCCTATTTGAGCCTCCTCACAGCCACCCCCGCATGCAGTCAAGCCCTTCCCCATATCCCAACCCCTATTCATCCCCTTCATCCACCTACAACACCTCCAAACAACCACTGCATAACCTCCACATGCTTCTCTGACGACTACCACACTGCTCCACAGCCACCGGACTATCCCCTCCATCGTCGGCCCTTCAGTGAGTTTCGCATTTATTTTTAAATTCATCACATTTGTATGGATACACTCCTTATTGTTAGTAACGTTTGGCTTATATTGATTTGACTATGTTATTCAATTGGTAGACATGCACTTATTCGTCTGCATTTAATTTTTGTGCACTCTCAGTTAATTACAATTGTTGTTGTGTGACCTTGAGGTCACGGGTTCGAGTCCTGGAAGCAGCCTCTTGCAAAAATGCAGGGTAAGGTTTACCTGCATTTCACCCTTGTGGTGGGACCCTTCCCTGGACCCTCGCTATGCGGGGATGCATCGTGCGCCAGGCTGCCCTGTCCTCAGTTAATTACAATTATACTTGCTTGCTTAATTTGGAGTATTTATGATCAAATGAGATTCAATTGTGTGAGCTGAAAATTTTATTATTTGATTAATTGCGCGTTGGAAATACTTGCATATTTGAATCATTAGTTTGCAATGCATTAGGTTAGGATCTATGTTATGACACTTTGTTGTTCATTTGCTTGCGTGCATGCTCGTATCATCATTTAGAAAATCTTATAGCTCCATTTGCATATCTCATGTACTTTCATTCGTTCATCTAGGGCTAGGGCATCGCGCACATGCGTCAAAGAAACTAGCATAAGCTGACCCCATCCCAGATCTACCGCCAGGATCATCTAACTGAGCATGTTCCTCCGCCCCTTCCACGACTGGTAACTGGCTTCCTCCTTCGACGACTGGAGACGCTCATTCCTGCTTCGATCAACATGCAACCCAATCTCCAGTGGCAAACATGGGAGACCGCTCATGTGATGTTATATTTCCTTGTATTGTGAGAAGACACCATGTATGACATCATCGTAAATCGGTGACAAATGGGTCTGTGAGTTATCAGATGGGCACTCTAAGAGGTTCCACAACATGTTTCGTATGTCTAAGCAAATATTTTCATACTTGATTATTTTACTTGAACAGTCTTACGGTTTAAAAGGATCACGAAGGACTGCTACATATGAGATTTTGGCAATAACTTTGTACATTCTTGCGCACAATGAAATGATAAGATCTACATGTGAGCGTTTAAAACACTCGACTGGAACTATAAGTTGATATTTCATGAAAGAGCTTTGTGCACTGAAGCATCTTTCAATGGATATCATAGCTCCTAGTGATGATGAAAGAAGCACGTCATATTTCAAGGACTGCATTAGAGCAATTGACGGAACATAGACTCAAAATGCATAGCTACGTAGATGTTTGCATTCCTATAGAAAATCAAGTGGCATGCATTGGTTGTCACAGAACATAGACTCAAAATGCAATGGTTGTGTGCGATTTCAACATGTGCTTTACATACATTGTGTCTGGATGGGAGGGTTTAGCTCATAATAGACGCAATTATCACCGTGTGGTGAGGTATCCAAGTGTAAAATCCGCCTCAAGTTGAATGTTCAGCACTTTATGTATGTCATTATCATAAATATCTATCATTTTTGTTTGTTATAACCAATTCACTAATTGTAGGTAAATATTATCTAGTTGTTGTTGGATATTCATTAGAAAAGGAGCTTTCCCTAAAACTACATATCATTTGCCAGACTTTGCTCGAGGCGAACGCCCTATTGAAGGTCGTCATGAGATCTTTAACAAGGTACACTCTAACATCGTAGTGTTATTGAACAAACTTTGGTGTATGAAACAAGAAATGGGCATACTTAGGGATATGCCACAGTACACATTCTCTAAACAATGTGTATTTGTGGCGGCTACAATGACGCTACATAATTGCATTATAAGGAATTCATCGCATGCAGACCAAAGTTTGGAGCATATTATGATGATGAAATCTTTGTGCATATGGAGGCATAAGAACAAAGGGTAAGCAATCGACGAACGAACAACAATATAAATCCAAACATAGAGCCAACTATATATGAAGGGATGGGCATTGGGCACACCTGAGATGTCTGCATTGAGAGAGTTCATTGCGGACCAACTACAAAATGCTTACAGGTACAATTTGATTCATTGCGGAGCTGCAACATTTCATATATCATGCCTTTTCATTATTTTAAAACAGATTTATTTTCATAGCAGCCACCGCGCAGCTATTCAGTCAAACAAATAAATCTGTTTTTCTATTCAAACGACATTGCAAATGCAATTCTTCCAAAACGTTTTATCAATTTTCTCATCACTCTACAAAAAAACTCATTTTTCCACCAGTGTTTCACACCACGACTTCTCCCAGTGCAGTAGCGGAGCCAAACAGCCTAAGGCTCTATTGGGGATAGAGGTTGTGGTGGGAAAAGATCTATCCCCACTGCCACCGAGATAGTAGACACATTTGTTTGCTCAATAAGGTGGTTGGGTGATGATTAACATATTATTTGAGAGGTTTCCAATGGGGACATCTATGAATATGAGTGCTAGGTGAATATGATCATACACTGTCATGAGAGAGTCCGAGTCAAATTTCTTCGGGCTTGATATTCCTAAGATTATGGGTAGTCATCATGTATTCAACGTAGTAGATTAGATTCTAGATGTGTGGTCACCTAGTTTTGGGGATCTTCAGCCTTCTCTTTCAACTTCAGCTCCACCTTTACTGTAGCCATGCATGTTGTAACGACAAAAACTTTTAAGCGAACCCAAAATAGAAGTAAAATAATTAATAAAATTTCCGATGATGAAATAATTTAAATCAGTGTCGATACGACGTCACACATTAAGTTTTGAAGTTTTGGATTTTCGATGTTTTTTGCGACGCTCGTTTCGTTTTAAGTTTAATTTTTTATTATTGAAATTTTATTGGTACCATTATCCTTATGTATATTGGTATTATGGTGGAGGTGAGGTTGGCCGAATTGATTTTAAGATCGCTGATTTTACTGTTGGCTATTTGGAACTTAAGTGGCTGGCCGGTTTCTTATGTTGCTGCTTAGATACTTACATATAATATTAATAGAGCGGTGGATTATATTTGAGGCGGTGGATTCCTTATTTCAGTATACTCATTTCGCCATATTCATCTATTCTTTCTCCCGTCTCCTGGAAAGCTCGACAACGCCGGTCGACTCTAGGGCTTGGATTTTCCTGCGATTCTCCTGCCTCTCGACGCTATTGATTTCTTTCTCCTGTGTTGGGAGAGCTTGGGAAGGTGTTGTTCCCTTCTTCTGCTGCTACCTAAAGGAGATTTGGTGCTCTCGTTTGGCGGTACTTGGCTCCTCAACCGCTCACTATGAGCTCTCCTCCTTCTCTTTGTTTCTTTCCTCCGCTATAAACTGCAGAAATATATAGACGCATGAAATATTGAGTTAGGGTTATATTATTATGGCAGAAAGTGGGGTGGGGGGGGTGGGGGGGGGGTTGGGTTACCTTGTTTTATTTCCTTAGCCGGTTTAGGGTGTGTTGATGTTGTGGTATGCTTGGATCAATAATTAAGGGATTCTGAATTTTATGTATACATAAAGATAACTACTTTGCTTCTTGTTTGGCTGGCTGTTGTACTGTTGGGGGTTATTAACATTACCTCCCATATGGTCGGCTGATTGGTGGGTGTTACCCTAGAATTTGGTTGCCTTATGGGCTGCCAGGAGAGGCTCTTGTTGGATGCCCTTGGTAACTCTTGTTGGCAGCCATGAGAAGCTCTGGTTGGCTGCCCTCTTTGTCATTTGTTGACACATTTCTCTTCGTTGTAACTTGATATTTATGAGTTAATCTAGTGGGTGAAAATTATTATATTCAGAGTTGAATTTTGTTATATTTAGAGTTGAATTTTGTGTTACATGTTAAGTTAAGTGGCTATAATTTTTAGTACGAGTTTGCATTTTATATCATTTTCACCACCTTAGACAACTCCTATTGAGTCGTAGTTATAATCATAGTAGGAAGTGAATCATAACTAATTCGCGACGCAACCCTAAAGTAAATGATTTCACTGATACTGCAGATGATGGCGTCTGGAGATAGACCCGATGAAAATTCTGGCACTGATAAAGGCAAAGGAAAAGTGGTGAGTGTATCTCTTTAATTATGCATAACTTTGAATTATTTTCAATATACACATGATTAGATTTTCATACAGAAAGTATTCTAGTGACTGTGCATTGACATGAAATTGAAATAGTTCGAATTTTCGAATCACCGATAAATATGAGAATCGCTAAAAGATGTTGAATTGGAAATAGCAAGAATCAAGCGATAAAGTAAATTATGAGGGAAATGTTTGAATAAAAACACTTATACCTGATACGAAGATTTAAGACGAATATTGAATTCATGTACGTAAATAAGAACTTAAGAAGAAACAAAAGATAAAAGATGAATAAAAGACAATATGCATTGATGCATAGGAAATGATAAGAGTTAACCCAGTAGTCGTAGTGGGGGTGTGAATACCCTACGACGAAATGATTTTGAGTTATATTTGAGGTCGTTGAAGGCCAAAAAGGGATAAATCGACAGCAACCCTTATGATTTCCTAATTTAATAAAACTAAAGATAAACGAGAAAATTCTGATGATTGAAAATGAACTGAATGAGCTATGTCAGAAAGAATATGAAAATTGATGAAAAAATTTCGAATAAAAGTTACGAAGAAACGGAATGAATTTTAAGAACAAAACGAACTAATAAATAGATCGAATACAAGAATATGAAACATAAACCAATGAATAGACTGACTGAGGATGAAAGAAAGAGGCTAGCCAAGGAGCGAGCAAAGGTATGGGAAAAAGCTGTTAATGAAAGAGAGTTTTGTTTATGTATTTTATTTGTACTCATGTATATTTGTTTTAGTATTATTGTTACGATGAATGCTTGAAAAGATACTTAGATACAGCTTTTCTGTGAGGTCTGAATTTGGGACTTCACAATTTGGTATCATAGGAGGTTTTTCAAGAAATTTGATAGCCATGAGTACATGATAAATAAACGAACTAGAAACTATTTATTAACAGCTAATTCCATTTTTTTTGTTTGTTTTTTTAAAAAAAGGACCCCGTCCATGTCTGCTCGAGTAGGCGAGTCCGTCATGGTCGAGACAAACAGGAGGTAGATAAAGATGCATTGTCAGAAGAGAGTGATAACGGAAACCAACCGTGTCCTCCAGTGAATGACCTCACCCAAGCTCTTGTTGACGCTTTGAAGATGGTCTTGCCAACCCTAATTGCAACTGGTCCAGAGCTCGTCATGTTGATCCTGCACCTCCACCCGTGCATTTGTCTCCTGAAATCGTGCCTTCCATGAATCCAGTTCCTGTTAATTTGCCTATAGTTCCTGTAATTCCTGCAGTGCTTGCAATTCCGCCTCAGCACCATCAATTAGATGTGGACCTAAAGCAATTCCTGGAATTGAAGCCTCCGTCTTTTAAGGGAGGTCTGCCCCTACTCGAAACCGAAAATTGGGTTTTACGAATCGAAACGATTTTCGAAGTGATGGAGTGCCCCGAGAATAGTAAAGTGGGTTTAGCTGTGTTTATGTTGGAAGGCGAAGCGAAGCGATGGTGGGATAGTATCATGAAGAGGAAGTATGAAGTTCGTGGTGTGCTAGTGATTACTTGGAAGGAATTTATGCAAGAATTTACGTCGTGGTTTGTCCCGAGATCTGAGAAAAGGTTGTTGCACGATCAATTTCTCCGTTTAGTTCAAGGGAATAAATCGGTATTGCAGTACGAAGCAGAATTTACAAAGTTAGGCTATTATGCAGACTCTTTGATTGCATCAGAAGAAGATAGGTGTCGCCAGTTTCAGCAAGGTCTTTGCGATGAAATTCACGCTCTCTTGGTGCCTATGGATATCCTTGAATATGGGAAATTAATGGAAAGAGTCAGGATGGTTGAAATAGATGCAGAGAAATCTCGGTGGAGGCGTGAACAATTCAGAAAGAGGTTTAGAGAAGGTCTGAATAAGGAAATGACTGAAAACATGAGCGAGCCGCAGTGGAAAGAGAGGAAGGTGTTGCAAGTTGCGCCCGCAGCAAGTAGCAATGTATCTCAGGCATCGGTAAAATGTGGAAGGAATCATATGGGAGAATGTCTTGCAGGCGTTTGTTTCTATTGTCGTCAACCTGGACATAGACGAATTGAGTGCCGAAATTTGAATCAGGTTAAAGAAGGTATTGCGAGAGAAACCCCAAGGTCTCCGCAGCAGAAGTTATACCAGATAGGTGCAGAATCGTTAGCATCCACCCCAGCACCAGATGACGTAGCTCCGGAAGAGCGTCTTATCAAACCCTGAGCTTTCAATTTAGGGCAGTCGTGGGAAGAAAGTGAGATAGTGTTCGAATGTTATGTGTAAGAATAGTGTTGTATTTCCATTTGGGACTGGTGTGGTTTTGCTTATCGTTGTGTGTAATTATTGTAAATAACAAGTTAGTTTGGTGTGATCATGAATAGATCGTTTGTTTTGAATGAAATTTCCCTTGACAGAAGTAATGTAATGCTTCAGTAATTTTCGTGGGCGAAATTCTTTTAAGGTGGGGTGATTTGTAACGGCCCAAAACTTTTAAGAGAACCCAAAAGAGAAGTAAAATAATTAATAAAATTCCCGATGATGAAATAATTTAAATCAGTGTCAATACGACGTCGCACATTAAGTTTTGAAGTTTTGGATTTTCGATGTTTTTGCGACGCTCGTTTCGTTTTAAGTTTAATTTTTTTATTATTGAAATTTTATTGGTACCATTATCCTTATGTATATTGGTATTATAGTGGAGGTGAGGTTGGCTGAATTGATTTTAAGATCGCTGATTTTACTGTTGGTTATTTGGAACTTAAGTGGCTGTCCGGTTTCTTATGTTGCTGCTTAGATACTTACATATGATATTAATAGAGCGATGAATTATATTTGAGGCGGTGGATTCCTTATTTTAGTATACTCATTTCGCCATATTCATCTATTCTTTCTCCCGTCTCCTGGAAAGCTCGACAGCGTCGGTTGACTCTAGGGTTTGGCTTTGCCTGCAATTGTCCTGCCTCTCGACGCTATTGATTTCTTTCTCCTTTGTTGGGAGAGCTTGGGAAGGTGTTGTTCACTTCTTCTGCTGCTACCTAAAGGAGATTTGGTGCTCTCGTTTGGCGGTACTTGGCTCCTCAACCGCTCACTGTGAGCTCTCCTCCTTCTCTTTGTTTCTTTCCTCCGCTATAAACTGCAGAAATATATAGACGCATGAAATATTGAGTTAGGGTTATATTATTATGGCAGAAAGTGTGGGGTTTGGGTTACCTTGTTATATTTCCTTAGCCGGTTTAGGGTGTGTTGATGTTGTGGCATGCTTGGATCAAATAAGGGATTTTGAATTTTATGTATACATAAAGATAACCACTTTGCTTCTTGTTTGGCCGGTTGATGTACTGTTGAGGGTTATTAACATTACATCCCTTATGGCCGTCTGATTGGCGGGTGTTACCCTAGAATTTGGCTGCCTTATGGGCTGCCAGGAGAGGCTCTTGCTGGCTGCCCTTGGTAACTCTTGTTGGCAGCCATGAGAAGCTCTGGTTGGCTGCCCTCTTTGTCATTTGTTGACGCATTCCTCTTCGTTGTAACTTGATATTTATGAGTTAATCTAGTGGATGAAAATTGTTATATTTCGAGTTGAATTTTGTGTTACATGTTAAGTTAAGTGGCTATAATTTTTAGTACGTGTTTGCGTTTTATACCATTTTTGCCACCTTAGACAACTCCTATTGAGTCGTAGTTGTAATCATAGTAGGAAGTGAATCATAACTAATTCATGACGCAACCCTAAAGTAAATGATTTCACTGATACTGCAGAAGATGACGTCCGTAGATAGACCCGATGAAAATCCAGGTACTGATAAAGGCAAAGGAAAAGTGGTGAGTACTTATCTCTTTAATTATGCATAACTTTAAATTATTTTCAATATACACATTATTAGATTTTCATACATAAAGTATTTTAGTGACTGTGCATTGACATGAAATTGAAATAGTTCGAATTTTCGAATCACTGATAAATATGAGAATCGCTAAAAGATGCTGGATTGGAAATAACAAGAATCAAGCGATGAAGTAAATTCTGAAGGAAATGTTTAAATAAAAACACTTATACCTAATACGAAGATTTAAGACGAATATTGAATTTACGTACGTAAATAAGAACTTAAGAAGAAAGAAAAGATAAAAGATGAATAAAAGACAATATGCATCGATGCATAGGAAATGATAAGGGTTAACTCAATAGCCATATTGGCGGGTGTGAATACCCTACGACGGAATGATTTTGAGTTCTATTTGAGGCCGTTGAAGGCCAGAGGCCGTTGAAGGCCAAGAAGAGATAAATCGACAGCAACTCTTATGATTTCCTAATTTAATAAAACTAAAGATAAACGAGAAAATTATGATGATTGGAAATAAAAGTTATGTCAAAAATACTTATGCATATTGCAAAAATAATATGAAAATTGATGTACGAACTGAATGATCCATGTCAAAAATAATAAGAAAATTGATGAAAAGATTTTGAATAAAAGTTACGAAGAAACGGAATGACTTTTAAGAACCAAAAGAACTAATGAATAGATCGAATGCAAGAATATGAAACGTAAACCAATGATGTACGAACACTGTAGTTACTTTTATTGATTCTTTTTATACATCATTCCTTATTTAATGCATTTTTATACTGCAATTGAATACTTATGCATATTGCTACTGACATTTGTTGTTTTCATGTACATCAGTTAAAGAGGTATGTTACTTGCTTAGTCGTATTTTTTATGACTAAACCCGTCGTGGTTTATCGTTTTAAGTTGCGAACGCGACCCCGAGTATGCATAAGAAAGCTAGACTGACTGAGGATGAAAGAAAGAGGCTAGCCAAGGAGCGAGCAAAGGTATGGGAAAAAGCTGTTAATGAAAGAGAGTTTTGCTTATGTATTTTATTTGTACTCATGTATATTTGTTTTAGTATTATTACTGCGATGAATGCTTGAAAAGATACTAAGATACAACTTTTATGTGAGGTCTGAATTTGGGACTTCACACATGTACCTCCAACCTCCATTGCAGTTATACTCTTCATCCATACGACGACTTGTTTCGTGCATGGGGCCCTTGGCAGCTTCGGTGGATGACGACCTTCTGAGGACACTACACCTACTGGGAGCTATGAGATTGAGACGTCAGGGTTTATGTAGCTGATTTCATTCTTGTCGGGTCTGCACCAGCAACATGACAACCTTCGTTCATCGGAGATGAATGCATCTAAACCGGGAGATTGATGGAGATCGCTTGCGCCTCATTGGGCCATTTGTCACTAATCGACAATTTTTGGACCATCGGTCAAATGATCGCAGACTGTGATTGTGACAGGCTTGATTTTTCATATTTTTATGTACTTTTTATATTTTTCAAATGTGTATTTTGATATTTAGAATAAGTTATCTGATCGAGTGATTGTAGTCGGCGGATGACTTGACCTAAATCCCCTCCCTCGGTTATATATATTGTCTTGCTGGGTCTTTAAGGGATATTGAGGGTTACGATTTCCTGCATAAGGGAAGCTGCTTGATTGTTGGGTGCTGAAGCCCAACACCATCCTGGTGCCGACTACAGAAGTTCCTCGCTAGCCAACGTAAATGCCTCGAGCAGCCCTCATTCACCTTGTCGTCCATCCTAGAGTCACATCCCCTCTCCTCTGCCTCCCCCGAGCCCGTTTGGGCCTACCCCCTTCCATTCTGAGCATCCAGCTGATGTTTCCTTGGACAGAGCTCCTCCCATACCTGCACCTCAGCCTTCCAGAGCTCCATCCCCTGCCCTGCACCCCCTCTTCATATCTCCCACCACATCTACTGCCTTCTCCAACGCTAACAGCCATCTCCCTTCCCACCCTCGATAATGCCAACACGTCCTGCCGTCGAATTTCCAATCCCCAACCACTAATTCCCACTATTTCTTTTTTGCAGCCACAATCGTTCCAAAAAGATGTCAGCATATTTTCTACAGCCTAATTGCTGGTTAAAAAGAAATATAATGCTTCAGTTAGATTTATTATCACATTAATCTCAAAATAGTTTCCAAAGCTTCAAACTACTCTACAAATGATTGGAAAAAAAGATCTTGCTAGGAGGTTCCGTGCTAGATTGGGAAGTTTTGATGTCATTGCACAGCATTATCCATATCTTTTGATGCCTGCACATGTCACATATGTCAGCATATTTTAACTTTTAACCTGAAGAGATATTTACCATACCATACTCAAGTTAAAGAATACATGGCCTGTCATTATCAAGATTATAGAGAGTCTAGAAAAGCACTATATTGTGATATGAGACAGATAAAAGGATGGCAAACGTGAGAACTGCATGTTATACAGAAGAAATTTTACACTTGTTTTATTCTGACTAAAATATGATTACAAATAATTGAGCTTGCCTTTAATGTTACAAATATTAGAACTGGAAGGAACTCATCAGCTCCGGGAGGATTTGCATTTGACGAAATTGAAACATTTATCAGTAAATTGTTGATGACTCTGCAACAATTGAGGATACAGACAAGTTTATCTCTAGGAGCCTTGTACATATTGATCTTCTGCAGCTCTTTCTGTGCTAGCTGAAATAGCAGGAAAAACAGTAAGCATTAGTATCAAAGTACATGAGAATTTTCTACAAGACTATATTTTACAAAGAAATATGAAAAGATAAGCATTCACAAGTAAAAAATGAGACATTGCTTGATAAATGGATGTTCCTTCTTTTTTTCACCTCTTCCCATTAAGGCTACTTTGGAGCATCCACCACTGTCCCAACTCAATGTTTTGGCAAGGATGTGGCGCGTGATATGCTACTACTGGTTGTGGCCCCAAATAACCCTTAGAGGAGATCAGATTATAGCCAAGCACCCTAGGTTTACTGCATTCTACAACTTTCTCCTTGCAAAAAATCCTATTTCGATTTTTCTCATGCAAACTTGGCACAGGGTAGGTTGTGAAGGTGAACTTTAAATATGCAACCCTAGGGGTGATGGGGAAGTAACTTCTATCTAATCTTAGGATGATGCATGTATGCAATGAGTGATTTGATAGTAAATTACAAATAATAATGGAAGCATAAACCACGTGCAGTTATCACAAAATAGTTGCAAATAATTTTGAAGGGCCCGCAAATTAGGTTTTTCTACAATTGGAGGGCCAAAAACCAACACACAAGTAATAAAGGTCCTGCAAGGCACGATTACTCACAAGAAATAAACACGCTAACAAAACAAAACATTCATTCGAATATAGGCAACCAAATCCATACAACAATGCTGAAATAAATAACACAATACAACTAAACTCACAAGTGAGGGGTCGTAGGCGAGAGTGCGGAGATCCGGTAGTCGTAGATGCGGCGGAGGCGTTCTGAATTTCGATCTGGATCGGAAATAGGATCGGAATCTGGCTTATTTAATTGGGTGCGCGGTCCGAAACGTAGAATCGGTAGGATCGCGATCCTTTCCCGATCCTATCGATCTGGATCCAATATAAAATTATCCGGTGTCTTTTTTTTATCCGCTTGCGCTTCAGTTCCTGCCCTCGAAAAAACCTTATTCTCTTCCTTTCTCTGCCGAAGCCAACGCTGACGCCGACTGTCGAGGCTTCCCTTGTTCAAGACGACGAGCTCGAAGAGATCTTCTGGACGTCCTCCCGGCTTCCGTCACTATTTTCTCTTCCTTTCTCTGTCGACACCGACTGTCGAGGCTTTCCTTGCTTCCAGTTACATATAAAATTGTAAGCCTCTCACCTTCTCGTAGCCATCTCCGTCCCCTCTCTCTCTATCTATCTCCCTCTCTCCGTTCAGATCTGGGTGTTGTCTTTTGTTTGAGAAGGATGGTTGTGAGTTAGAAGGAAATTAGGGCTTCTCCTCTTCCTTTTCCTCCATTCTTCATTTCTGAAATTGATGTGAGGATTTTTATTTGAGTAATTGAGTTGTGTTAATGGCCGGCTGTTTGGGGATTTGATGTGAAATTGATGAGAAGGATGGCTGTGAGTTTTGCTGAAATGGGATTTTACTTCTGTATGTTTTTGCTGAAATTGAGTAATAAAGTATAATTATTGCTAAAATGTGGTATTATTATGTTCCTTGCCGTAGATTTTGGACTGGATGCACCATAGAGGCGTAGACTTCACCCAGCGGCAGTAACTACACTCGACTTGCTCCCAGAAAGGCTTCAGGTTCAGATCGATCTCTCTCCCTGACTGTAAAAATTGATTGTATTTTATAACTTGAAGGTAAGAAATTGATTGTATTTAAACAGTATAAGAGAATAGTTGAGTTTTAACTCTCGGAATTATGATTTTGTAACAGAATAGGAGAAACTAGATAATAAAAAGAATATTTCAAGTGGCGTAAAAAAGTTTCCTTGTTAATTTTGATCTATCCCGTGTGATAAGAGGAAAACTTTTTTTACTTGCGCTAGAAAAAGGGAGATTTCTACTTCGAGTTCAGCTTCCAAGCTCACTGCCATAATGTCTCGCAAGAATGTTTTGGGTTCAAGAAGTGATCCGGGGTGGCACCATGGGACTGAGATTGATAGTACTACTAAAAAAGTGCAGTGCAAATATTGTCAGGTAATTCGATCTGGTGGAATATACAGGTTGAAACATCACTTGGCAGAGACTAAATTTAATGTTGAAGCGTGTACAAAAGTACCTGAGCATGTTAGAAATCAATTTTTTAGTATTCTTCAAGCGCATGGAGAGGAAGCTCTAAAGAAGAAAAGAAATATCGAGGAATCTGTAGATGAGTTTGAGATTGATGTGAGCCAACTTAAAAAACAAAAAAAGAAAGGAGCCAATAAATTTATTTGTTAGAAAATCGAGTAAATCTACAATTAATCATATTTTCAAAAAAGACAAGCGTGAAAAAGCATGTCAACAAATTGCTCATTTTTCCATACAAGTGTCATTCCCTTCAACTGTGTCAAGAACTCGGAGTTCATTAGCATGGTTGAAGCAATTGGTCAACATGGCCCCGGAATGAAACCACATTCCTATAATGATATTAGAGTAAAATACCTAAAACAAGAAGTTGATAGAACTCTAGAATTACTAGAGGAGTACAAGGTGGAATGGAAAAAAGTTGGTTGTACAATTATGTCTGATGGATGGTCAGATAAGAAAAGAAGATTTATATGCAACTTCTTGGTGAATAACTCAAAAGGCACGGTGTTTTTGTCATCCATAGATACTTCAGAAATCTCCAAAACATAGGATAAAGTTTTCCAAATGTTAGAAGAAGTTGTGGAGAAGATTGGGGAAGAAAATGTTGTGCAAGTTGTAACGGATAATGCTTCAAATTACAAGTCTGTTGGTCAAAAGTTGATGGAAAGGAGAAAAAAATTATATTGGACGTCGTGTGCTGCACATTGTATTGACTTGATTTTAGAATATTTTGAGAGAAAAATCGATCTTCATAAATTAACAATTGCAAAGGGTAGAAAGATAACAACATATATATTCTAGAACTCTTCTTCACACTTGGTTACTTGGCTTTACGAAGGAGAAAGAGTTAATCTGATCTGCAGTTGCTAGATTTGCAACAGCTTGACATTAGTATGCCTTTCTGAAAATAAAGGTAGTTTGATGACGATGTTTACTTCTGTCAAATGGAAGTCTAGTCGATTTGTTGGTTCAAAGGAGGGGAAATCTGTTCAAAAAATTGTTTTGAATTCAGTTCGATTTTGGTCTCATGTTTCGGTATGCTTGAAAGCAGCGCTTCCACTCATCAAACTGCTTAGAATGGTTGATTCAGAGGGTCCTATGATGGGATTCATATATGAGCAAATGGATAGAGTGAAGGAGAAAATTCAATTTAATTTTGATAACATAAAAAAAAAGTAAGTAATTTAAGTGTTTTTCATCAATGATTATTTAAGTGTTTCTTTTGATTCATACACTGACAAAAAATACAATGATTATTTTGTGTTTTACCGTAGATATGAGCCAATATAGGCCATCATTGATGAGAGATGGGCAAGCCAACTCCATAGGCCATTGCATGCCGCAGCTTATTATTTGAACCCTCATTATCATTACAGACCATCTTTTAGAGCAGATGCGAAAGTAAAAATTGGGTTTTATACTTATCTTCAACGAATAATTCCTAATGAAGACGAGAAAACAAAGATTTATATTCAGATGGATGATTTCAAACATGTTAGAGGATTATTCGGGTTAGACTCTGCAAAATCAACTAGAACCAAAAGAGCTCCAGGTCAAACATTTTTGTTTAATGTTATTTTCAATTATTAAGCAATAAACATGTTATTAATTATTATCATATTAAGCATTAAAGGTATTGTTATTTACAGCTGACTGGTGGGGTTCCTACAGAGATAACTGTCCAGAATTGAAAAGATTTGCAATTCGAGTTCTAAGTTTGGCATGTAGCTATTCTGGATGTGAACGCAACTGGAGTGCCTTTGAGATGGTGAGATTCATTGCACGAAAATATCTTAACATGTAACATTGATTATTTGATTGACTTCATTTTCATTCATGTATGAGTGTTCTTATAATTTTTATATTTTCAAAATAGGTGCATTAAAAAGAAGAAACAGATTGCATCAAAAGAAAATGAATGATCTAGTCTTTGTTATGTACAATATAAAGTTGATGGAACGACAAGATATAAGAGATATGCAACTAAAGGAGAAATTTTTAAATTTTGAGGATAACCCTTCAGATGATGAATGGATCACTGAGAAGGAAGATCATGTTCTTCCCCGTAAGGGAAACTGGTTGGGGATTCTTCAAAATAGAGATACCCAAGAAACTTATAGCTATGAAGCACAGATACTTTCCCGAGGTCCGCATACCCGATACTCGACGGATACACCTGTTACTCTAGTGTGAGGATAAGCTTGGATTTGATAGATCATTCTGAATTTTGTGATATGACTATGTTTTTCTAAAGTAAACAAAAAACTTCTCCGTGTATTTTAGAAAAGAAAAAATGACTCATAAATACAACTAGTTGTGTTTGTTTACTATAGTAACAAAACGTGATCCTGACTTAAGTTTCTTTTTATCGTTAGAACTATGAAGAATTTGATTTAAATTTAATTATTTTGTTAATTTATTATGTATTTGAGGATTTTTTCTACTTGCTCAATATGAATAGATATTTTTTCTACTTGCCAGGGAGGTCAACCATGGAAGCTATACATCTCTTGAGGAACTCATTGACAACTATCGGGAAAGACAAAAAGATTTGCATATGTTGTTTATCGATCTGGAGAAGGCTTATGATAGGGTTCCAAGAGAGGTCTTGTGGAGAGTCTTAGAAAAGAAAGGTGTAAACGTATCATACATTGACGTAATCAAAGATATGTATACAAATTCAGTGACCAGGGTGAGGACATCTGGAGGATTAACACAGGAATTCCCTATCGTTGTTGGCTTACATCAAGGGTCAGCTTTAAGCCCTTATCTCTTTACCCTTATCTTAGATGAGGTCACCGGACATATCCAACAAGCAATACCTTGGTGTTTATTATTTGCAGATGATATTGTTTTGGTCGATGAAACGCGCGAGGGTGTAAACGCAAAACTTGAATCTTGGCGAGACACTTTAGAAAAGAAAGGGTTTTAGGTTGAGCAGGACAAAGACGGAGTATATAGAGCTTAAATTTAGTAGTGCAAGGTCGGATGACTCCGTCATTAAATTGGGTGACCAAGATATTTCCCGTAGTGAGTGCTTTAAATATCTGGGATCGATAATTCAAAAAGATGGAGGTGTAGATAAAGATGTGATACATAGAATCCAAGCAGGTTGGTTGAAGTGGAGAAGCGCGTCTGGGATCTTATGTGATCGTAAAGTACACCATTAAAACTTAAAGGCAAGTTTTACCGTACTGCAATTAAGCCAGCAATGCTCTACGGTTCTGAGTGTTGGGCAGTGAATGGTGTACATGAGCAAAAAATGGGAGTTGCGGAGATGAGAATGCTTAGGTGGATGTGTGGTCACACGAGACTGGATAAAATTAGGAATGAATGTATCAGGGATAAGACAGGAGTGGCGCCAATTGTAGAGAAGATGTGAGAAGCTCGTTTAAGATGGTTCATACATAGGAGACCATTAGAGGCACCTGTTAGGCGTTATGAGGGTTTAGTCACTAGATATGTTAAACGGGGGAGGGGTAGACAAAAAAAGACTTGGAATGAAACTATAAGGAAAGATGTGATGTACTTAGGCATTAGTGAGGCTATGATTAAAGATAGGGCGCAATGGCGACAAAGGATCCATATAGCCGCCCCACTATGGTGGGATAAAGGCTTGAGTGTTGTTGTTGCTCAATATGAATTTTTCTGTTTTATATTCTCCCTCTTTTAAAAAAGGTGGCATATATATACATGCACATTATATATATGTATGTATGTATATAAATCAATTTTATTAACATCATGCCCAGAACGTACCCGTATCCTTATTTTTTTATCTCCACGTACCACCGTACCGGATACGTATCGTCCTGGAACTCGTACCAGTACCGGTGCTTATGATGATAATGCAGAAAGGAATGTTGAAGAATCCGTTGCAGCAGTAACTGAAGAATGTAAGTTTGATCATAATTCATTTGATAATGCAAAATTTCTCAACTATCTTAAGTATCATAATTAAAGCCTTTTTATTTTAGGTGGAGTATATGATCTCACCAAAAGACGTAGTGACCTTGATGTTGGCGAGTATATTAGTGAAGCCGAATGGGATGATGATCAGAACGACAGTGGTGATGATAGCGATGCAGAGAATGTAAAACTTGATGATGAGGACATGGTTGATGTAGCTGTTAAGGATTTATATTAATGGTTTTGTGTCGGTCTGGCGAACATAAATTATTATTTGATCGTTTATCGTGATGTGAACTTTATTTTTACTTATGTAAATTTATAGTTAGAATTTAAAACGATGTTATTTTTGGGTTTAGTTGTTCATTTGCTTATTTTTTATATAAGTACTCAAATGTTAGTTAGTTTTACAGTTTTTTGTGTTAATTGTGTGTAATTGGATGATACAAAATTCATTTTCATATTTTAAGTCTTAATTTATGATTGTTGTAGAATTTTACGATCTTCGATCCGATCCGATCCAACCGGGAAACGATCTCACCTAGGATTTTGATTCTGACAACCTTGGTGTAGAGTCTTCACTTCAAAAGAAAGCTTCTAGCCCTCGAACTACGGATAGACCGCCTAACGCGACTCCTCATGCTACTACACCTAAGCCCCCCTTGTTGAACCGTCCTTTAGGATCCACTAGTGCCCTTACACCCTTGTCTGTCTCATCTAAAGGCAACGAGATTGTTGGCACCCGACCTAACACTAAGGACTTTCGTTGTTTTACGTGTATGGAGTCAAGGCACAAAGCCTCTGAGTGTCTTCGTAGATAGTTTATTATCGTCACAAAGTCTGAGGATGGTCAGGAACCTGAATAGGGAATATTTCTTTATGAATCTCAGAATGACGAGGTAGACGAGAGCGAAGTTGAGGTTAAGGGAAAACAAGTTGACTAGTTAATATGGATTCTCCAACATAATTTGTTCACCCATAAGATTCCTGCTGAGGACAAGTGATTGAGACATAACATATCTCGTACCATTACACGCATTTAGGGGCAATTTTGCTTCATCATTATACATAGCGGTAGTATGGAAAATTGTGTCTCAGTGAATGGTTGAAAACTAAAATTAAAAACAAAACACCTAAGGAAGCCTTATATTTTTATCCTGGCTCACCAGCGCCATGGCGATACCTATCTTCCAACAATGCCTAATAGAATTCTCGATATGAGGAAATTATCAAGATTCGGTTTGGTGTCACGACTACAATAGAGGTTTGTCATATCCTATTAGGCAAACCTGACAATCTGATCGGCACGTGATTCATGATGGCGCAAGGAATTTTCACAACTTTGAAAAGAATGGGCTTAAGGTTGTTCTTCTCCTTCAGAAGAACAGTAATGTGCTTAAACCACCATAAAGGCCCTTGACCACCCTCTCAGAGTAGCATCTCACTTCTTATCTCTATTATCCGTTTCTCTTTAGCCTCCATGTTTGAAGAAATGAAGGGTAGTGAGGTAATTTATATCTTAGCAGGATTGGACTCCCGACCAAACCCTATTGACATACCTAGCAGAGTTTATCCTCTTCTCACCGAGTTCTCAAACACTATGTCTGGTGAACTACCTGATCAGCTTCCCCCCATGCGGGGAATATTGTATTGATCCTGTGCCTGGTGTTAGTCTCCCACACCTTGTGTGAAGACCCGATTCCCGGCCTTCCCAAAATGATTGCTTCAATTTCATTAGTGTATCGTAGGACAATTTAGTACAATCCATAACACAGATATTTTATTCATATGTATTTTTGTATTACATTTCCGGAGAAACTACTTTAAACAGAACATACACAATTCGTTGAGACAAAGGATTTGGTGCCACTCTTGAACATCCTTGATTACCTTAGCTCGGTCCTCGGCGGTGATCCTGTGCAGCATTCTGAGAGTTGGTCCTGTTTCCTAAAAACATAGTCCACAACGGATTAGTCATAAAAATATGACTAGGTGAGAAAGATATTTCGTGAAACAGTTATACATGCAACAAAGAAGTGTAACAATATGCTTACAATACAAAAATCAATATATTAATTTATGAAGTTCCTTTCCCTTTTTAAGTTACATATTACTGGGAAATACTAAGGTTATGCAAACTTGAATTGGCCGCGCCCCCGAAGGGCGTAATTGTAGGTTCACCCCTACTGGTGAATCCTCCGTAGATGCCTCTACTTCATAGGATTCAAAGCCATCGTATTTCCCCATGCCGGATTTTAAAATGATCTTTCGTTAGCGAAATTATTATGAAAACTTGGAGTTTTTACTTTAAAATTTCCCTCAGAAATTTGTATCGCTATATATACCCCTCGCCCACATTTATTCTTTAGCGATCTTTCATTGAGTTTAAAACTCATATGCACAGGCAGTTTCATAAAAGAAGTACAACAAGGGTTAAAAATACTTGAATATCCATAATTCCAAGAAATAAATTACTCACAGCGGCTTGACCTCTTTCCTTATCCTGACCCGCATTAGCGCCACAATTATCACGAGAAGCCATCCTCAAGATCTTCCAATTGGGTCTGGGTTGTGGAAACCACTGAAATAATACTCAATTTACTCGGGTTGCGTCTCATTGTAATCGTAGCATAATACGTAAAGGATTTATTTAGTACAAACGGTGAAAATCCGAAATGAACAAATCGGAAACTATCAAAAAAAACACCACTTACGTCTACACCTTGCTGGACAACCGAAAAAGCCTCGAAATGGTCTAAGCTAGCCCCCAAATGGACTTTCGTCCCCTCTAAAACGTTGTCCAACAAAGCATAGAAAAGTGCTAAAGCTTCCCATCAAAACAGCGAGAAAACAGCGAAAATACAACACGAAAATCACCAAATGGCGCCCACAATTTCACTATTCAGTCAAGGAAAAACCAAGCAAATAATAACTCCAGAAAAATTGGTAGTTATAAGTAAATTAAAGTATAAGCCAAAACCGGAAATTTGTCCATGAGCTAGGCCAAAACCAGAAATATAAGTAAAAGAGAGAAACTAGCTCACAGTGCAGCGGCCAAAAGGAAGCAGTCCACTGCAGCAAACCAAAAGCCCAACAGAGACACAGTCAACAACACAGAAGGAGCAGTCCACTGCAGCTAAGCCACAGTCCAGTCCGCACAGTCGGCGGCGGTACAGGAAGCGGCACAGAGCAGCGGCAGAAGTACTCCAGCAGGGGTAGTGAGAAGGAGAGAGAAAGTGAAGAATAGGGAGTGTGAGGAATAGGGCACGAGAGAGTCGGCAGAAGCACAGGAACCGGTCGCGAGTAGCAGCGGCAGAGGAGATGGCGCAAAAAGGATCGCAGATGAAGTATAGTAACAGTGACTTCCCGGCCCACTTTTATAAGAAAACGGTGGAATGAATAAGAAGCAGCCACCACTTAGGTACCGTTTGGTTCGGCCTTTCCCCTCCGGTGCGGCAGAAACGCAGCGGAGCTCTGTCCAAAAGCACCGTTTGGCGCTGCTGATGGACTGAAACGGAGTTTATTATAAACCTCCGTTTCTTTGTATAGCTACACCGGCAGATCTCTCCCCAGTCCAGCCGCGCCGCAAAACCTGTTTAGGTTTCCCGCATCGCGCCTTCTCGCGTGGATTCGACGCCAATTTCGCCGTCCCTCCTCGCCGCCGGTGCCTCCTCTCGCCTTCTCGTGTGCCTCCTCTCCCTCCTCGCCGCTGGTGCCTATCGTCGTCGCCGCTGGTGCCTCTTTAGTCGCAGGTGCTTCATCCTTTTAGCCGCTGGTGCCTCTTTCGCCGTCCCTCCTCGCCGCCGGTGCCTCCTCTCGCCTTCTCGCGTGCCTCCTCTCCCTCCTCGCCGCTGGTGCCTATCGTCGTCGCCGCTGGTGCCTCTTTAGCCGCTGGTGCCGGTCTCAAGCCGCCATTCCTGCAAGCCGCCGCCTCTACAGTTGTACGCAGTCCACTCTGGCGTCTCTACAGTTTCAACAGTCCATTCCAGCGTCGCCTCTTTCGTTCCCTGCTACCATTATTAGGTATATCTCCTATATTTTTCAAATTTTGTGGATGTTCAAATTTTTTATAGGCTCCTCTAATTATTTTGGGGATTGTTATGTGTGTGTGGTGTGTGTTGATGATGGTGTTAATTGTGTGTTTGTTTGTGTGATCATTGGATGAATGTGTGTGTGTGTGTGGTTGTGTTTTTTTTGTGTTTGTGTATGTGTGTGTGTGAGTGTTTTCTTATATGATTGTGTGTGTTTGTGTTTTCTTATCAAGATTGTGTATTTGATGGAACACAAATTTTTTTTTTTCAAAAACTTCATTTAACCCAAACAAAATTTATAAAACTCCATTTCAATAAACACTGAAAACTCCATTTCATCCAAACAGTTTTCTAACAAAACTTCATTTCTCAGAAACAGCTCTTTCTCAAAACTCCATGTCTGATCAGCAACTTTTTATCAGCAACAGCCCAACCAAACGGACCCTTAATCAAAGGTGTCAACCAAACCAGCCAAGTATACCATATGACAACACTTGGCTTAGCCAAGTGTCAATACAAGCCAAGCCACCTCAAGCAAGCCCACATAATTAAAACCAGCATAGCCACATAATGGCAGTCCATCAAATACTAATGGCAGCCCAACTTCGTTTAAATAAATTAGGACTATTGGCACTCCAAAAGAAAACACTAAATAAAATAGATCATAATGGAAAGAATATAACACGAAAAAAATTCTCGTACTGCCTTTTTGATCATCATAGGGAATTTAACAAAATATTTTAATGCGCGAAAAATTTGGTTCGTTACAATTCATCCTCCCTACAAAGGAGTTTTCGTCCGCGAAAACTAAACATTTCGAAGTTTATTGCTATACCAAAATTTACATATATTTATTTTATACAATACTAAGATAACTCATTGCTTACGATATGGTTCTAAGTTAAATGCTCGCGGCATAATTAAACGTTCCTCTGGAACTTCAGGAGGAGGAGGAGGAGCTGGAGTTGGAGTAGGAACAGGTGCAGCTAAAGGTGTAGGTGCTGATGCGAATGATTCAGCAAGCATTTGATATAGTTGCCGCTGTAGAGGAGGTTGAGAGTTAATTTCTTTGTTCCGAAGCTTTGGGCAATTCCGCTTTGTATGCCCGGGCTCACGGCAGTAGTAGCAAGCGCCAATCAAACACTCTCCTCGATGATATCTGTTACATTTTACACACTTTGTCGAGGTTACTTGGGAAGCGGTACCGGTCGACGGCCCAGTCTGGAATGTTTTTGATTCTTTACCTTGCACTTCGCTTTGACTTGGGGTTTCCGTGAGTTTTCGTTTACCGTTATCTCGATTCCTTTGAGACATTCCTTGATCGATCTCTACCAATCGCGCTCGCTCGACCAATTTTCCATATTCTAGAATATCCATAGGTACGAGCAGACTACGAATGTCGTCCTGCAGTCCTTGTTGGAACTGTCGACAACGATCTTCCTCGGTAGCCACGAGGGAATCGGCATAATATGCTAATTTGGAGAATTCCATTTCGTATTGTAATACTGATTTTGACCCCTGGACGAGTCGTAAGAATTGATCGTGTAAGACTCGTTTTTCCGACCGGGGTATGAACCAGCTAGTGAATTCTTGAAGAAAGTTCTCCCATGTCACAATTCTACCTCTGACAAACTTTGAAGCGACAATATTGTTCCACCAACGCTTCGATGCGCCTTCCAGTAAGAATGATGCGAGTTCGACTTTTCGATCCGCTGGGCAGCGCATAACTTGGAATATAGTTTCGATGCGGAGTATCCAGTCCTCTGTTTCTAAGGGAGATAGCCGCCGACGAAAGTTGGCGGTTTTAAGTCCATAAATTGTTTGAGGTCGTAGTCCATCTGCCGATAAGGATGTATCGGTGCTTCAACTATGGGAGGGAAATTTGGAATCGGGTTTACTGGATATTGTGGTAGTTGTTGTTGTTGGTTGGGGCGCTCTTGGTGTTGTGTAGGTGCAAACATCGTTAACGCTGGGAAGACTAACTTAAATGCATCTGCTATTGCTTGTACTAATTCTGAAGGACGTCTTGGATGTTCGTGTCCGTTGTCACTTTCCTCAGATACATTTCCTCCATGGACTTCGGGTTCCTCTTGATTCCCTCGACGATGCTGACTATGTCGACTGGAGTAAACTCGAATGGTTCCTATAAACGAAGTTTATTTAATTATGTTACATATTAAATTGTATTATGTCTTCGTACTGCCTACGACCACACATAATGAAAACCTGGCTTTGATACCAAATTGTGAAGACCCGATTCCCGGCCTTCCCAAAATGATTGCTTCAATTTCATTAGTGTATCGTAGGACAATTTAGTACAATCCATAACACAGATATTTTATTCATATGTCTTTTCATATTACATTTCCGGAGAAACTACTTTAAACAGAACATACACAATTCGTTGAGACAAAGGATTTGGTGCCGCTCTTGAACATCCTTGATTACCTTAGCTCGGTCCTCGGCGGTGATCCTGTGCAGCATTCTGAGAGTTGGTCATGTTTCCTAAAAACATAGTCCACAACGGATTAGTCATAAAAATATGACTAGGTGAGAAAGATATTTCGTGAAACAGTTATACATGCAACAAGGAAGTGTAACAATATGCTTACAATACAAAAATCAATATATTAATTTATGAAGTTCTTTTCCCTTTTTACGTTACATATTACTGGGAAATACTAAGGTTATGCAAACTTGAATTGGCCGCGCCCCCGAAGGGCGTAATTGTAGGCTCACCCCTACTGGTGAATCCTCCGTAGATGCCTCTACTTCATAGGATTCAAAGCCTTCGTATTTCCCCATGCCGGATTTTAAAATGATCTTTCATTAGCGAAATTATTATGAAAACTTGGAGTTTTTACTTTAAAATTTCCCTCAGAAATTTGTATCGCTATATATACCCCCTCGCCCACATTTATTCTTTAGCGATCTTTCATTTAGTTTAAAACTCATGCACAGGCAGTTTCATAAAAGAAGTACAACAAGGGTTAAAAATACTTGAATATCCATAATTCCAAAAAATAAATTACTCACAGCGGCTTGACCTCTTTCCTTATCCTGACCCGCATTAGTGCCACGATTATCACGAGAAGCCATCCTCAAGATCTTCCAATTGGGTCTGGGTTGTGGAAACCACTGAAATAATACTCAATTTACTCGGGTTGCGTCTCATTGTAATCGTAGCATAATACGTAAAGGATTTATTTAGTACAAACGGTGGAAATCCGAAATGAACAAATCGGAAACTATCAAAAAAAACACCACTTACGTCTACACCTTGCTGGACAACCGAAAAAGCCTCGAAATGGTCTAAGCTAGCCCCCAAATGGACTTTCGTCCCCTCTAAAACGTGGTCCAACAAAGCATAGAAAAGTGCTAAAGCTTCCCATCAAAACAACGAGAAAACAGCGAAAATATAACACGAAAATCACCAAATGGCGCCCACAATTTCACTATTCAGTCAAGGAAAAACCAAGCAAATAATAACTCCAGAAAAATTGGTAGTTATAAGTAAATTAAAGTATAAGCCAAAACCGGAAATTTGTCCACTGAGCTAGGCCAAAACCAGAAATATAAGTAAAAGAGAGAAACTAGCTCACAGTGCAGCGACCAAAAGGAAGCAGTCCACTGCAGCAAACCAAAAGCCCAGCAGAGACACAGTCAACAACACAGAAGGAGCAGTCCACTGCAGCTAAGCCACAGTCCAGTCCGCACAGTCGGCGGCGGTACAGGCAGCGGCACAGAGCAGCGGCAGAAGTACTCCAGCAGGGGTAGTGAGAAGGAGAGAGAAAGTGAAGAAGAGGGAGTGGGAGGAATAGGGCACGAGAGAGTCGGCAGAAGCACAGGAACCGGTCGCGAGTAGCAGCGGCAGAGGAGATGGCGCAAAAAGGGTCGCAGATGAAGTATAGTAACAGTGACTTCCCTGCCCACTTTTATAAGATACAGTAAACGGTGGAATGAATAAGAAGCAGCCACCACTTAATCAAAGGTGTCAACCAAACCAGCCAAGTAAACCATATGACAACACTTGGCTTAGCCAAGTGTCAATACAAGCCAAGCCACCTCAAGCAAGCCCACATAATTAAAACCAGCATAGCCACATAATGGCAGTCCATCAAATACTAATGGCAGCCCAACTTCGTTTAAATAAATTAGGACTATTGGCACTCCAAAAGAAAACACTAAATAAAATAGATCATAATGGAAAGAATATAACACGAAAAAAATTCTCGTACTGCCTTTTTGATCATCATAAGGAATTTAACAAAATATTTTAATGCGCGAAAAATTTGGTTCGTTACACCTTGCCCACTATCATATGAGTCCCAAAGAGCACAAGGAGCAACACTAACAAGTCACTTAGCTCATTCAAAAAAACTCATTAGAGAAACCATGAGTTTCTGCATCGCTCCCGCACTCTTAGATCCCAAGAAAGATGGAACTTGGCTCATGTGCATCGATAGTCAAGCCATAAATAAGATTATCATTAACTATCGATTTCCGATCTCCCGATTATTGCCGATCTTGTGTCATTCTTTGGCAAACCCCCAACTGTTGCCTCTAGCAACATTAGGGCTGCAGAATTCCTCATTGCTGAAATTTGGAGATTTGTCTTCTTCATTTCCAGTGATCCTCTTCGCGGTGCCGACTCCGTGGAGCCCCCTTGGTGACGACTCCTTGGGTAAGTATCTTTCCTCCTCCTTGTCTTCTCTTTCCCCCGTCCCTTGCAGCCGCCCCCTTCCTGTCCACCCAGCAGCCGCCTTCTCCTCCACCAAACAAACACGCCAGCCCCCCTTTCAAACTCCAGCCGCCAGCCCCTTACAGCCACCTGCCGCCGCCCTCCCTGTCCTCCCAAAAGTCGCACGCCGCCAACCCTACCAGCACCCCCTGCCGAGAGCCCTCCCAACAACAGCCTCCATCAGCCCCCTCCAGCCATCCCGCCTCCTCTACAGCGCCAGCCTTGTCCGCCCCCTGTTCACCCTGCTGCCCTCAACCTCCAGCCACCTTCCCCACATGGATCCACCCTCCTACAGCCCCACATCTTCAGATCCGCCAAGATCTGGACGGGACAGTCCAGATCCAGCCCCGCACCACCCAGTTCAGCCCCCTAACCTTCCATACTCGCAGCCAATACACCCCCTTCCGTGGAGCCGCCTTTCCCTTACCCGAACTAGTCATCCACCGCCCGGAAAACCTCCTCTCTTCTCCAAAGTTCAGATTTGTTTAAAATTGCTGCAGTCCTAATTTATTTTCAGATTTTGTGCTGTGTTTTTGTATTGGTTGAAGGTGTTAAAACTTTGTCACGTTGTGGTTATTTAGTGTTTGATTAGAATTAAAAGCTTATTATTATTTGTCTAGTGAGATCCCTAATTGCAGGACGGATTGAATCGCCGCGCGCTTTCTCTGGCCTTCCGTGCGGAGGAAAGCCGCGCCTTAAGCCTAAAAGAAAATTGTTGCTTTCGCTTATTGAATGAAACTTGTCATCTTATGTTATTTATTTGCTAATATTAATTCACGCGCCTAACTACAAGTGTTGTTGCATTTAGTCATTAAAATATTGCGAGTCCACCTCCATCCTTCACTAGTGTGCATCTAGGAATTCACCACACAGCCTACCCTACATCAGCTTCCCCCCATGCGGGGAATATTGTATTGATCCCGTGCCTGGTGTTAGTCTCCCACACCTTCCCCACTATCGTATGAGTCCCAAAGAGCACAAGGAGCAACATTAACAAGTCGCTTAGCTCATTCAAAAAAACTCATTAGAGAAACCATGAGTTTCTGCATCGCTCCCGCACTCTTAGATCCCAAGAAAGATGGAACTTGGCTCATGTGCATCGATAGTCAAGCCATAAATAAGATTATCATTAACTATCGATTTCCGATCTCCTGATTATTGCCGATCTTGTGTCATTCTTTGGCAAACCCCCAACTGCTGCCTCTAGTTCACCCTCCCTCACTACCACCAACACTCCACGTCCCACTTTGTCCCCATCTACACTTATCATCGAGGAGATTGAGCGAATATTGGACGTTCGAGAATTTTAGACGCGCACAGGCACATATTAACACTAACTCGTATTTTGGAAAGGCAGGAGTATCTCTGACAGTTCTTGGATTAATGCCTCTGAGCTTCGTCGTCTTCGACCCATCTCTCTATTGAGAGTTTTGGCAATTCCTCGTTGGGGTCGAGTTCTTTCAACCCCAGGGGAATTGATGCACCTTGCGGCTCATCCATCAAAATTTGTCTATTTTATTTTATGCTTCCACCTTTTGAGCCAGTTACTGTGTTTGTTCGTCATCGTATTGCATTTCGCTTGTTCGTATTTTATCGATATATAGTTTTTCAATTCCGACTTATTGGCTCGACTAACCAATAAGACCTTAAACAGGTTCGTCATCGCTGAAGCAGGTGGTATGCAAGTAAGTTTTTTTGTTGAAAAAATGGAAAATTAAATTGCATGAATTTAAATGGAAAGAATTATTAAATTAATTTCAGAATAATCTTTATTCTGAAATTAAATGCTTTGTGGGTGGAGCCCAAGAGCCTAAATGTATTGATTCCTCACGGTGACTCTTTGTTTACTCTTCTCTTACAAGATTTTTGACCTTTTGATTTCCCATCCCCCTCTCTTTAACGCATTTTTCTTATTTAAGCCTATCCAAACCCACGCGTAAGGCAGCCTGGAAAAAACGAACTGAAAAAGACCTACTGTCTTCGCTCGGTTCATCTCAAGTGCCCCTTCCATGTTCTCCTCTTCAGAAACCACCAAGCCACTCCCTGTCGCAGACAACTTGTCAATTCCGCCTCTCCTTCCTGCCACAGAAGCCACGGACGCATTTGTTGCTCCTTCCTGAGGGTCGGTCAGCCTCCGGTGACTGGGCCGGTCCCGTGCTGCCGAACTCACATAGCTTCCAGCTTGCTCATCTCCTTCCCTTTTCCGTAACCTCCACTCGCGACCCTCTCCAGTTTCCCCCATTGTTCCTCGCCGGATATCCCACTACCTCCCTGAGCCGACACCTACTTGCAACCTTGTCTGAGCCTCATCCACCCCCGTCCAATCCACCTCCTTCCCAAATTTAGCCCACCTAGCCTCACCTGATTGCCACTCATCTCCTTTTTCTGGATGAACCCGCATCACCAACCTAATTTCTCTAGCCTGGGGAATCATTGCAGGTAACAATCTCGGCTCTCCTTCGGTTAACTTAATTTCATGCAATTTCATTTTAAGTGATCAAATCAGAAAGTGCTTGCAACCATTTTCTTTTGTTGTCATTACTTCTCACACTTATTGTTTGTCTTGTAGTTTTTATTTGTGAGTCGCTTGCGGCATTCCAACCTGGTTTAAATCTCTCGCAAGTTATCTAATCAAACGTTCTAAAATTTGGTTGTGTTATTGAGGTTCCCTCTCTCTCGGGACCCTAGCCTGGCTTAAAATTAACTAGTTTTGTTGCCTGATTTAACTCCAAGCATTTTTCATTTTTTGTCTGCCTCAGAATCATATAACTATAATGAAATCTTGAGCAAGTACATTAACATACCTGACTGTTTCTACATAGATACTGACTCCACTATTGTAGGGAGTCTTCTTCCTGAAGATGAAATATCTTCCATAGAATTAGGGAAGTTCAAGCTAGAGCGCAGAATAAAGAATGTTTATCTCTAACATGAGACGAATGATATGTAAAAGAAAAGCTCTTCTAGCCACCATCTCTGCTAAAGACCTAAATTAACATGTATTTGCAGCACAGAATTTTGCCAGCCAAGTCCAAATCTGTGGCCGCTCATTGGACTACAAATGAACCACTGAATCCCAAGTAAAGAGAATTAATTTTGAATAAGCATAGGAAACAGTCTATGCCATGGAACTATTAAAGAAATGCATGCAGTTTCACGCACAAGATTCCTTACAGTTTGTTGGTCAAATTTCAAAATAGCAAAGCAACAATTTTTAGTTAATTCTATTTTAAAAATAATCTAAAGAGCCCTTGTATAAAATTCTAGGAAGAATATACAAGAAAATCACAGTTTACATTCTAGAAAACAAGCAAAGAAGGGTAAGAAATGAATTCTAAAAATCAGATATTCAAGCTAAGCATGTCTACTAACCAGCCAAGATGTCTCATTTTGAAATTCTGGCTTTATATCCAGGTTTTCTGGTCGTACAAACTGTTGTAATAGAGCTATCTTTTCGAAAAGTTCCTCATCGTGCTGCACATCCTCTGGAAGTGAAGCAAATGCCCGATTAAAAAGTTTTGTCATGACATATTTCTCCAATCCCTACAGCAAAGAATATAGCATGCAATCCTGAAGTTCAGAGGATCGGTAAACATAGAGATGAAAATAGAAAAGTGGTAAGCTTGAAAAAACCCAAGAGTCAAAACATTTACTTTATTAAACCCCTCAGAAATAAGGTACAATTATTCAAGCATAGGAGGCTAGAAGGTAGGATATATATGATCTCGATCAAGAATCATCTATAACAAAGACGAACGGTTAGCAATGCTTAGCTTTATCAAATTGTACATAACTAGTTATAACCGTGGGAGCAAAAATAAGGAAGGCAAACGGCACCCGGCTGAACATTTTGTGTGTAATATTGCACACTGTAGTCTGATACATTGCTAGTTCTTGAAGTTAAAACTTCCTACATGGAGCTCAAGAAAATTTTAGGTATTTAGGTCGTCAAATTTGTCAAAGGCGTGTAGTTGTGTCACCAAAAACATATGTTTGAAATTCTTCACCACGGCTGAATCTGCTACTACGTTTATGGAACAACACTTAAAACTAGCCAACGACATGTGCGACAGTGAAATATTGTAAGATGCATCTTCTTATTGGCATCTGGTAGACCGATTAATCCATCTCATATGACTAGACCCAATATCACCCATACAGTGATGCATCAACCACATATGGATGCAGCTCAATGTTCAGGGTACCTTAATTTCACACCACATGCAAGGTCTCTACTCTCTACTACTAAGCTAACTTCGATTTGGTACTTCTTGCTTACTGCGACAAGGATTGGGCTACTTGTCCTATAACGAGCCGATATTCCGCTGGTTATTGCATCTTGTAGATCTCTAGTCTATGCTCTTGGAAGAAAATGGAACAACTATTGGAAAAAAACAACCTCTAGATTTATCTTACAAATTATGTAAATGTGATTTCATCTTCTAGGATTTATTACTCATGTTGTATAGTGAGGGTAATATGGTCTTTAGATGTCCTAGGATGATATACTCACATTAGAGTGTCAAAGTCTAGTCAAAAGGAGAGCAAAATCCAGTTGAGTCAATTCTGCGTCGAAAAGAAGTCGACGCAGCTTCGATTGAAAGTCGAAGTAACTTCGAATAGAAGTAAAGCTAACTCAAACTGGCAGTCGACGCATCATTGGAAGTCGACGCAACGTCGAATTGTATTCGACGCAGAAGGCAGAGTTTGAAGTCTACGTTCTTCCACTGGTTATTACATCTTGTTGATCTCTAGTCTATGCTCTTGGAAGAAAATGGAACAACTATTGGGAAAAACAACCACTGGATTTATCTTACAAATTATGTAAAAGTGATTTCACCCTCTAGGATTTATTACTCATGTTGTATAGTGAGGGTAATATGGTCTTTAGATGTCCTAGGATGACATACTCACATTAGAGTGTCAAAGTCTAGTAAAAAAGAGAGCAAAATCTAGTTGAGTCAATTCTGCGTCGACAAGAAGTCGACGCAGCTTCGATTGAAAGTCGAAGTAACTTCGAATATAAGTAAAGTTAACTCAGACTGGCAGTCGACGCATCATTGGAAGTCGACGCAACGTCGAATTGTATTCGACGCAGAAGGCAGAGTTTGTAGTCTACGTTCTTCATCTCCACGGATACGTCGATAAGAAATCGACGCGACGTCGATAACAAAGTTCAATTCAAAGCTGAGGAAGATTTCGAAGTTGCTTCTAATAATATTCAGAGGTACGTCGGTGAGAAGTCAGAAGTTATTCGACGCAGCGTCGAATACAGTCACAGTTTTGGAAAACTTCCTGGAATAGATTCTGATGCTTATTCAGAAGTTATATATGGAAGATATTTGAATTATAACGGGTCACACATGTACAAGAAGAGAAAGAATAATTCCAGAGATTCAATAATGATGAAATTGGAAGTTATACAAAAGGATGTTGACAACCCAAATAGAAAGAGAGCAATAATTCTTCTTGGGCATTCCAACTGGAGAAGGATCAGAAAAGGAAAGTCATTCATCTCCATTCGACAGAAGAATAATACATACAAAATTCAAAAAGTATGTGAACAGAGCAATTCTTCTCTAGCTCTCTCTCTCTTACAGTACACACACGACAGATCTCTGTACAGATTCTTTCACAAGTTACAGAAGGCTTCTTCTTCATCTGTCTATCTCTGAAAGAAGCATACAAAAAATACAGAGATCATAACTGGATCAGGGCTATCATAATCCTTGCATTTTCTAAGCAAGGATTCATTCTCTTAAAAAGGATCCAGAACACTTAGTGTCTTCAATCCTCAGTGACTGCTGAAAGAGGATTTAATTCAGAAGAATAATCTTCATCTTCTTCTTCTTACTTTATTTCCTACTTTCTGTAAATTGAGTAAAAAGTCTTAAGAATCCATCTTCAAAGGATTCAGCCTGGTTCAAGACCTCATTATCAAAAGATCTGGTTTGGTTCAAGATCTCCTTATCAAAAGATCTAGTTTGGTTCGAAGAGACTCCTTAACAAAAGACTCAGTTCCTGGTTCTAAGAGTCTTCTTATCAAAAGACCCAGACACTGTGATAGTGTATTCCTACTAAGGTGATAGAAGAGTGAAGTACCCGGATTTTGGGAAACCACTATAGCTCTTGTCTTCTGTGTTGTGGAGTTTTTTGTATTTGTCTCTTATTTAGTTTTATTATTCTGTGATTATTTTATTCTGGTTGGAATTCTGGATGCCTAGTAATTAGGACTGTTTTTTTATGCACTTATTACCGAAAAGTTTTAAATCTCTATTCACATCCCCCCCCCCCCCCCCCCCCCCCTCTAGAGAATACTCAGGGGAGTCACTGTGGACTTTCAACAACAATCATATCTTGATCTTCAGTTGAGACAGAATATTATGTGATGGCGGGGCTATTTTTGACTTGATATGGTTGATCTATTTGTTGCGTGACAAGGCCAATTCCACAGCATTATAGCAATCAAGCGTCCCAACATATTGTTGACAACTTAAGTTTTTATGAGCAAACTGCACATATCAAAATAAATTATCATCTTGTTCATGCAAAACAACAAGGGATAATTCATCCATGAAAGATGGCATCAGCGTCGAATTGCACATATGTTCATAAAAGTTCTAGACTTAAGTAATAATTTTGATCATCAAATATCAGGGGCGTATTTTCATAGCAAATAGTGGAGTTGTGTTAAGAATAAAATAATTAAGCTTGTTTTGTGGGAGTAATTTTAGGATGGGTGACCTTCTGGGAAGTGCTCATAGGTCACCTATGAAAAAAGATAAAACAATGTGGCTCAGCATAGTATGTGTTGAGCTGAACCAAGAAGGACTATACGTTCGATTGTGGGTTTGGTCGTTACAACTCGATTCAAAAAACTCGATAATACGTCCTCATATCTTATCGAGCTCACAACTTTCCATGCCTCCAAGATCATTCTGATCTCTTTCACCATCTCTTTTGTCGTCACAGCAATGATTTCACTAGGAAGCAAAATGGATTAATTGAGTCTCAACCTTACCCCAACCACACTCACGTCAAGCACCGGCTCTTTGGACAACAAAACTTGAACCATATTAGAGTCAACACTACTACAGGCATCCAAACCCGAACCCACATGGAATTCAGCCAATTCGATGGAACTAAACCCCTTGGTTGAATCTTCGAAATCAAACACTTTTTATCCTACAATGAAACACTTGACTAAAAGTGTCTTAGTCACATCATTTTAAGTAGGTTGACCAGCATTACGCATATTTCAATGGGAGCACATCAACCTTCAATTTTTTTCATGGGGTGACTTCACAAAGTCATACAAGTTCCACTTTAGCTTTTCACCTACGTCAACCACCAAGACGTACTTTTTATGATGATGCAATCATCGTCTTTGCTCGCATGCCAGAGTGTCTTCGATACATTAGCAAACCGCATATTAAGCCTCTTTGATAGTTTCCTGCTATTTCATTCACTCAGATCTTTGACGGGAGGTCCAGGTATTCAGACATTCCAGCAGGTTCCCTTCTCTCAAGCTATGGGCCTCGCCAAACTGCAGAAGGACAAATTCACTAAGAAATGAAGCTCCATTTCTCTACACAATAAATCCGCCCACCTAACATATTAACCACAAAATCACCACCAACACCAACCACTACACTCCCCTCAAAACACAAAATTTTGATCCACGTGCTTATTCATGGTGCACCAAATACAACAACAACAACAACAACAGAACCCATATAGTCCCCAATCATTGGGGGTATGGGCGGGGGAAGATTGGAAACAGACCTAACCTTTGGCCCTATGCACAAAGTGGCTTCTCTCAGAGGAGAAAGACCGAACCTTCGACAATAAATGCACAAAGTGGCTGCTCACAGATTACCACTGAAATAGTGGCCCCCTATACCGTCACGTTTGTTGTGGAATCATGCCCTCAAATCAAAGACATCAGAGAGGGCAGACCCAAGAATCCATTTTGATTTATGTGCACATAACCATGCTTCCTTCATTCAGCATCCAGAGCATTGGCCTTGCACAAAATGGTGCACCAAATGATGTGAATAATACCTCGAACCTTGAGGACAAGATCGAGTCAGATGGAAGAAAGGATGCTGCAACCACAACTACTCTTGTATCAACCGCTTTCTGCATGCTGCTCCTTCACTGACAACTCCAGCAATGATGATGATGACTTTACAGGCTACTACTATGTCGACGATTACTGCTCCTTCATCAATTATGCTTCAGCTGACGACAACTACTCTGTTGACCAATATTACTCTATCAACAACTAATCTTCCTTTGTATCTTTCACGTGTTAATGACTTACATAAAAGTTGTATAAACAGAAAATCATCTAGCATAAGAAAAAGAATTTCTTCCACAATTTCACCTATTCACCCCCTTTTTAGGACTCACTCTTGGAAATATCCTATCAAAATTAATCAAAAGAAAAGAACACTGGAAGTTGTGCACTGAATAAAAGACAGAGAAATAGATTTAAAGGTTTTGAGCATGTAATGAAAAAAAAATAGATGCACCAGCAAGTGGATACACAGCAGTAAACTAAAAAAATCAATACTAAAAAAGGAGTACTAAATATAGCGGCAGTAGAAATTGTGAACAAGGATTTGGGTAAATTGGAGTAAATAGAAAATGAGATTCCAAAAAGTGACTAAATAGGTGATAAAAGGCTAATACTGATCATGAGGATGTGTAGGAGAAATGTTTTAGATTTAAAGGTAAGGCTAACTTCACATTAAGTATTTATAAGACACCTAGTCAAAATGAATATGATTGCGACTTCTGCAGGAGGCATTTTGATCCTCATTCAACAACTTTTAGTGAAGAGAAAACAATCGATAAAGAGGCATTATTATGACTGGTACCTTTGTCGAATAAGAGAGAAAAGTAAGAGAAAAAAAATTCATCCAGAATAAAACAACCAATAACATGTTTGATATATGCAAACATCAACCAATTATAAAAGCAACTTATATGCTGAGCATTGATTAGGATATTTTTTGAAAATAAAACAGGGAATCATGCCATAATTCCTTTTCATTTGCAGCACTATGGTGCCATAACTCATCAAGGATATACATAAAGTCACTAAAATCCTTGTCAAAGCAGATAACCGCATAGAAAGGGTGATAAACTTACCTCGCCTGCACTTTCAAGTTCTTCCTCTGAACTACCAGCCCAGAGCATATGAGCCCTGAAAGCCTCTTCCATATTAGCAAGAAAATATTGCACTGCATCACTATCTTTTTCAGGATCCGGTGCTCTATTTGAAAAGGATACAATGAAGCTGCCATTCCAAAAAAGTTAGCTCTACATACCTTTGCTCTAAGTACAATATCTTCAAATCAGATGAAATGCCAAATAAAATTGCAGCAAGAAGATTATGTAATACAAATGTACCACTTTGTAAGAATATGTTAAACCATATCATTAGGGATGACTTTCTCAATGCTAATTTGCTTTAAACTCAAGTATGTTCGGTGACTTTGATAAATGAACACGCTTCAAAAATATTTTACAGTCTTCATAAAAAAGAAAAAGATTAGGGTAGCACTTGGCTCAAGTTATTTATAATTCTATGATATGATAGAAGAGCCTAGCTAGATGATTAATTATACATGCAAAAGGGAGATATGCAGCCCTCTTAGCCATTCTAAAATAAAATTTACAACTATTAAATTCATTCTAGCCTCGAAGATAAAACAATAACCTCACGAAGGTTCCCAAAATGAATTCAAAACAACTCTGATACGATGCGGGCCGCCACGCGCAGATATTAGCAATGTAGCCCATGGGCAGTATTGTACTTTGTATTTCCCCACTCCCCTATATATAGGAGTGGGAGTGTCTTTGAATGATCATCCTTTTGGAGTCTTAGGTTTTGGCTCTCTTGGAGAGTGAAGTGTCAAGGAGGACCCAGCCTCCGGATTCTTGGCGAGAGCTTGTCTCTCGATTGTATCTTTATGTTGGTTTAATGCAATGCAAATTTCATGTTACTAATATTGATACGACTACAGCGTATCATCTGGTCCAACCTGCCACTAGTTTAGGGTTCCACCGAGCCCTAATCCAGCCGCCTCGTCTTCATCCACACTCCCGCGAGTGCGGTTCCACGATTCCGCTAGTTTTTTCCTGCCCCGATCCCACTAGTCTATTCCCCCAATCCTGCAAGTTCCTCGTGCCGCGCGTTCTGCTTCAACGATCCAACCGTCCACCATCGCTGTCTCCCACAGTTCGTTGTCAGCGACGACTACCTCGCCGCTATCCCCGACTTCCGACGCCATTTCCGACGACCCCAGAGCCGGCGTTTTCTGCGCCTCCGCACGTTTTCTGCGGCCTTCCAGCGGCCGCTCCTCCTCGTCGCCACCGTCCACCGTGTCAGGCAGCCCTCCTACAGCTCTTGTAGCCTCCCGGCGCTCCACGCCGCTACACCTCGCCGTTGTTTCATGCCCACGACTCGTTCAATGGCCCTCCACACCGACGAGAACACCTCAACCACTGGCATCTCTGACCCCAGCGCATGGATCACGTCGAAGCCCAGCTTGCGGATCTCACTCTCCTCCTTCGAGGGCTTTTGGCCACGATAGTAAATTGCCCTCCGGCCCCTCCATCATCGCCACCAATTCAGCCCGTCCCGGACCACATGGGGTTTCTGCACCCCGCGTCGGACATTGCCCCGACCCATCTCAATCGGATTGTGATTTCTGTGTTCGATGGCACCGACCATCTTGGGTGGATCGCCCACGCCGAGCAGTTCTTCGATCTGCAATCCACCCCCGCCAACCAAAAGGTCCCCCTCGCCACTATCGATATGGAGGGTTCGGCGCTCCATTGGGTGTGTTGGATGCGCCAGCACGTACCTAACCTCGCATGTCCCCATTGAAGGAGAAACTCCTCCGACACTACGACAACCGCCAAGCGGGTAATGCCTTTGAGCGCCTCAGCTCCGTCCTCCAATCTGACTCCGTGGCTACCTACATCGACGAATTCATCGTGGTCGCTACGCACGTACCCGACCTAGCCCCCGCCACTACTTGGGGTATTTTCTGGCGAGTCTGCACCCCACCTCTGTGCACGCCTTTGGGTCCACAACCCGTCTACTCTTTCCCGTGCAATGGAGCGGGCTAGGTATCTCGACGAGGAACTCTACCCAGCTCCACCATCCTCCTCGACCCGGCCACCACACCAACCGCGACCATTATCGCCACCTCTTCCGCACTTGGACCCTCTGCCCCCACCTGGGCCCCAGCTACTGGACCCGCCTCCGCAGCCGCTAGTTCCACTTCCACAGGCACCCCGATAACCCCATCGTTTGTCTTACCAACATCAAATCGAGCTTCGTCGCAAGGGCCTCTGCTTTGGCTGCGAGTAGCCATTCTCGCCCACCCACGTCTGCCCTCTCAAAAATCTATGTGTGTTCATGGGATCTGATGATGATGATCCGGACTTCGGGGATTTAGATTTGCTGACGCTTTCTGACGACCCCTACGACCCTCGACCTTGAGGACAAGATCGTTTTTCGGGTGGGGCGTGTTGATACGATGCGGGTCACCACGCGCCGATATTAGTTTATGTAACCCATGGGCAGTATTGTACTATGTATTTCCCCACTCCCCTATATATAGAAGTGGTACTGTCTTTGGATGATCATCCTTTTGGAGTCTTAGGTTTTGGCTCTCTTGGAGAGTGGAGTGTCAAGGAGGACCCAAGCACCGGATGCTTGGCGAGAGCTTGTCTCTCAATTGTATCTTTATGTTGATTTAATGCAATGCAAATTTCATGTTACTAATCTTGATACGACTACAGCAAAAGGGAGATATGCAGCCCTCTTAGTCATTCTAAAATAAAACAATAACCTCATGAAGGTTACCAAAATGAAGCCCTCTTAGCTAGATGATTAACTATACATGCAAAAGGGAGATATGCAGCCCTCTTAGCCATTCTAAAATAAAATTTACAACTATTAAATTCATTCTATCCTCGAAGATAAAACAATAACCTCATGAAGGTTCCCAAAATGAATTCAAAACAACTCTAAAATAGATATGAACATATCAGTCTTAATCCAACATTTTTTTGGAAAACTCTATAAATCTTTTGCTGGGTAAATAAATACCCATTTCCATTTTATAAATCCTTTGAAATAATTGATATAGAAATCCCTTTGCATATCTGTATCCACGCGCTACCATCAGTTTTCTTGCTTATTCCACATTAATTTTATTTACTCATTGTAAGATGCAACTAAAACCGAGGGAACCCAATCTCGGCATCTACTTTGAGCCGTCTTACACTAGCTCGAGGAAATCCATGTCTTTCCATCGAGGACTCCTCCCAGAGCTCTACTGAAGTCTCCCCAGACATTACTCGCGAACGAAAGCCCCTTCCCTTGGTCTCCATGTGTTCGGCGACATCGACTGAGCAGTTATTGTCTGTATCTATTTATCATTTCCTCCCAACGACCGAGCGCATTTCCTTGAACCGACTAGACATGTTGACCGCCTTTTATGGTTCATTTTGCTTATGTTGATGGGTCCCACTTGTAATTAGAATCATATTTCCCTATTTTAAAGTCTTCTGAGACCAAGCAAGGATGAGATCGAGTATTATTGCATGAAGTTGGAGTTGACGCCTCCTCTTGTTCCCACAGAGTGTGACCTCCGAGAAGTTTTTTATTATTTGATGCTTTGAGCATGGTGATACAAAAGGCTCGTATTCGAGGAGTGGTGGTCATAATCTTATCTCCACTAATGGCAAACCTAGTACCTTCCTCTTTCTCCTTATCTTTTGTGTTTTGCGAATTTTCAAACCTTGTATGTGGATTTTGGAAGTAGTCGTGTATTCATCTTTGGAATGACTATGGGCCCTAGTTTCCTACTCGTGTTAATTGCACGATCTATTGAATACGTTGAAGATTTTTTGTCAACCAAGTTATTTGGACAAACATGTGCGGAGTTGTTCCTCTCTTAAAGGTATCTTGCTTGATCAATACCTGTTTGTGAAGGCATGTTTTGATCTAAATTGTGGATCTTTGTTGTATATAGTTCATTGTTAAAGTGATTACTCATTGGGGCTATTATTGGGTGTTCTTTTCTTTCTAAACCCACACGAAAATTCATCATTATATATCAAAGCTCCAAGTTATGGTTAAAAGAATCTTGAGTTAATTTCACTGATTTCTTGTGATCTTGATTTACTATGATAGCCTCATGAGCTTGATAGATAGACAAAGTCAACTTTAGTTCCACCAACAAGAATTCAAAGAGTTAAGAGAGTAAATGTTTCAGCTTAGGTTGGATCTGCAAAGAGATGGCATTAAGGTAGGTCTTCTCCAAATGAGTTTATTTAGTGGATCCAACGACTTGATCGAAGCTTCAATGACGAGCTATTCACATGAGAATAAGTGCAAAGAGTTGTCTTAAATATGAAGAAGAGTGTTAGTTAGTGTTGGGAAATACGAAGGCCTGCCGAAGACATGATGGCAAGGGAGTGTCAAGAGTTGGGAAAAGATGAAGCGCTTTATGACAAGATATTTTGTATCACAAAGTTATGAGCAGGATATATGTTTGAGACCATCATTGTGGAGGCATTCAAACGTTGGTGTTTTAGGATGTATCATCACTTTTCACCCATTGGTGGAGCTGGGTGAAAAAGCGTGATGTAGTTGTTTAGGTAAAGCATAACAAGCCATTAATGATTGAATTTGAGATTTGAAGTGATTGCAGAAGGTGATTCGATTATAGAAGATATTGAGCTAATTCAGGATACTCCTTTAGAAGTTGTCACACAAGAAGATTCATTTGAAGAGGATTTTGAGCCAATTGTGATGGAATCTGATGTATTTGAGTTCAGTGTAAATGACACTAGCATGTTTTCTAGTGGTGTTGCTCTCCTACAATGAGGTTGAGGATATGTGATTGCAATGCGAATTGATGTTAGTGAGTGTTTTCGGGAAGATATCAAAGATGCCAAATAGGCTGAGGCGGATGTCACTGCCATGTCAATTGATGTTGTGTGGCTTCATATGCTTTGGAGTCCATGAAAGGTGTACAATGCAATTGTCTGATTCCATTCTAGGGTTTTGGTAAGTTTATCTATGATGCCAAGTGGATTTTAGGTATGTTAGCTGATGTGTCTGGGAAATTGGGAAAATACTGATTGAGATTGCTAATTAAGATAGCTTACCAAATTTGTTGTGGTAACTGGTAAGTGCCTACAATTGCGTGAAGGAGATTGCTAGTAGATATCATACTGTCAGCAACTGAGAGTTGACTTATTGAATACTATTGTTGCTGACAGCTTGAGTCTCTTGGTAGTCAAGTTCTTTGGTGATGATCCTGGTAAAGTTTATTGGTGTTCTGCAATTCAGTTACTTGGCTAAAGCATGGGAATCAGTGTTGGTTGGGAATACTTGTTCAGGTGAGCCCAAGAAAATGGTAATGTTATGGTTTGAATATCCTCTGGATTTGAGGACAAATCTTTTTTAGAAGGAAGAGTTCGATGCATAGCAAATTAGGGAATCATAAACCACAGTGCTCGAGTCATCCTCCATCAACTCAAGGAAATTCCTTGTCATTCCATCGAGGACTCCAATCAACGCCTACTAAAACCTTTTACACGTGGACAGAGTCCCCCCCTCTTTGGTCTTCCTGAGCTAGGCGCAATCTGTCAAACCTTCCATCTTTGTTTCTCGTATTCATCCAACATTGAATCGAACAAATGTTCATGAACCAGTTGGATCGAGTGACCCCCTTTATGTTTCACTTCGTATAAGTGAGTGGGTTCCACTTGTAATTAAAACTATATTTCCTTATTTTAAAGTTGCTTAATTTCTAAGTGGGATGAAAACAAAAATTGTTGCCTGAAATTGGAGTTGACAGCACCCCAAGCTACCATCAAGTGTGGACTCTAAGGAATTCATTTCTTATTACTTAATCCTTCGAGCGTGGAGAGACAAAAGGATCTTATCCGAGGAGTGGCGATTGTAGCCTAATCTATAATGATGGTGAACCTAGAATCCTCATCTTCCTCCTCTTTTGTATCTTGAGGATTTCATAACCTGAAAGTGGATTTTGGATGAAGTAATGGGGACATGGGGTATTCTTCTTTGGAATGATTTTGTACCCAAGTGTTGGAAAAAACCTCTGATTTGATAAAAAAGATTAAGATTAAAGTGATTTTAGGATAAGCCTTAAAATTTTATAGAAAGGCAGATTTAATTTTGTTGGTTAGATCCCTAGAAGTTTAAGAAGTCATCAGCAAAATTTTCTAAGTCAAAGGTCTTTTCAAAATAGCGTCAAATAGTATTCAATGCAACGTCGAGAGTAATCGACGCATTGTCGATATCTAATCAGAGCTACTCAGAGTTCTATCGAGAAGTCTGCTTATTCCAGGAAATATTCTAAGTGTTTTAAAATTCAGAACTACGTCGAATACATCTCCAAGTTACTTTGAATTCTCCTCTACTTCAACGCTATTCAGAGTCAAATCTGTTGAAACCAAGACTTGAGAACAAGACTTAGTCTCTGTGGAGTTCGGGCCCTCAACAAGTTGAGGGGTGACCTCACACTTACTCCTCCCAAGGGAGATCTCTAGGCTAGAGGCTAAGGAACTAGGAACAAGGCCAAGGGCTTAGCGAGGAGGTCTCATCACACACCCGTAAGATCGTTGAGCGCTTCCCCTCCCAAGCCAAAGCTAAGTTTGGTCACCTTTGGAGGCTCTCTCCACCCACCAAAGAAATATGGGGAGAGAGTGGCCAAAAGAGAAGTCCCTCCAAATGGTGCCCCCTTGGCCCTATTTATAGGATTTTGAACTTGGTTTGTCAATAGCCACATTCCGGCCTTCAAGATTACCAAAATACCCTGGATTTGGCCTGCGAACAGCCAAATCCCGTCATTCTGAGGCGTTAAACGCAGACCGACCCCTCCCTCCGGAACTGGGCGAGAGGGGGGACCCCCCCCCCCCCCCCCCGCGGGGGCTGGGTGAGCCCCCTAACTGGGGCGGGCGAGACCCAGGGGTCGGCCCCCCTGCTGGTCTCGCCCCCCAGCTGGGGCGGGGGCGAGGGGGGCCGAAGGCCTCCTCCCCTCGCCCCCCTGCTGGGGCGGGCGAGACCCAGGGGTCGGCCCCCTGCTGGTCTCGCCCCCCTGCTGGGGCGGGGGCGAGGGGGGGCCGAAGGCCTCCTCCCCTCGCCCCCCTGCTGGGGCGGGCGAGACCCAGGGGTCGGCCCCCCTGCTGGTCTCGCCCCCCTGCTGGGGCGGGGGAGAGGGGGGGCGAAGGCCTCCTCCCCTCGCCCCCCTGCTGGGGCGGGCGAGACCCAGGGGTCGGCCCCCCTGCTGGTCTCGCCCCCCTGCTGGGGCGGGGGCGAGGGGGGCCAAAGGCCTCCTCCCCTCGCCCCCTGCTGGGGCGGGCGAGACCCAGGGGTCGGCCCCCCTGCTGGTCTCGCCCCCCTGCTGCTGGGGCGGGGGCGAGGGGGGCCGAAGGCCTCCTCCCCTCTCCCCCCTGCTGGGGCGGGCGAGACCCAGGGGTCGGCCCCCCTGCTGGTCTCGCCCCCCTGCTGCTGGGGCGGGGGCGAGGGGGGGCCGAAGGCCTCCTCCCCTCGCCCCCTGCTGGGGCGGGCGAGACCCAGGGGTCGGCCCCCCTGCTGGTCTCGCCCCCTGCTGCTGGGGGCACGGGGGCGAGAGGAGCTCCCCCCTCCCCCCCCCCCCCCCCCCCCCCCCGCCTTGCTCGCCTCCTACATGAGCTGGGCGAGCGGGAGGTCTTTACCTCCACCGCTCGCCCTCCTCTCTCCCTGCCCTGGATCATACTGAAAAATGATGTTCTAAAAGACCTCTTGGGACCCGGGAACCCACTCGGCGAATATAGGGTTGTACAAAATCGATTTCTTCTCAAAGTTACTCAGAGTTCTCTTCCTTCAACGACTCAGAGTTACAGCTACTCGGTAATCCAAGTTACTCTGATTTCTTCTCTACTTCTTAGAACTGCGTCGACTGGTATTCAACTCTACGTCGAATTCTCTCCAGAGTTAAGAATGGTCTTTTTCAAGATATTCTCGGCCGCATTAGGAAAGTTATTTCCTAGCCGTTATAACTGATTTCAAGAAAGGAATAACCTCATCAACAAAGTTATTTCCTAGCCGTTATAATTTGTTTCAAGAAAGTATTAATGTTCATTGGAACTTGATTTGGTAAAGAATATTATCAGTAAGCATTAATTATCCAGAAGAAGCTAATTTGAAAGATTTTGAATTCTTTCAGTCATGCATTAGCCAGAGAATAAGAAAGAGATATAAACGGCAGAACTCTAATTCTATCAAAAAGACACGTAACAGATAAAAAGGAAATCCAGAGAATTATTTTGCCGGCCTCCCTCTTATCTTTTCCCTTTCTGTCTGGATATTCTTCAATCGTGAAGAACTTTTATAGCAGCAAGCAAGACATCTTCTACACTCTCAGAAGATAATCACACGAGCAGATCCACTCTCCTCTTAAGGATCAACACTAATTCTTTTCTACAAGCAAGCTACTGCTCATAGTTTGCCAGAATCCACACAGTGCTTACAAAGAATATTTCTCCAGATATTGTTGAAAGGAGAAAACCCTGTGGAAACTTCATTTCAATCAGATTACAAGGAGTCCTGAGAATCCCTCCTTAAATGATTCAATTTTGGTTCTAAGAGTCTCCAGTTAAAAGACTCAGTGGTTGAGAGACCTTATCAAAATCTCAAGTTGTGGTTGATGGACACCTTATCAAAAGTCCTTGGTTTTGAGAGTCTTCTTATTCAAAAGACTCAGCACTGAGATAATGGAATCCTGCTGAGGAAGAAGAGTAGATGTACCCAATTTTGAGGGAACTACTATAAAACTTTGAGTCTTCTGTGTTCCTATTCTTTGTGTTTTTCTGTGTGCTTTTATCTCATTGTGATTGTTGTGATCATTGATTTTGTGGTTGTGATATATTCTGGGTGTTGTGTGAATCTGTGAAAATCAGTGAAACAACTACTCAAAAAATTTAAATACTCTACTCACCCCCCCCCCCCCCCCCCCTCTAGAGCACCTCCCAAAAGATTAACTTCTCTTTCACCAAGTTATCTTATTTATGTTCTTTGTGTTAAAGTGTTTAGACCTAATTTATGGATCTTTGTTGTGTGGAGTTCATTGATAATTTCGAATGTTTTAAGTGTTCTTCCCTTTCTCTTTAATCACCTAGAAAAATCATCATTATAACTATGCATCTTCTACCCCTTATTGCGTATAACCAAACCACTGAAGTCTATTATTCATTTATTCATTGTTTTATCTTCAAAGGACGATACTCTCGCTCTCATAAACTATTTAGTATACATCCAACTTGATATTCTTAGTTTCGCCACACTTAAGGTTATTAGTGACTTCCTTATCGGCTAACACTCAGCTCTATAAGACAAAGCTAGTACAATAGCAGTATTATAATATTTAATTATCTATATTATTCACTTACTGCACAGTACCTACAAGACATTTCTCCATTTTAACCATAAAACACCAACTTTATAACTTGAGCATATTTTTTGGGTAGAACGTGTACACATATATTCACACACAATCTTATAATAGATCCAAAATACATAAACCTATGCCAGGTAGATATCATCATGATCAGCAATATCACGTCTATCTGGGGTTGGCTTCAAGAATCCTCATTTTTCATTCATTCTTGTCGAGTGATGTCCTATAAGTTAAAGAAACTATGCAAATCATCTTGAACAATTTTAATTCATGTTATATTGAACAACTCCATTGACACAAACTTTATCTACTCATCCAAATATCTTTAATAGATCTCTAATTTATCTAATATAAACATACATTGATTTATAATTTATAACTTTGTCATTGTAGCGTTCTCATTTTTTGTCGCAATAAATTTAGATATCGACCAATCTTCTACCGTCCTACACTCAGATTCACACAGCATTATCAGTCAAATTGCATATTTATAAAATCTCGGAGTCACTATGAATCAATGATATTATCTCAAAGCTTAGTACTCCAAATGCATTTCTCCGGTTTACCCACATAGACTTCACTCTATAGAACATATCTACGCCACTATTTATAACACTCACAAACTGCAACATGGATTTGTCATTTAAGATCTACACCACTCTTTATAACACCGATGAGTAATTGGAGTGGACATGCATCATCCTTCTCATAGCTCCCGGTCTCCAACAATCAAAATTACAGGTTTAAGATGATTATAACAGCATTTGGGACAAATAAATGGCATCAAACAAATGCAGGATGAGCAAGCCCGAGAGAAAATCAGTCAAAAGGGCAGGCGCTCATGCCGATGAAGAAGGGTTTAAAATGAATAAGCTGGGGAAAGGACCTCTTGATGGATTTGACGAAGTCGGCGGCAGAGGGATGGCGCATCCGCTCCAGGAAATCGTGCCAGGCAAGAGGAGCTGTCGAGGAGCTGAAAGCTTCGGAAGCTCCGCCGCCGCCGTCCATTGGACTGGGCGGCCAAATACACTAAAGCTGGCTGGAGAATTCGCCGGTAATGAAATGGAAAAACAACGGTATGCGATCGGTCCTCGTGTCAATCAAGAGGGAGTAGAAATCAAAACACTCTAAATTCTGATTAAAAATCATAAATATGTCGCTGAACCTCCATCCGAGTCACATCTGCGGAAGGGGCAGAAAAAGCACCGAGAAACTACATAATTTTTGGAAAAATAAGTTGATTGCTATCCGCACTACAGTTTTGGATATCCGCACTTTTTGTGAACACTTTTCCTAAAATTGCATGTGCAAGACCTATTTCTAAAAGGCGCGTAATAACTCATACAAAAAAAGTGCGGATAGCCAAAACTGTAGTGCGGATAACAATCACCAAAAATAATTAGGTTAGCCTTACTTATCTTCCTCTATGTCCGGAAGAATCGTGTGTCACATACGATCTGACGTTCACAAAATCCAAAATATTGTGTGTGTGTGTGTGTGTATTTTTTTAAATAAATATGATCAGATTTTGTGTGTTATCGAATCGTCGATCGGACGGCCCACGATTATTCCCAACCTTCCTCGATGTGCGTTACTCCTACATAATTACACAACATAAGTGATGGGTCTTCATCTATTTTATAGAAATCCGGGCTGTGCTAATCCAAAAACCCCACTTCCCACTAGGGTGGTGGAGTAATGGGCAAGAAAGGGGAAAACTCCCCCAAAAACCGCCCAATCTGCAGCAGCATCGTGCGCTACCGCGCGCGGTACCGCGCGGTTGTGTGCGGTAGTGCGCTCAACCGCGCGCGCAGTACCGCGTGCAATACCGCACGCGGTACCGGGCACGGTACCGCGCGCGGTACCGCCCGCGGTATTGTGCAGTACCGCCCACGCGCAACCTCGTGGCACGCGCAGTACCGCGCGCACGCAACCGCGTGGCACGCGCACTACCGCGCGCTCGCAACCGCGGGCACACGCAGTGCTGTGCGCGCGCAACTGCGCGCGACATGCGCGCGCAACTGTGCGCGCGCAACTGCGCGCATGTGGTACTATGCGCGCGCAACTAGGCGCGGCACGCACGGTACCACGGGCGAGACCGCGCGCGGCCCGTGTTGCCGCCCGCAACCGCACGCGGTACCTCTCGTGTACCGTGCGCGGATAGCACGCGGACGCGCGCCGGCATCCTCGCACATGTTCGGTACCGACTGCTCCCCCTTTGCCTCGCGCCGCCCATTGCGCTCTTTGCACCATCCTTGCGCGGCCCCGATCGTGTTTAGCGTTGCTGAGTCCTTAGCATGCCTTTGATCCGCGCGCACTTAAGCGTTGCAAAGTTCATGGTGCATGCAGTTGCTAACTCCACTTTCCTTCTTAAGACTACAGGATTTGCACATTATAATCAAGATCATCAACGAGGCTGGGCTGCCCGAACTGACCATAGGGCGAAACCGTCATATTCAGAAAGTGGCGATCCGTGTGCTCTCGATCAACGGTCGAGATCGGCCCGTCAGGTGGTTACGGTAGTTACGACGGCGAAATTACCGAGCCGTCCCCGACCAAGTTTATAAAAGAGAATCCTCATTTGATGAGATCTGACACTTTGCATCTGATACAGCTCCTTGAAGAATTCCTTCAGAGATCTCATTCGCGGTTCGAAGATCTCCTTCGTCACTTGAAGATCTTCTTCGGACCTTGAAGACCTCCTACGACAGCAAAATACAAAGTGTTTTCTGAGAGGTGATCTGTCACCCTCGGGAACTTTCCTTCAACTGCAATTGTAATGAGAAGCGGCCTGTCGCTCTCAGTTCTCGCAACTTTACTTGTAACACTCGAACATTTAGTGAAATTTGGCTGACACAGATCCGGCCACGTGGTTTTTCACCCTTTCCGGATTTTCTACGCTAAAAACGTTCTCTTGCCACCTGTCTGTTCTCTCTGTGAATGTTTGCGCACTCGGCCCACTCTCGGGCTAAGACGGCTCAATTCGCCCGGTTTGGAAGAGTGCTAAGTGACCCGCAACAGTTTGGCCTCATCTGTGGGAAAGGTGTTCCTCAAGCTCTGCAAAGACTTTTCGAAGACAGTATTCGCTTCATAGCAATACTTGTGACTAACAGCGATGGCAAGAATAAGTGCTCGCACCACCGATGGTTCGATCCTGGAAGGACGCATTGATCCCGCTCCCTCTCATTCACTCATCAACGCGCCTCTCGTCGAAGAGGGCGCATTAGCACTCGTCGCCGCATTAGAGGGGCACAAACGCCAGATGGAGGAACATCAAGCTGAAATGCTGGCTCTCCTTAGAAACCTCGGAGCCCCGCAAGCTCCCATTCCGTCTGCCGCACAAGTCATCCCACCTCCCATGGTCCCTAATCCTGCTCCATTGGGAGAGGCAGCCCAGAAGGGCGATACATACGAAGAAGAATACTCAGATGCTGCCAGCTCCACGCATCCGGTCCATCCCGCTAGGGGCGCTAGAGGAGAACCCCTTCACCATCAGCAAGGAGGAGGAGGAGTCGATCAAGCCATAGGAAGGCCCACTCGCGAGGAAATCCGCAATGTGATTGTCGAAGAGTACGGACAGGTCGGACGCCGGAGCATCTTCGCCCGCCGCCCCCTGCATCGTGGCTCCCTCCTGATACAGCAAATCCTGGACCATCCAATTCCATACGGTTTCAAGCTTCCCAATATCGAAACATTTGATGGGACGAATGATCCTCCGGAGCACATCAACAATTTTACCACCATTATGAGGATCTATAACGCCGTTGATCAGCTCTTCTGTCAAGTATTCCCGACAACACTTTAGGGGCAGGCGCGCACTTGGTTTCATTCTCTGCGGGATGGGTCTATCAACAACTTTGTTGAGTTAGCCCGGCAGTTTACAGACCAGTTCATTGTTAACCAAAGAATTGTCCGAGATCCCTCACATCTTTCGGGGATCCGCCAGAACAAAGGAGAGACCCTAAAAGATTTTTTCAGTCGCTTCACCGTCGAGGCATGAGTGCACGACAGATCCCAGGAGTTGATCCTGAGCTTCTACGCGGCGTTTTCCTGGGGGGGGGGGCTCCGCCCAAGCAGCTTCTACTCCGCTCTGATGAGGGAGACAGTACCAAGCTATACAGATCTCGTGCACCGAGTAGAAGCACAGATAGCGGCGGATGAGGCCATTGAGGCGCATCGCCAACAGTTCGAAGGAAGCCAGAAGAGAAGGAAGGGGCAGGAGCAAGCTCCCAGAAGGCAGGAAGAACGACATATGGAAGAGCGCCGGAATGACGCCGAGACCTCTGAAGGGATCAGGCTCCCCGGGCACCACGAATTTACACCCCCCTCAACGCGTCGCGAACCAACGTACTATATGCCATTCAAGACAGCCCGACATTCCAAATGAAAGAACCTACCAGTCAAAGTATTGTGAGTTTCATAGAGGAGCTGGTCACACGACTGAGGAATGCTCCAGATTGAAGGAAGAAATTGAGCGTCTTATCAGGCAATGGCTCCTCGGAAGGTTCCTGCAAGGTCAGCTTCCAAACCAGCCGCAGCAACCTAGGCAGCCAAGAGATCAACCTCGCGCACCTCACGGCGCAGCGGCGGGAAGGTCGATGGTAGGAGAAGTCGAGACTATAGCCGGGTCTCATAACCTCGCCGCTCAGATTCTTTCCATTGCTAGGCCCGAGAGAGGGCACGAGGATAAAAAAAAACTCAAGCAAGACACCACCATTACCTTCGGAGAAGAAGATCTAGAGGGGTTGTGGCTGCCTCACCAAGACCCGCTCGTAATCAACGCTGGGATCGGGGATCCCTGTTTCAACGTCAAGAGAATACTAGTCGACAATGGGAGCTCAGTCGACGTCCTGTTTCTCTCCACTCTACGAAGCATGAAACTCACCAAGGAGCACCTCAGCCTAGCAGCAGGGCCCGTCTACGATTTTGACAACCGCCCGTTCCGGTCCAGGGCATGATCACCCTTTGGTTGTGGCTGCCTCACAACATTCAGTTTGTAGTCGTGGAGTCAAGCTCCGCCTACAACGCAATCTTCGGGAGGCCACTCCAGTCTGTTTTCGGAGCCATCCCATCAATCCCGTACCTGGCTATAAAATTCCCGACTGCTGTTGGAGTAGGAGTCGTTTGTGGGAACCAAGAGGCAGCCAGAACCTGCTACCTGAAGCAAGCTCAACCGGCAAGGGAGACCGCCCTCAACATCGACAACTTCGACCTACGAGATGAAACTACTTTGCAGCGGGGGGCGCCCGTTGAAGGATTGGTGGAAGTGCCACTCTCCTAGCGGGATCCGACTCGGACCGTCCAGGTCGGGTCCCTCTTGTCGCAGGAAGAACGAGAAGAATTCGCAACCTTCCTACATAAGAACGAAGACATTTTCGCTTAGAGCCCGGGAGACATGTCTGAGGTAGATCCTGAAATCATTTTCACTCTTTAAACGTTAACCCTGCCTGCAGTCCCGTGATTCAAAAGAAGAGGAACTTCGCCCCCGAGCGGTTGAAGGCGATCGAAGAAGAAGTAGCTAAGATTCTGGAGGAGCGGTTCATCCACGAAGCGGAATATCTCACGTGGCTTGCTAACGTGGTCATGGTAAAAAAGGCCTCGGGGAAATGGCGAATGTGCGTCGACTATAGCAACCTAAACCCGGCGTGCCCAAAAGATAGTTGCCCCCTCCCGAGGATCTACCAGCTCGTCGACGCGACGGCCGGCCACGAGCTGCTCAGCTTCATGGATGCTTATTCATGCTACAACCAGATAAGGATGAACCCCGCAGATGAGGAGCACACCACCTTTCGCACCGACAAATGAGTCTACTGCTATAAGGTGATGTTGTTCGGCCTTAAAAACGCCAGAGCTACCTATCAAAGGCTGATGAACAAAGTCTTCAAGAACCTCATCGGGGAGACGATGGAGGTATACGTAGACGACATGCTGGTGAAGAGCGTCCACTATCGCAACCACTTGAAAGACTTGAGAAAGTGCTTTCAGCTTCTTCGTCGCTTCCAGATGCGGCTCAATCCCATCAAATGCGCATTTGGTGTGACCGCGGGGAAGTTCCTGGGTTTCATGGTAACCCATCAGGGAATTGAGGCCAACCCCGAGAAAATCAAGGCGTTGGAGGATATGTCGTCACCTCGTTCAATTAAGGAAGTGCAACGCCTAAATGGGAGGATCGCTGCTTTATCTCGTTTCATGTCACGGACGGGAGACAAGTACCTCCCTTTCTTCAAAATTCTCCGGGGAGCGCGCCACTCCGGGTTCTAGTGGACGGATGAGTTCCAGACGACCTTCGAACTCCTCAAACAATACCTGGCCTCGCCACCGCTCCTATCAAAGCCCGTCCCCGGAGAAGCTCTGTTCTTATACCTGGCTGTTTCGCCTACGACCCTCAGCTCGGTGCTCGTGAAAGACTAAGGTGGGGTGCACGGCTAGTCTACTACCTCAGCAAAGTCCTCACCGACACCGAAACCAGGTATCCAGCAGCGGACAAGATAGCCTTAGCTCTCGTCCTCTCGGCGCGAAAGCTTCGACCCTACTTCCAGGCTCATACAGTAAAAGTGTTGACTCAGCTCCCGCTACGAACAATCCTCCAGAAACCAGAAGTCTCAGGGAGATTAGTAAAGTGGGCGGTGGAGCTCGGCGAGTTTGACATCTAATTCCCGCCTCGGACGGACATTAAGTCGCAAGTGCTCGCCGACTTTGTTGTATAGTGCACCATTCCATCAGAAGCAACTCTTGTTAAAGATACCAATACCCCCCCCCCCCCCCCCCCCCCCCCCCCCCCGTTGGACTCTCTACGTCGACGACGCTTCACGAGCTGAAGGGGCAAGAGCAGGATTGCTACTCATAAGTCCAAATGAGATTACCTTGGAGTATGGTCTCAGGTTGAAGTTCCCCGCAACCAACAATATCGTAGAGTACGAGGCTCTGATCGCCATTGACTGCAAAGCAGAGAACCTGACGATCCACCCAGACTCCCAACTCGTAGTTTCACAAGTAGACGGAAACAACGAGGCCAAGAATGACCAGATGGCGCAGTATCTCGCGCTCGTAAGATTACTCCTTCAGAAGATCTCGTCATACCAAATTCTGCACATCCCACGGGAGCAGAACTCCAGAGAGGATGCTCTCTCTAAGCTTGCAACTTCACCCACCAGCTATCAATCCTGAAGACGCCGAGTAGAAGAGATCATGGCTCCAAGTATCCAAGGATCATGGGAAATCGCAATCATAAATGAAGAGGACTCATCTTGGATGACCCCCATACGGGCCTACCTCCGGCACGGGCACCTCCCCGAGGATCGTATAGAAGCACGAAGATTACAGATGCGAGCGACATCATTCACCATCATAGACGGGGAGCTTTACAAACGGGCATTCTCAGGGCCCTATCTAAAGTGTCTGCCGGCAGGAGAAGCAGACTACGCCCTAAGAGAAGTGCATGAGGGAATCTGCGGAGAGCATCTAGGCGGGAAAGCTTTGGCCCAGAAGATCTTGCGCCAAGGTTTTTATTGGCCAACGATGAAGAAGGACGCGACCGAGCTCGTCCAGAAGTGCAAGAGTTGTCAGCTTCACGCGAATATACCACACCAACCCCCGGTTGCACTCAGCTCACTCCGAAGTGCATGGCCGTTCACGCAATGGGGAATCGATCTCCTCGGCCCCTACCTCTAGCATCAGGACAAAGGAAATTCATCATTCTAGCCATTGACTACTTCACCAAATGGGTAGAAGCTTAGCCCTTGGCTAAGATCACAGAGGAGAATGTCAAGCAGTTTGTCTGGAACAACAATATCTGCCGCTTCGGTATCCTGGCAACAATCATTGCCGACAATGACACCCAGTTCACCGGGAAATCATTCACCAAGATGTGCGAAGACTTGAAGATCAACCTCCGCCACACGGCCATAGCACATCCACAGACCAACGGACAGGTGGAAGTCACAAACCGCACCATCCTCAAAGGGTTGAAGACGCGTCTGGAGGAAGTTGGGGGCAATGGGTTGATGCGCTCCCAAATGTGCTATGGGCATACCGGACGACAGAGAGGACTCCTGCAGTAGAGACGCCCTATAATCTATGCTACGAAACTGAAGCTATCATCCCCGTCAACATCGGCGTCCTAAGCATCCGGGTGCTAGCCTTTGATCCTAGCAATAACGATGAGCTGCTTCGGGAAAACCTTGACTTAATCCCCGAAGTCCGAGACAACGCTGCCCAGCATATCGCTACCTACCAAAGGCACGTAGCCCGGCTTTACGACAGGAGGGTGAAGCCCAGACCAATCAGCGTCGGAGACCTCGTCCTATGCAGCATCAAAGCAACCGGGAAAGGTCCGCATAAAGACAAACTCTCACCGGCCTGGGAAGGACCTTATGTGGTCACCGCAACGGTCAAGCCTGGAACATTCAAACTCAGAATGGCAGAAGGAAAAAACCCTCCCGCGCACTTGGAACGCGCAGAACCTGCGCCGTTTTTATCGGTAATCTTTTTACTCCACCATGTAAAAGTCGTAAGCCTCGACTCGCGCAAACTATCTTTCTGCAATTCTTACATTATGTAAAAGTCGCGAGCCTCGACTCGCGCAAACTATCTTTCTACAATTTTTTATGAAAAAGTCGCGAGCCTCGACTCACGCAAACTACCTCTCTACAACTATTATAGTATGTAAAAGTTGCGAGCCTCGACTCGTACAAACTATCTCTCTACAACTATTATAGTATGTAAAAGCCGCGAGTCTCGACTAGTGCAATCTATCTTACTAAAATTACTCATCGTTACTCGGGGCCAGTTCCCCAGTGATCTCGCGCTACCCGGTTCGAAGCATCCACCCTTCATCCCGGTAGTAAGATCACGACGCCGCCAGGGCCTGCCCCCCTCACGGTCGCCCATGGTTCGAAGCGTCCGTCCTTCACCGCTACTCAGGGTCAGTTCCCCAGTGATCTCGTGCTACCCGGTTCGAAGCGTCCTCCCTTCACCCCGGTAGTAAGATCATGACGCCTCCAGGGCCTGCCCCCCTTACGGTCGCCCACGGTTCGAAGCGTCCGCCCTTCATCGCTACTCGGGGCCAGTTCCCCAGTGATATCGCGCTACCCGGTTCGAAGCGTCTGCCCTTCACCCCGGTAGTAAGATCACGACGCCGCCAGGGCCTGCCCCCCTCACGGTCGCCCACGGTTCGAAGCGTCCGCCCTTCACCGCTACTCAGGGCCAGTTCCCCAGTGATCTCGCGCTACCCAGTTTGAAACGTCCGCCTTTCACCCCGGTAGTAAAATCACGGCACCGCCAGGTCCTGCCCACCTCACGGTCGCCCACGGTTCGAAGCGTCCGCCCTTCACCGCTACTTGGGGCCAGTTCCCCAGTGATCTCATTTTACCCAGCTCCTAGCGTACATACTCATCACCACTATCTGGAGTCAACATTGTACAACCTCCATATTTGTCGAGCTAGTTTGGCTAACCCAGACTCATCAAGAACAGGGTAGACGAGGAAAATAATCGCTCAAAAGCGCCCGAGATCAGCTAAGGCATAAATTGATCCGGACGAAAGAGAAAGAAAGCAACAGACCCGATAAGAGCACCCCTTCGCCCCCGTACGGACGAGTACCCGCTCGCCTATGCAGGCGAGTTGGGGAAATCCCACTCGCCCGCTCGGGCAAGTGTGGGGGATCCCACTCGCCCGCTCGGGCGAGTGGGGGGGATCCCACTCGCCCGCTCGGGGGAGTGGGGGGGATCCCACTCGCCCGCTCAGGCGAGTGGGGGGGAAATACCACTCGCCCGCTCGGGCGAGTGGGGGGAAACCCATCTGCCCCATGCGGGCGGGTGTCCACTTGCCCGAGCGGGCAAGTGGGGGAGCAGGGTGAGCCTCCACTCACTCCCTCTCTTCCCCTTTCCTGCGTACGAATGAGAGTCACGCCCAATTGCCCTCCTTTCCCTATTTTTTGGGTGAAGACCCTTCTCCCCTCTCCTTTCTCCTACCCGGATGTTTTCAGGGGGTGCGGATAGTATTTTCAATAGCGGAACTTGGCTATTGACAGACCTTCTACGTTATACGCAGCCCATTTTCAGGAAATCTATAAATAGACCCCCAGGGGCACCTTGGGGAGGGTTGGCATCTCTTGACCCCACCCCCCTTAGTGTGTAGTCGGTTAGCAGGTGTCCCTGTCTTCCGCTCGCCAAGTCCCTTAGGCAAGCGGTCAGGTGTTCGCTAGTGTTCTCCGAGGTGCCCAGGCTCGGCATTGGCTTGGGAGAGGAATATCTTCGGATCTTTTGGGATAGTGGCGGGACCTCCTTGCTGCAGCTCGCGGGGTCTATTTTCATCTAAGTCCATAAGTAGAGGGGTTCTTAGGCTCTAAGTGACCGGTCATGGGACTTCACCCTAGAGGAGTAAGGGCAAGCTGCCTACCCCTATTTCAAACGGTTTGAACCCCAAGTTTTGGGTTTCAGCATTCTGGTGTGGTGAGCGTGGAACGTAGTTTGTTCGGAAAAATCTTGAGTAAGTCCAACGACTGGAAGTGAAGAGCTAGGAAACTCACCCCCTCACGGCGACTACGTGTGGAAGAGTGATTTCGATGAGTTCAGGAAGTCAATCATGGAGACCCTGCGCTTGGCACTCACCCCTGCGGGCGAGTGCTCGACTCCACCGATTCCAGCTCTCGCCTCGCCTTCTCTGGGCGAGACGGCACCAGTCGGGCGACCCGGCAAGGAAGTGCAGGTGGAAGATGATAGAACTCTTCATGCACGGGTACTGTTTCTTAGCCCGGTGAGTGCTCTGCATCCTAGCGAAGAGGTCGGGCGAGCAACGCTGACCCGCCAGGTAGGAAGGGGAAGCCCTTTTTGCGAGTTGATCTTGTCCGCTCCAGTTCCGGAAGGATTTAGGGAGCCGATTATGTCCCACTACACAGGAAAGGATGACCCCCAGCAGCACCTCCAGTGGTTTGAGGATGCCATGTCTATCAGGCAGACGACCGATGCGTTCAAATGTAGGTTGTTTGCCATCTCTTTCCAGGAGAAGGCTAGGGATTGGTTTCATCAACTCCCCTCCGGGTCCATCTACAGCTTCGAGGACTTGAAGCGGAGTTTCCTACTGAGGTTCTCAACGTCCAAAAAGAGGAGGAAAGGGGCGGAAGCCCTTTTCTTGATCCAGCAGAGAGCGGAAGAGTCACTAGGAAGCTACGTGGATCGATTCCAAGAAGAGGTCCTTCTTGTTAATGAGGTCCCCGGGCACACTCTACAACTTGCGCTTACCCTCGGGTTGCGGCAAGGATTGTTCCGCATGGGCTTGTCCCGGGACCCCCCTCTGTCTTATGAGGAGTTGATGGAACGAGCAGGACGGGAGATCGAAGTAGAGGCAACAAACCCGGAGTTCACGGCAAGAATGGCCAAGTGGACGGAAGGCGGATGGAAGTCCGGAGAGGCTCAACAGTCAGAGTCGAAGAAGAAAGAGGAGCCGAGGAGGCAAGGTCCACAAGGGCACCCAGGAGGACAGGAGTCGGGATGGAGATTCCAGCCATCGATCAATCGACCGGCATGGAGGCCAGCAGGGGGGCCCCCTCAGGGCCAGGGAAGAGGCAATTTTCGGGAAGACGGGAACTTTCAGGGGGGGGGGGGGGCAGAGGCACTACAACCCTCCGGGATGGCATCCAGGCCCGAGGCCCCAGCACGCGATGGCGGTCGGCCAAGGAAGGAGAGGGAGAAAAAACCACGGTGGTAGAGGTGGCGGAAGAGGAAGAGGAGGTAGAAGGGAGTTTCCTTTCTGTGACTTCCATCAGGTGGAGGGCCATGCAACGGCCACTTGCCCCGAATTCTTGGAAGTAAGGGAAGAGAGGAGAGCCCCTGCGGGGGGAGAGTTGTTGTTGTTAGGAGACGGAAAAGAAGAAAGAGTAGAAGGAGGAGAGGAGGATCGATGTGAAGATCGGAAGGACGCGGGAGCACTGGGCAGGATTGGGGTGATCCACAGAGGGGTAGGGGTTGAGGCCACCCGTAAGGGGAGCCTCCACGCCATCTACCGGCGAAGCATCGCTTCCACTTCCCGAGTCCCGCCCCCAGGAGAAAAGATCACCTTCTCATCAAAGGTGTAACATCCCCCAGACAGCTAGACCCCCCAGGTGAATTTGTCCTGACAAGGTCATGACAAGGCCTTGGTAGAGTAGAAATCCCTTTAACTTAGGCAAGATTAGGATTGAAAGTGCCTTGGACTGCAAATAGCAATTTCTAGTGACCTAGCTTAGGGTTGGATTTTAGGGCCTCATCTTAACCATTTGGCCCCACCATAGTATCCCTAACCCTTTAGGGGTCCCCTTAGGGCACCAAGGACCCATTGGGGTCAACCAAAGAGGCCAAATTGACCAAAGTCAACCCTAACCCTAAATTGGTCAAAGTAGCCTAATTAGAGTCAATTAACCCTCACCATGCCAAATTGACCACTCATCTAGGTCTAGAATATCATGAGAGACCTAGTGGACCCAAAAGCCCCATCATGGGACCCCCAATGGTGCAAATTGACCAAAATGCCCCTTTAGGTCAAAAATGGCAATTCTTCATTAAAAGCCCTAATTGACCATCACCATGTTAAATTGACCCTACCCTTAGGGTTATCATGTCATAGGGGACCCAGTGGACCAAAAAGCCCCTTGACTGGGTCAACCCTAGGGCTCAATTTGACAAAAGTCAACTTAGCCTGTTTTGGTCAAATCAACTTGAATTGGGTCAACCAAGACTCATGTGACCAAATTGACCCCACCAATAGTTTCTAAACCTAATTTGGAATCCAATGGACCCAAAAGCCCTATCCTAGGGTCACCCAATTGGCCAATTTGACCAAAAGTCAAAATTGCCCAATTTAGGTCAAATCTCTTAAACCTAGCCCAATCCCTTTGGGCTAAGCCCAAATTGACCTCTTGACCAGCCTAGTAGACTGATATTAAACATGAGAGAGAGGTAAAAATCGGCCATGATGAGTAGGAGAGAGAAAAACCCAATTTTGGAGGAGAGAGAAGGTGGTGTTCATGGCCATTAAGAGGATACACCCCTTGGAATCCCCATTGATGTCCCATTTCATCTCCCCTGATGAATGTGGAGGGAATTCCAGGAGTTTTCTGGAGGAATTGAAGGCAGGGGGGATGCATTAGGGTGGCCGGCCATGGGGGAGTGGAGGGGTCACATGGTGATCTCTTGATGGAGCCCTCCTCCCATTAAATTGAGGCCTCCACTAGCTTCATAAGGGGGAGAGGAGTTGAAACCCCCACTTTCCCGACCCTTTCAGTGCTCAGAGGAGGAGATTCCATGGCACCCAAAGCTTGGAGAAGTAAAAATGGTGGCCGGCGATTGGAGCCACCAAAACCCCCAAACAAGGTCCGATCCTCCTCCTCCTTACTCGTGCTAGTATCTTAGATCGAATTAGGTGAGAAATCGGGCTCAAAAGAGCCCGATCGGAGAGTTGAAAATTCGGAATTTTCATGGAAATTCACCCTCTTGAGTTCGCCGGAAACCGCCCCTCCGGCGGCCGTGTCGCCGCCCGGCGATAGCCCCCACCTCAACGAAGGTGGTGGCGGTGGTGGCCGGCCAGGGAGGTGGCCGGGTGGCCGGGAAATGGCCCTGGAAAAGCTGTCGGAAATGGCGTTTTTCTGGACTGTTTTCGGGCAATGGAAGAAGATGAACAGTGCCATTGTTTTATTAATTGATATTATGTGATTTAATTGGCATTATTTTTAGCAGAACTTGATTTTAATTACTAAAAATACTAGATGCCCTCTACAGAAAAAGTGCCCAACATGAAAGTTGTAGGTCTTGACCCCTAGGATCATACAAAATTGAGTTCACCCAATTTGGAGTCCTGGTTTGACCTCAGCACCCATTTTAGTGCAAAGTTTGTCTGAACTTTGAAAGGGTGCCCACACCAAACCACTAGTCCAAATGACTTGAAATTTGGACTGGTAGTGAGTCATACCTAGGGTTATAACATATCCAAAAATGAGAATTTTTGGAGGACTTTTTCCTAAAGTTTTTGTAGAAATTTAATAATCCTTACATAAATTATTTGGAGGGTCAAATGACCTCCAATCACCACCAAATTTTGGTGGGGTGTTTTTATGGTCATGACAAACCCCTGGTTAAAATCTCAACTCATTTGGAGTTCTTTTGGTTAGGTAATCACTAGGCCAAAGTTTTGTCCATTTAGGGGAAAATTTGTGAATAAGGGCTATTTGGGATTTTCATGGTCAAACCACCTCCAATTGGAGTGGGATTTTGGCCACTGCCCTAATATCACCCAAATCACCTCTAAGAGAGTTAGGGGGCCATGGGGAGTTGGTTTGCCCTAGGGCTTGGGGTTGGAGCACCTTGGGGTGCATTTAGTCAAGTAGAGATCCATTGGCCAAATAGGTCCATAGAAGCTTGAGTCTTCTTGGAAAGGTCAGTGGGATCAATTTGAGACCCCATGAGGAAGATTGGTGAGCATTGGAGTTGATTTGCTCAAGGTCATAGGGTTGATCCCTATGGGGTGGAATTTGGGGTTGTGAAGGACATAGGAGAGTTTGTCCTTGGAGAGGGGTGTGTTGGACTCCTCTGACCTTTATAGGTGATATAACACCCTCACAAGAAGTTTGGGTGGATTTGGAGAAGTTTAGACCCTAACCCTAGGTTAAACCCTAATGGGGTGCAAATAGAGGTCAATGAAGGGAGTGGGGTCAAACATTATTGGTTTGACCTAAGATTTTGTATGGTAGGTCCTAGTGACCAGAGGAGCCTCCCTTGTGAATTTGAAGAGGTTTGGAGTTGTCAAGCCTAGGTAATAAACCCTTGGGTAGATTTGTAAATAATTAGGGTTTTGGGTTTTAGGGAGAAATGTTACTTAATGGTTTACCATTTTTTGTCACAAACTTGGTTTTAATGCTATTGATCTCTGGAAGAATCTGTTAGACCATGAGAAGACTTTTTGGGGTTCAAAGTATAATATTTCACATTGTAGACAATTTTTGGGAGGATCAATTTTAGGGTGTTAAATTACTGTAATTGCATGAAACTTTGCAGGATGTCTTTTCATACCAATATGTACCCACTGTAATTTTCTCATAATTTATGGATTAATATTTTTGGTATCTCTAGTTCATTTTGGAATTATTTACAAATATATCCTTTGAGGAAATTACAAATGTAACTTCTGTGCTATGTGGTCAAACTTAGTAGACCTGAATATTTTAGTATGATTCACCACTGTATGAATTTGCATAAGATTGGGAGTCCATATGAGGGTACCTCCTTTGGAATTTATTGGTAATAAATGAGTTTTGGAATTTTTAAAAATAGTAAATCTTGCAGTATTTCCCTAAGATTTCATTACTACTGATTAATAGGTACTTTTGATTTATGTAAAAATTGGGAGGGGCATTGGAAGTCAGAAAAGTGCACTTGTAGTTCAAACCCTAGGAAGTTGTCCTTGGGAAAAATGGTTTTAAATATTAATAATATGGGGAAAATTATGGAACTCTGGAATGGATCTTAAACCAGTGACATGGACCCCCAGTGAGAATATTAGGTCATATAGTTGATTAATTAATGTACTTCCCTTCATGAGGATCAAAACGTTAAGGGTGGTCTGCGTTTAGTAAATTGGCAGTTTTGGAGTTACAGGCCAATTTGGAATACATTGTTTGGAGATGTGGGAATTGAATGGTAATCATATGGATATGAGAGGACCCTTGGAAAGAATTAAGGTTTGATGAGTCCTAGGGTGGTGGGGTGCCATCCTTGGGGTAGGTCGTCCTGTGGATGACGAAAGATCATCTTTTGTCTATTAGGACCTAAAAGCTCTTAGGTTTAGACCGGGTGAAATGTTAAGAGGGTTTCTTATGGGTAGTAACTAAAGACATTAAGTGTCTTGGGAATGGGAACTTCGGGGTGTCATCCCGTAGTGGTTCCTAGTACCGTAGCGAGCCCCTCACAGGGTAACCCTCGGGAAGTCCAAGACTAACCCTAACTCATAGGAGAAGACATTGTACAAGATTAACTAATAACACACTCATCCACACCCTGTGGTTACGGAAGTTTAGTTGGATTGGTTGTCCGAGCGGTGGGCTCGGTGGTTGTTGCAACAGACTAGTTTGTCTGGTGAGCTTATGGCTCGGAAGGTTATTGAAGACGGGCAGGTTAGCCCGGGGAGCTTTTGGCTCGGAAGGTTATTGAAGACGGGCAGGTTAGCCCGGGGAGCTTTTGGCTCGGAAGGTTATTGATGACGGGCAGGTTAGCCCGGGGAGCTTTTGGCTCGGAAGGTTATTGATGGCGGGCGGGTTAGCCCGGGGAACTCATGGCTCAGAGATAGAAAGTAGAACATGTTGCATGTGCACTGAAGGTGGTGGGTCTTCGGTATTGGACGGTCGTTCACACCGACGTCAATACGTTGACTCGGCGAGTGTGGTTTTACACTTAGCCTTGATAGTCTGGCGGTCCAGTCAGCAAGAGTACGCAGACGCTCCGCGGGTATAGTGGAGGCGTACAATAGGTCTAGGTTGGGTAGTGTGAATACCAACCTAGAGGTGGGCGGGGCCCAACCCACCGCTTCCGTTTGCCACTACGGGAGTATCCTGGGAGTCTAGCTCGCTCCAAAAAGAGGGAACTAAAGGTCTATGCGCATAGAGTCGTAGTGGGTGAGTTGCACTTGTATGAACATAGCATAACAGCATACCCTGCATGTCATAGCATAAACATTGCATTCAACCTACCCCTAACGTATAAGTCGGTTATGGGACTTCTTATACGGTAGGCCCTGCTAAACGACCCCTTGGTCTATAGGTTTGTATGGGCATTCCTATAAATCAATGGTTACCTTTATATTTACCTTACTTGCCAATTATATATACTGCTTACTGTTCTTTACTGTGCTTACTTAATGCTTCATATATATATGCACCTGTGTAGTTCTAGTTCCGCTGTCACCTGCTTGTTTCCACTCTGCCTTTGGTCCTCCTTTTCACTCCTCCCCGCTCGGTGCCTAGGAGCCACGGGTTTAGGGGCGGGGGATTGTTGACTTAGTCTTTTTGACTAACGGTCGGTGGACCATATCATTTTAGGAGTTCGAGGAGACGCAGCAACACCAGAGGTCGGAGCAGACGGAGGCGGACCGGTCTGGTACAGGAGCACAAGATTCAAGATCTGTGAGTGTTTAGTAGTTAGCTTCCGCGAGTGATCTTGTAGTGAGGAAATGATGTATAGGGCAAGAGCCCTTTTTGTTGTAACCCTTGTATCTCTTTTATTCAGTTAATATATGTGGACATTTACCTTTATGGTTTTAATTCATGTGATTCTGTGGACTTGTCTTCTCTTTATTGTACTTTTCTTCGTGATCGATTCGGCCGGCAGGATCGGCGTTTTGTGGTGGCGACCTTCCCGAGTGAAGGTGTCACCGCAAAACGGCGGTTCTGGGCCTAAGACCCGGTGGTTTTTGCAAAAAAAAAAAAAGGGGTCTTACAAAAGGACATGCCAACGCACGAGGATCCCTTCTGCGATGCACTAGTGATCGAGGCTGCGATGGAAAACTTCACGGTCTCCCGAATCCTGGTGGATAACGGGAGTTCGGTGAACGTGGTTTTCAAAAGAGCCTTCGATGAAATGAAGGTAGAGGCAAGGAGGGTGATCGTATCAGACGGACCACTCTTCGGCTTTTCAGGGGAAAGGAAGGAGGTTGAGGGTGGAGTCGAGCTCCTGGTCACCTTGGGAGGGACATCAAATAATTGTCGGTTTGTCATCGTGGACGCATCGAGCAGCTACATCGTTATCTTTGGGCGCCCCCTCATCAGTGCATTCAAGTGTGTGCCTTCCTCCTATCATCAATGCTTGAAATATAGCGTAGGAGGATTGCAAATCCGAGTCCGCAGAGATCCTAAGTTGGCCCGTCAGTGCTATGTCACGGCGGTCAATGCCATCACTTGGAAGAAAGCAGCGGAGGAGACGGACGAGATGATAGAGAACCTGGCTCGTTTAGAGGTGACGGAGAAGACGAAGGTCAGGCGAGACACCGGGGAAGAGAGCGTGAAGCCCGGGAAGGTGTAAGGCATTTGAAAGCCAAGCAAGAATGAGAGAAGGAGGATCCGGGAGGTCATCAAGCAGGGCGTAGTCGCCCGCTTACTTATCTTGTAATGAACAATTAACGTCTTATTTTAATGAAGCATGTTTTGCAGAATGGAGTAGATTTATTTTGGTTAAGGCCCCGAGAAGAGACCGCTGACCGGGCTTGTTGATGCCGGCAGGGCAGGAGAACTAACTCGGAGAGGCAAGTGGTTTATGTTGGTTAAGGCCCCGAGAAGAGACCGCTGACCGGGCTTGTTGATGCCGGCAGGGCAGGAGAACTCACTCGGAGAGGCAAGTGATTTATTTTGGTTAAGGCCCCGAGAAGAGACCGCTGACTAGGCTTGTTGATGCCGGCAGGGTAGGAGAACTCACTCGGAGAGGCAAGTGATTTATTTTGGTTAAGGCCCCGAGAAGAGACCGTTGACCGGGCTTGTTGATGCTGGCAGGGCAGGAGAACTCACTCGGAGAGGCAAGTGGCTTATGTTGGTTAAGGCCCCGAGAAGAGATCGCTGACCAGGCTTGTTGATGCCGGCAGGGCAGGAGAACTCACTCGGAGAGGCAAGTGATTTATTTTGGTTAAGGCCCCGAGAAGAGACCGCTGACCGGGCTTGTTGATGTCGGCAGGGCAGAAGAACTCACTCGGAGAGGCAAGTGATTTATTTTGGTTAAGGCCCCGAGAAGAGACCGCTGACCGGGCTTGTTGATGCCGGCGGGCAGGAGAACTCACTCGGAGAGGCAAGTGGCTTATGTTGGTTAAGGCCCCGAGAAGAGACCGCTGACCAGGCTTGTTGATGCCGGCAGGGCAGGAGAACTCACTCGAAGAGGCAAGTGGTTTATGTTGGTTAAGGCCTCGAGAAGAGACCGCTGACCGGGCTTGTTGATGCTGGTAGGGCAGGAGAACTCACTCGGAGAGGCAAGTGGTTTATTTTGGTTAAGGCCCCGAGAAGAGATTATTAACCGGGCTTGTTGAGGCCGGCAGGGCAGGGGAACTCACTCGGAGAGACGTTCATTTATCCTCGGCCGAAGATCCCAAGAGGACTAAGTAATAAAGCTGGCTTGAATGACACGCAAATAAGAGAGACAAGGAAAGAAAGTTCTTCATAAAGTGGAGAAAATTACAGGGCTGGGGGGGGGGGGGGGTGAAGCACCCCCATTGAATCTTACACAAAAAGAAAAGTAAAAAGGGACTCGCCCATACAGGTGGGAAGGTAGATAACTAAGCATGAGAAAATTGTCCCGACTCTCAGGGAGAGGGAGAATAGCCGCGGCCGGAAGAAAGCAAGCCGGGGGGCGAGGTGGAAGGGAAGTACTCCGGGAGTACCATATCGACAGTGACGTTCCTCCACTCATCCCGGAACGCATTGGCCTCATGGAGAGAATTGACCACGACATTGGCCGTTGTTGTCACAGTCTTTCGGCGGGCAGCCTCGACCTCGGCATGGGTGAAATGAAGAAGTCCCGCCACCCTCGAAGACACGTCGTGTCTTTCTCGCCTGGTAGCATGAGCCTCAGCAAGCTGAACCTTTAGGCTCTCCACCTCCAACTCCAAATCTTCGACCCGCCTCCTAACCGAATTGGCGGCATCGGGTCCCTGCGGTGGAGAAATCATGTAAGCAAGAAAGAACAAAAACAAAGAAGGGAGGGTATCTTCGTTCAAAAGAGTGCGAACCAGGCCCCCTGATGACTGCTCAAGGAGTCTCTCAGTCATCTTAAGAAGAGTGGCAAGGTCGGCAGCTTTATCCTCAGCCACCTGTCTCGCCGTGTCAACCTGAATGAGTCGCATGGAGAGTCTAAGACTTCGACGAGCGGTCATATGGGAGAGCTCAGTTGCGCGGAGCTGCTCCTGCGAGCTCAAGTAGGCGAGGTCACGCGTAGAACTTTCTTTGAATAGGGCTGCATCCTGCCTGCCATACAGGCCGTAAGTTAAGTCATATGCGGCATTGTTGACAGGCCCTCCCTTGATCCAAGAAGACTGAAGGGATGATAGTGAGACTCAGTTCATCGCTTCATCCCAATGAAGGACAGGCTCACCAAGCCGGTCCTTGGCACCACCCCCTAGTTTGAAATTGGGATGGCGAGCTAGCGCATCCGAGCCGTCTTTTCCCCTACCTCCCTCGCCATGGATCGGGATCCACTCCCCCTGCGGACAGCTCTCCCCCGATGCGTCTTCGGCTCCTTTGGCGGATGAGGGGGGGAGTCCAACTCCACCACCGACTCCTTCTCTTTTCGTTGTCTTAGCACAGGAGCATCAAGGTGGGAGGCACAGGCGGCTGCGGCCATCTGAGCAAGTTGAGGAGTGGAAGAGGAAGAGTTCCTCCTCGAATGAGGGGGATGTATGGGAAGACTCCTCTCGCCTGCAAGAATAACTTCGTTTGAATAAAGATGGCTTCGGCCTACGAGGGGGATGTATAGGACAAAGATGGCTTCGGCCTATCTCAATCTGGAGATAAAGGTAGAAAGGTTGCTGGCCTACGAGGTTCATCGGCGAATAACTTCGTTTGAAGGGCGCATCTCGAACATTGAAGGATTCGAGCATCGGCTAGAGGTAGCAGAAGGAAAGCATTATCTCATCACCGAGCTGGAATGCCGGATGGCGGGCATAGAACAACGCTATGAGTTGCTGAGGACGGAAGTGCACGGCCTACGGGCGAGTATTGGGTCCCTCGGGACATTGAATCGCATGGAGGAGCACATTCGGCTCAACGAGGAATACTTGGCGAGAGCGAACGAGCAGATGGCCTTTGCGCGTCAACTGGGTTTTAACGGGTGGTTTGGTGCTACCTCGGATAGGCGCGGCGACCCTCCTGTTAATTAGCATTGCTTGCTAACTTGTATTTTCAAGAACAACATTCTGCGAGTATTTGTAATAATCTCGAATTGCTTGCTTGCTTGCTGTAATTTTGAACTATCTTGCTTGATCGCATTCGTGTTGCCTTTGTCTTCTGCAGGGTTTCCTCGTGTTTTTGTAGATCATCGCTTAGACGCGAGAAGGGTGGTTAACACCTCGCATATACTGTGGTATGTGCGACTTCGATATAGGCGAGTAGGTAGGTACCTTGTGCGCGCTTACGTCGCGACCCCCCACCCGATTTCTATAAATAAGGGGGGTAGGGGTCCAAAATCGGCGCGCTTTCTCGAAGTTCTTTAATTGCACTACTAGCTCCCTTCCTTCTTCCTACTCGTTATAATGACGCCTTCGTTAGATGCTGAAGCTCGTCGCTTGGCTTATGCCGAAAACTTCGTCGCGCATAAGTTCAAAAAACCTGTTACCCGCTCGGACGATCTGGAGAGATTCGTCCATCAGTACCTCACGCCAGGCTTCCGTGTTGGCCTTCCCGCTTCCGGCGAGCGGATCAACACCTTCTCGGAGGGGAAGCTCGACTTTTCCCTCTCGCACTTCGAGGTCGGCCTGCGCCTTCCTCTCTGGCCCGAATTCTGCCAGATCCTCAGGTACTATGGCTGGGTCCCCGCCCAGATTAACACGAATGGGGTAGCGATCATCATCGGCTACCTATGCTTCCTTCGCAACGAGAAGATCGCCTTTGACCTGGACGTCTTCCGGAAGATCTTCTACATGGGAGCGACCAAGGACGAGGCGATCTTCTTCGGTAGCCACCACTGCAAGGTGGTAGGGACGTCGAACAAGGTCCATCGGTGGAGCGAGAAGTTCATCATCGTCACCGGTGACTTCTCCCATATACCAAATCGCCCTCAGCAAAGACCACCCGCGGCGCTCGCCACTCCATCGCTCAGAGGTCAGCGCGAGGAACTCTTCCTCGCCTTGAAGAACAAAAAACTCGACATCGAGTTCTGGCATAAGAACGTCGACCATCTCGCCTTTGTGCAGCCTGGCGAGGGTAACACTTCTTAGTCGCCACTTACATTGGTTCTATCTTGGCTTCTTTGTCTAACGCCTTTCTTCTAGGCTGCCGACATCTTCCATCCACGGCTCTTCCTTTGGGGGGCCAGACCCCACCTCCTCTATCTCCCGTGGTCGATTCGGCGACGATGCAACACGGCAAGGAGGAAGAAGGCGAGCAGGAGTCTCCTCTGTCGGGAATTCCTCCTGCGATCGGCGACACGACCGAGATCCTTCGCGCTGCGGGATGGCCGGCCGAAGGCGAACCTCTGGCGACCAAGAAGAGGAAGAGAAAGGAGGTCGCCCGGCGTATGGCGGCGGAGCGGGCATGCGAAGAGGAAGACAGCGTTCCCGAGAACCACCCAAACTTTCGGCAAGGTTCGCTGAATAGGGGCTTGGATGGCGAGCCACTGATCACTTGGAGCAGGGAGCGCAGCGAAGTGTCCCTGAGCACTCGCCTGCCATCGTGGAGTGAGGACGAGGTCCCGAACGACGATGCTTTCAGCATCTTGTTCGGACTCTACGGGCGCGATGATGCGAAGGTGCTGCAGGAGTCTTCCCCTCGCTTTCTTGCCGACCAAGGATCGCGAGCTATGCTGCGCGCCTCGGAGCTTTTCCATCAGACCGCACGGAACCTTCTCGGCTCCGAAGTGGAGCTCACACTTCATCGGAAGCTTACGATGGATGCCTAGAAGCGTGAGGAGGAGGCCTTAAAGCGCGCCAAGGCTGCCGAGGACAAGGCCGAATCTAGCCGAGGTTTCGAGGTGATCTTGGTATTTCACGCGAGCTGGGATTAAGACCCACTCTCTTTCTTCCACATCTTCTGACCTGTCCTTCTCGCATCTGCAGGAAGAGCAGTTGGTGGCAGTTGAGATGATCTCCAAGCTCGAATGCGATCTCCGGGAGAGCCAGGCCTTGCTGGAGGCAACGCAGGTTCGTAATGCCGAGCTGGAATCGAGGATGTCCGCCCATACCTTCTCGGAAGCCGGACCTTCCCGCCGGCCTGCAGGATCGTTTATGACTTCGCAGGAGCTCTCGTCTCTTCGGCGCGAGATAACCCTAGCCGCCAGTGACTTGGTCTTCGCGAAGCTCTCGGTAGCCGACTTGCTGGTTCTGGGAGCGGAGAACTTGACGACGGAGGGGCTTTTATCTGATATCCTGAATGCGAGCGAGGAGGAAGACGACGAGGAAGAGAATGAGTCGGATTCAACCGACTATACTCCATCGTCTAAGTGAAGTTTGTTTTGAACAATTTTGATGCTTCTCGCGGCTCTGCGAGCGTATATTTTTTTGGTAGATAACATTTCCTTTGATAGTGATATTTACTTCTTTTGTGAATCTTTCTTGTACTGTTGTGATGTCGCTAGGCTCATAGACTCGCACGTGCATGTTTACTTGTCTTTCCCGTCCGGGCGACTTAGGATGAGATCGGGGCCTGCCGACTATCTCACCTTACTCGTTTCTTCGACCTGTTTGTCCATATCCTGAATCCTCGCCGGTAGGATTACTCACACTCAAGCCTGCGAGTTGGTTTCCTACTCGCACCTTGATTGCTGAAATGAAGTTAGATAGGGAAGGACGGTCGGGAGTTCTAAGGGGACATACAGTCCTGATAATCTCCATCCTAGTGCAATGTTGGTGTTGTTGAAGAGAACGACTCAGTAGGGAATGACTGTCGGGGAGGTTCCAAAGGAGCACCTTCCAAGGGAACACAACATCCCAAAGTCTCCATCCTGCTGCTCTTGTTGATGTTGTTGAAGAGGTCGACACAGTAGGGAATGACTGTAGGGGAGGTTCCAAAGGAGCACCTTCCAAGGGAACACAACATCCCAAGGTTTCCATCCTGCTGCTCTTGTTGATGTTGTTGAAGAGGTCGACACAGTAGGGAATGACTGTCGGGGAGGTTCCAAAGGAGCACCTTCCAAGGGAACACAACATCCCAAGGTCTCCATCCCACTTGGATGTTGAATGATGACGTCAAGTAGGGACTGACAGTCGGGGAGGTTCCAAAGGAACACACCACCTTGAGGTCTCCATCCTACTTGGGTGCTGGATGCCGACCAAACCTGTTTCCTGTTGCTCAACAATTTAACGGGGAGTTAAGCACACTTAAGCACATTAACTCACACGATCGGAGGAAATAATCAGAAATGAATCGCTTTATTACAAGCTTTTAGCCCTCGAGGGTACACAACACCTTTATTCAAGGGTTCCCTGATTAGTGAAGTCGATCATGTCTTCGTTGAATTGGGAGGTCGGCGTCCAGAATTTTTCCTGATAATCTCCCCAGTCGGATGAGAAATGCAGTCGGTGGGAACCGCGGCCAACGTGCAAGGGGGGAGCTGATCTCGGCCGTCATTGCAGAGGCTTGGAATTAAGGGAACACACAACCGAGGCACTGTCCCATCACCCGCTCTGGGTTTTACGAGGATCAAGTCGGAGGCCCGTTTCCCAACCTGCCGTGGAGATCGACTTCACCTGCTTTCTTTCTTTTTAAAAGCTTGCTATCATGATAGAAATGAGAAATTCCTGTCATCCCTTGTTTCAGGGGGATTTATTTATAAGCAATCAATTTACAGGAGAGAAGGGTATACGTCCCTGCTTAGGGATAAAACCTTTTTAGGCCATCGCCGCTCCACGTATTCCCCAATAGCTCCCCTTCATGATTCTGTAAGCGACACCCTCCTGTTGCAAGTGATTCGTGGATGATGAAAGGTCCCTCCCAATTTGGGTTGAGCTTTCCAACGGCTGTCGATCTCCCAGCTGCGTCCACTTTCTTCAGGACTAGATCACCTGCTTGGAAGTGCTTGAGACGAACGTGCTTGTCGAAGTGTCTCGCCATACGACGCTTGATCTCCTCTTGCCGAGCCGAGGCTAAATCTCGGAGCTTTTCAATGTAGTTGAGGGATAGCTTCTGGGCTTCCTCATTCTCCAGTCGTCATTCTTCATCTCCGTCTTCTGTTGCAATCACCCTAGGACTTCTGACCTCGAACTCTACTAGAATGAGAGCTTCGGACCCGTGAGAGAGTTTGAACGGGGTTTCCCCCGTGGCTGAGCTAGGAGTGGTTCTCAAAGCCCACAACACCGAGGGGAACTGCTCCGCCCAATTACCTCTTAGGTTCTCGACTTTCTTCTTTAGTAGGTTGATGATTAACTTGTTGGCGGCTTCCACCTGTCCATTGCTCCTGGGATGATGTACTGAAGCGAACCGGAGATCAGTTCCGAGTTGTCTGCAAAAATCCTCCAGCTCCAAACTGGCGAACTGAGGACCGTTGTCGGTGACGATGGCGAGGGGAATCCCGAATCTGCATACGATTTCCCCCATATGAAGTTCTTCACGACTTGATAGGTGGTTTTGGCCAAAGCCTTGGCCTCGATCCACTTGGAGAAATAGTCGATCATGACGAGAACGAACTTCCTCTGGACGCTAGCTGAAGGAATGGGGCCTATCAAATCCATTCCCCGGATAGCGAACGGCCACGGGGCGGTGATCGAACGAAGATGCTGGGCCAGCTGCAATTGAAGGGGGGCGAACAGCTGACACTTCTGGCACTTTTTTGAGAAGGACTCTGCATCCTTGCGGATAGTGGGCCAGAAGTAGCCATGCCTCAAGATCCTTTGCTCAAAAGTGCGAGTCCCAGAATGGCTTCCGCACTCTCCCGAGTGGATTTCCTCCAACACTTGAGGTACTTTGTCTTCGGAGGCACATCTAGCCAGAGGGCCCGAGATGGTCTTGCGATATAGCTCCCCATCTTGCAATAAGTAGTATGCCGCCTTGTAACGGAACTTCCTTTGATCCCCCTCCTCCGCAGGAAGCTGCCCGGTGTTTAGAAATGCCATGAACGGATCCCTCCACGAGGGGCGCTGATCGATCTCCATCATCTCTCCTTCCTCAATGGATGGTCGAAATAACTCTGTGATGGTCCCTCCTGCTCTTGGCCCGTATTTGGCCAGACAATCTGCTGCCGAGTTCTACTCTCTCGGTACGTGCTTGACGAAGAAGGATTGGAAGCCTCCAATCAATCTTTTTACCTTTACGAGGTACTTTTGCAGAATGGTGTCGCGTACTTCGAACTCTCCCCAAATCTGAGACGCGACCACCAATGAATCGATGAAAGCCATGATGTCTTGGATGCCCAGCTCCTTTGCGGGGCGCAAGCCTGCTACTATGGCCTCGTATTCCTCCTGATTGTTCGTGATGGGGAAGAGGATCTCAACCGCTTGCTCGATCCTTGTTCCCTGCGGGCTAACAAGAACGATGCCCACCCGCACAGAGCTCTTGCCTGAGGCTCCGTCCACGAACATCTTCCAAGGGATGGGAGTTGAAGCCTCCTCTCCCGGCTCCGCCTCTACAGAGAAGTCAGCTAAGAAATCTATTACTGCCTGTGCTTTGATCACCACCCGGGGTGAGAAGGAGATATCGAACTCGCTGAGTTCTACCGACCACTTCGGCAACCTCCCGGAATGTTCCACCCCTTCTAGGATATTTCGGAGAGGATGGTTAGTCACGACTCGGATGGAGTGAGCTTGAAAATAAGGCTGGAGCTTTAGTGCCGACACTACCAAGGCGAAGGCAAGCTTCTCCAAGATTGGATACTTCAACTCCGCCTTCTTGAGCACCTGACTAACATAATAAATGGGGAGGTGCTTCCTCCCTTCTTCCCGGACCAGCACAGAACTTACTGCTTCCACCCCTACTCCCAAGTAGATGAGTAGGTCTTCACCTTCTTTCGGGCTCTGAAGGAGAGGTGTCTGAGTCAACTGCTCCTTCAGCCTACCGATCGCCTTCTCGCACTCGTCGGACCATGCGAAGTTCTCGCTCTTGCGGAGCGTCTTGAAAAAGGGAGAGCACTTCTCTCCTGCCTTGGATAAGAAGCGACTAAGACCTGCCAACCTTCCTGTCAGCCTTTGGACTTCCTTCATGGTCCTCGGCGAGGCCATCTCTAGGATTGCCTTGACCTTGTCAGGATTCGACTCAACTCCTCCCGGGGTGATGAGATGTCCCAGAAACTTTCCTCTTCCGGCTCCGAACACGCATTTTGCCAGATTGAGCCTCATCTTGAACTTCCTTAGCGTTGCAAAGGTCTCCACCAAATCCGCTATATGCTCCCATACGCTCTTGCTTTTGTTCAAGAGGTCGTCCACATACACCTCCAGATTCCTCCCTTTCTGCTCTTTGAAGACGAGATCCATCATCCGCTGGTAGGTTGCTCCTGCATTTTTAAGCCCGAAGGGCATCATTTTGTAGCTATAGCAGCCGTCTCCAGTGATGAAGGAAACATCGCGGCAATCGGGGGGATACATCTGGATCTGGTGGTATCCTGAAAACGCATCAAGGAAACTCATCACAGGGAAACCGACGGCTGAATCAACCAGCGCGTCGATTCTAGGCAGGGGATAACAATCCTTCGGGCATCTTTTATTTAATAAAGAGAAGTCTACACACATCCTCCAGCTGCCCACGGCTTTCTTAACCATTACAACATTTGAGACCCAGCCTGGGTACTGGATCTCTAACACAAAACCCGCGTCCAGCAGCTTCTTCACCTCTTCACGGATCGGTCCGGCCAAAACGGTGGCAATTGACCTCTTTTTTTGGCAGATGGGCTTCACCGCGGGGTTGAGATTGAGGTGGTGACAAGCAACCTCTGGGTCGATCCCGGGCATCTCAGCAGCAATCCAGGCGAAGATGTCGACGTTTTCCTGTAGGCACGTCGCCATCTCCATCTTCTCGCTGACCTTCAGCGATCCTCCCATCTTCAACAACCGGTACTCCAGCCGCGGAGAGTACCTCGATTTCTTCCACCTCCTCTGACGCCTCCAGCCGGGCCGCTACTCCTGTCGCCCTTTCGAACTCCTCTGCGTCATCCCTCCAGCTGATGGTGCTAACCGAGCTAAGTTAGCACTCGCGGGCGGCTCTTGGATCGCTCCTGATCCTCACATGAACGTCACCTTGGCAGTACTTGAGGCACTGATGGTAGGAGGATGGGACGGCCTTGAAGGTGTTGAGAAGTGGCCTCCCGAAGATGGCCTTGTAGCAACTCGGGGCGTCAACGATGACGAAACGACACTGGAGAGGGGTGCCACCGAGTGTTACAAGGTGATCTACGCCTCCCTCCACCTCTTTCTTCTCCCCGGAGAAGCCAAAGAGGGGACCATCCGGCGCCCAGACTCTTCCTACGCCGACGCCCAGCCCGTCAAACGTCTCCTTGAAGATGACGTTTACGGAGCTACCGTTATCGATCAGAATTCGATCAACGGTGAAGTCCTCCATGGCGTCTTGGATCACGCGGGCATCATCAAAGGGATTCTCATTCCCCAACATGTCTTCTTCGGAGAAGGTGATCTCCTCCAACGGGGGCGGTGCATGCGAGGTCGAAGCGACGCTCCTTCAATAAATCTGATGGAGACTTCCCTTGCGGGAAGCTCCTATCCCCGCTCCCCCATGGATCACACCGACTCCTCTACCTCCCTGGATGAGGTCTCCTCGACCTCTGTGGTCGACGCGATCTTCATTCCTCCTTCGGCCGACGGCTTGAACTGTCCGCGGCTCGACCGGGGCTTCTATCCTCCGCTGCTCTCCTTCCACTTCTCCTGCTGTCAGCCTTCTCCTGGCTTCCCAAAAGTCTGGACAGGCCAATGTGCCGTGTCCCTCCACCTGATGGAGGTCACAGTAGAGGGGAACCTCCTCTACCTGCGGCCTCTTCTGCTTTCGGTTCTTCCGGCCTTGCCGATTGCCGCGCCTGGCAACCGCCATCGCTTCTTCCCTTCTTCTCTCTTGACGCCCCTCCGGCCTGTCGAAGCGTCTTCTCTCCGGGGATCTCCTTCCCCGTTCTTGACGCTGAGGTCCCCTGGCCGGCTTCCAAGGTGGCCGGTTAGCAGGGACTTGGTAGCGCCTCTCTTCTTCCCGATGCTCCGGGGCTACGATGAGCATCCTCTCATCGTTCCTTCTTGGCTCCTCCCTCCTGGGCTCTCTTTCTCTTCTCTCTTCTCTGCCTCTTCCCTCCGGCTTCCGCTTCTCAGCTCTCCTGGGCTCTTCCTTCTTCCTCTTCTCAGGGATCCTTTCCTCTTCCTCTTCCTCATCTTCCTTGGTCACTCGGGTGAGCCTGGCTAGGAAGCCGCGGTTGGAAGCCTCACCCTGGACGAACTGGTTGGCCCTTTCGATGAGATTTCCATAGGAGTAGGGAGGGTTCCTACCGAGCTCCAACTTGAAGAGGCCTTCACGAAGGCCGAAAGTTAGGGCCAGCTGCAGGGTGCGACCATCCACCACCTGGATGTTCAACACCTCCTCCTGGAAGCAGTCGATGTAGTTCCCCAACGTTTCTTTGGCCCCTTGCATCAGGTGGAAGAGGGTCGTGGCCTCCTTCTTCAGTTTCTTGGTCGTGGCGAACCACATGGTCAGCCCCCGACACAAGTCTTCAAAGCAATAGATGGAACCTGCTGGCAACTGGTGGAACCAGTCCCTTGCCTTTCCTCGGAGGGAGATTGCGAACAACCTACATTTGAAGGCGTCAGACATGGTCCGGATGGAGGCTACATCCTCGAACCATTGGATGTGCCGGATAGGGTCATCCCTCCCCGAGTAGTAATTCATCGAGGGATCCCTGAACCCCTCTGGCACTAGCGCGGCGACGATCTCCTCGCAGAATGGTCTCCTCCCCCCAATCTGGCGACGACATTCATCTTGGCGAGTATCTCCCCCATACTCGCTAGCCTGACGAGTATGGTAGTATCTCGTCTGCTCTTCCTCCTCGCGGAACCGAGTTCCGCCAGCTCCTTGCGACGCCTGCAAATTGAACTGCGACCTCCTCGGTCGCTCAAACTCCTCAACATGCTCCTTCCCTGCTCGCTGAGGGCGAGCATCTTCCTCGGACGGACCCGGGCGATGAGGCGAGGTCGTCGTTCCTTCCATACGAGGTTGAAGAGCTGCTCACATGGAGCCTTCTATCCGCCGCGCGAATTCCTCGAAAACAGCTAAAGATACGAACTTGCCACCTCTGGCCGGGTTACCTACCACATCCTCGTGGCCGCTAACTGTAACCATCTCGCTTCCTCAACTAGACTTTCTTCCTCTGGCTACGATCCACGCTCACCGCACTAAAGTGTTAAAGCCTGGAAAATCCCGGCTCCAAAATTCGAATCAATGCAGCCAGAGGCTACTTGCCCAGCGGTTCAACGAGAAGATTTGGTTAGCTACGACGAGCGAAACGGAGAGATAAAGGACACAACCCCAGGTGCTGCGGTAGGGAGGTCCCACCACGTACCCAGAAGCTCAAAGGAGTCTTCTCCTCCAAAACCACGAGTGGCCGAGCTTGGTACTAGGAAGGCACTTGCTAGGGAAGATTCTCGCCTATAAGGGGGGTGCAGCTCTGATTTTTGACAAGTGTCATTCCTGGTACCCCTGGGGGTCTATTTATAGACAAATCCTAAAGGGGGGCGGGAGCAGGCGACTATTCCTGGCCCCTTGGAGTTGGGTTTTTAGCAAAGAAATAGGCAGGCGAGTAGGTAAGGACCTCGGCCTAAACTGGCGAATGGGCTGGTGTAAGTCGCCTATAGGCGAGCATGTCCGAACCTACGACCTTCTCGCTTGGCCGGGTAGTGAACGCCGGACGGTCCTCTCCTTCTCGTCATGGGGCGAGCAAGTTCCTACTCGCACAACCAAGTCTCTTGATTTCGCTTCGTTCGACAAACTCCGGAAGACTGCGTTCTACGAACTCTGGAAGACTGCGTTCGACAAACTCTTAGAAGGCTGCGTTCGACGAACTCTTGGAAGGCTGCGTTCGACGAACTCTTGGAATCTCAGACTGTTGACCTCTGCCTTGACCTTTTGACCTTGACTTCTGCCTACGTGGCTTTGAGTGGGTCCTACCCTCGGAGAATATGGGTTGTACACCTGCTTTCTTCCATTTTCGCCACTTTTCAAGCGCGATAACAGCAAGAATTGTTCGAGCTGTTCCGGATCAAAGACCTGCAACTACTATGGCAGATGATGAAATATCTCACAGTGATCCCGAAGTTGTAAGAGACACATCGTTATTGCATATTTCCAGTTTAATTTGCTGAAGGTAATCAGTTCTCAAAAAAATATTGTCGTATTTTTCCTTCAATCTACAGACTGAAGTGGAGAAATCTACAAATAATGTTTCCTCTACCGAAAATTCCAGAGAACATCCCAATGTAAGTGAAGAACAGTATTGTGTTGTAACAAATCTTTTGCAGTCGTAATGTTTATTTTACGGTCGTAATGTTCATTTTACGATCGTAATTACTACTTTTCATTGTTACAGTCGTATTGCTGCATTACTATCGTAATGTTAAATTGATGGTCGTAATATATACAGTAACTGAACTTAATACATCCATCTTCTTTGGTATTCCAACAGATTGTTCCTTCTTTCCAATTGTACAAACAGAGATGGAGGCATACACAATGTATTGCAATTATGCACATAACATGGGATTTAGTGTGCGGAAAAAGAAATTTTGTTTTGGACACGCACTAATATTATTAAAGACAGAAGTTATTGTTGTTCGAAGACTGGTCATAAAAAAATTAGTAGTTCAGAAATGGGGACCAAAAAGTATCATAAGTTGGATACGCGAACGGGCTGTTTGGCATTCATATATTTTACTGCAGATGTAAATGGTGGAAATTGGGTTGTGTCAAGATTTGTGGAATAACATAATCACCCATTAGCCTCCCGAAATGACAAACATCTATTAAGGTCGCATCGCCAGATTTCTAACGTGCAAGCAAGCTTGATAAAGAACATGACGGGAGCTGGAATTAGGACTGTTGATGCATTCAATTTTTTAGCCAAGGAAATTGGAGGTGTTGAAAATATTGGCTTTAGTAAGACTGATGCGTATAACTTTGTTCAAAGAGAGAGTAGAGCCTTAATAGAATGTGGAGATGCTTATTAGTTTTTTTGGATTGATGGTCGTAGTAAAAATAGATTATGATTGCTTTGGTGTTGTCATAATCTTTGATACAACTTATAGACTTAACAAATATAACTTGGCTTGTGCACCGCTAATCGCAGTCAATCATCATTGGCAGAATACATTTTTTGGAGGGGCATTCATAGCAAATGAAACTATCGACTCATTTTGTTGGCTATTTGAGACCTTGTTAAGGTTTGTTGGCGGCAAGCAACCAACAACGATATTCACAGACCAAGATCAGGCTATGTTCGTTGCCATCGAGAGAGTACTTACAAAAACCCGGCATCGTCTGTGTCAGTGGCACATTAAAAAAAACACCGTCCAAGGTACCAACATTCAACAATGACAGTAATGTAAGGTCCTTATTTTACCATTGTATGAGCAAATGTGACAGTGAAGATGAGTTTAATGATTATTGGAGTGCTATGATTGTGAAAGGAAATTTGGAGGCCAATCGATGGTTGCAAGATTTATATTATGTACGAATGAAATGGTCGTCTGCTTTCAATAAAGATATTTTAGATCTTGGCATTTTGTCCACACAAAGGAGTGAATCCACAAACCATGTTATACATGAATACTCTAAATCGACAAGTTCGATTGTGGAATGTTTCACAGGTTTGGAGAATATGACTTCAGCTTGGCGTAGAAATGAGCATGACGAAGACTTTAGATGCAAAAATGGTCGCGTAACCTTGAAATTCAGAAATTTCTCAATTCTGAAACAAGTTTCTAAGAAGTACACTAGAAAAATGTTTTCTAGATTCGAAAGTATTTACATGGATGGGGCTGTTGGTGTTACAATTGTAGATGGGAGACCACTTAGTGATGATCATTTCTTATACACCGCCCAAGAACCCAATGGAGATCAGAAGCAATGGTATGCTACATTTGACTCTACCACACTTGATGCTAATTGTTCGTGCAAAGGGTTTGAAACAAAGAGAATTTTATGCAAACACATCTTGCGAGTTTACAATATGAGAAATGTTTCAGAAATTCCTCCTAAATATATTTTAAATACATATACCTTGAACACTAAGAAAGAATTGTATCTCAATGATACTACAAGTTTTAATGAATATGATTCCAATCTAGTATTTAGGAATCATATGATCAGGTTCATCTACGATTTAGCTCGTCGGGTTTAGGACAGTCATATAGCAAGGGAATTTGTTCTATCAGGCCGGAAAAATCTGGACAAGAAAGTAGAAGAGTTGGTCGTCTCTAAAGAGAATCTTTAAATGCATGATATTGATGAAAACCAACACAACAAAGGATTGAAAGATTCTCCTTCGATGCGACCCAAAGGTCATTCAAATGCACGAATCAAAAATCATTGGGAGAAAACAACAAAGAAACCCAGTACGACACTTACACTTATCATTTTTCTTTTTTCTATGTATTTTTTGTATATTAACATAAAACTTGGTTCATTTGTAGGGAAAAGAAATGATTCAAAGAGAAAGCATCCTAATGACGGTGTTGTTTCTTCCCAGCATATGGAGATCAATTTAATGGATACCTTATGCGTGAATCCAGAGACAAATCCAAGATCTGCTACAACTACTCCAGCATCAGATATAAATTTTGATTTTCGTTTAGATATGTCGTCTAGTTTCCCAAGCATTCCAGATATTGTATAAAGGGTGATTGGTTCTGAGAACAGTACTACATTGCAATTTGTTTACGGCTGTTTTTTTAATTGCGGCAATATCAGTGGAATTATGACAGTGTCTGAAATAATACAATCGTAACTGTGGCAATATCTGTGGAATTACGACAGTAATTAAAATAATGCAGTCATAACTGTATCATAAATACTACAGTAAAAAATAAAATATACATATAATTTTAACAAAACTGCAGTTCTGGGCCGGAAATAAGAATTCTTATTAACCCATAATTGTTTTTCATAGGTACTTATCGACCTCATTCATTGAATTATATCAAATTGGACAGTTTTTCATTATGTCATTCCAGAAGGCTTGTATTATTTTACTAGCTACTTCAGCCCTATACTTGGGCAATTCTTTTTGCCATCCTTTCAGCTCATTAATTCCAATCAACTTCTGTTTTCCTTAGCAGGGTCTCCATGTACCTCATGACAAAAACTCCGCAGTCATGACTATTTGTCTGTGTCGGTATATTTTCCACTTTATTTATTGTCCATGAAGCAATATCCGCCGGCATGGCATTTAATGCATCTTCTTTTAGCAAACCTAACTGTACAAACCATTATTCATCAATCAGTTATAGGTAAGTAAAAGTTCTTGTAATATGTATGAATGAACAATAGATACCAGCTCACGCATTGTCGACAAGTGCATAGGGTTTGGTAGAGAGTCGTAGAACGGCCATGTCTCCGTAATAAAATCGCAGGCCATAAGCATCCAATGGCTACCTAGGTGACATGGCATCAAAATATGGTCGGCGTCAGCAATCGACTGTAAGGTTACATGTTCAATCAAAACTTTGTTATTTGCAATCTTATTCTTTTTAAAGTACTGCACAAGTAGAACATAAGAAGCAAACATTCTAAAAGAAAATATAATTTTATTGGTCAAACAATTTAAGTAATTTATTTACCGCGTGATCAGGAGGTATGCAAAGAAAATTTTTCATGCTTCTTGGTGATTTTGATTTTCTAAAATTCAGCTCGTATGCAAAAGCATTTAGATGTGTATCAGTCACTCATCCTTCACCAAGTAGATCTACGATTCCCTCACGGGACATTTGAATGTTCCCATTATGAAAAATAATTGAATCACTGAAAAGCAAAAAATAAGCCACAATGTGAAGATGCAACTTCATTTAAAAGGGAAACTTGTAAATTGTTGAACGTACTCATCAGGAAACCGTGTCAAGACAAGGTCTATCATATCTCTATGAGCTGCAAGAATTTTTTTGCGTTCTGGTTAAGCATGCTCCTGTATTGTGGCTCCGAGCATCCCTTTAACAACGACCTTCTTCTTCCTTCCTCGTCTTGTTTTTATATTCTTTACCATACTTAGAGTATTACCATGAATATCTGTTTCTACAAGCTCAGGATCATTTTCTTTTAACTCCGTATTAGCCACTGGAGCCTTGTATGTAACTATAGCACTACAGGGTGGTGATGGAGGAGTATGTGGATTATTTGGGGGGGGAGGTGGGTGCATGAATCTTTTTTATTAAAGTTTGCAAAGATTCAAAACCTTCTTTAATTGCAATATCCATATTTTTAAATTTATCTTGCCAAAGAACTTTCAGGTCTTGAACTTCACTTAAGAGAGTCTCGTATTTTCGTTTGTTCTTCATTTTCTTTTCTTTCTTCCTCTCTCCAATAATTAAAGAACGTTCCTTCCTCTTCTCTCCCTCTTCTTCCTCCCACCCAATTTCTTCGTCCTGTGCATTGTCCTGTTGCTCGTCTTGAAACTCATCTTCCTAAACAACTTCCTCCTCTTTTCCCTCACCGTCTTCCTCCTCACCCTTTAATTTGTTTTTTCTTCTCCGCTTCTGGACCCTCTCTTTTTCATCTACGTTGTTATCATTCTCCCTATCCATCTTTTTATTTTCATTCTTCTGTTCTCTCCTTACATCCTTATTGGACATTCTAATGTAACAACAACATTCATCTACATCTTCACCTAAGAAACGTTTCTCCTCCGGCATAATAGAAGCAGACCTTTTTCGCAACTGCGTAAGTAGAAGTTTTTCATGAACATTAAATGAAATGTTTTAACAATTTTATAAAATATTTAAGTACAAAAAGGTAGTAAAGCTTACTGTATCATTTGAGCCCAAGAGATACGATAAATCCAAGCAGGCTTTTCCACTAAAGCTATTCTTGTTAGACCACCTAAGCAAACGAGGTCTGGCAACATCCTCATAGGGAACTTGTAAGGTTGTGTGCTCGAAGAATCAAATCTGTGACAAATGTTGATAGATTACAAATTAATTGAAATTGAAATATGAATTTAGTTCCATAGTTTCTTACAACTAGTAAGACGGAGCATCCTTCAATGTAGCCAAGGTGGGAGTCATCTTTCACAACAACCTTGCTAAATTTATCTAATTGGGAATGCAAAAAAGAATGGATTGTCTTCGCCCAGTTATACTTTTTAAAATCCTCCAGGCCTTGAAATCTCTTAACACATTCAGATATTTTCAAACCTTTTAAAGGGAAAAAGAAAACATCAAGAACATATTTAACCAATATATCCATTCTTCTGCTCTCCAGGGTTGCTGACCATTCTTCAATTGCAAGATCTTCCATTTCCTTAACCAAGTCTTTAATCAAAACATTGGCAAGTGGTAGTCTCTTGAATGGACATTCTAGACCTTGATTTGGTAACCCCAAAATCAATGCTACTTGGTTAACAGTAAACTTAACATAGTATTTTCCAAGTAAAAATGCTTTCTTTGGCATAGAGTATGACATCAATAAAAAATGTAACAATGAAATGTTTTGTGGAATACTGTGAGCCTGGAGCAATGGTAACAACCCCGCTTCTTTAAGTTCGATTTTCGATTCACTTGAAAGAACATTCACCAAACATTGTGCATTCTTTGTAAATGTTGAGACAGCACAACGACTATAAAGATTAGTTCTTGATTGCATCTGCATAATTTAGATGAGACCAAAACTTGAATGAAAAAATCCTTACAATATAATTTCATGCAGGTCTACAATTGCAGTTACGGTTGTAACGTAGTATACAGCTACCAAACAATGCAGCTCATTACAGTTGTAAAATGCCGGAACTTACAGTTACGGCTGTAACTTACAATAACATACAACAAATTACTACAGTTAATACAGTAATTACAATCGTAATTTAGTATTTACGGTCTTTTTACGACCGTAACTTGAGTAGAAATGCACAAAAGAGCAGAAACTTAGAATACGGTTATAACAAAGTATACAAATCAATACTTTACAGTCGTAATGTACTCATTGCTGAAATTTTACAACTGTAACCTAGCATATGCTGAAATTTTATAACCGTAACCTAGCATATGGTTTCAAAACGAATGAATTAGAAAAATACGGATACCATCTCTTCCATCCGCCGCCATGAAACTTGTTGGGAAAATGATTTGTCTTAACCCCCAAAATGAGTTGAATATGAATTCTAAGAAAGAAATATCAATGTTAAGTAAATATGCGTCGAATAGTATTCGACGCAACGTCGAAGTGTTGTCGACGTTTCTTTCAGAATTAGTCGAAGTAACTTTAATAAGAATTCGACGTATCCTATGTCGACGTAGCTCTGACTTCTTGTCGACGCACCTTAGTCGACGCACCTTCCTTATTCTCCTCTCGACGTCCAGCCAGGATGAATTCGACGCTTACGTCGAATTGCAATCGACGTACGTCGATTACTATGGTAAATTCAAATAACACCAGATCTCTTTCCTTCTTTCTATAGATCTGATTTATATGGAATAATATTATTCTTTTATAGCCGTTATGAAGCATTCTTTCCCTCTAATTGATTCTTGGCTAAATTGATTAAGTTGATTATGGATATTATTTGAAATCAAAATGAATTCTTTCTTTCTATAGATATAATAGTTATGGAAATATTTCTCTCTTTCTAAATACTCTATCTACTAATTGATTTCTCTCCTATAGTGCTATCTTAATACACAGAGCTATAACTAAGGAGAAGGTCGACAGAGAACAATGAGAGATGATCGACTCCATACATTTGAAATAGAGGATTCAGAACCAAGGAGTCTCCACAACTAAATCAAACAGGGGGAGCTCTCTTCACCATCTTCATCAAGATCCAACTCAACATCCAATCTGGATTTTCAAGTGTCTTCTCAGCTAAAAGAGAAGAACAATATATCTTTTCCCTTTCTCCTTCCCATCTTGTAAAGGGTTAAAACTCCCTTCAAAAGTTTACTCCCGGTGACAGGGCACCTTAGCAAAAACCTACAGCTTGGTTTATAAACACCTTATCAAAAGCTTATAGGTGAATTGGGCACCTGGTCAAAACTCTCATTGGTGTGTGGACACCTTATCAAAATCACCTTGGTGTGTGGACACCTTATCAAAATCACCTTGGTGAGAGGGCACCTTATCAACAACCTCCTAGTGGATTCCTACCAGTGGGTAGAAGAGTAGATGTACCCAGGTTTTGGGGAACTACTATATATCTTGTGTCATCTGGTTATGCGCTTGTTTATTTATGTTTTACTTTCTCAATCTGCACTCATATATATTTATATATATATCACTTAATTTGAAACAAAGTTAAATAAGACTTTTAATAATAAGAATGAGAACTAAAACTCAACTTTCAAAACTGTTCCGGATCGTCCTTGGAGTCCTTCCTTCTTATCCCACAGACGACTCCCCCTGCAATGTCAAGAGTTGCCGCCGAAAGTTCAGTGTCGGCGTAATTTCAAAACCTAAATAACCGGAATCACTACAAGATATAGTCTCTACGACGACATTTTTTTTGCGATATTTTTGAAAGCGTCGCTGTTAGTTTTATATTTAGCGACGATTTTTTTTCATAAACGTCGCTAATGCCAAAAAATAGCATTTGCTACGTTTTTAGGAAAAACGTCACCATACGTGTTTAGCTCTTGTGACGATTATTTTTAAAACGTCACTAATATAATGTTTTTATTGTGACGTTTTTGAAAACGTCGTCGTTAGTTTACATTTAGCGACAATTTTTTTTAAAAAACGTCGCCAATATAAAAAAATTAGCATTAGCCACGATTTGCATGAAAACATGTCAGCATACATGTTTATCTTTCGTGACGATTTTTTTAAAAACGTCATCAAAACACATGATCTTCTGTCAAAATTTGTTATCAAACATTTCAGAAGATCTTTTGTTAAAAGGGATATGAGTGATATAGTTATTATCATTTATCAAATGATTGAATATGAATCATGTCATGTACTTAGTGAGCATGATGCATGAAATACGTGAAGTACGTATACGACGCACATTATGCATGTTTACGTTGATGATATATATCAACCGTATTTATACGCACACACGCATAACCATACAATTGGTTATGCGTACTCCAATGATATGGGGTAGTTTGCTATGCACACATGCACCCATAATCATGCGCTTGGGGCTATGCGCACCACATGATGGCCAGATATTTTGTTATGCGCACACCCATATATAACTATATGATGGGGTATTTCACTATGCACACACCCATAACCATATGCTTGGTTATGCACACCCCCATGATGAGGTATTTTGCTATGAGCACCACCCATAACTACGCTTGGCTATGCGCACCCTAGCCTCATGATGTGGGTGTTTTGCTATGCGCGCGCATACATATAATCATACACGCTTGGCTATGCACATCGCCATCATTGAGTATTTTGCTATGCGCACACTCATTACCATACACCTGACTATCAGCACTCCCATGGTCGGGAGACGGCTGCGGCAGACGGTGAGCGCGGCGTCATCAAAACATATGATCTTTTGTTAAAGTTCTAATATATAATGATATTTTTGATGGTAGTGAAGTTATATTGATGATAGCGACGATCTCGATCGTAAGCTTGATACAAGTAATTAAATATATATATAATATGAATGTGTTCACTGTGGATATTATATATGTCTCCACAAACGTACATAACTGTTAGGGTCAGCATACATACGTACATCATGTAGCCATGTATTCTTTGGCATGTAGCTCAATGATCTTGTCAAATGTTACTAGTTATGGAATACCCTGCAATATATCATACCAAGATATTTCTTTCTGTATGGAGAATATGTTTACATTGATCAATGAGGCGTTAGGTGAATGTTCCAATATTGTAAGTATCATGAGTTACGTAACGATGAAAATGACTGCATCGATCAATGACGAGTCGATTAAACAAAGTCTAAGATGACAGATCATAACCTCATATCAAATGCTCCTATGTATATGAATTTTGCGTTTACCTTCAAAAAAACAACTATTTTTGTTGGTGCAAATATAACAATGAATTATTTTGTTACAAAATACATATTTTTAAGTAAAAATGAAATATACATTTCCAAAATTTTAATGTAATATTTTAATATAAAATTATTTATGGAGGGAAAAATTCGTTTCCCTCCAAAACTTTCATTGGCACTTTTAGAATTTTTTTTTAATTTTTTATTTCCTCCCCCCTAACCCTCGATCCACTTCCTCCCCTAACCAGTAAATTAGCCATAACTTTTTCATTTTCTCCCCTAACCCGTAATCAGTTACCTAATACGTGACTGATATTTTAGCCCCACTTTTTAAATAATATTTCGCACTTGTGTCGAAGGTCATCATCCGTGTTGTCCAACAGACGAATTTATATATATATATACTCTTTTAAAAAGAAGTATGTTGAGGCCCATACATTCAATCACATCCATTCACTAGGAACCACTGATTTAATCTGGGTCATCAAGTTTACTTTAATTTGAATCTACATTTTGAATCCTACTTTTTCGAGGCCTAAAATATTTGGCGGCATTGACGGCAAAACTCCCGCACATTTTTTGGCTGTAGGCATACTTCTCAGGGACCAGCGCTAAAACCCTTTCGACTGTAAGTGCATCGCAACTTTCTCCCCCTTCGACTTCTCCACCTTCCTCTTTCTCTTTCTGGAACCTTCCTCGGCAACCCCGACTGCACCTTCTCCACCTTCCTCGGCAACCCCGACTGCTACGACTCACCTGGTCAGTGCGGCGTTCCCTCTCCCTCTTGCTGGAAGGCGATCGTCTCTGACCCGCGCTCGAAAGAGGTGCTCCTCTCTGACTTCTAGCATAGGTCACCCATCCTTCCTGCACGATGCTAGGTCATCTTCCCAGGAGACCATCTTCAACGGCGGCGCCTCTACTCCACGAAACCCCGACATCAACAGATCCGCCGCTTCTGAAGACCTAGCCAACACCACACCCTTCAAACCTCCGGTAAGATCCCTTCTCACTCGATTTTTGTCGAGCAGAGCGTCGTGGACAGATTTTAAACAGATTACAACAGATTTACTCTAGCGATGTCCTCTTCTCACTCGATTTCTGATTGCAACAGATTTTTTGGCTCGCCACTGCTGAATCTTCTTCCCTGTTCTCTGACTGTAGCATCTTTCTTCCTTTCCAGGTAAGCATTCAACTACAGCACTCCTACCTCTGCATTTCTCAGTTTCTACATGGCTTCGGATCTTCTTTCAGGTATTATTCTTTTCTCCCTCCATCCATTTCTTGCTCTACATGTATACAGTCAATTATAAACTCTAAGGTAAAATACATGTTTAAGCATTGGGTTTTATTTGGAAATAGTGGCTGATTGCTTAAGAGCTTGGGATTATAAACTCTAAGGCGCAAGAGATCGTTTCCTCAGACCCGGTCGTCGTCTTCAGGTCGATCTCTTCCCTTACCGTTTGCATTGATCTACTTGCAGTTTAACTATACATTAATTCGACTGAATTGAAGAGAAATACCCAAAAAAATGCATAATTTATTATCGATTGGGCTATTGGTGGCATCCTCAATTTATCTTGTAGTTAGATGGAGTGAGCTTGTTGACTACATACCGTTTTTTTATTCCCATCAATTATGTTTTTTCTTTCTACTTCAACCAAGTTGCCTTTGATAATTTTTTTTACTTCATGGGAACTTATGTTATTAGACTTCGACTCTTAAAATTGTTCATGCTCCATATTCTCTGCATGGTTCATTCTCACGTTGACGTCAATGTTACATTATTGGGTTGATTCTCTGTCATTTCAATTTTTTTGTATCATCTTATAATTAGTTATGTTGTGTGTACAAATGACATCATGGTCAAGAAAAAGTTAAATGATTATTATCATAACAAAATGAGATTTGCACTGCACTTGAAATCCACACAGCACCCAAATCTATGTGATGATCTCTCGGTTTGGGTGCTTCCTGAAGCCCCATTTATGAATGTGTTTATCGGGCTTTTTGGTTTTGTTTCTTGAGCTGAATTGCTAATTATTTTATTGCACAGGTATGGTCTAATCTATATATCTTGGCTTAGTTTTTTATGCTCAAGATTATTAAATGCTGGCAAGCTAAAGTTCATTCCTTCAGACCAGAGAAGTGAGATTTTCTGTTGAAGTAGAATGCCAGGTTTATTTGTGATACAATGCAGCAAGCAGATGCCTACATAATTAGATTATAATTGTGAAAAGCTGTAAAGCATCTCCATTGACATTGGAACATAATTTCTGTTTGAGAAACCAGAGCTTGACACTGCCAGACGTCCAATTGTAGGTTTACTCCATCTGCTTAAATTTATTATCTGGGAACTCTCCAACTTCTTATTAAAGTTTTTTCTTTTCAGTCTCAAGTTCATTATTTGAGAACTTTTCATAGCAGCATATGGATGCCAGAACATAATTTATCTCTGAATTTATTATACTATTCAATGTTAGTTTTTTCCTGCATAATGCAGAGAAGTACCGCATTATTATTATTTTGTTAGTAAGTCACATAATCAAAGAAATTTGAGTTTCGGACTATCAAGAAAATTTTAGCAACAAAAAATCTTTTGTTTCTAATTACATTGGACATGTCATACTTCATATTGGTAGTTAAATTTGTTTGAGATAAGTAAGAAAATATTTTTCCTGAGAATTTCTATGCGGGCGTAGCCCGCTCATAAGCGGGCGTAGCCCGCTCATAAGCGGGTATAGCCCGCTCAATTGGGGGTGCAGGGCGCTCATTTGAGGGCGCAGCCCGCTAAACTGCGGGCGCAGCCAGCTATGAGTCATCTAGCACGGGCGAAGCCCGTGCGGATTCCACGACAAATGTCTCGCCCAGGTGCCTTGATCTAGATCCTCTCCAGGTGCCTTGATCTAGATCTGAAAGAAATAAAACTCATTAATTTCCAAGGTATTCCTGTTCTCCCCTGTCATTTTCCATCTCCACAGTATTTCTCCCTTGAATACTTAGAACTCATATTTTTGTTCTCATATCGAATTCATTTTGAATATTGACAGAAAATAATTTGCAGAGATTTATTTTGCTTTGTTCTTGTTTTTGCAGGAAAGTAGGCTTCTGAAGTTCCTCGGATTTATGTGGAACCCTCTTTCGTCATGGGTGATGGAGGCGACTACTGTTATGGTGATTGCTCTTACCAATGGTGGGGTGAGACTCGTTCTTTCTTCTTATCGTTGATTTCTTTGCTTGCGGATGAAGAGCACGTTACAGAAATCATGATTTCATCAAGTGTTTTCTGCGTGAGAATGACATCAATTTTTTTAGAAGGGATTTGAAGGTGATTTAGAGCTCAGATTAATGTTGGATTTGTAACTACATCCAGTAAAAGTTAGAGATTCTTTGAACATGTTTTCTAATTCTTGATGGAGAGTTGATAGAGAAGAAAGAGAAATTATGATTAATTTGGCATATATGTTTTCATAGGAAAAAAATAAAGCGTTTAGGTGGAGGGAAAATAACATAAAAGAATGTTTTTTTATTGAGAGTTCTAACTTCTAATGGCCTGGAGAGAAGGTGATTATTCACCTAATTCTGGTTGAAGAGATTAAGACTGTCAGTGGCAGTCGTGAACGCGGTGGTTATAAACCGTCTTGTGTGAATGTCCGACCTCACCTAAAGAACTTCTTCCACTTTTATGTTCAATACTAGTTTTCTTTTCTATGACGGTGGCGTTTTTTGTCTAAACTCACCGGAGCAAAAACGTCGTGCTAAATGGAGCATAAATGAAATAAAGAAAAATTATTGTAATTACTTTGACATATGTTGTATTAAATTTTCATGGTAGTTTTTGATTTGGAAATTATAAAAAAATTGTCTGTACAATTCATTTCTTTTCATTATATGGAGACAATTTTTTATTTTTAAAATGAGCTGGAAATGCAAGTAATGAATTTGCATATGCAATTTTCTTATAATTTGCACCCATAATTTAATTAAAGACTAATGTTCATTCCCTCATTTCTTTTTTCATAAGAGGGCATTATGCCAGATCAATTATAATAAATTTTTATATTTTCTTTTTCTTTCAACTCCCAGTCAAGAATTAAATGAATGATTTCCTTCTTCCCCCTAGAAGTTAAATCATTATTTTAGTCCCAATTCACAGTCAGATTATTAAAGATTTATATATTATTTTGATGTTTCTTGAGCAGGGTAAGCCTCCTGATTGGCAAGACTTCGTGGGTATCATAACTCTACTTGTGATCAACTCGACCATCAGCTTCATTGAAGAGAGCAATGCAGGCAATGCTGCTAAGGCTCTCATGGCACACCTTGCCCCTAAAGCCAAGGTTTTCTTTCTTATTACTAGTTTTTAACTCCTTTCTCAGATAGAATTTTTCTAGAATTGAGGAGCTTTGAGAAATTGATGCATAATTTGGCATCTTCGCAGTAAATTTAATCAGAAAACCTAGCATTTGTTTGGTTATTACTAGTATTTTATTCATTTCTAAGATAAAATTTCTCTAAAATTGAGTAAACTTTCAGAAATTTATGTATAAATCTAGAATATTGACATTAAATTTAAGCAGTAATTATGTTATATTTATTAGACCTCATTGATTTTTCTGCATGTAGTAAGTAATGTTTTTAACATATTTTTTGCATTTTGGGATGCAGGTAGTAGCTTGATTTTCGTGTTAGTGGATTTAGGAAGACATCAGTTGACTATCAAATATGTACAAGAATGTGCATTCATAGATTTTTCTTTTTTGTAGATACTTTTTTTCATGTATTTAGTTTAATTAGAGATGAAAGTACTATTAGTCTGTATTGAGGGGTTTGGGCAATCTCCCACCCTTTTTTTATTAATAAAATAATGAATATATAACACACTTCTCTTTGCTATTGAATATTTTATTTATTTGTGTTTGAATGTTTAAAATTAAATTAAAATAAAAAGTAAATGTTTAGTGGAATTTTGATTAGTATTTAGATTATTTGACAAGTATTATCGTAATTTTTTTTTTTAAATATAATATTTTGCGACGTTTTTTTTTTGGAAAAAAAAATGTTGTTGTACAGTTTTGGCTTTGGTGATGTTGGCTAAGAAACGTTGTGGTAGGATGAACATCTTTTGTGACATTTTTTGGAAAAGTGTCACGATAGAGCAATTACTTAATATGAGGTTTTTTTTAAAAAAGTGTCACGGTAGAACAATTGCCAATCATGACGTTTTTGAAAAAAATGTCGCAGTAGAGTAACTGGCAATCGCGACGTTTTTTTTGGAAAGCGACGCAATGAGCTACGGCGACATGCGCAATCACGACGATTTTGTGACGTTTTTATAAACGTCACGAAAACTATCGCGACGCTTTGAAATCGTCACTAAAGACATAAAAAAAACGTCGCCGTAAAGCGATTTTGTTGTAGTGAATGAAGAAACTTCGGGAGGAAGGGGAAGAGGAAAAGACGGGGCGCGAGAGAAACTTTTTGTTTTTCGGAAAAATAAGGGGGTGGGCCCGGGTTTTGAAAATGCTATTTATTGGGGCATGTAGAGCATCGTGTCCTCAGGCCACCAATTTTTTTTATTCCTGTTGCACAGCTTGTGCCGATTCTATCGAAAGCCTAAGCCTAAAAAAATCAAATATTAATATTTTAATTCGAGCCCGCTCGAATCAAAACTTGAGCGACTTGTGATCGGCTCGAAATAGACTCGAAATTAATTTCAAGTATTTTTTATTCGAGCCAAAATGATTTGAATCATTTTATTTCGATTTCGGTTCGAGTGAAAATTCGAGTGATTTATGAGCGATTATCGAGTTTCGATTATCATGCTCAGCCTTACCGGAGCCGAAGCAACCAGGACACACCCTCCCCAATCATGTCATGTGTGAACGATGTAGTGGAGCCGATCACGCGGCTCTGAAAACACGGCCCCGACCGCCCGGATAGGGTTGTGCGGCTGCCCAGCTCCGACCGTGCAGCCACCCAGCTGCCCAGCTCCGACCATGTGTCCGCCCAGGTCATACGACTCTGACCGTGCGACTCTAACCGTGTGGCGGCCCCTGCCCCACGACTCCGATGGTGTGGGCGCCCGGGCCGGGTGGCTCTGGTCAGGGAGGCTGCCCGGGCTGGACGGATCCGGTCGTGCAACCTCCCTGGTCATGCAGTCACCCGACTCCGGCTGCACGGCCCTGGAAGTGCGGCCTCACAAGACACACGACTCCGGTCGCACGGCGACCCAGGCCGTTGGTCATGCGGCCGCCAACACAGCCAACGTGGCTGCCCCTGCACGACTGCACGAGGCCTTTTTGGCGCAGCCCTCGCGGGAGGCTTCTCTCGTGCAAGCGAGCACGCAGAGCTTCCTCCACGCATGCACGCTCCTCTCAGCTTGTTGCCTTCATAATGGTTTTAGGATTCACCATCGCACTCATGGCCCGCAAACTCGCTCATCACCCACCGCGATGCTTATCGTCCGGCACCGTGCTCATCGCCCATCGTCGTCACCTCCCGACTGTTGGGGATGTGCATGAATTGTAAAATCCCCTACTATGGAATGCGCATAGTAAAATACCCACACCATGGGGTATGGATAGTGAAATCCCCCACCATGAAATGCGAATAGTAAAATCTCCCACATTGCGGGTGCGAATAGTAAAATCTCCACCATGGGGTGTGAATAGTAAAATCCCCCACCATGGGGGTGAATAGTAAAATTCCATACTATGGGAGGTGCAAATAGTAAAATCCTTCGTCATGGGGTGCAGATAGTAAAATACCCACCATGAGGTGCGAATAGTAAAATCCCCCCACCATGGGGTGCGAATAGTAAAAACCCCAACCATGTGGGTAAGAATAGTAAAATTCCCTACCATGGGGGTGTGAATAGTAAAATCCCCCAACCATGGGGTGCGAATAGTAAAATACCCAATCATGATGTGCGATCGTAAAATCTCTCACCATGTGGAGCGAATAGTAAAATCCCCCACCATGGGTGTGTATAGCAAAATCCTCCACCATGGGGTGTGGATAGTAAAATCTTTTATGATGGTGGTGCGCATAGTAAAATCTCTCAATCATTGGGGGTGCGGATAGTAAAATACTGCATCATGGGGGTGTAATATAAAAAATTCTATAATGCGTGTGTGGATAGCCACTCCCCCTAGCGGCACAATTACCAAAACGCTCACCTTATAAGCTATAAAAGAGACTCAGAGCTCTCATTTGAAGGTACTTTGCCTTCAACGTCTGAGAGAGCTCAAGAGTCTTCCTTCGAAGATCTCCCTGAGTTCTCGTTCGGCGCTTGAAGATCCCTTCTAAGATCTCATTCGGTGCTGGAAGATCTCCTTCGGAGCTTGAAGATCCCTTCAAAGATCTCCTTCGATGCTCGAATATCTCCTTCGGTGCTTGGAGATCTCATTCGGCGTTCGAAGATCTCCTTCGGAGTTCGAAGATTGCTCGAAGATCACCTCCTTCATAGTTCGAAGATCATTTGAAGTTTGCTCGAAGATCTCCTTCGGTCTGTGAAGATTCCTTCGAAGCCTCATAGATCTCCTTCGCTCTTCAGAGGTCCCCTCGAAGACATCATCCAGCTCCGCCCTTCGAGCCCAGAGCCCCGTTGCCACATTCATCATTTCAAATTGCTTCCGAGCACCCTCATCACCACTCCACTTCAAGCGGCATTCGCGGTCCAAAAGAATCATTGTAACAATCGGTGGCCCGTCACCCTCGAAGGATAACTTTTGTAATACCCCAAGAAATAATGGAACTTGGTCGGCACCGATCCGGCTCTGTGGGTTTTTTCCCTTTCTGGGGTTTTTCCATGTCATAATATTCTTTGCCAGTTTTTGGTCTTCTCTGTCACTGTTTGCGAGCTCGGCTCATTCTCGAGCTGAGACAGTTCAATTCGACCAGTCCATAAGAGTGTCGAACGGGGAAATATGTTTCATATCATAAAATAATAAAATAAAAATCTTAAATAATTAATGGTAATATGGTTTCTTTTGATGTTACTTATGATCTTAGGTTTATTTGTGGGCCCCATATATTTTGTATTGTGTAAAAAATAAATAAAAAATTGTTCTGGATCTAACTACGATAGTTCTTAATTGATCTGGATCTAACACTTGTAACCGCTTGCAAATTAGTGGATTTGGTCGACACCGTACGGTCCCTGTAGTTTTTTCCATTTTTGGGTTTTTCCGCGTAAAACGTCTTGATGTTTCTGTTGTTGGTTCTCTTTTGACTATATATTTGTGTGCTTGGTTCACTCTCGAGGTTAGGCGGATCGATTCTTATGGATCGGGGGGGGGGCGCTAAGTCGGTGTATTTTATTTAATGAACGAAATGGTCATTGTATTAAAAAAACTCTTTATTAATAAAATCATCTATTATGTGGCAGACAATTGTTATTAGCATTACTAAATTGGCTATCTGCAAAGTTTTGATATCCGCAAAATAATTTTTTTTGGGTCTAGAGAGCACGCAAGCCCGACCAGAGTACTTGCAAATTAGTTCGAGCAAGTATCTGCACGACCGCGTAGCGGTATGCTTATACACAACCAAAATACAGCACAAAATAACAACAATAAAAATGACACTGAGATTTAACGTGGAAACCCAATAGGGTAAAAACCACGAGACAATCAGAGTCCAACCCGGAAAACCACCACTAAGAACGTGTAAAACAAATATGCAATTACAAGACTTTCCCTCCTCGATCCACACAAGATCTTCACCAACTTCGCACCACACAATAATACACAATAAACAATAGCAGAAAAATTGCAAGTTACCGACAGTGGCGGACGAGACGGATTACAGAAATCCTCTACAAGATGCATCTTCGAATCCTTGTCAAAGTCTGCTCCAGATCCAATATGTGTAGGCGAAGTATTCCTCGTCAACGTCGCAGAGACGTCCGAAAGCTCTCCCCGAACTAAGACGCTTGTCACAAAGGCCTCTATAGAAACTCTTTAAATCCTTGAGATTGGAGAGAAGTGGATGTCTTACCTCTCCTCATTCATGCCCATTTATAAGGCCAAAACCAAGGGGGTAGAGGTGGTATGTGACATGTGTATGAAGCTTCCCTCAGTCAAAAGCACATGTCATGAAGCTTTCTCTGGGTACTTTCCTAGAAGCTTCCTCTGGGCACTTTCCTAGAAGCTTCCTCTGGGCACTTTCCTAGAAGCTTCCTTCAAAAGCACATGTTGATTTCATAGTCAAAGACAGTTACCCCTTTTCACACTTGACAAGAAACACATGCTTGAAAAGCATGGTCAAAAGGTGGCTAGCTGTTTTCACACTTAGGAGAAATTATCTCATCATTTTTGATAAAATTATATCCGCAAATCAATCGTAAACTCGGAGATTCCTCTATTGCTTGAGCACAACCCTCCCTCCTCATGAGAATGAGTCCCTCCTCCACTATAAACCTCAGCTCTGACCACCTCAAAATCCGACCATGAAACTGTTGGGTTTTCTATACACCAAATGAACAACATATCATATATGCGCAGCAGAAATAACAAACAAGAACAACCCAAAAGAGTTTAAGGATCTTACGATTTCATGAGTCAAGAAATAAGAAAGGTAACAACAACGAGGTACCTTAAGGGGATTGAGTCAATTCTCAACCAAGATACTCCAAGATCTGATCCCGAAGACAAACTCTGAGTTCCAAGCATAGAAATTGATCGGCGCCTCTAAGGAAGTCCACACGAGTGAAGAAGAACCTTAGCCTCTTGTCGTACAAGAAGTAGGTCAGAGAAGAAGAGCCCTCTACGTTTCCCTCAGACTGCTAGGTCCGTCAAGAGGAAAGGTGGCGGCGGCGGCGACGTACGGGAAGAAAGGCCGATCAGAACCCTTCTGTCGGTTTGCGGAACGCTTCCGTCTCTCTTCAAAAGTCGCAAAAGGAGATCAATCATCTAGGGCATAAAATCGTGGTCTATTTATACCCAGCAAAAAAAGGCTACCCGCACACCCGAAACTAGTATTGGAGTAAACACAGAATTTCGTCGAGTAGACCCAATTCGTCGAGACAATTTGACGAATTCGTCGAGTAGAATATAATTCGTCGATACAATTCGACGATTTGACGTGACGAATCAATACGTGTTCCGTCGAGACAATCTCGACGATTCGTCGAGTATATCTAATTCGTCGAGACATTTCGGCGAATTTCAACGAGACAAATAAACACATATTTCGTCGAGACAATTCGAAGATTCGTCGAGTACAACTCAATTCGTCGAGACACTCTCGACGATTCGTCGTGTACTTTCCTTCCCATCGAGACGTTCTCGACGCAACTCCAATCAGTCATAAGATTAGTCCTCCACTCATATCCAATATGAGTGAGGCTAACACAATTTTTCATCCAACTTCTCCAACACTCTTATGTGCGACCCTATATGCTTAAATTATGTTGATAGTAAGACTATCTGTTTGATTGCTTTGAGATCACCTTGAAAACACCAACATAAACGTCTGCCTATATGAATATTGTCTGCTAGACTGCTACAGTCGGGTGAAAGGCATCCCAAAAGAAATACTCCCTCTTGTTTGGGCACGGAGTTTGCTCAGGAAGGCATGCTATTTGGCTATTGTTCTTCCCAACTCCACAACATCCTTTAATGGTCACAATCAAGTCTACAAAATTGAAATACAGTGTATTAATTCTGCCGCTCTGCAATTTAAGTAACAGAGATCGGCTCCTGCATGTGCTGTATTCAATCTTTTTACGTTAAATTTCAAGGAAATCATATGATGATGGAAAGAATACTTAAATTGATCACAGATTGAAAGATCCACTCTTTTCAATTCCCCCTCTCTCCTAACCCCAACCAAATTCGAATATGAAACCACTTTCAAATTCCTTCTATAAATCTAGCACTTTTCTTCTGATCTCCCTCTCCCCCTCTTTTTCCCTGCTGCTCTCCGTGTGAGAGAAAATCTATCGGAAAAAAATAGCCAAAGGAGGAGGAGCTAAATGTTAATGTATATTTGGTCAAATAACGGGTTCGAAGGTATAACGGGTCAGTTGGGTACACGGATATCCATCCCCGTAGACACTCCTAGGGTTTTCCCTATATATACCCGCTAGGGGCAACGGGGAGTGGATTCCACCTTGATCCTCCTCTGGATGCTTCGAGCAAACCTTCTCAATCTCGAATCAGCCCCCTAGGTTTTGCTCCCGAGCTCCCGTTCGCGCTGGCCCTGTTCACGCAAAGGAATCGCGATTCCCGTCGCCGTTCTCGTGAAGCTTTCACGATATCCCACCGCTGCTGCCGTGCGTGAAGGAGAAAGGTTCACGCAACTGCTTCCGTCAGCAGTTCTTCCTCCCGTCGTTCGATCGCGAAGCCTACACTGCTTCGCTGCTGTTCTTCCTTCCGCCGCTCAATCGCGATTTCGCGTCAGGAAGTCCCGCTCGCCGTTCGCAGCATTCGTCGAACGGCGTCCCGTGCGTCGATCTTTTTCCCATCTCATTCTCGCAGTCGATGCCCTAGCCGGTGCTGCAGAGAAAGAAGTCGCTGCTTGTGCGCTCGGTTCGCGCACGACAGGAAGGAGTCGCCGCTCGAGCCTCTGCCGTGTGCAGTCGCCGGAATCACCGGATCCAAAGCCCCCCGCCTCAGATCCGTCGCGCCGCCGCCTCCGTCGTCCAGATCTACCGAAGCGTCACCGCCTCCGCCTCCAGATCCCACCCAACCGCCATCAGATCTCCCGCTACCGCCGTCTCCAAGCCCAAGGAAGTGCTGCCCTAAGCGCTACCGCCAGCGCTACATACTAGCGCCTGGCGCTAGTAGCCGAAGAGGCTACCACCCAGGCTACCGTCGGCGCTAGCTACAGAGTTTTGATTCCTCTGTCTAGTGGCTTGTTCTCATCTGTCGGGCGCATAATGATGAACGGAAACAACATGGCGTCCCCGGTTCCGATGATAAAGCTGGAGAAGTTCACGACGACTGAGTTCAACGACTGGAAGTTGAATACTCAGTTCGGGATGAAGTTTCTGAACGTGTTCTACACAATTCAGTCTGATGGTGCTGAGGTCGTAGGGACTGCTGAAGAGGCCCAGTGGGTTTCTGATGAAGACTTCTGTCGTGACTACCTGCTGAACTGCTTGTCTTCCAATCTGGCGAAGACGTACATGAAGTTGAAGACAACTAAGGCAATCTGGGATGCATTGCAGGAGCACTTCAAGCAGGAAGAGGACCTGTCCAATGCGCACTTGGTAGACAAGTTCCACTCGTTCACCTTCGACGAGGAGAAGGTCATTCTCCCTCAGGTATCAAATTTTGAAGTTTTAGTAGATTCCTTACATAGTGAGAATATTGCGTTGTCAGATAGCTTTGTTGCTGGCACAATTGTGTATAAGTTGCCTTCTACGTGGTACAATTTCAAAACTGAAATGTACCGCAAGAAGATGTAGGTAGGCTTGAACGAACTCAAGCATTTTATACGCATTGAGGACAAAAATAGGACTCGACACGCTCTAGAAGTCGTTAGCAAGCCGAAGGTTGCTGCTAACATGATTACGAACTCTAGACGCGTGCCGAACCCTAGGAAGCAAAAGCCCAACCCTAGTAGCTCCCAGGTTGCAGGCCCAAGTAAACAAATAAAAAAGTTTAAGGGCAAGTGCTTTAACTGCAACAAGTGGGTACATAGTGCATCTGATTGCAGGCTTCCTCGTAAGGAAATGGGCAAGGCACCACAAGAAGGCAACCATGCTAATATGGTTAGTCTCACTGAGCCATCCAACTTTGTTTCCATGGTTGGAAATGAGAAGGCCAGTACAGAGTGGTACCTTGACTCGGGGGCAACGTGCCATGTTTGCAATAACCCTACTCTGATGACAGGTCTTATTGATGCAAGAGAATCTGTGACCGTTGCCAACGGTGAGACAACTGACGTGTTGAAGGTGGGGAACGCAACTTTGCTGCTATCCTCAGGTAAGACTTTAACTTTAAAGAATGTTAAGTTTATTCCTTCTTTAGTTGCTAACTTAGTGTCTATTAGCTTACTTTGTGATGTTGGTATGTCTTTTACTTTCTGTAGCGGTAGAGTAACACTGTCAGTTAACTCACACTATTTTAGATGTGCATACGTCCAAAATAGGATGTACAGATTAAGTCTAGCAAACGAAATATTTCAACAAGTTCAAACAAACTTAGTTAGCCCTAAGACTCTACATGAGAGACTAGGACACATAAACTATAGGAAAATGTTCCAAATTGCTAGAACTCACCAGATAGCTTTAGACACTACAGTCAAAACTGATAAATGTGAAGTGTGTGCTCATACTAAGATCACTAGAAAACCTTTTAGTGCGGTTACTAGGAGCACAACACCCTTAGAACTAATACATTCCGACATATGTGACTTCAAAAGTTTTGTCACTAGAGGAGGCAGGAAGTATTTGATCACCTTTATAGATGATTGTTCTAGGTTTTGTCACATTTATCTCCTTAAAACTAAAGATGAAGCGTATGAAATTTTTTGTATTTTCAAAACCAGGGTAGAAAACCAATTAGGCATGAAAATCAAAAGGTTTAGAAGTGATAGAGGAGGAGAATATATGTCCAGTGAGTTCAAATGTTTCCTTGCCTAACATGGAATCATTGCAGAAACCACTGCTCCTTACTCGCCCTAGTCTAATGACATAGCTGAGCAAAAAATCGTACGTTAACAGAAATGTTAAACTCTATGCTCCTGACTGCAGGCATGCCTTCCGTTTTTTGGGGAGAAGCAGTCCTAACTGCAAATCACATTTTGAATAAAGTTCCTCATGCCAAGTTAGAGGTTACACCCTACGAGCTTTGGTTTAAGAGACCCCCATCTTTTACTAGACTTAAGACCTGGGGCTGCATAGCCTATGTCAGGGTCCCTGACCCTAGACGGTCTAAGATTGGACCTAGGACCAATACATGTGTCTACCTAAGTTGTGCCGAGGATAGTGTTGCAGATTGATTCTTAGATATTTCTAATAACGTTGTTATAGAATCTAGGGATGCAATGTTCTTTGAAGATAAGTTCCTCAAGGATAAGAACCTGTCTCTCCCAGGTATGCAAGTAACTATTACTGAAGATGATCCTACTTCAGTACCGAGCACCTCCTATTCCGTTCCGGTAGATAACTCTGGCCTAGAGTCTAGGAGAACTTCTCTAAGAGAGCGAATTTCCAGAACCTTCGGTAGTGACTTTGTCACTTGCCACATTGAGACTGATCCATCCACCTATAAGGACGCGATGAGATTCAGGGATTCCCTACTCTAGAAAGAAGTTATTGATGAAGAGATGAATTCCCTACTTCAGAATAACACCTGGACGTTGGTTGATAAGCCAAAATGGGCTAAAACCGTAGGGTGTAAGTGGATTCTGAAAAAGAAACTAAATCCTGATGGTAGCGTAGCTAAGTATAAAGCACGCTTGGTGGCTAAAGGTTTCACACAAGTAAGCGGAGTAGATCACTTTGATGTCTACTCACCTGTGTGTCACCTAGCAACCATTAGGGCCCTCTTTGCTATTGCGTCTATTGAGAACTTTATTGTTCATCAAATGGATGTTAAGACTGTGTTCTTGAACAGATAGCTGACCGAAGAGATCTACATGAATCAACCTGAAGGTTTCATTGTAGACGATCACGAAACAAAGGTCTGTAAATTACTTAAATCTTTATACGGACTAAAGCAAGCACCGAAATTATGGCATGAGAAGTTCGACTATAGTGTAAAGAACATGGGATTCATGTCGAGTCTCTCGGATAAATGTCTTTACATACGTAATAGATCGGATAAAGTCGCCATAATATGCTTGTACGTAGATGATATGCTCATTCTAGGGTCTGATCAATCTGAAGTGGATGACGTTAAGTCAGATCTAATAAAAGTATTTAGCATAAAAGACCTAGGTGTAGCTAACACTATACTAGGCATACAAGTGAGCTTTGGGCAGACTAGCATCTCCCTAAGTCAAAGCCACTATATAAAGTCCATGTTGGACACGTGGGGATACAGTGACAGTAGAGCATCTGAGACACCATATGACTACACTAACCGCCTAAAGCCCAATGAAGGAGCTATGGTTAGACAGTTAGATTATTCTAAACTGCTTGGTAGCCTCATGTATGTTATGGTCTGCACTATACCTGGCATAGCCTTTACGGTCGGCATGTTGTGCAGATTCACTAGTAATCGTGGCCAAGACCACTAGAACGCCTTATATAGGCTCATGAGATACTTAAAGCACACCCACAAGTATGCTTTAGTTTACACTGGTCATCCTTCAGTTCTTGAAGGTTATTCTGATGCATCTTGGTGCTCGGAATTAAACGACAGCAAGTCCACTAGTGGGTTTGTATTCACACTAGGAGGAGCAGTTGTAGCCTGGAAGTCCAAGAGGCAATCTTGTATTGTACTCTCTTCTATGGAATCCGAACTCTACGCTCTTGCTGCAGCAGGAGAAGAAGCAGAGTGGTTAAGAGATTTGGTGATGGCCATTCCTTTGTCGAGCCTGAAAATGAGTTCTGTTGCAGTTTAATGCGACAATCAGGCTACTAAAATGATTGCTACGAACACTTTGTTCAATGGCAAAAGAAGGCATCTCAGGCTGAAACAATCCTGGTTGACCTCACTCACAAGTAAAGGGATTATGACCCTAATTGATGTAAGATCGAAAGACAATGTTGCAGACGCCTTGACCAAAGGCTTGAATAGTGCTCTCACAATAAAAACATCGGGGGAGATGAGACTAAAGTTCATAGAAATATGAAACTTTCCTCCGCAGTTTATGTTTTGATAGTGAGAACCTATAGTCGCAACATTCAAGCATCTAAATAACATACTGAAAACCCCAAATAATTTCTTGATGAAAACCCAAGATGGTTAGATGCATGTTATTCCACATTTGATAACTAAGCATCTTTCTCATTGTAAGTTGATTCGAAAATTATTCAACTGGGAATAGAAAGTCGTTGTAGTCGGTTATCTAACATTGATGATCATAACACATTATTCCACACCTGATAATGTTGTAAACATTGTTGTGTCATATCATTCAACTTTTGTTGATGAGGCACATAATGATCACTAATGGATATGATAACGATTGATTTACAAAATCAACACTAGACTGGTTCTTGCTAGACCAGATAGAGATGCAGATAATGTTACTTCACCAATGCTACAGGTTCTAAGCTCACTTATGTAAGAGCTAGTTCTCTTTTTACGTTACTGCATATGTTCATGAATTCATAGAGTTTTCTAACTCATGAAATTCCTTGCAGGCTATGGTGGAGATGGAGGAGAGAGAGTAGTATTTGACACTGATGCTGATGATCTACTAGACGAGTAGAATTGTCATTTGTTTATTCCTATCATTATGTTTTCAGACTTTATTTTATTGAGTAGCACTTTATTCTGGATGGTATATGTAAATCCTGCTGTTATTTATTGTGCTAACTCTTTTTATGTTAAGTCGAAAACTCCTTTTTTGCGTTTACTACTTTCTGCACTTCGAAACGTATACGTTATTTGTCACAAATATAGGAGGAGATTGTTAATGTATATTTGGTCAAATAACGGGTTCGAAGGTATAACGGGTCAGTTGGGTACACGGATACCCATCCCCGTAGACACTCCTAGGGTTTTCCCTATATATACCCGCTAGGGGCAACGGGGAGTGGATTCCACCTTGATCCTCCTCTGGATGCTTCGAACAAACCTTCTCACTAACAAGGAGGGATCGACGACGGTCTATGGAAAAAATACCTGTGGAGAGGGATTCCCTTTAGAGCTCTGAAGGATTCCGGAAGGAAGAAATTGCTGGATTCTGACTTGCGTTCGCGCGAAAGAGGCGAGGGGTCGTCATTCATGAACGGGAAGGAGAGACGATTTGTGAATGGGAGTGACACATGGGTTTTTTCTTGAGTGTGAATATGTGTTTTGAGAATCTCTAAAAAATAACTTTTTTGAGTGTTAATAGCTATTTTCGTAGTGCTAATAACAATCGCAAAAAAAAAACACATATTATGAGTCGAATATTTTCTTATCTGCCATTTAATAATAACCATGTCTTATTAGTAAAATAATAAATAAATAAATATGCATCTCTTAAATTATTATTAGGTCATTGTCTAGACAGTTTTCTCTTGCCTTATGATTAGGGCATGTTAAACAGGCTCTGTTTGGCTTCACGTTTTGGAGTGGTGTGTCGCCAATTTTTCCACCACCCGGCCAAATAGATCAGCCATAGTTTTAGGCGGCCTCATTCACCGCAGAGATGAATGTGGAATCAACCCGTCGACTCTCTTTGACTGCTAACGGTTGGTAATGAAGATGAAATAATATTTTTGAATGAAACTCCCTCCCTGCAGCTAAAATAAGGCATAAACTGACATTTTAGGAGATTGGTGAAATGTAGGCTATTCAAACGGACAAAAAAAAAATCGTATTTCTAAAAAATCGCAACCGAGAAAAAACTGTCATTGAAACAGAGTAATAGAATTCATCTCGAATTAATCATTTTGCTTAGTAACCTCAATTTTCCTAGCCATGAATAATATGGTGCACCATGCGCGGACATTTTTTTCGGGACTCGGACCAAAAGCATGGTCCGAGTCCCCCACAAAAAATGATATTTATCCCTACAAAAAATGTTTTTTTATAAAATAAATTATAAAATATTTATTTTTTTTATCATTATTCTAAGATCCAATTTTCCTATAAAAAATTATTTTTTTAAAAAAATCCGACCGGATATCGCGCCCTTTAAAATCCTGTCGGATTTCTTTTTTTGTCTTTTTTAAATGCGAATTTTGCTAGCGGTTTGATTAATGATCATACATTCAAATCTGACCCGGACCATGTTTAAAATCGGGGTCACGGACGGAAAAATCTCTCCCTCAGTACACACTTGCTTTTATATATTTTATTTGAAATATATCGATTTTTCGCCGTTATTGGGACATTATCAATTTTCTTATAGAACAATTATTATAAATTATTGTAGCTTGTAGATAATAATTGAGAAATTATATTTTATTGAAGTGATTTTTAGGATTCAAATCGTTTTTGAATAGATATACAATCAGCACCGCATGAGAAATATATTAAACGTCAACACCTACAAAGAACATTATATTCAATAATCATTCAACAAACTACTGCATAAATAGACAAAGCTAGCACTCTGACTCTGGTGAGAATTGAACTCAGATCTTCGTGTCATCTCATTAACTTGTTAACGGAAAATAAATTTGATGAATTAATTTTATGCGATTGTTATCCGCACTACAGTTTTTGCTATCCGCACTCTTTTTGTATGAGTAATTACAGGCATTTTGGAAATACGTATTGTATATGCATTTTTAGGAAAGTGTTCAGCACGAAAGTTGTATATCTCGATTTACAACTTTCGTAATGAACACATTTCCTAAAAATGCATGTACAAGGCGTATTTCAAAAAATTCGATATAGTTACGCACATGTTTCAATCAGGGCGGCAATACGTCTTGTGCATGTATTTTTAGGAAAAATGTTCAACACGAAAATTGTAGATCTCAAAAGACGCGTAATAACTCGTACAAAAAGAGTGCGGATAGCCAAAGCGGTAGTGCGGATAACAATCACCTAATTTTAAGGTACCTCTTTTTTTTGAATTAATCACATAATAAAATAGCAATTTAACATTTTATTATTTATTTATTGAAAATTTAATGTCTACGCAATTTTTTAAAATGACTATATTTCATCAAAATAATGTTAGCTACTAAGATGATATACACTTATTTTAAATATAATTTCATTTGTAGTCGCATTAAGAATTATTAGAATTACAGAGATACTAAAAATGAACAATAATTATGAAAAGAGGATAATTTAAAAATTAATTCAGGTAATAGGTCTACTAACACATAATTTTATATTAATACAATAATACTAATTATATTAATCTAACATACCTATATTTTTTGAATTAATCACATATTTTAAGTAGCAATTTATCATTTTATTTAAATCAATGACTAAAAGTGGCAACCAAAGCATATATTATATCATAAGGAAAAATATGGGACCATCAAAACGACCTCGTCTCTATATTGGTCACGATCCTCGCGGTCATTACAATAATCTTAAGCCGGTTCGTTTTAATTTCTGTGATCTAACGAAACACGTGAGCTGTCATAAAATAAAAATAAAAATATAGCGGTCGTACATACTACATAGTCTCTTTGTGGGCGGCGCGATAACAATAATGATTGATCATATGAGCGATGGTTGGGTACTATCGTTGTTGTGCATTGCGCACATGGGGAGCCCATGCACAACCTCTAGTGTGTGTCTATGTAAACATACATACTTGATAGGTCTTCACCAGGGGCGGAGGGACTAGGGGGGCTAGGGGGGGCTCAGCCACCCCCCCCCCCCCCCCCCCCCCCCCCGTTTTCGATCAATTCCATTCCAGAGTCGAGTCGCAGCTAGGGTTCGCGATTTGCGGGAGCGGGAGCGGGCGATTTGCGGGAGCGGGAGCGGGCAATTTGGGGCTTCTTCGCGCGTCGGCACTGCGGATTTGGGGCTTCTTCGCACTCCTCCTCCTGGCTGGTACCTTCTCCTCCTCCTTCTTCTTCTTCTTCTTCTTCTCCTACTTCTCCTACTTCTTCTTCTTCTTCTTCTTCTTCTTCTCCTACTGATTTTTCTGCTACTGATTTCTGCCTGATTTAGTACTGATTTTTGCTACTGATTTAGTACTGATTTCTGCTACTGATTTCGCTGATTTCTTCTTCTTTCTACTACTGATTTCTCCTCCTGATTTCTACTCATGATTTCTGCTGATTTCTACTCCTGATTTCTGCTGATTTCTATTTCAATTTCAGGGCTGATTCGGGACAATTTCAGGGCTGATTTGGATCTTCAATATTAGGAGGTGAGATTTCAATTAATTTCTGATTGATTCTAATTTCAGATTTCTTGCATTTCCTTGAAATCTTCTCAGATTTCGTGTATTTCCTTGTATTTCAAGTTCAGATTTCAGGCTTGGTTTGGCGGATTTGAGTCTTGATTTCTTGTATTTCAAGTTCAGATGGCTTCAAGGTTAGAAATTAGAATTCTAGAAGAGGAAGAAGAAACAGATGAGCAATTTCCTATCAAGTCTCCACCCCACAAGAAGACACACAGTACTCTTTCCTTAGATATATGCGTGAATGATACGATGACCAATGTTGACAATATCGAACGAGATCCAGGCAAACGCAAGTCAATATCGGAGTTTGATTTAAATGAACGGGACAAGATTCGTCACGCTTATCTGAAATTAGGCCCATATCAACCCCAATTAATGTCTTATCCATTGACAAAGTACACGGAGAAGGTTCAACCACGGGCATTCTCAAAAAATTGGTTCCAAAATGAGCATTGCGGGTCATGGTTAGAGTATTCACCACATTCTGACAAGGTGTACTGTCTTGTTTGCTATTTATTTGCCAAGCCTAGTGAATTACATGGCGACGCATTCAGTACGAGCGGATACAATAATTGGAAGTCAATGTTGGAGAAGCAGAAGGGGATCACAAAACACATTGGTGGCCCAAATAGCAATCATAACCAATCTGTGAAAGCTGCAAAGTTATTGCTGCAAAAAAATGCACTAGCCAACGTTTTCAAAAAGGTGGATTCAAACATGAAGGAAATCAACATGACTCGACTTCGTCTTCTAGCACGAATTTCTCGTCATCTAGCTGTTCAGGGCCTTGCATTTCGAGGGCACGACGAGAAGGAGGACTCATTTAATAGGGGTAATTTTCTGGAGCTTTTAGAATTAATCAAGGGGGAAGCACCGGAGCTGGCAAAACAAATAGCTAAATCCCCCAAAAATGCTCTTTACACATCTGGTGATAGTCAGAAAGACTTTATCAAGGCAACATCACATTTGGTGCAAAAGTATATCAGAGGTGAGATTGGAGGCAATGATGTTCCATACACCATCATACTTGATGAAGCACGTTGTGCAGCTCGCAAGGAATGGATGGCATTGATTCTTCGTTGGGTTGATTGTCATGGTGATATTCAAGAGCGCTTTCTAGACATGATGCACGTCAAGGACACTACTGCTCAGACTCTATATGATGCATTAATGAGTCTCCTTTTGAAACACAATTTGTCTCCTGACATGATTCGTGGTCAAGGGTTCGATGGTGCGGCCAATATGAGAGGGGAATTCAATGGCCTTCAAGCAAAAATTAAGGAAGATTACCCGTTATCATGGTTTGTGCATTGTTGGGCTCATAAGCTAAACTTGGTGATTATTGCAATTTGTAAGTCCAATCCAATTTTATGTTTGTTCTTCGGAGACATTCAAAATATTTATAATATAGCAAGTGCTTCGTGCAAGCGAAGAGACATGCTTCGTGATTCTCAAGCTAAGAAGATTGCAGAGCAGTTGAGTGATGGCCAGCTCATAACCGGTCGTGGTCAAAATCAAGAACAAAATCTTCAAGCTCTGTCGACGACGCGTTGGAATTGTCAAATCAAATCGATTGAGAATCTGCGTGATATGTATGATCCATCAATGGAAGTTATTGAATGGGCATCTACTGATGCTACTGATTCAGATAAGAGGGCAGAGGCCTTATCAACATATGAACGCGCTACAGAATTTGAGTTTATATTGTGTATGTTTTTAATGATCAACATCTTGTCAGTAACAAACAGTCTATCACAATATCGTTGCGAGACTCGGGTTGGGAAGATATAAAGATGAAGACTGTTTCTCAATGCAATGAGACTTGTTCGCATAACAAAAAAATCCATTCAATTATTGCGAGACTCGGGTTGGGAAGATATAAAGATGAAGACTGTTTCTTTCTGCAATGAGCATGAGATTCATGTACCACTGTTTAATGAAACATGGGTTGCTCGAGGTCGAACAAGACGCCATCCTGCCGGATATGTACCGCGTACGGTGGAAAATCATTATCGAATTGATCTGTTCAATGTTGTGGTTGATTTGACATTGTCAGAATTAAATCATCGATTTTCAAATACTGCATGTGAACTTCTAAGCCTTACCTCTTATCTTGATCCAACTGACAACTTCAACTCGTATAAGGTCCATCAAGACAAGATTCTCAAGTTGGCAGCCATGTATACAACTGATTTCAAGGATATTGACTACATAGCGTTAAAGACAGAGTTGATAGAGTTTGTCATGATGGTAGAAGATGAGGAAAATGTTGTCCTCTTTGAACCTGTGAAGTCTAGCTTGAAGGAGCTCAGTCGAGTACTTTATAAGAACAGGCTGTTGAGTGTGTTCCCCCAACTATCTAAGCTGATTCGACTAATCTTAACGCTCCCAGTTTCTACTGCAACCACCGAACGAGCTTTTTCAGCAATGAAAATCATCAAAACTCGTTTGCGCACAACTATGGGTGATGAATGGTTGGTTAATCTTATGATCATTTATATTGAAAAGGGCATTGCAAAATCTCTGGATATTGATGATATTGTAAAAACATTTGTTGGGTTTTCATCCCGTCGTCTTCCTATCCCATGATGAATAAAACTTTTCTTGTATCTGTGATTATGCATGATCATAAATTCATAATGATCTCATTCATCTGCAATGATATGGAGCAAGTATAAAATTTGCATTAAAGTCTTTAAATAAATATCTCAGGCAAAAAAAAAAACCTTCGGGGGCGCTGCCCCCCGAACCCCCCAAATCCACCATTGCTCAGCCCCCCCCCCCCATGTTACAATTCCTAGATTCGCCCCTGGTCTGCGGTTAGCCAAAAACCCCACTCCCAACTAAAATGGTGGAGGCATGGGCACGCGCGCATGCGCGGCCCGCGTGCACGAGCAGCCTGCGCGCTAGCGCGCGCGTGGCCTCCGCGCTAGCGCAACCTATGCGCTAGCGCGTGGCCTGCGCGCTAGCGCGCGCGCAACATGCGCGCTAGCGCGCGCGCAACCTGCGCGCTAGCGCGTGGCCTGCGCGCTAGCGTGCGCGCGGCCTGCCTGTCGATCTCCGTCGATGCACGGCACGCCCGCCACCCCTTTGTGTCGTCCTCGCACGACTCCGATCATGCTTTTACGGCGTTCTCGCTCGGTGCTCAACGCGTGCTTAGCACCGCTAAGTCCATAGCGTGCTTTTGATCCGCGCGCACTTGAACATTGCAAAGTTCATAGCGCGTGCAGTTGCTCACTCCACTATCTTTTTTGAGATTGCAGAATTCACACATTGCAATCGGAAACTGCCCGAACTGACCGGGGGGGCAAAATTGTCATATTCAAAAAGTGGCGATCTGTGTGCTCTCGATCAACGGTCGAAATTGTCCCGTCAGGTAGTTACGGTGGTTACAACGACAAAATTACTGGGTCGCCCCCGGCCAAGTCTATAAAAGGGACCCCGAATCCTCATTTGAGGGGATCTGACACTTTGCATCTGAGATAGCTCCTTGAAGAATTCCTTCGAAGACCTCCTTCGCGGATTCGAAGATCTCCCTCGCGGTTCGAAGATCTCCTTCGTGATCCGAAGATCTCCTTCGTCACTTGAAGATCTTCTTCGGACTTTGAAGACTTCCTGCAACACCAAGACACTTAGCTTTTCTGAGAGGTGGTCTGTCACCCTCGGAGAATTTTCTTCAATTGCAATTATAACGAGAAGCGGCCTGTCGCTCTCTGAACTTATAACTTCGTTTGTAACACTCCAACACTTAGTGAAATTTGGCTGGCACCGATCCGGCCACGTGGTTTTTTACCCTTTCCGGGTTTTCCACGCTAAAAAGTTCTATTGCCACCTGTTTGTTCTCTCTGTGACTGTTTGTGCATTCGGCCCTCTCTCGGGCTAAGACGGCTCAACTCGCCCGGTCTAGAAGAGCGTCGAGTGACTCGCAACAGTTTGGCGACGTCTGTGGGAAAGGTGTTCCCCAAACTCTGCAAAGAATTTTCGAAGACAGTATTCGCTTCATAGCAATACTCGTGACTAACAGCGATGACAAGAAGAAGTGCTCGCACCACCGATGGTTCCATCCCGGAAGGGCGCGTTAATCCCGCTCTCTCTCATTCCCTCATCAACGCACCTCCCGCCAAAGAGGACGTGTTAGCACCAGTTGCCGCGTTGGAGGGGCGCATGCGCCAGATGGAAGAGCAACAAGCTGAAATGCTGGCTCTCCTCAGAATCCTCGGAGCCCCGCAGGCTCCCGTTCCACCTACCGCACCAGTCGTCCAACCGCCCTTTATCCCAAACCAGGCTCCATTGGGGGAAGTTGCTCTAGAGGAAGAAATGTACGAAGAAGAATACACAGATGATGCCAGCTCCGAGCATCCGGTCTGCCCCGCCAGAAAAGCTAGAGGAGAACCCCTTCACCATCAGCAAGGAATGGTAGGAGTCGAACAAGCCATAGGAAGGCCCACTCGCGAGGAGATCCGCGATGTGATTACCGAAGAGTACGGACAGGCCGGACGCCGGGGCATCTTCGCCCGTCGCCCCCTACGTCGCGGCTCCCCGCTGGTATAACAAATTTTGGACCATCCAATTCCGCACGGTTTCAAGCTTCCCAACATCGAGACATTTGATGGGATGGATGATCCGCTGGAGCACATCAACCATTTTACCACCATTATGAGGATCTACAATGCCACTGACCAGCTCCTCTGCCAAGTGTTTCCGACAACACTCAAGGGGCAGGCGTGTAACGGCCCGTAGTCCGCACAATCAATTACTATAAATTACTTAGCATAAAACTAAATTACTTAACATAAAACCATCATCATAAACATCACAATGAGCTGTACATGACATCACACCACTAAGCAGTTCACAGTTATATATATACATTACATAGAATTCTCTTGTCGACATTACACAAAAGTAGGAAACACAGTATTAAACTTTAAACATGCTAGTTCATAAACGATCAAGGCGGCATTTGCAAACAGAAGTAACATTTTATGCTTTCAGGCATCCTCCACAGTGCACTAACGCTGGCTAGCATGCGATTTGCCTCTACCTAAAAATTTTGAAGTAGCAACCGTTAGCCTTTAATAAAGACTAAGTGATATTCTATCTTTTTAACCTGTTGTACATGCAAAGCAAAGGAAAGATATAGCAATATGCTTAAACATTTAAGTTCTACTAAGCAGGTATTTAATAACATTGGTGAGCATATATGACATTTGAATAAGCTAGAGGAAATCAGTAAGTAAGCAACAGTTCTAGGACACTAGCATGAGTAAATATTCATCGTTGCAGCAATATGTAGCATATAGTAGCATAGAGAAGTCATATATATCATAGCATGTTCGTTCATGTTCTTTCATTCATTAGGATACGTTAAGGGAATTTGAAGCGTTTCTTTTGTTTCATTCTCTTTTCTTATTCTTTGGGCCCGACCCCTCTGGGTCCTTTATCTAAATCAGGACGAGCACACGCGTTTCCGCCTACGGCCGTCTGACTTAGTCTTTCATTCATTTTCATTTCATTCATGCGCATTTAACTTCACTTAGCCCTTAACCTTCCTACGTGTCGACACGTTTACATTAACATAACGATGTTTGTTTATAAAAATAATTCCCCTCAGATAAAAATATCGCTTGATTTGCCTTTTCAGGCCATATCATAAAACGATCTAATGTTTTTCAGTGATCTTTGCATATAGGCAATTTCTCTTTTCATGCAAGCAACATGTAATACTTTTAAAAAGGGACTATGCATTAGCTTGAAAATTACTTGAAAATAAACATAAATTAAACAGATAGTTCTCACCGTTCCTTTGCTTTTCCCCGAGTCACGCCCCAAATCACCGTCATCTCTACCGGTGGATGCCATCCTCCGCAATATCTGTTACGGCATTAGTTAAAAGTAATAAGCATTCTATCGGGGTTGCATCACATCTATAGCGTTGACGATGACTCCTAGGGGTGACCTAAACATTGCAAGACTTGATCAAGGAAAAGCACTATATATGGAGATTGATCATAGAGTGCCCCTAACTCAGACGTGCAACAAAATAGCAGATACTGGATAGCCAATAGCATTATGGACTGCAGGAAAACAGCCATATAAACAACAATAGAATTGCTGCTGCAAGTACAAAAACAATCAACGCATATCTCCCCAATAATACCCCCTTTGGTTCCAACAGTATGCATTAAAACAACCATAGCAGCCGGCCAATAAGGGGACGAAGCAACTACTTCAAGATATAACAGTGTAGCAGCAACCCCCCCCCCCCCCCCCCCCCCCCATCCCAAATCAGAAGGATCCAAAACTGAATGGGCCAAAACATAGCAGAGATCCTTAAACATGTACAAATAACCTAAACCAGACATGCACCGATTAAGCCATAACTGGACAGCCACAAGAAGAAGAAAAAGAACAATATTAACTGGAATCATCGAATGATAGCAGCCCACAACCGGCCAAATCAAAATTATAAAACAACCCATCAAAACCCCAAAGTTTCTGCGTGATCTACTTCTCCCAGAACTCCAATATCAACATAAAAGTTAAAAGAAGAAGAGAGAAACAAGAGGCTCACATCGATTTAGGGTAAAACCGAGGTCTTGCTTCGGCAAAAACTCACAATCCGACAAAGCTTCAGTTCAACCAAAGCCGCAAGCTACGACTCCTTGAACAGCACGCGTTCCTACAACTTTTTCAGTGCGATGAAGAGGAGAAAAGTAGGCTGGAGAAGAAGCTCGGCGCCGTGCCCTAAGGCGATCCCGTCGAGAAAGAACGAAGAAGTGAGAGGGTCGGGAGATTTAGATAAGGAGGACGAAACAATGCCGCTTATTTTATGCCTCCACCGTTTAAACCCACCGCTTATAATAAAGTTTTGGCTATTGGCAGCTCACGATCAGCCCATAGTAAGCTCACATTGCAATTCATATAGCAACCTCTATTAGCACCCCATTTCAGTTCTATTAGCACACCAATAAAAATTAGATAGCAGCACACCTTTATTTTTGTATGAACAGCCGGTCAAAAGTGTGTCACAATTAAATGAGAAGAATATCTGGATTAGCATAGTCAAGTTCGTTCACTGGTTTAATTTTTTCATCATAGGGGATATTGGTTTTAAAATAAATCTGTTTGTTCTTTATCCTCATAGGGAATCGTAATTAGCACATAATAATAATTCGTAATAACAAAATATTAAAAATAATGAAAATAACTTACGGGAAGCGTCGTGCGTCACAAGGCGCGCACCTGGTTTCATTCCATGCGGGATGTATCTGTCAACAACTTCACCGAGCTCGCCCAGCAGTTTACAAATCAGTTCGTTGCTAACCGGAGAATCGTTCGGGATCCCTCACATCTTTTAGGGATTCGCCAGAACGAGGGAGAGACCCTCAAGGACTTTTTCCGCCGCTTCACGGCTGAGGCACGACAAATCCCAGGGGTTGATCCTGAGCTTCTGCGCGGTATTTTCCTGGGGGGACTCCGCCCAAGCGGCTTTTACTCCGCTCTGATGAGGGAAACAGTACCAAGCTATCCAGACCTTGTGCACCGGGTGGAAGCACAGATATCGGCAGATGAGGCGATTGAGGCACATCGCCAGCAGTTCAAAGGAAGTCAGAAGAGAAGGAAGGGGCAGGAGCAGGCCCCCAGGAGGCAGGAGGAGCGGCATATGAAGGAGCGTTGGAATGATGATCATCGCCGAGACCCCCGAAGGGATCAGGGTCCCCGGCCAGCGCGGATTTACACCCCACTCAACACGTCACGAACCAACGTGCTTTATGCCATTCAAGAAAAACCGACGTTCCGTAGGCCAAGGCCACCTATCCCGAATGAAAGAACCGACCAATCGAAGTATTGTGAGTTTCATAGAGGAGTTGGTCATACAACTGAAGAATGCACCAGGTTAAAGGAAGAGATCGAGCGCCTTGTCAGGCAAGGGCTCCTCGAAAGATTCTTGCAAGGTCAGCAGCCAAACCAGGCACATCAGCCTAGGCAACCAAGAGATCAACCCCCTGCACCTCACGGCGCAACGGTGGGAAGGTCGATGATAGGAGAAGTCGAGACTATTGTCGGATCTCCTAACCTCGCCGCTCAGATACTTTCCATTGCTAGGCCCGAGAGGGGGCACGACGACAAAAAACTAAAGCAAGACACCACCATCACCTTCGGAGATGAAGATTTGGAGGGGTTGCGGCTGCCATACCAAGACCCGCTCGTAATCAATGCTGGGATCGGGGATCCCTGTTTCAACGTCAAGAGAATACTAGTCGACAATGGGAGCTCCGTAGACGTCATGTTCCTCTCCACTCTACAAAGCATGAAACTCACTAAGGAGCACCTGTAACACCCCAAAAATCATAGTTCAGCGAGGTAGGCGGAGTGGTAATGCTGCGCTCGGGATAGGCTAAAATTCCACAACAGTTCTATGCGCACGACCATTGTCTTCTTTGCGCACGACCAGTGATCGTGCGCTAGTGATCGTGCGTACCTCGCAAGGAATCGGAGTTCTGTCTCGGCTTATCGCACGACCATTCTCCTCTTCGCGCACGACCAGTGATCGTGCGCCTGTGATCGTGCGCCCTGTTTATTTCTGTTCCGCGAAATCGTGCGGGGATGACGATCCCACCGATCAAATATTTCGGGATTTGATCCAGCGGCTGAGATGTTTCGCTGGGGGGGCTTTAGGGCTTGGATGAGGGGTTAATCCCTCATATTTTCAAGCCTTTTCTCTCTCTCTTAGGTTGGAGAAAGGACAAGGGGGCAAGGAGGAAGAAGAGGGGAGATCCGCCATTGTTGGAGCTTTGGAGCTCCGATCGCCGATCTGAGACCGGCAACGCGTAGAGGGCGTCAAGGCGCTTCTTCTCCACCGTTGGTTTGCAAGCTTCTCATGGCTAGGAGGAGATCTCAAAAGGTAACGACATTTCTCCTCCCGGTCTTTAGGATGCGTGCTTGGCATTCCTTTATTTTCTGCATTTTGGCATCGGATCCGTCGAGTGAGAGGGATCCGGGTCGCCTTGGTTCAAAAGGAACCATCGGGTTGATTGAGTCCGTCCCCGACATGATTTGCACTAGAGATCCGCTCCATTAGCGGATTAGGCATTGTGGGTGAAGCCGGATTTGTGGTCGTTGGTCCGATTCGGTGATGTTGATTTACGCGCTTTTTAGGGGTTTTGTTAGAAATCCGATTACGGCGAACTCGTCGTTGTGATGCCCTTGTAGCTTCGTGTGGTAACGAACATTGGGTTTAGGGCGGAGAAATAATGTGCGGAGTATGGGGCTTGTGATGCCTAGTGTTGTGCAAAGGCGCGATTGGTCTTTGTGGTCGGCTGGCTATCCCGTGAAGACTGAGATTCACATATGGAGAGTGTCCCGGCAAGATTAGTCCCTTCGATTGTTGACTGACGAGAATGTCTGTGCTACGGATGAGTCCGTTGACGGTCGCCAGGCGAGGCAATCAGTGGACGTTGTCCCGAGAGTAAGTCCAGGGCCTTGGGACGTTTTGGTTAGCCAGAATTCTTAGTATCGGTCTTAGTGTGTTGTTGACGGCCCGAGCATGTGAGCTGTTAGACAAGCCCGATGGCGTGGTGAGCCAGGCGAGGTGGGTCTCAGCGAGAGCTCTTGGCCTTGGGTTATGATGCCCTTGCGGGGAAACGATAAGTACCCTTGTGTTTGTGATGTGATGATGATGTATGATGATGTGATAGATTCATACATTTTAGGGTGCCTTGGGTGAAAGCCGGGTTTGCATTCATTCTGCACTGATAGGCCCCTTTTTTATTATCTGCTCAACATAGAAACGTGGATGTTGTATGTGACACTCATACCTGTTTTTATGCTGTTTTCCGTTTATGTACATTTGCATACGAAGTGCTGACTTGCAGGGTGAAGTAGTTCCCCGGGGTCCGCTAGGACGGCCGAGAGGAGGGATGTTGTTACACCGTTTGTGGTCAGCCATAGCTGACCCTCGTTTACCGCTCTTTGTGATTTGGTTGCAGGGCAAGAATCGCAGGCTGGACCCAGCGCGCCGGCCAAAAAGGCCTAAAGCCTCATGAAGTGTTTACCTTGTCTTCATGCACTTCTTTTATTACCTCTGTTGTAACCGGCTTGCATGCCGAGGTAGTTTAGGTAAAACAACTATCTGTCCCCTTTTGTTGGGACGTCCTTTTGTGTTGAATGTTTGGTGATTTGGACTGTGGTTTTGTATGGCCTTAAGGCCAGTTGGACTCCTATGTAGTATGGACAATCTCTGTGTTTTCTGTTTGTTTCCGCTGTGTTGTCTGAGTTTTGAGAATGGGTAGTCAATATCATCTTTTAATACTGAAGCTGTGGCGGTTATATGTAGTGGGGTCCCGGCCGGACCCATGTTATATGATCATTGCAGGGGAGGTGTTACAGCACCTCAGCCCAGCAGCAGGGCCCGTCTACGGCTTTGACAACCGCCCCATCCCAGTCCAGGGCATGATCACCCTTCTGGTAACGCTCAGCGAGTTTTCAAGACAAACAACTCATAACATTCAGTTCGTAGTCGTAGATTCAAACTCCGCCTACAACACAATCTTCGGGAGACCGCACCAATCTATTTTCGGAGACATCCCGTCAATCCCGCACCTGGCTATGAAATTCCCGACTGCCGCTGGAATAGGAATCGTTCGCGGAAATCAAGAGGCAGCTAGAACCTGCTACCTGAAGCAGGCTCAACCAGCGAAGGCGACTACCCTCAATATCGACAACTTCGACCTGCGGGACGAGGCTACTCTGCAGCGGGGGGCACCCGTTGAAGGATTGGTGGAAGTGCCGCTCTCCCAGCGGGATCCGACCCGGACCGTCCAGGTCAGGTCTCTCTTATCGCCAGAAGAACGAGAAGAATTCACAACCTTCCTACAGGAGAATGATGACATTTTCGCTTGGATCTCGGAGGACATGTCTGGGGTAGATCCTGAAGTGATTTTTCACTCTTTGAATGTTAACCCTGCCTGCAGGCCCGTAATTCAAAAGAAGAGGAACTTCGCACCCGAACGGTTGAAGGCGATCGAAGAAGAAGTAGCTAAGCTTCTGGAGGCAAAGTTCATCTGCGAAGCAGAATACCCCATGTGGCTTGCTAACGTAGTAATGGTAAAGAAGGCCTCGGGGAAGTGGTGAATGTGCGTCGACTACAGCAACCTGAACTAGGCGTGCCCGAAAGACAGTTTCCCTCTCCCGAGGATTGACCAGCTCGTCGACGCAACAGTCGGCCACGAGCTGCTCAGCTTCATGGATGCTTACTCAGGCTACAACCAGATAAGGATGAATCCCACAGACGAGGAGCACACTGCCTTCCGCACCGACAAAGGAGTCTACTGCTATAAGGTGATGCCGTTCGGCCTTAAAAATGTCGGAGTGACATACCAAAGACTGATGAACAAAGTCTTCAAGGACCTCATCGGGGAGACGATGGAGGTGTACGTGGATGACATGCTAGTGAAGAGCGTCCGCCGTCGCGACCACTTGAAAGACTTGGGAAAGTGCTTTCAGCTTCTTCATCGCTTCCGAATGCGGCTCAACCCCAGCAAGTACGCGTTTGGTGTGACGGCGGGGAAGTTCCTGGGTTTCATGGTAACCTATCGGGGAATTGAGGCCAACCCCGAGAAGAGCAAGGCGTTGGAGGACATATCGCCACCTCGTTCAATCAAGGAAGTGCAACGCTTAAATGGGAGGATCGTCGCGCTGTCTCGTTTCCTGTCGCGCACAGGAGACAAGTACCTCCCTTTCTTCAAGATCCTCCGGGGAGCACGCCACACCGGGTTCCAGTGGACGGACGAGTGTCAGACGACTTTCGAACTTCTCAAACAATACCTGGCCTCGCCTCGCTCCTGTCAAAGCCAATCCCCGGAGAAACCCTGCTCTTTTACCTGGCAGTTTTGCCTACAGCCCTCAGCTCAGTGCTCGTGAAAGATGAAGGAGGAGTACAACGACCAATCTACTACCTTAGCAAAGTACTCACTGATACAAAACCTAGGTACCCGGCGGCGGAGAAAACGGGCTTAGCGATCGTCTTCTCGGCAAGGAAGCTTCGGCCCTACTTCCAGGCCCATACAGTAAAAGTATTAACTCAGCTCCCGCTACGAACAATCTTCCAGAAACCAGAAGTCTCAGGGAGACTAGTGAAGTGGGCAGTGGAGCTTGGCGAATTCGACATCCAATTCTTACCCCGGCCAGACATCAAGTCGCAAGTACTCGCCGACTTTGTTGTAGAGTACACCATTCCACCAGAAATGACCCCTGTCAAAGATATCACCCCCCCCCCCCCCCGTTGGACTCTCTACGTCGACGGTGCTTCAGGAGCTGAAGGAGCTGGAGCAGGATTGCTTCTCATAACCCCGATGAGATTACCTTGGAGTATGGCCTCAGGTTGAAATTCCCAGCCACCAACAATATCACAGAGTATGAGGCTCTGATCGCCGGCCTCCAGCTCGCCATCGATTGCAAAGCTGAGAGCCTGACGATTCACGCAGACTCTCAACTTGTAGTCTCGCAAGTTGAGGGAGAATACGAGGCCAAGAATGACCAAATGGCGCAGTACCTCGCATTCGTGAAATCGCTCCTTCAGAAGATACCGTCGTACCAAATTCTGCATATCCCACGGGAACAGAATTCTAGAGCAGACGCGCTCTCTAAGCTGGCTGCAACATCCCAACTTTTATTGGGCCACTAGACCCTAGTGAGCCCAATAAAAGTAGGCCAGAGCAGTAGAAAACTACCATTTTAAGTAATGTTGCGCGCCGCAACTAATATATCGGGGTATAGTGACCGTACGAACCCCGAATTGACATCCGTCAGTTCCGTTAGACTCATATGAACAATACGAGCGCAACGGAATTCGTTGCACTTCGATCCGAGGTCGTTTGGAGAAAACGACCATTTCGGGTATATCGTAGCGCGCCACTACCTCATTATTATGAATAGTGACTGTACGAACCCCGAATTGACTTCCGTCAGTTCCGTTAGACTCGTATGAACAATACGAGCGCAACAGAATTCGTTGCACTTCGATCCGAGGTCGTTTGGAGAAAACGACCATTTCGGGTATCGTAGCGTGTCACTACCTCATTATTATGAATAGTGACCATACGAACCCCGAATCAACTTCCGTCAGTTCCGTTAGACTCGTATGAACAATACGAGCGCAACGGAATTCAATGCACTTCGATCCGAGGTCGTTTGGAGAAAACGACCATTTCGGGTATCGTAGCGCGCCACTACCTCATTATTATGAATAGTGACCATACGAACCCCGAATCAAATTCCGTCAGTTCCGTTAGACTCATATGAACAATACGAGAGCAACGGAATTCGTTGCACTTCGATCCGAGGTCGTTTGGAGAAAATGACCATTTCGGGTATCGTAGCGCGCCACTACCTCATTATTATGAATAGTGACCGTACGAACCCCGAATTGACTTCCGTCAGTTCCGTTAGACTCGTATGAACAATACGAGCGCAACGGAATTCGTTGCACTTCGATCCGAGGTCGTTTGGAGAAAACGACCATTTCGGGTATCGTAGCACGCCACTACCTCATTATTGTAAATAGTGACCGTACGAGCCTCGGATTAACTTCTGTCAGTTCTGGTAAACTCATACGAACAATACGAGCGCAACGGAATTAGTTGGGCCTCGATTCAAGGTCGTATGGAGAGTATGCCATTTTACGACTATGCAGATCGCCTCAGTGCAACACACGAGATATAAAGCATACGAACCCGGCAACTCTTGTTGGACCCCGGGGACCAAGGAGGACCCCGCCCTAAGTTGACTCGGTCAACCCCCCCCCCCCCCCCCGGCTTGAAATTTATTGGGAAATGAAAAGGAAATGGGGGGGGAGGAGAGAGAAAGCCCCCCCCCCCCCCCAAGAAAAGGGGCTGCCCATGAATAGGCAGCCCCTATTTGGGCAAAGGGGGGGGGGGGGGGGGGGGGGGGGCAGGAGAGAGAGAAGGGAGGGGAGGGGGAGAAAATATATCCCCCTCCCTTATCCCCACGTGGGGGATAAGGAGGAGAGCTTCCCCCTTCCTATAAAAGGAAGGGGCAACCCCTCTCAAACCCCCCACCCCACTCCCTCTCAGCCTCACCCTGCCGACCAGCCCAGCCCTCCTCCTCCTCCACCTTGCCGGAGCAAGCCAAACCCAAGCCGCCACCTCCTCCTCCTTCCTCATGGCCGGCCACCGCCCCTCCACCTCTCGAGCCCCACCTCACCTTCAGGTAGAACTCTCCCCCTCCCCCTTCCTACCTCCCGGAGGAGGCCACCCCTCTCCCCGTCGCCTGCGCGTCGCCGGCCGCCGCCCCGAGCCTTGCAAGGCGCGGGGAGGAAGCTGGCCGTGGAAGCCTTCTCCCCCAGCGCCGGTGGTGACGCCGGAGGAGGTAGGTCCCCTCTCAGGGACCTCGGCGCCGGCACAGGGGAGGCGGTCGGGCCGCCGGAGAACGCAGCCGGCGGCACCCGTGGCCTCTCCCCTCCTCCGCTCTCTTTTTCCTGTAAGGGAATAATCCCCTCCCCCGGCGTCGGTCGGCGGCTCCAAGCCGCTGGACCACCTCCGGAGACTTGCCCCCTCCCCGGCGCCCCGACCGGGGGCGGCAGGGAGGGCCCTGCACGTGGAGGCGGCGGCACAGCAAGCCGGCATGGCCCATGCCGGCTGCGCCGCGCCTCCGCGTCCCCCTTCTGCTCCCCCTTCCGGCGGGGTCCAGCGGCGCCCGGCCGCCGGACCACCACCGGAGTGGGCGCCGACCCCCGGCGCACCGACCGGGGGCGGCATCGGCGCCCTCTCAGCGGAGGCGGCGGCGCAGCGGGCCTGCATGGCCCATGCAGGCCGCGCCTCCGTCTCCCGCCTGCTTCTTCGCCCTCCCCCGGCGGTGGCCGGCGGCACCAGGCCGCCGGACCATCACTGGAGGAGTCGCCGGCCCCCGGCGCACCGACCGGGGGCGGCGCCGGCCCCTCCGACCGCTGCCCGGCGGCGGCTGCGGCAGCCACCCGAGAGCAATCGGGGGCCGCACGATCTCCCCCAGGAGATCAAGCGGCCCTTGTTTTCTTAACTCCCGCGTTCCGCCTCAGCATACGTGCCCCCCACAGCGGATCCGTCGCAGATCCGCTGCGGGGGCCGCGGGAAGGCGCAGGGTGCAAGACCCCTACGCCCCCTCCCTTTCCCTAATCGCACCCCAAACCCCCCTCCTTTTTCCTAACCGCACCCCAATCTCCCTTTCCCCTTCCCCATTTTTTTTGAGAAAAAATGAGGCAGATTGGGAAGAAGTTTTCTAAATGAAAAATGTGCCCCACCCTAAGGGGCACCTACTGTAAATTTTTGGGATTCTTAGGAGAAGTTTTACTATTTTTAAAACCCTTTATAGAGTTTATTTTGAGAAAATAGACGTCCAAATAAGTTCGCAAAAATCACCAAAAATTAAGGGCTCTAATTAAAGGTGTTTTACAACTAATATTAAAATTGGGAGGTGTGGTTTCTTATTTTGGTCCTCCAAAAGCTTTTACAAGCGAAAATAAACGCCCAAAAAGAGCGAAATTCATCAAAATGAATCGGCGTCCCCTCGACGCATATTTTTAAATGCCTATTAAAAATTATGCGTATCTATCCAAGTAATCGACTAAGCTCGGAATATCGATGCGGAAATCGGAACGAAATCGCGGCGCGGCGCCGAAATTTAACCCCGCCGCGATAATAATAAAAGAGCGATTGGACTACTAACCCTTTCCTTATGTTGTTACTGCTTTCGTACTTTCCTTTAAATCCAGTCTCGCACTGGTCCCCCGCATTTACTTTCTGTACTTTCCTTTAAATCCAGTCTCGCACTGGTCCCCCGCATTTACTTTCTGTACTTTTCTTTAAATCCAGTCTCGCACTGGTCCCCCGCATTACTTTCTGTACTTTCATTTAGATCCAGTCTCGCACTGGTCCTGTCATCATGGCCTCTGCTTTCGGCCTACTTTTCTGTTTATTACCATGGCCTCTGCTTTCGGCCTACTTTTCTGTTTATTACCATGGCCTCTGCTTTCGGCCTACTTTTCTGTTTATTACCATGGTCTCTGCTTTCGGCCTACTTTCTGTTTATTATTATGGCCTCTGCTTTCGGCCTATGTTTCTGCTTAGTGTTATGGCCCCTGCTTTCAGCCTAATTTATTTGCTAATGCAGAACTGTCATGGCAACCATGCGGTGCTTATCCTTTCTTCTGCGAGGCTTTAGTTGGGGAAAACCCGGAGTTGAGTCCCTCCTCCCAGGTTAGTCCCAAGCAAGGAGCCCTCATACCGCTAATCCTCCCGGGCAGAGGTTGTGTGACCGGTCGAGTAGAATTGCCACGACACTTATGTGCTTGTTTTATATAAAGCGGGTGAAGATTGTTTGGGAGTGGCGGGTTGGTCACGCTCGCAGACCGTTCGTACCGGTGCGGGTGGGTTGACGACTCATGGCGACAGGGAGATGTGCACAACGGGTTATCACCCTCCGGGCCTGCAGTTTTACCTCCCCTGGTCGGCCTACAGATCGGCTCGTCGGATGTCGCTCACATCCAGTTGGTACACCAAGTTGTACAGGAGGGCCTGAATGATACGGTACGACTACATTCAGAAGTGGCAAGACTGGCCACTGTCACCGACGGCCACATCGGTGAGGCCCGCGGAGTTAGCTCCCCTGTTTGAAATAAAGCGGTCTAAACTATGTCGACACAGGGTCTTTTGTGTGCGTACAGGTTTGAATACCTGGGTGTGCGTGTCTGCGCGTTATAGTGTGGTGTACTTACTATACGGCGCGATTACGAGCTTTAGGGCGGGAAGCACTATATATATATACGGAGAGATATATGTTTACCTGCTGCTAACCCTCTACCTTGCTTCGGCTATTTCATTTCTGTCCTTTAGCCGCCCCCTGGATGTGGATCCAGGGAGGGGATGTATTTTCTACTTAGCTCTGTGACTAACGGTTATTTCTTATAACCAATCACAGGAGATGGGACAGCAAGGAGCCCCCGCACCGCAGGATGGGTTACGAGCCTTGGAGATGGCCCGTTCGATTACCCCAGCCTCGCCCCCTATCTTCAGAGACGTGAGTTCGAGAGTATAAGGACTAGCCTAGAGCTCCTTTTTTGTTTTAGATTATGTAGCCCTCGAGGCAACGTTTTGTAAAACGATAGGCCCCAGCCATATTTAAATATGTAATATAATCCGCATGCTTAGCTTTTCCTATGTTCGATTTCTTCCGCTGTGCGTTCTGATGTGTTGTGATGATTCTTGTGCCTTACAAAGAGACCGCTCAGCGCTTGAGAGAGTGGGACGTTGCCACCCGGAAAGCGCTGGGTTGTCCTCTTTGGGCAGTAAGATACCCCCTCCCTGAACCGGGTTCAGTCTGGGGAGGGGGGGTCTTACACTGGCGACTTCACCCACCAGCTACCAATCACGAAGACGTCGAGTGGAAGAGATCGTGGCTCCAAGTATTCCAGGGTCATGGGAAATTGCAGCCATCAATAAAGAGGAGTCGCCTTGGATGACCCCCATACGGGCCTACCTCGAGCATGGGTACCTTCCCGAGGACCGCCTAGAAGCGCGCAAATTACGAATGCGAGCGGCATCGTTCGCCATCATAGATGGGGAGATCTATAAGCGGGCGTTCTCAGGGCCCTATCTAAAGTGTTTACCGGCAGGTGAAGCAGACTACGCCCTAAGAGAGGTGCATGGAGGAGTCTGCGGAGAGCATCTAGGTGGAAAAGCGCTGGACCAGAAGATCTTGCGCCAAGGCTTCTATTGGCCAACAATGAAAAAAGACGCGACTGAGCTTGTCCAGAAATGCAGGAGCTACCAGCTTCACGCAAACATACCTCACCAACCCCCGGTCGCGCTCACCACGCTTCAGAGTGCATGTCCCTTCGCACAGTGGGGAATTGATCTCCTCGGTCCCGTACCTCTGGCATCCGGACAGAGAAAATTCATCATTCTAGCCATTGATTACTTCACCAAGTGGGTGGAAGCTGAGCCCCTAGCCAAGATCACGGAGGAGAATGCCAAACAGTTCATCTGGAGGAACATTATCTGTCACTTCGGTATCCCAGCTACAATCATCGTCGATAACGACACCCAGTTTACCGGGAAACCGTTCACTAAGATGTGTGAAGATTTGAAGATCAACCTCCGCCACACCGCCGTAGCACATCCACAAACAAATGGGCAAGTGGAGGTCACCAACCGCACCATCCTCAAAGGGCTGAAGACGCGTCTCGAAGAAGCTGGGGGGCAATGGGTGGATGCGCTCCCGAATGTACTATGGGCCTACCGCACGACAGAGAGGACTCCAACGGGAGAGACGCCATATAACCTCTGCTATAGAACCGAAGTTGTCATCCCCGTCGACATCGGAGTACCAAGCATCTGGGAGATGACTTTCGATCCCAGCAAGAACGACGCACTGCTTTGCGAGAACCTCGACTTAATCTCTGAAACTCGAGACAACGCCGCCCAGCGCGTCGCTACCTACCAAAGGCGCGTAGCCCGGCTCTACGGCAGAAGGGTGAAACCCAGGCCAATCAACGTCGGAGATCTCGTCCTACGCAGCATTGAAGCAGCCAGAAAGGGTCCGCAGAAAGACAAACTCTCACCAGCCTGGGAAGGACCTTATGTGGTCACCGCAACAGTAAAGCCTGGAACATTCAAACTCAGAACAGCCGAGGGAAAGACCCTCCCGCGCACTTGGAATGCGCAGAATCTGCACCGCTTCTATCAGTAACCTTTTTACCCCATTATGTAAAAGTCGTAAGCCTCGACTCACGCAAACTATCTTTCTGCAATTTTTACATTGTGTAAAAGTCGTGAGCCTCGACTCACGCAAACTATCTTTCTGCAATTTTTACATTATGTAAAAGTCGTGAGCCTCGACTCACGCAAACTATCTTTCTGCAATTTTTACATTGTGTAAAAGTCGTGAGCCTCGACTCACGCAAACTATCTTCCTGCAATTTTTATGAAAAATCCGCGAGCCTCGGCTCGCGCAAACTATCCCTATATTACAGTATGAAAAAGACGCGAGCCTCGACTCGCGCAATGTGTCCTTCTACAATTACTCATCGCTACTCGGGGCCAGATCCCCAGTGATCTTGCGCTACCCGGTTCGAAGCGTCCGCCCTTCACCCCGGTAGTAAGATCACGGCGCCGCCAGGGCCTGCCCCCCTCACGGTCGCCCACGGTTCGAAGCGTCCTCCCTTCACCAATACTCGGGGCCAGTTCCCCAGTGATCTCGTGCTACCCGGTTCGAAGCATCCGCCCTTCACCCCGGTAATAAGATCACGGCGCCGCCAGGGCCTGCCCCCCTCACGGTCGCCCACGGTTCGAAGCGTCCGCCCTTCACCGATACTCGGGGCCAGTTCTCCTTCTACCTAGCTCCTAACACACGCTCACAGCCGCTATCCGGGGTCAAAATTTTGACGAGCACAAAAGCGAGAAAAGCAAAAGGCAAATATCGATGGTGGACAAAGAAATAATCATCAAGCAATATGACCAAGTAAAGAGTTACACCACACCACGAAACATGCAAATACAAACCCAACGAAATACGGTACATAGTGAAGGAAAGCAAAACATACAGACAAATGAAAGCAAAACGATCAGCCTTCGATATCTACGTCAGAACAATCGTCCTCAGAAAGATCGCCAACACCAATCCCGGTCGTGCTGCATCCGAGCTTTCTCTCCACCATGCGAAGGGTCTTCCCGATCCCCCTCTTAAAAGAGATCTCGCACTCATCTTCCAGTAGGGGATCCACCTCCTTGGTCATAATCTCCGCTCGAAGCTCCTCAGAGATCCTAGAGCGCTCCTCCACGAATTCCAGGGAATCCTTGTACTCAGCAACTCCCTCGGCCTTAATAGCCTTGGTATCCGGCTCAAAAGAGGAAAGCCTCTCTACCTCGCCTCTCAGAAATCCCAGCTCGCCGTCCTGACGGAACATGTCTCCCTGCAAATCTTTGACCAATCTAGCAGTATCGTCAGCAGCAGTCTTCTCTGCGCCAAGCTCCCTCTGCAGACGCTCTATCTCGGAGCGGGCCAGGGCCAGATCGGACTCCAATTGGAGCACCTGCGACATCTCACGCTCCCTCTTCTTCTTCTTGGAATCCTCCAAAGAGCTCTTCGCGACACGTAGCTCCTCCTGAAGAACGCAATACCCGTCCTTCAGCCCAACGTAGCAATCATTCCAAGTATGAGCGACGCTATTCATGACATCAGTCTGCAATGAAAGGGCGAGATAAGAATATTGGAAAAAGAAAACACATAAAAAGTAAACAATAAAAGGGTATGGCTAACCGCTGAAGTCATCGCCCGTAACGAAGATGATACTCTCTTCGCCGTCATCAGTGGAGGATGAGGAGGCACTTCCGCCATAGGAGAAGCCGTGATCTCAGCGTCAACGTCAATAGGAGTCTCATCAGGCACAGCTCCACTGGGACCCGCCTCGTCAGAACGGCTCATTGGTGGAGGTGGAGAAGATACCATCTCTGAGCCTCCGCATCTGATGACAAGTTTTCTCTTCCTATCACGCGGTAAAGGAACGACGGCATCGCGCTCAGCATCCGACGAAAGCCCAACTAACAGTAATCTCTTCTCCTCGACAAAAAGAGCCACGCCATGAAGAGCCTTCGATAAGTCATCACGATCTGGGAAACCAGGAAAAGGCTGGAACTCGTTTTCTCGCTCCACTTGATGGCGGCAGCGGCCCAGAAGATTCCTCCAAAGCTCTGGCAAGTCCCAGCGGTTGCGGACATACCCGTATAAAGTGTTCCCATGGCGATAATCATTCTTCTCCCCAAAACGGAACCACTTCTTGTTGCTGCAAACATCAATCCGACCTCCCGGATCCGTGAAAACCTCGCACCAATCTTTGAAAATCTTCAAAGAAAACCGCGAGCCGTGCTCCTGAAAAAATACAATCAACCCCATAACTCTCGTCATGCCGACTGGTGTAAACTGTGAAATAGGCACGCCGCAGAACCTAAAAATCCCGATCGCCTACTCCGACGGGGGAAAGCGGAACCCCGATTTTAAACAGCTCTCGGAGACAGTAATAAAGCTCGTCGGCGGATTCTGAGCACGTTCCTCCGGAAATGGTATCTTCACTTCTACGGACGATGGGAGTCTAAACCGCTTACGCCAAGACTCTACACGCTCGATATTGAGCGTAGAACGCAACCGCATCGATTTTGATCGCGCTCCGTTCCTCGACGTCTGAAAGAAGGGAGAAGAGAAATAAAAAATAATAAGTAACAATCAATAAATCTTAAAATCCGCGCAAATTATCACCGCACAACGCGGTAGTTGTAACGACCCAAAATGTGAAGCGATCCAAAATGAAATTTATCGTGCATTTCCCGCAATTGTGTTAACGAGACGAATTTGTTTGGCAACGAGTATTGTATTTAAGTGGATAGATTTCATGAAATGAAAATATAAAAATAAATTTGTTCAACTTAATTGGTATGCTAATAGGAGACATTGGTGTGCGAATAGTAAAAAGATGGGTGTGCCACTAAAGAAATGAGAGCATTACTTTAGGGTTAATTAAAGCAATTGAATCTAATTAACCCCAATTAGGTTCAGAGGAGTGGATCGGTTTAAAAGGGAAGAGAGGAAATTGAGTCACTCTGTCGGTGCAAAGCCCGCACATGTCGATTCCTCAGCATTTTCGCCGCTCTCGCCTTGCGATATTAGGAGCCGCACGACGTGTAAGACCCCATTTTTTTCCAAACACCGGGTCTTAGGCCAAGAACCGCCGCTTTGCTGTGACACCTTCACTCGGGAAGGTCGCCACTACAAAACGTCGATCCTGCCGGCCAAATCGATCACAAAGAAAAGTGTATTAAAGAAGACAAGTCCACAGAATCAACATGAAAAATATAAATGTCCACAAGGTATAACTGAATAAAAGATAACAAGGGTTACAATAATAAAGGGCTCATGCCCTGTATATCATATCCTCACTACAAGATCACTTGCGGAAGCTAACTACTAATCACTCACTGATCCTGAATCCTGTGCTCCTGTACTAGACTGGTCCGCCTCCGTCTGCACCGGCCTCTAGTGTTGCTGCGTCTCCTCGATCTCATAAAATGATATGGTCCACCGACCGTTAGTCAAAAAGATTAAGCCTTATGTTCCCCACCCCACCCCCAATGGCTCCTAGGCACCGTGCGGGAGGATGAAGCGGAGGACAACAAGGGGTATAACAAAGAGCAGGTGACAGTGATACCGGAAATGTTTCTACACTACACATGTGTATATATATAACTGAAGCAGTAAAGGGGCATAGTAAGAGCAGGTAAAGAATAAATAAAGTGCAGTAAGTAAAGACAATAGTAATAGAAAAGTAACCATTGATTTACAGGAATGCCCATATAAACCTATAGACCAAGGGGTCGTTTAGCAAGGCCTATCGTATAAGAAGTCCCATAACCGACTTATACGATAGGGGTAGGCGTTGAAATGCAATGTTTATGCTATGACAGGCAAGGTATGTAGTTATGCTATGTTCATACAAGTGCAACTCACTCACTACGACTCTATGCGCATAGACCTTTAGGTACCCCTTTTTGGAGCGAGCTAGACTCCCAGGATACTCCCGTAGTGGCAAACGGAAGCGGTGGGTTGGGCCTCGCCCACCTCTAGGTTGGTATTCACACTACCTAGCCTAGACCTATCGTACGCCTCAACGCAAAACCCGCGGAGCATCTGCGTACTCTTACTGGCTGGACCACCAGACTTTCATGGCTAAGTGTAAATACCACACTTGCCGAGTCAATGTATTGACGTCGGTGTGAACGACCGCCAATACCGAAGACCCATCACCTTCAGTGCACATGCAACATGTTTTACTACCTACCTCCGAGCCATCAGCTCCCCGGGCTAATCCGCCCGCCATCAACAACCATCTCTAAGTCACAAGCTCACCGGACTAACCAGTCCGCTCTTACAACAACCGAGCCTACATCTCGTAGCACCAACCCAACTAACCTATCGTAACCACGGAGTGTGGGTGTGTTTATTATTAAGTTAATCTTGAATAACAACTTACTCCTACAGTTTGTGGTTAATCTTGGACTTCCCGTGGATTACCCTGTAAGGGGCTCGCTACGGTACTAGGAACTGAAATGGGATGACACCCCAAGGTTCTCTTTCTCAAGACACTTAGTGTTGTTGGTATCTACCCATTAGAACACCCTCCTTGTTATTATAATTGAATTAACCCTAGGTGACTTATGACTTTCCAAGACGATCCTTCGTCAATCTCGAGCACCACTTTACCCTCAACTCACCAAGCACACACTTTACCATCTATAATCCTTCTTGTTGACCATCATACCTTCTCAACTAAACTAGGTAAACCACTTACCTCCCATCCCTCCTAAGGATCCACTTGATTCTCAAATTTCACAGTTTTACTATACGCAGACCAAACTAATTATATGAAGCTCACAACTATAGGTACTCCAAATATTCATCCAACTGACCCAAGATATTTACTGGAGGTCTATCACGATATTATAAGGCAAATTCCAGAGAATCGCATTTTCCCAATATTATTAATAATTAAAACAATTTTTCCAAAATACAACTTCCTAAGGTTTGAACTACAAGTGCACTTTTCTGACTTCCAATGCCTACTAAAATTTTTAAATAAATCAAGGGTACCTAGTAATCAGTAAATATGAATTTTTAGGAATTTCCAGCAAGGTTTATAATTATTAAAAATTCCTAAACCCATTAATTTTCAATTATTTCCAAAGGAGGTACCCTCATATGAACTCCAAACCTTATGCAAATTTTTACAGAGGTGATTCATACTAAAATATTCAGCCCTACAAAATTTGACCATATTCCATAGAGGTTACATTTGTAATTTCCACAAAGGTCATATTTGCAATTAATTCCAATTTGAACTAGAAGTACCAAAAATATCAATCCAAAAATTATGCGAAAATTACTGTGGGTTCATAATAGTATGAAATGACATCCAGCAAAGTTTCATGAAATTACAGAAAACTAACACCCTAAAATTAATCATCTCAAAAATTGCCAACAATATGAATAATTATAATTTGGACCTCCAAAGGTCTTCCAATGGTTCTAATAGAATCTCCAGGGGTTAATAACATCAAAACTAAGTTGGTGACAGAAGTTGATTAATCCCTAGGTATTAATCTTTCCTAAATCCCAAAAACCTAAATATTTACAAATCTACCCGAGGATTTATTCACTAAGGTTTACAACTCCAAACCTCTTCAATTTCACAGGGGAGGCTTCTCTGGTCACCATGACCAACTCTCAAAAATTTTAGGTCAATCCATAAAGGTTTGACCCCTCTTCCTTCATTGACCTCTATATGCACCTCTTAGGGTTTACCCTAGGGTTTAAGGGCACACCAAGCCCAACTCTTCCATAATTAGCTCCTTGGGGTGTCCCAAACACCCCAAGTCAGTGACCAAAGTCACTCCTTCAATAAGTGGGAGGAAGCCCCTCTACACTCCATAGTTAGCCTAGGTCCATCTTTACCCTAATTTAACTCCTAAGCATACATATGTCCAAGGGAAATTCCCTATCTTGTCCAAGTTCAACCAACCCAAAACTTTGGCCAGAGGTCAGTGAATGGTCACCCAAGGTCCCACCAAAATTTGGTGAGGATTAGGGTTCTTTAGGGTGCCTAATTGGGGTGCATTTAGCAATTAGCCCCTTTGCAATTTACTAGGGTAAACCACCTCCAATGCCCACCAAATTTGGACAAAGGGTTGGCATGGGTGAGGGTGATGTGAACCCCAAATTTGAGACCTATTGGCTTTGTGGGGGAGTGGGGGCACTCACCCAAAGTTTTTCCCTAACCTAGGGAGCCTAGGGTTGACTTTGTGAATTGCCCTATCAAATCAACTCCAAATGGGTTGAGATTTTTACCAGAGACCTAACATGCTCTCTAAGTCCACACAATCGAATTTGGGAGGATTTTGAGGTGTTTAAGACACCTAATTAAATCACACATGGATTATTAAATTTTTCTAAAAACTATAGAAAAATATTCTCCAAAAATTCTGATTTTTGGATATGTTCTATATATACATAAGAATAGCCTGCACCCCAAATTTCAAGTCATTTGGAGTTCTGGATTGATATGGGCATCCAAATAAATCTCTGGTCAGCCCTAAGGACAGATCCCACCAAAATGAGTGGTGTGATCTAACCAGGGCTCCAAACCGAGTGAACTAAATTTTGTAATAAACTAGACATCGAGGGCTACAACATTGGTGTTGAACACTTTTTCATTTGAAGGGCCTAGGTATTTTTTTATATTTAATTCAAAATGCTGCCAGATATGTGACAAAATACACATAATAATAATATTCATTTCATTCATATGAATGATTCCTGCACGAATCTTGAAGCAGCTTGGACGGCATCGGGTCGTCTTCTCCAGCGAATCGACAACTGCGATAGCCCGCGCCTGGGCCGCCTTCAACCTCGTTTTCCCGGCCACCCTCACATCCCCCCGGTCGGCAAGTGCCACCACCACCTCCCTTGAGGTGGTGGCCGGCGATAGGAGGTCATTTGCCGGCCGGTGGTGGCCGGAGTAGGAGTTTCGGGGAGGGGAAAAATGCTCGAAAACGAGCACCTTTGGTGCACGATTCGAGCCCGTTTGAACTCGAATCAAGACCCAGTTAGATTAAGATCTAAGCACTGAGAGGGAGGAGGAGAACCGGACCTGTGTGGGGGCGTGGTGGAGCGTGCTCCGGCGGTTGGCCATGGCCGGTGGTGGAGCTTTTGGTGCCATGCCGATCTAGCCTTCCTCTGCCCGATTTTCTCTGGAAGCTTGGGGGTTTCACTCCTCTCCGACCCCTGAAGGTGATAGGGGGTTCAATTGAGGGTGGTGGTGGTTTTAACCCCTTGTGCCATTAATGGCCTCTTCACCTCCCTCCCCATGGCCAACCCTATGCATCCCCCCTGCCTTAATTCCCCCTAGAAACGGCTGGAATATTCTCAAATTCATCAGAGAAGATGAATGGGGGTGTAAATGAGGGATGCCAAGGGGTGTATCTTCTTAATGGCCATGAATGACCTCTTTTTCTCTCCCCAAAATTGGGGAAAACACTCATTTTCTCTCTCCTACTCATCATGGCCGATTTTCCACTCCCCCATGTGTTTAATGTTGGCCTACTAGGCTGGTTGACCACTCAATTGAGCTAGCCCAAAAGGGATTGGGCTAGGTTTAAGAGATTTGACCTAATTTGGGAAAGTTTGACTTTTGGTCAAATTGACCAATTGGGTGACCCTAGGATGGGGCTTTTGGGTCAATTGGACTCCAAATTAAATTTAGAAACTACTGGTGGGGTCAATTTGGTCACATGAGCCTTAGTTGACCCAATATAAGTTAATTTGACCAAAATAGGCTAAGTTGACTTTGGTCAAATTGAGCTCTAGGGTTGACCCAGTCATTGGGCTTTTTGATCCACTGGGTCCCCTATGATATTATAATACTATGGGTAGGGTCAATTTAATATGGTGCTGGTCATTTAGGGCACTTAGTGAAGAATTGCCATTTTGACCTAAAAGGGGCATATAGGTCAATTTGCACCACTGGGGGTCCAATGATGGGGCTTTTAGGTCTACTAGGTCTCTTATGATATTTTAGACCTATATGTGTGGTCAACTTGGCATGGTGGAGGTCAATTGACTCTAATTAGGCTACTTTGACCTATTTGGGGTTAGGGTTGACTTTGGTCAATCTGGCCTCTTTGGTTGACCCCAATGGGCCCTTGGTGCTCTAAGGGGACCCATAAAGGGTTAGGGATACTATGGTGGGGTCAAATGGGTCAAGATAAGGCCCCTAGGTCAAACCCTAGGTAGGGTAGCTGCAATTTACTATTTGTAGACCAAGGCACTTTCAACCCTAATTTTGCCTAAGTTAAAGGGATTTCTACACTACCAAGGCCTTGTCATGACCTTGTCATGACAGATTCAGCTGGGGGGTCTAGCTGTCTGGGGGATGTTACAAATCCCAATAAACAAAAAAAATTATTTCGTCCTCGAAATTCAGGTTAGGCTTGCGGGGTTTTCACCGAGAGTGACTGAACGTAACATCCTCTAAGAATTGAAGCTATTCCTGGCTCGAAGAGCACCGACTATCACTGCCACACCAGTTCTAGTGGCTCCAAATTGTGCTCCTCCTGACCTCAATTTTACCACATGTCTTAACCTTGGAATCTTCTTGCGCCGCAAGACTCGCACCGTCGTATCATCTATCTTGACCGGGGTGACCTTGCTACCTTGGTCAATTTATCCTCAAACTTCCACTCTAACCTGGGCAGACTCTTATGCCTCTAAAGTTTTCTTCTCACATTCAAATTCCCACTCTTTCAGGTACGTCCGAATAATCAATCGTCTCTACTCTACAACTTTTCTAGTTCTTACTATTAATGGAACTAATCAAATCATCTAGCGTCCTAATCATCCTTAAATATTAATGGGGGTGCACTTGTGAACTTGTATGATTATATACTAACCAATCATAACAGTAAGATGACTCCCGATCATTTCTACATGGATTTTGATTCATAAGGGCAAAATTTTGGTACCCTAAGGTTTTTCACAAGTCCATTTCATCAAGGAAATATCATCTCATTTATTTCACCAAATTTCTTTCACTTCAACTTGTGCTAGTCTTGATTACTTTCAAATGGTCCAAAGCAAGATAAACTTAGATCATTCTTACCATAGTGAAATCACACACTATATTCTAAATCCAACAAGTCGTCGACTAAGATCTCTGGTTATTCATCATCATAGCTCCCAAGGTATAAGAGCTATTATTGTAGTTAAAATCTTCTACCATGATAGGGCGTGATTTATAACGATTCATGAGTTAATCACTTCTGAATGCCCCAAACTACCAGAACTTTCAAATATAACTACAACTTGTATGGCCTAGTTTCCGTCCTCAACCTCTAGACTAGGACATCGATATCCCTAAGTGATTAATCCTGGCGACTTTACATTTCCAATAATTCAACTAAGGTCAAGTTGTTGTTTGATCAATGATGTTTATCCATTGCCCTAGTAATACTACGGATCATTATTCTGAACATACTGTTACACCATCTCATCTTCTTCCAAGTAACATTGAGTAAGATCGACTTCAAAATCATAGTGTTCATGACACAAAAATTTCTAACTTAAGTCTAAGGGAAATCCAAGTCCGTCGTTAATTTGCCCAATTGACAAAAGGTACGCCCCAATAAACAAAAGATAAGCCTCAATAAACAAAAGATAAGCCACTGTCTATTTTGGGCTAAGTATCTTCAATATTACCAAGTTATATTTGTCCCAAGTATGCAAACAATTCTTACGGCACACAACCTTAGACTTGGGGTTCTATCTTGAGGCTCATTGGTATACTCCACACCTTAAACTCTTCTAGGTACCTTCTACGCAACCTTAACAGGTTCAATATTTGACCTAATCTCAAACGGGTCTCTTCTGAACTTGAATTCTTATTCGACCCTCGGTGTTTTTCATGGTGGTTGTCTTAATGTAATCGTGTCACCGATACGAGGGTTGAGTCTACAAGTCTCATACCATTCTGCTTATGTGTCAATCTCTCTTTCTCTAGCCTCTTTTGGGTATCCTCGTACCTTCACCAAAAGTTATACTTACAGTCTATTTCAGACTAGGTCATGGTATAGATTGTCAAGGTAAGTCACGTATCCTAGTGGGGTTGAGTCTAACTCATTGACTAAAGGGCTATCTAACGAGATCTTTGCAGCCGGAGGTATTCCCTGCAGGGGGCAGGGTTCGCCGCAGGCTACAAAAGAAAACTTGTCAAAAAGATTCAGTTAAAAGTGTACTTTTTCATGTGATTTCCCCATATGGGCTCACCACTGCTTCTGCTGCTTAGTTTGTCCTCAAACTAAACTCGCGCGGGGTGGCCCAGGGTTTGTGGACTTCTTTTCTTCGGATCGAGGTTTCGCTCTGATACCACTTGTAAGACCCCATTTTTTTTCTTTCCAAACACCGGGTCTTAGGCCCAGAACCGCCGCTTTGCGGTGACACCTTCACTCGGGAAGGTCGCCACTACAAAACGCCGATCCTGCCGGCCAAATCGATCACAAATAAAAGTGTATTAAAGAAGACAAGTCCACAGAATCAACATGAAAAATATAAATGTCCACAAGGTATAACTGAATAAAAGATAACAAGGGTTACAATAATAAAGGGCTCATGCCCTGTACATCATATCCTCACTACAAGATCACTCGCGGAAGCTAACTACTAATCACTCACTGATCCTGAATCCTGTGCTCCTGTACTAGACTGGTCCGCCTCCGTCTGCACCGGTCTCTGGTGTTGCTGCGTCTCCTCGATCTCCTAAAATGATATGGTCCACCGACCGTCAGTCAAAAAGACTAAGCCTTATGTTCCCCACCCCACCCCCAATGGCTCCTAGGCACCGTGCAGGAGGATGAAGCGGAGGGCAACAAGGGGTATAACAAAGAGCAGGTGACAGTGATACAGGAAATGTTTCTACACTACACATGTGTATATATATAACTGAAGCAGTAAAGGAGCATAGTAAGAGCAGGTAAAGAATAAATAAAGTGCAGTAAGTAAAGACAATAGTAATAAAAAAGTAACCATTGATTTATAGGAATGCCCATACAAACCTATAGACCAAGGGGTCGTTTAGCAAGGCCTATCGTATAAGAAGTCCCTTAACCGACTTATATGATAGGGGTAGGGGTTGAAATACAATGTTTATGCTATGACAGGCAAGGTATGCAGTTATGCTATGTTCATACAAGTGCAACTCACTCACTACGACTCTATGCGCATAGACCTTTAGTTCCCCCTTTTTGGAGCGAGCTAGACTCCCAGGATACTCCCGTAGTGGCAAACGGAAGCGGTGGGTTGGGCCTCGCCCACCTCTAGGTTGGTATTCACACTACCTAACCTAGACCTATCGTACGCCTCAACGCAAAACCCACGGAGCATCTGCGTACTCTTACTGGCTGGACCACCAGACTTTCATGGCTAAGTGTAAATACCACACTTGCCGAGTCAACGTATTGACGTCGGTGTGAACGACCGCCAATACTGAAGACCCACCACCTTCAGTGCACATGCAACATGTTTTACTACCTACCTCCGAGCCATCAGCTCCCCGGGCTAACCCGCCCGCCATCAACGACCATCTCTGAGTCACAAGCTCACCGGACTAACCAGTCCGCTCTTACAACCACCGAGCCTACAGCTCGTAGCACCAACCCAACTAACCTGTCGTAACCACAGAATGTGGGTGTGTGTATTATTAAGTTAATCATGAATAACAACTTACTCCTACAGTTTGTGGTTAATCTTGGACTTCCCATGGATTACCCTGTAAGGGGCTCGCTACGGTACTAGGAACCAAAATGGGATGACACCCCAAGGTTCCCTTTCTCAAGACACTTAGTGTTGTTGGTATCTACCCATAAGAACACCCTCCTTGTTATTACAATTGAATTAACCCTAGGTGACTTATGACTTTCCAAGACGATCCTTCGTCAATCCCGAGCACCACTTTACCCTCAACTCACCAAGCACACACTTTACCATCTATAATCCTTCTTGTTGACCATCATACCTTCTCAAATAAACTAGGTAAACCACTTACCTCCGATCCCTCCTAAGGATCCACTTGATTCTCAAATTTCACAGTTTTACTATACGCAGACCAAACTAATTACATGAAGCTCGCAACTATAGGTACTCCAAATATTCATCCAACTGACCCAAGCTATTTACTGGAGGTCTATCATGATATTATAAGGCAAATTTCAGAGAATCACATTTTTCCCAATATTATTAATAATTAAAACAATTTTTCCAAAATACAACTTCCTAAGGTTTGAACTACAAGTGCACTTTTCTAACTTCCAATGCCTACTAAAATTTTTACATAAATCAAGGGTACCTAGTAATCAGTAAAGATGAATTTTTAGGAATTTCCAGCAAAGTTTATAATTATTAAAAATTCCTAAACCCATTAATTTTCAATTATTTCCAAAGGCGGTACCCTCATATGAACTCCAAACATTATGCAAATTTTTACAGAGGTGATTTATACTAAAATATTTAGCCCTACAAAATTTGACCATATTCTATAGAGGTTACATTTGTAATTTCCATAAAGGTCATATTTGCAATTAATTCCAATTTGAACTAGAAGTACCAAAAATATCAATCCAAAAATATCAATCCAAAAATTTTGAGAACATTACTGTGGGTTCATAATAGTATGAAATGATATCCAGCAAAGTTTCATGAAATTACAGAAAACTAACACCCTAAAATCAATCATACCAAAAATTGCCAACAATACGAATAATTATATTTTGGACCTCCAAAGGTCTTCCAATGGTTCTAATAGAATCTCCAGGGGTTAATAACATCAAAACTAAGTTGGTGACAGAAGTTGATTAATCCCTAGGTATTAATCTTTCCTAATCCCCAAAACCTAAATATTTACAAATCTACCCGAGGATTTATTCACTAAGGTTTACAACTCCAAACCTCTTCAATTTCACAGGGGAGGCTTCTCTGGTCACCATGACCAACTCCCCAAAATTTTAGGTCAATCCATAAAGGTTTGACCCATCTTCCTTCATTGACCTCTATATGCACCCATTAGGGTTTACCCTAGGGTTTAAGGGCACACCAAGCCCAACTCTTCCATAATTAGCTCCTTGGGGTGTCCCAAACACCCCAAGTCAGTGACCAAAGTCACTCATTCAATAAGTGGGAGGAAGCCCCTCCACACTTCATAGTTAACCTAGGTCCATCTTTACCCTAATTTAACTCCTAAGCATACATATGTCCAAGGGAAATTCCCTATCTTGTCCAAGTCCAACCAACCCAAAACTTTTGCCAGAGGTCAGTGAATGGTCACCCAAGGTCCCACCAAAATTTGGTGAGGATTAGGGTTCTTTAGGGTGCCTAATTGGGGTGCATTTAGCAATTAGCCCCTTTGCAATTTACTAGGGTAAACCACCTCCAATGCCCACCAAATTTGGACAAAGGGTTGGCATGGGTGAGGGTGATGTGCACCCCAAATTTGAGACCTATTGGCTTTGTGGGGGAGTGGGGGCACTCACCCAAAGTTTTTCCCTAACCTAGGGAGCCTAGGGTTGACTTTGTGAATTGCCCTATCAAATCAACTCCAAATGGGTTGAGATTTTTACCAGAGACCTAACATGCTCTCTAAGTCCACAAAATCGAATTTGGGAGGATTTTGAGGTGTTTAAGACACCTAATTAAATCACACATGGATTATTAAATTTTTCTAAAAACTATAGAAAAATATTCTCCAAAAATTCTGATTTTTGGATATGTTCTATATATACATAAGAATAGCCTACACCCCAAATTTCAAGTCATTTGGAGTTCTGGATTGATGTGGGCATCCAAATAAATCTCTGGTCAGCCCTAAGGACAGATCCCACCAAAATGAGTGGTGTGATCTAACCAGGGCTCCAAACCGAGTGAACTAAATTTTGTAATAAACTAGACATCGAGGGCTACAACATTGGTGTTGAACACTTTTTCATTTGAAGGGCCTAGGTATTTTTAATATTTAATTCAAAATATTGCCAGATATGTGACAAAATACACATAATAATAATATTCATTTCATTCATATGAATGATTCCAGCACGAATCTTGAAGCAGCTTGGACCGCATCAGGTCATCTTCTCCAGTGAATTGACGGCTGCGATAGCCCGCGCCTGGGCCGCCTTCAACCTCGTTTTCCTGGCCACCCTCACATCCCCCCGGTCGGCAAGTGCCACCACCACCTCCCTTGAGGTGGTGGTCGGCGATAGGAGGTCGTTTTTTCGGCCGGTGGTGGCCGGATTAGGGGTTTTGGGGAGGGGAAAAATGCTCGAAAACGAGCACCTTTGGGTGCACGATTCGAGCCCGTTTGAATTCGAATCAAGCCCCAGTTAGATTAAGATCTAAGCACTGAGAGGGAGGAGGAGAACCGGACCTGTGGGGGGCCTGGTGGAGCGTGCTCCGGCGGTTGGCCATGGCCGGTGGTGGAGCTTTTGGTGCCATGCCGATCTAGCCTTCCTCTGCCCGATTTTCTCTGGAAGATTGGGGGTTTCACTCCTCTCCGACCCCTGAAGGTGATAGGGGGTTCAATTGAGGGTGGTGGTGGCTTTAACCCCTTGTGCCATTAATGGCCTCTTCACCTCCCTCCCCATGGCCGACCCTATGCATCCCCACTGCCTTAATTCCCCCTAGAAATGGCTGGAATCTTCTCAATTTCATCAGAGAAGATGAATGGGGGTGTAAATGAGGGATGCCAAGGGGTGTATCTCCTTAATGGCCATGAATGGCCTCTTTTTCTCTCCCCAAAATTGGGGAAAACACTCATTTTCTCTCTCCTACTCATCATGGCCGATTTTCCACTCCCCATGTGTTTAATGTTGGCCTACTAGGCTGGTTTACCACTCAATTGAGCTAGCCCAAAAGGGATTGGGCTAGGTTTAAGAGATTTGACCTAATTTGGGCAAGTTTGACTTTTTGTCAAATTGACCAATTGGGTGACCCTAGGATGGGGCTTTTGGGTCCATTGGACTCCAAATTAAATTTAGAAACTACTGGTGGGGTCAATTTGGTCACATGAGCCTTAGTTGACCCAATATAAGTTGATTTGACCAAAACAGGCTAAGTTGACTTTGGTCAAATTGAGCTCTAGGGTTGACCCAGTCATGGGAATTTTTGATCCACTGGGTCCCCTATGATATTATAATACTATTGGTAAGGTCAATTTAATATGGTGGTGGTCATTTAGGGCACTTAGTGAAGAATTGCCATTTTGACCTAAAAGGGCATATAGGTCAATTTGCACCACTGGGGGTCCAATGATGGGGCTTTTAGGTCTACTAGGTCTCTTATGATATTTTAGACCTAGATGTGTGGTCAACTTGGCATGGTGGAGGTCAATTGACTCTAATTATGCTACTTTGACCAATTTGGTGTTAGGGTTGACTTTGGTCAATCTGGCCTCTTTGGTTGACCCCAATGGGCCCTTGGTGCTCTAAGGGGACCCCTAAAGGGTTAGGGATACTATGGTGGGTTCAAATGGGTCAAGATAAGGCCCCTAGGTCAAACCCTAGGTAGGGTAGCTGCAATTTACTATTTGCAGACCAAGGCACTTTCAACCCTAATTTTGCCTAAGTTAAAGGGATTTCTACACTACCAAGGCCTTGTCATGACCTTGTCATGACAGATTCACCTGGGGGGTCTAGCTCAAAATCCTTCTCGACAGCGTCTTCCTCCTCGCTAGGGCTCGACTCCTCCTCCTTCCAGACGACGGCAAATTCCTCCTCTCCCTCTCTTTCTCTCACGCTACCGATGGGGGTTTCCTCTCTCGCTGCTGGGGTCGGCGTCACAGAACTGGAGATGAAGCCATGTGGAGTAAGATATTCTTCTTCCTCTCCCCCTCTTCTTTGTTACTCCTAGATGTTGGATTTTTTTGCAATTACAACTCTTCCTTGCTCCTCCTGTCATCGATTGTGGGAAAGATTGAGAGATTTTGAGCTTGTTATTGCGTGGACAGTAGGGGGGTTGGATTTCTTTATGCCCTGTTGGCCGGCTAGGGTTCCTGATAGGGGCAATTTGATGAAGTTCTTTAAATCATTTTTTAGTGGTTTCTCTATTGGTCGGCTGCTATATTGATTGAGCTGTGATTGCTGAGTTGAGTCATGTTGGGCCGTCTGTTGTGTTTCATTTGGTTAATGATGTTGGTTGCCATTGGTATTACTATTGGTTGTCTTTTGGGTTGTTCCTAATGGCTAGTAGGGACTATGATTACCTGTTGTAGTGGACCGGCTGGTTGGTGGGGATTGCCTTGAATTTTGGACTGCTATTTCCCTTGGGTTGTTAGCTGCCTTTGATAACTACTGCTGGCCGACTCCTGTTGGCTAGCTGTTGTTCTTGTTAGCTGGATGCTCGGCTGCTGGTGATGCTAGTCAGCATCAGGTTTCCTTGTTTTTGGATGATTTTTGGAGTTTTGTAGCGCTTAAAATATGATTTTACGCAATTCTTTTGAGTCACCAAGCTTGTCCTTTCCTAGGCAACTCCTAGAGGTTGTAGTTGTGGCCGTCTTAGGAGTCTGTTCGGAGCTATTTAAAGACGCAGCCCTATAGTAAATGAATTATTTGATACTGCAGAGGATGGCGTCTGGTGATAGACATGACGAGAATCTTTCGAAGGACAAGGGCAAAGGGAAAAGCAAAGTGAGTACTTATTTATTTAATTATGCCTAGTTTTGAATATACACATGATTAGTTTTCATACTGCAAATATCTTAGTGACTGTGCATTGACATGAAATTGAAATTAATTGCATTTATGAATCACGGATTAATTTGATAATTTCAAGAAGATGTTGAATCAGAAATAACAAGAATTAAGCAATGAAGCAAATATTGAGAGAACAGTTTGAATAAAATCAATGATACCTGATAATATTGATTATGTATATTGAATATGAATATACGTGAATAAGAACATAAAGAAACGATAACATACATTGAAAAGATAAAATGCATGCATTGGAAATTATAAGGGTTAACCCAGTGCTGTGGGGGGGGGGGTATGAATACCCACGGTGGAAAATTTTTGAGATATGTGCGGCCGTTGAAGGCCAGAAGCCGTTGAAGGCTCAGGGGTCGTGGAAGACCCGGATGCATTTTTAATTTACCCTTACGATTTCTTAAGTTAATAAAGCTAAAGATAAACGAGAAATCTGATTCAGAAACTGATTATGAGAACATCTGATGATTGACGATGGAAAATGAGTTTGACTGAACTACAGTTGAAAGAATCTGAAATTGATGAAAAGATTTCGAATAAAAGAAATGAAACGACCGTGAACGAATAAAGACTAAATGTGAATAGAAGTTACGAAGAAACAAAATGAATGCAAGAAAAGTATTCGATGAAAGAACTTGAAAGAACATAAGAATATAAAGAACTTGAAGAACCTAAAGAACTGTATGCATATTGATACTGATATTTCTTGTTTGCATGTACAAAAGTTAAAGAAGCATGTTATTCACTTAGTCATATTCGTTATGACTAAGCCCGTTGACTTTATTTTTTTTAGAAAGATGCACGTTTCCTGAAGACTCTTAAGAAATCAAGTGGTTCAGAGAGGAAAAGAAAACTAAAGATCAGGCTCAGGTATGAGTAGAATTTTAAGAAAAGCTTTTATTATGTGTTTTATTTTGTATTCACTATGCTTACTTCTAGAACATCCTGACATGATTGATATGAAAAAAAGTTTTGATACAGATTCATGTGGGGTCTGAATAGGGGCCTCACAGTAGTTACTGCAAAAAGCGGGATAATAGCGGCGCGATGAGAGGAAGAAAAATCACAAAATACCTCTGCCATGACTCCGCCGCAGCGTCTGGAGCGCACCCAAAGATAATAAAATCCTCGCACTTCTCTAAGCAATATGAGCGAACTCCGAGGATTTGGGAGGCAATTGATAGGTCTTCACCCATTTTGTAGAGAAATCTGGGCTGCGTTTAGCCAAAAAACCCCGCTCCCCACTAAGATGATGGAGGCATGGGCAAGAGGGAAGAGAAAACCCGCCCAAAACTGCCGCAGAACCGCCCAAAAACCACCACGCACGCAACAGTTTCGTGCGCTAGCGCGCGCGGTACCGCCACGCGGTAGCGCACGACCGCGCACGCGGTAGCGCACGACCGCGCACGCGGAACCGCGCGGCACGCACGAAACCGCGCGGCACGCACAAAACCGCTCGGCATGCGCGGTACCGCGCGGCATGCGCGGTACCGCGCGACATGCGCGGTACCGCGCGCGCGCGTGCACGGCCTGCGCGGCCGCATGCGAGGCCTGCGCGCTAGTGCGCGGGCGGCCTCCGCGCTAGCGCGTGGCCTGCCGGTCGATCTCCCTCGACGCACGGCACGCCCGCCACCCCTTTGCGTCGTCCTCGCACGACTCCGATCATGCTTTTACGACGTTCTCGCTCGGTGCTCAACGCGCGCTTAACACCGCTAAGTCCGTAGCGTGCTTTTGATCCACGCGCACTTGAACATTGAAAAGTTCATAGCGCGCGCAGTTGCTCACTCCACTATCCTTCTTGAGATTGCAGGATTCACACATTGCAATCGGAAACTGCCCGAACTGCCCAAACTGACCGGGGGCGAAATTTGTTAGAAATTTTATTTATAAACATTTATTTCATAAATATTTATTGGAGCCTTGTATGGTGTTTAGTGTTTGGCTCCTCATTATAGATGAAAAGCTCCAAAACCAAATTGGAGGGAATCCAAATTATTTGGAGGGAAACCTTTCATGAATGAAAGGATGAACCTTTAGTCCCACCTTGCTTATTAGCTCTCTAGCCAAAGAGTTTATATATGTTTTCACACCTTCTTATTTGTTCAAAAGAACATAAGGAGAAACTATGAACCACACGCGCGCGCGCGCGCACCGCACCGGACCGGATCCGGATTTGGGATTTGGGGAATAATTGAATTGTATTTTTTGTTCAAAACAGTTTCAGAGTTTTACTCGGAGTTGCGTCGATTAGAATTCGGAGCTGCGTCGAATAGATTTCGACGTAGCGTCGTCAAGCCGCTGAATTTGGCGTGGCGTCGAATGGAATTGAACTCGACGCTTGCGTCTATAGGTCCTGCGTCGATAGAACTCGACGTAGCGTCGATATGATGTCGACGCAACGTCGATTTGCTTTCACGCGTTCCGTCGTTTTACGCGTTTTCTTAACCGCTCTTTTTATACGTGTTTTACGTCATTACTTACGTTGGAAATATTCAACGTTTATCTTCCCAATTATGATCCTTCCAACTATAACCATCAATACTTATTACGGTTTTAATATTGCCGTTTTCCGAGATTCCTTTCCGGAGATTTACTGTCTTTATATATTGTCGTTCTTCTCAGAAAGAACGATCACGCTAACATATGCTCTTCTGCTCTCTCTGTTCTGATCTTCTACGTGATTCCTTTTCTTCACATTTGCTTCATCAAGTGGTTGTTCGGGTGCTCTGTGCTTCTTCGGTGTCTGCGCACATCGGAGTTTCGGGATCTAGCCGGGTGTTGTACCTTGGAGGAGTGAGCATCGGTTGAAAGCTCTGCCGGAGGGTGGTGCAACTTCTTTAGGGCAGTGACCACACGCCTTACCCAGGCTCGATTCTGAACTATATAAATTACTCTATTTTATTTCTCACCTCCTTTATGCAAAATTATTGATATTGTTGTTATATATATTTTTATATATCTGTTGTTTCTGTAAACGTTTTAAAAACGAAAATATATCATATTGTATATTAATATAGGAATATAAAAGAAAATATTCCAACAAAATTGTCATATTCAGAAAGTGGCGATCCATGTGCTCTCGATCAACGGTCGAGATCGGCCCGTCAGGTAGTTACGGTGGTTACAACGGCAAAATTACTGGGTTGCCCCCGGCCAAGTCTATAAAAGGGACCCCGAATCCTCATTTGAGGGGATCTGACACTTTGCATCCGAGAGAGCTCCTTGAAGAATGCCATCGAAGATCTCCTTCGCGGATTCGAAGATCTCCCTCGCGGTTCGAAGATCTCCTTCGTGATCCGAAGATCTCTTTCGTCACTTGAAGATCTTCTTCGGACTTTGAAGACTTCATGCAACACCAAGACACTTAGCTTTTTTGAGAGGTGGTCTGTCACCCTCGGAGAATTTTCTTCAATTACAATTATAACGAGAAGCGGTCTGTCGCTCTCTGAACTTGGAACTTCGTTTGTAACACTCCAACACTTAGTGAAATTTGGCTGACACCGATCCGGCCACGTGATTTTTTATCCTTTCCGAGTTTTCCACGGTAAAAAAGTTCTCTTGCCACCTGTTTGTTCTCTCTGTGACTGTTTGTGCATTCGGCCCACTCTCGGGCTAAGACGGTTCAACTCGCCCGGCCTAGAAGAGCGTTGAGTGACCCGCAACAATACTTATAAATATAAAACATAAAATAATAAATGTTAAAAGAAAAAATAAATATTGTAAAATCATGCAATCCAATGAATCTTGAACCAAAGACTAAAACTTGAATCCGGTGTGTGCGTGTGTGCGTGCGTGCGTGCGAGTAAGCAGTGTTACATACTTATGTTTTGATCAGCTTTTGAACTTTTCGCTTGGTGTGGTACCCACAAATATAATGACGATCAATACCAGCGGAATACGTACTACTTTTGAACCTCGATTAGATTATAGTTTGTCTAGAGAGATTGGCCATCTCAAAATTGCTTTAGGAGATTCCCGTCTCGAATAGGTATTCGCCATCTTTCGTCCCTGCCAGGTCTTAAGTCTTACTGCATTCCTTTGGAAGATATTTTTTTAAAAAAATTGACTTTCAATCCAATGTCAATACATGCAGAAATTGACATTGAGTTTAATTCAAATATTATTGTTTGCCGATTAGTCAATTTTATCTCTTCGAATTAAAGACGTTGACTTTCAAGAGTTGGAAAAAAGAAAATCATAAGAACACAGAAAAATAAAATAATGTGCTAAAATATGAATGGAAAGGGAAGACCCGAGGGAAAACACGTGCCCGAGGAAAAAAATGCTCGCTCGGACGGAAATCGTGCGCCCGGACGGAAAATGTGCGCCCACGCAAAAAACGCGCGTTGGGGCGTAAAACACAAATAAAGATGAAAAATGCGGGCATTGTGGAAAAAGCGCGTCAGTCGAATAACACGCGCCCAGGTAAAAAAGCGCGCCGGATGAAAGCGCGCGCCGAACGAAAACGCGCATCGAGCAAAAATGTGCGCCAGAGCGGAAAGTGTTCGGCCAGCGAAAAATGTGTGCACAGTGAAAACCCGCGGCCAGGCAAAAACACGCGGCTGTGCGAAAATTGCTCGCCCGGGAGAAAAAATGTCCATCCAACAAAAAAATGTGCGCCCAGGAGGAAAAAGTGTTCTCGTGCGAAAAAAGCGCGCCGCCCGGGAGAAAAAAGAGTGCCCGGGCTTAAAACGCGCGCCCAGGAAAAAATGTGCGCTCGGGTCAATATGCGCGTCCGGCGTAAAATGAGTGTCAGAGCGGAAAACGTACGCCTGGGAAAAAATAGTGTTGCCGAGCGGAAAACACGCACTCAGGCGTAAAACACAAACAAAGTCGAAAATTGTGGGACAGGTGAAAAACACGCACCTGGTCGAAAATGCAAGCTAGACGAAAGTACGCGCTGGGCGAAAACGTGCGCCTGAAGAAAAATGTGCTCACGACGACAAACCCGCGCATGGGCGTAAAATGCGTTCCCGGGTGAAAAAATGAGTGGTCGTGCCGAAAAAAGAGTGCTCAGACGGAAAATACGCGCCCGGGCGAAAAATGCGTTCCCGGGTGGAAAAATGAGCGGTCGGGCCGAAAAAAGCATGCCGAGGCGGAAAATTCGCGCCCGGGCGGAAAATGCTTGCCCGGACAGAAAAATGTTCGCTCACGTGAAAATTGTGCGCTCGGGCGAAAAAATGTGCGACGTGTTTACAAAAGCGTGTTCGGGTAGAAAATTTGCGTCAGACCGAAAAATGTGCGTTTGCGCGAAAATGCGTGCCCGGGCCAAAATGTGTGCCCGGGCAAAAATGCGTGCCTTGACAAAAATGTGCCCGGTCAAAAAACGAGCGTCGATGGGAAAATGCGCACCATGGCGAAATTGCGCGCCCGGGTGTGTTCCCAATTCCGGAATGTTCAATCTTATAACCGACGACGAGACCTAAACATTCGACGGAGAGTTTTGTAGGTTATTTCAATATCGATGTCTTTGGATCTAAAAGTTAATTACATCCTAAAACCGTTCCTCCGAACACCAGTATTAGTTTTCGTATTTTAAAAGTCAATTTTTGAATACCAATGTTGTCCTAATAACCATACCTTTAACGAGGAAGTTTTGGCACCTGTGAAGTTATAGTTTTAGTTCAAAAAGTAAAATAGTAATTTACGATTAATTAAGGCGATTGTTATCGGCACTACAGTTTTGGCTATCCATACTCTTTTTATGAGTTATTACACGCCTTTTGAAAATACACCATGTACATGCATATTTAAGAAAAGTATTCTACACGAAAGTTGTGGATCTCGTCGAGATCTACAACTTTCGTGTTGAACACTTTTCCTAAATATGCATGTACAAGACGTATTTCCAAAAATTCACTATAGTTACTGTTGCGGAACGCTTAGGGCTCTTGGTAGACCGGTTCACTTGAACCGCCTCAGCTCGTGAGCGAGCTAAGCGCGCAAACAGTCAATTAGAGGTTCGTTGAGTACGCAGAGACTTTTTAACGTGGAAAACCCGGAAAGGGTAAAAAACCACGCGGCCGGAGCTGTGCCGACCAAACTTCACTATCTTCTGGAGGAATTACAACTTGGAAGCTAGAATTCGAGCGCGACAGGCCGCTGCTCGTTACAATACTTGGAGAAAAAGAGAGCCTCGAGGGTGACAGGCCACCTCTCGAAAAACTAAGTCCTTTTTCCTTCTGAGAAATGCCGGTCGCCTTTCGGGAGCGGGAAGGCCAGTCGTCTTTCCCTTCTGAGAATGCTTGTCGCCTTTTGGAAGCGGGAAGGCTAGTCGCATTTTCCTTCTTAGAATGTTTGTCGCCTTTTGGAAGCAGGAAAGCTAGTCGCCTTTCTCTTCTGAGAAATGCTTGTCGTCTTTTGGAAGCGGGAAAGTTAGTCGCCTTTCTCTTCTGAGGAATGCTTGTCGCCTTTTGGAAGCGGGAAAGCTAGTCGCCTTTCTCTTCTGAGAAATGCTTGTCGCCTTTTGGAAGCGGGAAAGCTAGTCGCCTTTCTCTTCTGAGAAATGCTTGTCGCCTTTTTGAAGCGGGAAAGCTAGTCGCCTTTCTCTTCTGAGAAACGCTTGTCGCCTTTTGGAAGCGGGAAGGCTAGTCGCCTTTCTCTTCTGAGAAATGCTGGTCGCCTTTCTGGAAGATGAAGATTTTCAAGTCCCGAAGGAGATCTTCAAGTCCCGTAGGAGATCTTCAAGTGCCGAAGGAGAATTCCGCAAAAGTCTGCAAGGAGCTCTCCTGGGTCCAGAAGTCAAGGTCCTTTCAAATGAAGCCATGGGGCTCCTTTTATAGTTTTTGCCGGGGGCGGCCTGGTAATTTTGCCGTTGGCAGTTTCCATAAATGCTCGGTGGACGAACCATATTCTCCGGTTCGGGGCCCTCGGATCACTATTTTTCGTAAATGACCACCTTGCCCCTCGGGCAGCTTGGGCAGTTTGGGCAGTTCGGGCAGTTCTGTTGGAGGTGAAAAAGGCGACTAACTGTTCCTGAAAAGTGAGAAGCCTGAAACCCAAAATGTGAGAAGCCGGAAAGACAAAAAGTGAGAAGCCGGAAAGACAAAAAGTGAGAAGCCGGAAAGACAAAAAGTGAGAAGGCTTCCCGACTGCGTTCAGAAACGTTCTGAGCGCGGGTTAGCGCTGAAGCTCACCAAATGCGCGACGGGCCCCGGGAGATGCCTCGGACGGACGGTGAATCGAGGAGCCGCTCCCTAGCGAGCGGTTGAAGTCCTCCAGAGAGGAGCGGGCGCCGGACCGCACCCCTAGAAGGAGTGGGCACGGCTGCGCACCCCCGAGCGGGGAGGGTGCGGACTGGCCGCACCCCAAGGGGGGGTGCGGCTTGGCCGCACCCCAAGGGGGGGGGGGGTGCGGCTGGGCCGCACCCCCTTGGGGGGTGCGGCTTGGCCGCACCCCCTTGGGGGGTGCGGCTTGGCCGCACCCCCTTGGGGGGTGCGGCTTGGCCGCACCCCCTTGGGGGATGCGGCACCCCCTTGGGGGGTGTAGCCGGCTCATACCCCCTTGGGGGTGTGGTCGGCCTACCCCCCTTGAGGGGTGCGACTTGGTCGGCCCGTACCCCCCTTGAGGGGTGCGACTTGGTCGGCCATTCTCCTTGGTGGGTGCGAATGAGCCGCCCCCCCCCCCCCCAAGGTGGTGCGGTCGGGACGTGTTCGGGCTATCTCCTTGCGGCGAGGGGTGCAGCCCGCGTGCTGTCGTGCGCTTTTGCGCGCGGTTACGTACATATCTGGGGCTCGTGTGTGTTTCGATCGCTACCCCCATCTCTCTTCTGCGAGGTTTTCTTTGGGCGCATCCTGAGGCCTTCACGGGTGTACAACATAAGCCCCCCAAACCTTCGGAGTCCGAGTTCCTGAGCGAGGAGTTCGAAGGTTTTGATTTTTCTTCGGCGGCTTTACCCCTTGTCCTCTGTGTGGCGCTTTTTTGGGTAGGAGTTGATGTCGGAGGGTGTTGGTTCCCTGAGATTGTCGTGGGCTTGCTGCCAGGTTCTGATATCCGCGTGGACTGTGGGGTTTCTGCAAAGTGACAGATTAGCTTGCGCGGTTCTGAGCCCGCGGCTTTTTTCACAATAGAAAATTTAGCTCGCGCAAGTCTGTGCTTGCGGCTTTCTTGCACGAGTCGGGCTCGCGGCTTGGCCGGTGAATAGCGTTTGTATTCAAACCGTGGGTGAACGCAGGGGGGCAGGCCCCGACGTCACCGGGACTCGACGGCGGAGGAGAAGGGCGAACCTTCAATCGACGGCGGTGCAAAGTCCCCGGGGCAGGGCCCCGAATTGGCCGGTGAATAGCTGGTGTATTCAAACCGGAGGCGTACGTAAGGGGGGCAGGCCCCTACGACGCTGGGACTTGACGGCGGAGGAGAAGGGCGGACCTTCAATCGACGGCGGTGCAAAGCCCCCGAGGCAGGGCCTCGAAGTGGCCGGTGAATAGCTGGTGTATTCAAACCGGGGGCGTACGTAAGGGGGGCAGGCCCCTACGACGTTGGGACTTGACGGCGGAGGAGAAGGGCGAACCTTCAATCAACGGCGGTGCAAAGCCCCCGAGGCAGGGCCTCGTTGCAAAGTTTTTCTTAAGTGTGTGAAGGTGTCAAAACATAGCTTTTCAATAAGAAATCATTCGGTGCACAGCTTTATGTAAGATAAGATAGGTGCACGAGTCTGAGCTCGCGGCTTTTACACAAATTATAAGATAGATTTGCACGAGTCAGAGCTCGCGGCTTGGTACAGAAATTGAAGATAAGTTTGCACGAGTTTGAGCTCGTGGCTTAGTACATGGTAGAGGTCCTGGGATCACTGGTAAAAGCGGCGCAGGTTTTGAGCGTTCCAGGTGCGTGGCAAAGTCTTCCCTTCCGCCGTCCTGAGTCTGTATGTTCCGGGTTTTACGACTGCGGTGACTATGTACGGGCCTTCCCAGGCCGCTGAGAGCTTGTCTCCTTGGGGACCTTTACCGGCGGCCTCGATGCTGCGTAGGACGAGATCTCCTACGTTGATTGGTCTGGGCTTCACCCTCCTGTCGTAGGTCCGGGCTACACGCATTTGGTAGAGTGCAGCACGGTAAGCAGCGTTGTCCCGGACTTCGGGGATTAGATCGAGGTTTTCTCGGAGCAGTCCATCATTCTTGTTGGGGTCGAAGGTGAGTACTCGAGCACTCGGAACGCCGATGTCGACGGGGATGATAGCTTCGGTTCCGTAACAGAGGTTATAAGGTGTCTCTCCTGTAGGAGTTCTTTCTGTTGTGCGATATGCCCACAATACATTCGGGAGCGCGTCTACCCACTGTCCCCCGGCTTCTTCCAAGCGTGTTTTCAGCCCTTTGAGGATGGTGCGGTTCGTGACTTCTACTTGTCCGTTGGCTTGTGGATGCGCCACGGCCGTGTGGCGCAGGTTGATTTTCAGATCCTCGCACATCTTGGTGAAGGACTTCCCAGTGAATTGAGTGCCGTTGTCGGCAATGATCGTAGCCGGGATGCCGAAGCGGCAAACGATGCTCTTCCAGACGAATTGTTTGGCGTTTTCTTCGGTGATCTTGGCCAGGGGCTCTGCCTCCACCCATTTGGTGAAGTAGTCGATGGCTAGGATGATGAACTTCCTCTGTCCAGATGCTAGAGGTAGGGGACCGAGGAGGTCGATCCCCCATTGTGCGAATGGCCACGCACTCTGCAGCGTGGTAAGTGAGACCGGGGGTTGATGAGGCATGTTGGCGTGTAGCTGACAGCTTTTGCACCTCTGGACAAAGTTGGCCGCGTCCTTTCTTATTGTCGGCCAATAGAAGCCTTGACGCAGTATTTTCCGCGCTAATGCCTTCCCGCCTAGGTGCTCTCCGCAGACTCCTCCGTGTATTTCCCTGAGTACGTAGTCCGCCTCGCTTGCCGGCAGGCATTTCAGATATGGGCCTGAGAATGCCCGTTTGTAAAGCTCCCCGTCTATAATGGTGAACGATGCAGCCCGCATTCGCAGCCTTCGCGCCTCTAGGCGATCTTCAGGAAGGTGCCCTTGCTCCAGGTAGGCTCGTAATGGGGTCATCCAGGACTCCTCCTCCTGGTGGATGGTTGTGATTTCCCATGGCCCTTGAATGCTTGGGATCACAACTTCTTCGATTCGGCGTCTTCGAGACTGGTAGCTGGAGGGTGAGGTGGCGAGCTTGGATAGAGCATCCGCCCTGGTATTCTGCTCTCGGGGGATGTGTAGGATCTGATATGATGAGATCTTTTGGAGAAGTGACTTTGCGAATGTGAGGTATTTCGCCATCTGCTCGCTCTTAGCCTCGTAATCTCCTTCAACCTGTGAGACCACGAGTTGGGAGTCTGTATAAATCGTTAGGTTCTCAACTTTGCAGTCGATAGCGAGCCGGAGACCGGCGATCAGTGCTTCGTATTCCGCGATGTTATTTGTTGCGGGGAACTTTAGCCGGAGTCCGTAATCCAGGGTGATCCCTTCGGGGCTCATAAGGAGTAATCCCGCTTCGGCCCCTTCAGCTCCCGAGGCGGCGTCGACATAGAGGGTCCACCGGGTGCTAGCGGTGTCTTTGATGAGGGTTGTTTCTGGCGGGATGGTGTATTCTACCACGAAGTCGGCGAGCACCTGCGACTTGATGTTAGGGCGAGGCAGGAATTGGATGTCGAATTCGCCGAGTTCTACGACCCACTTTACAAGTCTCCCCGAGACTTCCGGCTTCTGGAGGATCGCCCGTAATGGGAGTTGTGTCAATACTTTGACTGCGTGAGCCTGGAAGTAGGGTCTGAGTTTTCTAGCCGAGAAAACAAGAGCCAAGGCTGTCTTGTCTGCTGCTGGATATCTGGTTTCGGTATCGGTGAGGACTTTGCTGAGGTAGTAGATCGGGCGTTGCACTCCTCCTTCGTCCTTCACAAGCACTGAGCTAAGAGCCGTAGGCGATACGGCCAGGTACAAGAACAGAGTTTCCCCGGGGGTGGGCTTTGACAGAAGCGGTGGCGAAGCCAGGTACTGCTTGAGAAGCTCGAAGGCCACCTGGCACTCGTCTGTCCATTGGAAACCTGAATGTCGCACTCCCCGGAGGATTTTGAAGAAGGGGAGGTACTTGTCTCCTGTTCGTGATAAGAAACGGGACAAAGCTGCGATCCTCCCGTTTAGGCGTTGTACTTCCTTAATTGAGCAAGGTGGCGACATTTCCTCCAACGCCTTGATCTTCTCGGGGTTGGCCTCGATTCCCCGATGGGTTACCATGAAACCTAGAAACTTCCCCGCCGTCACACCAAACGCACACTTGCTGGGGTTGAGCCGCATCTGGAAGCGACGGAGAAGCTGGAAGCACTTTTCTAAGTCTTCCAAGTGGTCGCGTCGGTGGACGCTCTTTACTAGCATGTCGTCCACGTAAACCTCCATCGTTTCTCCGATGAGGTCCTTGAAGACCTTGTTCATTAGCCTTTGGTAAGTGGCTCCGGCGTTTTTAAGGCCGAAGGGCATCACCTTGTAGCAGTAGACTCCCCGGTCGGTGCGGAAGGCGGTATGCTCTTCGTCTGCGGGGTTCATCCTTATCTGGTTGTAACCTGAATAAGCATCCATAAAGCTGAGTAGCTCGTGGCCTGCTGTAGCGTCGACGAGCTGGTCAATCCTTGGCAGGGGGAAACTATCCTTCGGGCAGGTTTGGTTCAGGTTGCTGTAGTCTATGCACATTCGCCATTTCCCCGAGGCCTTCTTGACCATGACCACGTTGGCGAGCCATGTGGGATATTCTGCTTCACGAATGAATCGCGCCTCCAGGAGCTTAGCTACCTCTTCCTCGATTGCTTTTAGGCGCTCGGGGGCGAAGTTCCTCTTTTTCTGAATCACGGGTCTGCAGGCGGGGTTGATGTTTAGCGAGTGAAAGATGACGTCGGGATCTACCCCGGGCATGTCCTCCGGGCTCCATGCGAAGATGTCCTCGTTCTCCTGCAGGAAGGTGGTGAACTTCTCTTGCTCTTGTGATGTCAAGAGTGACCCGACCTGAACAGTTCGAGTCGGGTCTCGCCGGGAGAGCGGTACTTCTACTAGCCCTTCAACGGGCGTTCCTCGCTGCAGCGTCGCCTCGTCTCGCATGTCGAAGTTATTGATGTTGAGAGCGGTCGCCCTCGCTGGCTGAGCCTGCTTCAGGTAGCAAGTCCTGGCCGCCTCTTGGTCTCCTCTTACGACTCCTATTCCTGCGGCAGTGGGGAACTTCATAGCTAGGTGTGGAATAGAGGGGATTGCCCTGAAGATTGACTGGAGCGGTCTTCCGAAGATGGCATTGTAGGCGGAGGTGGACTCTACCACCATGAACTGGATGTTGTGCGTTGACTGTCTTGGAAATTCGCCCAACGTGACTGGGAGGATGATCATGCCTTGCACCGGGACGGGCCTGTTGTCGAAGCCGTAGACGGGCCCGGCTGCCGGACTAAGCTGGTCTTTGGTGAGCTTCATACTTTGCAAGGTGGAGAGGAACAAGACGTCGACCGAGCTTCCATTGTCGACTAGTATTCTCTTCACTTTAAAGCAGGGATCCCCGATCCCTGCGCTGATCACGAGCGGATCCTGGTGTGGAAGCCGCAACCCTCGTAAGTCTTCATCTCCGAAAGCTATCGTAATATCCTGCTTGAGTTTTTTGTCTTCGTGGTCTCTCACGGGCTGGGCGATCGAGAGGATCTGCGACGCCAGGACTGGCGGTCCGGCGATCGTCTCGATTTCTCCCACCATCGGCCTTCCTCCACCTGCGCCTCGGGGGGCGGGGGGCTGCTCTCCTGCCTCCCTAGGCTGCTGGGGCTGATTGGGGATCTGGCCTTGTAAGAATCTTCCCAGGAGTCCCTGGCGGATGAGGCGCTCGATCTCGTCTTTGAGCCTGGTGCACTCTTCGGTGGTATGTCCGGTTCCTCGATGGAACTCGCAGTATCTGGACTGGTCACCCCTCGGATTTGGCGGGGGTATCCGGGGCATGCGAAGTTCGGGGTTGTTCTGAATGGTGTAGAGCACGTTCGTTCTGGTGGTGTTCAGTGGGGTGTAGGTCCTGGGCGGCTGCGGTCCCAGATCCCTTCGGGGGTCACGCCGACGTCCGTCACCGCGGCGCTCCTCGCCGCGACGATCTTCTCGTTCGCGAGGGGCTTGATCTGTTCCCCTTTTCTTTCCTTGGCTTCCTTCGAACTGCCGACGGTGTGCTTCGATGGCCTCATCTGCAGCTATTTGCGCTTCAACCCTGTGAACAAGGTCGGGATAGCTTGGTACGGTTTCTCTCATGAGAGCCGAATAGAATCCACTTGGGCGGAGTCCTCCTAAGAAAACTCCTCGCAAGAGTTCGGAGTCAACCCCTAGGATCTGCCGTGCCTCGGTAGTGAAGCGTCGGAAGAAGTCCTTGAGTGTCTCTCCGTCGTTCTGGCGGATCCCTGAGAGATGGGAGGGATCCCGGACAATTCGGCGGTTGGCGATGAACTGATCCACGAACTGCTGTGCCATTTCCGTGAAGTTGTTGATGGCCCCATTCCGCAGAGAATGGAACCAAGTGCGCGCTTGGCCTTTCAAGGTCGCCGGGAACACCTGGCAGAGGAGCTGATCAGGAGCGCTGTAGATCCTCATGACGGTGGTGAAGTGATTGACGTGTTCCAAATGGTCGTCCGTCCCGTCGAAGGTCTCGATGTTAGGAAGCTTGAAGCCATTCGGGATTGGATGGGCTAGGACTTGAGGTGACAGGGGGGAGCCTTGATGCGCGGGGCGGCGAGCGAGCGCGGCGCGTCGTCCTGCTTGGGCATACTCTTCTTCGATCATATCACGGATTTCTTCGCGCGTAGTCCTTTCCGTTGCCCGCTCAGGGGGAGCTCTTCTGGGATGATGGCGACGGTGGTCAGCTTCCGGTCCTCCAGCCGGCGGGACAAGGTGAGCGGAACTCATCGCGTTGGAGAATCCTTCTGAAGCCTCATCTTCCTGGACGGCTTCTTGGTTCGGGACAAGGTTTAGAACTGGGGGCGGCGGTGCGTTTGGAGCTGGCGGCTGGACCGGAGCTTGAGGAGCCCCGAGATCCCTTACGAGAGCCAACATCTCGGCTTGGTGTTCTTCGATTCGCCGCATGCGCACTTCCAGCCCAGTTGCTGGCGCAGGGAGTGCCTGCTCTGCGGGTGGTGCATCGATTTGCGAGGGGGAGGGAGCTGGGTCGACGCGTCCCTCCAGCGTTGATCCCTCCGCAGTGCGAGTACTCTTCCTTGCCATTGCGGTTGACCTTCAAAAAGTTCTGGGAATGTTCCCACAGACGGCGCCAAACTGTTGCGGAACGCTTAGGGCTCTTGGTAGACCGGTTCACTTAAACCGCCTCAGCTCGTGAGCGAGCTAAGCGCGTAAACAGTCAATTAGAGGTTCGTTGAGTACGCAGAGACTTTTTAACGTGGAAAACCCGGAAAGGGTAAAAAACCACGCGGCCGGAGCTGTGCCGACCAAACTTCACTATCTTCTGGAGGAGTTACAACTTGGAAGCTAGAATTTGAGCGCGACAGGCCGCTGCTCGTTACAATACTTGGAGAAAAAGAGAGCCTCGAGGGTGACAGGCCACCTCTCGAAAAACTAAGTCCTTTTTCCTTCTGAGAAATGCCGGTCGCCTTTCGGGAGCGGGAAGGCCAGTCGCCTTTCCCTTCTGAGAATGCTTGTCGCCTTTTGGAAGCGGGAAGGCTAGTCGCCTTTTCCTTCTGAGAATGCTTGTCGCCTTTTGGAAGCAGGAAAGCTAGTCGCCTTTCACTTCTGAGAAATGCTTGTCGCCTTTTGGAAGCGGGAACGCTAGTCGCCTTTCTCTTCTGAGGAATGCTTGTCGCCTTTTGGAAGCGGGAAAGCTAGTCGCCTTTCTCTTCTGAGAAATGTTTGTCGCCTTTTGGAAGCGGGAAAGCTAGTCGCCTTTCTCTTCTGAGAAATGCTTGTCGCCTTTTGGAAGCGGGAAAGCTAGTCGCATTTCTCTTCTGAGAAACGCTTGTCGCCTTTTGGAAGCGGGAAGGCTAGTCGCATTTCTCTTCTGAGAAATGCTGGTCGCCTTTCTGGAAGATGAAGATTTTCAAGTCCCGAAGGAGATCTTCAAGTCCCGTAGGAGATCTTCAAGTGCCGAAGGAGAATTGCGCAAAAGTCTGCAAGGAGCTCTCCTGGGTCCAGAAGTCAAGGTCCTTTCAAATGAAGCCATGGGGCTCCTTTTATAGTTTTTGCCGGGGGCGGCCTGGTAATTTTGTCGTTGGCAGTTTCCATAAATGCTCGGTGGACGAACCATATTCTCCGGTTCGGGGCCCTCAGATCACTATTTTTCGTAAATGACCACCTTGCCCCTCGGGCAGCTTGGGCAGTTTGGGCAGTTCGGGCAGTTCTGTTGGAGGTGAAAAAGGCGACTAACTGTTCCTGAAAAGTGAGAAGCCTGAAACCCAAAATGTGAGAAGCCGGAAAGACAAAAAGTGAGAAGCCGGAAAGACAAAAAGTGAGAAGCCGGAAAGACAAAAAGTGAGAAGGCTTCCCGACTGCGTTCAGAAACGTTCTGAGCGCGGGTTAGCGCTGAAGCTCCCCAAATGCGCGACGGGCCCCGGGAGATGCCTCGGACGGACGGTGAATCGAGGAGCCGCTCCCTAGCGAGCGGTTGAAGTCCTCCAGAGAGGAGCGGGCGCCGGACCGCACCCCTAGAAGGAGTGGGCACGGCTGCGCACCCCCGAGCGGGGAGGGTGCGGACTGGCCGCACCCCCCAAGGGGTGCGGCCGGGCCGCACCCCCTTGGGGGATGCGGCCCGGCCGCACCCCACAAGGGGTGCGGCTTGGCCGCACCCCTCAAGGGGTGCGGCCGGGCCGCACCCCCTTGGGGGATGCGGCACCCCCTTGGGGGGTGTAGCCGGCTCATACCCCCTTGGGGGTGTGGTCGGCCCGTACCCCCCTTGAGGGGTGCGACTTGGTCGGCCCGTACCCCCCTTGAGGGGTGCGACTTGGTCGGCCCGTACCCTCCTTGGGGGGTGCGAATGAGCCGGGCCCCCCCCCCCCCCCCCCCCCCCCTCCCCCCCCCCCCCCCCCCCCCCCCCCCCCCCCCCAAGGTGGTGCGGTCGGGACGTGTTCGGGCTAACAATCGCCTTTTGCGCGCGAGGTGCAGCCCGCGTGCTGCCGTGCGCTTTTGCGCGCGGTTACGTACATATCTGGGGCTCGTGTGTGTTTCGATCGCTACCCCCATCTCTCTTCTGCGAGGTTTTCTTTGGGCGCATCCTGAGGCCTTCACTGGTGTACAACAGTTACGCACATATTTCAATCAGGACGATAATACGTCTTGTGCGTGCATTTTTAGGAAAAGTGTTCAACACGAAAGTTGTAGATCTCGATGAGATCTACAACTTTCGTGTTGATCGCTTTTTCTAAAAATGCATGCACAAAATGTATTTCCAAAAGACGCATAATAACTAATATAAAAAGAGTGAGAATATTCAAAACTGTAGTGCGGATAACAATCGCCTTGATTAATTATTAGATATAAATTCTAAATTTGATTTTATTTAAATCTAATATAAATCAATTTCTAAATCACAGATTTCAATTTGTTTCTCCACGTTCTGAAGCGCATTTTTCGTGCGGGAACATGTTTTTTGCCGGGACGCACACTTTTCGCCAAACCGTGTTTATTTCGGCCCGGGCGCTCGTTTTTTGCTCTGGCGCGCATTTTTCTCCCAACCGCGCATTTTTTGCACGGAACGCAAAAGCGCACACCTGGGCCGAAAAACACCAGCTCAGGTGAAAATGTGCGTTAGTGAAAAAAAAAACGCGCACGGGCAAAAAATGTGCGTTCAGACAAAAAATGTGTTTCCGTGCCAAAAAATGCATTTCCAACCGAAGAACTTGCGATCGGGCGAAAAATGTGGTCATGGGCCAAAAAACACACACATTGGCGAAAAACACGCGTCCTAAAGCATAATGCACGCCAAGGGAAAAAATGCGCACCTGGGGGAAAAAATTGCGCTTGAGCGAAAAACGCGCGTCTTAAAATATATCATGCAATTTATTGCGTTCGACGCTGACGCCTATTTTGAGTTTTATAAAATTATTGTATAATGTCAATTCCATCATTCAACCGAACAACTTTCGTGCCTCAATTCTAATTTTGTTTACTGAATTCAATCTGACAGCCCTACAACAAAATTGGAATTCTGTACAAAATCAATTCACGTAGATATTGGTTTTCGTTGAAAAACAAATTTCAGAAAGCCAATTCCGTTCAAACGAAGGCTTTTGGTAAATGGTGTTTATATTGGCAGCCCTCAAATGGCTATTGACAGACTTAATAAATTAAAAAAATACATAAAATTTAATTTGACTCTTCTCTAATAGCAGCCCCATTTAAAGACTTTTCATTTCTGCCCGTTTTTTTTCCCGTTCTCGTCAAAATCCACCGAAAACTTCTGATTTCTCGCCGCCGGTCTCCCACAAACCGCCGGAGAAGAACCATTCGGCACCGTTGAACTCCTCTGGATATTTTTTGGCGACACCGACGAACCCTTCCAAATTCTGGAATAGTTTCTCCTACTTTTGAATTTTTTGACCTCCTAAGTAATATTATTTATTTACTTTACGATTTAATGAGAAAATATATGATTTTTTCCACTAAATATGATTTGTTTGACTTAAGTTTAATTTTCATTTTGGGCTGCTAATATCCATCGGACTGCCAATAACATTTTGTTGAGCTGCCATTATCATTGAGCTGCCAATATAAACACCCATCGTAAATACTATCAAAGCCGTCGAAGACGAATATAAATACTATCACCGGTGCGTCATATATGATTTATCATTAAAGATTATTAAATTGGACCAAAAAAACAGATTATTGTAAATGCTAATCTGCCGTGCTTCCATTTGTTGGAAGCTTGGAAAGTCAAAAAAAAAATTGTTTGTTTTTTTCGCTTTATGTCAGGCCAAGGTTAATATTTTATAGGTTTTCAAAAACCTAATTTATATACTCATTTTTGGACAATGTTTGATTGGGTGTTTTTCTCCCTTTTTGATAAGAGAAAAATGTTATTTGGTATACTCGCATTTCACCACCGCCGCTCAAAACCTCATTTCTAGGCCTTTTGACTGATTGGCGTGGCGGTGGCGACCGTGAACCCGACGGTTATGTTCGTAAACACCCAAATTTGCCTAAGGAACTCTATCTACTTTCACGTTCAAAATTAGTTTTTTTGTTGATGCAGAGCATAAAAGTTGTGAGGTCAATCACATATTATATGACGGTGACACTTGAATTCAAATTTATCAGAGCAAAAAAACCGCGCTAATCAGACTCTAAAGACTGCAACCACCTCCTTTCATCTTCCCCGGCTCTCATTTTCACTACTCCCGCTCTCACCGTCAAACCAAACATACTCTTGTATCAGTCATTCTGCTATTTTAAAATTACTAAAAAATTATTTACTCCGTTTTATTCATGTGATCTATCCTACCGTCCTACAAAAGGCTCCGGTGAGAAATAATGCTGAATTAGCCAAACACACAACTTTTGTAGTGCGTTTGGGAAGGATTAATTGGAGCTGCACACAACAACTATATATTTGAATAGCCAAAAGAGATGGTGTGCCGCTTTTTTGGGAAAAGCCAAAAGAGACCCATGTTTTCACGAAATTTTTTGGTACACATGACGCGCATTCCTCCGGTGCAAATTTAAATAGACTTTAAGGGATGAGGCCCACCTTTCTTATTTTTCGAAACTGAAACCTTTCCCCCGCTCTTTCCCCTCCCTCGACGTCGTACGTCATTACTAAGGTTTTAGCTAAAGCTCAACTAGGGCTTTAGCTCCAGAAGCTCAACTAGGGTTTTAGCTCAAGAAGCTCATCCTTGCCCTTGTCGCTAGGGGTGTAAACTAGTCGAGCTCGAGTCGAGCTTGGCAAAATTCTCAAACTCGAGCTCAAGCTCGAGCTAATATTTCGAGCTCGAGCTCGTCGAGCTTGGCTCGAGCTCGAGACCAGTATATTGAGCTCGAGCTTTCGAGCTCGCGAGCTCGAGTCGAGCTGCTCGCGAGCTTTTTGCTCATGAGCCTAATTATATATATATATATAATACCCACAAAAAAAGCTCGTGAGTCGGCTTGCGAGCTCATGAACAAGAGCAATCAAGCTCAAGCTCGAGTTCAACTGGCTCGAGCTCGAGTCGAGCTTTTTTCGAGCCGGCTCATCGAGCTCACGAGCCGGCTCGACTTAACTTGCACCCCTACTTGTCGCTCCCTCCGGAAAACCTAACGTTTTCTCAGCTCAGGTTTCACGTTTCTCGCAAGCAGTATTTCCGACTAACTTTTTGAAATCTCCTTCTTCTCATCCTTTATCTGCAGCATATGTTCTCTCGTTTTACTCTCTCCTGAGCTGTAACAAATCCGAATGAAATGCCAAAATTCCTAATAAATCATGCAGCGCAGGCGTACGAGAAACCAATAGTTGATAGTTTTGACAATGTGAGTCTTTAATCTTTCTTCTCTTTTGATGATCTACCTTCATTCAAGTTAGGAACAAAAAACTCCGCTCTATATGGTGTTTCCAAGCTAATTTTTCATATTACACTTGGAATATAACTAACATTAATTAAAATTGTAATTTTTCTTTTACAACTGGAATTGTGGCAAGGTGCACTGTCACTTGCAACTGTAATGTTGTTTCTAATTGACAAAAAAGGACAGTAGCATTCCCAACTATACACAATGAGGGAAAAAAACATATGTTGTGTACTGTGGCTATGCCCATAAAACTAGATTTAGTGTGCGAAAGCAGCATATTGTTTATTGGACACTAATGATTATTAAGGATAATTGACGAACAAAAAAGTATCGTAAATTGGATACTAGCACAAGTTGTTTAGCCTGCATATACTTCAATGCTGACAAAGAAGGTAATAATTGAGATGCTACGAAGTTCGTCGAGGAACATAATCACCCACTTGCATCAGAAAATGACATGAATTTGCTGATGCCTTATCACAGTATATCTAATGTCTAAACTAGTCTTCTGAAGAATATGACAGATGTGGGTATTAGAACAGTCGATGCAAATAATTTCATTGCCGATGAAGTAGATGGTGTTGAAAATGTGGGGTTTTGTAAGACTGATGCTTATAATTTTGTCCAACGAGAAAGAAAAACTCTAATAGATAGTGAGGATGCTATAAGCTTGTCAAAATATTGCAAGAAAGACAATCCAAAGACTATGTTTTCTTTTGATATCCAAACTGATGAAATTAATAGGCGTACCCAATGCAAATTTCTCACCCCCTCAATAGTAGCAACCTGGCTCATATGAGCAAAATGAGAATGAATGAATTTATGTATGGCCTTTGGCCAATTGAACTCTCCAAAAACCTCCAACCCTTGGAAATCCATAATACAAGTCAATACTTTCAATCTTTTAAGAGAGAAGAACAAAACATCCAAGACATACTTAATCAGGGCATTCACTCTCCTAAGCTCTAAAGTTGGTGAGTTCTCCTCAACTGTGAGGTCAGCTAGCTCATGCACCCAGTCCTTATGCATGCAGTTGACATGCGAAGTTCTCTCAAAATAAAATTCTATTCCACGATTTGGAAAGCCCAAAATAATTACAACTTGATCAACAATCAGTCTAACATAAAAATTACTTATAGAAATGCATTTCTCTCGAGAGAATACTGTCGGCTTCAAAATATAATATATAAGAGGAATATTTTGTTGAATATCAAACATATTCAACAAAGGTAAAACATCGATATTTAGGAGAGTGTCTTTGGAGTCTTCAGAGTGTCTTTGGAGTCTTCGGAGAGAACATCCAACAAGGATTTGACATTTCTTTTGAATGTTTTAACAACACATATGCTGTACAGGTAACTAGATCCTGACATCTGCAATTAGGTAGCAGTAATCGACCAAATTACAACTAGATTAATATAGATAATAACTGGAAATAACAATATTACGACTGGAACATAAAATTTTACAACCGGAAACAACAACTCTACGACTGTAGAACACAAATTTATAACTTGAAACAACAAAATTTACTGCATCATATGATTTCTAAATCCTGGAAACTAACATTAATCATCGAGAATAGGACTAGAAAACGCAACGTTGTTAATGAAATGGATCAAAAAATGAACTGCAAAGCGTATATTTGTATATTATACCTTCAAGCTGGAAGAAATTCAAGGATTTTGGCGTCAGAGCAAGCAGTTCAGAACGGGGGAAGAGAAGAAAACCCTAGTAATGACCTCATGCTTTTCGACCGCAGTTCTGGAGCTAAAACCCGAGAAATGGCGTCGCGGAGAGGGCGGAGTGGGCAGAGCGGGCGGAACGGGCGGAGCGGGCGGAAGAGATGAAAATTTTCATTTTCGAAAAATAGAAAAGGTGGGCCCCATCCCTTAAAGTCTATTTAAATTTGCGGAAGAAAGGTACGTCATGTGCATTAAAAATTTCGCTCCTCTTTTAGCCTGATTTTAATATTAAAATAGTATTTAAAGGCTATAAAAGTGCTCCAATCAATTTTAATAAAATTAAATAAATATATACAACATATATAATAAAGATACATTAAATACAATGAAATTAATTAAATATAAATATATACAACATATATAATAAAGTAAAATTAAATATATATATTTAATTTAATTTTAAATACTCTGTCGACTATTTAATTTAATTTTACAAATAACTTTAATATAATTACTGTTTTAACTCAATGTTTAATAAAATTACGATAAAAATGTTATGCCAAATTTATTTTTAATTTAAATAATATTTTTAAGTAAAATTATTCTTGCTCAAAAAACACTGTAAATACAATTCTTTCAAATAATTTTATTTTTCCCCAGTTCTAAATCAGCTAAATTTTACAGAGCCTGGATCACAAACGCCACCGTCCCTCTCTCTCTCCGCCGGCGCCACTTCCGCAATGTCACTTCTCCTTCCAGCCGGCTTTGACCTTCTCCTCTCTCATACTCGTTTTCCTTGTCGTACTCTCTTACTCCTCTATTCCCTCTCCTTCTTAATGGCGCTATCATTGAACCAAGTAGAAGGAGTGCGCTCTAATGTTGAAATCCAGGGAAACCGGCTGCGCAGAGAAGAGGACACCATCATCGAGATGGATTTTTTTGCTATGCCTCGCGAGCTTCGTCGTCGGAATGCTGTTCACAAATCGGTTTATTCTTCATATCCTCGTGTAAATTGATACTTAATGGACTTGTGGACTTCTTTAAAATAATCAACTAGTTCTTCAGTTTTGGTGGTTTTGCAAAATGCGCTTCTTCTGGATCAGTGGATCCTTTCCTTCACACCTACTGTTCTGGAGCAATTCATGCTCATATTTTCGTAGTCTAATTTATAACTTCTGGGTCCATTAGGTTCTGTCCAGTCCCTGATGTGAACATGAAGATCTTCTCGCAGCAGCAGCAGCAGCAGGAACATGATCCTCCAGTTGTCTCCAATGAATGGACAACTAAAGGGGTCAGAACTTACAATTCATCAATTTCTTGGATTTCTTCTGATTTTAAATGTAGCATATGATAACAGATGCTTGATCGAAAAGGTGATATAACTGGAGAGATCGCAAGGACCCATGAGGCAATAGAGTGAGTTGAAGATTTCTCAACAACTTCTGATTGATTGATTGATTGATTTCTCTGGTAGTTTTTGTCGATTGAAATTTTTTTACTTTTACGAAATTGATTGATGTCAGATCTTTGGATAAGAGGATATCAACACTTCAGACGGAGCTGGCTGCAACAAGGAGCTCTCAGGAGCTTACGAATCAGGGTGGTTCTCCAGCCATTGCAAGATTCGTTCAGCAAAGAAAGAAGGCTTTCATTGTCGTCGGGATCAATACAACATTTAGCAGCAGGAAGAGGCGCGATTCTGTCAGAGAGACCTGGATGCCTCGAGGTTCTCTTCCTAATTACCTTTAGGGTCCGTTCGGATCGCGGGTTTTGGTTTTGAAGAATTGGAATTCAGTAAAACCAAAAACCAGCAGGTTTTGGTTTTCCTGAATTCCAATTATGTTGTTCGGCTGCAGGAAGTTTTTGAGCTGCAGGAATTGGTTTTGGGCAATTCAGCTGTTCATATCCAACAGGTGAATGTTGTCTTGCCGTCCTAAACCACCAATCTTCAACCACGAAGGAGGAAGGAGGAAGAAGCTACAGGTATTCCTAAACCTTACACCGCCGGCAGACCTAAAACTATGCATAGGAAGGAGGAAGCAACAGGAAGAAAAAGAGGAGGGGGTAGAAGAAGAGGAGGAAGAAGAAGAAGATGAAGAGGAAGATGCACAGGAAGAAGAAGAAGATGAAGAGGAAGATGCATAGGAAGATGACCTAAAACCTAGATTTTGAGGAGGAAGAAGTAGGGGTTTAGGGTTTCGGCGGAGAGGAAGAAGGTGAGGAGGAGGAAGATGATGAAGGAGAAGAGATCGACGCCCCGACGCGAACGGGAAGAATGCCGCGGGAACGGGAAGAATGCCGCGAGATCGACGCCGCGCAAACGGGAAGAATGCCGCGGGAAAAATCATCCGAGGAGGTAAGAATTCACGCTAGGCAAAAATGAAAACCCACGGTTTTCACCAATTCCATTTCTGCGGCGAATTCCGTCCATCCGAACAGCCTCAAATGATTTATTTAAACCAAAACCAAAACCAGAAGCCCAAATCCTTCGAACCGAACGCACCCTTACAGTTTGAAGCCATTGCACACTCTATTGGTAGCTTACTGTATAATATTTGTGTTCACACAACTTGATTAAGGGTTTACAGTCATCTATTTAGCGTTCAGTTTTCTATAAATATATATATTCAAAAGGAAGGAGAAGTTGGGTGTGATACATCAACAGTTAAATATATATATTCAATCCAAAAGCTTAAGCCTAAGGGTGACGACCAACAACTTGATGTTTTTCTGCACCAGTTTAATGAATTTATTGTTTAACTACGGGATGTGTAGACTATATCAATTACCCTTGCATCTCATAACAAGATCCTCATGTGAGAGCTATACACATCAGCTATCATTCCCCTCTAATGTTTAAGTGCTTCAACATCAAGTGTGTTGCGGAGAACAACATTGGCGTCAACCACCATTAGAGCGAGGTTGACTTGGACACATGTCTCGTCTATTCAACGCGAGGGGCACTGTCGATCAAGACGGAACCATTGGAGTTCAATCATAGTGCGCCGCCATCTTTTAATAGCGTCTTTTAATGCTCGCATTTTAGTTTCACATAATTACTAGTTTTCCCACTGGGTTGGCCTAGGTGCTCCTTGGATTTCTCTCCCCATTCTACCCCTTTTCTTCCTCTTCTCTGCCCTCAGATCCCTAAGAAATCCCTAGTCATAACATTGGTCCGACTTGCCGTCTTTCAACTGCAAATCCCACCCGTTGCTTTCCTTGGATCGAATCACACGCCTATTGTGTAACTCACGCACCTGTGATGCATCGCACACGAACGAGACCCAATCAACTTTTACTTCCCTTTATTGAAGCTTGATTCCTTCTTCAATTAACTGAAGCACGTCTTGCGAGCATTCGTTCCTCACCCGATCCCATTGTTGTTCACGATCTTGTGATCATCCTTTGCTCCGATGATGGTGAGCCGACACTAGAATTTTATAGTTTCAACCTGCTCCACACGCGATCGATTGGCATGCTTTCGCACCTTTTTGGCCAATGCTTACGGTCGACTGGTCATCCCCTAGCTCTAACTTCCGACTGTCCACGTTGTCAAACCCTCGGCGCCGCCTCAGCTACCTTAAAGGAGGGGGACCAACAATCCATTCCATTCCACTATGGCGATTCTGCCGGCTCTTCACATTGTTGGCCATATAGCCGCCTAATCGCCTATGCCCACCACGCGTCCAATGATGCACAAGTCGAGCAATGCACCTTGATCATGGACTTGCTTCACGCCATACAATCGGACCAACCATCAACGGTCAACGGTGCCTTCGTTCTTGGATCCTCGATTAAGTCATTTTTATTCCACTCCTTACGTCCAACCTCCTAGCCTACCACGACCCCCATATTTCCAAAATGCCCACCATCGAAACAAACGCCACCTTAAACCACCACCCACCACCACTAAAACCCACATTCTCAAGCGGACTGTGAACTTCGCAGCAAATGACTCAATTTTCGTTGTAAGCACCCTTACTCACCCACTCATGACTTCCCAATGAAAGTGCTACGTGCAATTGTTGGGGATGATGAACTAGTGGTCACCTTAGTTGACTTTGAGGCCTTAGAGGTCCATAGACAGTGATCCCGCCACTGGACCGGGAGGACAATTTTACTTGTTCGATCTAGCATGCCTCTTTGCTACCAGACTTTCTGGATCCCGTCCTATGCAATTGACTGGAGAGATTCAGGGTCACTCCATATTGATTCTGATCGAAGCTGTGCGAGTTACACTTTTCTCTCCCAGAATCTGGGAACTCAAGTGTGTCTTCTGATCATACCGTCACAAGGTTTCGTTGTCCTATTGGGAGACGGTCACCACACATCGACGGGCGGCCTTTGCCGCCATCCTCAACTCCAGATGGGTACCTGTCAGATTATGACATTTTACGCTCTTCAACTATGGGGCGTTGACGTCATCTTGGGTCTCGCATGTCTACAAACACTGGGGTGGGGCATCTTTATCAATTGGGTCATGGTGGCGATGCCCTTCGATTGGAAAGGGCAACTGTAGACACTCACAGGGACGCCCCCTACAATGTTCGACAACATCATCTCGTCCTAGTCAAATGATTTCTCGTGTGGATTTCTGTGCAGCTTTTGGCTTCACGTCAAAGGCTACACCCGGAACTCTACTTATAATCTCGGAAGCTTTTCCTTGGGACAAGACATATTTCCCATAAAGAGATATCGTTATGGAGGATGGCGTTGACTTCGACTACCACCAGAGTGTGGCCGCCACAGTCACGCGGCATGTCTGTTCGAGGCGGAGGACGCTGCCGACCAGGATGTAACCATCGGGAACTAAATCATAGTATGACATCATCTCTTGATAACATCTTTTAAATCTTGCATTAATTCCTAGTTTGCCCTCGGGTCCTATTTAAGTGAGTGAATATATGACATATTTTGGATCAATTGGAAAAGAGCCTAAGGCTGGCCAAAGATGCTCCTTGGATTTCTCTCCTCCTTCTCCCCCTCTTCTCTCTCTTCCTAGGAAACCTCTAGTGGTAACAAAGTGACATCACATTGATAAGTATATTTTAGTTTATACATGTTTCTATTATATACCTGTAAATTTGTATAAAAACACTAAGACCTCCTTTCAATTTTTTGAGAAAATTGAGTTTCTAAAAGAAGAGCAACTTAACCAACATATTTTGTTATCTTCACCATTCTAAAAAAAAGTGATCACAAGTAGACCCTTAGTTTTTAATGTTAATGTACTTTACATTCCATAAACTTAATCAAATGGCTGATGCTTTGCTGTAGTGGTTTTGAGCTGCATATTAAGTTATCATCTTAGACTTTTATAAGCATGCCATAGCATCTTCATTTCTTTACTTCACCCCAAAGCAGAGGTTATATAACTCGCATCGTTTTAGGTATAGTTTTGCAGCGCGCCAGCATGTATATGTAAATCAGCATGATATTACTTGAAATAACTATAAAAATTTCCTATTGAGGATCCTTGTTTTATTTTGTCTTCTTCAGGCTATTAAGACTTATATTAAGAATTCTTATTGTCGAATCAGGTGAGGATCTTCGGAAACTAGAACGTGAGAAAGGAATTGTGATCCGCTTTATGATTGGCCATAGGTACTTCATTTTCCTTGATTTGTTCTCTAAAAAAGTTTTAACAACCCCTTGATCTACCTGTGCTTATTCTCCAATGAACTCTTTCATATATATTTTTTACTGCAATAAATCTTACTGGAGAACTCCTTTTTTCTTATTCATTACTGTTAATAGTTGGATTAACCTGATATATGTACACTACAGGTGATGAGTATGAGTGCACAAACACATTTGTACCTTTTAATTATAAATATTATGCATCTATTTTATACACCGTCCATAAATAGGAATATTCGTGAACAAAAAGTTGTCTAGAGGTAACATAAAACAGATCAACAAAATAATCCAAGAAAAAATCACAAGGATGCTCGCATAAAGCTAGGATAGTAATCTATGCATGCTCATATGATCCCTGGACCATATCATGGTCACACAATTCCCCATTAATAATAAGCTACCGATGGGAGGGATAACCAAGAGGCGATAAGAAAAATTAGATCGCCCATCTGATACTTAATGATAAAGATCGAAGTCGAAGAAGTCATAACCATTGGATTAGAGTCAAAAGACTCAAAACAAGTGGGTCCAGACAGCTTAGAAATGCATAGCCGCATGCTCGCCCTTGCAAAGGTTTTTATGATAGGGTCACTTTTCATGCAAGGGATTACTACTCCAAACGTGGGTTGTAAGAAAGGAGAATATAGGGATAGAATGCTTTCATATATTTTTTGTGTTCTTATTATACCAAAGGATCTCTTTACATAGACTCTGGGAAGGACAAGAGAGTAAGTTTATACATATAAGACATGAAATGTGAGAGAGACATTTTCAAAATATCCGCAGGTCAATGTTATCTACAGGAGCACTCTTCATTGCTATCCTAACGATATATTGAACAAGATAACTTGTTAGGTCAATTGGGCAACACTATTCCCAACAACTCGCTAAGTTAACTCTGCAACACTATTCAATAACAATTAAATTATAGAGTATGCACAAAGATTATTTTATAAAGATGGATCTCACCATTCACCACGTATTCAAAACAACCTCGCCCTCAAGGTTGGTGATGGGTTATTAGTGTGTGTGGGTGGAGAGGTCATCAATAAATTAGTAGTAACCATGCAGGGAGTCATTGGTGAAAGAAAAACCTGAGTGGTCTCTTGGAGGTGGTAGATGCAGGTGTGGTATCCGTGGTGGCATGAATGTTGTCAAAGGAGCATTAATGATAGAGGTGATAGTCGTTGCGAATATTGTTGTGGTCTATACAGAGGAAGCATTCGATATTGCTGTTTCTGTCCGGAAAGGCTCAAGCGATTGTTGAAGTTACAGAGTGGGGGATAAGGAGCGAAGGCGGTGGTTGGCACTTGGCGTTGTGGTAGCAAATGCATTGATGGAAGGTGTCACACAAGCGTGGATGCGATCATCAACACAAATTTAGATGCAATGGTAGAGGCGATTGTTGTGGATGTCGGATGATGAAGAGTCTCTAAGGAAGCATGGATGAGAAAAGAATGGTATCACAAAGGTGGAGTTGAAATGGATTTTTTGTAGATTTGGATGTTGATGTGGAGGTGGGGATACTGTTGTAGAAGGTGCACCAGTGAAGTTGTGGATGCATGCAGGGGTGGTTATTGATTGTGCGAATGAGGAAGCATTTAAAGATCAGTTGTGGCCTGGTGGTAGGTCGGAAATGAGAAGGGGTCAAAAGAAAAAAATCAAAGGCTATGTTCCTACCAAGTGTTGCATGAATTGTTAAACTTTTATCCAAGTCACTGAACTTAGTTCTCAGGTGACGGCTAATAAGCCAAAAACAACCATTCTCGTCCTCGTCCCAATACTTTTTTCAACGATATCTCCACAACCGCAACATCCGCACTGGAACCATTTTCCCTCTCGACTTCCACAGCTGCACCCATTCTCTCCCACTACTCTAGATTCCAGCATCAACTAAGGCTCTTTTCATCACTATTTCGCCCTCTCACGACATCCAATATCGCTCCCCTTAACCCCTCAAACACCACCTACATTCTCCACCATGCCAACCCTTCTAACCCCAACACTACAAACACCCAACTCTTCCCCTAACGAAATCTCCACTGGCCTCGACTTATCTACCCAAACACACAACATAGCTCAACTCCCACGGCCATCTCACCCAAGAACTTCCCACCATTTCACCACCTACCCTCATTTCATCTCAATTTACTGGAAGGAGGGAGAAACAACGGTTACGGGTAGTTTGGTTAGTTATTTGGTAGTTATTGAGTGGTGGGAGGGAGTTACGGACGATTATGGATGAGAAGGCAGTTATAGGTAGTGGGAAGGTAGTTACCTTGGCTTTGGCACCAAGGATCCACAGAATCGACACTGTGGGACGACCACGAGAGCCCGGAATTTCTGTCCAAAATCTGTAATCTCCCAAAATCTGCCCCTATACCCCTATTTGTAGACATTGAACTAACTATGGACGACCACGTCTGAAACATAAAACACTAAATGTACATGCAAAAAATACATCAAATACATAAAAGTATGCCATCGTCGTTCTGAACACGGCTACCGGCTCGGATTGTCTATTTGACGATCCTAACTCCGCCTCCCGTGTAAGTAGACTGGAGCAGGTTCCGATAAGGGTCGACCCACCCGTGAAATGTGATCCCCATAAAGCAGCATTACCAAGAGAAGCATCCTTTTATTTTGTAAAATATCTTGATGTAGTATAAGTTTGCATTCCTGTAGCTCCCTCGAAAGTTTCTCATTTATCAATTAATTATGTTTATACTTCTAATGTACAGCACTAACATATTATTTCCCCTTGATTTTCTGTTTTCCTTGGTGATTGACTAAGGAGCTAGTTTAAATATTAGAAAAATGTCAAATTAGCACTAAAATTCACTTTTGTCTACCGATGCACCTACCCCTAATATAAGTACTCCAAATCATAAAGCATTTCTTTGACATAAGACATGATGCCGTCATTGAGAAGCCACCTTTTAGACAAGCTATTGTTTATCAGAATGAACAATTTTTATTTCAACGGTAATCATATTTCTTGGTATAAATAATACATATAGTATGGCAAACAGTCAACATTAGCAGAAGTATAAATTTAGTTATAGTGCTTGGATCTGCTTAACCTTGTTATTTTTGGTTTTGGAACCAATATTATACGTATCTTCCCTTTGTCTTCCTGCTCTTCACAGGGAGTACTTTTCTTTGTTGTCCAGTAAGCAAATTGACATGCGAAAACAGAAAAAAACTGTATTCATGTATATACTTCTGCAATATATTTCTAGATTGTGTGAAGCTAATCTATGCTGCTTTTATCTTCCGGGTGCAACAGTAAATGATCTCATATGACACCAATTTTAATAATTAAAATGAGAACTTGATTTTTCATTTACAGTTCTATATCAAACAGCATCCTAGACAGGGCAATTGATTCAGAAGAAGAACAAAATAATGACTTCCTTAGGCTGGTAAGTCACTGTCTTTAAGCTGTGTACCTGAATAAGGCATAAATGGCTCTACCACTTTATTAAAGGCAACCATGAGTATTGTCAGGATCATGTCGAAGGCTATCACGAATTGTCCGCAAAAACAAAGATATTCTTTTCTACAGCAGTTACTCATTGGGATGCTGAATTTTATGTTAAGGTGGATGATGATATCCATGTTAACTTAGGTAGATGTTTAGTTTTGGTCCCTTTGTAGATTTCTCTCCTTATATTGGGTATTACAGTCAGTTTAACACTGTTGAATATATATTCTATACACTTGTGTTTCAGGTATTTTGGCTGCAACTCTTGCACGCCATAGGTCCAAACCGAGGGTATATATTGGTTGCATGAAATCTGGTCCAGTTCTTTCAAATATGTAAATCTTTCTTTCCTTCTCAAATCTTGAAATCGTGTTGAAGATATATTGCTAGCAAATCCGTATATTATTCTCATATAATTTATGTATGCTTGTATGAATTACTTGGATAAGTTTTGCTCTCCTATGTTTTAAGATGATCCAGAAAACGCATCTTTTAAAGTTCAAAATAATAGTATGCATACATTACATTCTAGAAAACACAGTTTAAACTTCAAAATTCTAATACACGTACATTACATGCACTACTCCCTTATTTTTAGAACTATTAATTTACACCTGCAATTTTGATCTAAGAATGATGTTTCCCAAAAACAAAGTTGCACATATTTTTAATTAGATAGTGTATATTTTTTAATTTTGTATAATGCACATGAGTGTTAATGCCCATGTAGTATCCGTTGAAGCCAAAATTGCTAGATCCAGTATAACCCAAATGTTGTGAGAATCTTCTGGTGAGTGATTTCTGGGTCACTACAAATATGCGAGAAATTAAATAAAATTGAAAGCGGGCGTTGAATTGTTAATAGGAGGTCCTAGTGTATCTGAGCTCATTTAAAAAACAGGAATATAATTGCTGCGAGAGAGAAAGGGGGTTTCAAGGTCTGCAGTCTGCCAAGTGCTAACTATGTCATTTCCTTCTACCACTGATAACTTTTTATAGGCTTATGAGCAGTGCAGTCGGGCAGCCTCAAGAATCTTGGGTAGCTTGACAATAAATGCGTGTAGGCACACCCGACGACCTATACACTTAAATTATTTGGGTTTAGTAATGGTCTAAACAAATTGAAGAATGTTGCTCAGAGATTGCGTCTACATGATATGATTTTTTGCATATGCCCTTACACTAAACCCTTGAAGGTCTGACGTAGAGTGCTTGCTAATGTTGGATGTGTTCTTTTGAGGAAGAAAAATGCCCACTCCTAGATGGTTGATTTGGCCAATCCCCCATGGGCTGTATGATTTCTTTGAGTTTCTCAGACTTGTCGATTTAATTCCTCTGAATGAATTTATTTGAATTTGACCTTTTTACGGACCATCCTTGGATAGCCGAGATCTTGGTATACTATTATCCATTTTCTTAGCTTTGGACAAGTGCTCAGAAAAAATTAATGTCGTAACCAAGGCCAGTTGGCCCGTGTTTTTATAAATTGAATGCTCAACTAGCTATTCTGTTCTCCTTGTTCTACTCCAGCCCTCTCAGTGATGTCCCTTTACTTTCAATCCTTGAACTATGCGATCCTTGTATTATGTGTGATGGCCCTCTTCATGATGCCCCTTGCTTCTTTCTGAAGAACAAATAGCTCAAGCAAGCTAATAGTTATGCGTATGAGGTGAAAAGGCGCAAACAATGCACTACCAATTCTTGCAAGAAGAGCGTGTATCCTTCTAGGAAGGAGGGGATGCTTTTGGCGAAGAATATTTCACAGAAATATCTGTCGTACTTGCAGCATCGGGGGCTACCTCCACGAATACCCCTTCTGCAAGAAATGTACTGAAGAACATTACTACATGACCTACACTGGCGAGTACTCTCATAGGGTCTTGACTCTACGATGAATTATATTAGGAATTTTCATCACCAAAAATTGAATAGGATCCCTCCACTACTATCACTCCGTCTCCATTTCCTGCGAAGCCCTGGAGAGACAAACGAGATCTCGACTCCCCCGTTTACTTCAATCCTCTATGTTGTTCTTATTGGTGGAACCATTGTCGCTGATGGTGCACAAGTTCCTCCGCCCTCTTCCACCATTGTGGATCCTGTTGTTGTTGTCTATGGGATGGTAAGCTTCTTTCTCTCCTTGTTTTGATTTTACTTCTTTGATATTATGTTGTTATCTCCTTTCTTTATCTGGTGTCGTTGAAGATCGATGGGGCGCAGGAAATTCATCGGGTTGCTGTTCAATAGGTGGGGGATGAAGGACGCGAAGAGCAGACTCGTGTGGGAAAGAAGAATCGAGGGGGAGGTCCGTGCGGGACTAGGGGAGGATGCACGACGGCGGGGGCATGCTGGATCAGGGCCATCGAAAGGAGGGAAATGGCAAGGCAGAGACGAATACAACGAAAGGCTCGAAAGATGCAGGTCGAAAGGTGATGCAGCCGTCGAAGGCGATGCAGTCGTTGAAGGAGTTGAAGCCGTCGAAGGCGATGGAGCGGAAGACGAGTAGTGGATCTGCTTGCAGTAAATCGCTTGGTAGATGCTGTGGAAAACGGGTAGCGAAACATATGAGATCAGTGGAGCGGGAAACGAAGCAGGTGGTCGATACAAGGAGACAGGTCCAATTAGGGTTTCGTCTGAATCCCTAAATTAGTGATAGGTCGGACCAATTGATAGATGCCACTATCATGTATGAAAAATTGTAGGATTCAACACCAAAATAGAGATACAAATGTCGACACAAGCTCGACCCGAATTCTTGAGGGTTGGTTCCCCCTAAGAGCCTCTCTCACCTATGAGAGACTAACACTCACTATGTCTTCCAAAGATAGAAAATAAGAGACACTACCATTCCCTTATATAGGGGAGTGGGACATACAAATTACAATAATTCCCCTCGGGCTACATAAGCAGAAGGAGACGCAACGCGTGGCCAGGAGGTCGTATCCGTATCAGAGCACTACCGTCTCCCTCCACAAGCAGCTCTACGCCCCGTCCTCGAGGCACATGTTGGGGTTGGAGGTTCATGGTGTTTCTACATCTCAGTAGCACAAGTATTCCAGAGGCACCTTGAAGCACCAAAAGGAAAAAAGTTGCACTAAAATTCACTACCAATTCTTGCAAGAAGAGCGTGTATCCTTCTAGGAAGGAGGGGATGCTTTTGGCGAAGAATATTTCACAGAAATATCTGTCGTACTTGCAGCATCGGGGGCTACCTCCACGAATACCCCTTCTGCAAGAAATATACTGAAGAACATTACTACATGACCTACACTGGCGAGTACTCTCATAGGGTCTTGACTCTACGATGAAGTATATTAGGAATTTTCATCACCAAAAATTGAATAGGATCCCTCCACTACTATCACTCCGTCTCCATATCCTGCGAAGCCCTGGAGAGACAAACGAGATCTCGACTCCCCCGTTTACTTCAATCCTCTATGTTGTTCTTATTGGTGGAACCATTGTCGCTGATGGTGCACAAGTTCCTCCGCCCTCTTCCACCATTGTGGATCCTGTTGTTGTTGTCTATGGGATGGTAAGCTTCTTTCTCTCCTTGTTTTGATTTTACTTCTTTGATATTATGTTGTTATCTCCTTTCTTTATCTGGTGTCGTTGAAGATCGATGGGGCGCAGGAAATTCATCGGGTTGCTGTTCAATAGGTGGGGGATGAAGGACGCGAAGAGCAGGCTCGTGCGGGAAAGAAGAATCGAGGGGGAGGTCCGTGCGGGACTAGGGGAGGATGCACGACGGCGGGGGCATGTTGTATCTGGGCCATCGAAAGGAGGGAAATGGCAAGGCAGAGACGAATGCAACGAAAGGCTCGAAAGATGCAGGTCGAAAGGTGATGCAACCATCGAAGGCGATGCAGTCGTTGAAGGAGTTGAAGCCGTCGAAGGCGATGGAGCGGAAGACGAGTAGTGGATGGCAGACTGCTTGCAGGAAATCGCTTGGTAGATGCTGTGGAAAACGGGTAGCGAAACAGATGAGATCAGTGGAGCGGGAAACGAAGCAGGTGGTCGAAACAAGGAGGCAGGTCCAATTAGGGTTTCGTCTGAATCCCTAAATTAGTGATAGGTCGGACCAATTGATAGATGCCACTATCATGTATGAAAAATTGTAGGATTCAACACCAAAATAGAGATACAAATGTCGACACAAGCTCGACCCGAATTCTTGAGGGTTGGTTCCCCCTAAGAGCCTCTCTCACCTATGAGAGCCTAACACTCATTATGTCTTCCAAAGATAGAAAATAAGAGACACTACCATTCCCTTATATAGGGGAGTGAGACATACAAATTACAATAATTCCCCTCGGGCTACATAAGCAGAAGGAGATGCAACGTGTGGCCAGGAGGTCGTATCCGTATCAGAGCACTACCGTCTCCCTCCACAAGCAGCTCTACGCCCCGTCCTCGAGGCACATGTTGGGGTTGGAGGTTCATGGGGTTTCTACATCTCAGTAGCACAAGTATTCCAGAGGCACCTTGAAGCACCAAAAGGAAAAAAGTTGCCAAGGCTCCCATACGCTTGGTGGTTGACGTTAACGAGACGAGTACCGACGAAGAACCCTATGGCTAGAAGTCGGCGGGCTTGGAACCACAAAATCATCCCTACTATGCGTTTGGCAAGACCAGGAGGCAGGAGGATGCTTCAGCCAGCCTCTCTTTGTCTGGGATGAGAGCAATCATGTCTTTTTTAGCACTGACCTTTCTTTCTAGAAGGCTCAGGTGTGGTAGGTGAGATGAGTCAGATGGGACGTGCGTCGGCCATTGAAGGAAGCGAGACGTGCTTTGATGGAGGCATGACCACATAATTTCTCTGATACCAAGTGGAATGCACAATGATGATTCAATTGGGCGGATTTTCTAAATAATAGTCATTGATGTTAGAAATTTACCTATATTTTGGTATATTGTTAGGAGAAAATACATAAACAAAAAATACAGAGAATAAATAGAAAATATAAATAAGCATAGTAAAGACCAAGTCTATTCAGCTTTTTTGCAACATCGTTATGCCTTTGTTTGTTGACACAGGAAAGCGAAATATTATGAGCCTGAGTATTGGAAGTTTGGAGAAGAAGGTAACAAATACTTCTGACATGCAACTGGCCAAATCTATGCCATCTCGAAAGACCTGGCAGCCTACATTTCTATCTACCAGTAAGTCCTAACTATTGTATAGTTTCACAGTCTAAACATTTGTGGCTCTAATTTCTTTTCGGTTTGCATAGGCTTATACTACACAAGTATGCAAATGAGGATGTATCTCTTGGTTCTTGGTTTATTGGGTTGGATATTGAGCATATTGATGATCGGAATATGTGTTGTGGAACTCCACCAGGTGCAATCTCTTTTCCTGTAATTTTTATTTTGAGGACCTTAACGAGCACGTTTGATCACATTTATTGGTACCCCTTCAAGATTCATTTGAATTTTTTTCTAGAGGCACATTTGCACTATAGAAAAATGAAATGAAGTTAAAAGCATCTTTCCTACTTTACCACTACTAGCATCACACTTTCTCATCAGTACCAATTGTTTGCTTAAGGTACTCGCAGCATCATGGAATATGCTGTCAAGTCCGTGCACCTTGTCGTGCAAGACATCTTTACGAGATTGAAGGACAAAAAATCTCTCATTTCATGGACAGTTTAAAACTAGCGATACGAGATCTCATTGGCGCATTGCATTTCTAAAGCAACAGAGGCTAGAAATCATGCCCTGCAAGACGAGAATTCTTCAAGAGAATTGAGAGTCTAGTGGCAAAACTCTGTGGCAACCAGGCTCAATGGAGCAACATAGAAGTCAAGCAATGGATAAAACCTAAAAAGATAACCCTTTGATGGGAAGAAATAGAGAAGTAGGTCAGGAAAGTGATGGAGAAGTTGCTAGCAAAAAAATATATACAATTAACTACTCACCATGACAAACTCATATGTAAACCCTTATTCAATATGTCTGTCAAAAGCAACATGTCAAAGGTATGTGGCATACTTAGATCAGGAAAAGTCGGGAGATGACCACTCTGATGATGATATACGCAGTCTGGAGACCCTGAGGAGGAGGTCACTCTTGGAGTGGTGTGTGCGAAAGATCATTATTGCTCTCAGTTGAAATAAATAAAGCTTTTCTCTTTAATTTCTAATCTTATTACAATGTTACATTGCTCCCTTATATATACACATCAGAGGGGAACCAAATACATGATCTGAGATGTGAGACTAAATTGAACAGGAGGAGTCGGCTATACGCACAACAATTGGTGTTAAACGCACACCAATTACCAGCACTCCCCCTCAAGGTAGGCGAAAGATATCCACTAAGCCCATCTTGTCACACAACCTCGATAAATCCAGTGAGTTAAGTCCTTTAGTTAGACAATCGGCTACTTGGTCTTTTGTAACCACATGTCCAAGCTTCAGTACCCCGCTATACAACTTCTCCTTGATGAAGAATCTGTCGATTTCTATATGTTTAGTTCTGTCATGTTGGACGGGATTATTTGCAATGTTAATAGCTGACTTGCTGTCACACCACAATGTCATTTTTCCTCCTTGATCTGTCTTGAGTTCAACCAGCAGGGCTTTCAGCCATAACATTTCCCCCACACCTAAGGCCATGACCCTGTACTCTGCCTCGGCTGTAGATCTCGCAACTACAGCCGGCTTCTTGCTTCTCCAGGAGACGAGATTGCCCCCTACAAACATGCAATATCCTGACGTGGACTTCCTGTCATCAGCGCAACTAGCCCAGTCAGAATCACAATAGCCCTCGATGTTTAAATGTCCATTCTTCCGGAATATCAACCACTTTCCTGGTGCACTCTTCAAGTACCTAAGGATCTGATACACGACATCCATGTGACCTTTCCTAGGATCATGCATATAACGGGCCACCACACTTACAGCGAAAGCTATGTCGGGACGTGTGTGGCTCAGATATATTAAGCGGCCTACCAACCTTTGGTACCTCTCTCTATCAATTGGCTCTCCTGCCTCAGCACTGAGCTTGTTCTTTTGATCAATAGGGGCAACTGCCGACCTGCACCCCAACATCCCTGTCTCTTTGAGCAGATCTAGCACATACTTCCGTTGGGATAGAACGATCCCTTCTGCACCATGAGCTACCTCAATCTCCAGGAAGTATCTTAGTTGCCCCAAGTCCTTTACCTCAAATTCTTTGCCCAACTTCGTCTTCAGCTGATCAATTTCGCTCTCATCATCACCTGTAATAATCATGTCATCCACACACACATCGAGCATTGTAGTGTGAACTCCATGTTGTCTAAAGAACACTGTATGGTCAGCATTGGTTTGTTGATATCCCATGCTAACCATGACTCTCTTAAACTTGTCAAACCAGGCTCGAGGAGACTGTTTTAACCCATATAGAGACTTCTTGAGTCTGCACACCTTTCCTACAGTTTGGTCCGTTCCAAAGCCCGGTGGTACCTCCATGTACACTTCTTCCAATAAATCCTCATGAAGAAAAGCATTCTTCACGTCGAGCTGATGTAATTTCCATCCCTCATTTGCTGCCAAGGATATCAGTGTCCGTACTGTGCTCATCTTTGCGACGGGTGCAAAGGTCTCATCGTAATCGATGTCATAAGTCTGACACTATCCTTTTGCTACTAATCGAGCCTTGCAGCGCTCAACCAGACCCTTTTGGTTTTGTTTCACAGTGAAAACCCGCTTGCATCTAACTGCCCTTTTGCCTGGTGGTAGCGACACGAGATCCCATGTTTTATTCTTTTCCAATGCCCCAAGTTCTTCTAGCATTGCAGCTTTCTATTGTGGATCTTCCTTAGCAACCTGCCAACACTTGGGAATAGAGACAATGTCCAAAGATGCAATGAATGCTCCATGTATACGTGATATGTGAGAGTAGGAAACAAATTGAGCAATATCACGAGGAAACCCGTATCGATCAGGTGAGACTCCCGCATTCCTGCGGGAACTCCTCCTTACCGGTGTGGGAGTGGGAATAGTGGGATGGGGAACTATATCACCTGTAAATTCGGAGATTGAGGTGGATGAAGTAGGTGTCTCAGGAGTCGGTGTAGGTAGAGACAAGGGACTTGGCACAAGTGGTACTGTAGGCATTGTAGGTACTATAGACTCGTTCTGCTGCCTCCTTCTTGTATACACTCTTAGCTCCCCCTGAACTTGAGGTCTTCTATCCGCAGAGTCATGCTCTTCATGTTCCAGCGTCACATCCAACTCTATGCCTTTTTGCATAAGTGGATAAGGGATACTTACTATCCGTTTCTCACCACCACTGTTATCCTCCCCCTCTCGCATCATATTGCTTGTAACGAGTGGGTCCTCTAGTGGCGAGTTAACTGGAGAAGAATAATATGACTCACATTCTCTAAATGTGACATCCATACCGACGAATAATTTTTTTTTCCACTGGACTCCAACACACGTACCCCTTTTGGGTAGCCGAATACCCAACAAAAACACACTTTAGAGCCCTTGGATCCAGCTTTCCCATATTGGGTCTATTATCATGTACAAAGCATACGCAACCAAAGGTCTTGAGAGGTAAAATCTCTTCCTTCTTTCCTCGCAACACCTCAATTGGAGACTTCCAATCCAGTACTCGCGAGGGCATGCGGCTGTTAGGACAACCTGCCCCCACAAGTACTTTGGTACCTTCATTGATATCATCATGCTCCGGGTTACTTCTAGAAGGTGTCTGTTCTTCCATTCGGCTACTCCATTCTGCTCTGGTGTATATGGACAAGTGGTTTGATGTTGGATTCCTTGTGAGGACAAGTACTCTCCAAATGCTCTGTTAGTGTACTCTGTCCCATTGCCAGACCGCAACACCCTCACCACTGCACCATATTGAGTTTGAACCCCTTTTGTGGAAATCCTTGAAGCAGGCGAATACATCACTTTTGTTTTTCATTAGATAAAGCCAGGTGACACGAGAGAAACAATCAATGAAAGACACAAAATACCAAAATTCATTCACAGTTGGTGTGAGACATGGTCCCCAAACATCAGAATGCACAAGATTAAAAGAATGAGAACTCCTACTACCAGAATTGGAATGAGTTTTTGGTATGTTTTCCTAACTCACAAGCATTGCATACAAGTTTGTCATGATTCGCTTTTTTAAACAAAATGGGATACATTTGACTTAAAGCAACAAAAGAAGGGTGACCCAGACGCCGATGATAAAGTAGTAGCAAGTCCTCCACGCTACTCTTGTCTCCTGCAGTACACTTTATAACAGTTGAAAGAGCCGAGTCTATACTTTCTGATGCGGAGCATAGGCGAGGACGAGCTTTGGGCCCATTCGGGGCTGATTTGGCGACTTACCATATATGGCGTGTCCGGATCGACAATCCGACTCCGTGGATGCGTTCGGATTCGTGTTGCGAGTCGATTCCATATATAACATTATGTATTTTGAGTTTTATTTCATGTAGTTATGACATCGGAACCGCCGGCCAATCATAGCCGTCGATTTCGGTTGCGTGGATGCGTTCGGATTCGTGTTGCGAGTCGATTCCATATATAACATTATGTATTTTGAGTTTTATTTCATGTAGTTATGACATCGGAACCGCCGGCCAATCATAGCCGTCGATTTCGGTTGCCCTAATATTGTTTTTCTTATAAATAGATCTTTAGGGCTGCTGTAATTTTATTGCTGAATGTGTGGAGAGCTTCTTCCTTCATTCCGGTGATCCCCTCTGCGGTGCCGACTCCGTGGAGCCCCCTTGGTGACGATTCCTTGGGTAAGTTTGTGTCCTATCAATTTCTCCTTCCATTATTCCCCTATTTCCCCCCGCTGTCCGGCCACCACTGCCCTGAAATTTTCTTTCCAAGATCAGCCGTTCCACTGTATTCCTCACCCAGATCAGCCACTTCACTGTTGATGACTTTTAATGAAATTAACTATTCATTTCCTATGGTTCTAAGGCATTTTCCCCTTCCCTGAACAGCCTCCGGCACCTCTTGCCGCCCCCCTTCAGCCGCTCCTCCCCTTCCCTCCCTGTGCTGTCCAAGACCCGCCACCAGCCCCTCCTCCCTGCTGTCTGCCGCCAGCCCAACAACCGCCCCCTTCAGCAGGCCACCACCCCTCTTTCCCCACCCCGTCCGGCCGCCCTAGTCCCTTCCTCACGTGCATCCCCCTGCCCCAAACAGCAGCCCCTGCCACCCACAGTCCCAGCCCCCTTACCTGTTCATCGCCGGCAGATCTGTCCAGATCCAGTCCCGAGCTCCGATCCAGCACTCCAACACCTCCAGGTTTGCTGCCAGCATTCCCCCATCCGAGGAACCACCTCCCAACAGCCAGCCATCACCAAAACTGTCCAGATCTGGGCATTCCAGCCCAGATCCAGCCCCTTCCCTCTCCGATCCAGCCCTCCTAATTCCCAATCAGCCTTCCCCTTACCCGATCCGGTCCACCAACCACCGGAATCCCTCTTTGAGCCCTCCAAAGTTCAAATTTTCTTTATTTACAGCAGTCCCTAATATTCTTGTTGTGTTCTTGTATTGGTATTTGGTTATAAGACATTGTTATCGTTTGGATTATTACATGCTTGCTTGGATGTTCATCTTATTATAGTTATTTGTGTCTGGATTAATCTCTAACTGCAGGAAGGAATTATTCGTCGCGCGCTCTATCTTTGGCCCTCCCCGCGGAGGGAAACCAAAGCTTGTTCGCTTAATAAATTATCTTGCCTTGCTTAGAATTATTTGCGTGGGATGTTAATGTTTATTATCTAATTTGTGATTAATCCGTCGGGCTTTGCATAGCATGTAGGTTAGGTCGCATATTTCTCGCCGCCTATAGATTCGTTCTGCGTCAATTGGTATCAGAGCCAGGTTACGCGCTCTTTTTGATACGCAGTCGTAGAGTCTATAGGTTTTTCATTATGTCTAGGTGTCACGATTATCACGATTATTCCTCCCCTCACTTTGGAGGTCTCGAGTCCACTAGCACCCGCTCTCACAGAGCCCCGTCAGGGAGATCTTCACGTTACTACGACGATTATTTTCAATCGTAGCACACCACTTTTAGAGATCATGTTGGCCCACCGACACGACCCCACTATGGTAGAGACGATCAATATGATGATTGTCGTCGTTCTTATCCGTACATACGAGCGGATCGTGTTGATCCTTCGACACGACTCGGTTACCTTAGGGATGATTATTATGAGGATCGTCGTTCCGAGAGAGATCTTGAGAGTCAGTTTCGTACTGCTGCCCCTTCCTTTGACGGCTCATCGAGTTCCGAGTCTTTCAGTTATTGGCTCGTGGATATGGAGTATTATCTTGACCATTTTGAGGTATTCGGTGAGCGTTGCGTCAAGTTTGCGAAACTTAGACTCTTAGATCAGGCGAGGCCCGTGAGCGAGACCGTCTACATCGCATCACTAGTTGGGTGGACATGAAGCGTATATTGTGTCAGAGGTATCTTCCATCGTCGTATCAGATTCGCTTGCTCGACCAATTATTTTCCCTTCAGCAAGGATCCATGTCCGTCGCTGAGTACAGGGATCGCTTTGATGAGTTAGTTGTGAGGAGCGATATCCGAGAGGACCCAGCCATGACCTCCTGCAGATTTCGGTCTGGCCTTCGATCAAACATTCGTACTAAGGTGGTTTATCATAGCTCGAAGTCCCTCGAGCAGACGTATCAGCTTGCCCTTCGTTACGAACAGTCTTTGAGATCCGCAAGAGTTGGTCGGTTGGATCCTCACTTTGACCTATGCAGTACGAGCTCCTCCCACACCGAGGACACCACTCTGCCTACCATTGTTCCATCAAACATGGCAGAAGTGATACATGATGCAGATTGCTCTCACCCCAGTGAGGTGCTTAGCCCAGTGAGTGACCTATTTCTTGTTTTTGACCCGTCTCACGTGACCCCGACTGAGAGTGAGCCTGAGCGACCTCCCGAGCCTATAGTGTCGTGCCCCTCACCCACACCACCACCTCTGGCATGTCATGGGTTGACTAGCACCCCTACCCTGGGCTCATGTCTTGACACCGCACCCATAGACCCATTCTTGAGCGTAGATCTATGTCGCTCTCCCATTGTCTTTACCCTCAATCACATCACGACCGAGAGCCCAGAGCCTAGTGTTGATCTCGTAGTGTCCATGTCATCCATTCACGGGGACACTACCCCTTATGTTGGTACTCATCTGGAGGACCTTGAACCTAGTGACGAGTTCCATGACGAGCCCCCAGTTGAGCCTCCTGATGATCCCCCACATCCTGATGAAGATGAGATTCAGGTGAGGCGCTTGTTTACGAGTTTCGAGTTATTGACGTCTCTTTCCCTATCATCTCTGGCCTTGCCCCAGAGGATGGATTGTGAGTGGACTAAGACGTATGTAGGGACTACCTTGAGCACACTAGAGCCTGCTCATATTTTGAGGACCTACGTTATGACACATCTCACTCGTGATGAGTTTTGGGACACGCCACCCGCTGACCCACCCGATGAGTTCTTTCTTGTCGGAGACACTCACCACATCCTAGAGCCACGTCCTCTAGTCGGTGTACTCGATTTTCACTCAAGTGGTCGCCTCCTTCGCGATGGCTTTTCATACACACCCCCTGGTGAGCCCCCTGACGTGTCACGTTCCCTAAGAGACATCTCGCACTTTACGAGCTCGTATTTGAGTATAGTTGTCTCTCTCGATCATCTAAGCACTCGTCCCGCACGAGATGAGTTTTTCTACACTCCTCCGAGAGAGCCTCCTGATAGATCACCTCCTTTGGTAGATTTTCAAATGATTATTAGTCATTCCCATAGTGAGTATGTTGTGTCGATCATGTGTCATTTACATCATTTGTATGCGTCTGTTGAGTCGTTTTGTCATCATTTGCATGAGTCTGTTACGTCGTTTTGTCATCATTGGCATAAGTTTGTTGTGTTGTCTATTCATCGTTTGCATGTGCGTCATGAGTCGGCCCGACGAAGAATCCATAATGATAATAAATTTTGTAAATCACATGCGGATGTTCATTGGCAAGTGCAGGTACTTCATGAAGGCGAGCAGGTGATGGTGAGAATCTGCGTTGTGAGGCTCCGTGCGAGTCCGTGCGAGGCTTACTAAAAGCTTGAGCGTTAGGCGAATGAGTCTCTACTCAGCCCTGAGGCGCATCAGGACAAATGCTTATGAGTTGGACATCCCCGCGAGCATGGGTACCCATTCTGTGTTCAATGTCGAGGACCTGACGTCATACTTTGCACTTCACGAGTATTTATGCCCACATTTTGGCGCCCCTCCTGAGCCTTTACCACAGTTTTTACCACCCACCACTCAGTCCACCCCCGAGTCATTGACACCGCATTCATTGCCCCGCTCTCAGCCCACCTCTGACCTTTACTTACCCGGGATTTTGTCCCCAACGGCTTCACCATTGGCACCTCAGACCCCACCGGATCCTTCTACTAGTGTGTTGAGAGATGAGCTTGATCGATTCGCCCCCGGACTTCGACTTCAGTACGTCCGTCTCCACTCATCGGGGATGGAAAATTTTCAGTCTGGAGCAGTTGATTGGCGAGGCCACTTTTCAGCGACGACACTTGGTCAACCTCTGGCGGGCTTCTTCGAGTTTTACCTGGCATGCGGCGAGAGAATTCTGACCCCTATTCATCGGGAGATGAATTCTTTCAAGTCGGGGAGATTGATGCGGAGCATAGGCGAGGACGAGCTTTGGGCCCATTCGGGGCTGATTTGGCGACTTACCATATATGTCGTGTCCGGATCGACGATCCGACTCCGTGGATGCGTTCGGATTCGTGTTGCGAGTCGATTCCATATATAACATTATGTATTTTGAGTTTTATTTCATGTAGTTATGGCATCGGAACCGCCGGCCAATCATAGCCGTCGATTTCGGTTGCCCTAATATTGTTTTTCTTATAAATAGATCTTTAGGGCTGCTGTAATTTTATTGCTGAATGTGTGGAGAGCTTCTTCCTTCATTCCGGTGATCCCCTCCGCGGTGTCGACTCCGTGGAGCCCCCTTGGTGACGATTCCTTTGGTAAGTTTGTGTCCTATCAATTTCTCCTTCCATTATTCCCCTATTTCCCCCCGCTGTCCGGCCACCACTGCCCTGAAATTTTCTTTCCAAGATCAGCTGTTCCACTATTCCTCACCCAGATCAGCCACTTCACTGTTGATGACTTTTAATGAAATTAACTATTCATTTCCTATGGTTCTAAGGCATTTTCCCCTTCCCTGAACAGCCTCCGGCACCTCTTGCCGCCCCCCTTCAGCCGCTCCTCCCCTTCCCTCCCTGTGCTGTCCAAGACCCGCCATCAGCCCCTCCTCCCTGCTGTCTGCCGCCAGCCCAACAGCCGCCCCCTTCAGCAGGCCACCACCCCTCTTTCCCCACCCCGTCCGGCCGCCCTAGTCCCTTCCTCACGTGCATCCGCCTGCCCCAAACAGCAGCCCCTGCCACCCACAGTCCCAGCCCCCTTCCCTGTTCACCGCCGGCCAGATCTGTCCAGATCCAGTCCCGAGCTCCGATCCAGCACTCCAACCCCTCCAGGTTTGCTGCCAGCATTCCCCCATCCGAGGAACCACCTCCCAACAGCCGGCCATCACCAAAACTGTCCAGATCTGGGCATTCCAGCCCAGATCCAGCCCCTTCCCTCTCCGATCCAGCCCTCCTAATTCCCAATCAGCCTTCCCCTTACCCGATCCGGTCCACCAACCACCGGAACCCCTCTTTGAGCCCTGCAAAGTTCAGATTTTTCTTTATTTACAGCAGTCCCTAATATTCTTGTTGTGTTCTTGTATTGGTATTTGGTTATAAGACATTGTTATCGTTTGGATTATTACATGTTTGCTTGGATGTTCATCTTATTATAGTTATTTGTGCCTGGATTAATCTCTAACTGCAGGAAGGAATTATTCGCCGCACGCTCTATCTTTGGCCCTCCCCGCGGAGGGAAACCAAAGCTTGTTCGCTTAATAAATTATCTTGCCCTGCTTAGAATTATTTGCGTGGGATGTTATGTTTATTATCTAATTTGTGATTAATCCGTCGGGCTTTGCATAGCATGTATGGTTAGGTCGCAGATTTCTCGCCGCCTATAGATTCGTTCTGCGTCACTTTCCCTATCCAGGTACCACAAGCCACTATGTCATGTGCCAGTCCCAAGTCTCCCGCCTGTCCCTTTCTCCTGGAAGATCACCTTCGGGATATCAAACAAAACAACACATTTTAGTTGAGATATAATGACACTAATGGATAAGAGATTCATAGGAAAGGAAGGAGCATGCAAAACATTGGACAGAGTCAACGTGTTGGTGCATTGCACAGTGCCCTTACCAACCACTGGCTGAGCAGTGCCATCAGCAGTTTGAATGCGTTTTGGGACTGCTAGGGGAGTATACGAACGCAATTCCCTAGCATTCCTAGTGACATGTCGAGAAGCACCAGAATCGATTATCCAATCTGATGATTTAGTGGTCGATATGGATGCAAGGGGAAGTGTATCACCAGTACCTATGGTGGAGTGAGCAAAAGAGGCAATATTACCCATAGACGTAGTGGGTGTGCCATCCATCTCACATTTCTGCTTCCTTTGCATTAGTTGGTGGTATGCATCCAAAATCTCATGCTCATTTGGGTGACCCATATCAGCAATACCTTCTTCTGCCACTTCCTCGCTTATCGTGAGATTCGCCCGATAGCCTCCTCGTCCACCACCTCTACGACCTCCACGACCGCGTCCACGACCTCCAAACTTTCCCCTTCCACCTGCATCCCGCTCTTTTGGTGGCTTGGGACAAGTTATCCGGAGATGATCTATTTGGCCACAATTGTAACATTATCGCGTCTCACTCTTGTATCCCTCGTGCCCTTGCTTGGTGACCGCTAGGGCCGATTTCTCTCCCGGAAGAGTGGTTCCACCAGACTGGAGCCTAACCCTGCTCTCCTCCTGCATCATGGCTGAGATTGCTCATCCAGGGAGGGAATCTTTGGCTGAGCGAGCAACATCGCATTCCTTTGCTCAAATGTCGGATTCAACCCCCTCATAAAGTGCATAATCCTCCGCTGAGCATCTCGCTCCTCCTTTGTGCATTCAGGGTCTTTGCAGCATGCGGTTGGAGAGAAATAATCATAGTCTGCCCATAGTCGCTCTAGATCTATGACATACTCCTGGATCGAGCGATCTCCCTGAGTTACAGTCTCTATCTCCCGCTCGATCTGGAACACGCGCATGTTGTTGTCGACTCCTGCGTAGAGCCTGTGTAACTTCCCCCAAACATCGCTTACAGTCTCTATGCCATCCACCGTGATAGCGATAGATGCGATCATTGAATTTAGGAGCCAAGTGTGTAACAGACTGTGCGTAGTTTTCCACTCATTGTATCCATCTGAGTCTTTCTCTAGCTCCCCCTTCTCGCCAGTCAGATAGTCCTCCAGGTTCCTTCCGGAGAGAGCCCTCTTTACCCGTCGCGACCAGCTCAAGTACGTGGCTGGTCCATCGAGTTTCAGCTCCACAGGAGGGAGATCGAGCTTCACCGGAGGCGGTTGCGACTGAGCGGATCCTTCGCCTTTGGACATCCGTAAGAAGTCGAAGAACACCTTGAGGTCTGCCTCCTCTAGTTTCACCACTAATTTCTCCATGAGTAGCACAACTATTGATTTATTGAATTATTTATTTATTATAATTTCTCCGCTAATTTCTCCTTGAGGTCTGCCTCCTCTAATACTCCTGTCGAACCTCTTGCGCAAGTGCCCCGACACGCGTTCCTGCCGCGACTCCGGCGCCTTCGCCGCACCTCACGTGCAAGCACCACACCTCCCGCAAGAAGAAGCTACTCCTGCCCACGCGCTCCTCCTGCCGCTGAAGAAGCTGATGACAGAATTGCGCTTCCTGCCGCAGAGGATGTTATGCCGATGACAGAAGATCTACGTTCGAAGAAGAAGTTGCTCCTCCTGTCACGCCCCTGCGCAAGTACCGCGCCTCCTGATTCAGCCGCACCTCCTGTGCACTTCCTGCGGCGCTAACGCCACACAGGGCTCGCGATCTGCCATGCTACTGCCGCGCACGCTTTGCCGCGCGCGTTCTGCCGCGCGTTCTACGCGCTCAGCTGGACGCTCCGCCGTGCTTTACGCCGTGCTCAAGTGCTCGCGGCACTGCTGTGCACCGTGTGCAACCACTGCGCTCAAGTGCTGCCGCGACTGCGCAACTGTCGCGCTCAACTGCTGCGTGGTTGCGCGGTTGCGCGCCTTCTGCGGTACGCGTGTTGAGCGGTTGCGCTCCTGCCGCGGTACCTCTCTACCGCGGTTCTGCCTCTTCGCCGAGCACCGCGCGTGCGTATTCTTTGTGCTCCAATCCTCCCGCAATCCAATCCGCGGATCCGAACCTACCTCTGATACCAAGTTGAAATAAATAAAGCTTTTCTCTTTAATTTCTAATCTTATTACAATGTTACATTGCTCCCCTATATATACACATCAGATGGGAACTAAATACATGATCTGAGATGTGGGACTAAATTGAACAGGAGGAGTCGGCTATACGCACACCAATTGGTGCTAAACGCACACCAATTACCAACACTCTCAATATGATGACCCAATTTGAAGTTATGATCAATGGCGGAAGTCAATATAATATTATAATTTGGCACATGATCGAAGTGGATTGAAAAAAGTGGCACACCCAGACCTTTATTTTATAGGTTGGGCCTAAAAATCACCAAGTATTTGAGTGTGTGGCAGAGGTTAAGTAACTTACTATATTTGTACCCATACAAATGAGATCTACTATGATGTGTTGGAGGGCCTCGACGTCGGTGTCAAGCGTAATAAGCAATTAAATACATATCACTCTTATCCTATCCAAGAAAAATGTTTAGAGTTGACCGACCGCACCTGGAAAAATAAGTAAAGTTGATTGACTCTGCAAAGGAGGCCGTGAAGGAACTAAAGCCGGCGTGATAAGTTTGTGTCTCGGTTTTGAATGGTAGTATTGAAAGTAAGATGTCACGGACTTGTCCACTTGGCCAAGTTGCTCGCAGCCTTAGCTCCTCTTGCGACCCCTCACAACTAGCTAAGTCAATCTCACTCCAACTTTACCTATGACAGAGAAGAGTGGAGAATGGGAAAGAGAACACAAGAGCACAAGAGAGTCGAAAAACTCAAGAGAACTTGAAAACATTACTAAACTTAGATGATCACAAACGAGAAGCTTCCTCCTTATATAGGACCCATGGAGATTTCCCTCCAAAGAATGAACAATTTGGATTCCTACTTCTCTAAAGTATTCTACCATTTCTACGGTTTATAATACTCATGAATAATCAATATTCTTCCAGAATATTTCACATGGGGGCACCCCATAACCATCTACTCTAAACTCTTTTATCTCCTTCTAGTGTCTTCTACATAATTCTTGTGTGTACAATATTGTCCTCATGATCAAAATGGATAAGTAAATATGGTCCTTAGGCTGAGTTTTAACATCAGCCCATAACATTCTCCATCAACTAACCTGACTATTCCCTCATCACCTTAAACTGCTGGTTGAAATCCTTGAACTGCCATAAATCTTGAAGTGTCTCCCATGTCGCCTCCGCCTTTGGTTATCCTTTCTACCTGATCAAGAATTGTGTGCTTGGCAACACACCTCATCGTCACACAACCCTCCTCAAAAGTGCTTCGTTTGCTTCCTTCTTTAAAGAGTTTGCCATCAAATGAGGTGCTCTCTGTGATTCCCCTCTTTTTGAGTCCTTTGTGTCTTCATGGTGGAATTTAACTTGGTCACATGGAAAATCGAATATATCTTCAAAGAATTTGTTAAGTCAAGGCGATATGCCAGATCGCCTACCTTGGAAATTACCTAAAATGACCCTTTATAACTCCTCATCAATCCCTTGTGCATAGCTCTCAGCGCCTTGAATTGTTGAGGTATGTAGGATAATGCTGAAATCTTGTATATCTTTGTTATCCCAAATACAATGTATGAATATAAATATATAAGAGGGAGAAAGGGAGAGGAAGTCCTTATACATGATGTGAGATTAAAGAGAAGAGAGAGAAATAGACAAATAAAAAGGCTCCCAAACGGGCCTTTACATGGGCTTTTCTAACACTCCTCCGCAAGCTGGAGCGTACAAGTCGTAGGCACCCAGCTTGGACAGGAATTGATAAAATAGGGTACTTGGTCATTTTTTGGTGAGAATATCAGCCAAGCTTTCAGATGTCGGACTCATGTCGGTTTTGGTTTTTTATGTCGGATGTCAGATTGCGGGGGATATATCGGGGACATTTCAAAATGTCGGATTTTAATTATATATATATGTTTTTAATTAGATGATATTTATTTTTTCTAATTAAGGGCAAACTCAAATTCATATGAGAAGATTAAACTACTAACTAATATTTAATAAATTTATAATAAATAAGAAATGTTGCAACTTCACAAAATCATTTTAAAGTATCAAACATTTAAACTAGAAAGTACATTCATACCTCAGCTTATTCCCAAAATATTAATGCTCCACAAAATCTGCTAGTCTAATATATATCTACAATATTATTTTCCCGAAATCAATGAATAAACATTTGAGTAAGAACTAAGTGCAGCGGGAGATCGATCGAGCAGCAGCAGTGCAACGGGAGACGGGATCGATCGAGCAGCAGCAGAGAACAACGGGAGGATATGGGATCGAGCAGCAGCACCGGGAATAAACTAGGATCGATCGAGCGACAGCAGCAAACAACAGAGAACATCGAGACTTACAGTGCTTGCGGGAGATCGATCGAGCATCAACAGTGCAGCGGGAGACGGGATCGGGATTTTAGGTTTTACGGGTTCGAGAAATGAAGTGAACCGGGAGAAAATAAATGGGGTTTTAGTATTTTTTTGGGTGCTATTAACCATTAATAGGGTGATAATTAAAAATAAATGTTAATAGTTAATGTCGCCGCCATAAATCGCCATAAACCGACATGTCTGACCGACATGTCCGACATGTCGGCCGCCATACTGGAAAACGTCATTTTTCTCATCTGTGTCGCTAACGTTGTGATTTCCCCTCAAAAATGACATGTCGGCCGGCATTTACAAGCTTGATATCAGCAACTTGGTATGTACCTGGAACATACTTTAATTCTATCTTCTTCAGTTGAACTTTCTCCCGGATGAAGTGACAGTCTACTTCAATGTGTTTCGTTCTATCGTGGAAGGCCGGGTTCTTAGCTATGTGTAAGCTTGACTGTCACATAGTAGGATAGCTGGTGAGGAAAGTTTTACTCCTAAATCAGCAAGGAGACTTTCAAGCCATGTGAGTTCAGAGACAACGGATGCATCGACCGATACTCTGCCTCAGCTGAAGATCGAGCAACCACAGTTTGCTTCTTACTATGCCAAGTAACAAGGTGACCTCCATAGTAGGTGCAAAATCCACTCGTAGACCGCCGATCATCTAGGGAACCAGCATAATCTGCATCTGAATACGCAACCAATGTTGGAGTAGAAGACGAGGTTTTGTATACCAGCCCTTTACCATGGGCTGTTTTTAGATATCTTAAGATGCGTTCGACAGCCTGAAGATGGGACCTTCGAGGGGAATGCATAAATCTGCTGACAATACCAACAACAAATGATATATCTGGTCTCGTGACTGTTAGGTAAATCAACTTTCCAACAAGTCGTCGATAGTACTCTGGATTTGGAAGAGCAAGATCATTATCAGAGGCATGCACACATAACTTGTGATTGACATCTATAAGAGTGTTAATCTGATTGCATCTAGAGTAGCCAACATCCTGAAGAAGATCGAGACTGTACTTCCGTTGAGAGAGGACAAGTCCATCAGGACGCCTCGCGATCTCAAGACCGAGGAAGTATCAAAGGTTCCCCAGATCTTTTGTTTGAAAAACAAAGCTAAGATATTTGACCTCTTGTATCCCCCTTTGAATCATTTCCAGTGATTATGATGTCATCAACATATACCAACAAAAGAACTGTTCATGTTGTTCGATGTCGAGTGAACAGGGAGAAGTCTGCCGAGCTGCGAGTAAAGCCAACCTCCCGGACAACCTTACTGAATTTGTCAAACCATGCTCGAGGGGATTGTTTGAGACCATAGATGGACTTCTTAAGATGACAAACTCGGGACTCCCCCGTGGTCTCAAACCCGGGAGGCTGTTGCATGTAGACTGTTTCCTGCAGATCACCATTTAAAAAAGCATTCTTGATATCCAGTTGGTGTAAGGGTCATTGGCGATGCACAACTACGGTGAGGAGGACCCGAACAGTGTTGAGCTTGGCTACTGGAGAGAATGTTTCCTCATAATCAAAACCGTGTTGTTGAGTAAAGCCACGTGCCACCAGTCGAGCTTTCAGTCGGGCAATGGTCCCATCAGGAGCATGCTTGATGACAAAGACCCATTTGCACCCAACGGGAGTCTGGTCTGGAGGGAGAGGGACCAGGTTCCATGTCTGGTTAGCCCAAAGGGCTGTCATTTCTTCTTCCATGGCTGCCCGCCAGCCTAGATGTTGAAGAGCGCATAGTCTCAGAGGTCGAAGCCGACTGCATTGGGGCAACGGAGCGAGGAGGGCGACGGGTGTAGACACGAATAAGAGGTGGTTTGTTGAGAGCAGGAGCAGGGCCAGGAAGGGGTATTGGTAGAGGAGTGGTAACTGGAATGACAGGTCTTGGGAAGGATGGTGGTGGAAGAGGTGTGGTTGGTGCGTAGAGGAAAGGTTGGTCTTCCTGAAAGGTAACATCTGCAGAAACAGTCACTTTTCGGGTAGTAGGAGAGTAGCAGACGTAGCCTTTCTGAGTATGAGAATAGCCGACGAACACATGTTTGGCTGCTCGGGGATCCAACTTATCCCTGGACGGGCCAAGTAGGTGGACGTAGCAGGTACAACCAAATATCCGAGGTGTGAGAGAATGTCGGAGTGGAAGGAAAAATGAGGCTAAACGGAGTAGCATTTTGGAGGACGAAGGAAAGGAGACAGTTAATGAGATAACATGTTGTTGACAACGCGAAATTCCAGTACGCTTTGGGTACCTGCATGTGGATCATGAGAGATCGAGCAACATCGAGGAGGTGTCGATTTTTTCGTTCTGCAACGCCATTTTGTTGGGGAGTATAGGCACATGACGTCTGATGAATTATCCCAAATTCAGAGCAGAGATTAGCAAAGTCGTGACTCGTATATTCGTGAGCATTATCTGTCCGGAGAGTTTTTATATTTTTGGAAAACTGCGTGCGAATCTCAAGGACGAAAGCCCGAAACACACGGGGAAGTTCGGAGCGATCACGAAGTAAATATAGCTAAGTTGTGCGAGAATAATCATCAATAAAGTTAATGAAATAGCGATAAACAGATATACTAGTAATTTTGTACGGACCCCAAACATCAGACTGTATTAAAACAAAAAAAACAGAGCTCCGAGTACAATGGAGGGGAAAAGATGAACGATGTTGTTTGCCCAAAATACAGGATTCACACTTAAAAGCAGAAAGAGAGATATCTGGTAGAGCCTTCTGAAGGACTGGAAGAGGTGCATGCCCAAGACGCTGATGCCAATCAACGGAGGAGACTGAGGAGAGGATGGTAGGAGAATCATCAAGAAGGTAGAGCCCATTTTGCAGTCGTCCTTTACCAATGATATTCTGCGTCCGTCGATCCTGCATCAGAAAAGAGGAAGATATGAATGTTACTGAGCAATCCAAATCTGTAGTAAGGCGACTAAAAGAAGGTAGATTAAACGGGGAACCCGGAACATGAAGAGCCGAGTGTAGAGAGAGAGAAAGTGAGAGGAATATCAGCAGAGCCGAAAACGGGAACGGTGTCGCCATTGGCTACTGTGATGTACTTAGGATGAGGAGCATCCAAGTAGTGATGGGGTGTCAACGAGGTGATATGGTGGGTGACACCTGAATCCACTATCCAGCCCGGACTAGTGGAGAGACAAGCAATACCTTCATTGGAGATGGAGGTGACGGAGGCAGGTGGGTGGCGGAGCATGCCTTGAAGTTGCTGGAGCTGGAAGCGAACTGCGTCAAGATCAGCACGAGTGGCAGAAGGATTGTCAGCGACAATATGAGCAGTTGGGTGAGGAGGACGACCATGCTTGTGGTAGCAGGTCGCCTCAAGATGGCCATCCTTTCGCAGAACGTACACTTAGGACGTGGTCGGCCTCCACCACCCCCGCCCCGGGATCCTGACCGTCCTCCACCAGTAGCGGGAGGGAGAGGAAGTAATAGTGCAGACGAGTGCTGGAGAAGGACCGATGAGGGAGGTCCAAGAGTATCCTGAGGCGGTGAGACTTTGAGCAACATGGAGCACACATCAGATAATGATGGGGTTGTAGCCGATGAAAGGATCTGCGCCCGAATACTCTGAAGGTGAAGCGGGACACGAGCCATCATCATGACAATACACACAACCTCTTTTTGAGCACGCTGAGCTGCTAGATCTGTAGTAGAGGGTTGATGTTGTATCCAGGCTTCTGCGAGAGTCTTGGCCCGAGCAACAAATGAGGTTAAGTCAGCCGCCCCGCCAGTGTCAAGGTTTTGAAGCTCGGTAATGATGTCATACTAGTGCTGAGGGCTGTCCTTGCCGGAGTACAAGGAGTGGAGTTCCTCCCACGTTGCCTTGGCCGTCTCGTGATACATGGCCATGCGGTAAGGTTCGTCATCAAGGGAGTTGAGAAGTCATGTCTGAACCCGACCATCGTTACACAACCAGTCATCAGTAGGAGCAGATGGGGGGTCCCTAGTGAGATGAGTCAGAAGCCCCTTGGCCTGATGAACTCGTCTGACAGAGTGCACCCACTCGACGAAGTTTTTCTACCCAGTCAGGGAGATGGTGGTGATTCTTAGTTCGTCGCGCAGTTCAGGAGTGGGAAGCAAGCTGGCTGCAGGAGAGGTAGCGGTCTGTCCCTCTGGGTGCACGGAGGGATCACTGGAGGAACCCATTGCAGAGAGGTCGGCAACGCTGAGGAGATCGCTGCTAGAGAGGAGCTTGCTGCTGGAGACCGCTGAGGGAGATCGCTGCTAGAGGCGGTTGCTGCTGAGGAGATCGCTGAATAGGCTGGCCGCAGGGAGGAGGTTGCACGATCTCAAGGAGCTCGACAGAGGAAGTGCTGCAGAGGGAGCTCGACACGATCTCGCTGAGAGGAGACCGCTGGAAGGATCGCGGTGAATTTGGCAGAGGGAGAAGAGCGGCAAGCCGCAGAGAAGAGAAGAGCGGCAAGCTGCAGAGGTCGCAGCGGCTTGGTGAGGGGAGAAGAAGGGCGGCCTGGGGAGATCGCAGCAGGCAGAAGAGCGGCAGCGGCTAGAGGAGATCACAACGGCTAGACCAGTCGCAGCAGGCAGGGGTCGCAGCGGCTAGAAGAGAATGTAGCAGCACGCGACTAGCAAGCAGAATCTGCGAACTGATGGGGCAAGCTGCAGGCTGCGGCAAGAACAGATAGCGGCCAGAGCTCGAAGCGGGTAGAATAGGGCAGGCCGCAGATGAGCACGCAAGGGGGGGGGGGGGGGGAACCCGTCAGAAAAGTCTATAAAAAAAGGGTGGAGACCGAACAGACGGGAGGGAAGAGCTTGCCAGAGAACCCTGCGGTTAGAATCAGAGGCTAACCGCCCCGGGTGAGGAAAAATTCTAGCCGCCTAGTGTACGCGGTTAGAAAAATTCTAGCCGTCCATAGTGATCGAAGCTTTGATACCATGTAGGATAATGCTGAAATCTTGTATATCTTTATTATCCCAAATACAATGTATGAATACAAATATATAGGAGGGAGAAAGGGAGAGGAAGTCCTTATACATGATGTGGGACTAAAGAGAAGAGAGAGAAATAGACAAATAAAAAGGCTCCCAAATGGGCCTTTACATGGGCTTTTCTAACAAGGTAAAAACTTCATAATTACTTTATCTCTCAAGCCATACTTCTAAGAATTCTCTTCACATTTGCGCATCTCTTCATGTGACTCCAGGCTTTCTGCTCCTCCCATGATTTTGCATATTCCTAAGAATTCTCTTCACAAGTGTACTCGTTCAACTAGTGGATTTCGAAGGATATTGGATGACCTTCCTAAATTAACACTCCTCACAAGTCTGAGGCTTCTGTATGCAACACAAACTCTTGGTCAAAATCTTGTAGTGACAACACCGGGCTATGTGCTCAGTACCATCTTCATTTTTCAAAGGCATATTTGCATTTTTTCTGTCCACGCCCATTCCTTAGCTTTCTTTACCAAATCAGTCATGGTGACTCCTCACCTTGAGCAGCCTTGAATAGCCCACTTGTAGTAGTTTTCCAAGGAATGATCTCCCCTAAGTTATCTTGATTGGTGGTTCCCACTGCATGATCGCTTGAACCTTTACCGAGTCCATCTTTAACTTGTCATGGATAATGACATGCCCATGAATATATACTTCCTCCTTGCTGAATGAGCACTTCAACTTTTTCGTGTGCAACTTGTTCTCCTCCAAAACTTGAATGACAGTGCATAGGTGTTTGGCATGATCTTACATCGCTATGAATTGGCTCACGTGTGTATAAATATATATATGAATTGCTTCACGTGCGTGCGTGCGTGTGTGTGTGTGTGTGTGTGTGTGTGTGTACTTACCCACATGTTAGCTCCTTGTGAGCTTTTATGTGGGATCAAATTATTCATAGTGCTCACAACGGGGAATATGGTATGAGACCTAAGGGAATTCATCTCGTCCATGCCCATGCTTAAAAGTGCAGAAAGGTTGAGGGCCATATCATCCAAGAGTAATTCCCAGGAAATCTGGGAATTTCCCCTAACTTTTAGTAAGTTAGCCACATTAGCTGTTCTATTGGGATTTGTGAAAGGATTTATAGTTTAGCTGAGGGAGAAATGACTAGACAATGCGAAAGTTGTGAACAGACTAACAACATCATCTTTGGGTGGGTTTAGGATGTTGAGGAAAATGGAATCATTTTGTATCCATATTTGTGGATAGTGATACTGTTGTATAAAGTTGGAGGGTTGTAGAGAGGCCAAAATTTAGGATTAGTGGTGGAATTTGAATGGCAAGAAATTATTAGCATTTAAAGATCGAGTGTGAAGATCGAGTGTGACGCAAATTAGTGTTCTTTAGTGGAGCTTAGTTTGTCACAAATATTTAGGAGTCTAGAAATAGATCATTTATTGATAATGAGACTCGGTGGAGTGAAAATGTACAAAATATTTTGAAGACAAAAAATGTTTTTTTTTTTTAATATTGACAGCGATTGAATAGCATGATAACATATGCTTATATTGACTATATGAAATTTGAAGTTTTTGATAAGGGTGTAATGTGCAAAGCAAAGCTACAACTCTTTATGATTTATATAATAGACATTGTAGTAAAGAAGAGGATGGTATATCTATATATATCTATATATATATATATATTTATAACTGAGTTTCTCGGGAGTTCTATGGAAAACTATTTAATACAATCAGAATTAGGATGGTGATGTTGTATGAATTCAAGTGTTGTAGTGTAAAGAAGTCTTTGATATCTAAGTTGATTCTGACAAATGAAAATATTAAGATGACTTTGAGCTAAAATCATAAAAACCACGTTAAAAAGTGATTATATTAAATGAAATATGTGAGTGACATCTATCAAAAATAAGATAGTTGAAATAAACTTGTATGATTGGGCATGTGCACTGATAATTAGGAAACGTATGAATTAGAATAGTAGAAATAGTTAAAATTCAATGATTAGATAGAAGGGATAGACTTAAGATAACAAAGACGAAGTTGTTCGTGATAACTTTTTTAGTTGGATTTAACATTTCATATTATGTAGTACGAATTTTAGTGTTGTAGAGCAAATAAGTCGTTGATATCTAAGTCGATCCTAACTAAAAATGGAAATGTTAAGATGGTTCTGAGCTAAGATTATGAAAATCTAAGTTTAAAAGTGATTATATTAAATAAACCATGTGAATTACATCTATCGAAGATAAGATATTAGAAATAAACTTCTATGATCCAGCATGTACACCGAAGATTAGGAAATGCACGAATTACAATAAAGGGTTTGTTCATTTGAGAGGAATTGAGATGCAGGAATTGGAATTGGCCCAATGCCAATTCCCGCAGGAATTGAAATTGAAGTTAATTCCAAATCTACTGATCGTCTGAATGCAGGAATTCTGTCAGAGGAAGAAATTAGTAATTCCGTTGTTCGATTGAATACTAGAATTAATACAAATAAACACATATAAGCACACATACTCACCTACATCCACACAAACACACAGATACACAAAAATAATACAAACACTCACACAAACATCCACACAAACACTCAAGATATATGGTTTAGCAAAATACTCAATATACCCGAATCATGCAAAATACTCAATATACCTGAATCATGCAAAATACTCATGTAAATATTGAAGATATAAATAAAAAAAACAGCCAACAAGAACCCTAGCAAATGCTGCCATGAACCCATAATAAGCAGGATCATATTCTCAGCTTGATGAAGCAGATGAGCATATGGTAAAATATGAACTTCTAATCTCTTCCTATCAGCAGGGGGGTATAAAAATGTGCTCAAAATGCTCAAGGACACGAGAAATGAAAAGCTCGAACTTGATTTGGCTGGGATCTTATTGCACAACATGTTCAAACTAAGAATAAGCTTGACTGTATTTTTAGGCTTATACATTTCCCTTTCGGTGAGCATATATGTTGGGAGCTATCGCTATGAAATCGAGCAACATAAACTTAATAGCTCTGTTGGAGGAACATAAGTCTGGCAGGCAGGTTTTAAATGATAGTCCAGCCGTACTCACAGAGATAGATTTCGATGAGCAGGTTAAAATTAGTAAGGTCGAGGAGGAAGAGAGAGGTAGCCAAGAACATCCATCAAATAAAAAATGCAGTCCTCGAAAATGTATTAGCACCGGAAGATGTAAAAAAATCACCTTCCATAAGCCTTACAAAGGCCGCGCAGGAGTGGGACAATAGTCGACAATCTTGACAAAAAGCTCCGTTCTCCATCTCCTATGTCTCCCCCTCCATTTCAATTCTCCATCTCTGGCTCGCGGGAATTCTCAAGTCCGACCTAAGGAGGTCGGAAATGAGGGGGAGGAAAAACAGCCTATTATGAATTCCCACGGAATAGTATTGAATTTCAATTCCCACCAAAAATATTGGCTGCCGAAAGCGGAATTCCAATTCCAATTTCTTTCTCCAATTCCGCCCAAACAAACATGGCCTAATAGAAATAGTTAATATTTTAATTATTTGATAGAAGAATGGATAGATCCCAAGATAACGTCGACAAAAGTTGTTCATGATAATTTTAGGGAGTTGTTAAAGGCAAACCAGAATTGGCTATTGGCAAACCAATTTCTATGAGTTATTACGCGGCTTTTGAAAATACGCTTTGTACATGCATTTTTAGGAAAAGTGTTCAACACGAAAATTGTATATCTCGTCGAGATCTACAACTTTCGTGTTGAACACTTTTCCTAAAAATGCATGCACAAAGCGTATTTTCTTGTTATTTTCAAAAATTTACTATAGTAACGATCAATGCGATTTTAGGGCCTTGTGCGTGCAGTTTTAGGAAAAGTGTTCAACACGAAAGTTGTAGATCTCGACGAGATCTACCATTTTCGTGTTGTACACTTTTCCTAAAAATGCATGTACAAAGCGTATTTTCAAAAGGCGCATAATAACTCATAGAAATTGGTTTGCCAATAGCCAATTCTGATTTGCCTTTAACAATGCCCTAATTTTATTAGTTGTATTTAACATTTCAGACATCAGACAGACATGAATATTGTTGTTTCTACTACATGTAGCCTCAAAATGATATCTTTTTTACAGTCTTACATTAATTTTTGGATATAAATTATGAACTAAAAATCCCAATTTTCTCTCCTTCTCTTTCTTGATTTATATGCCCAGATTGTGAATGGAAGGCCCGGGCAGGAAATGTGTGTATCGCATCATTTGATTGGAATTGCAGTGGAATATGCAAGTCAGTTGAGAGGATCAAATATGTCCACAAACTCTGCGCGGAGAGAGATGCAGCTGTGTAGATTCATTTCCTTCTAAAATCGCATTCCGTTGCTCGAAGTAGAAGCAGCAGGTCCCCGAAAGAAAATGCGAGTTTATTAGTTTCCGTCGTTGCATCGCGCAGTTAGAAATCATGATCCCTCGGAACTGATGATTTCATTTTCGCGCTCAAGTTGTGCGAGAAAACCGGTAGTAACATTTGATAATTTGGACGACAGGGAGACTAGTTTGGGAATCTTCCGGCCGATATGGACATCCGTGCTGAGATCATCCCCACCATGTAAAGAGACTAGATGCTTATCTTTACAGTATTAAAAGGAAAAAAGCTGTCTTTGGTTCAAATATAGTCTTATTGTTTTCATCTAAAGAGTTAACATATATTATAATCTATTTTTAAAAAATAAAATACAATGCTCGTTTAAATAATTACATCGTATTCTCGAATTAAAAGTAACGATGAAAATCTATAAAATTGAAAAAGTTTTTGTAGAGCTCTTATATTTACATGAACTGTCTTTCGTGAACGCCCGACCTCACCTAAAAAAATTCATGCATTTTATGCGTAAAATTAGTTTATTTTCGTTCCAGCGGTCATAACCTTTGTCTTGCCAAACATACATTCTATGATGATGGCGTTTTTGATCAAACTTTTCGGAGCAAATAAGCTGTGCCAAACGAAGCAACAGTCTTATTGTTTTCATCAAATGAGTTAACATATATTATAATCTATTTTCAAAAAATAAAATACAATGCACATTTAAGTAATTGCATAATATTCTCAAATTAAAAGTAACGATTAAAATCTATAAAATTGAAAAAGTTTTTAGTAGAGCTCTTATATTTATTATATTGGACTATCATTAAGCATGTCGATTTTATTAAAGTTAATTTGAAAAGTCACCATGGAAAATAATTAAATTAATTTAAAAGTCACCATGAAAAATAATTAAATTAATTTATAAAATTAATGATTAAAAATTAATAATATATGAATATTGATAAGAATTTTTTAATAAAAATTGAAAAATTGTGTATAACTATTTTTCACACTAATTAATTAATAATGTGTTTATTTTAAACTTCATTAATTAATTGATAGGGGCGGTGTCCCGTGTTTGTCACGGTCGGGGTACTGTCGCGGTTGATCGTACGATCGTGGCTGGTCATAGGGACGGAGCCCCTTGTCTCTCACTCGTGTGTGTGTGTGCGCGCGCGCGCGTGTGCGCACACTAAATTACAGTTTGCACCCCTTTTACTTTTACAAAAACCTCCTGTGTAAGAGTACATTTCAGCCAAAAAGAAATCTAAACATCTCCGTCTTACTGGAGTCGTTTCTCCCTCATTCAGCCACCGTTTTGAACATATAAATAGTCTAAATTCATTGCATCGACGAGAGAAAAAACAACTCAACCATTCATTTTGTAAATACTTTGGATCTCATGAGAGAGTGGCTAGAGAAAGGTAGAGCTTGTGGAGAGAGAAAAAGAGTGCAACTTTTTGACTTGAAGATAGGGAGAGCATCAACAGTTTTGAACTTTTCTTTTAAAAAATGAAAGGCATTATTTTAAGGATCTGAGAAGATATTTATTATATAAATTATTTCATAAAAATGTTTTAAAAATGACAAAGTAATCGATCGATAGCAGTCTCACACGGATGCACCTCATGCCCCTTGCTAAAAATCAAGCACGGGCAAAGCCTGTTATGTTGCGCATGTGTGCCGCTCTTTTAGTCACGACGGGCAGAGCCCGTGCGTCCTCAAGGCACGCCAGCACGGGCGAAGCCTGTGCGTGAGTGCGTCCTCAGGGCACCCCCACACAGGCAGAGCCTGTACACACTCAAAGTAATTAGGGACGACTAAAACCTGCTCGCAATCAAGAGCAATCATGCACAAATGTAACTCTCTCTCTCTCTCTCTCACACAAACATACACACGAGCAGGGGCGTACTCAGGAATTTCAACAAGAAGGGGCCCGGACCTTTCAAGAAGTTTGAGAAACTCGTGTTAGCTGTCATGTCATCTTCCTCCTCTTTCAACAAAAAAGAAATTTGAACGCTTCCGCCTTTTCGAACCATTTTCGCACTCATCCGGACACCGTTTCTGACGAATAAGTACTCGGAATTCATTGCCTCAACGAGAGGAATCCAAATTCATAATCCATTTCACAAAAGATAATATGAGACCGCGACAGTACACATGATCGCATATGTCACTTGTAGATAATATGAGACGGCGACAATACTAGTAATGCTACATACATCCGGTACATTCTCGCTCATATATACATTTAAAAATTTATTATGTTTTTTTAATAAAAATTATTTAGTGGGGTTAGTAAATTGTGTTTGTAAAATACTCTTTGGAATTCATAGCTTGGCATCTTTATTAAGTTACAAGTTTGATATTTTTATACAACATTATTTAAATAAATAAAATTTTTAGAATATTTAATATGAAAATGAAAATAAATCAAATTATTGAACTTAGCTTGATCGTCCTCCTCATTGCACCGTTTGGCGCAGCTTTTAAACGGAGCCAACACTCCTTCGATCATGTCACAGTATTAATATTTTTGTCTATTTTCACTCGCCGCTATTAATAAGTGCTGTTTTAAGTGATTGTCTATTCGCACTCAACCTGTCTATTAGCAAAGCAATATTACTATTAATATTTTTTTGTCAATTCTTTGGAGAGAGAAATTCTTCGAAAAGTCTCTGTACGCTGACCGGCATGATCAGAATTTTGATCCTAGGACGGCCCCCAGTGGCGCCTCTCCTGGTGTTGTCTGTCTTCGCGTACTCTTTCTTCTTGCTTGAATCAATCAAGAGATGAGACCCCTTTACGAGCGGGTAGGGATGCTTACGAGCCGGTCCGATTTTCTTAGATACCCAATAATGTTATTATAGGTCATATAAATAGTGTTACATACCCAATAATTTTACAATGCGTACAAGAAGTTTTAATATGTATATGTTCAAGCATGTTGGACTCTCGTCGCCGCCGCCAACGCCATCGTCGCGGCCTCCAACGCCATCGTCAATGCCGCCAACTCCAACGCCATCGTCGTCGCCGCCAACTCCAACGCCATCGTCGTCGCCGCCAACGCCATCGTCGTCGCCGCCAACTCCAACGCCATCGTCGCCTTCACCAACGCCATCCTCGTCACCGCTGGCAAAGCCATCGTTATCGCCGCCGACTCCAACGGCGTCGTTTCTGCGAGAGGAGATGTGTAGGTGCATGCATCTTTCTGCTTGCAGCTATTAAAAATAACACCCTAAATTTTTAAATTTTTGAGTGCTAATAGACAAAAGTGAGTGCTAATAAGACCTAAAATTTTAAAATTATGAGTGCTAATAGACAAAAACGCAATGCTAATAGCAGCGCCCTAATTATACGATATTCTCCCCCTACAAGAATATTTTTAAGTTTTATTAATTATTATTTTATCATTGCTTTTAAGATTCTCTTTTGTCCGTTTCTCATGGGATCTTGGACACTAGTATGGAATATTTTTTCAACTTTATTAAAAGCTTAAATCAAGATGATCTGGAGTGGACCCTACACTAACTATTTAACGGTTTTGGATGTCTAGGCTAGGCGTGCAAATTTGGCTCGGGTCCGGTTGCCCGGCCCGGGTCTGCTCGGATGTGAGCCCGATTATGCCCGGACCGGTTAGGCCTAAGGGGACTCAACATGCCCCTTTATTTGGGCATGGACTGGTGCCCGGGCCAAGCCCGGGCCCGCTCGGGCATTAAAGCCCGCTGGATAACCAATGCTGCTATCATTAGGCTTCGTTTGGCACGGTGGTGGCGGTCGTGAATGCGGTGGTCATGAACCGCCGTTCGTGAACGCCCGACCTCACCTAAAAAAATTCATGCGTTTTATGCTCAAAACTAGTTTACTTTCTTGGTAGCTGTCATAACCTTTGTCTTGCTAAACATACAATCTATGATAATGAAGTTTTTGACCCAACTCACCGGAGCAAATAAGCTGCGTCTGGCGTGGCGTTTTTGCTACGGTGAGTTTGGACAAAAACATCGTCATCATAGAATGTATGTTTGACATGACAATCGTTTTGACCGTCATCACAAAAAGAAAACTAATTTTGAGCATACAAGTAGATGGAGTTCCTTAAGTGAGGTCTTGAGTTCACGAACGATAGTTTAGGGTTGTGATTTATTTGATGTGAAATGTTATACACATGTTTTCTTTATATATTACTTATGAAGTGTAATTCAAATAAATATTAACAAAGTGCTGTCTTTGCACTATTTTGCACCATTTTCTAATTGTAACAATAAAAATTAATATTTCTAAATTGTAGCAATAGATTCATCGAAGAACTGTTGCATATTCTAAGGGTATAAAAATAAATTTTGTATAATGTTGCATAAAAGTGTGAAAAACTATTGCCTTTGAGAATATGTAACGCTGGTATTGACAACAACGTTTGACAACATTTATTTTTGTTATGGCGATAATTTATAGTTTTAGGCAACATTTATTAAGTGTTGCTAAAGACAAATAATATTGTAGTGACATGAAAGTGGATGAAATTTCTTAAGTGAGGTCGGGCATTCATGAACGACAGTTTAAAACCACTGTGTTCACGACCGTCACCACTGTGTCAAACGGGGACTTAATCTTCAATTTTAATTTGCTTATATTATTTAATTAGTTTATACTCTGTTTATATTCATTTCAATTAGTTTATAATTTTGTTAATATCATAGTTATTTAATATATGAATTTTGCAAATAAATAAAAATGTACCACTGTTTCAAACATTACTGTAAAGTACAAATTACATAATTTTGAAAATAATTTTATGAATTTTCTCACCACTCTTCAAAACAGTTGTTTCCCGCTCATTGCTTCCCAGCAATGCATCTCCCAGCACTGCAGCCAAGCCAAACATGCCCTGTCAAGTCTACCCCTTCTCTTAATCTAATTTTTGAACATTAATTTTATTAGAAATTATTATTAATTTCATCAACTATTTCTAGTTTACAAATTGTTATTCGCAGACCAATTTTAGACTTTGATATATTTGTTCTTCTGAATAGCCCGACAATGAAGGAACATCTCTGACGACCTTCTGAGCACTTCAATGTGTGCACGGACCGTGATTCATAAAATAAATGCGCGGATAGAGAACGAGTTGAGGAAGAAAGACGATCCGTGCACACATTGAAGTGCTCAGAATTAAGGTCGTCAGAGATGCTCCTTCGTTGTCGGACCCTGCTCAGGAGAACAAAGATATCGAATGCTCAAGTCTAAAATTGATTTGCGGATAACAATTTGTAAACTAGAAAAAGTTGATTTGCGGATATAAGTTTATGGTATGCGATAACAATTCCCATTTTATTTATATATTGATTAATAATAGTAGTTTCTTCCCAAAAAAATATCATTGACTTGATTTTTCAAAAAAGGAAATAAAAAAGAATTTGCCGCCCATATAATAATCCCTAAAAAGAAATATAATATCAGAATCTCAAAATGAATGGCCAAAATTATACCCACGGCCAAAGTACATTAAAAAATAATAATGCTCTTAAATGATTCCCCACTTGACCCCAACATCTCCTACCCCCCTAATATAAATCCCACCACCCCCGCCTTGTCCTAAAACCAAAGATTTTGGAGAGAGAATTAAAATTTGAGGTAGGATGGGAGTGGTTGAGAATGGGAAGGCCAAGGTGAAGAAAGGGTGGCTTGTGGTGGCCGTCGGCCTCGACAGCCGCGACGACAGAAGTCTCCAGCGGTTCTCGATTCCGATAACGCATCTCCACCACCCGCACTTCAGGAAGCTGCTCGAGGCGGCCCACGAGGCGTACGGATATGCGGCCACGGGTCCGCTGAGGCTGCCATGCTCAGCGCAGGAATTCCTCCGACTTCGACGGCTCGTCGAGCACGAGTCTCAAAAGTGCGGTGACGGCACCGCTTGTCATCGCATCGTCTCTATCCGCTAGGTCTTCGCTGTGGAACTTTGTTGCCTCTCGCCGAAAATTGTGGGATGAGATTAGTTGGCAGGGGAGAATTTTCATCACCCCCAACTTCTTAAAAGATCCACAAACTTCATAGTTCATGAAATAGTGTACGTTGCCGCGAAATATGAATTCAGTATAGACTTTTATGTACCTTATAATTAGATATGAAACAATTTCCATGATATTATTTTATTTGGATTATATATATATATATATTGTTGTCATTTAACGTATTTACTGAAGCGGACTGTCTTAGCAAACATTCCAAATACAGAACTGAGAGTAGATAACAAGATTTTATGTGGAAAACTTAGAAAAAGAAAAAACTACATGACCAAGCCTAGCTTGGACGAAATCAACTAGTAGCAGACGAGTATAGAGACCAACTTTTCAGAGGGTGAGAGGAGAGAGAAAGAGAGACCGAAAGTTGATGGGGACAGTGTTCACGAACCGAATCGAATAACTATTCAATCGAATCCAATCAATTCGAATTCGAACCGAAATCGAATCGAATAACTAATCGAATAACAATTCAATCGAATCAATTCGGATTTGAACATGGATTTGAATTCGAATTCTAATTTTATAATGTTTAATTATAATTATATTTAATATTTATAATGCTTAAATATAATTTTATAATGTTTTAATATAATTTTAAATTCAAATTATAATGTTTAAATATAATTTTATAATGTTTTATATAATTTTATAACTATTCGCATCTGAATTCGGATTCGAATCCGAATTCAAATTCGAAAAATACGAGTTTTAGTTAAATCGAATCTTGAATTATTCACGAACTATACTATTTGTGAACAACCATAGTTGGAAGTACCTGTTTGGTACACCTCAATTCTCCATTCTCAATGCTTAAAAACACTATTTTTGACCTTCAACACCATTGCAGCCCCCTCCCTCCATTCTCAACTCTCATTCTCAACTCTCAAAAACACCACCGTCGAAATAAACAAACATTAATATCAATACATAGATATATAGAACAATGCCATTGAACTTAGTATTCATTTATTTTAATTTTTTTACAAAATCAAGGGCGAAATTATAAAAGTTCCATAATTCGCGCCATTTTTCCCCGGCGAAGAAGGGAGGTATAAATAGTGGTTCGACACTTTATTTGATGTCATAAAAAATAAGGCAGATTTCCCGCGCTTCCCCAGAGCCCTAGCGCGCTCATTACCGACGCTTCCGAGCTCCAGTTTTTTTGCTTGTCCCCAGATCGATCTTCCCGTCTAAATCCAGAGTCTAATGGATAGATCCGGGGAAGATCAAGTGGCGACGAAGCGGCCAAGACGATGCGTTCAATCGAAGCTCTCGTTTTCCGTCAGCCCTCAAGACGGCGGACCTCAACGCGCTCCATCGTCGCCGGATGCAGCGTCGGAGGATGGAGGGAGCGATTACGAAGTAAAAAAGAAGAAGGGAAACCGGAAGAGGAGCAATAAGATGAAATCGCGGGGCGGAGCTCCCGAAGAGGTAAATAAATTATACGCGTTAGTCTATCCTTGCCCCGCCCCATTCAAATTTAAAGCACAAGAGCTTTGATGGCTACTATAGAATTAGTTCACTGACGTTCATAAACTGTTCCGCAGTTTGATGGCTACTATAGAATTAGTTCCTTGCAAATTTCTCCGTCTATTGAAATTTTAATAGCACAAGAGCTTTCCAAGGCATTGTCCTTGACCTAATTATTAGCTTTATCATCTAATCGTATCCATGTCATCTCGGCGTTGACTAAAATTTACTTCTTCAGTAAAATGACGATTCTTAAAATTACTTGGTCTTTTATCTCACAAATAGTCATGTCTGTAAATAAAACATAGGTAAGTGGTTAATGCATTTTGTTTCTTGAATAATTTAATATGTTGGTTTTGTTGTCACCTGACATGAGTATTTGATATTGCTCAATGAAGCACATGTTACCTCTTTTATTCCCTTTATGTAATTATTGATTATCTATATTGCCCTCTTAGTCTGCAGATAATGACAGAGAGGCGAAAGAGTTGAGCGGCCACAGGAAAAAAAGTTAGTAAGTTGGCATACAATCCCTGTTCTTGGCAAAATAGTATTATCTTTCTAAGTTCCCACAAAGTTACAATTTTCTTAAATTACACTAGCGGTTTTTGCCTTCCTTTTTGTCCTTTGATTTCATGGGATCTAAAACTATGCTATCCCTAAATGTTGTTGGCTCGCAGGTCTCATAGGTGAAATCACTACCCCTTATAATTGCTAGAGAAAGAACACCAAGAAGATCGAAGTAATAGACAACAAATTAAACAACATACAAACAGAGTAATTGATTTGGTTTGGCCCAATTTCATTGATTCCTTAAAGCTTCACACAAAAGACCAAAAACTTAGAAGAGTATCTCATTTGTGAAAAGAGAAAGTTCAACATCGACATAAACAACGAAGTAAAAAATTAGAACTTACAACTCGTGCCTTGTGAATACTTTTCAGACTTGTAAAGGCTTCAAGCAAGTTTGTAAATTATATTTGAACTCTATATATATCACACGACGCTAGTTGCCTGACACTTGTTCCACCTGCCTCACCGTTGCCTCTATTGTCACCGACTGCTTTTCAGGCCACGCACGAGTCACGATGCCGACTGCACTGTGCCTAGTCCTTGTATCCCATCCGATTTTACTTAATTCTACCCACCCATGTTGACTTGACCGATCTCATTACGCTTGTCTTTTGTTGTACTACCTATCACACAACCCGACAGTGTGTCCTAATCTCGTTTGGTTGCCCGAGTGCATGCCTGGACTGGATCCATGATAGATCATATCATAGTCGTAAAAAAAAATTTGTTGCTAATATACGCGTACGACCTAAGTTATTAAGACGTGCCCCTGAGGCGCCGGACGCATCGGGCATCGCTTCGGTCAACCAAAGGCGGGCGACGTGACCCAGACGCGGTTGAGGCGCGCGCCTCACCCGAACCTTAAGGCGCACCTTGGTGTTTATGACTTGTCTAAGTAAATCCTCCTTTTTAGGGTTCTTTTTTCTTATACTCTATTTATTTTGACAACTTGACTTACTTACACTATTTTTGTTCTTCATAAGCCTTTCCTCTCGCCCTGCTCCTCTCGACTCTCGCCCATCAGTAGTCATCGATTCTCCTCGCTGCCTAGCATCCAATCGTGAAAACCCTCCCAGTGATTTTCCTCGCTGCCAACGAGTGAAGCTCCTCCTCTCCCTCATGTGTAGTTCTTCTCGCTTTTTCTCCCGACGTCAGGTATTCTTGTCCTTCTATTTTTTTAGTGAAGAATTGAAGGCATGATATTTTATCACCAAACAAGCATAACTTTAAGATTTTTGGCATGGTATTTCATCACCAAACAAACATAACTTCAATCTTCCCACCTTAAAATTATTCAGACTGTAACAAGCATTTGAGAGTAGGCTATGCCCATAATTTTCAGATTAAATTCTCATGTAGTCAGAAGAAATAGAAATATAAAGACAGACAAGCCAATAAATTCTTTTGAGTTTGCAACTTCGCATTATCATAACCATAAAATTGGAGTAGTTTATAACATTCCAAATACATGAATTTCTTAAACAAACTTTTTACTCAGATTTTGTGGCTAATAGTCCGTCATTAAAAAATTGTAACATCATTGATCATACATGATACACAGATATATGACAAGTGTTAATCACCGTCCTCTGTATTTAAAATTGTAAGTAATAATTAGCCCAAACCGTGCTAAACAACACATTGTTGGGAGGTTTAGGAATACTAAACCTTGTCTCAAATGCCCCCAACATGTACGAACAAAAATCCAAGAATTTATGTAAAAGAAAATGAGTGCAGCAATACAGAAAAACAATCATTTCCTGACTTTGTAAATATGGATACTTTTGGAAGCAACGAGGAGATGAATGACATTGGAGTGAAGATTCATTGCAGGAAAAGAAATAGGCTAGCTTAACAACGTCTAAATGATTTAGTATTTGTGAAATACAATCGAGCGTTGCGTCGGCGATATGATTCACGTGATCATATTGATCCGATCTCCTTGAAAGATATTGATGACAACAACAAATGGTTGATGGGCAGAATGGAGTAAGATAATGAGGCTGAGTAGGATGAAGAATTGGTTTTTGATGAAGAGTACTTGACTTGGGGTGCAGTTGCTAGGGCAACTGGAGTTGAATAGGACATCTATCAGATGCGCTTATCCAAAGGAAATAATGTGATCCGCACAAGTGCAAAGATATTTAAAAGGGGGAGCACATCTAAGATGAGGGTTTCTACTCCAGTAATCCTTAGATATGATGTTGTCGAGAATGAGGAAGTCGAGTACAATGAAGAAGAGGAAGATTATAGTGAAGAAGATGATGAAGACATAATCTTCTGAGGATGAGCATCAGACTATTAGTTTGATGAAATTTTGAAACATTGCTGTTAAATTGAGTTCTTGCAAAAGCTTTCTTCATGAATGTATCATGTTGTAAACTATCGTGCCTTACTAAATCGCCAGGCCCTTTCAGTGAACTGGCTACCCAATTCACTGAATTTTTATTTGAAATCACTGAATTCCATTTTTGTGCCTCACGTGCCTCAGGCGCGCGTCTAGGCTTCAGGACCCCTTTGCGTATCAGTGTGCCTTGCGCCTTTAATAACACAACGCACGCCTCGAGGCCTCCGGGAGGTGTCCCGAAGAGCGTCACAGTTTTATCCTTGTTCTCCTTTTGACAACCCTAGTGCTTTCCACCAAACACTTGTTGTCAGTTACTTCCTTTTCTATGACCCACGACATCGTCTGTTTCACACTTTCACACCACCATTGTTCGACCACTGCACACACATGCACCTAGCTACTGCAAACCTCTGTCCGCCTGCTTGACATGCCTCCTTCGAATGAGTAAAATCCCATGAGATTGATTTATGGCGTCGAGCAGTTTTTGAGATTTATGTTTTCCACGACAATCAATATGTAGCTATCACGCTTGTCGACATAGAGAGTTCTGCCCTCTCCTAGATTTGCTGTCTTTGTCAGTTGACTCCGATCGTTTCTTGGTCCGTCTTGACGCAAGTGCTCATTCAATGCTACGACCTCAACCCTGTCAACAACGGAGTGGAGCACCTTTATGTATTTTGACCATCCAATATTATTGATGAGTATGTCGACGAATTTGTTGAACTCATCACCCTTCTAGAGCTCCCTCCGGATCACCGACTTGACTATGTCATTCATGAACTCCAATGTAACCGCTTGTAAACCGCTACAATTTGTACAGTAAACATCATAAGCATTATTTCAGTTCACAGATAGCGTATCATAATATATCTTAATCTAAATGAGTGCAAAAGATACAAAATAAAAACTTATATTTCATTAAAAGCTTCTTTTACATCCAAGTACATGTGACAATACATGTGTCTATGTAATAACTTTATCTAGAACACTAAAATATTTAACTTCTTACTCTCTTTGATCTTTCTACACGAGCGCTACTACTCTCAGGGATGGTTGGGTTGGTGTGCTCGAACCCTAAAAATTTAACCACACAAAGGATTAGTCTTTTAAATAAAAGACCAAGTGAGAATTTACCTCTTTAACCGCTGTACATGCAAACAAAGTGGATCAATAACAACATGCATAAATTTTTCATAATAATAGGTGAATTAACAATATAAGTAAATAACATTTAAATAATATGAGTCAGTGGATCAGTGCAACAATAAAACATGTAAGTAAGGTAGAACGGAAAACACCAGTAAATAATCATCATTATTCTGGTTTAAAAGTCGTTAAGTTCAGTTTCTATATTCGATTTACATAACCAGTATATAAATGAAAATCAATTTATTTATTTAGTACTTTAAATATGTAATAAGACAATGTCGTGGGTCCCAGTATCAATATCAGTCTTTGGGCCCGACCCCTCAGGGTCATCGATTACCAAGTCAGTACGTTCATCACACGTTAATGCTTTTCAGCTGACTGCATTGGTTGTCGTTGTAACTAATCCAATGTGATCGAATACGCCTTAGACTGCATTGAGAAATAAGTGCAGTCTTTACCCCCGACATTACCTATGCATCGATGCATTTACATGTGCAGTTTATTAATGTTTTATTGTATTCTATTTAAGTGGAAAATAATTAATTAATTATTAATTCCCTCAGGTTATAATTGTTTCTTTGATTCCTTTGTAATTTTTGCCATCTTTAGCGATTTATGCTTTGTCAGTGATATGAAAATATTGAACTTGTTCAATTTAATTGAAGTCATGTATGCACATGCAGAAAGTAATTTCTAATTTAATATAATATGCATGTAATTAAAATATGGCAATTAAAGCATAAATTATGAAGTAATCCTCACCTGCATCAATTCTTTGCCTTTATCTCACCGTAGGTCATCGTCGCGCCTAACGTTTGATGTCATCCTTCGAATTATTTGTAATATTAATTAGACATCGTTTATTAGACAACTCTTTTATTGAGGTTGCATCTTTAATTAGTGGCGATAATGACACTATCTGAAGATTTTAGACTTGTCAGGAGTGGTCTTAGGTTAGAAAAGTGTCGGTGACTTCTCTAACTTAAGGATTAGAAAGAACACAAAAATCAAAACCTTTTTATGTAACCCTTGCTTAATGAAATCCATCCTTTATACCATTTGCATAGAGCAAAATATCAACTTCTTAAATTTCCCAAAATAAATTCCTTAATCAGTTATTGGAGCGATTAGTGCCTTAACTTGACAACCAACAATCAGAGGCATGAAGCCCCAAAACTCTTTAGCATACTTAATCATTGTTTCAGATTAGAGCAACTCTCATAAAAATTACACCTTAAATCCTTAAATGCAATAGCAGGCCATATTGACTAAATTCCCAAATCAGTAAGAGAGCAACTATAAAAATCAACGAAGTACCAATGTTGGCCCTCATGAATCCAATTTCACGAAATGGAGAGGAGTGAGGGAGAAGAAGAATAATAGAAGAGAAGGAAACCCTAAGTCCCATTTTCATTTCATGCCATCCATCTATAACAAAAAAGAAGAAACGAGATGAGGGAGGAGAAGAAATTACAGTGTGGAGAAGAAAAAGGCTCAATCGGTCTCTGTCGATTCATGCAACACCAGCCCCGAACTCAACCGAGGGCTCCCGTGTCTATATCAAAGAGAAAGAGGGGAATCTGCTATCGATGACGTCTGGTAGTGGCCTGTTGAGAGCCATGGCGGGTTCAACGGAAATGTCATCAACCGAGATAATGAAGTGGGAGAAAGGGCCCAAGGCAAGTATATATCGCAAAGAGAGGGCGGTCAGTCGGTTTAGACCGACTTTAATTTCATCCAGAACCGGCTAGCTCACTTAAACCACCACATCTAACCCTCCAGGTGTTTGCAAATCCCAAATTCTCCACCTCTTAGCAAGTCAGCACACAAAATAAACTGCCTCTTTGGGCATCCAGTTGTTAAAATCCTAAGCCCATTATTCCTTATCCAGCCGGTCCAGCACACACACAAGCACATATATAATTTATCATTATTTATTATTAATTAATCCAATCTTATATAAATCAAAAACTTAAAATTTTCACATTGATCAAATACGTATCACCAAATAAAATAATCTGGCAATAAAAATAATCGTAAAAAATAAGTATGATGAAATTTTTTGAGAATTAATTTCGATACTGATTTCATTTTTCGTCATCGGAGATATTTAATATGTAAATTACACAAATACTTGAAAAACTAAATTAATATACATCATGAAATTTTAGGTATTACATCTAACCTCACATTTGGGATCCCCTCTGCTATCTCCATCCACCTCCATCAACCAAGCCATGGGCATAATGCTCTTGATCAAGCCGAGTTTGCGGTTCATCCATTAGACACCCACATGCCACAACTGGTCTTCCTCCTCTTTCACCAGCTGTCAGTTTTTCTCCACCTTCAAGCCTTCATCCACCACCAAACCATTTTTTGCTGAATCCACCACAAACCCCCCAAATCATAACTATTATCTCTTTCCCATCCCAAGCCTCCTCGTCCACTTGTTGCACCACTACGACAACCAACGATTCACCTATTGTCTAATCAAAATTACTATGAGTTGCGCCATAAAGGTCTTTGGTTTCTTTATGAGTAGTCTTACTCCCCAACTCATTACTGCCCACTTAAGGAGCACCGTGCCATGATTGGTGATTATGAGGAGGATTACTAGGGCTATCTCTCAACTATTGTGGTCTGTCGTCAGTGCCATTAAGTGGGTGCGGCCCACCTTTATCTTCAGACCATTCAAATGTCCTTAGTCACCGACCCACCACTCAGTTGGCTTACTTGCTTTTCGATGGGAGACTCCATCTTCAATACCGTTTGGTACTCACAGCTACTTCTACTTATATTCAACACTTACTAGCTGAGTTCCATTCCACACCTACTACGGGACACATGTGCTTTCCGCACATATCCACATATCTTAACACACTTTTATCGACCCGACATGCTTCCCTGTGTGGAGCAATTTTTAGTCTCTTGCCTCACTTTTCAGCTTACCAAGTACGTGACAATCTTCCTTTCAGTCTCTTGCGACCCTCCCTATACCAGATCTCATATGGGAGGACATTGCCGTTGATTTCATCACCAAATTACTGTGATCGTCAGAATGTTTATTATTCTGGACCGATTTTCAAACTATGTTCATTTTGTTCTTTTCGTCATCCTTTCAATGCTGACACGGTGGTCGCCACTTTTGTGCATAAGTTGGTGCGAGTCCATGGTTTTCCCCGCACGATCATCAACTGCCGGGACCTCATCTTCACTTGCAATTTTTGGCAGGTTTATTCAAATAATAAGGCACGACACTACGCATGAGCACCTATCACCCATAAATAGATGAGCAGATTGAGGTCCTCAATTGTGGGTTGGAGGCATATTTGTGGTGATTTACTTTAGAATAATGGTGCACTTAGGCAAAGTTTCTCGATTGGGCCGAATACTCATACAGTACAGTCTTCCACACAATGACTAACACCACTCCATTCAAGGTTGTCTATGGGAGACCAACCCCGACTTTACTGAGGCGCATCCTGGGGGAGTGTCAAGTGTAAAGCTTTGCCAAACAACTTCACAAATGAAACTAGATATTGTGCCAACTGAAGTTTCATCTCAACCGTGCTCAACAAAGGATGACCATGCACAACAAAGGATGACCGTGCAGGTCAACAAGCGCCACAAACACGTGCAATTGGAAATGGGGATTTAATGCTCGTGAAGTTCCACCTGCATTGTCAAGTTTCCATTGCCACCCATGTCCATCCGAAGCTCTCCGCTTGCTACTATGCTCCTTTTTTGATTGTTGGCCGCATTGGTATGGTGGCTTACTGCCTTCAACTTCTTACCCAAACCTGTATACACACAACGTTCCGGCTCATGTGTGCAATGGACAATCACATAGTCGAGACGACGATTCTGAAGTGTCTAACACTCAGCCCTGTTGCGATGTACGTGCTCGAGCGCATCTTGGATGCTTGCAACTTGCAACACGATTATACTACGACACCTAATAATTGGTGCAATGACATCATCGAGCCGCTATATACACCACATGACTTGGTTGTGAGGACTTCATGATTATGTTTTCCGATTTCTGCCTTGGAGAACTTGATGAATTTCTCAGTAGAGGGTATTATTATGGAGGGGCCTCACATTACTACACCTTCGGGGTTTACACTTGACGGGCCATGGACACAAGTGCTTGACTGTAGATGGGTATCTATTTTCTATGTTCTATTTTCATTATGTTATATAAGTAATGTATTAAGTACTCTTATGGTTGTGTGTGGTTATGACTATAAATAACTCCACCAATGAGTTCTTGTTATGTTTTGAAATGTGGAACTGAACCTAGGATGGAACTAAAATCCCATTTTCTCTTTCTTATATTGGAATCCACCGGACCTTTATCACATGATGTTTGTGAGGGAAATTGGAATGAAAGGTCTGCGGAGATGGCACCAGACTGGACTCGAACACATAGAAACCATTGACCATACTACTAGAGCCAATCACCTTTTCCATCTTCAGGTCCTCAAAAACACAAGAAGAAGGAAAGAATGTTACATAGCAGTTCATAAAATTTATTAAGTGTCTACTAGAAAAGAGATTACTAGTAATGCTAGGAACATGAACCGAGGATAAGGTGAGAGAGGAGCAGGAGATGAAGCCCTTTCTAGCAATGGGAGAAAGTGAACCATCTGCAATGCTCACTTTATCTCGGCCGTACAATGGAGTATATGATACAAAACCTGAGGCGGAGCCAGTCATATGATTAGTGACTCCGGAGTCAATGATCCACTGAGTGGAAGAATGATATGTGGCAGAATGATCACCCGGTGTTTCTGTGTGAGTATAAGAGGACAATGGTAAGGCAGTAGACTCAGTAGAGAGACCATGCGTCATGCGGCATAGAGCCTACATTTCTTCAACGGAGAATGCAATAGTGAAGCAAGAGAAGTCGGATCTAGTATTGTTAGGGGTGTGTCATCAACGACATTTGTAAAGTGAGCCGAATGAGGAGGGGCTTGATGGTCCTGAGATTTCCCATGCCCACCACCACCAGTCCGTGATGTAATACTTTTTCTCTATGGTGGAAATCCATGAAGTCTGAAGCAGGTGTCCCTGGTGTTACGACCCTTTCCATGACAAATCAAGTGGTCTTTATCGGACCCCTTGATCTTAGAATTACATGTCACCTGGACACTTGAAATAGTGGTAGTAACACCAAGGGCAGAATTTTTAGGAGCTGAGTCAGGAAGTAAGGTTTGTCGGCGATCGAACTCCTGCTGCACAATACTATATACCTTAGATAGGGATGATAACAATGGACACCTAAGAATTTGAACATTGATCTGATCAGAGTTGAGATGGAGCCCATGAAAGAACTCAAAATCCTGTTACGTTCTTCTCTAGCTTGAACTATTACTTCATCCTCATGGCTAACAAGAGTGAGAGGATCAAAATGGTCTTATTCCTTGTGCGATTGTGCACACTTAATAATAATCTGAGGGAGAACAATCACCTTGACGGAGCAAAGATATCTTCCGTCTTAACTAGAAGATCTGAGGGCATTACCCTTGCAAGAGTAAGTAGACTCTGCTCCCTTTCAAATTTCAGCAACAGTGCCCAAAAACAAATATTATGAGCAATGGGCTCCTGCATGAAATTTGTAAGCCTGGACATGACTAAGGTGTTTTTGGACTCCCATATCATCCAATCTGGTGAGTCCTATGTCGGTTCCCTGTGATGCCATTCACATATCCAAGTAGGCGACGACTCTTAAGTGCTAAAGTGATGTAGCGAGACCGCGAGAGGTAGTTGGGCTCATCCAAATGGATGTTTGTAATTTGGGCAGTATTATGATCATGATTCACTCCGAGGGACCCATTGGAGTAAAATTTCTGATGAGGGAGCAGGAGTTTAATTGTCTCGTATTTGAATGTCTTTCTTCTTGAATTGAGGTCCTGATCAATAGACGGATCTTACTTGATGAAACTTATGGCTACAAATAGACCTCATGTTTGGTACTACATTAATACTGGAGCGTGATATTTGGCGGCATTTTATAGACTACATAATCCATGGTAATGCTTTAGCAAGGTTTGGCTGCAAAAAAAAGGCTTCCTCTTATTTATAAATTATAGGCAGGCTGAACTTTATGATAGCAGAAAAAACCATGTATGTTTCTTAAACCATTGTATTCGTTGTATTTACTAGACTATGATTTTTGAACTTCCTATTTAATTTTATGTTGCTTGTCTTGCTTAAGTAATCTTGGTATCTACTAATTATCAACTTTGTAGATTCTTTTCTGATTGTCATGTGATACTTTATCTTTCTTTAATGACAATTATTAGGGCTGTAAGCCTACCCATAGCATCAGTTTTTTGCTTTCTATTAAAATATAGTTCTAAAATGTTTTGGTTTATACATTTCGGTAGGTGCAAGAAATTTGAAGAGTAAGCAATCTGGAGGCGAGACACCCAGGAAGAGTAGAACACCAATTAAATTTGGACACTTCGAGTCAAGTTCGACGAGAAGGGTGCTAAACTGCAAATCTGATAATGTTAAGGATTGTCTTGATGAAATTCAGCCTTTTTGTGATCTTTGGTCTGAGGCGAAGAAAGCTTCTGAGGTACTTCTCTTTTTCAGAACATCTATCGTTACGTGTTGCAGGAAAAAGTGAATGTTCATATTTTGATGCTTAGGAATGCCTATTCCCTGATATTCAACCTAAAATCTTAAATGTTTTGATGCTTAGGAATTTTGAATACCTATTGGGAATCAATTGGATATCATAGAGATAATTCATTAAAACAGAATCTGTGTTATCCGTCAAACTGTAAATATTGCCTCCGGATTGATTAGTCTTCAAATTAAATATGTTTGTGTCTTCAAATTAAATATGCTTGTGTCTTCAAATTAAATATGTTTGTGTCTTCAAATTAAATATGCTTGTGTCTTCAAATTAAATATGTTTGTGTCTTCAAATTAAATATGTTTGTGTCTTTAAGAATTAAACACAGGTACTTGTATATTGGAATACAGCAGGGCCCACGTATCATTAAGTCAACATGGTTTTACCATTGCAATCTATGCTGCCAAAATGAGAACGTAAAATGACCTGACTATTCAAGCTGTATTGAAAGTGAAATTGCACTGAATGTTATATTTCATGTAGCTATTTCAATGCATGGATTTTCAAGATTCGTTGTCACTGTGGCCTGCTTCAGAGACTATACAGTTGAGAAATAGAACAAAAAAATGACCCTGTAATTTCATTTGAAACAATTAAAAAAATAGTATTTGGCATCATTTAGTAATTTACAATCTCCATTTTAATTTGAAAGATGCAATATTCCAGTCATTATGCATGAATGCAAACTATTTTTATACCTGTTAACTGGATGAGTATTTTGTCTCCAGTGCTTCATTTAAAATGACTGCCTGTTGCAGAATTTTTTTCTTCAAAATTTCAAGTTGTTTTTTTCTCTCATATTTTTTCGATTTCTTCATGCCAATGGTGGTATGTAGATCTTTCCCAAAGTATTTTTCTAAATTTTGAAATAACTTTTTAAGTATTCATCTTTGTCGAAATAACATTCCTTAGTTTCTTCAGGGCTTACTATTTAGATTTCGCACAAGGGCTTGCTATTTAGATTTCATACTACTTTTTACCACATACCAAGTTTTAAAGGCTGATAGATTTCCTGTGATGTGGCCATTTAAGGAAGTGAAAAACATATGATGGACTGTGTTATACAGGAATCAGTCGACCCAGGATCCTCAGAGCAGCCTGGTACCAATCCAGCTGGGCAGTCCATTCAACAGCCCCCAGGCTCAACAATCCATTCCCTTTCATGAGAGGTTACTCTAGAAGATGCCAGAACAATAATAAAGGGCTTTGAAGGAATCCAAGAGATGTCTTTTATTAGACATAAGAATGAATTAAATGGGGGTAGTTATGTATTAAATATGAGAGGATAGATTTAGCCTTTGCATTTATTAGTATGGCTGAAAAATGTCTATAAATACTTTAGTACTTTGTGTCATGCAATCATCCATAAGGTAATATAATTATTCCACTTTCCTTCTTTTGGACTGTTACTCATGGATGTCTCTTTGCTTCTCTTTCGCTCTCTCTCCCACCGCACAACAATTAATGCTTTACTTCTCCCCTATTCGACAACCCTTACTTGCACCTGTCCGACAGTAGTATAACTGTGGTACGGCCTGTCCTGGGACAACGTTAAAGATTATGACCTTGACTTATGCCATGACAAAAGCACACATTGACATCCTGGAAAAATCAGTCTCTACCCTCACCTCTTATATGGATTCCCACGTTGTAAAGGTTCAACTCATTGTCCATAGCACCACCCACCTCAAACCTGCAATCCATGATGCCCCACCCCACTCCTTCCTAGGAAATTGAAACTTCCAATATATGAGATCACGACACATTTTGAATGGCCTTCCTGCACTGAGCAATTCCTAGAAACCTAGTGAACAAATGAGGCTCAAAAAGTCCATCTTGCATGCTCTTCTTGTAGGGTCCACTCTCCACTGGGCATGATCGCTACACCAAACCACACCAAATTTCTCATGGATTGACCTCACCTAGGCGGTTGTCCAGTGCCATGATCATCGACATTTTGAGAACGCCTTTGAGCGATTTCTTTTTGCAATTCGGGAAACACACGTTTGACAAATACGTAGACGGTGTCATCGAGTTGGTCACACACATCCCTAGCATATCTAGAGCTCAATACTTTGGGCACTTCATGCATGGACTAGAGTCCTACATTGGCGTTCGCTTCTACATCCACAATTTCTCCTATCTCACCCATGTCATGGAAACATCTTACCTTCTCGAGGAAGAACTCGACAATATCGAGCCCACCCAGATCCCTTCAATGGCCGCCCACATCCATACCCAATATGCTACCTACAAACACCCCACGACCATCTTTACCCGTAACCATCTTACCATAACTCCACCACCTCCAGCCTAACCCACTACCCAAATCATCCCAACCATCGAACCATTCCTGCTTTCCACACCACCCGCAACCTATCCAATCAATAATACAATGGTCTTCCAAATAATTTTACTTTTAGTGCAAGCAACCATAATCCTTCTAGCATGATTGCCCTTGGAAGAACTTCAAGCACTCATTTGTGACGAGGGTGAAGAAATCAAGTCGAGGATTTTGAAGCCTTATAGATTGACAAACCACCGGCTTCAGTCGAGGGCACAACATACCTCCATACACTCGAACTACTCTTCTTCGATCTTGGGTATTTCTAAATCCTGCATCATGAAACTTAGTGGCACCCTTCATCATGTTCCCATCATCATCAAGAATGATAATGTGTCCAATCACAATTTTTTCTCGCACCAAATAGCTCATAAGCTTCAACGTTCCACCTTAGCTGCCCTAGGCTTTGTTGTTTTACTTCGGTGATGATCACTATTTTAGAATTGTACTCCAACTTTCTCTCTCTAAATATTTTCTCATTTTAAAATTGAAGTGATGAGAATTTGAGCTTAAGGCATGGTTTGACTCCGCGGAGCCAATCTGTGCGGAGGCCATCACTACCACAGTGGGCTCCACACGGTCGATTTTTGCGAAAAATCTGTGGAAATCAAGGCGGTGCGGATCCCAGCCGCGACCTCGCCAAACGGGCTGTGGCCGCAATCGGTCATTCCAACATACTTGAGGACCAATGGGTATTTATAAGGGCATTCCAATGTACTATAAATTTTTGAATTTTGATGTAGAACTCCCATAATTCTCAAAAAATTTCCTCATGGCACTAATGAGGACTTTACCAAGATATTTCACATTATTATGGATGCTTTTCGCAGACCGATAGGAGCAACTTCTGCAAATACTATAGTCTTACCTCGCTATTTTCTGCGAATGCCAGGGCCTCCCACTAAGCCAACCTTCAGATCTCAAAGTCCCTCTCAAACTAAGGATTAAGAAATAGAAATTGAAGAGCCATTTGAAATCTAACGGTGGAAAAGTCAAAGATTTATAGTGAATAAAAAAATTATGAAAAAAATACTAGGTGTGAGATCGAGTTTCTGGATGAGTGGATGGTCAAAAAAGTACAACTGTAACTATTGCGTTATGTGCAAGGAAACACTAGATGCCGTCAAATGGCCTTGAGCGCAAGTTGAAGATATCGAGTGTACGTCCAAGCAGAAGAATTGAGCAACACCAATGGAGAAAAATGAGCGGGGCTTTAAAATGGAGATGCTAATTTTTCTTTAGTTAGTAAGATGGATTGTGAAATTAATGGAGGACAAGACATTGACTTAATTATTTATGAATGCAGTGGAGGGTTTCAGTGGCCAGAGGATGTAGAGAAGGGGGTCAATAAAGGAGTGGAAGAGGAGAATTTTGGGGGGAGGGGCGTCGGTGGTGTCTGAGGTCGATGATGGAGTCCTGCCAGTGCAGAGGAAGGTGGGACGATAATCGAGACAAGTGGTGGAGGCTCACTAGGGCATGTGAAAGATGGGACGGTGATTGGGGATATCAATGGTGTCTCTCATTATTAAGGGAAGGGGAATGGTTGACCATGGTGAACTGAGGTGAGGGCAGTGACAAGGAGGAGGATTCCGGCGCATAGTGGGGGCTTTGACACCCACCGTCGCTCGACGGTTCCTCCAAAGGAATCAAACTATCTATTTCCTCAAGAACTAATAATTGTGGAATATAAATAGGTAGGGGATTTGGTTAAATGCATTCGACCACTCAAATTGTCATATCAGGGTATTGAGCCTTACTCCCATACTGTTATAAAAAATGCATACAAATACGAGAAATTGCACTAAATGTGATGACAAGCTCCGATCGTCCTGACGATGATCCTATAACTAACAACAACTGGAATATGTGTTCACGGTACCCTGATATTCGTGCTCTGCTCGATGCGGCGATCTTCATCAAACATGATTATATGAGAGGGATTGTGGTGGTAGCGCATATTGAGGGAAAGATGTTAGACTGGCTTAAATGGTTTGAGGTTGTACAATGGTGGGTAGAAAGTGCACCAATAGATGAATATAAAATTGATGTAGGAGAACTATCAAGGAAAAGAGTTAGACCTGATGTTATATGGATAACACAAGGACTTGTACAAGTTATATTTAATACCTTAAACAACAGTCAACAAAAATGAACAAAGATGATTTTTTTTGAAGCTGATACGAGGATATGGCGCGTGCATAGTCATATTGCTCTCATATTTGGAATCCAAGTTTGTGTTTTCTACACAGTTATCCAACTTATTTTCTTCATTCAAAGAGCTAATATAATTTAATATTCTATTTGATAAATGTAAGTATTTTCAACCATCAAACTGTGGTTTTGGCTGTGCTTTAGCTACTTTTCAGAGTCAGTTCACTACTATGCAAAACTTTTTAGTGTATTGCAATTGTATATTGATTACCTTAACAATATGTTTTGTTTTTTTCACCACTACATTTTGGGTTTCTATTTGCTGACTAGATCATAATCTCAGGAAAATGTGCGGTTATCTGCTGGAAAGCAAACCCATCCATTTTTTTCCATATGTAAAGCCACAAAGAGGTTGTCAGAGACTAAGCATGCAGAAAAGTCTGAGAACTCCAGTTGGCATAGTTTTGAGGGGGATTACTGCATATCCCTTCCCCCAGTCCATGTATTTGATACTGTGAAGGTATAAATCTAGTTTTGTCCACGTGCCATTCATAGTTTATCAGTCAATGCATTACATCATTCTTTCTTTATTTAGTAATAGTTTACTCCTGCTGAATTATGAGAAAACTGCTGTTCTCATGGGATGGCGTTGTAGGATGATGTTGCTGTGCTTAATTGGAAAAAGTGGGAATTTGTAGAGACATGCCACCAAGAAATAGATGGATACTGTAGTACAGAAGTTTCATCCTTTTTTGATGTTTCAACCGAGTCTTTAGTATTGGGATCTTCCTGTGGTAAGGAGACAAGGTTGGATACTTTATTAGTTGATGAGAAAATGGATGGTACATATATGGCAACAAGCTCATCTAAATTCTCAAGCGAGCCACTTTCTAAGGAGCAGATATCTTCCCAAATTGAAAAGGTAATCTTCCAATGGGATTCTCTGAATCAAATATTTGACATTGCATTTGCATTCCACCCCCCCAACCCATTGATATAAGCTTACTAACTTCTTGAACACCATTTCTCTTGCTCATCAGGGTAGCGCTACAGATGATGAGCAGGATCAAAATAAGATGTACAAAGGAAGGTTGGTAGTCTGTACTAATTATATGCATTTGCTAATTTCTTTAACATATGTAGATATTAAAGGAAGTACGTTTCTAGAATTTACTATTAAAAACCTCAACTGCAAAGCTCTTTTTCTCATGCTTCAAACCAAAGCTCTTCCAAGATGCATGTCCAAATGTCTGGCTGAAACTCAACTTGTTGAACCTCATTGATGAGGCCAACTTAACCATCCAATTCCTGGGACGACTCAACTGGACTAAGAAGTGAATCAATTAATTGGCTAATTTGTTTATTTTTTGCATTCTTATTTATGAGTATTTTTATTTACCTCAATTTGTTTTTTTACGAGGACTCATTTGCAGTTTATATTTTCTCAACCATAGATGTATAATACTTCGAGGATTGTTATTTGACCCAACTTCTGTTGAATTGAAAATTCTGAGTGGATTTCCACCCCCTCGTCTCTCTTCTTCCACCATGAGATGGTACTAGAAAAGGCTTCTCGTCTGATTGTTTGAAAGCTAGATCAAGGCAGAACACCGTTGTTCTCGATGACACTACGATGGATTGTATCGCGCAATCACCATTTATGCACTTTAGTTTCAAATTTCTCTTCCCGACTTTACTTAAATTCACTCAACATTTGTCCTTCAATATGTTTGAAGCATAATGCATCAATCAGATCAGTTGCTTTTGGAGTGTACAACTATCTTTAGTTAAATATCCGCTTCCTCACCTTTAGGGACAAATCTCCATCATCATCATCATCATCAATATTTGTATCCCAACTATTTTGGGTAATTTTTATGAACCTTCATTTTCGATCAAGTCGAGTGCTGCTGGATGTGTTAAACATAAACAACACAAATCATCTTTAGCAATTGTGTGAATCTCATATCACACACCACCACGAGACACCATTGAAAGTTGAAACCATGCATGATGCGACTGTTTGAGTTCATATATATAGATTTGATTTTCCTACCCATCTCAAGCTGGAGACTTGGAGTAATGCAGAGTTCATCATCAAGCAGCGCGCGGAGAAAGGCTAATGAAAGAAAGCAGTAAGTACTAACCACATGAATGGCAGTGGGCTTTGCTACCATAAAAATACCGCAGATTACTCAACAGCAAATGGTTGAGTAAAGCAACATGCAATCAGCAGGTCTTGTGCTGTGCGATTGAGCCATCCGAGTTGCATCTATGATTGAACACTCATTGACATGCAAGTCTTTTTTCCCAAGTTTGAATATGAACTAGGGCTGCCATTTTTTTCGAGATAGCTTTCTTTAACTCCAGATGTGCAAAGGCATAAATCATATGATGCGGTGTAAGAGTTGCATCAAGGGCAGGTAGAAAGGTAACAACACATGAAGGAAGACCACGGGAACACAAACTATGCAATATGATGACCAGTAGTGAGGTGATATCAATCAATTATAAAGGTAATAGATGATGGACAAAGTGATTTAGACTTGTACAGCAAATGATAGAAGGTGTAACAGATAGATGAGTAGACAGAATTAGTTTTGATGGATTTAAAAGAAAAAAAAGGTAGAGTATGAAATAACTTTCATCTAAATGAGTTGCATTAGTTAGGTTTAGCCTCATGCAACATTGAATAGGGACGAATGAAAAATAATGATTCGTAAAGGCGAATTCAAAGAGTTGTTATAATTATGTTGATAATGATAATGATGGTGATGGTGTGGATGATTACCTAGATTACTGTCTCTGTATCATCAGCAATCGAAGGTTTGACGGCCTATTGTGCTGTTATGTTCTCACAATATTTTGTTTCTTTTTACCCAGATTGGCATCATATTGTCGACGGTGCATTTGTTTCCCTGATTGCAGCTTATGGACAGAGAAGTACCGGCCCGAAATTTCTTTGGAGGTCAGCCACAAGTAATTTTCCATGAAAGTTATGATAATTTTATCTCTCCTGTTTTTTGGTGTTATGATAAGTTCCGTTAGGTGCACTTCCTGATAGAAGTTTTCTATCTATTCTTAAGTTATTTGTTTTATATTGGCCTCCAGGTCTGTGGAAATGCTGAATCTGTCGAGCTTTTTAGTGAGTGGCTCAAATCTTGGCAAGAAAGAGTTGTACAGAAGAATGACAATGAAAACCGCTCTACCAGCGTAGATAGTGAAGACAGCTCTTATGTCGATGAGTCTGACATGGACGAACTAGATGATGGGTATTCCCTTAAAAACGTGCTCCTGATTACAGGACCAGCTGGAGTATGCAATTAATTTGAATTTTGTTCAATGACAAGTGATTCAAAATTTTATGATGCATAAGTACGTGAAACCCACTAGCTCTGACCAAAAGTTATTTATGCTATCTTCTCAGTGTGGGAAATCTGCTGCAATATATGCTTGTGCCAGGGAGCAAGGGTTTAAAGTAATAGAGGTATTGTTGAATGCTTTTTTGCAACTCTGTTTTTCTTCTTCAATTAGCACTAGTTAGAAGTTGTCAGACAATGTGACACAGGACGGTCTTATGTGAAGGGGAAATAATGAGTGTTGTTAGAGTTTCTAGTTTAATTATTTATATTTTGTTTTTAGGGCTTTGTATTTGTCACTCCTATATATTAAGGAGTGATACCTGATTAATGCATTGAGTCATTCTATTCTTTCTAACATGGTATCAGAGCCGAAAATAACCTAATCGCCCTTTGTCGGTCTCGCTCCCCGCTTCCGCCGATCTCGTTCGCCAGCACTTCCGCCGATCTTGTTCGCCAACACCTCTCCTACCCGTTTCCGCTCCAGATCCGACCTCGCAGCTCTCACTCAGAGTCTCCCTCTTCTCCGCTCGTCCCTGCCTTCTGCCCTCCACTCTCCACTCGCCTCTCCTTCCGCCTTACCTCCTTGCAAACGCGCTGTTTCTGGACGCCGGAGATATGGGGCAGTAAATCTCCTTTCCGGAGTTCGTTTTCTCTTCTCCTTGAGGGGATGAATCCTCCTCCATTGTTTTTTTTTTCTGAGTGGTTTCTTCTCTTTCTATGAGAAAAAATTAGGGCTGTGTCCCTTTCTTCCCCTTCGTGCTTTCCCGTGGTTTCTATCATTGGGTTGCTATGGAAGGGAGTGTTGATTCTCCGAATATGTCCTCCGGCGTTTGTGTTGAGTCCTCCCCGATGCCGGCATTGGGCTCTGGCCGTGCTATTCATGACCATGAGACTCCTCAAATTATTATCATGAAACTTGATGGCAATAACTATCTCCCGTGGGCTCGTTCTATCACTCTTGCTCTCAAAATCCGTCGTCTGTTTGGGTATGTTAGTGGCATAACGAAGGCTCCCACACAAACATCTATAGATTGGCCTTGTTGGAACCGAGAGTCAGCCCAACGAGGAGTTCGGACCCCCAGAAGGGTGCAACTTGCACTTACTGATCCCGCGGAGGATCCTGACCGAAGACTTAGCACTAACACAGACCCTTGGCGACAGTGTGGAGGTCTCACCACACACCCGGAAGATCTTTTAGAGCGCTTCCCCTCCTAAGACAAAACTGAAGCCGAGCACCTTGGAGAGCTTGAGGAGCTAACCAAAGATGGCCTGAGGAGAAGGAAGCCAAAGAAGTGTCCTCTCCAAAGGTGCCCTTCAGGGTCTATATATATTTTTTCTCTCTTGGTCTGCTAATAGCGTGATTCCGCCTTTTGGTTTTACTAACCGCACCCCAAACTGGTCTGCTAACAGCCAAACCCTGTCTGGAGGGCTATTGGTTGGTGGGCTATTGGAAGCCCACCAAGGGTATCAGGGTAAATTCATTTGTAGACCCCTACTGGGCGAGTGGCCCATGAATGCGCCACTCGCCAGTCTCCCTGCGAGCTGGGCTCACGAGATCTCCTTTTGCGAGTGGAGGCGAGCCCCCACTCGGCTCGCCAGTCTGGTGCGGCGAGGCCTCACTCGTCTCGCCATGGATAAATGCACCCCAAAGCGCTCACCTTGGTCGGATGCTCGCCGCGAGTTGGCGAGTGCTCTCTGACCCGCCTATACTCGATTACCCTTTTTACCCCCCGGCGAACATTGGTTGTGCATGCCTCAATGAGAGTCTGAAACTCATTGGTGATGTCGTGGCTGCTCAACTCCATGCAGGAATGCATACCTCAGAATTATCTGTTCCTGGACACTGATGCTGATATTTGGAAGCGAGTTGAGGTTACTTATTCCTGTCGCGGGAATGTCGCTCAGATTTTCCAACTTCGTCGGCGTATATTCCTCTTGAGGCAAGACGATCGTTCCCCCTCCACCTATTACTTGGAGTTTACTCAGCTCTACCAAGAGTATGATCACTTCGATGCTCTCACCCTTGTCTCTCCTGAATATGAAGAGCTTATTCGAGCTCGTGAGGAACACAACCGGATCTTTGAGTTTCTTCATGGCCTGCACCGTGACTTTGGTCATATCTGTGTTCAAATTCTTGGGCATTCTCATCTGCCCTCTTTGCCTGAAGTCTACAACCTGTACAACATGAATTCGATCACCGCCAGACTCTTCTTCCTGACTCTCGCTCGGGGGACTCTGCTCTTGCTGCTCAGTTCAGTTCTGATGGGCGTCCTTCTTGTGGCACTAGGCCCAAGTCTGTCGAGAAGGATCATTTACTGCGTGATTATTGCGGGAAGGCACGTCATACTAGAGACACTTGCTTCAAGTTTCACGGATTTCCCCCTCCAAGAGGAGTCCCCACCTCTCGTGGTGGTCGTGGCTATGGTCGTTCTTCAGGAAGTCGACCTCCACCCAAATCTGCTCATCTCTCGGATGCCTTTGACGATATTACTTCTCATGGTTGCTCTGCTACTCCTGGTGCTGCTTATGCTCTTTCTTCTGACGAGATTCAGGCTTTCCGTCGTTTGATGCATGGTCAACCTTCTGAGACATCTACTTCTTCATCTTCCTTTTATGCCCACCAAGGGCTCCCTTGTGCTCATTCAGCTACTAACCGCTCCTCCACTCAATGTCATCGACTCTGGCGCTATCGACCATATGATTGGCTCCGCCTCAGGTTTCGTGTCCTACTTTCCTGTGTCTAATAGGGACACAGTTAGTTTTGTTGATGGATCCTCTTCTTCTATTGATGGAAAATGATCCATTCCCCGCTCTTCTCTCACTCTCTCTTCAGTTCTTCATGTTCCAAGTTCACTCGAAATTTTCTTTCTATTAGCCACCTGACTAACTCTATGAATTGCTCAGTAACTTTTTCCCTTCTTCTTGTATCTTTCAGGACCTGAAGACGGGGACGATGATTGGCTTTGGTAGACTATGCAACGACCTATATCTATTTGATCTCTCTAGTTTAGCTCCCCCTTTGCAAGCTCTTTATGTGGCTCTGTCTTCTGATTTGGATTCCTGACATTGACGCCTAGGACATCCGTCTATCCCTACTATGAAGCTTTTGTTACATGTTATGTCAAACTCTTTGTTTAACAATTTTACGGCTTTTGTTACATGTTATGCACCTTCCCAGGTATTATTGGAGGGGTGCGGTTCTTACGGCTGCACATCTTATTAATCACATGCCTACTCGTATCCTTCGTCACAAAACTCCCCTGGACACCCTCGATGTTACCCCCACTCAAATTCCTCCTTGTATCTTTGGGTGTGTGTGTGTTTTGTCCACGGTCACCACACCTCCAAACTTGAACCCCGTGCCCTGCGGTGTGTTTTTATCGGATACTCCCACACCCAAAAAGGGTATAAATGCTTTCATCCTGTGACCCGTAAGACCTTTGTCTCTATGAATGTTACCTTCCATGAATCTGACTCGTACTATGGGAGTTCACTTCTGGGGGAGTCTGTTACCATGGAAGTGCGCTCTCTTTCTATTACTCTACCTATTTCTCCTCCATAGCAGTCTGCTAGTTCTCCTACTGGTCATGTGTTTTTTCCTCTGACATTGCCTCCTCGTCCACCTCCTCTGTTACAGGTTTATATTCGGCGACGCAGGGGCACAAACAATCAGGTTTTGCACACCATACCAGAGCCACCACCTGATCCATCTACTGGTCCCCAAGGTAGCCGTGCATCCACTCGACATCCCCTATCTCATTATGTGACTTATGACTCTGTCTTCCCGCATAGAGCATTTGTTATTTCTCTGTCTTCCATATCCATCCCTACCTCATGGCAGGAAGCTCTGTGGTATCAAAAGTGGAAGGAAGCTATGTTTGAAGAGATGATATCTCTTGAAAAGAATTGCACGTGAGATTTGGTTTATCTTCCTCAGGGGAAGGCCGTTGTTGGATGTAAATGGATCTTATCAGTTAAGCAAAACTCCCAAGGTCTTGTTGAACGTTACAAAGCTAGGTTGGTGGTCAGAGGATACACTTAAACTGTTGGGATTGACTATCAGGAAACCTTTGCTCCTGTAGCAATTAGCAAAGATGAACTCTATTGGAATCCTGCTTTCATGTGCTGCCTGTAAAGGGTGGAGTCTCAGTCTGTTAGACGTGAAGAATGCTTTTCTCCATGGGGATTTAGAAGAGGAACTATACATGTTCGTACCTTCGGGTCTTGCCGCTGAAGGATCCGAGGGAAAGGTCTGCAGGTTGAAGAAGGCTCTCTACGGCCTAAACAATCCCCTAGGGATTGGTTTGAGAGGTTCCAAAGAGCCATGATGACATTTGGTTACACCCAGAGCAATGCTGACCATACCCTGTTTATAAAGCACATACAAGGAAAACTAACCACTCTTATTGTCTATGTGGACGATATTGTCATAACTGGGGATGGCATGGAGGAGATCCAAAGTTTGAAGACAAGATTGACTAGTGAATTCGAGGTCAAGGATCTTGAGAATCTCAAGTAATTCCTAGGCATTGAAGTTGCGAGATCCAAGCATGGGATTTTTATCTCTCAGAGGAAGTACATCCTTGACCTGCTCGATACAACGAGGATGAGTGAGTGTAGACCCGCTGACACCCCAATTGGAGAGTGATGGTGGAAAAATTGTTGCAGATGTCAATGGTTTTCAACGACTTATAGGGAGGCTCATCTACCTATCCCACACTCACACAAATATCTCTTATGATGTTGGAGTTATCAGTCAATACATGTATTCTCCCAAGTCTCACCACTTAGATCCACTCCAAACAAAAAATTAACCATTGAAGTTTTCACAGATGTTGACTGGGCGGGATGTAAGACCCCATTTTTTTTCTTTTACAAAACCCGGGTCTTATGCCCAGAACCGCCACTTTGCGGTGACACCCTCGCTCGGGAAGGTCACCACTACAAAACGCCGATCCTGCCGGCCATATCGATCACAAAGAAGTAAAGCTTAAACAAACTTATAGAAGCCAAGTCCATATCACATAGAAAGTAAAACCATCATAAAGAGATGTCCACATCAAATATATGAATAAAAGGTACGATAATAATAAAGGGCTTATGCCCTGTACATCAATTCCTCACTACATTTTCCCTCGCGAAAGCATAAAATACTAAAGCTAAACGATGCTCACGGATCCTGCCAATGGTGCTCCCGTGCTAGACTGCCCCGTCTCCATCTGCACCGGCCTCTGGTGCTGCAGCATCTCCTCAGTCCCCTAAAATGATAAGGTCCACCGACCGTTAGTCAAAAAGACTAAGCCAATCCCCCACCCCTCCCCCGGTGACTCCTAGGCACCGAGCGGGAGGAACGAAGCGGAGGACAACAAGGGGTGTAAATAATTACAGATGACGAGAATGTATTCTACAGGGAATGTCTACCACTACGCAATATATATCATAACTGAAGCAGTAAGTAAAGTAGAGTAATAACAAGTAAGGTAAACAAGTAGAGTAAATATATAAAGGTAAGTAAGGAAAAGTAACCGTTGATTTATAGGAATGTCCACACAAACCTATAGACCAATGGGTCGTTTAGCAAGGCATATCGTATAAGGAGTCCCATAACCAACTTATACGATAGGGGTAGGGGTTGAAATGCAATATTTATGCTATGTCATGCAAGGTATGCAGTTAAATGATATGTTCACACAAGTGCAACTCACACACTACGACTTTATGCGCGCATACCTTTAGTTCCCCTTTTTTGGAGCTAGTAAAACTCCCAGGATACTCCCGTAGTGGCAAACGGAAGCGGTGGGTTGGGTCTTGCCCACCTCTAGGTTGGTATTTGCACTACCTAACCTAGACCTAACGTACGCCTCAACGCTAAGAACACAACAGCGGAGCTACTGCGTACTCTTGCTGGTTAGACCACCAGACTTGTCTTGGTAAAGGGTTATCCACACTTACCGAGCCCAAGTATTAATGTCGGTGCAACGACCATCAACACTAAGGACCCACCACCTTATGCACATGCAAACATGTTTATCATCTATCTCCGAGCCATAAGCTCCCTGGGCTAACCCGTCCGTCACAATAAACATTGCTGAGTCACAAACTCACCAGACTAACTAGTCTACTGCTACAACCTCCGAGCCTACCGCTCGTAAGACCAAACCGATTAATGTACCCGTGGCAATGGGGTGTGAGTGAGCATATTACTTAGTTAATCTTGTATAACAATTTAGCCCTACAATTTATGGTTAATCTTGGACTTCCCGAGGATTACCCTGTAAGGGGCTCGTTACGGTACTAGGAACTATACTGGGATACCCCAAAGCTCCCTTTCTCAAGACATTTAATGTTATTGGTATCTACCCATATGCATAACCCTCTTACCATCTCATTTGTATTAACCCTAAGTGGTTTATGACACTTCCAGGGGGAAAGACGATCTTTCGTCAATCCCGAGCACGACCTTACCCTTAACTCACCAAGCACTCCAGTCACATAAACTCCTTTTTGGTGGCCTCAACCTCTTTAAGCTGACCATATACACCAACTAAACCCCAATTCCTCTTAGTAGGTCACTAGTTACCCAAGTTTTAACACTTTACTATACGCAGACCAAACGAACTATATGAACCTTATAAGTAGAAGTACTCCAAATATTCACCCACTTGACACAAGATTATTACTGGAGGACTATCATGGTATCATAAGACTAAACCCAGAGATTCATATTTTTCCTTACACTTTAGCATTTATTTTAATTTCTCCAATATTTGCCAAATATGAAAATGAACATGAAGTGTAAGGTATTCTTATGATATGACTCCCATAAAATTAAGATAAATCTATCATGCCAAAATAACAGTAAGTACAGAATGTCACAATTTTACAATCAGGAATTGTCCTATATTTATAATATTTAGCATCTATCCAAAGTTGGAGGTTAATGAAGGAACCATCAGAAATACTTATCCAAAAACTATGGAAAAATTACTAAACCTTCATATTAGTCAGAAAAGTCTACTGGCCAAATTCCAGAATTTATAAAGGCAAATTAATCACATAAATGAATATTCCAAAGAAACTCTTTCTAGGGAAAATTGTGAAGGAACCTACTGTTAAATAATTCCAAAAATTATGAAAGAAATACCAGATCTCTAAGATGATCAGAAAGGCTTACTGATTGAGTTTCACAATTTATGGAAATCAATTTCTCATTTAATTAAATATTTTAAGAGAATCCCAATTAGGGCATGTTGTGAAGTAGCCTACTGATAACAATCTCCAAAAATTCCACAAATATTCACAGAGCTTCCTAGTGCCCTGAAAAGTCCTATCACCAAGTTACAAATTTTTACAGAGAGTATTGGACCCTCAATTATTTTTCTTAAGACTAAGACAGAAAAAGTGCCTTGTGAATGAAGTACTGGTTAAATTACTTAATTAAATACACCAAAATTACCAGAGGTCTATCATGTGATTATAAAGGCACTACTAAGGTTTCATCATCATCCAAGACCATTTGAGCATGTAAATTTCTTTTATATTGAAATGCCCTAAAGGAGTTATAACCTAAATTAGGGGGAACAAGGGTTCTTAAAATCCTCCTAAAATTTCCTAGGGTATTATTACATCCTTTGGACTTGTACACCAACTCTCATGACCATTCAATAACATTTGACCCCATGTCCTTCACAAGGTTCAACATGCAACCCTAAGGATAAAGCTAGGGTTTTGGGGCATAACCACCCCACATCACCCCAAATCATTCATGGAGGTGTTTTAGGTGATCCTAAACCAGTGGCCAAAGTTTCACATCATGTTGATGAGATTTGACCATAATACCCCAAAATGAACACCATACCCTAATTTTGACCTAGTTTGACCCAATTTGGGTTAACAAAGTACCCAACTAAATCAGTCCCAAATGGGCTGAAATTTTTACCAGGGTCATATAATAACCCTAAGGAGCACCCACCAAAATTTGGTCCGCTCTTTTCTTTCTTCTTTCTCTGGAAGAGATAGAAACATATGCAATGCTTCAATCGCGAGTCTACATACATTCACTTTTTCCTCAGACCTGAAGAGAAAGTACTACAAGGCAAACAAACAGGAAAAGAAGAGATTCACCCGATCAATATCACATGCTTTGAGTGATGTGACCGAGGCTGATATCAGAAGATTCTATCTTGACCAAACGAGTCTTTCTTTTTTCTCTTTTCTGTCTATGCATTTCTGTCTATGCGCGGTGTCTTAGTTTAGTCAATTCAAAATGGGAAGTGAAAGAAAGCAAGCGGAGGCGAGCTGAAGCCGAAGTCTCGCTACGAGAAACCCCTTATCTCATCTCAATCTTATCCGAAGTCTCGCTACGAGAACCAAAGGGACAAGAGAATCTGACGAGATGATTATCTGACTGACTATCCTCATTCTCGTTCGTTAGTTGACCAGGAGTTTAGCCATGTGCGAAATGGGCGAGGTGTGACCGGTAGGTCTACTAACTCTAAGCTAGAAGAGCAGCAAAGCCCTTAGGGGAGGCATTTTGTTTTCTATGATCTGACCAAAGGCACGTAGTGGTGAACACTGTGCTATGTCTTCTTCGTTGCACTTGAGTTTTCTTGGCTTCGCGCAAAGTAGATATTGGGGGTCATTAAACCCTAAATTTAATTAACATATGAATTATGAAATTAATACAAAAATCTTAGAAAAATGTTCTCCTAAAATTCCCGTCTTTGAGTTTGTTAAGGGGGTTGGTATAAATAGCCTAGGTTTCAATTTTCATGCCCATAACATTTCTCTATCAAGAGTTATTCAAGAAAAGGTGACTGCCCTATCCTAGGGACCAGTCCTACCAAAATGGCTCTACAGGGGGCTACAATGCCCCTATTGACCTGAAACAAATTTTCATTTAATCTACACACCAAGGACTACAATATTGATGTTGGACACTTTTTCATTTGAGGGGCTCTACTATTTTTAATAATTAAAACAAAACACTGCTCAAAGTGTGACATAAATACAAATCATAACATAATATAAACATTTGATCTCTGCACAGATCTTGGCGCAGATCGTGCAGCTGCTGGCTTTCTTCTTCCTTCAGCCAAGGGCTGAGATGTTCCCGTCCTGGGCCTCCTTCTTCCTCACTTTCCCGGCCACCTGAGCGCCGCCCCGGCCGACCAATGCCACCACCAGCTTCGTTGAGGTGGTGGCCGGCGATTAGGGGTGGTTGGCCGGCCGGAGGTGGCCGAAGTGAGGAGTTTTCGCGGGGGAAAGAGGGCTCGAAATGAGCCCTATCGAAAGCTTGATTCGAGCCCGATTTGGCTCAAATCAAGCCCCAATCTAGATGACGATCTAGCACTAGAGGAGAGGAAGCAGATCAGACCTGTGTGGGGGCTTGGTGTCGCGTATTCCTGCGAGTCGCCATTGCCGGAGGTGGTGCCTTTGGTGCCATGCCGATATAGGCCCCCTCTACACGATTCTCACTGGAAGGTTGGGGGTTTTCTTCCTCTCTGATCACTGAAGGTAATGGGGGTTCCAATTCGAGCTTGGGTCGCTTTATTCCTGAAAGCCATTAATGGTCATTAACTAGGATTTCGGTTACACTTGGGGGGGGGGGGGGGGGGGGGGGGGGGGGGGATGAATGGTGCCATCAATTCCTCAGATTGGGGGTTTCTTCTTCCTCCCCAATAACTCCCCTTTCTTTCTCTCTCTTTCAAATTGGACTTTCTCTCTCCTAGCCGATTTCCTTGAAATTGAATGGCCAACTCAGCAGCATTCAATCCCCATTAGGTGGTGGACCACATCAATTGGGTCTAGCTCAAGTGTATTGGGTTCAATTTGGGTAAAGTAGGTCATTTTGACCTAAATTTAGGATAAGGTTGACTTTGGTCAAATTGACCACTTGGGTTGACCACAATGGGTGAGCAGTGACCCATTAGACTCTCTTATGGGTTAGGAAGGTTTAGGTGGAGTCAATTTGGCAAGGTGAGGGTGAATTGCCCCTTAATAGGGCACTTTTGACCAAATTAGGGCTAGAGTTGAGTTTGGTAAATTTGGCCAAATTGGAGGTTCCATGATGGGGCTTTTTGGTCCATTGGGTCCCTAGTGTCCCTATGAGGGTAGGGGCAGGGTCAATTTGGCATGGTGGAGGCCAATTGGCCCTAATTGAGTTAGTTTGACCAATTTAGGGTTATGGTTGACTTGTGTCAAATTGGCCCCTTTGGTTGACCCCAATGGGTCCCTGGTGCTCCAAGGAGACCCATAATGGGTTAGGGATGCTATGATGGGGTCAAGGTTCAAGGTGAGGCCCTAAAGTCCAACCCTAGGCCAAGTATCTGAAAACTGCTATTTGCAGACCACTTGGGTTTTCTCCTTCTTACCCAAGCTCACATGGTCTTGAGCTCTTCCTATGGTTTTGTCATGACCTAGTCATGACAAAACCAACTTGGGGGTCTAGTTGTTTGAGGGATGTTACAAATCCCAATACATAAAAATAAAAATTTCGTCCTCGAAATTCAGGTTAAGTCTGTGAGGTTTATACTACAAGTAAGAAAATGTAACATTCCAGAAAAAAATTAAATTATACCTGCTGCAAAGAGCTCCGGGTACTTTTGCTGCATCAGGTCCAGTGGCTCCCAGGTATGCTCCTCCTGCCCATGATTCCTCCATAGGACCTTGACCAGCGGAACCTTCTTGCGCCGCAAGACTCGCAACTCTGTGTCGTCTATCCGAACCGGCTCCAGGTGAACCGATCGATCAGTAACTACTGGCCCTTCCGTAGTAGATACCTGTTGCTCTGGCCGAAGTAGAGCCTTCCTAAGTGAGGAGACGTGGAAAACGTCGTGCAATCCCTCTAACTCCGGCGGTAGCTCCAGTCTATAAGCCAAGGGACCGATCCGCTCCAGGATCCTGTAAGGCCCCATGTATCTCGGACTGAGCTTCTTCCGCCCGCGAACCCGCGAGACTCCATGCTTCGGGCGTATCTTCAAGAAAACCCGATCTCCCACCTGGAACTCTACCATACGATGTCGTGCATCGTAGTACTTGGCCTGCCTGCTCTGGGCCTCCAACATCCTGTCTCAAATTAGTCGTACCTGAGCCTCGGTGTCTTCCACGAACTCTGAGCGGAGTGCCTTGGGGTCCTCATCCTGAATCCAAGACAATGGTGTCCTGCACTTCCGTCCGTATAATGCCTCGTAGGGTGCCCTGCCTATACTAGCTTGGTGACTGTTGTTGTATGAGAACTCGACTAATGGCAACAGTCTCTCTCATGGCTCCCCGCGGTCTAGAATGCAAAGGCGTAGAAGATCCTCCAGGGTCCGGTTGGTACGCTCCGTTTGTCCGTCTGTCTGGGGGTGGAAAGCTGTACTAAAAGTCAACCGGGTGCCTAGGTTGACCCCAATGGGTCCCTGGTGCTCCAAGGAGACCCCTAATGGGTTAGGGATGCTATGATGGGGTCAAGATTCAAGGTGAGGCCCTAAAGTCCAACCCTAGGCTAGGTATCTGAAAACTGCTATTTGCAGACCACTTGAGTTTTCTCCTTCTTACCCAACCTCACATGGTCTTGAGCTCTTCCTATGGTTTTGTCATGACCTAGTCATGACAAAACCAACTTGGGGGTCTAGTTGTTTGGGGGATGTTACACGGGATCTGTTGATGACCGAAGATCCACTTCTGGATATTGTACCATAGTTGGAGGAAATTTGGTAACCTGGAGAAGTAAAAAAACATGTTGTTTCCAGGTCTAGTACCGAAGCGGAATTCAGAGCTACGACTCATGGAATATGTGAAGGAATGTAGATTCAGTCCCTTATGTTCGAACTTGGGATTCAATGCAGGGGTCCCATCCGACTTTAATGTGACAATAAAGCGGCTATTAACATTTCACACAATCCTGTTCAACATGATCACACTGAACATGTTGAAGTTAACAAACATTTCATCAAGGAGAACATAGTGAGGGGAGTTGTGAGCATTTCATTTGTCCCCTCTGATCAACAACTGGCTGATGTTCTTACTAAAGGGTTGAGTCATAGAGTTTTTGGAAACATTATGGGCAAGTTGGGTTTGACAGACATCACAAACCCAACTTGAGGGGGGATGTTAGAGTTTCTAGTTTAATTACTTATATTTTGTTTTTAGGGTTTTTTATTTGTCACTCCTATATATTGATGAGTGATACCTGATTAATGCATTGAGTCATTCTATTCTTTTCAACAAGTGTAACTCCTACGCGCAACCATACATGAGAACGACGAGCAGAACAAGTTCTCGCCTTAACAAAATCAAAAGACCATAACAAAAGATGAGCAGAACACCGCCCTAATCTGATTGAACCATAACAATAGACGAGCAGAACACCGCCGATGATCCTCTAAATTAAGTGGGATCACCTGAAAATGAGCACATGCTGGTGTAGATTAGAACGAGACGATGATTGAAGGAAGTAAAAGTTTTACTAAGAATTTAACGGGAACTCACCGAGAGAACTTACGGCCTTCTAAAACAGAAGCCATAGACACAGCTACATGGAGGAGAAGGAGATCAGTCTTGCTATGTCCAACCATTGAAGGAAGCCTTAGATTACACGAGGGGGCTGCAGTTAGCAAGAAACAGTAAGGAACACCGATCGAAACTACTTCTACTTGCCGGAAGAGGGAAGGAGAAACCATGCACTAACCGGAGAGATTAATCGGCGATTATCTGGGACACGACGTGATAGAGGAGTTTGAGTGTGATCCGGAAACCATGGGGAGGAAGGAGTCGTCGAAGATCGAAAAGGAGATCATCGAGCCTTAGCTGTGGTCAATTATCGAGCGTGCGACTTTCTCCAAACGACTGAGGGAGTCCCGTGCCCTATCTGCGATTTTCTACTAGCTTGTGAATTAGAAGAGCCCGCAGTCTCGTCTCCTTAAATTGAAATTGGGTTGTGGGAACGGCGGCTTCGTGCGGACGACTAGGCGAAATAGAAGTGAACTGTTCTAGGTATTTTCCTTTCCTCACATTACAAAAATGCCACACACCACTAGGCTCGTATAACTTTGATTTACATTCTCTCTCTCGCGCGCAACCAGATTTCTTCAAAATGAAAATCATAAAATTTGTAAACATGTGACATGTTTTTTTAATTTTAAATAACCGATTACGCGTAGAAGGGGAGCCTTGGCGCACCGGCTAAGGTGTTGTCGTGTGATCTTGAGGTCAAGGGTTCGAGTCCTGGAAGCAGCCTCTTGCAAAAATGCACCGTAAAGTTTGCCTATATTTCGCCCTTGTGGTGGGACCCTTCCCCGGACCCTCGCTGCGCGGGGATGCTTTGTGCACGGGTCGGTCCTTTATTTTTTAACTGATTACGTGTAAAAATTAACCCCAACGGGAATAAATACCTTGATTTTCCACTGACGCTGATTATAATCATTCGCTATCGGACCCTGAAACTGAAAGCACGAGGCGCAAAATTTTGGATGTTACAGTTGCGACCGCGCGTCGGGGATCCGTGTGCGCGACAAATCTGCGGATTTTCCATTGGTCGCGACCGCAGCCCAAGGGTTGTGGTCACGGTCGGGCTGCGGCGGATTTGAGCTGCGGCAAATCCGCCACACCAAGCGTGGCCTTAGGAAACCACGATTTTGGTTTCATAGTATCCCTCTCCTTCGTCATCTCCACCTTCGATCATCGCTTCCACGAGTATCGACATATCACAAGTTTGCCCGTAATAGTTTACTTCCGTGGGCACATGACTATCATAAGCACATTGAAATGCTACATCACTTCGTCTTCATAGGTAGGCCTGTATATATCAGGGTGCACCATTAGAATGTGTTTTTTCTTCCTTGAGACATAAATAACAAAAGAAAAACACACGATGTTGTTTATTAAATAAGTAATCTACTAAAAATTTTTATCATTACTTTGAGCTTCTTTTTTGCCTAAATATGTCGACCCTTGTTATTGGTGTGACCTAATTGTTTATTGCCAAAGCCCAAGAGAAGTATGCTCCCGACATTTATTTCCCTTTGTTCTCAATAACCAGACAAATATATGATGGCGAAAACTCTTAACTTCTTTCTCCTAAATTTCTCATTTGGTTCAATTCCTCAGCAGACAACGTTAGTACAATATCAGGTAGATTATATTAGTAGCAGTGTCCGAGTTAGATTTTTGAGGCTATTAAAGATTATTGTTGCAAATGTATCAGAATCCACTTTACTGATTTTTGGTGCGATGCATGTCTGAAGGGGAGTTCGATGCTTGATAAAAGCATATTCCTAAAGCAGGACAGTTTACAAGAAATATTTAAGAATGAAGCTTAAAAAAAGCAGTGTTAATCTTAATAAGATGGATTATATACCACTTTCGCCAATTTTGTGTAAACTGATTTTTTCTTTCCTGCTGGATTATAAAAAGCTAATGTTTATCATGCAAAAAATTGCACTGTTCCCCTTTCTTCATGTAAAGGCATTCTTGTATTTATATCTTTGGACAGGTAAATGCATCAAGCCTGAGAAATGGTGCATACATGCGGCAAACATTTGGTGAAGGAGTTGATTCTCTTGGACTTACCCACTGGTTGGTCTTCAAGTTTATACTTTTCAGCCTTTTATTTAAATTTTTTTTGATAATGCAGCTCTTCATTGTTAGAGAGATATAAAAACTATTCTACTGTTGGTTTCTTGATAGTTATTTTATTTGGCAAAGTGCCGGTCTGATTAGTTGGAAAATTATGGCATATAGTGTGCAATCTGGCAATCGTAGATAAAAGATTAAGAAATAATACCTTGATGAGCAAGCCTCGTTCTTGAGCGAACAGATTCCACTCTCTGAGAAGTTTTATTCTTTTGCTTGATCCAGAATAAAACAGTTGAATAGATGAAGAAATGTGCCTTCACATCCGAGATAATAACTATAATCATGCCATAACTTGCATACACTACTTAAAATTTTAATATTTTATAATTCAAAGAAACATCGAACTTTATCAGATAACTAACAAATTGCCGATGAAGTAGCAATTTACATACAAATTTCTAGCAACCTAACAAAATACTAACAATCTTAGTGACATTTATCATAATAGCCTTACAAAATTGGGAAACCAGAAAGAGATAAAGCAACTCAAATTTGTGAGTCGGAATTTTGTTGAACTTGAAAATTTTTTCCTTCCTAAACTTTACTATCTATTTTTTGTTACTGTTGAATAAACTATGTACAAATGCCCATAGCAAGGCCTAGCTAGAGTCCACTATCTCTTTAGTTTTTAGTCCCACATTTTAGAATGGGTTTTAAACTTCTTTCTCTCTGCCTATATAAGTGTACAAATACTTGTATGTAGGTTTGTGAGAAATTAATAAAAATATTTGATTTATTTCTCTCATTTTCGTTTTTCTCTACATGGTATCAGAGCTAAATAATCCTAAATTTTTTTTCTGCTCGATTTCGTAGCGCGCTGCCCTCCTCAAGCTTGCGCGGTTAAGTGGTATCTGCTCTCTGTCCGCTGCTCTGCTTGCGTCTCTCAGCCATACCTTTCCCTTCTCCTCACGGCTCTCTCTTTTATAGCGTGTCACTGCTTCCTGCTATGGCCCACCTGTCTGGCTTCTCCCGCGAGAACTCCTCGTCTGACCACAGTCGCTCTCCTGCTCGCCAAACCCTTGGTCGCGACTGCTTACCTGCTCGACTTGTCGCAAGCTCTTCTCACAAAGTTCCTGACCGCCAAGTCTCTTGGCAGTCGTTGCTCGTGATCGCCAAGCTCTCCCGATCGCCAAGCTCTCCCGATCGCCAAACTCTTGGCCTCGGCTGCACGAATGATTTGTCGAACTCCTCGCCAAGTTCCTGGTCGCGCGTTCTCCTGCAAGCGCTCTTGATCGCCGCTCTCCCGCAAGTGCTCCTGCTCGCCTTGTTTTTGGCCGCATTTGCTCACGCTTGCTCCCCATGCCAAACTTTCGATGCTCGTCAGACGTTCAGTCGTGCTTGCCACACTTCTCGCCAAGATCTTGACCCAACGTTGCCTTGTTTCCCTTGTTTTTCGGCAGTTGAGGATCCAAAATCATGACCGCAACATTTTTTGACCGTATCATTCCTCCGTGTCTTCCGTCCTTTTCAATGGACTTGAATGAACCACACTCTTATCAATCTCACCCCACCTTTTCATCAGCTCATGGAGCTCGTACCGGCTCTCGAGGACAGGGTCACACCGGAAGGTCTCGTCCTCAGTGTACTCATTGTGGTCGGGTTGGTCATCTTGAGCCAATATGCTATTGTAAGCATGGTGTGCCCCCACAAGACCATGCCTCCATTGCGGTTGATACATCTTCCACCATCAACACCGACATTGATGTCTTGCGCACTCAACTCCAACATCTTCTGGGGATGATCAGTCGCTCATCTGGCTCTGTTGCGTATATCTCCAATGAAGGTCTCTCCTGTCTCTCCCATAGTTCCACTTGGATTGTGGATTCTGGTGCCACCCACCATATTATTCCGCAGAAACCACCTCAGTACTTGAACTTTGTGCATCCCAAGTTCATCATAGTGGCCAAGGGTGACACCACCCCGATTTCCAGTTCTGCTGATATGTCCCTCACTTCATCTATTTTCCTTCGCTCGGTTCTTCTTGATTGCACTATAACCTTCTCTACCTCTTCTTTTGTTGTGCAGGATCGACGAACACAGAATATCATTGGTGAAAAAAGATTGTCCAACGTGCTCTATACTCTGAACGTCCCTCCCACAGTTCTCTCCTCCGTCACCTCTGTTGATTGGCACCGACGTCTTGGGCATGCTTCTCTCTCAATTCTCAAGAAAGCTCTTCCCGATCTATCCCTCACTGTCTTTACTTGCGAATCTTGTATCTTTGGAAAACAACATCGTTCTTCTTTTATCCCTCATTGTCCTCGGAGCGATGCTCCTTTTGATTTAGTACATTCTGATATTTGAGGACCTTATAAAATGACTAGTGTTTCTGGTTATCGTTATTTTCTTACATTTATTGATGATTGCTCCCGTATGATGTGGTTGTATTTATTTCACGATCGTTCTCAACTCCCTCGTATGTTTCGTGCATTTATTGCTGAAACTCGTACACAATTTTCAAGTTCCATTAAAACAATTTGCACCGACAATGCGTGTGAATACACAAGTAATGAATTTAATAATCTATGTACTGAGTCGGGGATCATCCATTAAACCTCATGTGCTTATCCCCCCCCCCCCCCCCCCCCCCCCCCCCCCCACAACAAAATGGTGTAGCTGAGCTTAATAACCGTCACCTTCTAGAGGTCGCTCGCTTATGTTTCAAATGCAGTTTCCCAAAGTTTATTGGCATTTTGCGGATTCTACAGCTTGCTACCTCATCAATCACATGCCCTCCTACATTCTCAAGTATACACCTCCTTTTAGCCTTCTATTTCCCTCCACACCTCCCTTTCTAGTCTTCGAATGTACCTGCTATGCCCATTGCATTGTCCCCTCCACCGACAAGCTTGCTCCTTGTGCTACCAAATATATGTTCGTTGGTTACTCTCACACTCAAAAAGGTTATGTTTGCTACTCTCCCGATGATCGCAAGGTTGTTACATCTGCGGATGTGTCATTCCTCGAAGAACAACCTTTTTACTTTTCCCACCCAGCTTCTCCAACACCTACAACACTATCTCGCCCTACCGTTCCTTTCACTTCTCATCTACCACCTTTACTCCTAACCCCGATCACCGTACCCTCCAAACCGCCTCTTCTTTGTGTGTACACTCGTCGTCCTTCTCGTTCTGATGCCCTAAGACAATTACCCTCTACTGCTGATACCGCACGACATGAAGATCCGACAATCGCATCAACCGCTCACCCTATGGTAAATTATGTGTTCTTGCATCACCTCTCTCCGGAGCTTCATAAATTAGCAACTTTGTTGTCTATTTCCACCCCTCACTCTCTGTAGGAAGCTCTTCAGCATCCGGGGCGGCGGGCGGCCATGGATGAGGAAATGACTGCTCTTAGGGTCAATCAGACTTGGAATCTTATTCCCCTTCCTGGCCAACCTTGTGTGGGTTGTAAGTGAGTCTTTACTATCAAACATGGTCCGGATGTGACAGTTCAACGACTTAAGGCTCGCCTTGTGGCTCGTGGGTTCACTCAACAACATGGCCTTAATTATGACGAGACCTTCTCGCCTATTGCAAAATTGAATACTGTTCGCGTCTTGATCTCCCTCGCAGTTCATCGGCAATGGCAGTTGCAACAGTTGGATGTCAAAAATGCTTTTCTCAATGGCAATCTGCTGGAGACTGCCTACATGCAACAACCTCTCGGGTTTGAGACCACGGGGGAGTCTCTTGTATGTCATCTCAAAAAATCTCTCTATGGTCACAAACAGTCTCCTCGAGCATGGTTTGACAAGTTTAGTCAGGTTGTTCGTGGTGTTGGGTTCACTCGAAGCTCGACTGACTTCTCTTTATTTACTTGACATCGTCCGACAGGCACAATAATTCTCTTGATTTATGTCGGTGATATCTTGATTACGCGCGATGATGTCAATGGAATACACATGATCAAGCATCACTTGGTCTCTGTTTTTCAAACTAAAGACTTGAGAAATCTTCGGTACTTCCTTGGTTTCGAGGTAGCTTGGCGTCTTGATGGCCTTGTTCTATCTCAACAGAAGTACTGTCTTGACCTGCTTCATGATGCTGGCTACTCTGGATGTAATCCTGCTGACACTCCTATGGATGTTAATCACAAGCTCTGCGCACATGCCTCAGACGCCGATTTACTTCTTCCGAACCCAAAGTATTATCGTCGTCTTGTAGGGAAGCTGATCTATCTTATAGTTACAAGACTTGATATATCCTTTTTTGTTGGAGTTGTCAGTCGATTCATGCATGCTCCGCGGATCTCTCACCTCCAGGCAGTTGAGCGCATCCTTCGATACTTGAAGACTGCTCCTAGAGATGGATTTTTATACAAGCCTTCTTCCTCTTCCTTATCTCTTATTGCCTACTCTGATGTTGACTACACCGGCTCTCTGGATGTTCGTCGTTCCACAAGTGGATAGTGTACATACTTTGGTGGACACCTTATCACCTGGCGCAACAAAAAGCAGTCGGTGGTTGCTCGCTCCTCGGCCGGAGATGAGTATCGTTCGATGACCTCTGTTGTGTCCGAGCTTACTTGGTTGGAGAGCCTTCTAAGTGACCTGGGTGTTAAACTTCCCTCATCGGCTACTCTCTTTTGCGACAGTCAAGCTGCTATACATATTGCCAAGAATCCTGTATTTCATGAAGGTACCAAACACATCAAAGTCGACTACCACTTCATTCGGGAGAAAGTTCAACTGAAGAAACTTGTATTAAAACATGTTCTTGCTGCTGGACAAGTTGTTGATATTCTCACTAAGGCATTACCACATTCGCTATTCTATCAGTTCTTGTCCAAGCTTTGTGCTTACGATTTGTATGCTCCAACTTGCGGGGGAGTGTTGAATAAATTTTGTACAAAGGCTCAGCTAGAGTCCACTACCTCTTTAGTTTTTAGTCCCACATCTTAAAATGAGATTGTAACTTCTTCCTCTCTTCCTATATAAGTGTATAAATACTTGTATTTAGGTGTGTGTGAGAAATTAATTAAAATATTTGATTTATTTCTCTCATTTTTTGTTTTTCTCTACAGTTACAAAACAGAGATAATGGACTGCTGTTCCTGATGATGTTTCTAAACTAGGATCATTAACCAACATCACCGCATAGGGGAGCAGAATTTTGACATGTTGAAGCGTGTGGAATAGGAGTTGGCATGATGTGATTGGGAGAGTACATAGTGAGTGTCTTGATGCCTTGAACATGAGCTAGAGAGGATATATCAAAATTGTTCAGTGAAGAAAGTAAAAATACTTATTATTAGAAACCTTGTCATTCTATATATAGGTAATAAGGCCAGTATACAAGTCACATTGTCACATAGACAATGTGAGACAAAAAAATACAAAAAATAATTAATTAAAATGCTACAACTCCCTCTCAAGCTAGAGAGTATATGTAGATCATGCCCAACTTGACACATCAGAGAATTGAGTAGGAAGTTGTTTGGTGAAAGATGTCTGCAATTTCTCTTTCTGAAGTAATGAACCAGGGTGGCGTTTGATGATTGTCGAGCAATGAATCAATCATTCAATGACCGACTCACAAGCTAGAGAAATGCCATCTAGGAGTGGAAGGTCAACGTGCTAGTAGAGTACGGCCTTGTGGAAGATCAAGTAACGCCCGACGATGGTGCAAAAATGACTGGTTTGAGGTGATACTACTTGCAAGAGAAAACCATCGCTTTGATACCATTTGAATGGAAGAAAATAAAATTGTCTAATATATGTAATTTCTTCCCCCTATATATGTAGTAGGGCATTATACAACTCACATAGACAATGTGAGACTAAACAAGTACATTAAAGAAGTAATTAATTAAGACACTAACAAATGATGATGTTAGATATGATCCATCAGAAATGAAACATTGAAAAATGCATAGTAGATTGAGGAAATAAAATCTTGCGCAGCGCGTGCGACACCTGCGCAACGCGTCATTTGCGCAGGAAGTGCGTTGCGAGTCTGCGCAGGGAGCGCGACAGCGGCAGGTTTGCGCAGGGAGCGCGACAACGGCGAGTGTGCGGCCTTCCCCTTGCGACGTGTGGAAGGAACGCGTGCGGGAGCACAGTGCGGCAGGCGGCTTGGTAGGTGCGACAGGAACGCGTGCGGCAGGAACGCTTAAGGCGCAGCTTGTTGCGGCAGGAGTGTGACAAACGGGTGTCGCACGAGCGCGCTGATCTGCATCTCGCGCAAGAGGAGTGCGTCGTTTGCGCACAAGAGGAGTGCGGAACAGGAGGAGTTTGCGCACAAGCGCAGAAGAAGTTGCGCAGGAAAATTTCTTTTGGGAAGAAACAGACAGAGGAAGGATCTTCTTCGCGTGAAGATTTAGGGGGGCTCGGAGGCTCGCACGGTGCGTACTTGTCAAAACAAATAGTTTCTCCAACGGTATGCGCTTATGGAAAAATTGGTTGCAAAAATGGAGGAGGCGGATCTAAAAGTGTTCTTCGAGTTCCCGTGGATGTCAAAAGGCGAGGGATTGGCTCAGTCGCAGTCGTCTCTAGTAAAGCTGGATCTTCCCCCTGTGGAGTTGAAACTCGATGGACCAGCTACATACTTAAGTTGGTCGCGTCGGGTAAAAAGAGCACTCTCCGGAAGGAACTTGGAGGGCTATCTGTGTGGCGAGACGAAGGAGCCAGAGAAGGACTCGGATGGGTACAATCAATGGAAGACTACATACAGCCTGTTGCACACATGGCTCCTAAACTCAATGGTCACTTCTATCGCTATCACGGTGGATGTCATATAGACCGTAAGCGATGTTTGGGGAAAGTTACAGAGGCTTTATGTAGGAGCCGACAACAATATGCGCATGTTTCAGATCGAACGAGAGAATGAGACTGTGACCCAGGAGAATCGCTCGATCCAGGAGTATGCCGCAGATCTAGAGCGACTATGGGCTGACTATGATTATTTCTCACCAGCCGCATGCTGTAAAGACCCTGAATGCACGAAAGGGGAGCGAGATGCTCATCGGAGGACCATGCACTTTATGAGGTGGTTGAGTCCGACATTTGAGCAAAGGAGTGCGATGTTGCTCGCTCAACCAAAGATTCCCTTCCTGGATGAGATGATCTCAGCTATGATGCAGGAGGAGAGCCGAATTAAGCTTCAGTCTGGTACGACTGCACCCACCGGGGTGAAATCAGCCCTATTAGTAACCAATTCGGGACACAAATGATACAAGGGTGAGACACGACAGTGTTACAATTGTGGCGAGACAGGTCATTTGCTGTTGGCTTGCCCCAAGCCACCAAAAAGGGGGAATGCGCTAACCGCACACCACTCAGCGCTAAACGCACACCAACACTCATCCTCAAGGTGGGAGAAAGATATCCACTAAGCCCATCTTGTCACCCAACCTGGATAAATCAAAAGAGCTGAGTCCTTTAGTTAGACAATCAGCCATCTGCTCCTTCGTATCAACATATCCCAGTTTGAGTACCCACTATCCAGTTTCGCCTTGATAAAAAACCTGTCGATCTCTATATGCTTCGTTCGGTCATGGTGGACAGGGTTATTTGCAATGTTGATGGCTGACTTGCTGTCACACCATAATGTCATCTGCCCTCCTTGGTTTATTTTGAGTTCCATTAACAGAGATTTCAACCACAACAACTCTCCTACACTTAAGGCCATGGCTCTGTACTCTGTTTCGGTTGTAGACCTTGCAATTACTGTCTGCTTCTTGCTCCTCCAGGAGACTAGATTGCCTCCTACAAACATACAGTATCCAGACGTTGACCTTCTGTCATCAACGCAACTAGCCTAGTCAGAGTCACAATAGCCTTCGATGTTTGAATGCTCATTCCTTCTGAAGATCAGTCCCTTTCCTGGTGCACTCTTTAAGTACCTGAGAATCTGATATACAACATCCATGTGACCCTCCCTAGGATCTTGCATATAGCGGGACACCACACTTACGACAAACGATATGTCGAGGCGGGTGTGACCCAAATAGATCAGACGACCTACCAACCTCTTGTACCTTTCTTTATCAATTGGCTCTCCTGCCTCAGCACCAAAATTGGACTTCTGATCAATGAGAGCAACTGCAGGTCTGCACCCTAGCATACCCGTCTCTTTGAGCAGATCCAACACATATTTTCGTTGGGATAGAACAATCCCTTCTGCACCGCGGGCTACCTCAATCCCAAGAAAATATGCGTTGGATTTGCTCAAAGAGACGGGTATGTTATGGTGCAAACCTGCAGTTTCTCCCATTGATCAGAAGTCCAAGTTTGGTGCTGAGGAAGGAGAGCCAATTGATAAAGAAAGGTACCAAAGGTTGGTAGGCCGCCTGATCTATCTGGGTCACACCCGCCCCGACATATCGTTTGCCGTAAGTGTGGTGGCCCGCTATATGCAAGATCCTAGGGAGGGTCACATGGATGCTGTATATCAGATTCTTAGGTACTTAAAGAGTGCGCCAGGAAAGGGACTGATCTTCAGAAGGAATGAGCATTCAAACATCGAGGCTATTGTGACTCTGACTGGGCTAGTTGCGTTGATGACAGAAGGACAACGTCTGGATACTGCATGTTTGTAGGAGACAATCTAGTCTCTTGGAGGAGCAAGAAACAGACAGTAGTTGCAATAGCTTTCGATGTTTAAATGCCCATTCCTTCTGAAGATCAGTCCCTTTCCTGGTGCACTCTTTAAGTACCTGAGAATCTGATATACAACATCCATGTGACCCTCCCTAGGATCTTGCATATAGCGGGCCACCACACTTACGACAAACGATATGTCGGGGCGGGTGTGACCCAGATAAATCAGGCGGCCTACCAACCTCTGGTACCTTTCTTTATCAATTGGCTCTCCTGCCTCAGCACCAAACATGGACTTCTGATCAATGGGTGCAACTACTGTCTGCTTCTTGCTCCTCCAGGAGACTAGATTGCCTCCTACAAACATGTAGTATCCAGACGTTGACCTTCTGTCATCAACGCAACTAGCCCAGTCAGAGTCACAATAGCCTTCGATGTTTGAATGCCCATTCCTTCTGAAGATCAGTCCCTTTCCTGGTGCACTCTTTAAGCACCTGAGAATCTGATATACAACATCCATCTGGTAGAAGATGCTGCAGGATTCGGAAGGAGCATAGAAGAATTCCTTCTTCTTTATCATCGGCGTTTGGGACATCCATCTTTTCATGTTTTAAGTCAGTTGTATCACACTTTATTTGAGAAAGCTAATCGTAATAAACTTGTCTGTGACGCATGCGAGTTTGTGAAACACACTAGAAACTCTTATTCCAGTTCGGATAATAAAAGTGTTGCTCCTTTTGATTTAATACATTCTGATGTTTGGGGACCTTGTCCCACAACCACTTTGAATGTGTTTCGTTATTTTGTGTCTTTTATTGATTGCTTCTCTCGTGTGACCTGACTTTACTTGATGAAAAATAAAAGTGATGTTTTTGCATGCTTTAAGGATTTCCACAAAGGGGTTCAGACTCAATATAGTGCAGTTGTAAAAGTGTTGAAGTCTGACAATGGGACAGAGTACACCAACAGAGCATTTGGAGAGTACATGTCCGCACACACCAGAGCAGAACGGTGTAGCGGAACGGAAGAACATACACCTTTTGGAAGTGACTCGGAGCATGATGATATCGATGAAGGTGCCAAAGTACTTGTGGGGGCAAGCTGTTCTTACAGCAGCATATTTGATCAATCGAATGCCCTCACGAGTATTGGAATGAAAGTCCCCAATTGAGATACTACGGGGGAAGAGTGGAGATATTCTTCTCTTCAAGACCTTCGGTTGTGTGTGCTTCGTACAAGATCGGAGACCAAATGTGGGAAAGTTGGATCCAAAGTCTCTGAAGTGTGTCTCTGTTGGTATTCATCTACTCAAAAGGGGTATGTGTGTTGGAGCCCGGTAGAGAGAAAATTACTCATTAGTATGGATGTCACATTTAGGGAGTTTGAGTCATATTACTCATCTCCGGTTGACTCACCTCTTGAGGACGGGACCCGCTTGTTACAGACGATATGAGGCGAGGCGGGGAAGATAGCAGTAGTAGTGATAGGCGGGTAGTAAGTATCCCTTGCCCTCCTGTACAGAGGGGTGCGGAGTTGGCTGTTGCGCCAGTACATGAGGAGAATAAATCTGCCACTGAAAAGGAGAAACTGGATAGTGGGGTACTCAAACTGGGATATGTTGATACGAAGGAGCAGGTGACTGATTGTCTAACTAAAGGACTCAGCTCTTTTGATTTATCCAGGTTGGGTGACAAGATGGGCTTAGTGGATATCTTTCGCCCACCTTGAGGGGGAGTGTTGGTGTGCGTTTAGCGCTGAGTGGTGTGCGGTTAGCGCATTCCCTCTTTTTTGTAATTAGTCGCACATCTCCAATCAGGAATTAGAATCTCCTTTGTGTGTGTATAAATAGGGGATCAATGTAAGAGGAAAACTACAACTTTAGAGTGTGAATAAAACGAACCTTTATTCCATTTTCTACACTAATCAATAAAAATGTTGGAGCAGAAAAAATCATAGAAACTGGTACGAGTTTAAAAACCTTGATACAAACTAGTATGGCCCATTTTGGTTTGGCTTTTCACCATCTTTCTATAGGAAAAGCTACTTCTCAGCATATAAGCATTTAGATTGATATTTTGCAAGATCCACCATTTTTTTTGACTAGGAGCCTCTTCCTTGCAATTTGGATCTTGGTTTCTACCTATTCAACACTTGTTTTTTTACCACAATTGCGTTACATTATGGCACATTATTTAGGGGTAATAACTTCGCCAACTATTGCATACTTCTGACTTTGGATAAATTGTCACGCATCACTTAGTGTCATCGTTTGAATAAACTCTTGTCTTTTTCTCAACCAATCAGATTAGTTTAGTGAAACGCTGCTTTTGGTGAACATTCTAGTATTAGAAGAAGAAAAAATTGAATTCATTCATTAGTTTTGACAAAGGTTTTTAAATAGCCGTTTGGCCTCAAATATCAATCTTTCTTGTCCATACTTTGGGTTGACGATTGGTCTTGATTGCCTTGATTTCTTTTGATTTTCTTAATTTCTTTTGATTTAATTTTGTATTAACAAGAATTCCAATTCTCAATGTCATCTCACATTCTTTACACTTGACTGAATCTAGGGAGACTATTCAAATAAAATTATAAATTCGTTTCTTTGATGCATGAGTGCACAGGCTATCAAATTTTAGCTATGTTTGATCTCCGTATTGTCTTTCAGGCTAGCTGAGGATCAAACACATCAACAAGGCAAGGATGTTCAGGAGTTGCAATTGTGCATTCCTCTTGTTACTGAAAATGGACTTGAGGCTCATTCAAGTAAATTAGCTTCAAGTTTATACAACATAGAGAATGCTACAGAGAAGAATTCGCATTTTCACATTGCAAACAAGACACTCTTTCTCTTTGAAGAAGTGGATGTTGTTTTTGATGAAGATCACGGCTTTGTTTCTATGATACTAAAACTTGCTGAAACAACGAAAAGGCCCATTATACTAACAAGCAATAGTAAGTATTAATCAAACTTCTGTATAGCCATGCTGCTTCTCTGATTCACATGTGTTTCTGAAGTTTATAAATTTCTGCACTTTATAGCTAAGCGACCTGTCTTGCCGCATCTTTTGGATCGGCTGGTATTAGATTTCAAAACTCCATCATATGATGAACTATTTTACCATGCTTCCATGGTAAGGTTTGATAGTATTATGAATTCTATATGCTTTAGATGCAAGAATTTTCTAATTGGTGTCATCAAGCTGATTTTCTTTATGATTTTGTAGGTTTGCTCTTTTGAGAAGGTTCATATTTCCGATAGTCTTCTTGAACACATAATCAACTCTTGTGCTGGTGATATTAGAAGGGTACTCATGCTTCTGCAGTTTTGGTGTCAAGGGTTTGGAGACCTAACTGGTTGGTACTTGTTATGTAAATATTTACTTAAGCTTTCTTTAGATTGTTCATTTAGTTGCTAGTTTGATACTGTTCATAGAAGCTTAATACTCAACTTCCAGGCAGCTTTAATTTACTTTGTCAGAATTCATAGCTTCCTTGCATCTGAAATCTTCATGCATTTCTCTTGTTGAATTTGTGTGATATATCTGGCCTTTTGGAAAATGGAAAAATTTTGATGGATCCTGCCGCGTGGTTACCAAAGTTGGATTAAGGCTTGTGCTTAAACTGGCGAGAATTAAATAAAATGAAATAAAGCTTTGGTAAATTGCTGCTTGATAGTAGATTTATAACAATCTGATTTACTTGAGATTTCTTATTGCATTTCTACTTGCGATCTCAATTCCACACATTGCCTACCAGCTTGAGCCCTTTGATTCTTATTTTAAAGAAGCAACATTACAAAAACGCAGCTTGCAATAAATACTTATATTGTAAGTCTTGATAAGGGTGAGATGTGGCAATGATATCTTTTAACAGATATAAATACCATATATGTCCAGATCTCTTTAGATTTTTTCAGATCAATTTATGTATGTTTTATAGAGTTATAAATACATATGCATGCACATGCTATCACGGAAATAATCATAAAACAACTTTTCCTGTTTGTAAGTGAATCACATGCAATTGAGATACAATTTTGCTATATCATAAGGTGACTTGGAAGGTATCCCATTAGGGCAATGTAGACTGTCAAAGGTCCTAGTAGTTGGATAAAATACTCTTAACGTATCCCAAGGATCAAACGACTCCACAATTGATGTTGTTGATGTTCTAAAAATTACATTTGTATGAGGCCTTCAAACCCTTCTCAAAACAAAACAGACAAACAATTGAATCAAATTAGTTTGAGCTTCCCACTTTATTGTGTAAGTCCTCCCAACATTAATCTTGGTTTACTCTACCCATTAGAGTTATAGATTATATAAGCCACCTTGCATCAATGATAGATGACCGATACACAAACATAAATTCCCTTGTGACTTCTCTAGCAATTTTTATAGTTTAAGTCCCAATCTTCAGGCCTTTTGTAGTACCTTCAGAATTATAAGTCCCATTAACCCCATGGTAGCACTCGTGCCTTCATAATATGTAAACACCATCATTTGTGACTCCTTTGCCATATTCAAAGTTGTAAGCCCTACTCCTTGGACATTTTTATCAAAACTATGAACATGATCATTTTGGCATTCTCAACATGTAAGCCCAAATAATTTGGTTGGGTCAACATAAAGTCCTTATCTAGGTCACACAATTTTATGTCTCCTCTATACACTCTAAAATTTTGAACATAGTCAATGGGCATCTTTTCCATATAGATTTGTAAGTCCTTTTACTTGGGCAATCAGAACATGTAAGCCCCAGCCATCGGGCCACAAAAGCCCTAACCAGGCCAAACCACATGATGGGCCTCCTTTATCGCATTTGAAGGTGCAAGTTCCACTCCTGAATTCCACCATGTAAGGTCCAGCTATTCAGCCAAGTCGACACAAAACATATCCTTATTTAGGCTCTACATGAACCCATGTCTCGTCCAAATATTCTAGAGATGCAGAAATGAGCTTTGAGACTCCTAGTATTTTTCAAAGGACTTTAAAACAAGCCTTTCAAATCTTGGGAATAAATGACTGGTTTATCGATGATATTTAGGAGGAATTTTATTGTTTTCACTGGGTCAATATATGTGTAGGAAAAGCTCAAGCGTGTATATATTTCTTGTATTGTATACAAAAGGAGAGTACATATTTATAGGAGAGAGAAGAGAGAGAGAAAATCTATACACAATGTGGGACTAAAGAGATATAGAAGAGAAGAAAATGGGCCACCAAATGGGCCAAACATATGGGCTATTTCAACACTCCCCCGCAAGCTGGAGCGTACAAATCGTATGCACCAAGCTTGGATAAGCATTGATAGAAGAGGGTACTGGACAGTGCCTTTGTGAGGACATCCGCAACTTGTTCAGTACCAGGGACATGTTTTAGCTCGATCTTCTTCATTTGTACTTTCTCCCGGATAAAGTGGCAGTCGACCTCGATATGCTTGGTTCTTTCGTGGAAGACCGGGTTCTTGACAATATGTATAGCAGCCTGACTGTCGCAGAGTAGAAGAGCAGGAGCAGGAAGTTTTACCCCAAGATCCGTGAGAAGACTTTCAAGCCATGTAAGTTCAGAGACCACAGATGCCATTGCCCTGTATTCTGCTTCTGCTGAGGAGCGCGCAACCACTGTTTGTTTCTTGCTACGCCAGGTAATCAAATGTCCTCCGAAGTATGTACAGAAGCCACTGGTTGATCGACGATCATCCAGTGAGCCGGCATAGTCAGCATCAGAGTATGCCACCAGTGTTGGAGTTGAGGATGAGGTCTTGTATACCAAGCCTTGACCAGGAGAAGCTTTTAGATATCGAAGAATCCGTTCCACAGCCTGAAGATGAGAGAAACGAGGGGCGTGCATGTAACGACTGACAATACCGACAGCGAATGAGATATCTGGTCTTGTAACAGTCAGATAGATCAATTTTCCTACCAGATGGCGATAGTACTCCGGGTTCTGGAGCAAGAGATCAGAGTCAGAGGACTGAGCACAAATCTTGTGATTTGCGTCCATTGGAGTGTTGATGGGTTTGCAGCCGGAGTAGCCTGCATCATGAAGAAGATCGAGACAATATTTTCTCTGAGATAGAACAAGGCCATCTGGTCGCCTGGCTACCTCCAGGCCCAGGAAGTAATGAAGATTCCCCAGATCTTTTGTTTGGAACACGGAGCTGAGTTGTTGCTTGATCGCCTGAATTCCTTGTGAGTCGTTGCCTGTGATAATGATATCATCTACATAGACTAGAAGGAGAACAGTGCCTGTTGCCTGGTGGCGAGTAAACAGGGAGAAGTCAGCCGAGCTCCGAGTAAATCCTGCTTCACGAAGGACCTTGCTGAGTTTGTCGAACCATGCTCGAGGAGACTGTTTGAGACCATAGAGAGACCGCAAAAGATGACAGACTTTCGGGGTCTGAGACTCCCCCGTGGTCTCAAACCCGGGCAGCTGCTGCATGTACACCGTTTCAGTGAGATCACCGTTTAAGAAGGCGTTCTTAATATCCAGTTGATGTAAGGGCCATTGGCGGTGCACAGCAACGGAGAGAAGAACCCGTACTGTGTTCAGTTTGGCGACGGGAGAGAAGGTTTTGTCGTAGTCCAAACCTTGTTGCTGGGTTTAGCAGCGAGCCACTAGTCGAGCTTTTAAGCGGTCAATGGTCCCATTCGCAGCATGCTTGATGACGAAGACCCATTTGCAACCAACAGTTTTCTGGCCAGGGGGAAGATCCACCAGCTGTCAGGTCTGGTTTGCCCACAACGCGGTCATTTCTTCTTTCATGGCGGCACGCCAACCAGGATGTTGAAGAGCCTCCTGCACAGAGTTAGGAACCGCAACCGACGATAAAGAAGTGGCCAGAGTATGAAGATGGGGTGAGAGGCGATGTAAGGACATATAATTCGCCAAAGGATGGGCAGTCGATTCTGGTACCTGATCAGCAGAACACGGAGCACCTGAGGTCGAGTCGGACTGCGGAGTCGGATCGGAACGAGGATGGTGACGAGTGTAGATACGGATAATCGGTGGTTTAGAGATAATGGAGGTTGGAGTGGGAGCAAGATTAGGGGCTGGAGATGGAGGAACTGAAACTGAAGTGTCGTTGACCGGGATGACAGGTCGCAGAGCGGGTGGTGGTGCAAGGGTGGATACGGGATCAGAAAAGAACGGCTGCTCCTCCCATAAGGTAACATCGGCAGAGACCGTTATTTTACGGGTTGTAGGGGAGTAGCAGACGTAACCTTTTTGAGTTCGAGAGTAGCCGACGAAGATGGACTTGGTGGCACGAGGATCCAGCTTATCTGTGGAGGGTCCCAAGATATGGACGTAGCAGGTGCACCCAAAGGTGCGGGGTGTGAGAGAGAAGGCGGGAGTAGAAGGGAAAAGAAGGCTGAACGGAGTATTATTATGGAGAACGGATGAGGGGAGACGGTTGATAAGGAAGCAGGCAGTGGAGACCGCGAAGTTCCAATATGATTTGGGAACGTTCATGTGAAGCATAAGTGAGCGGGCAACCTCGAGAAGGTGACGGTTCTTTCGCTCGGCCACGCCATTTTGTTGAGGGGTGTAAGCGCAGGATGTTTGATGGATGATTCCGAAGTCTGAGCATAGAGTGGCGATATCGTGGCTTGTGTCTTCGCGAGCATTGTCGGAGCGGAAGGTTTTGATGGTAGTGGAGAATTGCGTACGGGTCTCGAGGACAAATGCTCTAAAGACACGAGGGAGCTCAGAGCGATCATGAAGCAGGTAAAGCCATGTTAACCGAGAGTAATCATCAACAAATGTGAGAAAATACCGATATCCAGAAATACTAGTAGTTTTATATGGCCCCCAAATATTGGAGTGAACTAAATCAAAAGGAGCCGGGCTCCGAGTACAATGTGCGGGAAAAGAAGAACGCGGTTGTTTGCCGAAAATACAAGTTTCACATTTAAACGGAGAAAGAGGTACATCAGGAAGAGCCTTCTGGAGGACGGGTAGAGGAGGGTGCCCGAGGCGTCGGTGCCAGTCTATGGAGGAGACAGAGGAGAGGATGGTGGGAGAGTCGTCAAGGAGGTAGAGTCCGTTCCGCAATCGTCCTTTACCAATGGTAGTCCGCGTCCGTCGATCCTGTATCAAAAAAGACGAGGGGTTAAATGTTACAGAACAATCCAAGTCATTAGTAAGACAACCAATGGAAAGTAAATTGAAGGAGGAGCCCGGAACATGAAGAACCGAGCGAAGAGAAAGAGAGGAGGTGAGCGAGATGTCAGCAGAACCGGAAACGGGAACAGTATCCCCATTGGCCACAGTGATGCACTTTGGATGAGGAGTATCCAAATATTGAGTTGGTTGCCGCGAGGTAATATGATGAGTAGCACCAGAGTCCATAATCCAACCTGGGCTAGTGGAGAGACAAGTCATACCTTCATTGGAGACGGAGGCGACGAATGCAGAAGTAGGCTGAGAAGTCCATGAAGTTGCTGAAGTTGGAGGCGGACTGCGTCAAGGTCCACCGGATCGCTTGAGGTTGATGGTCGTTCCGTGGCAAGGGATGCTGTAGGACGAGGAGGATGTCCGTTTTTACGGAAGCATGTGGCCTCATAATGACCATCACGACCGCAGAACGAGCATTTAGGTCTCCCCCGGCCCCCCCGACCTCTTCCCCGAGCGCCAGACCGGCCTCCCCGGGTAGGTGGAGGAGGAAGAGAAGGAGAAGCAGGAGCGTGTTGGAGGAGGGCCGGTGAGGTAGGGGCCGTGATATCAAGAGGTGGTGTGACTCGGAGGAGCATGAAGCACACACTTGATAGAGACGGAGTGGTAGCTGAGGCCAAGATCTGAGCCCGAAGGCCCAGAAGATGAGGTGGGACCCGGGCCATGAGCATAGCAATGCAGACTGCCTCCTTCTGAGCCCGCTGAGTAGCATGATCATTTGTTGATGGCTGATGTTGGATCCATGCTTCAGCCAGAGATTTGACACGGGCAACGACAGAGGTCATGTTAGGCCCGGTGGTGTCCAGAGCCTGTAGGTCGGTGATGATATCGAACAGACGTTGGAGGCTATCTTTTTCGGAATACAGGGACTGGAGCTCGTCCCACATAGCTTTGGCCGTCTCAAGGTACATGGCCATTTCATAAGGTTCGCCATCCAGCAAGTTCAGGATCCATGTCTGAACACGGCCATCGTCCCGCAGCCATTCCTCAGTGACTGGAGTTGGGGGATCCTGGGTGAGATGAGAAGCAAGGCCCTTGGCTTGAAGGACGCGGCGGACAGAGTGCATCCAGGGCATGAAGTTTTTCTTCCCAGAGAGGGAGATGGTAGTAATCCGCAGCTCATCACGGAGCTCACTAGGAGAGTGCTGTTGGCGGGCGGTCTCAGGTGGCAAAGTCGAGGAGTGTTGTTGGCGGGCGGTCTCAGGAGGCAAAGTCGAGGAGTTCTCAGACGAGCCCATTAGCGCAGAGGAGGCAGCGGACTGACGGACAGAGGAGCAGGCCGTGCGAGAAGCAGACCCTGGCTGGCGGTCTGAAGAGAGCAGGCCGCACGGTTTGCCGAGACCGCGGCGGTTTGAGAAGATCGCTGGCGCTGGCGAGATGAGCTCGCAGAAGAAGCGCTGGCGGTCTGCGGGTAGGAGATCGCTGGCGCTGGCGGTCTGTGGCTAGAGCGAGCGCTGGCGCTTGCGGACTGCGAGTAGGAGATCGCTTGAGATGAGTTCGGCAGATCGCAAAACGGGCAGAGTGCTGCTGCGAGGAAGAGGAGACCGGCATGGATAATCCTCAGCGAGCAGGAGTGAGACCGCTTCTGAGTGACCGTTGCGGGAAGATCGGCTGCTGATGAGCAGAGGATGCGGCGGTCTGTGAGCTGTGATCGGCAAGCAGAGGATGCGGCGGTCTGCTGCTGAAGAGGAGACCGCGCGAGCTGCGATCGGCGAGGAGGGAGTGGGTCCCACGCAGCAGAGGGAGCAGGCTATAAAACCGAGGAGATGAGAGGAGGAGGCGCGTGGTGGGGGGGGGGGGGGGGGCTGCGGTCAGGCAAACCGTGACCGCGCACGGATTTCCGGTCACGCAATTTTCGGTCCGAGATGGGGAGGGGGGCGGTCAGAATTTTGGTGACCGGAACAATTGGAAACCTCCCTCTGATACCATGTAGGAAAAGCTCAAGCGTGTATATATTTCTTGTATTGTATACAAAAGGAGAGTACATATTTATAGGAGAGAGAAGCGAGAGAGAAAACCTATACACAATGTGGGACTAAAGAGATATAGAAGAGAAGAAAATGGGCCACCAAATGGGCCAAACATATGGGCTATTTCAACAATATGAATAAAACTAGACTTATTAAGTTGGTTATTGTATGCCAATGGTATTGTTCTTGTTATTTCAACATGCTTGATGAATGGCTATCATCAAGTCTATAAATTGAACTCACAATATATATAGTTTTCATGTCCTTAATGTGTGATATGACGCATAAATAATGTTAATTGTGGCAGACATATAGGAAAATGTTTCTTCTCATATTTTATATTTATTGTTATTATTAATGGGTTATTTACCAAGTTTGCGTAATTACAGCTTGCACACTTCTACCCCCCCCCCCCCCCCCCCCCCCCCCAATGTTTTACCGGTTTACATATTGTCCCTTCCGTCTGATATCTTGGTGAAAACTGTTATAAGTAATTGAAATATTTGCTAATATTCCAATGCTACCCTTGGTAATGATTCATAATCGTAAAGAGTGTGTTTGTTATGTTTTAATTTTTAAAGGGGTGTGTTTGTAATATTTTAGATTGCTAAGGGGACATTTGCAATAGAATATAAAATGTCATCTCAAACGTTAAAATAATTTTTTAAAGTCAATAAATTACATGTAGCAAATTTTTAATCACCGGGCAATCATGCAAGCAATGCATGTTGTATACTCCAATGACATTTTGTCCTTTTTTCTGGTACATGGTTTACTGCCACTCCCCTAAACGAATATGAGTATGCAGATATGCCCACGAACATATAAAACATGCAGTAATACAAGATTCACAATGTGGAACTAAGGCTTTATTTGGCGCGGCGGTGGCGGGCAGAACCGGCGGATGGAGAGGGAAGGTTGGGAACAGAGGGGAGGAGGCGGGGCTAGAAAAGCTCAGTTTTGGAGCTTTTTCCATGGCGCGGCGGGTGCAAACGCGGCAAATGCCGCCGCCCGCCTTTTGGTTACGCGCCTTGCGGCGGCGTTTGTCGCAAACGCCGCCCGCTACCGCCGCGCCAAATGAACACTAAATATTCCAGTAGGTTAAGAGGCCTAAAAATATATAATTTTTCAATGTGGGACTAAATATTCACCATTTCCCATATCAAATGGGAGTTCGATTGGACTTATAAGTAGATAGTTCAATTAAATTTGTTCATCCACTGATTTCTTGAGCTTATAATTGCAGTTCAACGTTCAGAGGCTATCGTTTTAGGTGCTATATTCAATGCAGTATATTTGCAAGGAATTTCAGATATATTCCATGTTTTACAATCACAACTTCTACACATTAAGTTAATGGTTCATTTGGTTGAGCGGTTGCGGATGTAAAAGTAGCTGTTGTAAATCCAGGTTTGTAAATGTAGCTGTTGGAAACTTGTTGCTGGAAATGGAGTTCTGTTTGGATATTCTGTGTTTGCAGAGCTGTTCAAAACAGAGAACCGTTTGGCAAAACTGCGGCGGCGTTTCGTAAATATTTTTTAGTATAAATTTTTTTATTAGAGATTTATTTAAAAAAGAATTTAAGAATATATGTATATATATTTATAAATGTTGAAACTAATTATTCGAAAAAAAATAATTTTTTTATCATAAACTTTCGGTGGTGGCTGTGATCGTGAGGCCCAGTTCAAACACATACAGAAACTCAAAATACTCCAAAATACTTGTAAACCTCAAAATATTGAAAACTTGAAATTTCCGACGAGCGACTATGCAGATACGACAAACACGTTCAAGCTCTGTGTAGTTGTTCGGCAATGAAGTCACGCAATGCCACCATCTCATCCACCCCTACACGAATCCCTCTAACATGGTCTCCACTTGAGCTTTCATTACTTTGTCCCGTTCTTCTTTGAAGGCCCGCCGGGTAAATGAAATGCTCGTCTTCATCACAAGCACGAAAATGAGTGTCTGAGCGGGATGTGTGTCTGCGGATATAATTATGCAAAGTCATTGTTGCAATCACAATGTCCCGTTGCTTTGTCAAACTGTATGACGGCATATCTCTAAGTATTTTCCACTTCTTTTTCCATACTCCGAATGAACGTTCTATGACGCTGCGCAGGATGAGTGAGCCTGGTTGAATATTTCTCGTCGCCCTTAGATTGGCCTACTGCCCCTTCTAAAATCTGGTAAATGATACCATGTACCTGAATACGGTTTTAGAAAACCACGTTGTAGTGGATATCCGACATCTATTATGTAATATTTGCCTGCAAAATTATACATTGCAATCTATGTGTGAATAATTGCGATCATAACTAATAATCTTAAAAATTTCTTTATAAAAGGGGTCTCAAGAGGTAAAAGGCTCACCTGGTGGCGGATACGGGAAATTGTAACTTGGGTCCATAAGAGCACGCTGAAATATACGGCTATCATGAGTAGAACCCTCCCAACCTGCTAATGTGAGTGAAACACATGTTGAAATCACAAACTCCCATAACATTCTATGTTGTTGTGCCATGCCGACCAATGTAGGAAGCCTGATGATCAGCAGAAACTCGAGCATCCACATGTGTTCCATCAATAACTCCAATACAGTCTTTAAAGAACGGCATGTATCAAACATCATTTAGTATTTTTTTTTGGGGGGGGGATATCATTGAAAAGGTGATCTACATGGGTGATGATATCAGAAGATAACCTCTTAATAGCAGTGATACCCTTTGCAAAAAATCTACTTATAGTTTCTGTGAAGTGTTGGAATCGTTCGCCTGTAATTTGCATTGGTATATTATGACCTAAAATATGCAATGTAACTGCAAGTACTTCTCGTGGTAGAGTTCTCCTGGATCCTTGCAATCCATACTGTTGTGTGAGGAGTGTTAACAAATCTACAAATATAAGCTTCGACATTCTAAAAGAACTGAAAAATCTATGAGGGTGTCCATCGAGAAGTTCACCAACCCATCTAGACCCTGTTTGACTTGATGTCATGCAAGGTATATTTGATAATCCACTGGCACCGGATAACTGAAAATCCACTGATGCTAGAAATTGTTGCCCCATGAGTGCTCTATTATGGTAAAACCAGCCAGCTACTTGTTGCTGAGTCTCCTCATTAGAACTGTCAGTTCCATCCGAGAAAGACATTGTAAATCTGCGGCCATTTTAAATTTAAACAATAGATTAAAAATAGATTAACAATTACCAACATGTAGTGCAAACATATAATAAAACATGAGGTTTCACGATTACAACATCAACAAAATGCCAATCACATAACGATCACATAAAACATAAAGTGCGATCACATAACATAAAGTCCATCCAAGAATAAAACATAAACTCCATCACATAACAACTACTCCGATCGTTTTTCATAACGAGCTTGCAACCATTTGAGTCGCCGATCCTTTCGAATGCTCATAAAGGTTTCTCGATTATGTTTCTCTCTCAGAAATATGGTGCAGTAGTCATAGAAGTCATTGTTTGAATCAGACATGACCTCTGTCATAGATTCGAGTTCTGCAATAACATCAGGAATAGTGTACAAGGATGAAGAAATCTGAATGTGAGGCGGCTCCGCCATGCAACGCCCAATAATGTGCGATGTTTCAGCTATCTCATCCATCGTCGAACTCCGGGCCCTCTTGTTTGTCATCTTACCTTTTCTCATCGATTTTTTCCTTACTTCAGCAGAATTTGGTAACTCGTTCATGTTCTGCGTGTCTTCTCCAGCAGACAAATCATGTTCGTCAATTGATTCATGCTCAAAATTTCTAAAATTTGGAGCCCATGGCAAGATCTCCAGTTGCTATAACCTGGCTAAACATCATATCCAGCTTCTCTTCTAACTCAGGGGATATACCAGAAAACTGAAACTTTCTTGCATTCGGATGAACCTGACATTGAAATGAAAATGTATTAGTCCACAATAGTATAGTAAAATGACCAATCTTTTGAAAAAATGCATACCTTTAGGCGTTCTTTCCACCAATCTTCTGAAGCAGCAATAGTTTTGCGAATTGGATTCCAGCCCAAGCCCGTTTCACGGCCCTTAAGCTCTTGCCATAACTTCTTATCTTTCTTTAGTTGATCTCACTTGTTCTTCATTTGATTTCGTTTATACATCTTTCCCGTGCGAGCAAAGAAATTTGTTGTGAGGTTGGCCCACCCATCCCTGCTAAAGTGTGTGGTTGGGCAATTACCCAACTCTATTTCTTTCAAGCACAAGTCACAAAAAATCAAAACATCGTTGGCCTCCCAATTTGCGCTAACACCACCTTCTTTATGTTTACCCATAATATATAAACTGTATGTAAAGAAACATAAAACCAAATATAAATATCACATACACTTCAACATACACACACACTCACTCACTCAACTACACATACAAATAAATAATCACACACACACACACACACCACTCAACTACACACACACACTCACACACACATTCACCTACACAATCAAATACACAATTACACACAACCAAACATAAATAATCACATACACTTCAACATACACACACACACTCACTCACTCAACTACACATACAAATAAATAATCACATACACACACTCCACTCAACTACGCACACACACACTCATATACTCATAAGCCTACACAAACCTACACAAGCACATACACATAATAAATCAACACATACTCACACACATTCACATACACAATCAAATACACAATCACACACAACCAAACATAAATAATCACATACACTTCAACATACACGCACTCACTCACTCACTCAACTACACATACAAATAAATAATCACACACACACACCACTCAACTACACACATACACACACACACACACGCGCGCGCACACACACACACTCATATACTCATAAGCCTACACAAATCTATACGAGCACATACACATAATAAATCAACACATACTCACACATTAACATACACAATCAAATACACAATCACACACAACCAAACATAAATAATCACATACACTTCAACATACACACACACACTCACTCACTCAACTACACATACAAATAAATAATCACATACACACACACCACTCAACTACACACACACACACACACAACATCAAGGTTCAGCTTTAAGCCCTTATCTCTTTACCCTTATCTTAGATGAGCTCACCGGACATATCCAACAAACAATACCTTGGTGTTTATTGTTTGCGGATGATAGTGTTTTGGTCGATGAGACACGCGAGGGCGTAAACGCGTAACTTGAATCTTGGCGAGGCACTTTAGAAAAGAAGGGTTTTCGGTTGAGCAGGGCAAAGTCGGAGTATATGGAGCTTAAATTTAGCAGTGCAAGAAGGATGAATGACTTTGTTATTAAGTTTGGTGATCAAGATATTTCCCGCAGTGAGTGCTTTAAATATCTTGGATCGATAGTTCAAAAAGATGGAGGTGTTGATAAAGATGTGATACATAGAATCCAAGCAATTCCATTATTTTGAGAAGTGTTATCCTTTTCGTCAGATAACTCAATATCACATTGAATGTCCGAGTCATAGTTTGATAATATGGAGTCATGCTCACTATTTTCAACTTCCTCATCTTCATTAACCATGTCTTCCAAAGCATCGCTATTTACCTCATCACATATATCAACTGCTTCATTCTCTTCATTTACAAGGCATGCCTTCATATCTAGCAAACATGTGATCTATAGCAATGAGAAAAACCAACATCAATTTTAAAAAAACAGCGTTTGCATACAAATGTAATATTAAATGCAAGCACGTGTCAATTTAGTATTAAATGCATACAAATTTAAGGCTATTTGAACTTTTCATGCCTAATGATGAGATCACCGGGAAATCAGATTTATTTATCTAATCAAGAAAAACAACCCTAATACCCTAAAATTTCAAATCAGAACCCTATGTTACAAGTATAAAAATGTTCATAAGAAATATATGAAAGAATTCAAATTTAAATGCAAAAACAATGAATTATAAGGCAATTTTTATGGCGAGTATAAATTTCTAAGTGGCTTCAGATAGTACATCTGAAGAAAGTGAAATAAAAGTTTGTTTTATTCACACTATAAAGTTACTCTTTTCCTCTTACATTGATCCCCTATTTATACACACACAAGGGGGAATCTAATTCCTAATTGGAGATGTGGGACTAATTACAAAGGAGGGAATGCGCCAACCGCACACCACTCAGCGCTAAACGTACACCAACACTCCCCTTCAAGGTGGGCGAAAGATATCCACTAAGCTCATCTTGTCACCCAACCTGGATAAATCAAATGAGCTGAGTCCTTTAGTTAGACAATCAGCCACCTGCTCCTTCGTCTCAACATATCCCAGTTTGAGCACCCCACTATCCAGTTTCTCCTTGATAAAGAACATGTCGATCTCTATATGCTTCGTTCGGTCATGATGGACATGGTTATTTGCAATGCTGATGGCTGACTTGCTGTCACACTATAATGTCATTTGCCCTCCTTGGTCTATCTTGAGTTCCATTAGCAGGGATTTCAACCGCAACAACTCTCCCACACCTAAGGCCATGGCTCGGTACTCTGCTTCTGTTGTAGACCTTGCAACTACTGTCTGCTTCTTGCTCCTCCAGGAGACTAAATTGCCTCCTACAAACATGCAGTATCCAGACGTTGACCTTCTGTCATCAACGCAGCTAGCCCAGTCAGAGTCACAATAGCCTTCGATGTTTGAATGTTCATTCCTTCTGAAGATCAGTCCCTTTCCTGGTGCACTCTTTAAGTACCTGAGAATCTGATACACATCATCCATGTGACCTTCCCTAGGATCATGCATATAGCGGGCCACCACACTTACGACAAACGATATGTCGGGGCGGGTGTGACCCAGATAGATCAGGCGGCCTACCAATCTCTGGTACCTTTCTTTATCAATTGGCTCTCCTGCCTCAGCACCAAACTTGGACTTCTGATCAATGGGAGCAACTGCAGGTCTGCACCCTAGCATACATGTCTCTTTGAGCAGATCCAACACATATTTCCGTTGGGATAGAACAATCCCTTCTGCACCGTGGGCTACCTCAATCCCAAGAAAATACCTTAGTTGCCCTAAGTCTTTCACCTCAAATTCCCTTTCCCAATTTTTTCTTCAGCTGAGTAATTTCACCCTCATCATAGTCTGTGATGATCATGTCGTCCACATACACAACAAGTATTGTAATGTGGGCTCCACGTTGTCGAAAGAACGCTTTATGGTCCGCATTGGTCTGCTGATATCCCATAGCTACCATGGCCCTCCTGAACCTGTCAAACCAGGCTCGAGGAGACTGCTTCAGTCCATAAAGTGACTTTTTAAGTCTACACACCTTCCCTGCTGTTTGCTTCGTGCCAAAGCCCGGTGGTACCTCCATGTAAACTTCTTCCAACAAGTCCCCGTGAAGAAAGACATTCTTCACGTCCAGCTGATGTAGTTTCCATCCCCCATTTGCCGCCAAAGATATCAGTGTCTGCACTGTGCTCATCTTTGCGACGGGTGCAAAGGTCTCATCGTAGTCGATGCCATAAGTCTGATTATACCCCTTTGCAACTAATCGGGCTTTGTAACGCTCAACCTGACCTTCCGGGTTCTGTTTCACCGTAAAAACCCATTTGCACTCAACCGCCTTTTTTCCAAGTGGTAGAGATACACGATTCCAGGTGCTATTCTTTTCCAATGCCCCGAGTTCATCTAGCATTGCATCTTTCCACTGTGGATCTTCCTTAGCAACCTGCCAACACTTAGGAATAGAGACATTGTCCAAAGATGCAATGAATGCTCCATGTATAAGTGATATTTTAGAGTAAGAGATAAATTGGGCAATATCATGGGGAAAGCCATACCGATCAGGTGAGACTCCTGCATTCCCGCGGGAACTTCGCCTTATCGGTATGGGAGAGAAGGTAGGAAGGTGAGGAATTATAACACCTGTGGATTCGGAGGCTGAAGTGGATAAAGTAGGTGTCTCAGGAGTCAGAGTAGCAGAAGATACGAGATTCGACACAAGTGGCATTGTAGGCATTACAACTTCATTCTGCTGGACTCTTCGTGTATACACTCTCAACTACCCCTGAACCTGATGTTCATCAGTGACAGATTAATTTTCCTCATGTACTGGCGCAACAACCAACTCCGCACCCTTCTGTACTGGAGGGCAAGGGATACTTACTATCCTCCTCTCACTACTACTGCTATCTTCCCCTTCTCTCCTCATATCGTCCGTAACAAGCGGGTCCTCAAGGGGTGAGTCAACCGGAGATGAGTAATATGGCCCAAACTCCCTAAATGTGACATCCATACTAATGAATAATTTTCTCTCTACCGGGCTCCAACACACATACCTCTTTTGAGTTGCTGAATACTCAACAAAGTCACACTTCAGAGCCTTTGGATCCAACTTTCCCACATTTGGTCCCCGATCTTGTACGAAGCACACGCAACCGAAGGTCTTAAGGGGAAGAATATCTCCATTCTTCCCCCGTAGTATCTCAATTGGGGACTTCCATTCCAACACTCGTGAGGGCATTCGATTGATCAAATATGCTGCTGTAAGAACAGCTTGCCCCCACAAGTATTTTGGCACCTTCATCGATATCATCATGCTCCGAGTCACTTCCAAAAGGTGTCTGTTCTTCCGTTCCGCTACACCGTTCTGCTCTGGTGTGTACGGACAAGCCGTTTGATGTTGTATTCCTTGTGAAGACAAGTACTCTCCAAATGTTCTGTTGGTGTACTCTATCTCATTGTCAGACCTCAACACTTTTACAACTGCACCATATTGAGTCTGAACCCCTTTGTGGAAATCTTTAAAACATGCAAATACATCACTTTTATTTTTCATCAAGTAAAGCCAGGTCACTCGAGAGAAGCAATCAATGAAAGACACAAAATAACGAAACTCATTTACAGTAGCTGTGGGACAAGGTCCCCAAACATCAGAGTGTATTAAATCAAAAAGAGCAACACTTTTATTATCCGAACTGGAATAAGAGTTTCTAGTGTGTTTCTCAAACTCGCATGCGTCGCAGACAAGTTTATTACGATTAGCTTTTTCAAATAAAATGGGATTCAGCTGACTTAAAACATGAAAAGAGGGATGTCCCAAACGCCGATGATAAAGAAGAAGCAATTCTTCTATGTTCCTTCCGACTCATGCAGCATCTTCTACCAGTGTTGAAAGAGCTGAGTCCATATTTTTCTTATCCAGGTACCACAAGCCACTATGTCATGTGCCAGTCCCAAGTCTTCTGCCGGTCTCCTTCTCTTGGAAGATCACCTTCGGAATATCAAACAAAACAACACATTTTAGTTGAGATATGATGACACTAATGGATAGGAGATTCACAGGAAAGGATGGAGCATGCAAAACATTGGACAAAGTCAAAGTATTGGTACATCGCACGGTACCCTTACCAACCACTGGTTGAGATGTGTCATCGGCAGTCTGGATGCTCTCTGGGACTACTAGGGGAGTATACGAAAGAAATTCCCTAGCATCCCCAATGACATGTCGAGAAGCACCCGAATCGACTATTCAATCTGGTGATCTAGTATTGGATATAGCTGCGAGGGCAAGAGTTTCATCCGTACCTGAGGTTGAATGAGCGAACGAGACAATGTTACCCCTTGATGAAACTGGAGTGAGTGCGTCATCCATCACACCCTTTTGCTTTCTCTGCATCAGCTGAGAGTAAGCGTTCACGATCTCCTGTTCCTCTGAGTAACCTATATCAGTCATACTTCTGTCTACCTCGCCTTCGGCTATCATTAGATTCGCATGGTAACCTCCTCTTCCACCACCTCTGCGCCCACCACGACCGCGACCGCGGTAGCCTCCTTTTCCCCGTCCACCTGCATCCCGCTCTTTCGGTGGCTTGGGGCAAGCCAGTCGCAAATGACCTGTCTCGACACAATTGTAGCACTGTCGTGTCTCACCCTTGTATCCTGTGTGTCCAGAATTGGTTACTACTAGGGCTGATTTCACCCCGGTGAGTGCAGTCGTACCAGACTGAAGCTTAATTCGGCTCTCCTCCTGCACCATAGCTGAGATCGTCTCATTCAGGGAGGGAATCTTTGGCTGAGCAAGCAACATCGCACTCCTTTGCTCAAATGTCGGGTTCAACCCCCTCATAAAGTGCATAGTCCTCCGCTGAGCATCTCGCTCCCCTTTCGTGCATTCAGGGTCTTTGCAGCATGCGGCTGGTGAGAAATAATCATAGTCTGCCCATAGTCGCTCTAGATCTGCGATATACTCCTGTATCGAGCGATCTCCCTGGGTTACAGTCTCTATCTCCCGCTCGATTTGAAATACGCGCATGTTGTTGTCGACTCCTGCGTAGAGCCTCTGTAACTTCCCCCAAACATCGCTTACAGTCTCTATGCCATCCACCGTGATAGCTATAGATGCGATCATCGAATTTAGGAGCCAAGTGTGTAACAGATTATGCGTAGCTTTCCACTCATTGTACCCATCCGAGTCCTTCTCTGGCTCCCCCTTCTCGCTAGTCAGATAACCCTCCAGGTTCCTTCCGGACAGAGCCCTCTTTACCCGACGCGACCAGCTCAAGTATGTGGCTGGTCCATCGAGCTTCAGCTCCACAAGAGGAAGATCCAGCTTCACCAGAGGCGGCGACGACTGAGCTACTCCCTCGCCTTTGGACATTCGCAAGAATTCGAAGAACACTTTTAGATCCGCCTCCTCCATTTTTGCAACCAATTTCTCCATTATTTATTTATCGTCTTATTAATTAATTCTCTTAGAAAAGAAGATGCGCGCCCGCACGCGGTACTGCCACAAGACGATGCTCAGTCCCTTGCCGCGCGCTCCCGCTGCACTTCCTGCTCAAGTTGTGCACTGTTGCTTCTCCGGAACAGGCGCAAATGCCACAAACGCCGCGCAAACGCCGCACACTCACCGCACGCTCGCCGTGCAAACTTGTTGCGCACTCGCCGCTGCCGTGTTGCCGCACTGTGCAAGAGCCGCGCCCCTCCTCTGCACAAGAATAGCGCGCAACTGCTGCTGTCGTTGTGCGCAAGATTTGCGCGTAGGTGCCACGCCTCAACCGCGCTCCTGTCGCAAGCACAATTCTGCGCTCCTGCCGCACCTCCAGACGCACCTCTTCCACACAGCAAACGCCGCTCCCTGCACTCCACAACCGCTGCTCCCTGCAGTTTGCGCTCCTGCCGCTGCGCAAGATCCACAGTCCTCTTGCGTAAGTTATCACGGTACTTCTGCGCTCCTGCCGCACCTCCAGACGCACCTCTTCCGCACAGCAAACGCCGCTCCCTGCACTCCACAACCGCTGCTCCCTGCAGTTTGCGCTCCTGTCGCTGTCCTCCTCCCTGCGCAAGCGCCGCAGTCTTCCTCCCTGCCGCAGTCCCGCACGAGCAACCGACGCATGCGCACGCACCCTCCTGCGCATGTGTACGAGCAAGCGCCTGTGCCGCACGAGCACGATTTCTTCCTGCGAAGGAGAATTAAAGTTGCGAGCACGAAAGCGGAATTTCTCGGAAACCTCCCTCTGATACCATGAAGAAAGTGAAATAAAAGTTCGTTTTATTCACTATAAAGTTACTCTTTTCCTCTTACATTGATCCCCTATTTATACACACACAAGGGGGAATCTAATTCCTAATTGGAGATGTGGGACTAATTACAAAGGAGGGAATGCGCTAACCGCACACCACTCAGCGCTAAACGCACACCAACAACATCAATTATACCAATGTTCTGAGCATTCTACCCGGAAATTGGAGGCGGAAATATGTCCACAAGGCTTGAATGTAAACAACACAAGTAGGCAGCTATAGATCGTCAAAAAGCGGTGCAACGAGTTAGCAAGTGGTTCTATCAAGGATTAGTAGTCAACTCAAATTCATCTTGTAATGAAGAAGTTGTGGACGAACTACACTAGGGCTACTCTAGGAGAGCCCACCGATAAATACCAAAACAAAGTACCGGGGTCTCGAACGATTCCCGAATAGATGTCAAATCCTCATTATAAGATGTAGAACTAATATTCTAAAATTAGGTGCAATGCAGAGGAGTCGCGGCTGCGCGCGAGGCTGTCAGTGACAAGCAGGAGAGAAAACCGGCGAGACCAGAAGGGAAGATTCCGCGAGGCGAGAAAACGCGACCTGCGATCGGGAGGGAAGTGCGTCATGCGGGACCGAGGATAACCTAGCAGCATCGGAAATGAAAGGGGGGAGGGGTTAGGGATTATGGATTTGATTAATATTGGTTCTTTTTAAAGGGGTATTATGGTCTTCTTTCATAATTTTTAACAGAAAGGGGGCAATATGTAAACCTGCAAAACATTGAGGGAGATTGCAATTTCGAAAGTTAGAGGGGTGCAAGCTGTAATTACGCAAACTTCGAGGGGAGGTCTTAGTAAATCTTCATAGTGGTCTTTTTGTGCATTGATGTTATGAAATGTAAACTTACATGGGAGGTTAGCGCCCCGATTCAACTCGACAACGATGAGAATGTTGTGGATAGATAGCGCTTTCTGACGCATCCTTATATACCCTAAAGTGGAATCTCTTGATCTTGAATGCGGTGTCTACTGATTTGGATGAATGGCTTGAGGCCTTGCCGTAGGTGCGTACGCGGGCTTGTACGCGTCTAGGGCGTGTGCGCTTGAAGTGGGCTTGTGCGATGCATCAACCGAGGTTGAAAGAGCACAGGGAGCTGCTCCGCCAGTTGGTGTAGAGAGATGGCTCACTCTTTCGCATCTCGCGCTGTGTGGTAGAGGAGCCGAGCGTACGCTAGAATTCAAAAGTAAGAGTGGCGCAACCTGTAATTTAGCAAACACATTGTTTTCTTCTGAACAATTAGATATAGATATATGTAATGCAAAGTATGTATGTACGGGATGGTGTTTTCTCTTCTCAGGTCACATTGTTTTCTTCTAAACAATTAGCAGTTACATACTGATTCAATCACTTTTTTTAAAGAACTACTGTCTACTGTCTAGATTTGAATTTTTCTAAAATAATTATGTTGAGGTTTATCTATTTTCTCTCTTTCCAGAAAAAACAATTCGATGTACCAAAAGTTCAGTGCCATTTGATATTGGCGCGTTGCATTTGGCAATTCCGAATGTGATTCCTTGGGATTTTCGGTGTGAACTATCAGAAAAGGTGGAAGAAGAGATCAACAACGCTGTTTCTGCAATGGAAGAAAATTCCATCGTGAATTTCTTTTTGGAACATGACGTTAACTCAATGGAAATCATTGATCCCTTGCAGAAGGTATTCTCTACTAGTGTATTCAAAAGTAGAAAGAATGGAAAGTTGAGGAAGCACTCTATCATTGCTCACACAGAATCTTCAGATCATATGGACCATCTTCAAGACCTTTTCTATGATTCAGATTCTCCGTCAACTTACTTTCGAAAAGCATCCAAACGAAAACGAGGGGTAATTCTATCTTCTGAATCTGATGATGGCCACTCATCTGATGAGCTCAAGCCCAAACATATATCAGCTAATCAAGCTGTGTTATCCTCCGGTGAGCTCAAGATTGAAGCTAAATCAGCACAATCTAATCAATACAGTTTGCAAGCGATCACCACCTCTCCCACTTCACAAAGTAAGGAAATATATGAACCCTCTCAACTTGACCAGATAGATGAGTCAAGATCTTTAGTGGATACAGTTATTGATATTTCTGAAGTAGCGTCAACTTCCCATGCATGTGATGCTACCAGGACGCAGGATGTGTCGTGTAAGTCAGAATCATCTTCCATCTCTGGGACTGAAACAAACCCGAATTTAATATTTATATCCCAGGAAGTATCTTATAATTCTGAGTTCACTAGTTTATTTGATTCAAACATTTCTCCTCTCATCCAGCCAGGAGTGCCTGCGAATATTACAGATGAGGATAATACTGAATTAAGCAAGCGCTTGGAAAACCATAGTAGCATAGCTGATGTACATGTAGAGTTTCTTCAAGGAAATCATGAGATAAGATGCTTTCAAAATGAAGAAGAGCATGGAACCAGTCCGTGTCAGTTGGTTGATGGTACTGTATGCTCTCAGGAAGTTGTATCGGTTCCAAAAACATGGAGTAGATTGCGGGGTTGCGAGACAAACCCAAAGTTATTATCACCAAACTCTAAAGATGTTGCTTCGTTGGCAAGCCTAACTTCTGGACTTGTTGATTTGATATCTGAAATTGACATTATGTTTAGGAACTGCAGTCCAATCATCTGTGTGAGTCCACCCTAAACTTTTAGATAAATATAATTGGTAATTGTTTTTCATGTGTGAGTGAAATTTTGCATTGGACTCTTTGCAGGATAATTTGGAGCCAACATCCACCCCTTGTGTTGAACCTGATTCCTTCTCTTGGTATGATGATCAATTAGAGATGGGGTCTACCATTGCTCGTCATGGTCTATGCTTTTACACAATGACGTTGGCTTCAGTTGGATCATGTTTGGGTTGCGATAATGCATCGGATGTGGCTCAGGAGATGCTGAATTCCAGCACTAGTAGCACCTCCCTTGGAAAGCTAATCATTCAGGAGAGTATTATTGGACAAAATAATTCATGTTTTAAAGATCCAAATGTAATGAAAACACAATCATCAATGTCAATTGGAAGGTAACAATTAACCTGGTGCTCCATGGTGTAATTTCTTCATAATTATGATTCAATTTTGTTAGATTTATAGAAAAAGCCAATCGGTCCTGTTTCGTTAGAATGTATTTCTTTTTGTGCTCTGATAATATTTTTGATAATAATACCATTTGCTTGTTCTTACAGGGGATCGGTAGCTGACCTTTACGGTGCCATTCTTCCCATAATTCCGGCAAGGCTGTCTATGGTATTAAAAGGAGTTGCATTTCATGAATACTTATCATTTGTTTGTCACATATCAAGATTGGAATGCTCTCGGTTAGCAGAAAGTTTGGTCGAGAAACAAAAGAGAAGGTAATGGCTCTCAGTACTTTCCGGATTTTTTTCCTGGCCCATCCTTAGCCCTTAACAAATCACCATTTTAGCCCAAAACGCACGCCTAAATGGAAGGGCACTCACTTGATATTTGCATGCAAAAATATGTTTCATTATCTGATGTAGGATTAAGTACAATATGTTGATGAAATTTGCAAGCCTTGCTCGAGAAGATTGTTTGAGCCCATAAAGTGCCAGTCAAAGTTGTCATCAAGGCTATTTAGTGTGTGTAAGTTTTATTTTCAACATTGGCATTAAGGTAGACATATTTGATGTTCATTTGAAAGAAGGAATTAGACATAGAGTACACTAAAGGAATGAAAAAGAAGGCAGTGAAAGTACGATGACCTTCATAATTCTCAGTGATCCATCTAAATGAGATTTGATTTATAGAGATATTTACAATCAATAATTGACTTTCTTGCAATGGAGTTTGAGTTTGATGCAGGACATCAAGTTCTTTCTCAACAGCTTGCAAACATGATTTGAAAACCCCTTCATAGTAGGCTTATGGAAGTTTGAGACAGCAGAGTAACAATGATGCTTTTTTAGAGTTAAGTAGAAGGAATTTTGGGATTGGATGAAAGAAGTATACTGTGAAATAGATGGAACTTCAGGGATTGAATGCGTTTATTTTATATTGGTGGTTGTCATTGCCTAGTCATCAGATATAGACAATCTATAGATTCAAGTGTTGGTGAGCGGATAGAAACATTAGAGATGGATTTTGTAATGACCTCGGAAAAAAGGATCAAGTAGCTGGGAGGTGAAATATGAAAGGGAGATGGTATTGGAATGAAATTAAGATGGAGAATTAAATGTAGCATGTTCTCAAAAGTCGCATGGTTGTGAAAGACACGTGCAAGGGAGACAAATGAAGAACTCGTAGAGGTAGAACTAGCCTTCTGACCAGACATGTAATATGCTCATGAACTTTTGAATTTAATCAAAAGTGAAAGGGGTTTGTTGTGAAGAGCCCGAGAATGCAGAAGATGTAGTCTCATCTACCCTACCCTGCTTTAGTCGAGGGCATTGAATGCAACCTCCTGGTCTATCAAATGCAACCTCCTGGGTCTTGCATTGAGCAAAGGCTTGATACTATTGAGTTGAGCACGTATCATAACATTTTCGCCAAGCACATAGTTTCTGACGAAAACAACATATTGGCATCGATAGAGCAGGCTGCGGTAGCCATGAACATGCGAGCAAAAGCAACATGTGAGAGCAAAGTAAGAAAAAAGAATCTTCAAAAGCAGGAAGAATTGAATTGCAGCAGGTCGACACCGTAATTTAGCGTCTGCACGACATGAAAGGCCGCCAGAGTTGGCGGACTGGGAGAAGCGTCATCTAGGTCACAAATGACAAACTCGAATTTCCTATGGGGGCAAGAAATAAACTACCTTTGCTTGGAGAAGCAGCAAACAACAACAACACTCAAGCCTTTATCCCACCATTGTGGGGTCGGCTATATGGATCCTTTGTCGCCATTGCTCCCTATCTTTAATCATAGCCTCACTAATGCCTAAGTACATCATATCTTTCCTTATAGTTTCATTCCAAGTCTTTTTTGGTCTACCCCTCCCCGTTTAACATGTCTATTGACTAAACTCTCACAACGCCTAACATGCGCCTCTAATGGTCTTCTATGTACATGTCCGAACCATATTAAACGAGCTTCTTGCATCTTCTCTACAATTGGCGTCACTCCTGTCTTATCCCTGATACATTCAAACTGCGAAAAAAGTAGTGCATTATGTCAGTGAGAACTTCGGCTTTGAAGGCTGGACAAGACTTTGAACAATGTCAGATTCAGCGGAGGCATCGATGGAGATGATTTCAACATTGAGGGTTGGAGAGGACGCCAACTTTGATGGCTGGAGAGAACTTCAACCCGTGTTGGATGCGAATCACAGCACTAATGAGTGGAGACAGCACACTGCGCTCTAGAGAGGAGGCTGGTCCTGACCGCAGCATTCAGGATCACAGTGTTTCAGATCACATCACTATGCAGACAAGGCTTGGGTAGCAAAGTCTCTGATATCATGTTAGAACGAGAGAATGAAACGGAAAAAAAAATTCCTCCCCAGGTGGGACTATTCAAGCTCTAGATACAAAATAAGACTTTTAACATTGATATTTTTTCACCCAAATGTGTTTCATTATTTGATGTATGATTAACCACACAACACATTCACGGTCTTTAACGGTAGAGTTGTTGCGAATATAGTCATCCACTTAAAGTAAATCCTAGGCCCCTCCGCTCATATCCATTTGTTTCGGGTTGTCTGCATAAGTTTTTAACATGATATCGAAGCACATTCACGGTCTTTAACAGTAGAGTTGTTGCGAATATAGTCATCCACTTAAAGTGAATCCTAGCCCCCCCCCCCCCCCCCCCCCCCCCCCCCCCCCCCGCTCATATCCATTTGTTTCGGGCTGTCTGCATATGTTTTTAACACGATATCGGAGCATGCTAGTCCCAGCGGCTCACATATCACTTCATAATAATAAAAAAGATCATGTGTTAGATTCGAGAGACCCTGCTTTTGAGAAACTCATATCCTCGTATATTTAATATAGATTCTAGGCCTCTCCGCGCATAACCAATTGAATCAATAATGATAATTCCTAAGCAAATGATTTACATTCCTTATCTATCTCATTCTAAAATACAAAAAGTATGTATAACTTTCTGTTTGAATTTTCTTTGAAACAGGCCTAGGGCTAGAATGCACTACCTGTCTTCTGGGGCACATCAACTGTCTTCAGAACAAGCTCAACTTTTGGCTCAGAGATGTTACTTCACAAGCAGCAGCAGCTTCATAGGTAACCCAATCCCAGAACATGAAGCTGATGCAAATTTAGATCCTTAAAATTATTTATTTATTCTCCCCTTTAGTGCCAGGCTTCAATCAATCAACCCTAATTAAAATGATTCTTCGGCGTTCTTACTCGAGTAGTTTTTTTTTGTAAATTATTATTTGTATTTATTTCGATGCGGAGTAACTCACAGTGATGGAGTAGTTGTGTAGGGTCTTGATCAGCAAAGGGGGCAGTTTTGTTAATTATCAAGTCTCAATTGTCTATCGAATCCCGATTCGGCGGGTGTTCCGTTTTCGCCAGCTAGATGCATCCGACAAGTTGCCTTTTCGTGGGTTTTAGGGTTGCATTGACCGGCCGCGACGTCGCATGTGCGTGACATGTGGCATGATGGGACATGGTGATGGTGGTTTTCGATGTTGGTGCGTATACCGCGGTTGGAAGTTCGGGTTTATGATGGAAGTGGTTAGAGGTAAAGAAGATGGTAGGGAGCAGTCTGTTATAAAATCTGTTGTATATGGATATCAAGTGGAGATTTGTAAATCTATTAGGGCATACTCTCTTGGATGAAATTGTGACCGTTGAATTAGAATTAGAGGTTTAATTTTAATTTCGTAATTTGGTTGTGTACTTCAATCGTGGAATTGAAATTTTAATGAATTTCATATAATTTATCTCTATCTATATAAGAATTGGAGAATTCTGTTTGTATTTTGCACTCGGGAACGAATAAGCCTCTTTGTATTCATAAAATGTCGCCTCTCGAAAATATTGTATGATAATTTTGTATTGTGAATTACAAAAAATAATAATTCATAAATTGAAATTTTCTCATCCAATTAAGCATTAGAATAATGCAATGTATTCTCCATGCTCAATTCTAAATGGTCCCCTAGAGATTTTAAGTCAATTAAGGTTTTGATAGGTAGATAATGAATTATTAAAAGTAAGCAGTCTATACATAATTCTACAATTATAAATTTGTTAAATTATAGGTTTCACCCTTATTTTTGAAATTACAAAAAACTCCCTGGTAAGTTTACATTTCAAACATCCATAAACAAAAATCTTCCTTTAAACTTTATTCTAAGGGGGTGTTTATGTGTGTGGATGTTATGAAATATAAATTGATGGGAGAGGCTTTTGTAATTTTAAAAGTAAGAGGGGTGCAACCTGTAATTGAGGAACAATTTTTGCAAACACCCCACATATAGCTACAGTGTCGTGGGCGGGAACATCGAGCCATGCACTCGCACATCAAAAATAGTGCGTCTGATTTGATGTGCAAGTGCACGTCTGGATGTTCCCGCGCATGGCTACAGTGCCGTGTGCTGAGCGTTCCTAAAAATAATTCGTATTTGAGGCCTACTCTCTAAATTTGCTAAATTACAGGTTGCATCTCTTTTTTGAAATTACAAAAAACTCCTCTATAAGTTTACATTTCAAACATTCAGACACAAAAGATTCCCTCGAAATTTTACTCCAAGGGGGGTGTTTTTTGTACATGAATGTTATGAAATATAAATGTTGAAACCTGCAACAGGTCTCTTGAGTTCGGACCCACTGGGGGTGTAGCCGATGCTTACTTCTCCCTCACTAGACTCTCTTGACGGTGGATGTGAGAATGTGAATAGACCCAAGGCTGAAGCGAGGAGGTCCCGCCACACACCCGGAAGATCTTAGAGAACTTCCCCTCCCAAACCAGAGCTCAACCGGGCACCTTGGAGGGCACTAGCAGCCCACCAAAAACTAGCCTGGAGGAGAGGATTCTCTAAAATCGGATCTCCTCCAAGGTGCCCTTAAGGGTCTATTTATAGATTTTTCTAGGCTGGTCTGCAAATAACATGAATCCGCCTTTTAATTTTACTAACAGCACCCCAAATTGGTCCGCTAACAGCCTAACTCCGCTGTTCCGAAGGGCTATATGCAGCCCACCAGGGGTATCAGGGTCATTTCCCCCTTAAATCATCCCGGGCGAGTGGTCCGTGAGGGCACCACTTGCTGGGCACCCGCCTAGCTGGGCGAGTGCCCACGCCTCCGGGCGAGTGGTCCGTGAGAGCACCACTCGCCTAGCTCCTTCTCTCCTGCACCTTACCCCCACTAAACCGGGGTACTTCCTCCTCCTAGCTGGGGCGAATGATCGAGCTGACCCAGGTCTCGCCACTTGGCTTGAGGGGCCCACTCGGCGAATACGGGTTGTACACAATCCCCGCTCTTTGCGAGTGGTTACTACGCTCGGAAAGAACAGTCCAACCCTGTATTCGGTGAGTGCATGCTGACTGGACTCACAAGATTCTGTGGGTCCCACCGTTGTCCTATATATATCTCTTCATGTCAGAACTTCCAGGAGCGTTGACGACCCTCGATTCGGAGCTTCTTCCCTTTCTTAGTCCCGCACTGACATCAATGTCTTCTCACAAGCCTTCCGCGAGACCCCTCTCGCGGGAGATGATCGAGCGTCTGGCCGCGACCCAAGCTGTAACTGCCCCCAAGGCAGCCAAATTTGCTCCCTGGCTCTTGTCCAAACGGGATCCGAATGCCCCCTACGTCTCGCGTCGAGCCAAGGCGATTCGACTGAATCGTCAGAGAGGCGAGACTGCCTCGGAATCTCCTGCGGGTACTCCACCGGCGAACACTCCGCCGGCGGATACCCTTCCGGCGAGGAATCCTCCGGACCCCGGGACGCAGGTATGTGGATTCCTCTCGTCCCTCTGTTTAGTTCCTCTCCTTACCCTGCCTTCGCTCTGACCATTCGCAGGGGATCTCGATGCCCGAGACCGGCCACGGGGCCGTCTCGAGCAGTGTCGTGGTGCCACCTCCCCCGGGCGAGAGGCCTCCAGATCGGGACCTTGCTCCTCCACCTCCTCCGGGCGAGACCTCATTTCAGTCCGGTAAGTTGTAACCCCTTTTGGATTCATCCTTCCTGCTGCTCGCTGCTGACCACTGTTTTTTTTTTGTAGCTCTCGACCCCAACCTTTCGCTGCGGGACTCTATTCCTCCGAGTTCCTCTGTTCGACCGAACCCCTCCGCGCTTGCGGATGAGCCGAGGGTGTCCCCCCAGAAGGAATCCGGTCAGCAGGGCTGCGCGAATGATCCTGTGGATGCTCCAGCTCCTACCTCACAGCCTTACCGTCCAGGAAAGGGAAAGGTCTTACCTCCCGCCTGGTTGTTTGGAACGCACCCCCATTCGTCTCGTTCTTCAGGTCACCAGGACCCCACCCCAGGTCAGTTCACTTACCCGCCCCTATCGTACTCGCATATTTTATCACTACTGACCTAGTTGTGATTCCGCAGGCTATCGGGAAGCCTCCCTCTTTGACTCCTACTACGAGGGGGGAGAGGGGATGCTCTCGCCTCTCCCTTCCCCTGGGGATCTCGCTGACTTTCTGGGCGACTCCTCGGATCACGCGACCCTGAAGGATCGGATCTCGGAGGTCTTGGGGAAGCTCATCCACATCCAGCGAAACGTAGCCGGCCAGGTGGACGACGTGCGGCTGAGAGTCGCGCGTGAGCTAAAGGACCTCCATCGGGACTACTCGCGCATTCTCACAACGGTGGAGCGCCTGGGGGGCGAAGGAGGGGAGTTGTCTCCCGAAACACACGCCGCGCGAGCCCGGGACCAACTCCAATTGGCTTCCCATGAAATCACCAATATACTCGCATATTACCGCCCGCGAATGCCCATGGAAGCTGGGTCGCGAAAGCGAGGTCGGTGGGTCTGGGAGGAGTATTGAGCCAGTCTTCATTCGCCCTTCTTGTAATTTTTTTGCTTTTTGTAGCGCGGATGCTGGACTTTTATTTCCGTTTGTAATAATCTTGTCCTGTGTTTTGCGAATGCTCTAATCTTCGTCTTTTATTTCCTATATCTTGCTTGAGTATTGCCGAATGTTTCATTATTGCCGAATGCTTTCTTAACCTTTTTCGCTTAGTCGATGAGCGAATAGCCACATGGCATGTCATTACTGAGCGAGAGGGGTCGGCCCGGGTTCCGAGGCGTCGGGAGGGCGCGACTGCTATCTGCACACCCGTTACCTCGAAAGCCCAAACGCCGTTTAGCCCTTCTATAAATAGGCATTTCAACCACCGTATTAAATACCTTACCATCCGCTCCTTCTCTTTCCTCGCGCTAGCACTCGCGCTTCTCTCTTTTCTGCTGCTTTCTTATCCTTCGTCGTTCGCGTCATGGGTGGTGATACGGAAGGCAGAGCCAGGTACGCCAGCGCGTTCGTCAACCACACCTTCGATTCATGCGACCTCTCGGACGAGGCTTACCTGACTGCGGTCGCGGATTACATCCCGTCTAGGTTTGAGGCGCGAAAGCCCAGGCCGGACGAGCGCCTAAACTCCATCTCGTCCTGTGCTCTCGCGATCCCGCTAGAGCACTTCGAGGTGGGGTTTCGCCTGCCCATCTGGCCAGAACTCCGCCAGACCTTCAGATATTACGGAGTCGTGCCCGGCCAGCTCAACCCCAACTCCATCGCCATGCTGGTCGGGTACGCGAGCTATCTGCGAGAAGAGGGGATCGAGTTCTCGCTCCCCGTCTTCCGCAAGCTCTACACCTTTCGCTGTACCAACGACATCTCGTTCTTCTCGGGTCTGAACCCGCTCAAGCATTACGGGCTCCCGAATAAGAATCATGACTGGGTTCGGCGCTTCCTTTTCGTCAGCGGGAACCTGGGGAATACACTTCTCGCCCCAGTGCAGGAGGAGGAGTCAACCTTCCGCCCCCCGACCCTAGGGGGGCACGAGGCCAAACTCCACCAATATATCTTGGAGCACGGGATGGACCTCGTCTATCTCCGGCGAAACGTCAACTCGCTCCCGCTCATTCCGCAGGGCGAGGGTAAGTTTTCGGAACTTCGTTCGTTTCGATCTTGTGACTCTTTTACCATTCGCTAAATCACTCGCAATATTATGCAAGCGTGCGTAGCTTTCCCCTGCATCCGCCACGTCCCGCTGGGGCTTCTGTGTCTTTCGCACAGGCTGCAGCGGATGCCTGTCGGGAAGAACCCTCCTCCTCCAAGCCTAGCGGAAAGAAGCAGAAACCGGGGGCGCTGGCCTCCTCTTCTTCCAAGAAATCAAGGAATCCCCCCTCTGCCAAGGGAAAGGGGGTCTTGGACGAGATCCTAGGGGCGAGTGCTCAGACTCAAACCCCGGGGGTGGATGCGCCAGGCGAGACCACCCTTCGCGCGGGATCGTCGCTGCCGCCGCCTCCATTGCCCAGGGACCACCGGAACTTCCCCAGCGGCGAGAAGTACGTGGACCCCTCAGGGGCCCCCCTGGTAAAGTGGGACAGAAATGCCAACAGGGTCTCGCTCTCCACCCTTCATCCATCGTGGATAGAGAGCGACCTCGCGAGTGGTGAGGCCTATGCCATCGCGTATGCCCTCTACGGTCGGGAGGATGCTGAAGTCTACGATGCCGAGACGACTCAGGTCCTCGCCCATGAGACCGCCAGGGCCATGCTGCGGGCGCTCGAGCTCGCGCATATGTCTTCGCGCCGGAGCATAAAACTGGCGCGGAACTTGGCGGAGGTTGAGGAGTCCAGGGCCGTCGTTTCTGCCGAGGCGCTGGAACTCAGGACGAAGCTGGCAGCTGCGGAAACCCTTCTCGCCAGCCGCCCCATTTCGGAGGTATATACATTTTCTCCTTCCCCGCGAGTGGCCTGTTGCCGATCGATGTACTTTCTTCTTACCACCTTTATTATTATTCTCAGGATACCATGGTTGCCGAGATGCTTCGCGCTCGGGTGGCTGGCCTTGAAGACGAAGTCCGGCTGGCCAAGGCCGAGGTCCAGCGGTCGCGAGAAGCCGAGGTCTCAGCACTCGCCTTGGGGAGCGGGGGGCACTTCTACCCCCACCACGAGCTGGAGCAATTGATGCAGGAGAACGCCCAGAGCGCCGTGAAGCATGCGCTGCAGGTGTTGCGGCAGGCTGGGTACCTGAAGGAAGAGGCCGAATGCCTCTCTGCTCGGCAGGTCATCCCCGAGCTCTTCATCCCGATCCCCTTCCCGGAAGATGAGGATGGCGAGCCGCGAGAAGACGCCCTCCTACCGGATTTAGGCGAGAGTGGTAGATCTTCTGGCGAGAAGCCTGCCGACCCCTGAGCTGGACCGTGTTTTTTGCCGTCTTTTACTTAAAATCTTTTGAATGTAATCATGAACAGGGCGAGTGCCCTTGAAATATATGTATATTGGCCACGATTTTTGTGCTCTCCATTTTTATGCTATCTCCACTTTTTCTCATTTGTTGTTATGTCTCGCTAGGCTCGCTAGGACGTTAATTCTTTCTCATTCGCCGTTATATCTCGCTAGGCTCATTAGGACGTTCAAACTGTAGTGCAACTGTCCCGGCCACCTAGCGAATGCTCGAGGGTGACCTGGGCGTGTCTCTCCCCTTCGCTTTCCGCTGCCTCCCTCACTCGCACTTCCTTACCATTCGCCCAAACCGGGGTTTCGCTTAAGTAATCATGAAAGTGAAGTGAGGTCGTTTCTCCCGCGCGTGGTCAATGCGAGTGCTCTTGAGGTCACCCCCTGAGGATTTTGAACCTGCCACCGAGTGAGCCTTCGGACCTGCCAGCTAGATGAGAGCCTGGACAGCGGGTCTGCTCGGGGCCTTCTTTTCTTTCACATAGCACCTGCCTCCGAGTGAGCCTTCAGACCTGCCAGCTAGATGAGAGCCTGGACAGCGGGTCTGCTCGGGGCCATCTTTTCTTTCACATAGAACCTGCCTCCGAGTGAGCCTTCGGACCTGCCAGCTAAATGAGAGCCTGGACAGCGGATCTGCTCGGGGCCTCCTTTTCTTTCACATAGAACCTGCCTCCGAGTGAGCCTTCAGACCTGCCAGCTAGATGAGAGCCTGGACAGCGGGTCTGCTCGGGGCCATCTTTTCTTTCACATAGAACCTGCCTCCGAGTGAGCCTTCGGACCTGCCAGCTAGATGAGAGCCTGGACAACGGGTCTGCTCGGGGCCATCTTTCCTTTCACATAGAACCTGCCTCCGAGTGATCCTTCGGACCTGCCAGCTAGATGAGAGCCTGGACAGCGGGTCTGCTCGGGGCCATCTTTTCTTTCACATAGAACCTGCCTCCGAGTGAGCCTTCGGACCTGCCAGCTAGATGAGAGCCTGGACAGCGGGTCTGCTCGGGGCCATCTTTTCTTTCACATAGAACCTGCCTCCGAGTGAGCCTTCGGACCTGCCAGCTAGATGAGAGCCTGGACAGCGGGTCTGCTCGGGGCCATCTTTTCTTTCACATAGAACCTGCCTCCGAGTGAGCCTTCGGACCTGCCAGCTAGATGAGAGCCTGGACAGCGGGTCTGCTCGGGGCCATCTTTCCTTTCACATAGAACCTGCCTCCGAGTGAGCCTTCGGACCTGCCAGCTAGATGAGAGTCTGGACAGCGGGTCTGCTCGGGGCCTCCTTTTCTTTCACATAGAACCTGCCTCCGAGTGAGCCTTCGGACCTGCCAGCTAGATGAGAGCCTGGACAGCGGGTCTGCTCGGAGCCATCTTTTCTTTCACATAGAACCTGCCTCCGAGTGAGCCTTCAGACCTGCCAGCTAGATGAGAGCCTGGACAGCGGGTCTGCTCGGGGCCATCTTTCCTTTCACATAGAACCTGCCTCCGAGTGAGCCTTCGGACCTGCCAGCTAGATGAGAGCCTGGACAGCGGGTCTGCTCGGGGCCATCTTTTCTTTCACATAGAACCTGCCTCCGAGTGAGCCTTCGGACCTGCCAGCTAGATGAGAGCCTGGACAGCGGGTCTGCTCGGGGCCATTTTGGGAGCTTTCAGAGTTTTTCCTACAAGCTGCAGTATCAATCTCAAACACACATGTTAAACAAAATATTCTTATTTCAAAAACATTTTCATTACATAATTTTAGGGATAGAAACGTTTAAGATCGTCACCACTCCACGTGTGGCTGAGAGGTCGGCCCTCCACATTCTGAAGGCGATACCCCCCAGACTTTAGTGCCTCTTCCACGACATAGGGGCCTTCCCAGTTGGGGTTAAGTTTTCCCACTGCGGCGGACCTTCCAGCCGCGTCGACCTTCTTGAGCACCAGATCTCCCTTCTCGAACTGTTTGACCCTGACGTGCTTGTCGAAATACCTGGCCATCCGCCGCTTGACCTCTTCTTGGCGAATGGCTGCCAGGTCCCGAGCTTCCTCGATGAGGTCGAGGGAGAGCTGCAACTCCATCTCATTTTCGGCTCTCCAACTTTCCTCTCTGCTTGCGGCGGCCTTTACCCGTGGTGTCATAACTTCGAACTCTATGGGGATGACGGCCTCGCAGCCGTGAGAGAGCTTGAAAGGGGTCTCTCCTGTGGCGGTGTTGGGGGTAGTTCTTAGGGCCCACAAGACCGATGGAAGCTGTTCCACCCAATTGCCCTTCAGATTTTCCACCTTTTTCTTAAGCAGGTTCACGATGACCTTGTTTGCCGCCTCCACTTGTCCGTTGCTCCTGGGATGATGAACGGATGCAAACCTGAGGTCTATCCCCAGCTGGCCACAGAAGTTGATGAATTCCTCGCTTGCGAACTGCGGACCATTATCCGTGACTATGGCTTGTGGAAGCCCATGTCGACAAATGATCTCCCCCCATACGAAGTTTCGGATTACCTGGGAGGTGACCTTAGCCAACGCCTTGACCTCTAACCATTTTGAGAAGTAGTCAATCATTACTAGGAGAAACCTCCTCTGCCCACTAGCCTGGGGGAAGGGTCCTACCAGATCCATTCCTCATATGGCGAATGGCCAGGGCGCCGTGATACTCCTTAGCCTCTGAGCTGGCACGAGCTGAAGCGGGGCGAACATTTGGCACTTCTGGCACCTCTTGGCGAAGGCTGCCGCGTCTTTACTCAGGGTTGGCCAGAAGTACCCCTGCCTCACTATTCTTGCCTCCAACATCCTGCTCCCCGAGTGGCTGCCGCACTCGCCGGAGTGGACTTCTTCCAAGATCTTTGGGACCTCCTCCTCTGAAACGCATCGGGCCAGGAGACCCGAGAGGGTCTTCCGATACAGGTCCCCCTCGTGGAGCACGTAGTAGGCGGACTTATATCGGAAGCGCCTCTGGTCCGGGACCTCCTCTGGAAACTTTCCTGTTGCAAGGAAGGTGACGAAGGGATCCTTCCAGGAGGGCCGTTGCTCCACTTCCATGAGTTCTCCTTCTTCAATCGAAGGGACGAAGACAATGTTGAATTCACTTAGTTCTATTGACCATTTTGCGAGCCTTCCCGAGTGTTCCACTCCTTCGAAGATCTGGCGGAGAGGGTGGTCCGTCACCACTTGAATTGAATGGGCCTGGAAGTATGGCCTGAGCTTCCTTGCCGCGACGACTAGAGCAAAGGCCAACTTCTCCAAGATTGGGTATCTGAGCTCTGCTTCCCTCAGGACCCTGCTCACGTAGTAGACGGGCAGCTGCTTCTTGCCTTCCTCCCGAACCAGGACGGAGCTTACGGCTTCTGTCCCGACCCCGAGATATAGATATAGATCCTCCCCCTCCTTGGGACCTTGAAGCAGGGGAGCCTTGGTGAGTTGGCTCTTCAAGGCCTGGAAGGCCTCCTCGCATTCTTTTGTCCATTCAAACTTCTGGTTACCTCGTAATGTTTTGAAGAAGGGGGAGCATTTCTCCCCTGCTCGGGAGAGAAACCTGCTCAGCCCTGCGAGTCTTCCGATCAAGCGCTGAACTTCCTTGGCGTTCCGCGGCGACCCCAGCTCCATTATGGCCTTCACCTTGTCCGGATTAGGCTCTACCCCCCAAGGGGTGAGAAGGTGCCCCGGGAATTTCCCCTTACTGGCCCCGAACACACACTTCAGGGGGTTCAAGCGCATCTTGTACTTGCGTAGGGTGGCGAAGGTCTCCTCGAGGTCCTGGATGTGAGAGTTCACGCACTTGCTCTTCACCATAAGGTCATCCACATAGACCTCCAGGTTCCTTCCCCTTTGCTCCCTAAACACCCGGTCCATCATCTTCTGGTAGGTTGCTCCTGCGTTTTTCAACCCGAAGGGCATCATCTTATAGCAGTAGCATCCCTCCCTGGTGATGAACGAGACGTCTTTGACGTCTGGGGGGTGCATCCTGATCTGGTGATAACCTGAAAAAGCATCCAAAAAACTCATCATAGAAAAACCGACGGCTGAGTCAACCAGCGCGTCGATCCGAGGCAAGGGGTAGCAATCCTTAGGGCAGGCCTTATTTAATAATGAAAAATCCACACGCATGCGCCAGCGGCCATCGGCCTTTTTTACCATTACGACGTTGGAGACCCAGCCTGGGTACTGGATCTCCGATACAAAACCTGCTTCGAGGAGTTTTGCCACCTCCTCGTGGATGGGTCCTTCGAGCTTGCTGGCGAAGGTTCTCCTCTTCTGCCGGATGGGACGGGCTTCCGGATCGAGGTTGAGACGATGGCAAGCCACGTCTGCCTCGATGCCTGGCATATCAGCTGCGCTCCATGCGAAGACATCCACGTTCCTCTGGATGCACTCCAGCATCTTCACCCTGTCCTCCGGGCCGAGACTCCCGCTGATCCGCACCTCTCTCACCCTCCCTTCCTGGGTGAGGACTTCCATCTCCACCACCTCTTCTGCCGCCTCGAGCCGGGCTGGCTCTTCCCATTGGCCCTTTGCTTTTCGCCCTTCTACCCGGGCCTCTTCCTCTGCGACTCCTTCCGCCTCCACCGGCTCGACCTCCTGCTCCTCACGAGCGACCTCCAACAACTCGACCTCCTGCTCCTCACGAGCGACCTCCAACAACTCGACCTCCTGCTCCTCACGAGCGACCTCCAACAACTCGACCTCCCGCTCCTCACGAGCGACCTCCATATTCTCCTTTCGGGCATCGCCCTCTCCCCCTACTTCTCTCTTCTCCACTTCTTCTCCTGGCCCCTCCGGCCTTGCCATCTCTTCATCCATCTTCTCGGCATCCGCCATCCATGAAATGGTGTTGACGGCAGTCACATAGCACTGCCTCGCCACCTTAGCATCTCCTCGGACGCGGACCTGGACTCCTCCACTATGGATCTTTAAGCACTGATGGTACGATGAGGGCACGCACCGGAAGGCGCTGATGAGGGGTCGTCCGAAAATAGCGTTATAGCTGCTCGGAGCGTCCACAATGACGAACCGGCAGTTTCTTGGGACTCCTCCTAGCGTCACCTGGAGACCAACACCTCCCTCGACCTCCTTCCGCTCGCCTGAGAAACCAAACAGCGGTCCGTCGGAGGCCTGCACCCTCTTCTTTTCCACCTCCATTGCGTCGAAGGCCTTCTTGAAGATCACGTTCACTGAGCTCCCGTTATCCACCAGGATCCGGGAGACCGTGAAATTTTCAATTGCTGTCTGAATCACCAGGGCATCGTAGAATGGATCCTCATAATCTGACATGTCTTCCGAGGAGAATGTGAGCTTCTCCGAGAGGGGTGGGGTCTGGGAAGTCGATGCGACGTCCCTTCGGAACATCGCCTGGAAGCTCCTCTTGCGAGAGGCCTCTATCCCAACCCCTCCATGAATCACCCCGATTCCCCCTGGTCCCTGTATCCGCCCTGTCCTCGCATCGGTCTTCTTCCGCCTCCGGGAGCATTTCCTCGATCCTGGCCTGCTGCCGCCGTGGCTGACCTCTCTCTCTCATCTCCAAGAACTCTGGGCAGGTGGCGGTCGCGTGACCTTCTTCCTGATGAAAGTCACAATAAGGCAACGCCACCCTGCCCCCTCTCCCTGCTCTTCCTCTTCCTCCTCTTGCTCCTCTGGCCCCTCTTCCCCGGCCTACTGCCATAGCTTGCTCCCTTGGGGGGTGAGGGGGTCTGGGACCCTGCCTCCACCCCGGATTCATTCCTCCCGCTTCTCTTCCTTGGTATCCTTCTTCCTGACCTCTCGCCGGTCCTTCCTGGTGCCTCCAGCCCAACCTGTTGTTGGGCTCTTGATTCCTCCAATTCCGAGGCGACCTTTCGAACCCCTGACCCCTGGGTTCTTCTCGCCTTCTTCCTTCTTGCTGCCTCACCTCAGGCTCGCTCATCTTTGCCAACCTCCTGTAGAACTCCGGGTTGGCCGCCTCCCCTTCAATCTCTTCTGCTGCTCGCTCCATCAATTCTTCAAAGGATGAGGGAGGTCTTCTTTTCAGGTCCATCTTGAAGAACCCGTCTCGCAACCCTACGATGAACGCCATCTAGAGGGCGAATCCCGGCACCTCCTGTACGAGGTGTATCTCCTCCTGGAACCTATCCACGTAATGTGCTAGGGACTCTCCCTCCCTCTGCCTGATCTTAAAGAGAGCCTCCGCATCCTTCTTTCTCTTTTTTGACGTCGAGAAGCGCAGCCGAAAGCCTCGGCGCAGATCATCAAACGTGTAGATGGAACCCGCGGAAAGCTGGTGGAACCAGTCCCTTGCTTTCTCTTTCAGGGTGGTTGCGAAGAGTCGACATTGAAAAGCATCCGACATGGGAAGGATTGAGGTCATGTCCTCAAACCATTGCAGGTGCACGACTGGATCCTCCTTGCCGGTGTAGTAGGACATCTCCGGCCCACGAAACCCCTCTGGCACTGGGGCCGAGAGGATCATCTCGCAAAAGGGGCTCCCTTCCCCTGTTCGGCGAATGGTCTTCTCGCGCGGACCCAGCTCGCACACCTCAGCACTCGCCGGACTGCTGAACAGCTGCCGCCCCGGGAGATCTCGCGCACTTCCTTCTGCTGGCACCTCCTTCCTCGGCCGCTGCCCTGGTGCGTTCTCGCCGATCTGCAGGGGCGGAACCACGGGGACTGCCGGGGTCTCGCACTCGCTCCTTGCTGCGAGAACTGTCTGTAGGACCTCTCGCTTGAACTTCTCAAACATCTCCAGCCACTCTCCTGTCGCGGGTGGCTGCGAGTGACCTGAGTCAGAACCATTCCCCCCATCTCCTGTCATCGAACCTAATTCAAGATTTTCCTTCACCGGCTACTTTCCACGCTCACCGCACCAAAAATGTTGAAACCTGCAACAGGTCTCTTGAGTTCGGACCCACTGGGGGTGTAGCCGATGCTTACTTCTCCCTCACTAGACTCTCTTGACGGTGGATGTGAGAATGTGAATAGACCCAAGGCTGAAGCGAGGAGGTCCCGCCACACACGAAAGATCTTAGAGAGCTTCCCCTCCCAAACCAGAGCTCAACCGGGCACCTTGGAGGGCACTAGCAGCCCACCAAAAACTAGCCTGGAGGAGAGGATTCTTTAATGGAACTATTTATATTAGGGAGTTGTTAAATGCACCTCTAATTTGGCTATTGGCACCGCAAATAAATTTAATTACACCCTAAATTAAATCCTCCCAAAACAATTATTGGCACTGGCCTTTTTCGCACCCTACCCGAAGTCTCCCCCGACCCCTTTCGCGATTCCTCATCCACGACGCCGGCTCCTCCAGCCATATCTCCGTCCCGACGCCGATGTTGCCACATCCAGTCGCCGTCGTTACCTCCCTGGCGGCCTGTATACGCACTCATTCTCATCCAACTTTCCCGAATACAAGACATGGAGGAGATCAAACAGCCCGGCCTTGTACGGCCTTAGCACCAAGTAATCGCTGAAGTAGCATGTGTCTTCCATGAATAGATAACTGGAACTTGCTTATACCCTCCGATTTGATAGAGAGAAACAGAGATCTAGACTCCGTTTGGCTTAACGGTGGCAGTCATGAACGTAGTGACAAAATTGTCATTCGTGAACGAACACCTAAGGAACTTCATCCACTTTTATGTTCAAATAGATGAAGTTCCTTAGGTGGGCGTTCACAAATGATGGTTTTAATACCGTGTTCATGACCACCACCACTGTACCAAACAGAGCCCTAGTTAGAGAGACGGAGTTCTAGAGAGGGATGCGGAGGAGGATGAAGAGAAGGAGGGCAGATAAAAGAATGAATAGATCTCAGGAACTTGCTACCCTAGCTCCGATCATAGAGAGAGTTAAAATGTTTAGGGTGCCTTTAAGATTATGTGATGCTTTTAACAAAATGATGTCAATAGTTAAAACTGCGGTGTCTATAACAATTTCCATTATATTATCACATATATGTTTATTTTCTATTTTCCTATATCATCACTTAATTTTACTATAATTTATACTATATATATAGAGGAAAAATATCTTTTTTTTTTGTGAAACACTCATCTTTCTAATTTTATCTTTTTTTTATAATATATTTTCTTCGATTTTTTGTAGGTGAATTTAGTTTGTATGTTTTTTTGTTTAGTTTTAACAAGTGTGCTCTAATCTCTCAATTTCTATTGAGTTTTGCATTCAGCGTGATTAATTTTTCACGGGGACGATGAACGCAAAATGTACTGTCGTGGCGGGGTACAAGGGAACTATGTGCTTGATTGCTTGTAATAATAAGAATAAAAGTAATAATAATTATGCTATTAAAACTTATCTTCGTAATTTATACTTTAGTTCATATAGTCATTTTTTAAATTTAGATTATAATATTTATAATAAGTTGTATCTTTCCTTTTAATCTTTTCCTTTTTGTATCTTAATAAGTTGTATCTTTCCTCTAACTTATAATAAGAAAGAGGGGGAGAGAGAAATATTTAAAAATTATTTATTTAGTGTAAGTTAGAAATATGGAATATGATTTTAAAAGGGATATTGTTAGAATATTTTTTATATAAATATTTTTATTTTTATTTTTGAAAAACCAGTAGATAATAAAATAATAACAATAGATCTTGAATAAGAAGAGATTCTAATGTAAAACTTCAGATTTGTAAAATCAAGATTTTTACAAATATTTTAACACACTAGAGGTGATGAAAGTTGAAATCATAACACAATATATATGTATAGGATTAAAATCGAGTCTGAGTAAGACGTGTGATCACTGCCCTAAAGAAACTGCACCACCCTCCGGCAGGGCTTTCAACCGATGCTCACTCCTCCAAGGTACAACACCCGGCTAGATACCGAAAACTCTGATATGCGCGGACACCGAAGAAGCACAGAGCAACTGAACTCTAACTTGATAAAGCAAATGTAAAGAAAGCAGAATCACGAAAAATGGTCGCAAGAACAAGCGAGAGAGAGAGAGAGAGAGAGAGAGAGAGAGAGCAGATTTCCGAATGCGTGAAAAGCCGCATAAGACGATTCAGAAAAATCTCTTATATAGGAGACTCGGAAAATTAATTAACACGTAATTAATTGCAGCGATTATAATTGGTAAGTGTTTATCGTGCAGAGAGACGTTGGAGATTTCCAACATAAGAGAGTAATGTCGAGAAAAATGCGTAAAGAAACGGTCAGAAAAATACGCGTAATAACTGTGTCACGTCGAATTCATATCGACGTTGCGTTGAAATCATATCGACGCAACTCGACGCTACGTCGATTTCTTATCGACGCAGATCAAGCAGACAGCCAGCTTATCGACGCAAGCGTCGATAACTTATCGACGTAAGGTGATTGCTTTGAGTTTTTATCGACGCAACTTCAGCGAGCTTGTCGACGCCACTTCGAGTTCTACTCGACGCAACTCCGACTTCTTATTCGACGCAACTCCGAATAAAAGTAGTGAAACTATTTTGTACACAAAATACAATTCAATTCTTCCCAAAATCCCAAATCCGGATTCGGTCCGGCGCGGTGCGTGCACGTGTGCGGTTCATATTTCCTCCTTATGTTCCTTTAAACAAATAAGGAGTGAATACATTTATATACTTACTAACAAGAAGTAAATTGGCAATGTGAGACTAATGGTTTGTCCTTTCTTTTATGAAAGGTTTCCCTCCAAACATTTGGATTCCCTCCATTTGGTTTTGGAGTTTTTCATCAATTATGAAGAGCAAACACCAAACACCATACAAGGCTCCAATAAAACATTATAAATTAACTGTTTTAATTACAAAATTTCTAACAGAATATTTGCAGATTCATTTTGTCTATTCTTACACCCCAAATTCTAAAACTTAAAACCCCCTTTTTTTAACACCAAATTAAAAGCACATAAACGCACCCAACCTAAATCCCCATACCTGAAACCTGCATGTGCTCCCTCGTCGAATCGCCGACCCTACTCCCTGCGAAACATGCGCGGACAGCGCAACAAGAATTTAAACCTGCACAAAACCTCGCCCATGAAGGAGCGGTCCCAACAGCTGAAAGCCCGCACACGCGTGCGTGTGAGCAGACTGTACACTCGCATCTGCACGTTCACACAAGTTGTGCGCGCGTGCCGTACGCCCCCGCGCACGCGCCCCTCTTCTGCGTGCCTCTCCATCGCCGCAGCCGTCTCGTCAGTGAACTTAATTGCCCGGGTCTTCCGGATTGCCCAGACCACTCGTGGGGGGGGGGGGGGCATGACCATCATTTCCAGAAAAATGGCGATCCATATGACTAGAATCGTGCAACCTCATTCGTCAGTTCAAGTTCTAAGAGTGCGCAATTACCAAGGCGCCACTCAAAAAAATTCCCCTAGACCTTCTTTTGAAGACAAACAACTGAGAAGAGAAGAGAGAGCTCCGAAGTTTTCCGACGAAGACTTGGAACTCCGCTTGCTCTCTTGCCCAAGTGCTCAAACATTCACTTCGCTCAAGTGTTCGCTCTGCACACCCTCTCGCTCCCTCACTCAACTGTGGACTTCACTCTCCACAGTGCCTGCTCTAGAAGCGCTCCCGTGAGCGCCAAAGAGGACTTTGCCTCTTTTTCACCTTCAAGTACTTGTAATCGGAGTGATGACCTGTCACCCTCTCAAAGTTTCTAAAACTTGTAACCTCAAATAAATTAGTGGTTTGGTCGGCACCGAACCCCCCCATGATTTTTTTCCCCTTTTGGGTTTTTTCACGTAAATAATCTTGCCGTCTCTGCTTTTAATTCTCTTTTAACTGTTTGCGCGCTTGACTCATTCTCGTGATAAGACGGTTCGATTCTCCGGACCGGGAGGGTGCTGAGCGACCCGCAACCAAATTATGGATTAAATGTGTTATTATTGACTACCCAATGCCTGCGTAGAAGCAGAAGAAAGTTGCAAGTGGGCTCTTGAATGATTTAAATTTTTGTTTGGTGAAAATGTGTTGTTAATATATTTGTTACGGATCACAAGATTTTCTTGAGAAATGCAATAAAAATTGGGTTCCCTCGGGGAAAAAATATTTTATGTAACAAAAATTGCAATAAAAGTTGTTAATAAATCATCGTTGATTTATGAAATTGTTGTAATTTTAGGAGTATCCTCTTTTTATTTGTATTTTTATTGATATTACTTGAATTCATAATAAAATAATTGTTTGATGGAGCTTTTCCTCGACTTTATCAGTTTCATTTCAAATAAAAACACAAGGTTTTAACCTTTCGAAGGTAATGGCTTCGTCAAAACCATGGAATAGTGATATTAGATTTTAATTTGTACTTTAAAATGCTCGGAATTTCTACTTTGTTACTATATTTGAAGAACAAAAATTCTGTACGGGGATTGTACAGAAAATATATTTATATGATATATTTTTTATTTTTTCGCAAAAAATATCACAGAATGTTAATCAGTATATTTTCATGGCTATTTTAAATACACATGCATATATTTTGGAGGTGTAAATACACTTATAAAAAAATAATCTTTGTAAATTAAATTACAACTGTACTTTATAAGTGAAATTGTGAAAATACATACTATTTACAACTGTATATGATGTTACCGTTGTAATTTTGCGAGAGAAAAAAGATCACACAGGATCCTCTATACAATCCCCGCACAAAAAATTTGCTCATATTTGAAAGCTACAACTAAGATAGTTTTCCTATTTTTAAGAGAGAACGATGAGCTAATTATATGCTTTAATATATATTTATAATTTCAAGGTCTGTGAATAGCAAAGAGCTACAAATAAATAAAGAAAATCTAGGAATATCAATTTTCTAAAAAAAATATGAGATGGTGACATGAAGGGGAGGATCTAGAGGGGGGCCCGAGGGACACTTGCACCCTCATTATTTATCAAAATTATTAGTAGATTTGGATTACTCTCGTCGAGACAATGAATTTTGACTACTTATATATCAAAAACGGTGGCCAGATGAGGGAGAAACATCTCCGATAAGATGGAAGCGTTCTCACGTCACGTAACTAGTTTGTTTTGGGACAAATATTGGCTACCGGCGGAACAAAATTGGCTATTTGCAGACCAAATTTGGCTATTCGCAGACCAAGTTCAGCTATGTGCACCCTCAAAATTAATTTTCAACATGTGACCCACGACCCTCCTATTCACCCGCTAGCATTTGTGTTTAGAAATTTTTTATGCACCCCCATGTTAGATTTGTGAAGTGAGTATATGCTGGGATAGTGGCGACTATCCAGGTGGCGACTATCCAGGTGACGAGTATCCGTGCCGAGTATCGATGACGAGTATCCATGCCGAGTATCCGTGACGAGTATCCGTGACGAGTATCCGTGCCGAGTATCCGTGACGAGTATCGGTGCCGAGTATCCGTGTCGAGTATCGGCATACTCGCCCCCCTTGAGTTGCCTATAAATAGAGGGGTACCCCCCCCCTAAAGAGAAACGAATCCAGACCTTCTGACAGTGCCGAGTATATACTCTGAGAGTGACGAGTATAGCCATCAGAAGTGGCGAGTATCATCAACTCTGAGCGAGTTAGAGATACCAGAGCATTACCGTGACGAGTATCACCAGCGCGGTGTGCTCGGGAGGAGAAGCGGACCTTGTCCGTGACCAAGTTCTTTACTACTATTGGCTGTTGTGATTCAAGTTGGATGCAACTTGTATTCAGCCGTGTTCTGTTGTAATCTTGTTGCCAAGTATATATTACAGCTGTGTTTGTTCTGTTTTGGTATCCTTGATTGGTAGCACACAAAAATTTCAACATGGTATCAGAGGTAGGTTGCTGAAGCAGCGCGTGCTATCAAGGTTCAAGGTTAAGAATCCAAAATGGACGGCGGAGGAGGGTATGCTAGGGGACTTGGTATTGAGTTGCTCACCCAGACCAACTACAAGAAGTGGATGTCTTGTATGGAGAGCTACCTTCTTGGAGAGGATCTCTGGGAGGTTGTTGGTGGTGGGGAGCAAGAGGAAGTTGTAGCTGCCGGCGATAATGGTCCAGCTGTGAGAGCTTGGAGGAAGACCAACGTCAAGGCGGAGTTCACCTTGAAGAGAGCCATATCACCTGACTTGTTCGACCACATCATTGGTTGCAAGTCAGCGTCTGCGATCTGGATAGCCCTCGATGGGTTATTCAACAAGAAGAATGTGGCGCGGCTACAATTCCTGGAGAATGAGTTGGCGAAGTCGACTCAAGGCGAGATGACGATATCCACCTTCTTCCTGAAGGTGAAGAACCTATGTGGGGAGATCTCGGCCTTGGATCCTGAAGAGCCAATCTCAGAGGCGAAGTTGAAGCGGCACATACTCCGAGGCTTGAGGAGGGAGTATGTCCCCTTCGTTACTTCCGTGCAAGGATGGGCTATTCAGCCCTCCCTTCTGGAGCTAGAGAACCTGTTATCGTCACAGGAGAGCTTGGCGAAGCAGATGGCGGGAGTATCCATCTCAGGAGGAGATGTCGAGGCCTTGTTCTCAGGAAAGAGGAGATCCTGGGACAAGAGAAAGAAGAACTCCGGGGAGGGACCTTCAACGTCCTCTCAGGGAGATGGGGGGAAGTTCCTTCCTGCCCGTGACGAGAAGGGGAGATACCTTTGCTTTGCCTGTAAGAAGTACGGGCATATGGCAAAGGATTGTCGGTCTAATCTCCAGGCCGGTCATGTTGCTGAGAAAGGTGGAGACCATCAGAGAGGTGGAGACCATCGAAGAGGTGGAGGAAGAGGTGGAGGTCACCAGGGCGGTGAGAGGGGAGACAATTGTTTCCTGGCAGAGATGACGACAACGTCAGTCGATGTCTTAGCCTCCATCAACCTCGAGGACGACTGGATAGTGGATTCCGGTTGTGGGCATCATCTCACAGGAGATATGTCGAAGTTCGCCTCCTCGGCAGCATATGAAGGAACGGATGCTATCATCACTGCGGATGATACGGTGCATCCAGTGGAGCGAGAAGGGAAGGTGTCCCTTGGGAGTAGAGAGAAGCCAGTGACACTGAAGAGTGTCTATCACGTGCCTGGCATGAAGAAGAACCTCTTCTCAGTGGCGAACGCCGTGGATGATGGATACCACGTGCTGTTTGGACCAAAGGAGGTGAAATTCTTGAAGAACCTATCGTCTGTCGATGCTGACGTCACGCTCACCGGGAGAAGGGTGAAGGACTTGTATGTTATGTCTGCAAGTGCCTACGTGGACAAGCTGAAGACAAACGACAGCGCTGTGATCTGACATGAGAGGCTGGGTCATGTGGGGATGGACAAGTTGAAGATGATGGCGGCAAAGGGCCTAGTGAGTGGCCTGCCTCATCTCTCTTCCTACGGCGACGGCCATGTGTGCGACGGATGCCAATATGGAAAGTCACATCGACTTCCATTTGACAAGTCGGAGACCAGGTCTAGGGCACCTCTTGAGTGCGTACACACTGATGTGATGGGGCCGTGCGCCACCCTTACTTATGGAGGCAATAAGTATGCGCTGGTTCTGGTGGATGACTACACCCGCTATACGTGGGTATACTTTCTGAGAGAGAAGTCAGAAGTATTCACGAAGTTCCAAGAGTGGAAGGAACTTGTGGAAGGGAGGCTGGATCGCAGAGTGAAGAAGCTGAGAAGCGACAATGGAGGGGAGTTCACCTCCAATGCGTTTGCTTCCTTTTGCAGGAGGTTCGGCATTCGGCGGGAGCTTTCTTGCGCTCACACCCCTCAGCAGAATGGGGTGGCTGAGAGGAAGATCCGCCATCTGGTGGAGACTACCAGGAGTTGGCTACATGCCAAGAGCATTCCCAAGGCCTTATGGGCGGAGGGAATGGCGTGTGACACCCATGTGATCAACCGGCTACCATTGAGTCCCAACAGGATGGTGTCTCCGCACCAGCTCATGTTTGGAGAGAAGCCGAATGTGAGTCACATGAGGGTGTTTGGTTCTATCTGCTTCATGCACATTCCAGAGGCCGAGAGAACCAAGTTGGAGCCGAAAGCGAGGAAATGTGTTTTCATCGGCTACGACGAGAGGAAGAAGGGCTGGAAGTGCATGAACCCGCAGACCCACAAGTTCGTCGTCTCGCGCGACGTAGTGTTTGACGAACTGATCTCGTATCAGGGAGTCTCTTCCGTGGTGCTGCCGGAGAGTGGAGAATCGAGCAGGAGAGAAGAAGAGTGGGTCACTGAGGACCCTACTGTGGAGTTGGAGGTTTCTCCAAGTGCCCCATCGCCATCTAGCTCAGGAGGAGCATCTGGCTCAGGGGGAGCTTCGATCTCTAGAAGCAGGGAGAGTATTGCTCCTAGAGGAGGACAGAGAGGAGCTGGAGAAGAGGATTCTACCGGAGCGGTAGATAGTGGCCAAGCCTTGAGGAGGTCGAAGCGGACCATCGTCCCGCCTGCTCGCTATAAGGAGGGGAACTTCGTGAGTTTGGTTTCTTGCTTCTTCGCAGGACCACTCGACGAGAGGGAACCTGCCCGCTTTGAGGATGTTGTTGGCATCAAGGAGTGGGACGAGGCCATGAAGGAGGAGATGGAGGCCCTGAAGAAGAACGAGACATGAGACCTGGTTCCCATGGTGGAGGGCATCAAACCTGTCACCTGCAAGTGGGTGTACAAGGTGAAGAAGAGGGCTGATGGAGAAGTGGAGCGGTACAAGGCGAGGCTTGTCGCTCGAGGCTTCTCACAGACCTATGGAGAGGACTACGAGGAGACCTTCAGTCCCGTAGCGAAGATGACGTCGGTGAGGACGGTCATCGCTCTGGCGGCGTGCCGAGGGTGGAAGCTATGGCAGCTTGACGTGAAGAACGCGTTCCTATATGGGGAGATCGACAAGGACATATTCATGGTGCAACCACCTGGATACGTGTCCAAGTCTCAGCCGCGCCACGTCTGCAAGCTGAAGAAGGCCCTCTATGGGTTGAAGCAGGCGCCGAGAGCCTGGTATGGGAAGATCGCGGAGTATCTGCAGTTCTGCGGCTACGATGCCTCAGACTCAGATTCCAGCATGTTCGTGAAGAAGAGTGGAGGTCTTCACGTGCTGGTGCTGCTATACGTCGACGACATGATCGTGACAGGGAACAACCCTGAGGAGGTCGCGGCGCTGAGACAGCAGCTCTCCATACGATTCGAGATGAAGGATCTTGGTGAACTGCACCATTTCCTTGGCCTCCAAGTGGAGAAGAGAAGAGGCGGGCTGGATGTTTCCCAGAGGACATATGCCGAGAGGATCGTCAAGAGATTCGGCATGAAAGAGGGGAAGAGCAGCTCCGTTCCTCTGGAGGCTGGGCTGAAGCTTCGGAAGGAAGAAGGGAGGATTCTTCCTGATCCGAAGATCTTTCGGGCACTGGTGGGGAGTCTTATCTACCTGACTATCACAAGGCCGGACATCGCCTTTGCTGTCGGCCGAGTTAGTCGGTATATGCAGGAGCCGCGGAAGCCTCATCTGGAGGCAGCAGAAGGAATTCTGAAGTACGTGAAGGGCACCCTTGAGATGGGGTTGTCCTATGAGGAGAAGTCTGACTTCAAGCTGCACGGATACACGGATGCAGACTACGGAGGTGACGCTGATGATCGCAAGTCGACATCAGGTTACGTGTTCTTGTGTGGAGCTGCTGCTATCTCGTGGTGTAGCAAGAAGCAGGACTCTATTTCCCTTTCTACCACGGAAGCCGAGTACAAGGCGTCGTCCTTAGCAGCTCAGGAGTGTGTCTGGCTGAGGAGACTAGTGGAGGATGTGGATGAGGAGGTCAGCGGACCTACTGTGCTTCGCGGGGACAATGAGAGTGCATTGAAACTGGTAACCAATCCAGTGTGTCATGCGAGGACCAAGCACATAGAGATCGAGCATCACTTCATCAGAGAGAAGGTGCTGGGTGGCTTGCTCACTGTGGAGCATGTGCGGAGCGAAGACAACCTTGCGGACATATTCACAAAGCCCCTATCTGCGGGGCCCTTCCGGAGGCTTCGCTCGTTGCTTGGAGTTGTTCCCGGAGCTCACTTCAAGGGGGAGTGTTAGATTTGTGAAGTGAGTATATGCTGGGATAGTGGCGACTATCCAGGTGACGAGTATCCGTGCCGAGTATCGGTGACGAGTATCCGTGCCGAGTATCCGTGACGAGTATCCGTGCCGAGTATCCGTGACGAGTATCGGTGCCGAGTATCCGTGCCGAGTATCGGCATACTCGCCCCCCTTGAGTTGCCTATAAATAGAGGGGTACCCCCCCCCCCCTAAAGAGAAACGAATCTAGACCTTCTGACAGTGCCGAGTATATACTCTGAGAGTGACGAGTATAGCCATCAGAAGTGGCGAGTATCATCAACTCTGAGCGAGTTAGAGATACCAGAGCATTACCGTGACGAGTATCACCAGCGCGGTGTGCTCGGGAGGAGAAGCGGACCTTGTCCGTGACCAAGTTCTTTACTACTATTGGCTGTTGTGATTCAAGTTGGATGCAACTTGTATTCAGCCGTGTTCTGTTGTAATCTTGTTGCCAAGTATATATTACAGCTGTGTTTGTTCTGTTTTGGTATCCTTGATTGGCAGCACACAAAAATTTCAACACCCCATTTATAATTTTCTGGATCCGCCACTGGTGACATGGTGTAGGTTTCAGAATTCCCTGGTGAGGGAAACTGGAACGCGGAAAAAAGGCTCTTAATTTTATGCTACTGTTGTGTATTTGTTGTATATTGCTATCAGAGGTTAAGACTCCGTTTGGCGGGTTTGGCGGGGTTTTCGCTTCGGTGAGTTTGGACAAAAAAAGCACAATCATCATAGAATGTATGTTTGACAGGACAATGATTAAGACCACCAAGAAAAGAAAACTAGTTTTGAAAATAAAAGTGGATTAAGTTTCTTAGATGAGGTCGGACATTCACGAACGACGGTGCACTATCCGCACCCAAAATTGCGGACAAATTAACATCTAGGACAAGACTCTTTGGATGAAGTTTCATAGGTGTTGTTGTCAAGTCTTTACTTTGTTTAATGAATTCAAATGTCTCTTTGAATAAAAAAAATATTGACACAAGAAAATGTTTTTGATTTGAGATATTATTTTACACTTTCATGAGTTTTCTTAACGAAAGAGAAGTTGATTAGTTGTGAGCGTAATGTTGCTAAGAGTCTTGATTTTGTGATTAAAATTCAAAGTGCGATCAAATTTACATCTAGGACAAGACCTAAAGTAATGCAAAGAACATTTTGTACAAAGTTCACATAAATAAAAATATTTTTGCGCATTGCAAAAAGTTTTTTAAAAATAGATTATAATGAGAAGTATTTTTACTTGAGTGACAACGACTAGCTGATTCTCAATCCGAAAGTGATTTCGCTAGTGCACCACAATCTATAAAAAAGTATGCTGAAAACTATCCTGGTGTGCATACATATATTGTTAGTGCATAGATAACATCATATAAATAGTATTTTGTTTCTGCTTGAGTTGATCAGTTATTGTATTTAGGTACTTCAACGACTAATCGAGTTGAAAGTTCGTTTTTTTTGTGTGCAAATTTTGTAGAACTGATGTAGTTTTTGGTTACATTCATGACTTTTTTTTTATTTCTTTTGGTCTCCATTATATTTTCTCGGTCTATCATTAATCGTAAACTGTCATTAGCGTAAATAGGTCTGCCAATAATGGCGTTAAGAAAACAGGTTGAAAAAATAAAATATGTAAGGGTTCTGTTCGTTTGAACGACATTGATAGAATTGACTTTGAGAATATGAAAATCAACACTGCTGCTGTTTGGATGAATAGTTTTAATACAGAATTGGCTTGTGTCCAAAGTCATCGATATTGAAGTAAAACATACAAAACCCTCTGTTGAATATTTAGGTCCCGTCGTCGGTTTTAAGATATAGCATTCCAAAAATGCAAACTCACTCGAGCGCACATTTTTTGCCCGTGCGTAATTTTTGGCCAGGGCCTGTATTTTTTGCTCATGCGCACCCATTTTTCGCCTTGGAGCGTATTTTTCGCTCGGACTTGCATTTTTCTTATTCTTTCGAATACCAATTCCAACCTACAGACACCAACTTTTATGCTTAAATTTCAATTCTTACAGCTGAATTTCATCTGAATCCGAACAAAAAATTAAAATTCAGCGTAAAATTCATTATAGCTGGTGACGCGCACATTTCTGTTTGCCGACTGTATAGCTCGCTGGCAGTTTGCATCACATTTTCTACGCAGGAGACGACATCGCCGGCATATTAACTGCGTCGCCTGAAGAGAAACCCACACTCGTGTCGGTTTAACGAACCAAGTCGCCGGAAGTCTCCAACGAATCTGGTGCCAAATTCTCAAATTTTATGTGATTGGAGTTGGAAAAAAAGATCAACAGACGAGCAGATGACGCTGTAGCGGTCTACTACTACTACTACTAGTCAATTCGTATCTTTGATCTTCCTTTATACACTTTTATACACTTTTAGTACGCGAAAGCCGAGTTTTTTTTCACGGAAAGTTATCTCTGGGATTCAAAAATTTCTCCTTTTTCGGCGGCGGGATTTTTATTAGGCAGGTCCGAGTTTGGCGGGGAAGAGTGATGTGGCGCTTGGCTATGATCGGATCGCCGGAGGTTCTAACGGTCGGCGATTCTTCTCCGGATTCGGCTGAGACGAGCTTCCGCGAGCTCGACGATGTCTTCTTGCAGGTATTTTGGGATCTGTCTCTGTTTTTTCTTCTTCTTTATTTGTTTCTTCTGTTGGCTAGATTGCGCGGAGAATAAAACTTGGTTGTGGGAATTCAAAGAGAGAGGTGGTCGGCGAGTGGTTGTGGAGAAGGGAATGACAGGAGGCGGCCGGCGGACCGTTGGGGGAGATGGTTGCTGCGGCCGGAGGTCGACGGAGTTGGGAAGGTGCCGGGATTGCAGCAGCGGATGGAGAAGGCTAAGGAGGTGGTTGCCGGAGCCATGGGGGGGGGGGGGGGGGGGGACTACAGTCGGCGGGTGGCTTCGGCACCACCAGAGAGAGAAGAATGGGGGATTCCGGCGCCTGTTTGTCTCTTGTGACCCAGCGGCTTCCCGGAAGTTGCAAAACACTCCCCAAACCTAATATTGATAGCTATAAATAGGCGAAATTTTTCCAACCAATCTCCATTTCCAAATTTCCCGCCGCGACCAATAAGGAGGGGACGTGTGGCATGCACTTTTTACGCATGAGGCCAGAGAGAGGGGTAGTCGGTCTCCTAGGAGATCGAGATGATCTCCTAGGAGATCTCCCGGATGGAAATTTTTTTCGTCCGGGCACCGGTCCGATTTGTTTTGCTATAAATAGAGGCATCTATTTGGTTAAATGTCTCTCATGGCCTAGATCTCCCGAAAGTCACTCCCTTCAGAATATCTATAAAAAGTGAGAATGCATAGAAAGCATGAAAAATTGCATTGAATGCGATCACAGTCTTCGATCATCCAGATGAGAATAGACACTAAGGGGCTTTTGTTGTTCGTGCTCTGCACGATATCACCGATCCCCATCACACTGACGTCGTTATATTGGGATAACATCTCAGCCATCCACATATTAAAGAACCTAGTATATCACAGTCGCACAAAAAACTTCGAGCTAGCGGGCAAATTCGAGGTGATCCTGCAACACTGTTGAACTGACATCCAATTGGTGATGACAAAGCCATCATCAAAGACAAGTTTATTAAGCTAAGAGCCAAGCTTAATGTAGTTAACTTTCAAGATTAATGGAGAGTGTAAAAATGTTAATCTAGAAAGCTAACATTATTGTGAGTTAAGAAAGGAGATGACCGAGAGGCTAAAGTTAATACATGTATAAGGTTCTGTTTGGGGTAGCGGTGGCGGTGGGAAAAACTCTATTCCCACCATCACTACTTTTTTAGGTTGTTTGGATGAGAAGCTTTTTCAAGAAAGGTGTTTTGGGGGCTTTTTGAGCAGCCAGTCCAACATGGCTTTCTAAAAATCGTTTTTTCTTTCTTTCAGTTTTTCCTCTTTTATTCGAGAGTTTATGTTACCGACATCCAAGCTGACGAGCCGGAATGGCAGGTGTATTCGAGGAGGGCTCGCGCACGACCAATGGTTAACATGGAAGCAAGCGGTTCGGCGAGAACAACCTGAAGTGGCCGACCGGCCCATGCTCTTTTGTTGAAGTTTAATTTCTGTTTTTATATTTTTATTATGAACTTGTGTAGTGGTGGGTTCCCCCTATATAAGGGATCACCTTAGGGTTTGACATCATCTTTTGATCAATCAACCAAAGGAGGGGCTGCTCCCCTAGTCTTTCCCCCTCTCTCGATCTCTTCCCCTCTCTATTTCGATCTTGCTATCTCTCTCACTCCCTCGCTCGCCCGCCCCCGCTGTCGCTCGCGCTGTCGCCCAGCGCTAGCTACCACGGTATCGCCCCCGCTGTCGCCCGCCTGTCGCCCAGCGCCAGCCTACCGCTATCCCCGCCGCTGCCGCCGCACGCTGTCGGCCGCCCGATACCCGAAGTGGTATCATTGGTCCGACCTGCCATCTCCGCCCGCGTCTCCTTCGCCGCCGGAAGCCCTAATGGCCCCTAACACTCGTCTCCACCCCGCCGACTCCTCCTCCGCCGCCGACGATGCCTCCTCCCTCGCGGCTAATGTCGCGATCCAGGGCTCGCAGATCTCCAAACTCGAATCAATGATGGAAGCTGTCTTGGCGACTCAAACCTCCATCCTTCAGCGCCTCGACGCCCTGCAACCGCCATCGGGCGCGCCGCCGGCCTCCGTCACCACAGCGTACGCGGCCTCCCTGCTCGGCACCCCCCCTGCCCCGTTCGCACCGGTCGTCCGTGCATCGGCGGCGCCCCAACCGTGCCCGGTGTTTCCTACAGTTCCGGTGGCCCGCCCCACATACGCCATGGATATTCCGCCTTTCGCCGGGACGGACCCTATGGGCTGGGTTGCCCGCGCGGAGCAATACTTCGACCTCAATGGCACCCCCCCGGCGGATCAAGTCGGCACCGCTATGATCGGCATGGATGGCTCGGCCCTCCATTGGGCCCGTTGGCTGCGCCAAGTGCAACCCCTCATTCTGTGGCATGAATTCAAGCAAGAAATGATTAGCCGGTACGATTCCCGCTACACCGGCTCCGCTATCGAGCGGCTTTGCTCCGCCCGGCAATCCACCACGGTGGACGCATACATCGATGAGTTCGTCGCTCTCGTCACACAGGTCCCCGGCCCTCCGCCCGACCACTACCTGGGATTTTTTCTGCAAGGCCTCCTTCCCAATATCCGCTCGCGCATTCGCACACATCATCCGCGCACGGTCTCCGAAGCGTTGGCGCTTGCCCGCGCGGTTGAAGCGGACATCGGCCCCCGGCACACCGGCCCACCTCCTCTCCGTCACCACCCCGTGCGGGACACCGGCCCTCGGCCGGCCCCCGTGCCACACCTTCGGCCGGCTCGTCCAGACGGTCCCAACCGCCTCTCCACAGTGGATTACAACGAACTTCGACGCCGCGGCTTATGCTTCCGTTGTCGCCAACCCTACTCCCCTCAGCATGTCTGCCCCGTGAAGGAATTCCACGCCATCTTCAGCGACGGCGACGAATACGCCACCACCGAGGATTTGCCATCGTTGGAGGCCACATCCGACCCCCCTCCCGCCGACCTCGAGGACGTCCCTCTCAACTTGTTAGAACTGCCATTCTACTCCGTCGGGGGATTGACGGGACCCCGCACCATGAAGTTGGCCGGCGAACTTCGTGCCCGCCCCGTCATCGTGATGGTGGACAGTGGAGCCAGTCACAACTTTATGTCCGCCCAATTGGCGCAGGAACTCGCCCTACCGGTGGATCCGTCACCGAATTTTTCGGTGTGCCTCGGCGATGGTCGCCGCCGACCGACCTTGGGCCAATGCAAGGAGGTGTCCATGACAGTGGGCTCGTGCCAGGTGACAGCAGATTTCTACATGTTCGAGTTGGGTGGCCTCGATGCTATACTCGGCGTGGCGTGGCTCGAGACCCTTGGAGACGTTCGGGTGAATTGGGCTTCGATGACTATGGTATTTCAGCAGCAGGGCCGACAATGTCGCTTGGTGGGCGACCCTACGCTCCTCCGGTCCCCGCTGTCCTTTCGGGCCATGACCCGGGTCGCCGACGTCGAGTTCTCGGCCTGGTTGTGGCCCCTTCAGGCGACCCCTTCCGTGGCGGCCGCACCCATCCAGGGGGACATGGGCGCCCTCCTTGCGGATTTCGAGGACGTCTTCACCGCCCCCTCGGGCCTTCCACCTTCCCGACCGACGGATCATGCTATCGTTCTCCATCCGGGCTCGTCTGCGGTGTCTGTGCGACCATACCGTTACGGGCACGCCCAAAAAGACGAGATCGAAAGACTTGTTCACGAAATGTTGTTGGGCGGCATCATTCGCCCCAGTGCTAGCCCCTTCTCCAGCCCGGTGCTACTCGTCCGCAAGAAAGACGGCAGCTGGCGATTCTGCGTGGACTACAGGGAGCTCAACAAGGCCACGGTACCGGATAAATACCCTATTCCGGTAATTCAGGAACTTTTGGACGAGCTACACGGCGCGACCTGCTTCACCAAGCTGGACCTCCGGGCCGGCTATCACCAAATTCGGGTTAGGCCGGAGGACGTGCCCAAGACGGCCTTCCGGACGCACGATGGGCATTTTGAGTTTCTGGTCATGCCGTTTGGGCTTACCAACGCCCCCGCGACCTTCCAAGCCACCATGAATGAGATCTTCCGCACCGTTCTGCGTAAGCATATTCTGGTTTTTTTTGATGATATCCTTGTCTTCAGTCCTTCTTGGCAGGACCACCTCCGTCATGTGCGGGAGGCGCTCGTTACTCTCCGAGTACATCAGCTCACGGTCAACCGCAAGAAGTGCACTTTCGGCACCGCTACTGTCAGCTACTTGGGCCATACCATCTCGGCCCACGGCGTGGCCATGGACGACGACAAAATTCAGGCGGTGCTGGGTGGCCCACTCCCGCCTCCCTACACGACGTCCGGGCCTTCCTCGGCCTGACAGGGTATTACCGGCGCTTCATCCGCAATTACGGCGGCTTGGCCCGCCCCCTCACGCAGCTGCTAAAGAAATCCGAGGAGGGACCGTTCACTTGGCCGCCGGCGGCCATGGCGGCTTTTACAGCGCTCCAAACGGCTTTGATCCACGGCCCAGTTTTGGCCATGCCGGACTTCCACCAAACGTTCGTCGTCGAATGCGATGCTTCGGGCACAGGCGTCGGCGCCGTCTTGATGCAGGCCGGACGGCCAATTGCCTTCTATAGTCGTGCTTTCTCCAATGCGGCGCGCAGCCGCTCGGCGTACGAAAACGAGCTCATGGCGCTGGTGTTGGCGGTCCAACATTGGCGGCCGTATCTCCTGGGGCGCCACTTCATCATCCGTACCGATCACCACAGCCTCCGCTACCTTCTTCAGCAGAAAATCGCCACGCCAACGCAGCAAGTTTGGGTAGCCAAGTTGCTCGGCTATGATTTCACCGTGGAGTTCCGTTCGGGCAAGACCAATCGAGCGGCCGATGCGCTTTCCCGCCGCCCACACGCGCCAGAATTGACCGCCATCTCCCGGCCAGTGTGGGACGATGTCGCGGCCATTCAACAAGAGGTGGACCGGGACCCGCAACTTCAAGACATTCGGGCAGCCTTGCTGACCGACCCTGCCTCCAGACCGCCGTTTACCTTGATCGGAGGCCGCCTCTTTCATCGAGACCGCCTCGTCTTATCTGCCTCTTCAGCAATGATTCCAGCTCTGCTTGCGGAGTTCCACTCCACACCGGCAGGCGGCCACGCGGGCGCTTATCGGACTTACCGTCGGTTGGCGGCTTCGCTTTTCTGGCCTCACATGCTTCGCCAGGTGAAAGCATTTGCAGCAGCGTGCCTCCCATGTCAGAAGGACAAATACGAGACAATGTTCCCCGACGGCCTACTGCAGCCCCTCCCGGTTCCGGAACGTATTTGGGAGGACATAGCAATGGACTTCATCACCAGGTTGCCCCGCTCCAACGGCTTCGATTGCATATTGGTGGTCGTGGACCGCCTCACGAAGTACGACCACTTCATTCCGCTTCGTCATCCTTACACGGCTGCCTCGGTGGCGGACTGCTTCATCGCGGAGATAGTCCGCCTTCATGGGTTTCCGCGTTCGATCGTCAGCGATCGGGACCCTCTTTTTCTCAGTGGCTTCTGGACCGAACTATTCCGCCTGCAGGGGACCCAACTCCGGATGAGTACTGCCTATCACCCACAGTCGGATGGCCAATCCGAGGTCCTCAACAGGTGCTTGGAGACCTATCTGCGCTGCTTCATCGGCGAGAGGCCAGGGTCTTGGGCCAAATGGCTGGGGTGGGCGGAATACTCCTACAACACCGCGTACCACCACGCAGCCCACACAACGCCCTTCGAGACGGTCTACGGCCGACCACCGCCGACCATGCTCCGTTACATGCCCGGGGAATGCCCGATTGCTAGCTTGGCGGATCATCTCCATGACCGGGACGTCATCTTGGACAGCTTAAAACACCATCTTCGGCGAGCTCAGGCAAAGATGGCATCGTTTGCCAACAAAAAACGCCGGGACCTTCAGTTCCAAGTGGGCGAGCGAGTGTTCATCAAGCTCCACCCCTATCGCCAGCTCACGGTGGCTCGCCGCACTTCCTCCAAGCTCGCTCCGCGTTTCTTTGGACCATTCGAGATCATCAGCCGCATTGGCGCCGTGGCATATCGCCTCCGCCTTCCGGACACCGCCCGCATTCATCCCGTCTTTCATGTCTCCCAACTCCGGCGGGTGATAGGAGATCATCCGGTATCCGACCATATTCCGACGGATTTGGACGCGCCCAGCTCCGAGCCACTCTATCCGGAAGCCATCCTCGATCAGCGCACGCCCACGGCCGGAGCGGCCCAACCGGAGGAGATACGCGTAGCATGGCGCAACCGGCCTCGGACGTCCGCGACGTGGCTATTGCGGGATGACTTTCGCCGGCAGTTCCCGGATTATTGCCTTGAGGACAAGGCGAATTTCCCAGACGGCGGTATTGTTACCGACATCCAAGCTGACGAGCCGGAATGGCAGGTGTATTCGAGGAGGGCTCGCGCACGACCAATGGTTAACACGGAAGCAAGCGGTTCGGCGAGAACAACCTGAAGTGGCCGACCGGCCCATGCTCTTTTGTTGAAGTTTAATTTCTGTTTTTATATTTTTATTATGAACTTGTGTAGTGGTGGGTTCCCCCTATATAAGGGATCACCTTAGGGTTTGGCATCATCTTTTGATCAATCAACCAAAGGAGGGGCTGCTCCCCTAGTCTTTCCCCCTCTCTCGATCTCTTCCCCTCTCTATTTCGATCTCGCTATCTCTCTCACTCCCTCGCTCGCCCGCCCCCGCTGTCGCCCGCGCTGTCGCCCAGCGCTAGCTACCACGGTATCGCCCCCGCTGTCGCCCGCCTGTCGCCCAGCGCCAGCCTACCGCTATCCCCGCCGCTGCCGCCGCACGCTGTCGGCCGCCCGATACCCGAAGTGGTATCAGTTTACTAAAGACACGCCCTGACCATTTGCGATTTGCCTTTCTTTCTTCTCGCCAATGCAAAGTTTTCTTCTCCCAATCGCGATTCTTCACCCATTCGCGATCTTTGCTTCTCTGCCTTGACTTTTTTTAACATGCTTATTTATGGTTTATATAATATTTATTTATCTATGTGATAAATGATTAACATAAAACATTTTTTATATTATTAAAAAGCTAAACAACTATTGTTAAAAAGTTGTTCTTCCAAATAGAAAAACGTAAAACACATTTTTGAAAAACACGAACGAAGTTTTTTCAAACAATCTACAACTTTTTCAAACAACTTTCTGGATAGCTCTAATGTCACAATTAGTTCCCCACCACTGTTTTTTCACCGCCACCGCCGCCCCAAATAGAGCCTAAATGAAAAGAAATGCCAGTGATAGTCTATAATACTTTAATGAAGAATTGTAGATAAGTAATCACAGATCGAGAACAAAAGATAAGAAAAATATCCCAAACTTAATATATATTCCTCCTTACCCTCAAAACTTTGATTCTCAGCCTAAAACTATTTACAACTTGTGTTTATAAGTGATTAAGGCTCTGTTTGGCACGGTGGTGGCGGTCGTGAACACGGTGGTTATGGACCATCGTTTGTGAACGCCCGACCACACCTAAGGAACTTCATCCACTTTTATGTACGAAACTAGTTATCTTTTCTTGGTGGCGGTCATAACCACTGTCATGCCAAACAAATATTTTATGACGGTGGCGTTTTTGTCCAAACTCACTGGAGTAAAAAGCCGGGCCAAACAGAGCCTAAGAGTACTCTAAAAATGTTTTACACCCTTCTATAATTTAATACAATCAAATTTCCAGAACTATTCTACATTTTATCTAATGAATACAAAAATATTTCTCCAGCTTTCTATGGTTATTGATCTCTAAGAAAACTCTAAAAACATAATAAAGATGTACATGGTGAGACTGCTAAAATATGTGTTTAAGCGGAATATTTGAACTACATATTGTATCAAGTAAATATTCTCCTCCTTGATGCATGTGCCAAACTAGTTGAGAGAAGATTTCGTTGAAGCTCACTCCTTTATTCTGAGCATAGTCTTTCTCCATAGCCGCACATCTGAAGAAGCTTTTGCTCCGGTAGTGGAAACAAATCATATGTGTCATTTTTGTGTAGAGGCTCCATCTCCTCCTCCACAACAATTCTCTATTATGGAAAGTCGCATGATTGTGCGGTATCTTTATAGTTGAATAATTTGTCATGCAACTATACTAAGTTGATGGCCAGACTATACTAAAAACCATACATAAATACAATTATGGTGATCATTCTACTTCAATTTAAGGGGGAAAATGAACATATCTCATCATGATGTGTTGAACTTCAAAGAAAAATTCATTTCAAAAACTTATTTCCTTTATATAAATATGATGCTAAAGGTTTTGTTCTTATCATATGTTTAACCCACTGAAGTATTTGCTCATGCTTTAGACTCAGACAAGAATATGGCTTGGAGAAGTTCTGCATGTAAGGTTCGACAAGGATGTGGGAATTGCTGACTTACTCGCTGATGGAGAACTGTTGTAAGCCTGCTCAATCCTTTATGTTCCTCAATGAGTAATGTAAATTCATGAGTCATATATGTGCTTTACATGAAATTTTAAGTATTTCAATTACAATATGATCGTACACACCAGAATAGTGAAATCAAGGGAAATTTGAAATATGACACGAGAAAAATGCAGAAAATAGTCAATCCTCAAGCCGTTTACGTTGAAACACTGAAGACATCGGTTGACAAAGCTTCATGGCTGGAACATTAGGAAGCCAAAGAAGGGCTGCATAAACTTTCCGGAATTTTCCATTAAAAGTCAACTATGAAAGTTAAGTTAGGTTTTATTAATTTGATCTCATATTAAGCCTTCGTTTGACGTGACTTTTTTGCTCCAGTGAGTTTGGACAAAGACGCCACCGTCATAGAATGTATGCTGGCATGACAACGGTTATGACCGCCATAAAAAAAACTAGTTTTGAATATAAAAGTGGATGGAATTCCTTAGGTGAGGTTGGACGTTCACGAACGTCGGTTCATATCCACTGCGTTCGTGACCGTCACTGCCAAACGGAGCCTAAATTTGTCTATAGTTTGACCTGATTTTTATTAGTTGAATACCATATTTGGATTTAAGGCATCTCAAAGTATATTGGTCAAAGTAATAGGAGAGCTTGTTATGGACTAAATAAAAGGAGGCATTATGGAGGAGTTTCGATAAGTAAAAAATAATTCCCAAGCAATTTTTTTTTGGTTCTCACTTTTGCACGTCAAATACTCAAGCCCAAAACTCAACCCGACCCCGTCACATAGTTGAGCAACTCTCCACTCCAAAAAATATTTGTACCCAAAGCAAGCTCATAGTCTCGACCACCTCCCTTGCCCAAAATACCCCCAAAATACATGGTAGGAGGCAACATGCATATGTGTCTTGTAAATGTCGCATACTAACTCGCATTCCCGCACATGACTTCAACTACAAGCAACGTGTTTGTGTGCGCCTGCTGCAACCCCCATGTACTTGTTGCAGCCTGTGGCAAGAAGTACGTGTTGCGGAAACGAGAGTAGAACGATAAAAAAAACAGAAAATCAAAACACAGAAGACATAGATTTACGTGGTTCACCCCAAGATGGGCTACGTCCGCGGGCAGCAGCCCTCTGTTTAGTCGCTGCACGTAACCTTATCACATGCTACTATGCAATTACTTCACACCATGTGCCTATAGGAGCGGACTCCATGCTTTCATTATGCGCTTGTTGTATTACACGTGTTTCCTGCACGTGCACAGCTTGCCGACCGTGCCACCAACTACCGCTCTTTCTGCATTTGCTCTAAAAAGCATATATAACCAAAAATGCTTTGGAATTAATTTTGCTCTAATAAAAACTCCTTCATTATGCCTCTTATATTATTTAGGCCAGAACAATCTCTCCAATTACTTTGGCCAATATTCTTGAGATACTATGAGCTCGATTTTAGCATTAAACTTTAACGTGAGTAAATGTTTATGAGGTGAAAGGTGGACGTCATTGTGCTTCAATACTGTCAGACAATTGGTTCATACATGAAACGAAAGGGAACAAGCGCATTTGAAAATTCAAGATTATGTCATTACTAGGGAGAGAGAGGAGTCTAGCAGCTTCCTTCAAGATGCAGGCTGCGGCTATTTGTTGCATCACATGTTACACACATTTTGAAAGAAATTCCTAATATCAGAGATTAGCGGTATTCTCACATTTGGTGAGTTTATTGTCTTTATACTCTCACTCTTTTTTCTTCCTCAGAAGATTAATGTGATATGGATGCAAGCCTTTATTTAAATACTATGGAAATATTAAAAAATTCACATTGTATAGCACTGTTGATTGGCATCAACACGGTTGTTGATGTAAATCTGTTATTAAAATGGCCAGTGGAGATGGCTTATGTAACACAATGAGTTAATATCTATTATTAAGGCTCCGTTTGGCACGGCGGTAGCAGTCGTGCACGCGGTGGTTATGAACCATCGTTCGCGAACGCCCGACCTCACCTAAGGAACTTCATTCCCTTATGTTCAAAATTAGCTTTCTTTTCTTGGTGGTGGTCATAACTATTGTCATGCCAAACATACAATGTTACAGGTTTCAAGTGTCAAAAAAAGTATGGAAGATGCTTCTGAATAAATATGGTGAACAGCATTCAAAAATGCATATTTATGAGCGTACTTCAACTGGCAAAAGTGAAGGAAAATACACGCCGTATCCCAAAGTCGACTCATTTCTAAAGGTATCCCATCCCATTAACCGGACTCCCCTTATCTTTGGGGAGTTGTCTGATTTGCTGACATCTGCTGATCCAATGTTATAATATCAGAAAATTTTAGTTGTTTTTCTAAAACTATTACTTATTCTTTATTTTTGGATTTTTTCTTTAGATTTTAGTTATTTGGTTTTGAAATCTTTGAATAACAATTTGCATAAATGACACTAGTTCTATTTTGATGAAATTTTGATGTTGACTAAATTTATCGATATCTCGATATCTAGTGATGGCTACAGAAAATAATAACAAAAAGAAAGACAATCACATAATTGTAGATAGTATCACATTGCTCAAGCAAAATATAGCACTATGCTAAATCACATTGTTATTTGAACCACTCTCATCTGCTGTGTAGATGACATTGAAACAATGTGTTTTTTTATGAAGTTTTTAACTTAAGATTCAAGGCTGATGATATTTTAAATTTAAACTTAAATAGGGCTCTGTTTGGGACGGCGGTGGTGGTGAGAAAAGATCCGCCACCGCTATTTCGGAGGTGTTTGGTTTCCCAATGGTGAGAAAAGTACTTGTGCCAAAAATATGTTTTTAAGACTAGAGAAAACAGTGAATCCTCGCACTTTCAAAAAAGCTAAAATGAGCTTTCCGTATTTTCATACTTCTCTTCCCGTAGGTCAACATCCCCCTTCTCTTCTTACGGCTTTTCCTACCATTGCTTTTCTAATAACTCTAATTCCCACACTAGTTTCCGACAACTGCTTTTCCTGCAGCCACAACCATCCCAAACAGAGCCTAGATCATGTTTCTTTTAATCTGCCAACATATCTTGTTCCATCAAAGAATGGAGTTTTCCTTATTGAAATTATGAGATCCTTTCTCTTCAATTACACGTTTTTTCAAGTGTTAAATGTCTGTTTTGATAACTTCTCTTATCGATAGATATGTCAAATCCTTGGTTTAACGGGCATTGATTTGTTCTCTCCCACCGACGCCGTTGACAAGCGAGATGTTCGCAGAGTTTGTATGTGTATTCGCTTTCTCTCTAAGAAAGCCAGGGTGAAGAAATTGGAAGTAAGATGTTTTCAGCTTTTCCACACGTTTATGCTGGTTGAGAATTATTAGCATCTATGAATGGCTGTTTCTGCTTGTCTCATAATGCATAATATTTGCTGTTTAGGTTCCAGATTTTGACATAGTCACATGTAACGTTCTCATGCCAACGAATTTGGTGGGCGGTATTTGCCGAAACCTGGAGCTTTCGCAGTATAGCACATCAACTTCGAATGCGAGTAGCCCGGAAGTTGTAGGATTGGTAAGTTTTCTAATTTCGTTTCATCGATTTCAATCCCTACATGTAAGTTTTCATTTCTATAATTTCAGCAGCTTATTACAAAGAAGGTGAACTTCTGAGTTTTGTTCGAAAATGAACTGAAAATATTAACAAGTTTTAGATATTTGAATCAATTTGAAGCTAGAAAATCTGTCTAAAACCATTGAAATTTTAGGACAGTGTTATCTGTTAGAAAATAGCTGCTTTGCACAGTATATATTGATCTAGCATTTGAAATGTTTTCTAATTGTGGTATGCTACATGTAGAAAAATTCTTTCGGGGAGCATTCTCAAGTTTCTGATTCAGGGTTTGACGAAGCAGAGAGCTTCATCGATCTTGAGTTCGAGAGTCCGCTCTTGGGTGCTTCATATGATGCCGCCCATGTCACCTACATAGCTGAAGAAACCTCCCATGTCTTATCCTCAGTTGATGAAGAAACTCCTCAAGAAACTTGCTTTAAGAACAGTATCCAAGATAGAAATCATTATGAGCATGTGGATGAAAATCTGGATGAATTATACGATGAATCAATAGGCTCTTGTTATTCGAGCACAAGGGAGACAAATACTATTCCGAGTTTGAGTTTTATAGAGAATGATTGTGCATGGCTGATTCAGTCTGATGATCGATATTATCCTGGGCAACGGAAGTGTAGGAGGGACAGCATTGACACCTTGATTTCGTCATCTTTTAATGGAAGCGAATTCGAATGTTATTCTTCGTCCAGCATTTGCTCAGCATGTATTGTTGAAAATATTGAAGATCAGAAGAGTAATGTTTCCAAATCCAACTTTATGATTGACTTTAGTGAGGCTGTGATAAATACACCAAGCAGGTTAAAGAGTGATACTGAAGTCGGTTCAGAAGTAGATGATGTCGAACAAGTAGATGTTTCAAATCATTCATGTATCAATTTTAGTCAGCCTAATTCTTTGAGGGAAAGTTCTATGTGCGAAGATTTGGATGTTCTCTGGGTTTCGGAATCTTCTGAAATTTCCATGTGTAGTGCTTCTGCTTCTGAGAGGATTCCTAACTTTGATATCTGCCAGTATGATTTGTTCCTAAGAAGCAGAAATAATTTGGAAATTAAAGCTAAAAGCTTTCAGATTGTTGATATCCTTCCCAGATCAATTTCTGATTACAGAGAGGGAAGGGAAGCTGCTTCAGATGAAAATTTCAGTGTGGAAAAACAAATTGTGCCCTACACTCATGTTACTTTAGCGGAGCCCAATAATGCGACAGAAGCTATACTGGTAAACTCAGCTTTCCTGTGAATTATCGCAATATTTGTTCGTTAGAATTCGGTAGAGAGTTTTATCATCGTACAACAATAATCGTAATATATTTGTTCTAATTCACGTCGCACAATAAGCTTTTGTTGTCAGACTTTTATCTTCTATACGAGTTAACGAAAAGTTAATCGTTTGGACCGATTGACTCTTCCACATCAATAATTGTTTGCACATAGATTGTAACCAAGAAGTTAAAGTTGAATTTAGCTAAGTTTGATCTCAAATGATTCTAGTGGACCCTACTGTATGGAGTTTTTTTTCTTTTCATAAGACTTGGGGCCGTTTGGCACGGCGGTGGTTATGAACTGTCGTTCGTGAACACTCGAACTCACCTAAGGAACTGCACCCATTTTTATGTTTAAATTTTTTTTCGTAGCGGTCATAACTGTTGTTATGTCAAACATATATTCTGATACGGCCCACCCCTTTAGGTCAGCACAGTGGGTCACACCGTGGCCCAGGGCGGCCGTACCAGGGCCGCGGCCCATACACCCCAACCTGCGGCTCAGTTGGTGATGAGGGGTGTGTTAAGACCTTCTTGTCAAGGGAGGTCGAGGGTTCAAACCTCAGCGTGGTCGTGGCTGTACGCGCCTCCAACAACCTGCCCTGGAGAATATAAAGGGGAGACGGGTTGGGGTGTATGGGCCGCGGCCCTGGTACGGCCGCCTTGGGCCACGGTGTGACCCACTGTGCTGACCTAAAGGGGTGGGCCGTATCATAAAAGTGCACTTTTATGATACGGCCCACCCCTTTAGGTCAGCACAGTGGGTCACACCGTGGCCCAAGGCGGCCGTACCAGGGCCGCGGCCCATACACCCCAACCCGTCTCCCCTTTATATTCTCCAGGGCAGGTTGTTGGAGGCGCGTACAGCCACGACCACGCTGAGGTTTGAACCCTCGACCTCCCTTGACAAGAAGGTCTTAACACACCCCTCATCACCAACTGAGCCGTTAGGGGTAAGGCTTCACCCGTACCCGTGGGCAATACCAGCTGCTCAAATACCGCACCACGCGAAGCAGTCCACGACAATCATCCAGAGTGGCCCCCAATCGAGATCCCCTAACAGGGCCGCGACCCCCACACCCCAACCCGTCTCTGCACCCAGTTTAAGTGCAGCGGGTTGTTGAGGTTGGGATTCGATCCCCAGACCTCCTTGATAAGGAGCCTTCAACACGGCTCTCATCACCAACTGATCCGAGCCGTGTTGAAGGCTCCTTATCAAGGAGGTCAGGGGATCGAATCCTAGCCTCAACAACCCGCTGCACTTAAACTGGGTGCGGAGACGGGTTGGGGTGTGGGGGTCGCGGCCCTGTTAGGGGATCTCGATTGGGGGCCACTCTGGATCATTGTCGTGGACTGCTTCGCGTGGTGCGGTATTTGAGCAGCTGGTATTGCCCATGGGTACGGGTGAAGCCTTACCCCTAACATAAAAGTGCACTTTTATGATACGGCCCACCCCTTTAGGTCAACACAGTGGGCTACACTGTGGCCGAGGGCGGCCGTACCAGGGCCGCAGCCCATACACTCCAACCCGTCTCCCCTTTATATTCTCCAGGGCAGGTTGTTGGAGGCTCAGTTGGTGATGAGGGGTGTGTTAAGACCTTCTTGTCAAGGGAGGTCGAGGGTTCAAACCTCAGCGTGGCCATGGCTGTACGCGCCTCCAACAACCTTCCCTGGAGAATATAAAGGGGAGACGGTTGGGGTGTATGGGCCGCGGCCCTGGTACGGCCGCCCTGGGCCACGGTGTAGCCCACTGTGCTGACCTAAAGGGGTGGGCCGTATCATATTCATGATGATGGCGTTTTTGTCCAAAGTCACCAGAGCAAAAACGCCGCGCCAAACGGACAACGATTTGTAACCACCGCGTTCGTGATCGCCACCGCCGTGCCAAACGGACCATTACTCTATAAAAAAAATTTAAGGGAGTAATTCCTTTAGGTCACTGACCGAGGTTAGGCAGGTACGTCGGGTTTAGATCCAAACCTATCAGAACTGAACTAGACCGAACCAAACATCGAATGTAATCCCCAACTGAGCCAGGGAAAAATGAAATCGTACCAAACCTTTGGTAGAGGAGAGGATCAAGGTGAAGGATAATACGATACAAACTCGAGCCAAGCCCCTTGTCCAAACACGAGCTCGATTCTATTTCTTTAGGTCAATGTAAACGTGTGGGCTTTTCCAATAATTTATCTCTTTGATATAAAGAGATTTACATGCGCGAAGAAACAAAAGACTATTACTTCAAGAAAATAAGAAGATTGAAAAAATAAAAGAAGTCTGCATTATGCATCATTTGAGTTGTTCGTCTGCGCCTTTTCTTGATCGGGTTTTACGTGCACGCACGCATGCATCGACCTTTCTGTTTTGTTTCCTCTTCAGGATGATAAACTTGAAAATACATGGTTATGGTTGGTTCCATTCAGTTCAAAAACAATTTTTGGTTGCTTTGGCATGTATTTGTAGTAAAAAACAAGGTTATAAATTTTAGAATAACTGTTTATTTGTGATTAGATGGCTCAAGGTATTATAATAATTCATTCAATTCGGGTTTATTCTGTTTATCAACACCTCAAACCCAAACCAATTTGTACCACTAAGGGTCTGTTTGGCACTGTGGTGGCGGCTGTGAACGCGGTGGTTACAAACCGCTATTCGTTTTGCGCGACGTTTTTGCTCTGGTGAGTTTGGACAAAAACACCACCAACATGAATGTGTGTTTGGCATAACAACGGTTATGGCTGTTGTTGCGGGTCGTTCAACGCACTTACGGACTGGCTGAGTCAGACCGTCTTAGCTCGAGAGTGAGCCAAACGTCCAAACAGTCAAAATAGATAACTAACATCAGACAACAGTCAAGTACGTGGATCAGCTTTTCAGAGGGTGACAAACGACCACTCGTTTGCAAGATATTCCTAAGTGTCCGGCGCCGGGCGAAACAGAGCGCTGTTGAGTGCGCTCTGCAGCGAAGTGCGGAGGCGCACTTTGGAGCGAAGCATGGAGGCGTGTTCTGGAGCGGAGCGTGGAGGCGCGTTCTGGAGCGGAGCGCGGAAGCACGTTCTGGAGCGGAGCGCGGAAGCACGTTCTGGAGCGGAGCGCGGAGGCGTGCACTGGAGCTGACTTGAAGAACGAGCGACATGCGGGAAGCACGTGCTGAGCATGGGGATGAGTACTGGTGCGGAGTCTTCGTGCCTTTGAGCTGGACTTAAGCCTGCAACTCTCCTTCAGAAAACCTTAGAGCTCTTCCTTCTCCTCTTTTTTCTGCCCCCTTCAAATGAAGTCTTAGGTCCCATATTATAGTTTTTCAGGAGCGCGCGCAAGTAATTGCGCTCTCTTGGTTATTGAACGGGCGAATGGGAACGTCCGATTTCGGTCCCCCAGATTACCACTTTAAAGGATATGACGACCTTGCCCACCCCCCCCTCCCGTGCGGCTCGGTCAGCCCGGGCAAGCTCGCTGACGGCGGAGAGTGGTGGCGGCGAGGGAGCGCCTGTCTTGCGGGCACGCATCCGGCGCGTGCGTAGTTTTTGTGACTGTGCCCCCGCGTACTCCGGCGTCCGTTTGAGGGATCAAACGGACTCGGAATTGCATGGGAATGAGCCTGTTGGATTCGTCTTGGCGAGCCGGCGGCAAAAAATCTCCGTCTCGATTATTTCTATTTTAGGGAAACCCCATCAACTGTCACCAAGAAAAAAAACTTAATTTTAAACATAAAAATGGATGGAGTTCCTTGGGTGAGGTCAAGCGTTCACGAATGACAGTTCATAACCGCGTTCACAAATTTTCGCCATCGCCGTGCCAAACAGACCCTAAGTTTATGCAAATCTTCAACCAGAACCTAAACCAAACAGAACTAAACTGATCGATTTCTTCTTTGGTTTAATTTTTTGGGTCGAGCTTATATTTTCTCGCCACCCTAATCCCGGTGACATCTCTATAAGAGTTAAATTCTGTAATCGTGAATTCATTCGCTCGTTCGGTGCTATTTTCCTTCATTTCAATTAAAACCTAATTACTAGTCAACTGATGTTTATGTAGGACACAACAGTATATCAGAAGGACACCATTATCGCAGATGAACTCGGTAAAAACATTCCCAGAGACGGCAGAACTGTTCGAAAATCAGGAAACCAAGTTCTAAAATCAGTGGCAGGAATAATTACAGTAGTTGGTGCTCTTGTTCTTCTCCTTCATGTAAGGTATGAAATCATCTAAATGCGAAATATTTTATCAGCTCATTCCTCATTTTCGCTCCATTTAAGGTATGCTGAAGTAATTTTTAACAGCGGGCAGAAGAAGGGCAAAGAGAAAAATAACGAAACTGTGGTGCCATTGCTGGTCCAGAAGCAAAACCAGGAATTTTTCATTCAAAGAAAGGTCAATATGGGTAAATCCAACTCACCATACCCTGGAGAAAAGCTCAAGCTTTAATAAAGAAAAAATGTGGTTTTTTGAGGGATGTTTGGGTATATCTCCATGAATTTTGTTCTTTTGGTGTACAAAGTCAGATATTTTCCTAAAATTACAAAGAGGGCTGTAGTTTGTCCTATTTTTACCAAGAAAAGGACAATTATATTAAGAGTGATGTTATAAGCAGTCCTAATATGGCTATTCACAGTCCTTTGATGTTTTATTCGCATTCCGAGCTTTGCCTCTCATATGCCGTGGATTTGTCCCTGTTTTTCCTTGACGAGATGTATGTTGATTTCTCGGCGTCGACGGGACTGCTCGCGAGCTAGCTCTCATTACTTATTCGTCTGGAACTTCAAGATGAACGCGGCGGCCAAATCACTGTATGTTTTTCCTTGAACGGAACGAAAGATCGAGGAGGCCGCCTTGAAATAGTCCATATTAGGACTGCGATTATATTTAGAGATTTTAGGGTTTTTTTGGGGTGCGAATAGCCATATTAGAACTGCCTATAACATCTTTCTTATATTAATCATAGTCTTATGCTGGGGTTAAGGGTTTAAAGAGCCCTGGCATAAGGTCATGGCAACACATGCTAAACTTGTGTCCTATGCAAAATCTTAAAGCTATTGTCCTAAAAAAAATGTTCATATTATTTATACTATTTAGATAGAGTTGAGAATATATGTTAATCATGGAGTACAATATAGGCTATGCACATATATTTTCGCAGAGTAAACATGTCCTACGAAAATTTTTGTGTGCTTCTGAGTCATTTGCTTCTGTTACTTGTAATATGTAATACTAACTTTAAGTCAGCTACTGAACTTACATTTAAGCATGTGCTCTTGTTTTTCTAAGTTTAAGATTTTATGTGCATGTGTTGGCATAGCTCTATGAGTCTCTCTGCTCAAAAAATGTTGGCAAGGTTATTACCGTGCAAGTGCGAATCCCGTGCACCTTAGAGCAGCCGTGCATTGGCGAATCGACTGTCGTTGCAGGGGAACTACTACGGGCGGGGTACTGTCGTGGTTGGGGTAATGTCGCGTCTGTACAGGGGCCCCTCGTGCTCTATCATGTGCTCAGGGGGGGGGGGGGACTGCAAGCGTCGAGCATATCGTGCGCTCGCGTGTGCGGTGACCCATGCGCCGACTTGTGCGCCCGAGAGCAGGCGAGCAGCGGTGCATTGGTGAATCGACTGTCGTTGCAGGGGAACTACTACGGGCGGGGTATTGTTATGGTCGGGGTAATGTTGCGTCTGTACAGGGGCCCCTCGTGCTCTATCATGTGCTCAGGGGGGGGACTGCAAGCGTCGAGCATATCGTGCGCTCGCGTGTGCGGTGACCCATGCGCCGGCTTGTGCGCACGAGAGAAGGCGAGCACCGAGGGAGTGACTGTTGTGGTCGGGATATGTCATGGTCAGGTATTGTCGTGGTCGCACGAGAGGCCCTTGTGTGTTATCATTGTCTATAGTTTAAATGCATGATTATTATTATAATAACACTATCATTAACCTAATTTATTAAAAAAATATTTGATATGATACATTTTTTGCTGCCCAATCGACGCTCGGTGGGCGCTCATCGATTGCAGATTTTCATGTGAGCGACACGAGTACCATCGTGCACGGTTGAACCCCGTGTTCCCGAGAGCAGTTGTGCATGAGCGAGCTGACTGTCGTGGCGGGGGAACTGTGACGGGTGGGGGTGCTATCTTGGTTAGGGTAATATTGTGGTTAGGGTAATGTAGCAGACGCATGGGGACTGCCCATGGTGCGCCCCATGCCCTCGCAAGTGTGCCGGCCCGCTCGCGTGCCTGCCTGTAGGTTTGTTCGTGCACCTGAGAGCAGGCGAGCACCCGCGAAGCGATTGGCGTGGCGAGGGCACTATTGCAGTTGTGTCGCATGGGTCCCTGCACGTTATCATTCGTCTATAATTGAAATGCATGGCTATTATTATAGGTGATTGTTATCCGCGCTACAGTTTTGGATATCCGCACTTTTTTTGTATGAGTTATTCCGCGCCTTTTCGAAATACATCTTGTACATGCATTTTTAGGAAAAGTGATCAACACAAAAGTTATAGATCTCATCGAGATCTATAACTTTCGTGTTGAATACTTTTCCTAAAAATGCACGCACAAGACGTATTGCCGCTCTGATTGAAATATGTGCGTAACTATAACGAATTTTTGAAAATACCCCTTGTACATGCATTTTTAGGAAAAATGTTCAACACAAAAGTTGTAGATCTCGTCGAAATCTACAACTTTCGTGTTGAACATTTTTCCTAAAAATGCATGTACAAGGGGTATTTTCAAAAGGCGCGTAATAACTCATACAAAAAAGTGCGGATATCCAAAACTGTAGTGCGGATAACAATCACCTTATTATAACAAGCTACCAATAACTTTAATTGATTAATAATATATGATATATTTTTTGCTGCCGTCGGTGATTGCTGATGGCCGGTAACCGGTCGGGCTAACCACTAGTTTGGATCAGTGTGGGGGTAAAATGGGAAATCTGGTAAAAAGCCTAGCCCAATTCTTTTATTATATAGTATATATATTTATAGAGAATTCGTAATAAAGCTGATTTGCTAATCTCAAAAAATATAAATAATGTTGAATTTAAATGGCTGGCATATTGCATTTAGCAAAAGAATGGTTGTATATTACCTCATGTATATCTGCATACCAGAGAGATTTCGTATTTCCATAGAAATTTAAATGCAAGATATATTTCTTTTAATAATAAAAAAGATTGTATTAAAATTAGCAATACAGATGATGAAAATAAAATAAAATTTAATTTAATTTATTAATAATATCCTGTTTCTCAAGAGGCTCTTTCTTGGCTAACAAGTAATCATATATAAATAATTTCGCCATCTATCTAAACTTATAAATGCTATTAATTTAAAAAATGATTAAACTAATAGATTCTAAAATTTCGTCAAAAAATTAATTTCAGGCATAAGAAGTGATGAATACTCTACTTTTAAATTGCATTAATATAAAAATAAACTTTAAAAATTGAAATTAAGCTTTAAAAAATTATATTTATCATCATAAAATATATGTTTGGCATAATAACGGTTATGACCGCCGCCAAGAAAAGAAAACTCTTTGAACATAAAAGTGAATGGAGTTTATTAGGTGAGATCGGATGTTAGGTAATTCGGCATAACTACCGTGTTCACGGCCACTGTCGACATGCCAAATGGAGCCTAAATGATAAAATAGACGGACAATTATGCCTTTAAAATCAATCACCAACCAACATGCGGAACTTTTCATCTTATATGTCCATGCAGCTGCAACATCTTGAATCCGATGAGAGCAATTTGTTCATGGAAAAAAGTCTCTTTAAGGAAGAAAGGCCAAATAAAGAGCGGTTATAGAAGCGGCCAAATAAAGAGCGGCAAAAAAAGTCTCTCTAGGTTAAAGAAGGTGAATGAATAAATTGAATCTCACGTTTAAAAACCATCAAATAAATCTTGTCCATTCGATCTGAGATCTAATCCTGATACTGGACTGCAAATAATAATTCAAGACAAATCCTCCCCCCTCCTCATGCTGAAATCAAGAGCCCCCATGGCTGAACCCGAAGAGAGAGAGAGAGAGGAGAGGTGGGGGGGGGGGGGGGGGGGGGGGGGGGGGGGGGGGGAGGGGAGTGCGGCGGAGAGGGAGGGAGAGAGAGAGAGAGAAAAAAAAAGTATTGTAATATTGATGTATATTTTTTACGGTCATTTCGAGTATCCATATGTATATGTTGCGAGCGCAGCCAGCACACATCGAGCACGGGCGAAGCCCATGCGGAGGCGGGCGAAGCCCGCCTGGATGCGACCGAAGGCCGCCCGACAGCACCGCATCGGGGGCAGACGAAAGTTATCTATTTCGTATAAATTTTTAAAAACGATATTCTATATTTGAAAAATGACCTATTCCGGGCGGGCTACACAGATTGTGAGGCTTCATCGGGGCGGGCTATATGCTAACGCCGTGTAGCATATTTTTGACGGTACCTGATTCAAATTCAATTATTTTAACATAGTTTTAGGTCACCTTGTAGTAGGTTTAGGTCGCCCCTGTTGGAACCCGGATACCGGTCCAACTGTTCGAGACTTGGGGGTGACCAAAGGCTACTCGTTTAGTGATCGACTCACGTGAGACAAGGTGATAAGAAGCTAGAGAGCCTGCAAAACCACTACAACCTGCCTATAAACAAGACCCGCATGCTGCAGCGAGGAGGTCCCGCCACATACCCGGAAGTCTATAGGAACTTCCCCTCTTAAAGCCAATGCTGAGCTTGGCACAAGAGAGGCAGGCAAGGTACTCGCCCACCATAGGGGGGGGGGGGGGGGGGTGAAGGTTCCTTCTACTTGTGCCTTGGGGTCCTATTTATAGGCAAATCCAAATGGACTGCGATTAGCTGCTCCCGCCTTCTGAAATGGGTTGCGGATAGCCGTTGCCGCCTTTTGACGGGGTGAAAATCTGTACTCCCCCAGGTGGTTGAGGTCTTCTGTACTCGCCCAGGTGGGGGAGGTCTCCTGTACTCGCCCAGGTGGGGGAGGTCTCCTGTACTCGCCCAGGTGGGGGAGGTCTCCTGTACTCGCCCAGGTGGGGGAGGTCTCCTGTACTCGCCCAGGTGGGGGAGGTCTCCTGTACTCGCCCAGGTGGGGGAGGTCTTCTGTACTCGCCCAGGTGGGGGAGGTCTTCTGTACTTCTGATCTCGACGAATTACGGGTTATACACAATCCCCGCTTTTTTCGAGCTCGATACGAGCTCGGAAAAACAATGTAGGACCCGTGGTTCGGAGAGATGGGCAGTGGATGACATGTCACTCAGCATCCCTCTCAAGCCCTTCGCTAGCTGAGCAAGTTCAACTAAAATAGACGGAGAAGAGTCGACACCCTCCAGGAGCAAAGCTCAACTGAAGGTAGAGAAGAGTCGACACCTTCCAGGAGCGAGGCTCAACGGGATGTGGAGAAGAGTCGACACCATCCAGGAGCGAGGCTCAACTGGAGGTGGAGAAGAGTCGACACCATCCAGGAGCGAGGCTCAACTGGAGGTGGAGAAGAGTCGACACCCTCCAAGAGCGAGGCTCAACAGGAGGTGGAGAAGAGTCGACACCATCCAGGAGCGAGGCTCAACTAGAGGTGGAGAAGATTCGACACCCTCCAGGCCATTCGCTAGACGAGCGAGCTCAACTGGGGGTGGAGAAGAGTCGACACCCTCCAGGAGCGAGGCTCAATTGTAGGTGGAGAAGATTAGACACCCTCCAGGCCATTCGCTAGACAAGCGAGCTCAACTGGGGGTGGAGAAGAGTCGACACCCTCCAGGAGCGAGGCTCAACTGGAGGTGGAGAAGAGTCGACACCCTCCAGGAGCGAGGCTCAACTGGAGGTGGAGAAGATTAGACACCCTCCCGGAGCGAGACTCAACTGGAGGTGGAGAAGATTAGACACCCTCCATGAGCGAGGCTCAACTGGAGGTGGAGAAGAGTGGACACCCTTCAGGAGCGAGGCTCAACTGGAGGTGGAGAAGAGTCGACACCCTCCAGGAGCGAGACTCAACTGGAGGTGGAGAAGATTCAACACTCTCCAGGCCATTCGCTAGACGAGCGAGCTCAACTGGAGGTGTAGAAGATTAGACACCCTCCAGGCCATTCGCTAGACAAGCAAGCTCAACTGGAGGTGGAGAAGAGTTGACACCCTCCAGGAGTGAGGCTCAACTGGAGGTGGAGAAGAGTCGAAACCCTCCAGGAGCGAGGCTCAACTGGAGGTGGAGAATATTAGACACCCTCCAGGAGCGAGGCTCAACTGGAGGTGGAGAAGATTCGACACCCTCCAGGAGCGAGGCTCAACTGGAGGTGGAGAAGAGTCGACACCCTCCAGGAGCGAGCCTCAACTGGAGGTGGAGAAGATTCGACACTCTCCAGGTCATTCGCTAGACGAGCGAGCTCAACTAGAGGTGTAGAAGATTAGACACCCTCCAGACCATTCGCTAGACAAGCGAGCTCAACTGGAGGTGGAGAAGAGTCGACACCCTCTAGGAGGGAGGCTCAACTGGAGGTGGAGAAGATTAGACACCCTCCCGGAGCGAGACTCAACTGGAGGTGGAGAAGATTAGACACCCTCCATGAGCGAGGCTCAACTGGAGGTGGAGAAGAGTCGACACCCTTCAGGAGCGAGGCTCAACTGGAGGTGGAGAAGAGTCGACACCCTACAGGAGTGAGACTCAACTGGAGGTGAAGAAGATTTGACACTCTCCAGGCCATTCACTAGACGAGCGAGCTCAACTGGAGGTGTAGAAGATTAGACACCCTCCAGGCCATTCGCTAGACAAGCAAGCTCAACTGGAGGTGGAGAAGAGTTGACACCCTCCAGGAGTGAGGCTCAACTGGAGGTGGAGAAGAGTCGAAACCCTCCAGGAGCGAGGCTCAACTGGAGGTGGAGAAGATTAGACACCCTCGAGGAGCAGGGCTCAACTGGAGGTGGAGAAGATTAGACACCCTCCATGAGCGAGGTTCAACTGGAGGTGGAGAAGAGTCGACACCCTCCAGGAGCGAGGCTCAACTGGAGGTGGAGAAGAGTCGACACCCTCCAGGAGCGAGACTCAACTGGAGGTGGAGAAGATTCGACACTCTCCAGGCCATTCGCTAGACGAGCGAGCTCAACTGGAGGTGTAGAAGATTAGACACCCTCCAGGCCATTCGCTAGACAAGCGAGCTCAACTGGAGGTGGAGAAGATTCGACACTCTCCAGGCCATTCGCTAGACGAGCGAGCTCAACTGGAGGTGTAGAAGATTAGACACCCTCCAGGCCATTCGCTAGACAAGCGAGCTCAACTGGAGGTGGAGAAGATTCGACACCCTCCAGGAGCGAGGCTCAACTGGAGGTGGAGAAGAGTCGACACCCTCCAGGAGCGAGGCTCAACTGGAGGTGGAGAAGGGTCGACACCCTCCAGGAGCGAGGCTCAACTGGAGGTGGAGAAGATTAGACACCCTCCAGGAGCGAGGCTCAACTGGAGGTGGAGAAGAGTCGACACCCTCCAGGAGCGAGGCTCAACTGGAGGAGGTGCCAAACATTTTAGGCTTCTAGCGTTGACTAGGTGGCAACTCTCTTCTCGAGGACATTCATCTCACTCAAGGGGGCAAGTAGCCGGTATGCAGGAGAGGAACTCGTGCAGTGACCTGGTCTACGACAACACTCTGCTCGAAGATTTCAACTCACTCGAGGGGGCAAGTAGCCAGCCTACAGGGGAGGAGCCCAGTGCTACGGCCTAGTCTACGGCAACAACACATCTCGAGGACTTCAACTCACTCGAGGGGGCAAGTAGCCGGTATGCAGGAGAGGAGCTCGTGCGGTGACCTGGTCTACGGCAACAACACATCTCGAGGACTTCAACTCACTCGAGGGGGCAAGTAGCCGGTATGCGGGAGAGGAGCTCGTGCAATGACCTAGTTTACGACAACAACACATCTCGAGGACTTCAACTCACTCGAGGGGGCAAGTAACCGGTATGCAGGAGAGGAGCTCGTGCAGTGACCTGGTCTACGGCAACAACACATCTCGATGACTTCAACTCACTCGAGGGGGCAAGTAGCCGGTATGCAGGAGAGGAGCTCATGCAGTGACCTGGTCTACGGCAACAACACATCTCGAGGACATCAACTCACTCGAGGGGGCAAGTAGCCGGTATGCAGGAGAGGAGCTCGTGCAGTGACCTGGTCTACGACAACAACACATCTCGAGGACTTCAACTCACTCGAGGGGGCAAGTAGTCGGTATGCAGGAGAGGAGCTCGTGCAGTGACCTGGTCTACGACAACAACACATCTCGAGGACTTAGAACTCACTCGAGGGGGCAAGTAGCCGGTATGTAGGAGAGGAGCTCGTGCAGTGACCTGGTCTACGACAACAACACATCTCGAGGACTTAGAACTCACTCGAGGGGGCAAGTAGCCGGTATGCAAGAGAGGAGCTCGCGCAGTGACCTGGTCTACGACAACACTCTGCTTGAGGACATCAACTAACTTAGAGTACCTGAGAGTATAGTTTCATTCTCTCCCCTAGTAACTAGTGCGCGGGCAAAGAGAGTCGGTACTCGATGGGCAGATCGGCCAACATGCAAGGGGGGAGCTGATCTCGGCCGACAATGCAGAGGATTGGACTTAGGATGACACACTGAACCCGAGACGTCATCTCATTGCTCGACCAGAAGTTTCAAGGGGAGAGGTAAGATCACACATCCTAAAATATTTTTGAATATATCATACTACTTTGAGCGGATGCTCGATCTAATCCTTAAGAGTTTTGCAATAGAGAGATAAATATTGCTATATGTAGTGAATAATAAGAAGAAGAATAAGTTTTGCGTGACCTGATTCGTGATGTCTTTTCCTCGCCAAAGTGAGTTATGAATAATTGTCCTTTGAGTTTTCATCAGGAAGTATAAGCTGTTGAATAAGATCATCCCAAATAAGAACACCCAACGTGAGCAAGCATTCGCCGAATATAGATTTCTTCTGGATCTGGTAGAGATGAGTAGTTGGATACATCCTCGCGAGTAGGAACTCGCAGAACTAAAGAGAACACCATAGTTGCTGAAGTGATGACCTCGCGAGTAAGGACTCGCGGGATATATAGAAAAATACCTGAATTGTTGAAGTGAATGCCTCGCAAGTTGATTTCGCGGAATAAAGTAGAAAGGACTCGTGAAATATACTCTCTACCATGACCCTGTCATATGGATCCCTCTGTGACAGTTGTCATAGTGGTCAAGATGTCAAAGTAACACTATCTGCAAATCAGGTGAAAGTACTCAGGGGTTTTACCAAAGCACCCATGAGTGTTAATATGCACTATGTATGAAAATGTGTTAGCAATAAAAAGAGGTGAAAACGAGGGCAATACAAGTGTCACCTTTGACCTTATGACCCCCTACGCAGAGTTGTCGGGGGTTCCGCTGCCCGGTCAGCGGACAGGGGTCAAGGGGGCAGCGCCCCTTGCGGGGTCCGGGGGCAGCGCCCCGGGAACTTTTTTATTTTCTATGCTCCAACTTGCCTGAATTCATTCCTCATCGAGCTTGATTTCTTCTCGCTTGGCCTTAAGTTTCCCTAGAGGAGGTCACCTACATTGGGTTGCCTCGCACCTCTCTCCTGGCCGCCTCGCATCTCGCGAGTAGGATGCTTGCGGGCAGAATATCTGCGAGTTGAACACATGCGAGCAGAATATCTGCGAGTAGAACACATGCGAGCAGAATATCTGCGAGTAGAATACATCTTTCCTGGTTGCCTCACATCTCGCGAGTAGGACGTTTGCGAGCAGAATATCTGCGAGTTGAACACATGCGAGCAGAATATCTGCGAGTAGAACACATGCGAGCAGAATATCTGCGAGTTGAACACATGCGAGCAGAATATCTGGGAGTAGAACACATGCGAGCAGAATATCTGCGAGTAGAACACATGCGAGTAGAATATCTGCGAGTTGAACACATGCGAGCAGAATATCTGCGAGTAGAACACATGCGAGCAGAATATCTGCGAGTAGAATACCTCTTTCCTGGTCGCCTCGCATCTCGCGAGTAGGACGCTGGCGGGCAGAATATCTGCGAGTAGAACAACTGCGAGTTTATTGAGCTCTCCAGAGCTGGAACTCACCTCAATTTGAACTCGCCTGACCAGGTACTCGCCTCGCTCCCTTCTCATCAAGGCTCACCGTGAGGTCTCACACTAAAGTTTCTTACTCCGGTCACAGTCCACGCTCACCGCACCAAAAATGTTGGAACCCGGATACCGGTCCAACTGTTCGAGACTTGGGGGTGACCAAAGGCTACTCGTTTAGCGATTGACCCACGTGAGACAAGGTGATAAGAAGCTAGAGAGCCTGCAAAACCACTACAACCTGCCTATAAACAAGACCCGCATGCTGCAGCGAGGAGGTCCCACCACATACCCGGAAGTCTATAGGAACTTCCCCTCCTAAAGCCAATGCTGAGCTTGGCACAAGAGAGGCAGGCAAGGTACTCGCCCACCATGGGGGGGGGGTGAAGGTGCCTTCTACTTGTGCCTTGGGGTCCTATTTATAGGCAAATCCAAATGGACTGCGATTAGCTGCTCCCGCCTTCTGAAATGGGTTGCGGATAGCCGTTGCCGCCTTTTGACGGGGTGAAAATCTGTACTCCCCCAGGTGGTTGAGGTCTTCTGTACTCGCCCAGGTGGGGGAGGTCTCCTGTACTCGCCCAGGTGGGGGAGGTCTTCTGTACTCGCCCAGGTGGGGGAGGTCTCCTGTACTCTCCCAAGTGGGGGAGGTCTCCTGTACTCGCCCAGGTGGGGGAGGTCTTCTGTACTCGCCCAGGTGGGGGAGGTCTTCTGTACTCGCCCAGATGGGGGAGGTCTTCTGTACTTCTGATCTCGACGAATTACGGGTTATACAACCCCTAGTAGGTTTAGGAGACCTACGAAAAAGTGGAGAGAGAGAGAGAGAGCGATTTGATCCGACGGCTGATGAAATATCATGCCAGATTCGACGGTCGTAATCATTTAAAACTGAAATTAATTTATACATGTTTTCTTTAATTTTAAAAATGTGCTCCCATTGAGATATAATTTGGTTAAGATCGCAATTAGGGATAGAGGCAAAAAACAGTTGATATGTAATTATAAATTTTTAGTGCAAACACAAATTACATATATAATTAATTATCATAATAATAGTTTTATCGTCCATTAATTATTTTTCTATTATTATATATGGACGGTGGAGATGCAAAAGGAAGCGGAGCATCAGACGGCTCTCCAACGCGCTAAATTACCGAGCTCATCCAGTATGCTATAAAATCATCGACGCCTCTCTCTCTCTCTCTCGTGCTTACCAACATACCAATCGAATCGAAGCCGCCGATTGCGAGGATCCTCACGCAGGTTTCTCCTTCTACCCTCCTCCCTCTCTCTCCTTCCTCCAATTTTGTTCTTATCAGCATGAAATTTTCTTCGATTGTGTTAGTCTTTCAGTTGTTTTTTATAGGTTAGGGTTTTAGATCTTGACCTTGTTAGGGTTCTCTTTATCAGGTTAGATTTAGATGCGTGATTTGAAGCTTTAGCTTTCAATCGGAGTAGATCCTTGATCTTTTAGCCGGAGGATGTCCAGATCGACAGCAATTATTGTTGTTCCTTCTTGCGTATTACCCAGGGTAGGATTTCGTTAGAAATATTCTAGCAAAGTAATCTAAGTTAGGGTAATTTGGGATCTGGAAGAAATCTTTGTTTGTTTCTTTCTATTATGGTTGTAATCAAGATTTTGTCGTGTGCTGATCAGAAATGTTTCTTTTTCTTTTTGGAGATGTTAAGTACTATTCCTGGAATACCATTAAACCTATGCTCTACTGGAATGCTGCCTGAATTAGAATTTCCTTTGATTTTGTCGGATGGACAGTTGAATATGGAGATCTAAACAGTAATCATCATTCTTCATAAGTTCCTGTCTTGTTTGATGCGTTTAACATAAACTATACAAATCCTCTTGAACAAAGAGGGATTATTTGTACAAAAACTAATTATAAGTTCTTAATTTTGTGAAGCAGAATAGGCAGTGTTGTTACTGATATGATATTGGCCGATTCAAAACCAACTTGAAATCGGATTTTAATATGGCTCAAAATCGGCCAGATTAGGAGAGAATTAAATGATTTTAGACAACTCAGTAGTTTATTCGAGCTAGTTTGAATGTGTGATTTGTCATAAATCATTAGCCTTATCCTTGTTTTCATAATTCCTGATTTTCGTAGAAGCTGAACTATACTTTCTTGTCTACAAATCCTTTATATAGATTTTGTAATACATGATATGGCTGTAAAGAACAGGGTTTTCAAAACCGGACCGGTCAATGAATTGGATGAACGAAAAGTTCAAGGTCTGATCGGTCCTTTCAGTTCGACCGGGGTTGAACTGTAAATACATAAAAACTATAAAAATATCTAAAATAATATTAATCTAATGATAAATTATAATCTAATACATTATTATATTTATCATATGTATTGAAAATAAAACATTTCAACATTATCATGTAACTTTACCTAATCTAATTTATTTTCATGTATTGATTCTACCTAAATTAAAATATTATACTATACATAAATAATAGTTTTTTACTTGATTTTTATAATTCATATTTGATTAAAAACCATATAAATAAAAATGCACCAACCATATATGAATATGTATAATATATATTTAACTATTGTCATCAAAAAATTAAATAATTTATTAAATATTACATATATAATATAGGTAGATTTTGTTTATATATATTTTTATACATAAAAATTTATAATATCATATTATGTATCCATTATCTCAAAAATTAACACAAGTTGACTGCTGGCATAGTGGTTTGAATCATCCCAGCTATATCTCCAAGGTCGCTAGTTCAAATCCCCCTGTCAGTGCCTTTTTGAAAAAAAACCATTTAAGCTTGTTTGAACCGGGCGGTTTCCACAAACTCGGGCCGGTTCGCGGGTCCACGGTTAGCTGGTTCTCCAAAAGAACCTGAGCCGATTCTTAGGCTTGACTGGACCGGATACCTGGCCGGTTCACGATCCGACCTGTCGAACCGTCTGGTCCGGTTTTAAAATATTGGTAGAGAAGTAGTTAAAAACATTGATTTCAGGTATATTGCCTCTTATTTGATTTGATTTTGAGCCCAATTCAATCCATGCATGAACCAAAATTGGATGAACGATCTGACTTTTGGCTAGCTCGATCAGATCTAAATTTGATCTGATTTTGATGAAATTATTGTCTTGTAAAAAAGTATGTATTGTGTGTTAATACTTAATAGTAGAATGCATTTGTTGCATTCAGTAAGAGAAGAAATGATCAGTCAAACCTGATGACATAACAAATTAGTATAATAAGCATTGCATATACTAATGAAACATTTAATGTGGAGGTGAAAAAGAAAAGACGAGGAAGAATGAAAGAGGAGATCATAGTGATTATCGGAGTTCATCCCCGGGATTGGGGGAGGCCGTAGCCGTCGCCTTCATCGACGAATGATGTTGTTTTGGCATCATTTTTCTAGGAGAATTGGCTTCAGTTCAGTTATTAAAGACTTCTTATATTTAAAACCACATTGCTGTTTATTTATAACATTTTGATTTCTTTCTTAGATTTAAACTCTTTTAGAGTATTTGCTTTGTAGTTTAATCACTGTTTTATCGCAACAACTTGTTCGTTTGCTAATAAGCAAAGAGTGGTGTTACGGGCACACCAATTTTGGCTATGGACAGCCAAAATTTATGTACAACCCAATTCAGCTATGCACACACCAACATGCTATGGACATACCAATTATTAAAAATAGTCTATTTCACTAGGAAAATAAGAAATTTCAAAAGAAGTCTTTTGACATAACAAAAATATTATGTTAAACAGTCTCATACAAGAAAAAAATGTGTCAAAAAACACTGTGTAATCAAAGAGGTACATTGATGCGAACCTCTACGGCACCGGAAATAAATATCGTCTGTTTCGTGAAATCGTGGGAGTAACTGAGGGAGGCCTCCCTATTAAGCCGTTCCTCGCACTGGAGAGGTCGGTAAGAAGCACCAGAGACGGCGTTTTCCGGCGGCGGAACAAGTCCTGCTGCGGGAAACACCGGAGACGGTGTTTTATGAGCTTAACGAGGCCAAATCCTGCTGCAGGAAAGAGAAAAGGATGGGAAAGGGGTATCCGGCGCCGGTTGAGAAAGAAGAAGGCGTAGGGGAGGCCAAATCCAGCGGCGATCGGCGAGAAGGAGGGGCGACACCGATCGGGAAGAAACCCTAGGCTGGCACGCGAGGGGAGAGGCGGGTCGGGCTGGGCTGTACATAGCGTATAGGAAGAGAAGAAAAAAAAGAGTTGAATGGTTTTAGACTTGTTTAATGGTGTGCCCATAGCTGTTATTGGTGTGCCCGTAACACCACTCATAAGCAAAGTATGGTATGAGCATATCTGGATATTGGATTATTTTTAGTAGCAGTTTTTCTCAATCTGGAGCATTAATAAATCATAGTACTGTTTGCATACAACTTTGGAGTTAAATTTCATTCAATGATCATGGAAATGTTATATTGATTTTTTTGTTGTGTTGTTTGAAAATTGCATTTGGTTTGATTCGGAAGGTGTCTATGGCCGTTTCAGGCTTCGTTTGGCACGGTGGTGGTGGTTGTGAACGTGGTGGTCATGAACCGTTGTTCGTGAACGCCCGACCTCGCATAAAAAAATTCATGCATTTTATGCTGAAAAGAAGTTTATTTTATTGATAGCCAAACATTCATTCTATTATAATGACATTTTTGATCAAACTCACCAGAGAAAATAAGCCGCGCCAAACGTAGCCTCAGTGATTTTCAACAAAATTGAATAGTGAGTAGATTTTTGTGTAGTCTGATGTTGGGAAGGAAGCTTCTCCTCATGTATGTTGGATGCCAAATCATTATTAGTATTTCCCAGGGGTAAGTGACATCCTAGTACTTCTGCTAGCGTTCAACAATCTTGGCAAGAAGCTATGCTTTTTTGTCCTTGTTTACCTCTTCTTCACCCGAGCTGTTGCAAAATTGTGTAGCTAGTCCTATGTACTTGCATGTAGGCTCTAAGCATTTGAGGGGCGATCGTAGGAAATTATACTAGTAAACACAGTGGTTTTCTTCATTTGGAATTTTCTTGACAAATATTTGGTCCAAAATTTACTTCAGGGGATCTGGACGTTCACGTCTGTTAACGTTTGACCACACCTGCACGACTATATATTAGAAAAAATAGAACCACATCTACCCAAATACTGCATGCTTTCTATAACATCATTCACAACCATGACCGCCCTCCCAAACAGGGCCATTATCTGTAGAATTCAATACAGTAGGAAATCAGATTATGGGTATTCTGCATTCACAACCATCGCCACCTTCTCCTATTTTGATCTTTCTTCTTTGCTTGTGCATCTGTGCAGGTTCATCTCTCAAAGCGCATTAGAGATGGGTGATGCTAATGAGAGTGACAGGAACATTGAGATCTGGAAGATTAAGAAACTCATCAAGGCTCTAGAAGCTGCTAGAGGTAATGGAACGAGCATGATCTCCCTGATCATGCCACCCCGCGATCAGATCTCTCGTGTGGCCAAGATGTTGGGCGACGAGTATGGAACTGCTTCGAATATTAAGAGCAGAGTTAATCGGCAATCCGTGCTGGGAGCCATCACTTCTGCTCAACAAAGACTCAAGCTTTACAACAAGCTTCCTCCCAACGGGCTTGTTTTATATACCGGGACCATCGTCACCGATGATGGGAAAGAGAAAAAAGTGACCATTGATTTCGAGCCATTTAAACCCATAAACGCGTCGCTCTACTTATGCGACAACAAGTTCCACACGGAGGCGCTCAACGAACTCCTCGAGTCCGATGAGAAGTTCGGTTTCATCATCATGGATGGTAATGGCACGCTGTTTGGCACTCTAAGTGGTAATAACCGTGAGGTGCTTCATAAGTTCACGGTCGACCTCCCGAAGAAGCACGGAAGAGGAGGGCAGTCGGCGTTGAGATTTGCCCGCCTTCGGATGGAAAAGCGCCACAATTATGTTCGGAAGACTGCGGAGCTCGCAACACAGTTCTACATCAACCCATCTACGAGTCAGCCGAATGTTGCAGGGTTGATCTTGGCTGGATCCGCCGATTTCAAAACTGAACTGAGTCAATCCGACATGTTTGATCCCCGTCTACAGGCGAAAATAATCAATGTGGTCGATGTCTCTTATGGCGGTGAGAATGGTTTTCATCAAGCGATCGAGCTGTCGTCGGAGATCCTGGCGAACGTAAAGTTCATACAGGAGAAGAAGTTGATCGGAAAGTACTTTGAGGAAATTAGCCAGGACACCGGAAAATATGTTTTCGGCATTGACGATCTGCTGAAAGCTCTCGACATGGGCGCCGTCGAGACCTTGATCGTGTGGGAGAATTTGGATGTCAACCGATACGTTCTCAAGAACTGCACGACCGGGGAGATCATCGTCAAGCATCTGAACAAAGATCAGGAGGCGGATCAGAGCGTCTTCCGGGACGGGGAAACAGCCGCGGAGCTCGAGGTGCAGGACAAGCAGTCCCTACTGGAGTGGCTGGCCAATGAGTATAAGCATTTCGGCTGCTCGCTGGAGTTCGTCACGAACAAATCGCAGGAGGGGTCTCAGTTCTGCAGGGGCTTTGGGGGCATCGGCGGCATTCTTCGCTACCAGCTCGACATGAGATCGTTCGACGAGCTCTCCGACGACGAAGTTTACGGAGATTCTGATTAGCAATCAATCAACAATGTCCCGGAGCGGGGTCCGGGAGGCGCCGGGGCTGGCCCTTCTCGAGACTCGGGCGCTCCGGCGAGCGTCACACACGCCACATCAGAATACTCAAGAATGGTTTGTCGAATCTCTCTTTCTTTTTTCTGAAAAGGCGCCTTCAGGATTATGATGTTCGATATTTGTTTCAGGATTCGACGAGCTGTTGCATTCTGGAACCATCTGGAAGGATTGGTGGTCTCGGCATGGGGGAAAAAAACACATTCTGATCAAAAGCCTGTTGCTACGAAGTATCCAAGAACTTAATTATGGATTTAATCCTTAAGCTTGCTTTATCTATTTCTAAGTTATATGAGTTTGGTGTGCTAAGAACTTAAAAAATCTGGATTATAGTAATCCGTAAGATTGCTTTTATCTATTGGTAAGTTTGTATGTGATTGGTGTTTGGAAAAACTTTCATAAACGTTTTGCTGGAACATGATTTGCTTGTTAAGGTATGAATCTGGTTTGGAAGAACTGCATGAAATGTGTTTCCTCTATCATATGCTTATTGATTCTCATTATTCAGTATGGATTGCTAGATTGATTGGCAGGCTCTCAAGTCTTTAGGATCTGTTAAAATCATATTTGGTTGGATTTTAGTACAGTCATAATTATTTAATTCAATTTGAGAAAAATGGTTGAATTTTAAGTTTATTATTATTAATTTTTCTATTATAATTTCATTCAATTTGTTTTTCCTAACGGTATGGTTGAATCTTTAAGTTGCTGAGGTTTCTAAGTCAATGTCAAATTAGTCATTTAAGTTTTAGCCGAGTCAAAAAAGTTCTTAAACTTCTCATTCAATCTGTTTTTCAAATATTTTTTTATTTGATTTCATATGTTTTTTTTCAACTTATTTTGCTCTTCTATTCCATATATTTATTTAAAATTTTAATTTATTTAAATATTCAATTTTTTTGTATGTTGTATGATATATATACCATATTAAAAAACAGAAACATCTCCTTCCTGCAGACATTTGTAATGCCAATTTAAACCCCCTTTTTTTTAATGATTATATACATTTTATCAAAAAAATTAGAGTAATACCTGTATAAGTAATTTATTTAATCCCGCTCCAATTTGAAAAGATATAAATAATACTTCTTTCCCTTAAATAATTAAATAACTGTAGATCGTGAATATTGAATATACATTCACACTTTGAAAGAAGTACCCTCCCTAAAGCTTAAACGCCTCTACTACTCCCACTCTCTCAATCTTTAGTGCGCTTAACGATGAGTGCTGTGCACCCGAGATTAGGCAAGCACAGTAGGGTACTGTCACGACTGCACGAAGACCCCCCTTACACTATCATTTGTGTGTGTGTATATATATATATCAATAATATTTTGTTTAGAAATTAAAAGTTTTAGGAACTAAATATAGACAATGATTAATAAATAAAAGATAGCTTCAGCACCTCATCCGATATGACAATTTTTCGTCCGAATTCATGCCTGTCATAAATATAAAAATTATTAATTCGGTAGGAATAACACCCACAGCTAAACAGCCTAAACTACAATTACGATTTCTTTAATACAAACTTCTAAAGGGATATACAACATATAACATTGGATTGATTGAACCACCGGTCCGTGGAGAAAAAAAAAACCCTAACTTAAAAAAAGGCAACATTGCAGCGAAAGAAATGAACTCATCCGAACACGAATTTACACATCGAACAAAAGAATCTCGCCTCCGAACATCCTGAAATTTACATGAGTGGAACATATGCTCCTCCATGGCCTCTCCTCAATATAAGCGGACCAGCATTATCCGGCACCTTGTCGAGCACCTTCGCACAGTTCTTAATCACATCTTCAAAACCCGTGGCCGAGGTCGCCAGCTGGACCCGTAATCGGAAATCCCTCGTCCTCCTCAGCAAGATTCTGAATGATCTCCCCAGGTGCTTAACCCACTCGGAGGGCAACCCCCCGGGCGAAAGCCACACGGAAAAGTGAGTTTGGTCGACCCGCGCCACCACCTCCGACCGGTAAAACCTCGCTAGCTCGAGAAGCATTGACGGTTGAAGGGGAAGGACGAGCACGAATTCCGCCACAAACTCCTCGATCCAATCCGGCCTCAGCATTTGGTTCCACAGAACAGGCGCCCACTCGCTTGGCTGGTTAAGACCATACGCTTCGGCGACGATGAGGGCTTCCTGGAAGCGGGATTGCTCCACAAGAACCCGTCGCGCATTTGTTTCCGACAGCTCGATCCATGTGAGGTCGGGAATGCGAATCTGCAAGGAGAGGAGGACGGCTCGGGCGCATGCATACCGAGTTTTGTGCCCCGCATCAATGGTGGAATAAACTTCCGCAGCCTCGATTAGGTGGCGCATGGCTTCCAGGAGTTCTTCGGTCTGGCGGTCTCTCTCCCGATCGGAGAGCCACCAGTGCATGTGCTGCAGAGAACGGGACTCGAGTATGGATGCAGATTCATGCTTCATGTCAAAGTGACTATACGCCTGCAACATAAAGTAACCTCAGAATCTGTTTGAATTTTTAGCTGGTCTCCCAAATGCTTAAAGCTCAGAAATAGAAAAAAAGGCTTTTTTCCTGCACATTTTTATCATAGTCAGATACCTCAAATGGTGGGAAGGTTCAACCAAAATGAAAGCAGGTTGACTAAGTGAAGATCAAATTACAATTTTGTCCTTTCCCACATGTGATATAAGTGAATTGATGAGGGGAAAAATGTAATTTGAACCCCATTCGGCCAATGATAACGATGCAAGTCATAATTTCAAAAGATAAAATTAGTAAAATCTAGTAAAATAGAACTGCAGACACGCCGGTAATATCAGGCTAACTATACCGTAAAGTGCGGGTGTGGATGCCCGCACACATATCAAAGCGCTTTGAGATGTGTCCGCTTTGAGATGTGTGCGGGCATCCACACGGACCGTTGGATGCCCGCACTTTACGTAAAGTGCACCCCGCACTTTACTCTCCCTTTACCCTTGAGCTCAAGGAGATAAGTGATGCAGAAGCATTAGCGTCCGTAGTATCATTCGTTTAGTCTATGTTAATGTTTATGCCCTTTTTGCCTATTAGGGCCATTTACCGGGACCTCCCCTCTATCTTTGCATAATTGTAGGGACCCTTCCCTTCTATCTTTCAAAATTACCAACTCTCTCTAACCTTATATTGTTAACATGCATGCACAAAAAAAAAACCACTCTTGAGGGACCTCCAAAGAGTTTGTTTAATACATGCATGTTAAATGGGAGAATTTAGTAATTTTGAAAGATAGAGGAGAGGCCCACGTAATTATGCAAAGTTTGAGGGGAGTTTTTCGTAATCATTCCTTTGTAATTACACGGCATTACTTCAGAAAGTATGGGTATTTTTGTACTTCTATTTTCCACTCATCTCTCTCTCTCTCTCTCTCTCTCTCTCTCTACACACACACACACACACACACACACACACACACACACACACTCCATGATTTAGCAGAGGCAAACTCTAATACACAGGGCTCATTGAGAAAAACAGCCTCATCGTGATTTCCCTGCTAGTTCTCCCGTGAACAGTTCACATCCTAGACATAATCTTATTACTGGATTTATTCTTTTTTAGTATTGTTGTTGTTAGAAAATACCATGTAAAGACCCATGATTTTGTACTTCTATTTTCCACTCATCTCTCTCTCTCTCTCTCTCTCTCTCTCTCTCTCTCTCTCTCTCTACACACACACACACACACACACACACACACACACACACACACACACACACACACACACACACACACACACACACACACACACACACACACACACACACACACACACACACACACACACATGAAGGCTCCTCTTCATGTATTGGTGAATGAAGGAAGCTCCATGATTTAGCAGAGGCAAACTCTAATACACAGGGCTCATTGAGAAAAACAGCCTCATCGTGATTTCCCTGCTAGTTCTCCCGTGAACAGTTCACATCCTAGACATAATCTTATTACTGGATTTATTCTTTTTTAGTATTGTTGTTGTTAGAAAATACCATGTAAAGACCCATGATTTTGTACTTCTATTTTCCACTCATCTCTCTCTCTCTCTCTCTCTCTCTCTCTCTCTCTCTCTCTCTCTACACACACACACACACACACACACACACACACACACACACACACACACACACACACACACATGAAGGCTCCTCTTCATGTATTGGTGAATGAAGGAAGCTCCATGATTTAGCAGAGGCAAACTCTAATACACAGGGCTCATTGAGAAAAACAGCCTCATCGTGATTTCCCTGCTAGTTCTCCCGTGAACAGTTCACATCCTAGACATAATCTTATTACTGGATTTATTCTTTTTTAGTATTGTTGTTGTTAGAAAAGACCATGTAAAGACACACACACACACACACACACACACACACACACACACACACACACACACACACACACACACACACACACACACACACACACACACACACACACACACACACACACACACACACACACACACACACACACACACACACACACACACACACACACACACACACACACACACATGAAGGCTCCTCTTCATGTATTGGTGAATGAAGGAAGCTCCATGATTTAGCAGAGGCAAACTCTAATACACAGGGCTCATTGAGAAAAACAGCCTCATCGTGATTTCCCTGCTAGTTCTCCCGTGAACAGTTCACATCCTAGACATAATCTTATTACTGGATTTATTCTTTTTTAGTATTGTTGTTGTTAGAAAAGACCATGTAAAGACCCATGATTGTGGCCCATTTAGTCTCTTATTTTTATACATTAGTCCCACACCTTGTATAGGAGACTCTTCTCTCTTTCTCCCTCCTATATATATGTATTCAATATACATTGTATTTCATCATTTGAAGAAGTATATACAAGGTCCAGTTTTTCTCTACATGGTATCAGAGCCAACCGGTCCTAAAAAATTGCACGCATCCCGTGCGGTTTCGTGAGACCGGCCCCCTCCCGTGGGGTCTCAATTTCGTGAGACCGCCTCCCGTACTGCCTCCTTCTGGAGTTGATTCTCTTCCTCCTCCTTTTATACTCCTCTCTCTCTCTGACAGCCGGGTCCTACAGCTGGTCAGTTGTTCATACCGCAGTTCAGACCGCTGTCTGCCGCTCAGATCGCAGCCCGCGAGCTCTCCAGGCCGCAGTTCAAACCGCCGCCGCGAGCTCTCCAGTCCGCAGTTCAAACCGCCGCCGCGAGCTCCCCAGACCGCTCTCTCCCGGTCTTCTCGCCGCGGTCTCCCCTTGCTCGCGCGATCTTGCAGTCTCCTCTTTGCTTGCACGGTCTCGCCGCGGTCTTCCCTTGCTCGCGCGATCTTGCTAGCCGCTGCTCCTGCTCGCGCGGTCTCACCGCGGTCTCCCCTTGCTCACGCGATCTTGCCGTCTCCCCTTGCTCGCGCGGTCCCGTCGCGGTATTACCTTGCTCGCGTGGTCTCGTTGCGATCTTGCCGACCTCTCTAGTCATGCGGTCTTGACGACTCCTGCTCCTGTTCGTGCGACCTGTGTCTGTCCGCCTTTCCTGCTTTGCCGCTGCGACCTTGCCCCTTCTCTAGTCGCCGCTTGCCGCTGAGCCTGCTCTAGCCGCTCTAACCGCTGTGACTCCATGGGGTCCTCGATTGATTCTTCAGAGCAGCCCGCGTCCTCTCCTACAGTCCGCTTGGTTCCTGCTCCTGAGGTGTGTGATGAGTTGAGGATCACCACCATCTCCCTTATTGGGAAGAAGAACTTTGTTGAATGGGTGCATTCTGTCATAAGGGTACTTCAGTCTAAGGGACTTCTGCATCATTTCACTAAGGATCCTCCTTCTGCACCTGCGGATGACTGGCTACGTGACGATGGCCGTGCTCAGACTTGGCTTCTCAACTCCCTTGATGGCGAACCTTACCGCATGACCATGTATCACGAGACGACCAAGGCGATGTGGGACGAGCTCCATTCCCTATACTCCGGCAAGGACAGTCTCCAACACCTATATGATATCATCACAGATCTTCAGACTCTTGACACTGGCGGTGCTGTCGACTTAACCTCATTTGTTGCTCAGGCTAAGACACTGGCTGAAGCCTGGATCCGACATCAGTCCCCTACTACGGATCTCCCTGCCCATCATGCTCAGAAGGAAGCAGTCTGTATTGCCATGATGATGGCTCGTGTCCCGCCTCATCTTCAGAGCATTTGGGCTCAGATCCTCTCGTCTGCTGCTATTCCCTCACTCTCTGATGTGTGCTCCATGCCGCTAAAGGTATCAACGCCTCCTGATACTACTGGACCACCCTCACCGGCCCTCCTTCACCAATCTTCTGCATCATTACTACATCTCCCTCCTTCTCGTGGAGGACGTCCAGGCTCTCGGGGAAGGGGTCGCGGTGGCCGACCACGTCCTAAGTGTTCCTTGTGCGGTAGGGATGGACACCTTGAGGCGACCTGCTACCGCAAACATGGTCTTCCTCCTCGTCCGGCTGCTTCTGTTACTGCCGACAATCCTTCTGCCACTCGTGCTGATCTTGAAGAAGTCCGCCTCCAGCTCCAGCAACTCCACGACATGCTCAGCCGCCCGCTTGCCTCTGTTGACTCCATCTCCAATGAAGGTATCACTTGTCTCTCCACTAGTCCGCGCTGGATAGTGGATTCAGGTGCTACTCACCATATCACCTCGTTGAAGCACATCAATACTTGGATTCTCCGCATCCTAAGTGTATCACAGTGGCCAATGGCGACACCGTTCCTGTCTCCGGCTCTGCTAATATCCTCCTCAATTCCTCTCTCTCTCCGCTCGGCTCTTCATGTCCTGGGCTCCCTGTTTAATTTACTTTCTGTCAGTCGCCACACTACCGATTTGAATTGCTCTGTCACATTCACCTCTTCTTCTTTTCTGATGCAGGATCGACGGACGCAGAGTATCATTGGGGACGACTGCAAAATGAGCTCTACCTTCTTGATGTTTCTCCTACCATCCTCTCCTCAGTCTTCTCCGTTAATTGACATCGGCGTCTTGGACATGCTCCTCTTCCAGTCCTCCAGAAGGCTCTTCCAAAGATCTCTCTTCCTGCTTTTAATTGTGATTCATGTATTTTTGGCAAACAACACTGTTCTTCTTTTCCTCGTCATTGTACTCGGAGCTCTGCTCCTTTTGTTTTAGTACATTCTAATGTTTGGGGCCCATACAAAATTACTAGTGTGTCTGATTATCGTTATTTTATCACTTTTATTGATGATTATTCTTGAACGACATGGTTGTACTTACTTCGTGATCGCTCCGAGCTTCCCCGTGTGTTTCGGGCGTTTGTTCTTGAGACTCGCACATAGTTTTCCCAACTAATAAAAACTCTCCGGACGGATAATGCTCGCGAATACACTAGCCATGAATTTGCTAACCTCTGCTCTGAATTTGGCATTATTCATCAGACGTCGTGTGCATATACCCCCCAACAAAACGGCGTTGCAGAACGCAAAAATAGACATCTTCTCGATGTTGCTCGCTCCCTCATGATTCAAATGCAGGTACTCAAGGCTTATTGGAACTTTGCGCTTTCGACGACATGCTATCTCATTAACCATCTCCCTTCCTCCGACCTTCAAAATGCTACTCCGTTTAGTCTCCTCTTCCCCTCTACTCCGCCATTCTCTCTCACCCCTCGCATATTTGGTTGTACTTGCTACGTTCACTCACTTGGTCCGTCCACGGACAAGTTGGAGCCTCGGGCAGCCAAACACATGTTCGTCGGTTACTCCCGTACTCAGAAAGAGTATGCCTGCTACTCTCCTACTACCTGCAAGGTGACGGTTTCTGTTGATGTTACCTTCCGGGAAGATCAACCGTTCTTCTCCGCCCCAAACCACCCTCTTCCACCACAATCCTTACCCAGACCTGTCATCCCAGTTACCTCTCCACCACCTCTCCTCCCTGACCCGACTTCCATTCCCAACAAGCCTCCTCTTCTCCGTGTCTACACTCGTCGCCCTCCTCGCTCCGCCGCCCCAATGCAGTCGGCTTCGACCTCTGACACTCTGCGACCCGCTGATCCGGCACCGGCCTCCACCTCTCATCCCATGACAGACTATGTATCTTTACATCGCCTGTCCCCGCCACTTCGCACCTTTGCTACCTCTTTATCCTCTATTTTTGTCCCTAACTCTGTGCAGGAGGCTCTCCAACATCCGGGATGACGACCAGCCATGGACGACGAAATGACAACACTCTGGGCTAACCAGACATGGGATCTGGTTCCTCTCCCTCCAGGCCAGACTACTGTTGGTTGCAAATGAGTCCTTGTCATCAAGCATGCTCCTGATGGGATAATTGACCGTCTTAAAGCCCGACTGGTGGCCCGTGGCTTTACTCAACAACAAGGTCTCGATTATGAGGAAACGTTCTTTCCAGTGGCCAAGCTCAACACAGTTCGTGTCCTCTCCGTGGCTGTGCATCGCCAATGGTCATTACATCAGCTGGATATCAAAAATGCTTTTCTAAATGGTGACCTACAAGAAACCGTCTACATGCATAAGAAGTTCATTTATGGTCTCAAACAATCCCCTCGGGCATGGTTTGATAAGTTCAGTAAGGCTGTTCGGGAGGTTGGCTTTACTCAGAGCTCGACAGACTTCTCTCTGTTCACCGAACATCGAACTACGGAACGGTTCTTCTTTTTGTGTATGTCGATGACATCCTAATCACAGGAGATGATACAAAGGGAATACATGCGGTCAAACAACATCTTCGTTCCGTTTTACAAACCAAAGATCTGGGGAACCTTCGATACTTCCTTGGTCTGGAGATCGCAAGACGTCCTGATGGACTTGTCATCTCTCAACGGAAGTACTTGCCTCGACCTTCTTCAAGATGCTGGCTATTCTGGATGCAAGCCGATCAACACCCCAATGAATGTCAATCACAAGCTGTGTGCACATGCTTCTGATGCAGATCTTCTTCTTCCAAATCCAGAATACTATTGACGACTCGTTGGAAAACTTATCTACCTAACGGTCACGAGACCAGATAATCCTTTGCAGTTGGGGTGGTCAGCGGATTTATGCATTCTCCTTGGATATCTTATCTACAGGCCGTCGAGCGCATCCTGAGATATCTAAAAACAACCCCTGGTCAAGGGATGGTATACAAAACCTCTTCTACTCCAACATTGGTTGCGTATCAGATGCAGATTATACTAGTTCCCTGGACAATCGGCGGTCTACCAGTGGTTTTCTTACCTACTTTGGAGGTCACCTTGTGACCTCGCGCAGTAAGAAACAAGCTGCGGTTGTTCGATCATCAGCTGAAGCTGAATACCGGTCGATGACGTCAGTTGTCTTGGAGCTTGCATGGCTTGAAAGTCTCCTCGCTGATCTAGGAGTAAAACTTCCCTCACCAGCTACCTTACTATGTGACAATCAAGCTGCTATACACATAGCTAAGAATCCAGTCTTCCACGAAAGAACGAAACACATTGAAGTGGACTGTCATTTCATTACGGAAAAAGTTCAAATGAAGAAGCTAGAATTGAAGCATGTTCCGGGCACTGACCAAGTTGCTGATCTTCTCACTAAAGCCCTACCGAGTACCATATTTTACCAGTTCCCGTCTAAGGTAGGTGCCTACGACTTGTACGCTCCAGCTTGCGGGGGAGTGTTAGAAAAGACCATGTAAATGCCCATGATTGTGGCCCATTTAGGCTCTTATTTTTATACATTAGTCCCACACCTTGTATATGAGACTCTTCTCTCTTTCTCCCTCCTATATATATATTCATACATTGTATTTCATCATTTGAAGAAGTATATACAAGTTCCAGTTTTTCTCTACAGTTGTATACACTACTCTATTATATATAGATGAGTGACCCACCTTTTATCGAATTAACGAATTTCATTCTCAATATGGTATCAGGGCCGAAATATGGTTTCGTTCATACGCCTTCGCCCGTCTGCCTACTACCGCCGATTCCTCGTTTCATGCGCCGATTCGATCGTCCACGCAACTCAACACCCCCGTAATCTCCCTTCTAGTCGACGCAGAGCCTCCTCCAATGCGAAGACCATCCTTCGGCCTGTTCCCGCCTGGTGCTTCGATCTTAGCGACATCGATCGATCAGAATGGGGCGCTGAGCCCATTCCGACCATTGGATCCACTCAAGTTTTCTTCCACAACTTCGTATCTCTCCTCTCTATGTCATACTAAAGGGATTCTAGAATTTCATTGTTGGATCTTCCTAAATTTCAGATCTAGTTTTTTGAGATTTTCCATTCTTGCTTGAGAAAAATGCCTCTTCAACTCAACTGGCTCTTCTATGACCCTCAAACCTTCAGAATGATGTGTTCTCAGGACTTGGCTGGTCTTAATGAGAGGTTTATCATTCTCTTCGAGCTCTGGTGATTCACATACCTATTTTCGGCGACTGTTCAGTGGGTATGATTTGATTTAATCCCAAGTTCATGTTGTCCCCCATAGTTATTAGATATAACAGATGTTGTTGATTCTAGAGACCGATCGACTCCCACTGGATTTACCTGGGTTAGTCATGATCATAATGTTCCTCAGATTACGACTGTTCGCCCTGACAATATGAATTACTTGTCTTGGTCGAGATCCATTACTTTGGCACTTAAGAGCCGGAAGATTTGACTATGTAAATGAGAGCATAAGAGAACCTGTACAAGATACTGCTACTTGGGGGCAATGAGAATCTGAGAACTAGTCACATCCTGACTTATAAACTCTATGTATGAGTCGATAGCTTGCAGCTTCTTGTTTCTTGACACTGCCGTGAACGCTCCGGAGAGCGTAAAATGAGCAAACAAACTTGAAATTGATTGTGGATCGTTTCAATGGATGCGCATTGGCAAGATGGTCGTGTCGAGCCCATCCGAGATAAATTCCGAGATTCCTAGAGGAATCTATGAGCGTTTGAATGTAAAGGTGAGTGCGTTTCCTAAATATCTATATCTAATATTTATTATTATAAATAGTAGTTAACTTTTAGGTTTAGAATCTGATTCCTCCCTCGGCCGCAAAACTCACGCCCAGCTCGCGTGCCTCCTCTAGCCGACGGAAACGAGTCCTCCTTCAACACTGAGCTCTCACTCCGGCGGCCTCCTCCTCCAAGACCGGCACTCCATCTTCTCCATTTATGGCAAGGTTCCGACAACGACTTCTCCCTCTAACGTCTCCTCCAGAACCTGCCGGCGCCGCCTCCCTCTCTCATTTTCGGCGAGATGTCCAACAAAACCGCCACCTCCCTTCTCCAGTTCCTGATTTTCTAGCGGCAAGCTTCAAACCGCAGCTCATCTGCAGCAACCTGACGCCTCCTCTTCAGATTTCGGTGGCACACCTCCAGATCCGGCGAACTCTTCTCCAAAACTGAAATGGCAGCAACTCCCCTCTTACTCCGGCGAGCCAAGGCCGACAACCTCCAGATCCAAGCCTTCCTTCCTCCGACGAAATCTGAGCTCCTACAATGATTCATCCACCTGTAGCTTCTCTCTCCAGATCTGAGATATTCTTAACTCTATCTCCAGTTTGACCACAACAACTTGAGCTTCTCTCCTCTCTACCAAGCAGTCCTACCCGAGAAGCACCTCCATTTCATTCTCCGGTTGCAAAAACCTTGAAATGGATGTAGATCCTGAATTGCATACTAATAAACTTTGAGAAGGTGAAAGAGGAACTTGATGAGCAATGAAATGGTCACACCATGACAGTTCTTTTAAAGAGTAGATCACATATTATTTGGATAGCACCAAGTGGTAGATGAGATGGAGTTCAACAAACATGAGGATGGTTTCCTGCTCCTAATGATGCATCTTCAATGGAGAATGTTAGAAGATTGGTCTTGAGGTTGTTGAGGACCATTTTGCTTTAGAAGCAGAGCTATAGGGAGAAAGTCCTCGTTCAATTGAAGACATCCAGAACAAAGAATTAAGCGAAGAACATTGAGGTGTTCCTTGTCACAAGTCACAAACATATTGTTCATCGGGATAATCAAATTCAGACTCTGACTTCAAGAGATCGAACACCAATTTCAACGAGATCCGACAATAAACAGAAGCAACGCGCAAATGCCGCACACGCGGCTATTGGGTAGCATGCACGGATCCCCGGTGCGTTCTTCCTCGATTCCTCCCTCCGCATAAATCTTAGGTTTTCAATTGTAGAAACCTTCTCGCAAAGACCTCGTTTTTCCGGCGACCCGCGGACACACGAGCATAGTCATGCTCGGCGTGGCCGCGGATAATTTTGAATGGGTCCTTGCGACCCCTCTCCGCGAGTCTCGGGGTGCGACGCGGCGATAAATAAATATCAATGCGCGTGCGGTCGAAAAAATGACGATCGCGCGATGAAAAATAATATTGATGCGCGCCCGGTCGAAACAATGACAAACGCGTGACGACAAATAATATTGATGTGTGTGCGGTCGAAACAACGACGATCGCTCGGCGACAAATAATATTGATGCGCGCGCGGTCGAAACAACGACGATCGCGCAGCGACAAATAATATTGATGCGCGCACTGTCGAAATAATGAAGATCCCGCGACGGTAAATAATATTGATGGGCACGATCCAATATTGACGGTCACACGTCAATAAATGATAACGATGCGCGCGATCAAAATATCGAAAAATAATATTAAATTGTGCGGTGAGATCGATGGTAAATTTCGTGATGAAACCCGCGGTGATCGTGTGATAGAAATAAACAGCGGAGCTTGCAGCGAAGAATTTTGACGATGATGGAAATAAGCAGTGGAGCTTGCAGCGACGACTTACGATGATGATGAAATCGTGTAATGGTGGTAATCGTGAAGCTTGGGCAGAGACCTTCGACGGTGAAGATTCCAAGCCCGTGAAATGCTTAGTCGACTTAGGGTAGAATAACTGAACCGACGCCGTTAGCATCACCTACTTCATGATAATGAATTAACGACTTGATATTGTTAAATCATGGACGCGCCGCCAACCATATGAGGTGGCTAACCCAAATCCTATTCTAAGCCTGGGAAGTGATTAAGATCCCTAATCTGAGGCGTTTATTGTTGGTATTCCAAGGTGATCTCAAAGCAATCAAACAGTTAGTCTCACTGCCAACGCGATATGAGCCTATAGGGTCGCACATAAGAGCGTTTGGAAAAATTGGAGGAAGGATTGTGTTGACCTTACGCATATTGGATATGAGTGAAGGACCAATCCTATGACTCGTTGGAGTTAGGTCGAGTCGGCTAAATGTTCCACAGATATTATGAATATTGTATGAAGCATGTTGACATGTATTCAAGACCACATTGCATGTATCGTAGAGAACATCACGACGATATGACCGACTGTCAACCTTTGATGTATCGTTGAAGTGCTGTGCACTATCGTCGTGATTGTCACGACGATATTTTAGTCTTCACGACGATATCGTCGAGATCGTCTCGACGATATAGAGCTTCACAACGATATCATTGAGATCGTCTCGACGATATAGATCTTCACGACGATATCGTCGAGATCGTCTCGACGATATAAATCTTCACAACGATATCGTCGAGATCGTCTCGACGATGTTTAGTGATCACGACGATACTTACTGAATACTCCTATTAAAGACTCGGGTCTGTGGATATCTAATTTTATGCCCTGGGTATAAATCAGGAAGCGATTAGGTTTTCCCAGAGCCATCATCTTTTCGAGATTGAGGCAGAACCGTTCCGCAAGACTTCCGCGAGATCCCGTCCGGCCGTCGCCGTCTCTCCCTTGGATGGATCTAGCAATCCGTGGGAGACGCTGATGGCACTCATTTTCCGACCCAGATATTGTTGGACAAGATCTTGGGTTCTCTTTCGCTCGTGTGAACTGCTGTATAGGCGCAGATCTACTTTCTGTGCTTGGAACTCAGCCACTATTTTTATGCCTATTCATGGATCAGATTTTGGAGCACCTTGGTTGAGTATTAACTCAATCTCTCTCAGGTATATTGCAATGTGTTGCGTTATTTATTTCTTGATTCATGAAATTGCAAGATCCGGAACTGTTTAAGGTTATTCTTGTTTATTTATTCCGCTGCGCACATATGATGTGTTGTTCCACTCATGTTTAGAGAAAAGCCAACAATGGTATCAGAGCCAGGTTAGCGATCTAGTGCGTGCAAATCAGGAAATTTAGACGTGTTCTAAATGCCCAGATTTCTTCCTGGAACATCATTTTGATGTATTTTAGAAAGGTCTGGTGGTGTTTTTCAAAAATTTAGTTGGGGCTTTGCCCCGCACCCTTGAGGGGTGCTGCCCCTTGACCCCGCTCGCTGATCGGTCAGTGAGACCACCGCCAGGGGCCCCCTTGGACCCCGTTACGGGCTCTGCCCCAAAGACCCCGCCAGGAACGCCTGTGATTGCATTGCGATTTTCATGTTTCAGAAATTGTTTCTCCTTTGGAGTAACCGTCCCTCGGAATGGTTTGTGAAATCAAATGTCTTAGATTTTGAATCTGACATTGAGAGACGAGTGTCTATTGCATAAGTGGAGTTTTTTTTCATGTGTCTAATGCATGTAAATCTGGAGATTTAGAAGGATTCTAAATGTTCAGATTTAGCCCTTTTATCAAAGTGTAAATTTTATTTTGTGCACATCTGGGATGTATTTGGATTATGAATGTTGTAATTTTATATTTTGTTAATGTGCACAATGATTAAATGTTAATCAATTATCATAAAATTTCTTATCCAATATTAAGTATACGGATGCCTTCCTATGAATGACACTCTTCCTGCCTCGATCGATGAAGTGTAAGCTTGTCAAAGCAATGCGCATTAATCTATCTTGGTAAGGGTGTGAACGGATAATTGTGATATCTCACTGTCGACATCGGGTCCAACTTTAACTAGGTGACCTCAAAGGTTGAGTGCCTAGAGGCATAGAGTTGACATGCACCATATGATGGATGCAAATAATGAGTTATTTACGAACCATACAAGAGTTGCATACTTGCATGGTGACGCAATTGACAAAAGTTGCCTACCTAAATAGCCACATTATGGGTGATCAACCAAAGCTGACTTATGATGGAGTGAAATGCGGATCTTGTCCACTAGAGAGCAGCTCGCATAAACTCTCTGAATTGATATTAGGGGTTATCAATTTGAATAAAATAGTGAGAGCTTTTAATAAAAGTCCTTATTAAAATAAAATGTGTTTTAAAATATAGTACTAAAATTTATTTTGCATAATTCTTGTAAAACATCCATGGCAACTGGTGGATCTCACTTCACCTTGTCCCTGAGAGCCGTCCTTGAGAAAGACAAGCTCAACGAAATTGTTGTTGAGAGAAAATTGAATAATGCTATTGAACCGGGCTTATTACATATATATAGATATCATCTAACACTCCCCCTCAAGTTGGGTCGTGGGAACTTTCCAGACCTAACTTGTTACATATGAAATTCATTCTGACTCCGGTAACTCCTTTCGTGAGAATATCAGCAACTTGGTCCCCAGTCTTCACATGGCTCAAGGAAATAAGGCCTTCTTCATACTTCTCTCGTACGAAATGACAGTCAACCTCGATGTGTTTTGTGCGTTCATGAAACACAGTATTGGTTGCTATCTGTATTGCAGCTTGATTATCACACCATAACGGAGTTGGGTCATGAACAGGGTATCCGATTTCGCAAAGAGTCTGTCTGATCCACATGATCTCAGCAACAATGTGCAACATAGCCCGATACTCTGCCTCGGCACTGGATCTGGCGACAGTGGTCTGTTTCTTGCTCTTCCAGGAGACAAGGTTTCCTCCCATAAATATAGTAAATCCTGTGGTGGACTTCCGAGTGGCTAAACAACCTGCCCAGTCGGAGTCACAGTAAGCCTCTATATTGGAATGACCACGATTCTTGTATGATATTCCTAGACCAGGATCCTTCTTTATGTACCTAACAATGCGGAGAACAGAGTCCCATTGAGAGATAGTTGGGGTGGCCATGAACTGACTGACCTTACTCACAGCACAGGCAATATCTGGGCGAGTCATAGTAAGGTAGTTAAGTCTTCCAACTATTCACCGATACTTCTCTGGCGAATCAAAAGATTTGCTCTCGGCATGAAGACCCTTTTCTCCTGGTTCAAGGGGAGAATCCATAGGTCGGCAGTCAGACATTCCAAGATCAGATAACAGATCAAGGGCATATTTACGTTGAGAGACAAAGATAGAGTCGTCATGATCAGTAACTTCAATCCCAAGGAAGTATCACAACAGCCCTAGATCTTTGGTTTGGAAGTTGGAGTGTAAGAACGCTTTGAGATCGGCTATCCCTTTAGGATCACTTCCAGTGATGACGATATCATCAACATACACAATTAGGAGCACAGTACCAGCAGAGGAGTTCCGATAAAAGAGAGATGAGTCTTTGACACTTTTGGTAAGTCCAAATTTGGTGACCACAGACCGAAAGCGAGCGAACCACTGGCGCGGGGATTGTTTCAACCCATTTAAGGAGGCAAGGAGACGACACACCTTGTTACGCTCCCCCTCAGCAACGAACCCAGGTGGTTGTTCCATATACACCTCTTCCTCCAAGGACCCATGAAGGAACGCATTCTTGATATCTAACTGATGGAGAGGCCACCGGTGAGTGGCTGCAAGAGAGATCACGATCCGAATAGAGGACATCTTGGCAACAGGTGCAAATGTTTCCTCATAATCCACGCCATAAGTTTGGGCATAACCTTTGGCAACGAGGCGGGCTTTCAAGCGAGCAAGAGAGCCATCAGCATTGGCTTTAACAGAGTAGATCCATTTGCAACCAATAGCACGCTTCCCAGGCGGCAAAGACACAAGTTCCCAAGTATTATTCAGTTGAAGTGCCGTCAATTCCTCTTGCATAGCAGCCATCCAGCCAGGATGAGTTTTGGCCTCCCCAACCGTTGAGGGAATGGTGTATTGATCCAACATCAAGTGAAGAGCGGTATGAGAAGCAGACAACCCCTGATAAGAGCTCACAAAGAGAGGTCTATTCTGACAAGTCCGACTGCCCTTGCGGAGAGCAATAGGAAGCTCGGTACTAGCCAGAGGAGGAGCAGCTGGCACTTCAGTTTGGTGCTGGTCCTCACTAGCAGGAGCAATCTGAGGAACAGTAGTTGAGCCATCAGTGGTTGAGGTCGGCTGAGATGGTGGTATTTCAGTTCTGTCAGAAGTGCGCCGAGAGTAGACCTGTCCCCAAAGGGGGCGCAATATGTCAGTCGGAGAGACGAGGGCAGAATCAGGACGAGGAACTAGCATCTCATTAAGAGAGAGATCAAAAGATGAAGTAGGGAGGGGAGAGCCGGTGGTACGATAAGAGACAGATTCGAGGAAGACAACATCTGAAGAAATGATGTATTTGTGGAGTTCTGGAGAATAACAGCGATATCCCTTGGTAGTCCGAGAGTATCCAAGGAAGATACACTTCAAAGAGCGAGGGTCAAGTTTGGAAACAGAGGGACGAGCATCCCGGACATAGCAAACACACCCAAAGACCTTGAAGGGTAGAGGAGGCCCCGAGTGGTCCGGATAAAGGATGTGATAAGGTGTCTCCCCCTGAAGTATATGAGTAGGAAGATGATTAATGAGATGGGCAGCGGTAAGAACAGCATCTCCCCAAAAGTGTTTGGGAACATGCGTATGATGAAGGATAGCCCGGGTTACCTCAAGAAGGTGGCGATTTTTTCTTTCGGCAACTCCGTTTTGTTGGGGGGTATCAGGGCAACTGGTTTGGTGTATGATACCCTTGTCAGAAAGAAAGCTAGACATGACCTGAGACATGTATTCCCTCCCATTATCGGTACGAAGACATTTCAGACGAATAGAAAATTGAGTAAAAATTTCATTCCACAAATGCTGAAAAATAGATAGTAATTCAGAGCGATTTTTCATTAAGTAAACCCAAGTCATGCGAGAGAAATCATCAATAAAGGTAACATAATATCTGTGTCCTAACAATGTAGGGACAGGACACGGTCCCCAGACATCAGAATGAAGTAAATCAAAAGGTGCAGAAGCACGAACATCGACACGAGGAACATAGCTAACTCTATGGAGTTTAGCAAACAAACACGACTCACAGCTGAGATGGGAAACTTTCCCAAACTCAGGATACAAACGACGCATGACCTGCATAGAGGGATGACCATGACGGTAGTGGAGGTCCAAGAGTTTGGCCGAAGCAGCAGAACAGGCAATGTGGGAAACTTCATCCAAAACATAAACACCACCACACAGCTTTCCTCTACCAATAATACGGCTCGTCGACTGTTCCTGAAAAATGCAACCAGAAGATGTGAAGATAGCAGTACAGTTTAAATCACGAGTAAGCTTACTAATGGACAATAGGTTGTAAGCAGATTGAGGAACATGAGCAACCGAGGATAGAGGCATATCCGGTGTCACATTGCAGCTGCCAAAGCCAACAATAGGAACAGTGGATCCATCTGCAACAGTAATAGAAGACCCACAATGGGTATGATACGAATGCAAGATACCTGAAGAGCTAGTCAGGTGGTCAGAAGCTCCAGAATCTGCCAGCCACTGAACTGGGCGCTGGGTGGTCTGAGAAGTGCAGGCAGGCTGAACAGTCTGGGCTACAGCAGCACTATGAGGTGGAGAGGAAACTGGAAGAGCCTGCAGGCGACGATAATCCTCCTCAGAGAGTTGGACCGTGAGGTGACCTGGAGGAGCCGGAGTCGAGTCGGCAACGTGAGCAGATCGAGGTGAAGCTGACGAGGTTTTGGCCGCCCAGTCTGGCTTCCCATGCACGAGCCAGCACGTATCCCTTGTGTGACCCCGACGTCCACAATGAGTACAATGTCGCGTATCAGTCTCCCGACCACGTCCAGAACCAGACCGACCACCTCTGCTGCTAGTGCCCCGTCCCCCCCGAGAGGCCAGCGCAATGGACTCGCTGGAGGAAACATGTAGAGCAGCAGGAGAAGCGGCAGAGCCCGCTTTAGTCAGACGATGGAACACACTAGCAGTCTGCAAAGTAGAAGGACTCGCAAGCATTTCCGTTCTGGTTGTTGAAAAATTTGGATCAAGTCCGTTCAGAAGCCAGATGAGGACCAGATGCTCACGTTGAGCCTGATGTCCTTCACGAGTAGAGGGGATCTCCCAAAGATCCAGGATTTCATCGGCAAGAACCTTCCATTCAGCGAAGTACTCAGTGACAGGACGGGCTCCTTGGCGTAGCTCAGCCATCTTGGGAAAGAGTTCACCAAGACGAGAGAGGTTGTTAGCTTGAGAAAACATCATATGCAGGGTGTCCCACAGCTCCTTAGTGCTATCGCAATTCTTGCACATTTGCTGAACTGATGGATCCATGGAACTCAGAAGGAGCGCAAAGATACGACAATCATCACTGTACCAATCGTCGTGTTCGGCACTTCCCACGGCATGAGTAGGTAGCCTAGTAAGGTGGTGAGTACGTCGGATGCCTGCTAGAGACATAGTAACCCCCTTTTTCCACAACTGAAAGTTGGAGGAGGTAAGGATAGTGGTAGCCAACCTTGCATTGGAAGGAAAAGTGTTGGTAGAATCCCCTGAGGGAACAGGCGTCTGAGTGGTGCTTGTGACCGAGTCCCCCATGGTCTTGGACAGGAACCTTCAATAAACAGCAGGAGGCAACAGCCTCAGTGCAGCAGAGTAGAGGAGAGGAGATCAGCAGCAGCAGGGCAGCAGTCGAGGCTAGACATCAGGCAGCGATCGGCGTCCAGCAGGGATCGGCGACCAGAGGAAGGCATCGGCATCAGGCAACAGTAGCGACGGAAGGCGTCATCTTCACGCGATGCGCCTCCGTCTAGGGCATGGGAGGGACCAGCGGCTGTTGCGAAGCGCGGCGAGACGGTTGCGAGATGCGGAGAAGCGGTGAAGCGCGGCGAGACGGTTGCGAGATGCGCCGGCTGATGCGAGATGCGGCGGAGAAGCGGCTGTTGCGAGACGGGCGAGCGAAGCGCGGCTGTTGCGAGACGGGCGAGCGAAGCGGCGGCGGATGCGAGAGCGTCGAGGGAACCCTAGCGGAGCGTATCGCGCTCTGATACCATGTTGTTGAGAGAAAATTGAATAATGCTATTGAACCGGGCTTATTACATATATATAGATATCATCTAACAGAAATTAACTTCCTAAACTGGTATAGAATCCTGAGAATTGTTCTCAGGCAAGAGCGTAAGCTCTATGTCTTGGAAGAGGATCCCACCGAAGTGCCGACCGGGAATTCGTCCTGAGTCGACAAAGATGCTTATAAGAAGTATCAAGATGAATCCTTAGATTTCGAATGTCTCATGCTCGCTACCATGAACTCTGAGCTTCAGAAGCAACATGAGACCATGTGTGGTTTTGAAATTATCGAGCACCTGAAGAAAATGCTTCAAGGGCAAGCTCGACAAGAGAGGTTCAACATCTCTAAAGCAATTGTTTTAGTGCAAGATGGGAGCTCGAGACCTAGTGGGAACTCATGTACTCAAGATGATTGGGTACATCGAGAACCTTCAGAGATTGGGGTTTCCTTTAGGCCAAGAGTTGGCTACTGATCTGATCCTGCAATTGTTGCCGGACAGTTACGAGCAGTTCGTCTTGAACTACAACATGAATGAAATTGACAAGATGCCTGCCCGAGCTCTTAGGCATGTTAAGAACTGCCGAGAACAACATGAAGAAGACCAAGCCTACTGGCCCCGTATTGATGGTGCATAAAGGCAAGGGCAAGAGATTCAGGAGACTAAGGTGGGACCTAAGTCTTACCTTGATCCCAAATCTTCAACACTGAAAAGTAATGGATTAGCTAAAGAAGGAAATTACCACCATTGTGATAAGGCAGGGCACTGGAGGAGGAACTGTCCACTCTACATTGAGGATCTGAAGAAGAAGGGAAGTGTGACTTCCGCTTCAGGTATTTTTGTTATATAAATAAACATGTCTGCTCCTTCATCTTAGGTATTGGATACCGGATGTGGTTCTCATATTTGTACAAATGTGCAGGAACTGGGAAGAAGAAGAATGATGGGTATAGGGAAGGTAGACCCGCGCGTTGGAAATGGAGCAAAAGTTGCTGTCGTTGCCGTAGGAGTGTACCGTCTTTCCTTGACCACTAGGCTTATTATTGAACTTGATAACTGTTATTTCGTTCTTGCTATAACTAGAATCATTATTTCTATTTCATGTTTGAACATGAATGACTTTTCTTTTATGATTAAGAACAATTGTTGTTCTATTTATAAGAATGATGTTTGTTATGACGTTGCTCAAATGTTTAATGGTTTGTACGTTTTGAACATAAACTATCCAATCTATAACATAGAAAATACTAAAAGACTAAAAACCAATGACTCTAATCCTACATATCTTTGACATTGTCGTTTGGGCCATATAAATGAGAAACACATATCCAAGCTCCATAAAGATGGATTGTTGGACACATTTGAATTTGATTATGAATTATTTGAGAGATGCGAGCCATGTCTATTAGGCAAGATGACAGAAACCTCTTTCACTAGTTGTATTGAGAGGGTTGATGATCTCTTGGGTGTAATACATAATGATGTATGTGGACCCATGAGTTCTATGGCTAGAGATAGATACTACTACTTCGTTACATTTACTGATGATTTCAGTAGATACACACACACACATATATATATATATCTTATGAAGTGTAAATCTGAAACCTTTGAAAAGTTTAAAGAGTTTAAGAATGTAGTAGAGAACCAACTGAGAAAAAGGATTAAGACACTCCGATCTGATCGAGGTGGCGAATGCCTAAGTCATGAGTTTCTTGATCATCTGAAAGAGTGTGATATTGTATCACAACTCACTCCACCTAGAACACCACAACATAATGGTATTTCTTAGAGGAGGAATCGTACTTTGTTAGACATGGTGCGGTCGATGATGAGTCATGCAGATCTGTCTGTTTCCTTTTGGGGATTTGCTTTAGAGACGGTTGCTTTCACTTTATGAGATATGGACTGGGAAGCGTCCTAGTATGCCTTTTATTAAAATTTGGGGCTGTGAGGCATACGTGCGACGTCAAATGCCTGATAAGCTGGAACCCAAGTCGGATAAGTGTTATCTAGTGGGATATCCTAGGGAGACCAAATGGTACTACTTTTACCTGTCGTCTGAGGGAAAAGTGTTTGTTGCAAGTACTGACAACTTTTTGGAGAAAAAGTTCTTATCCAGAAAGACTGTAAAGGTAGAACTAGAAGAAGTTCAAGAACCACAAACTGAAAATGAACCTGAATTGGAACCTGAGCAAGGACTACAAGTAGTTGTAACTAGAGAGTCTGCTCAAGAAACACAAGTCCTACGTAGATCCGGTAGACCAAGATTTTAGCCTGAGAGAGATGGATTTCTTGTGTCTCAGGTAGGTAATGCGTTGCTTATGGATCATGATGATGAGCCTATAACCTACCAAGAGGCTATGAATGGACCGGACTCCGAGAAGTGGCTTGGCGCCATAAAATCTGAAATGGACTCCATGTATGCAAACCAAGTTTGGACCTTAGTGGAACCACCTGAAGGGACACGACCATAAGTGCAAGTGGGTCTTCAAGAAGAAGACCGACATGGATGTGTGAATGTACAGACATTCAAAGGATGATTAATGGCTAAAGGTTTAAAGCAAATTCATGATGTTGACTATGACTAAAGGTTTCAAGCAAATTCATGGTGTTGTCTTTACTTACTTACTTTACTTATTCTCACCTTGCTTTATTTACTGCTTTAATTATATATATACACCTGTGTAGTGGTAGATATTCCTGTAGCTAGGTCATGTTATCTGCTTTGATATATACCCATTGCTGTCCTCAACTTCATCCCTCCCGCACGGTGCCTAAGAGCCATTGGGGGATGGGTGGTGGGAAATGAGGTTTAGTCTTTTTGACTAATGGTCGGTGGACCATATAATTTTAGGGGACCGAGGAGATACAGCACTACCAGAGGCTGGTGCAGATGAAGGCGGGCCAGTCTAGCACATGAGCATCAGTCTCAGGATCCGTGAGTGTTGCCAGTAGATTTGCTTCCGCGAGTGACCTTGTAGTGAAGACATGATGTACTGGGCATGAACTCTTTTTATTGCTACCTCTTTTATTTAGTTATTATCTGTGGACATCTTTCATTATGATCTGTATATTATGTGATGTGGACTTGAGCTTACTTTTGCTTCAATTGTACATTTCTTTTCCTGTGATCGATATGGCCGACAGGATCGACGTTCTGTAGTGGTGACCTTCCGGAGTGTTAGTGTCACCGCAAAGCGGCGGTTCTGGGGATAAGACCCAGTTTTGTAAAAATGGGGTCTTACACATTCAAAGGGCGATTAGTGGCTAAAGGTTTAAAGCAAATTCTTGGTGTTGACTATGATGAGATATTTTCTCTTGTTGTTATGGTTAAGTCCATCAGAATTCTGCTTGCTTTAGCTGCGTATTATGATTACGAGATCTGGCAAATGGATGTCAAAAGAGCTTTCCTAAATGGAAATCTCCTTGAGGAAGTGTATATGACACAACCCGATGGTTTTGTATCTCTAAATGAAGTCACTAAAATATGCAAGCTACTGAGATCCATTTATGGATTGAAACAGACTTCTCGAAGTTGAAATCTACGTTTTGATGAGAAAATCAAAGAATTTGGTTTTATCAAGAACGAAGATGAGCCTTGTGTTTATAAGAGGATTAATGTGAGCATTGATGTCTTCCTGATATTGTATGTAGATGACATACTGTTGATCGGAAATGACATTCTGACCCTGCAAGTTGTTAAGAACAACCTAGGTGACTGTTTTTCTATGAAAGACTTGGGTGAAACGACTTATATACTTGGTATTAAGATCTATAGAGATAGATCGAAGAAGTTACTGGGTTTGACCCAAAGTTCATACATTGAGAAGGTGTTGAAACGGTTCAGCATGCTTGAGTCCAAGAAGGGATTCTTATCCATGTCTCATGTCTCATGGTGTGAGTCTCTCTAAGGACTAGTGTCCTAAATCTTTGGAAGATAAGGACCGCATGAAGTTGATTCTATATGCTTCGGCAATTGGATCAATCATGTATGCGATGTTATGTACTCGACCCGATGTCTCCTATGCTTTGAGCATGACAAGTAGATATCAGTCTGATACCGGTGATAGCAACTGGACAACCGTCAAGAATATCCTAAAGTACTTGAGAAGGACAAAGGATGTATCTTGGTGTTTGGTAGAGAAGAAGAGTTCGTTATACAGGGTTACACGGATGCTAACTTACATACTGATAGGGACGACTCAAAGTCTCAATCAGGTTTTGTCTTTTGCCTGAATGGAGGAGCTGTGAGCTGGAAGAGTTTCAAGCAAGAGACAGTTGCTGATTCTGCGACTGAGACCGAGTATATCGCGGCGGCAAATGCGGCGAAGGAGGCTGTGTGGATTAGGAAATTCATCAGCGAGCTTGATGTAGTTAATAACATTGTTGATCTCGTAGTTCTCTGATGTGACAACAACAGGGCTATTGCACAAGCTAAAGAACCTAGATCTCATCAGCGCTCCAAACACATACTTCGGCGGTTTCATCTTATTCGAGAGATTGTCGATCGAGGAGATGTAAGCATATGCAGTACCGATTGAAGAGAATATTGCGGATCTATTGACAAAGCCCCTTGCACAGAGAAAACATGATTGTCATACTAGATCAATGAGTATTAGATACCTGAATGATCGTCTGTAGTGGGAGTCTTGTGGATTGTATTTGTATCGGTTGTTATTCATGCAATGAATAGAGTATTTTATATTTCATTTTACATTTATGACAAATTCTTTTGTTATGTCAATTGTTTCTATATGATAGATTAATTAGCATAATAAATGCCCTTAGAATGTTTGCTTCCATAGGAATTCAAGTATGTGAGTTGAATGTGAGAGCTTACGTTTATAAGAAGCTTTATTCTTAAATGGTCCCTGGTCGGTGTATTATTTTAGAAGCTAAGGGCAATGATGGTACATTAAGACTAGCATGTGCGTTGACTGATGACCGATTCTCATAAGTCATGATATTGTGATATCAAGTCGTCATATGGGTACTTGTTAGTAAACAAGTTGTACTGGACAGACCCATCATGAGACTATTTTGTGGATTAATATATTAACGTGTCACAAGTAGGTCTCATATGACAATGTGTTTATGGTTCTTTGACATGAAGTCACAACATTCATCAAGTGAGGAAGAGCGTACTTTGATGTCATCAAAAGTCTTCCTTGAAGAAGGTTGATAATAACGATAGTTATTGGGTATGTTACGATTCATTTGAGTGTTTGTGTGTGCACATATATGTGATTTGTCCTCCTATATGACAGGAGTTACATTCATGGGCCCCTTGATGAAATGAGACTGAGAAATGCATGATCATGCTTGGTCGAGTCAATATATGATATTGAGCTCACCAATTTCAAGCAGTCTATTTTGGATCAAGAAACTTGGATTGACCAATTATGAGGGTGACACAGTCTATGCCTCTAGTTTTATCCAGATGTAAGGGACAAAGAGATATGACAACACTAAAACATTGGCTAAAATAGACTTATTGAGTTATGAACTCTTATTGCTTGGGTAGCAATGATGTATTGCTAGATGCCGCTCATTGTTTGTGAGATTTTTGTTGATACTTTGTGATCAAGTGGGAGACTGTTGATATTTCCAAGGTGATCTTAAAACAATCAAACTGTTAGTCTCACTGCCAACTGTACAACCCTCATTCTCCGAGGGTGGGTCCGTCTAAAGGCCACGTAGGCAGAAATCAAAGTCAACGATCAGCATTGATATCAGACAGCGCAACAGGACCAGGAGACTCGGGAGCGCGAGTAGGGATTTGCTCGCCCCCAATGCCGAGAAGGAAGGCATGTCCGAGTTAGCCAGCCGGCCGAGCGAGAAGGTCATACCTACTCGCCCGCCTAGGCCTTTGCTCAAACCATCTCCAAGGGGATCAGGGATAGTCGCCTGCTTCTCCTCCCTCAAGATTTGTCTATAAATAGACCCCTAGGGGTACCAGGAATGACACTTGTTCAAAATCAGAGCTTCACCCCCCTTATAGGAGAGAATCCTCCCTAGCCAGTGCCTTCCTAGTACCAAGCTCGGTCATTCGTGGTTTTGGAGGAGAAGACTCCTTTGAGCTTCTGGGTACGTGGTGGGACCTCCCTGCCGCAGCACCCGGGGTCCTTTTTGTTGCTCTTCTAGCTTCTTCGTCGTTGCCAGCCAAGTCATCTCGTTGGACTGCTGGGCGAGTAGCCTCCGGCTGCATTGATCTGAATTTTGGAGCCTAGGATTTTCCTGGCTTCAACACTTTAGTGCGGTGAGCGTGAATCATAGCCAGAGGAGGAAAGTTTGGTGAAGCGGCGAGATGGTTATAGTTAGCGACAACGAGGAAGTAGTAGGTAACCCGGTCAGAAGTGGCGAGTTCGTCACGTTAGCAGTCTTTGAAGACTTCGCGTGGCGAATCGAAGGAACCCTGCGAGTAGCTCTTCAAAGTCGTGCAGAGGGTACGACGACCTCGCCTCATCGCCCGATTCTGGCCGAAGAAGGTCCTCCCTCCCGACGAGCAGGGGAGGAGCCTGAGGAAGAGCCCGAGCGACCGAGGAGGTCGCAATTCTGCCCGCAGACCTCGCGAGGGGCTGGCGGGATCCGTTTTCGAGGAGAGGAGGAGCAGGCGAGGTACTATGGTACTCGCCAATTCAGTGAGTATGGAGGAGATACTCGCCAGGCAGAGGATTGTCGCCAGTTTGGCGGGAGGAGCCCATTCTGTGAGGAGATCGTTGTCGCGCCAGTGCCAGAGGCCAACAAGTTCGTCCAGGGTGAGGCTTCCAACAACGGCTTCCTAGCCAGGCTCACCCGAGTGACCAAAGAGGACGAGGAGGAAGAGGAGAAGACCCCTGAGAGGAAGAAGAAGGAAGAGCCCAGGAGGGCAGAAAAGCGGAAGCCAGAAGGAAGGAGCAGGGAAGAGAGAAGGAGAAAGGAGCCTAGGAAGGAGGAGCCTAGAAGAAACGATGAGAGGAGGCTCATCGTAGCACCGGAGCGTCGGGAAGAGGAGAGGCGCTACCAAGTCCCCGTTAACCGGCCACCTTGGAGGCCGGCCAGAGGACCTCAGCGTCGACCGGGGAAGGAGATCCCCGGAGAGAAGACGCTTCGATCAGCCAGAGAGGTGTCAGGAAAGGAGAAGGGATGAAGCGATGGCGGTTGCCCGGCGCGGCAATCGGCAAAGGTCGGAAGAACTGGAAGCAAAGGAGGCCGCAGGCAGAGGAGATCCCCCTCTATTGTGATCTCCATTAGGTGGAGGGGCATGGGACGATGGCTTGCCCGGATTTTTGGGAAGCTCGTAGAAGGTTGGCAGCAGGAGAAGCAGGAGAGCATCGGAGGATTGAAGCCCCTGTCGAGCCGCCGACAGTTCAAGCCGTCGGTCGAAGGAGGAATGAAGACCGCATCGATCATGGAGGTCGAGGAGACCTCGTCCAGGGAGGCAGAGGAGTTGGAGTGATCCATGGGGGAGCAGGGTTGGGAGCTTCCCGCAAGGGGAGTCTCCACCAAATTTATCGAAGGAGTGTCGTTTCGACTTCGCAGGCACCGCCCCCGTTGGAGGAGATCACCTTCTCAGAGGAGGACATGCTAGGGAATGAGAATCCCTTCCATGATGCCCTCGTGATCCAAGCTGCAATGAGGACTTCACCGTTGATCGGATTCTGATCGATAACGGTAGTTCCGTGAACGTCGTCTTCAAGGAGACGTTCGACGGGCTGGGCGTCGGAGCAGCAAGAGTCCGGGCGCCGGATGGTCCTCTCTTCGGCTTCTCCGGAGAGAAGAAAGCGGTGGAAGGAGGAGTAGATCTCCTTGTAACTCTCGGTGGCACCCCTCTCCAGTGCCGTTTCGTCATCGTTGACGCCCCGAGTTGCTACAAGGCCATCTTTGGAAGGCCGCTTCTCAATACCTTCAAGGCCGTTCCATTCTCCTACCATCAGTGCCTCAAGTACTGCCAGGGAGATGTTCAGGTGAGGATCAAGAGCGATCAAAGAGCCGCCCGAGAGTGCTACCTTAGCTCGGTCAGCACTATCAGCTGGATGGCTGACGCGAAGGAGTTCGAAAGGGTGACAAGAGGCACGACCCTGCTGGAAGCGTCTGAAGAGGTTGAAGAAATCGAGGTACTCTCCGCAGCAGGAGTACCTGGGTTGCTGAAGATTGGAGGATCGCTGAAAGTCAGCGAGAAGATGGAAGTGGCGGCGTGTCTGCAAGAGAACGTCGAAATCTTCGATTGGAGTGCTGCCGAGATGCCCGGGATTGATCCCGAGGTGGCCTGCCATCATCTCAACCTTGACCCCGCGGTCAAGCCCGTCCGCCACAAGAAAAGATCCAGTACCCAGGCTGGGTCTCGAATGTTGTAATGGTGAAGAAAGCTGGGGGCAGCTGGAGGATGTGTGTAGACTTTTCGTTGTTAAATAAAAGCTGCCCGAAGGACTGTTATCCCTTGAATCGAATCGACGCGCTGGTTGATTCGACCTTCGGTTTTTCTGTAATGAGCTTCCTTGATGCGTTTTCAGGATATCATCAGATCCGGATGTATCCTCCCGATTGTCGCGATGTTTCCTTCATCACTGGCGAAGGCTGCTACAGCTACAAGATGATGCCCTTCGGGCTAAAGAATACAAGAGCGACCTACCAACGGATGATGGACCACGTCTTTGGAGAGCAGAAGGGGAGGAACCTGAAGGTATATGTGGACGACCTCTTGGTCAAAAGCAAGAGCGTCCGAGAGCATGTAGCCGATCTGGTGGAGACCTTCGCGACGCTAAGGAAGTTCAAGATGAGGCTCAATCCGGCGAAGTGCGTGTTCGGAGCTGGAAGAGGAAAGTTTCTGGGGCATCTCATCACCCCAGAGGGAGTGGAGCCAAACCCTGATAAGGTTAAAGCGATCCTGGAGATGACCTCGCCGAAGACGATGAAAGAAGTTCAAAGGCTGACAGGAAGGTTGGCAGGTCTTAGCCGCTTCTTGTCCAAGGCAGGAAAGAAGTTCTATGAATTTAGCAGAGGTGAGGTTTGTGTAGTGTTTTGGTTGGGTAGAGTAGCGAGTTGTTCGCCTCCCCTAGTTGGTGCCCTACATTGTATGTAGCTCTGTTTGTATGAAAAGATAATGTGTGTGAATGTATGTGGCGGGTCGCTGGCTCTACCGGTGGCACACTCCGGAGGGTTAGTACGGTCACACGAGGATAACGTCATGGTCGAACAACAACGTGCGCCCTAGCCTAGTTTGTGTAAGTGTTAGCCACCTGGAGTTCGACCTGAGTTATGCATCGGTTCTTTTGTTGTTCCGCCAGTATGAGTGAAGACTGAGTACAAGCTCAGAAAACCGTACTTAAGGCCTAGGGATGATTGTGCTTAAATACCCTATAAGTGGTCAGGACGTGCCACTGCCACTGTTTGTCCACGACGGTGGTGCCCGCGGACTTAGCTACCCCACGAATAAGTGTTACAGTCGTAGTTTGTACTTGATTTCGATCAAGTGCTTGCGTCTCAACACTGTTTGAATTGTTAAGGCTATGTCGACATAGATTTCATGTGCACCTGTGATGATGATGTTAAGCCCGGTTGGGTTTATTCTTTTACTATTAATGCTCTAAGATGATAGCACGTTTCCTACTGTTTTAGCTTAGCCATCGTTGGGTGCGTGAGTGTGGACACCGCTAGGTTCGAAACAGTAGAACTTATACCTTCATTTTCTTACTATACACTGCTTAGTCTATTTGCTCATATATGATAGTCTGCTAGTTGTACTTATATTACTACCATACTTATACTCGTCTGCTATACTTGCATAATATACCGCCTGACACTTCCTGCAGTGTGGTATTTCCCTCTCTTGAACGTTAGGGTTTTGGGGGGAGCGGGAAGAACCACTCAGTCTAGTTTGACTGACGCGTTCGCGCTTATCATTTTAGGCGGAGACTCCGCCGATGGCGACGCAATCGAAACCTTGGGTGTTTCCAGAGCTATGATGTGGACTTGGCGTGGAGAGAGAAGACATGATGATGATCGTTGCTATCCTTAGCAACATCATCAGTCATATAGTTACCTTATTAGATTTACATATCTGCTGCACTTATATATCATCTTTCATCCGGCTTGACATGTTACTTGTGAGCCCCTGGATTTTTTATAGACAGTTGTACTTGAACTGTGGGGTCATCGTGTCATTGTTGTGACTATTTCTGTCTTGTCTTTATTTACTCATATATTCCCGTGCTCTACTGCGTGGCTACTAGTCTTCCGCCAGTACTTCCTCTACTGCTTATAGCGTACCTTGGTTGGGTTGTGATGGTTGTTCGCTTAGCACCATCGTTGGTTCGTAGCTTTAGAAGAGAATGATGGGAGAAGGTTGAGACATTCATACCTCTACTCTCTCGTTACTCCTTTCTTTGTTGTGGATTTGCGGTGGTGTGCGATAAGATCCCCTGATCGTGCCTAGTTCCGAAGGGGGGGTCTTACACTCTTCAGGACACGGGAAGATTACAATCGTGTGTTGAGTTCTTACAAGGTCTTCATAGGGATTCTATTGTGTAGATTCTGAGTCGCATACCTATTCCTTCCTTACCAGAGGTTTATAGCCTTGTTCAACATGAATATGATCGTAGACAGTCATGGCTGCCTGAACATGCACAAGAAGGCTCTGATTTGATTACATACTCGAATTCAGACGGACACTCTTTACCGGTTTTCAAGCCAAGGACTACGAACAAAGTTCATCTTGTTTGTGACCACTGTGGTGACATTCGACATACCTGGGAGATCTGCTTTAAGCTCCATGGTTTCCCCCCTCTCGAGGAGGACCTACCCCACGTGGAGGCCGTGGTCATGGGAGATTCTCGGTGAGGGGATCTTCTCCCCACTGTGCTGCTTATCTGAATGAAAGCTTTGGAGACAATAAAATGGGGAGTTCTAATTCTGACCCCATCTCTGTGCCCAACTCTCTCTCCTTTGAGGAAATACAAACTTTCCGCAGGATGATGTAATATTGAGCCTTCTTCTGAACCGTCTTCCTCCTTTGCCAGCACAGGTATTTCGAGTGTCCACTCCTCTATTGTCCACTCATCTTCTTACTGGATTATTGATTCTGGTGCTACAGATCACATGACTGGCTCCTCATCAGGTTTTGTTTCTTACTTCCCACTATCCGACAGAGAGAAAGTACGCATTGCGAATACATCTCTTTCCTCCATTAAACCATTCTCCGTTCTTCTCGTATGTTAACCTTTGTCCATGTATCAAGCTTTACTCAAAATTTGTTATCTTTTAGTCACTTGACTAACTCCATGCAATGCCCAATTATCTTTTCCCCTCTCATTATGACTTTCAGGACCTACAAATGAAGAAGGTGATTGGCCTAAGCTCTGCATGTCTCTCAGACTTCGTCATTGGATTGTTGGCATCGCCGTCTGGGCTATCCATCCCCTGCCTCTATAAGAATTTTATTTTCTAGTTTCCCTTCTTATGTCTTACAGAACTTCCAATGTGATGTACGTGATTTAGCTAAACATAAACATGTTTCTTTTATGCATTCTTCATTACCATCTACTATTCTATTTGTTGTCATTCACTCTATAAGAATTTTATTTTCTATCGTCCCTTCCCTGTCTTACAAAACTTTCACTATGATGTATGCGATTTAGCTAAACATAAGCATGTTTCTTTTATGCATTCTTCATTACCATCTACTATTCTATTTGTTGTCATTCACTTTGATGTGTGGGGTCTTGCCCTGTTTCCATTTATGGTTATAAATGGTTTGTTACCTTCATTGATTGTTTTTCACGAACCGCTTTGGTTTAATTGATGCACCATACAAATGATTTTTTTTAATATTTCTAGATATTTTATACCATGATTTCTACTCAGTTTGGTGTCACCGTTAAAATTCTTCGCAGCGAGGATGACCGCGAATATATTGATGTCTCCTTCGAAACATATTTGATTACCATTGTGATTGTGCATCAGACCACCCGTGTTCATTCTCTAGATCAGAATCGTCATCTTCTTGAGGTTGCTTGTTGCCTCTTCTTTACCATGCATCTTCCGCAATATTACTGGGGAGATGCTGTTCTTACTACTGCCTACCTTATCAATCACCTACCTACTTGTGTCTTAGGGAACAGGTGAGGGTTGCTGAACCATATAAACAGATCAGAGAGGAGAGGATTGGCGGTGTGGGACTATTATTAACAATGTGCATAACATTGCACGCTCAAAATTTGACCCTCGTGCCCTCCGGTGCATCTTCATTGGATACTCCCTTACTCAAAAGGGCTATAAATGCTTACCATCCGCCAACCAAGAGAATTCTTGTGTCTATGGATGCCATATTTCGAGAAAATGATCCTTAATACGAGTCCTCTCTTCCAGGGGAGTCTTCACCTACACTACAAGTGAGTCCTCTTACTCTCCCATTGCCAGTCCCTCCACCGTATATCATGCCATCCCACAATATTCCTAGCTAGGGGGAGACTAGACCTCCACCAAAGACAACTCCTTTGCAGGTTTATACTAGGAGAAGCAAGGATTCGACGACCCATCCTCCCATACCAGAATAACTTGAGTGAAGATTAGATTATGATAAGGCATGTGCGGAAATTCACCAGGTAACCACAGTTAATGTGATATATCAATTATGAAGACTCTACGCACTTTACATGCAAGAACTTGAGTGAAGATTAGAGTCTGGTAAAGTCTGTGCGAACTTGCACCAAGTAGCTGCATTGAATATGATATAGTATATATGAAAATTCTGATATCAGATAGGGTTAATATGTATGAACGCACTATCACTATATCAGAACTAATCACGACTTAATCTTCAGCTTTTGCAACGTTACCTATTGACCTATGTGAAGGTAAGAGTACCAAACACTCATTGTCTAAATATGTTTCCTATGCCTCCTTAACCCCATCATATCAAACATTTATTTCCTCTTTATCCTCTATCGCGATTCCTACTACGTGGCATTAGGCACTCCAACATACAAAGTGGAAGAATGTATGATAGAGGAAAAACGGCGGCAAAAGGATGAGGAACGATGGTCGAGCAAGGAATGTCATGACCATCATCGGCAAATTAAAGAAGCTGGAAATAGGGACAGGTCATTGCTGGAAATGGGTAGGCAGTTGGGCACCGATTAGCTGCAGGAGGAATGATGGTCGAGCATGGAGTGGCAGTGGTGCTGTCACACAACGGATGGACGAGGTCGACTGGCTAATCAAGGGCTTGGATGGTCAATGGAGGAGCTAGGTTGTGGTGATGTTGTTGCTGTTGTTGAGATAGAACGTGCATGGGACGAAGCAGGACTGGCTGGAGCGAGGGGGCAATGTGAGCTCGAGTGCGGGAGATTCGATCACGGACGAATAGCTTGCACCGGGGTCGAGGAGAACAGTCTCATCGATCAGAAGCGCTCGAAAACCTAGAGATATAGGAAGTTGAGCGCGAAGCGCGCGCTCGAAAGCCTGTAGCACGAAATGCGATTTGCCGGAATTCTTGTAATGTGGTTTGGTTGAACCAAAGAAAATGATAGGGCAGAAAGTTATGGTAGGTTAAGATCGGCGACCGAGGGATAATAAGGGCGGGCGGGTAGGTCAGATCAATGTTGCCGAGTGGAAAATAGATGCATTCACAATAGGGGAAACAACACAATCATGAGGAATACTTATTCTCTACTCCAAGAGGTTGGTTCCTCCTTGAAGTCCCTGTCACTTAAGAGATCCAAACCTAAATGATTCAAAAGGTAATCCTAATACACCTTAGCCTCGTCCTTATATAGTTAAGAGGTTCACTTATAATTTACCCAAAAAACCCTTCATAAAGAAAAAACACATAGATGGCTAAAATAAAAATAGTCTCGGTTGTCATTGTCGTACATGCGTAACAAATCACCAAACGCTACCCTCTCAGGCGAGTTAAGGCTCTAAGTGGCTTATGATGTGTTTGAATCAAGCCATCCATCTACATTCAGATCTTCTTCACTGGTGCTTTGCTCTTTCGCCTTCTTTGTGTGCACATCTCTCTCATGGGAAAGAAAATTAAAGAAGATTAACGGTGTTCAAGCATGCAATGACCTATCACGATTTCCACACTTGTTCTCCCAGATTTAATCACTATCACCGACAACTTTCCTTTTCTGCCTGGAGAAGTTGTTCCTTGGCTTTGGTATATACCTAGGAGGAGCTGGATCCTGAGAATTGTTTTTCCAATGTATCCTTCTTTTGGTCTCCTGATCTTGGTGCTTCTTTAGCTCAGCTGAATTGTAGAATCTTTCCATATGCAGTCCTTTGTTGCCAAAATCTCTCTAGCTGGAGAGGATGATTTCTTTGGAAATTGGGCTCCATTCTTCATATCCTGGCATTTATTTGATCTCCTCTATCCTCCTTTGCCTAGCCTGCCGGTCTTCTTCAGTGCTGACTGTTTTTCTTTTCTGAGATGGACCAGCTTCCATTCTTGGAGGACTGTTATAATAATATTCAGGGGGAACATAACTTTCATCATCATATTGAGGCTCATAATTTAACCCTGGTAGGTTCATGACAACTCTTGCTTCATTTGCCACCCAGATTGCTTGGTCTGCTCCAGATCTCCTAAGGTTTTCCTCCCCCTTTCTGACTTCTTCAGATATGTGGGAGCATACTTCAGTTGTGCAGACAGTTAACTTTCTGTGGAGATAGTTTACTCCATCTGAGATGTGGTTCTTGAAATGAGCATCCAATAGCTGATTCTCTTCAGCAATTGTCTCTTGAAGAATTCTTCTGCTTTCTAGGATGTGATTGTCAGAATCCTAAAGGCATTTTGCAGGTTTTCAGAGGTGGTGTATTGATTTCTGATTACATCATCTATTTTTCTATTGGCAAAAGGATGAGGAAATAGGAATGTTATGACCGTCATCAGAAGATTAAAGAAGCTGGAAATAGGGATAGGTCATTGTTGGAAAATGGGTAGGCAGTTGGGCACCGATCAGCTGCAGGAGGAACAGTGGTCGAGCATGGAGTGGCAGTGGTGCTGTCACACAACGGATGGACGAGGTTGACTAGCCAATCGAGTGCCTGGATGGTCAATGGAGGAGCTAGGTCGTGGTGCTGCTGTTGCTGTCGTTGAGATTGAACGTGCATGGGACGAAGCAGGACTGGCTGGAGCAAGGGGGCAATGCGCGCTCGAGTGCTGAAGATTCGATCATGGACGAGTAGCTTGCACCGGGGTCGAGGAAGAACAGTCTCATCGATCAAAAGCGCTCGAAAACCTAGAGATATAGGAAGTTGAGCGCGAAGCGCGCACTCGAAAGCCTATAACACGAAATGTGATTTGCCGGAATTCTTGTAATGTGGTTTGGTTGCACCAAAGGAAACGATAGGGCAGAAAGTTATGGTAGGTTAAGATCGGCGACCAAGGGATAATAAGGGCAGCCGGGTAAGTCAGATCAATGTTGCCGAGTGGAAAATAGATGCATTCACAATAGGGGAAACAACAAAATCATGTGGAATACTTATTCTCTACTCCAAGAGGTTGGTTCCTCCTTGAAGTCCCTGCCACTTAAGAGATCCAAACCTAAATGATTCAAAAGGTAATCCTAATTCACCCTAGCCTCATCCTTATATAGTTAAGAGGTTCACTTATAATTTACCCAAAAAGCCCTTCATAAAGAAAAAACACAAAGATGGCTAAAATAAAAATAGTCTCGATTGTCATTGTCGTACATGCGTAACAAATCACCAAACTCTATCCTCTCAGGCGAGTAAGGCTCTAAGTGGCTTATGATGTGTTTGGAATCAAGCTATCCATCTACATTCAGATCTTCTTCAATGGTGCTTTGCTCTTTCGCCTTCTTTGTGTACACATGTCTTGCATCATCAGTCTCTCTCATCCCTCCGGGAGGCGTTCGGTATGCTCATGAGTGAACTGTCGCCGCTCAACTAAGCTCTATTGTGATGACTGGTCGCTTAGCTCTTTGCGAGATTTGGCCGCGGGCCACCCACCTCTGGTGTTCCCAACAAATAAGTTGAAGGAGTGGGAGGAGGGAAAAAAACACTTACAAAATGGAAGTTCAGACTTGCGACTGATATGAAGTCTGCCCGACTGGATTACGAAGTAATTAAGGGTTGATTGTGGAGTTTGTTTGTGTGTGTGGGGGGGTGGGGGGGTGGGGGGGGGGGGTGGAAGTTATGATGGTTGAGGATAGCTAGGGGTGGTTATTGGGTAGTTATGAAGTAGTGAAAGGTAGTTATAGGTAGTTAGAAGGGGTAGTGGGGAAGTGGTGATTGCGGAGGCGCGGCGGCTGCTGGCCAAGGTGGTGGCTGGAAATGAGGAACAGGAAGGAAGGGAATTGTGACCGAAAATGGGGTTGGAGGGTGTAAGTCTATGGGATAGCCTAATCTTACCTAAAGGGGGGGGGGGGGTGAGTAGGTGATGCCATTCTTTTTGAACTACTAGTGCGGAATAAAGAAAATAGAAATGACACACACAATCACAGAAAAGTTACAACACAGACAAAGAAAACAATAGTGGTTCCCCGAGTTGGGTACGTCCACTTTCCCCCTCAACCTATCTAGCAGTTTGTTAGCCTCGACAAACTTCCTCCAAAACTCAGATCCGCAGGTCCTACAACTCAAAGACAGTCTCCTACCTCAGAGGCACTGTCTGACCTCCTACCTAAGATCCCAAGATACCTACAACTTAGAAGATCTGGCTGGCTTCCTACCTCAGGTCACACAAGACCCTACAACTCAGAAGCTATGAATAGCCTCCTACCTCAGGTTGCACCAGACCCTACAACTCAGAAGCTATGGCTAGCCTCCTACCTCAGGTCGCACAGGTCCCTACAACTCAGATTCAACAGGCTGAATCCTACAACTCAGATCTTTGAGAGATCCTACAGTTATATAAGCTTTGTGATACAAAACTTTTCTATAGACTCAGAATAATAAGACTTGGTAAATCTGGAGTCTTCTTGAACCTTGATGTGGATTGACTGCAACCTTGATCTTCCTGCAGAGGACTTGAAAGAATCTGTTTTCGTGAAGAATGTTTCCTCTGCACTTTCGAAGATCCTTCTCCCTCTTCTTGTCGATAGATGATTTGACTTTTAGTAAATCAGTAGGATGAGTCGAACTCTTACTTCTGGAGAAGAAAAGATTTGCTTCAAGGAATATCTTCTCCGTTCTTGAGCTTCCTGATGAGTACACCTTTTTTCGAAGATGGCGGCGACGAGCTTTTCCTTTTTGATATTATGATTGATATGATTATTAGGGTTAGCTGATAACGGTAGAATCCTCGGACTGTCTTTATGTCAGAGATCTTTTACCTTTATAGACAAATCTAATTGGATCAATCCGCGACGACATTAAATGAGTTAACACCACATTTGCACTTTAATTTGAATTCTTGCTTTTCTCGCAATTCGACTAGAAGTCTGGTCGAATCTGCTTGATGTCTAATCGAATGCTTACTTGCTGTCTTCAAGATAACATTAGCATTGTCTAGTCGAATGCTTGTTTGCTGTCTTCAAGATGACATTTGACTTCACTGTCTTCTAGTCGAATGTTTGCTTGTTGTCTTCAAGACGACATTTGATTTCACTGTCTTCTAGTCGAATGACTGAGCTTGTCAAGTCGAATTCTGTGTTCAACACGATAACTGTCATCTATAGTTCTGAAATGTCGTGTTGGCTCCTCGACGACATTTCACTTGTCCTCGATGATAATTGATATCATCTCGACGATAAAGAACTTAGTCTCGACGATAAAAGACTTAGCTTATTCTCAGCTCAATATACAGGTGAAATGTCGTTTAGGCTCCTCGACGACAAATGACTTCACCTCGACGATAAAGCACTTAGTTAAATTCTTTCTTTATGAAAAGATTCCAACATTTGTTGATCATCTCCAAGACGATATGAGAATAGCTGAACCTTGTCAAGACGATATCATCTTCGATACCGTCTTGAATAATGTATTACCAAGACGATATTTGACTTCAGCTGCGAGTTTACAAGATGATATAGTCAAGTTAATCTTCTGGTCAAATCTGGACTTAGCAAAACTTCTTTAGTTAAAACCTTCTGCACGAATCGTCTTAATGATTCTTGTAGTCTACAAGAAGATATCGTCTTGAAGCTTAAGGTCTTCAAGCCGATATCAATACCTTCACAAGACGATATTTGGGCTCTTCCAAGACGATATGACTTAGTCATTTGCTGATCATCCTGAATCCAGTTCCATTGCTCTTTGCACCTTGCTAACCCTTTCTTCTTGATGTTTATAAGTGAGTGACAAGTCTAATATAGTCTAGATCATAGGTCGACATGGTGCTTTGCACAATGAGGGATTACATTGGCAAAACTATGTCTGATGACACTAAGTCTAGCCCTATGTTAGACTTGCACTATCTAATACCTGAAAACATCATTCTAAACACATGTATCAAATACAAAGTGTATTTATCCTTGAGTTGAGGACATTTTCAAATCAAGAACATTGAAGGCAAAGTTCCCAACAGAGGAGTTGAAATGGCCGGACAAGGAGAGGAGGTGAGGGAGGATCCAAGTGTGGCACTTGGATTTCGATTTCGGCACAGGGTGATCAAGAAGAGAAATAGATACGAGTTAGCTACACCGTATCAAGAACAAACACACAAATAATAACTTGCATTGCATGAAATTAAAGATATAAGCTCGGGAGACAAGCTCTTGCTAAGCACCACGAGGCTGGGTCCTTCAAAGCACTCCTCTCTCCAAAGAGAGCCCAAGACACTAAGACTCCAATGATATTTCTCACCACCTAAAGGGCTCTCCTTATATAGATGGAGACCACATTACAGGAAAATGGCACTATATGACGAAATACATCAATGACAATTACATAATTAATTACCAAATATTAGATAATCAATAAAGGTCGACGTGTCTCCGGGAGAGCTCTCGTATAGTGAGGACGGTCGTCCGAACGCGTGTGTGTAAGACGAATACGTATCAACATCCCTGATTTGAAAATTGACCTTGTCCTCAAGGTCGAGCGAGGCGGCACACACATGCAGGCTGTCACAATGACCAAAACATGCCAGTTGGGCCAAGACAGTGGTCGGAGTCGTGCCGAGCAGAAGAACAATGAATAAATTTGTCGAAAAGTGTTGCACATGTATGTACGACAATGATGTGCGCGAAAAGGTTGAAAGTGGGGTGTTAAGTAGGGCCACGACGCATGAGGAGAGGTTGCCGGCCATAACAAGGGGTAGGTCGGTGAAACAAAAAGAAACGTGGTGGACCGAGGTTATGGTTGGGTGGGAGGGAGCGAAACATGGAGTGATTTATGGTGAATAAAGGGGAATTGAAAGGGGTGACAGAGCTGAAAAATAATAAAAAAATAAAGGGGAAAAGTATGTAGAGGGAGCGTGTAGGAGCAGCCGGTGGGAGGCCCAAGAGAAAGAAAAAAGAGGGGACAAGGTTGCAGTAAGCAGGTGGTCTAGGTTTAGTAGCTAGGAGCGGTAGAGGTGGCCTGGGTTCAGCTGCTAGGAGCGGCAGAGCTAGAAAATAATAATAAAAAGAAAGCAAACCGAATCCGACAAAAAGGGGATGGGCTCGATACCAGGAAGAGGAGACACAGGTCTCGGGAGCAGAAGAAGCATGCGACCAGGGCTTTCGTGGAAGACGACAGGTGGACGTGCTGAAACAAAGGGAAAGGGGCGATGGAGCTGGTCGACGGTGTGGGGGAAGCACGCCAGTTCTGGGAGAGGAAGAAAAGGGTGGCGGTTCGTGTGTGGGAAATGATGTCTTGCCGGTAACGAGAAGAGGAGAGGGAGGAAATGGCGTTTGAGGATGTTGTGGTTGGGGAGGGTGCAAGGAAGGGGCGGGGATGATGCTTGAGGGAGTTGGTGTTGTGGTGAGACTGATGCTCGAGGACGCTCAGGGATGCCATCGCGGTGGGCAGGGCGAGAGGAAGGAGAAGAGGAGATGGGGGGTGGGGGGAGGGGCTGGATCCGAACTCCAGTTGGCAGTGTGAGGAGGGGCAGCCCGTCGGGGCTAGAGCAGTGGATGGGTGTGCGTCTGTGGAAGGAGTCGATAACGAAGCTCGTGCGCGACGACGAGGATGTTATCCATGTCCTTGTCGAGCCGATAACAACAAGCTTGGAATGAAGAGGCAGTGGGAGCCATGACGAAGGAAACAAGGAAACCGGTGGTTCCCGATGGCCGAAAGTGGGGGGTGGAGAGAGGCACTTTAGACCAATTGATACGAGCTAAGTAGGTCGTATCGAGAACAAACACATGAACAATAACTTGCATTGCATGAAATTAAAGATACAAACTCGGGAGACGCCAAGAACCCGGAGGCTGAGTCCTCCAAAGCACTCCTCTCTCCAAAGAGAGCTCAAGACACTAATAGTCCAAAGATAATTTCTCACCACCTAAGGGGCTCCTTGTATAGATGGAGACCCCACTATAGAACAAGGACACTATATGACGAAATACATCAAGGACAATTACATAATTAATTACGAAATATATGATAATCCATAAAGGTCCCCACATCACCGTGAGAGCTCTCGTGTAGTGAGGACGGTCTCCCGAGCGTGCGTGCGCAAGACATATACATATCAAAAACCCTCATTCAACTTTCAATGCTTTCTAAATGAGCCCACTATCCATATTTATAGATTTAAGAGCCACCACATACGGTCATGATTCTCTGATCATGACAACCTTCCAAACACGCAAAAATAAAAATAAAAAATACAAAAATTAACTAAAAATCATGGATCGTCAATCCGCTCAAAAAATAAACAGCTCTCATAGTCGTGTAGACCCATATGTGACGTGATCCCCATCAATTTATAGATGAAATGACAACCTCAATCTAACCTAGTCTTACAAGATTTACCCTACATAATTTCGCATTGGTTTACAAGATCAATGTTCAAAACTAAAATATTCCTTTTTCGCAAGTTCTTTGGGTGAAAATTTTGAAATCTTGGCTTGAATCTCAAGTCCTAAGACTCCTGGTTGATTGGTCAAAACTTGTCCGATTTCCAGGCATATATAACCTATAAAGAACTGTTTCCCTGCTTCTATCATGAGTCAAAAAACAGTAGACAAAATGGAGAGGATCAGTATGGACTACAGTTTGGAAACTACCAGACAATGAAACAAATCATGGCATCACCAGCAGGTAGAGTCCATGCAATTGCTAAATAAAAGTTTGTAATCTGAAATAATTAATAATATCTTTACCTACCATTGCAAATGAATCAAGATCGCGAGGATTAAAAAGCCTCAGTGATGAGAGAACAGCCATTCGAAATCCTCTAACGTAATCAGCTGAGCTAGTAGAAGCATCAGGGGTAGAATACTTGTTAAGCAGCAATTCTAGTTGGCCATTCTCTATGAGGATGTTGAGAATAAAGTTCAAGGAGTGAAAATTACTCACTCCAGTTACCAACCGAGCCAAACAAGAGAAATCACCCTCTGAAACATAAGATTCAACTCTATTTGCAGCAAGGGTGACCAGAACATCCACACCATCTAGACAGGCAGAAGATTTGTAAAAATGATGTGACAGTATGAGAAGTTCAACCTGCAAAAGCATTCAAATTTATTGTAAGATAATCATAAATTGCAACTATCTAATAAGATCAGGAAACCAATATGCAAGTGTTGTTACAGTAATATATGCCAGATGTCTAGTTTTTGTAGGATAAAAAACTTTTAGAAATTAAAACTAGTCCAAGAATAGAAATCATCTGGAAATGTAATGTGGCCACAATCTGATAAGATCAGGAAAGTATTGTGCATAAATTAACTACAAATTAGGATAAAACTTCAGTTTAAGTACTCAATTAAAAAATTAATGTTTGCGCTTTATGAAGTGTTTGTAGTTATTCTTGCTACTCGAAATAAGAAGGCATTTCAACACCAGCATGATACGAACTAGAAGAGGGAGAGAGATAAAGAGAGAAAGATAGAGGTAGAGAAGATGACGGCTACAAGAAATTAGGGTTGGAGAAGAGAGAAACCTGAAAATAAGTCTTCAATAATCCTCTCATCAAGGGGGGACCGGGTTTAAATACTCCTCCCGGTCCCCAGGGGCCGGCCGGCCCCAATAGGGGCTGAACCAAGTCGGTTCAGCCCCCTGTTGCTGTTTTATTGAAGTGGGGCTGAACCGGATGGTTCAGCCCGCTCTTTTATCTGAGCCTCCTTTAGCCTGCGCCTGTACTGATGCCCGTGGAAGCGTGTCATGTCGCTTGGCGTAACATTCCCCTCCCCATAAGGGACCAGCTTGTCCTCAAGTGGGAAGTCCGGATAGAGCTCCTTGAACTCCAGCAAATCGACCCATGTGTTGTGTTCTGTTGTCATGTGCTTCCATTGCACCATCACCTCGGGGCGGTATTCTGTGCCCCGGAGCTTCCAGCGAGCCATGAGAACTTGCTCTGGTAACGGGCGGAGCTCGCCCGCAGTAGTAGCCTCCGGTAGGAGAGGGGAGACGTGGACCGAGTCACCCAACTTCCGTTTGAGGAGAGAGACGTGGAACGTTGGGTGTATCTGTGAGCCTTCTGGTAAAGCCAAGGTATACGCCACAGGTCCCACCCGGCGGAGGATGCGAAACGGTCCGTAGTAGCGCGGTGCCAACTTCTGATTCAGCCGACGGGCCACCGATAGCTGACGGTAGGGTTGAAGTTTGAGGAAGACCTCGTCACCGACTGCAAACTCCCGTTCCGTCCGATGTTTGTCAGCTTGAAGCTTCATCCGATCCTGTGCAAGGCGTAGATTGTCCCGTAAAGTAGCCAAAGCGTCCGTATGTAGTAGCTGTGTCAAAGGCCGCGCGATCTTGCCATAATCTTTGACGAACCGCCGATAGTACCCGGTGAGGCCCAAAAAACCCCGAAGTGCACGAACGGTTTGGGGACGCGGCCAGGTAACCATACTCTCAATCTTCTTGGGGTCCGCCTTGACCCCGTCCACGGAGACCAAGTGACCCAAGTATTCCACCTCGGGCTGTCCAAAAGAGCACTTAGATTGTTTCGCGTACAAATGATGCTACCGGAGGAGTGTGAGGACCTGCTTCACATGAGCCACGTGACTTGCCCAGTCTGTGCTGTATATGAGAATGTCGTCGAAGAAGATCAGGACAGATCGCCGGAGGAGGGGGCGGAATATCTCATTCATGACGGCCTGGAAGGTGGACGACGCGTTCGTGAGGCCGAAAGGCATCACGAGAAACTTGTAATGCCCATCATGGGTGTGAAACGCCGTCTTGTGGACATCCTCGGCGTGCATGCGAATCTGATGGTAGCCGGACCGTAAGTCCAGCTTGGTGAATAAAGCGGCGCCATGCAACTCGTCTAGGAGTTCTTCAATCACTAAAATAGGGAATTTATCTTTGACGGTGGAGGCGTTCAGTCCTCGGTAATCCACACAAAATCTCCAAGTCCCGTCCTTCTTCTTGACCAGAATGATCGGAGAAGAGAACGAACTAGTACAAGGCATGATGATCCCGACTGACAACATCTCCTTGACACTTCTTTCGATTTCCGCCTTCTGTATGTGAGGGTAACGGTAAGGCCGAATGTTTGTTGGCTCCGTCCCTGTCTTTAGTTGTATCTGGTGGTCGTGGAACCGTCGAGGTGGGAGGCCATGTGGCTCCTGGCAGATATCGGAATACTGCTGCAAAACTTCCTATAGCTGCGAGGGCGCCTCCGTCGGGGCCGCCGGTGTTGTTATGACCCCCATGACAACGGCCATCGGTCTCTCCTGCTCTCACAGCCGCTCCAAGCTGCGGAGTGTAATCACCTTGATTGGGGTCGCTCTAATGCCGCCCAAACAATAATCGGTCCCCGTCTGATGGAACTCCATAGACATCTGCTCTCAGTCAAACGTCACCCGCCGTAGCTGACGCAGCCAATGTACCCCCAACACCATATCAGAGCCCCGAATCGGAAGTAAGTACACATTCGTCTGACCACTGTAACCCTGGATCCGTAGCTCTGCTCCTTTGATGACACCTTCACATTGAAGCTTGCTCCCGTCTGCCACCATAACCTGGAAGGCCGCGTCACGGTCGATCGCATAGCCTGCCTTCTGGGCCATCGCTGGGTGGATGAAGTTGTGCGTGCTGCCGCTGTCCACCAGAATAGTGACCCTTGCGTGACCCACCCTCCCCGCCATACGTAAAGTTAGCGGGGCGGTGCAACCTTCCATGGCCTGGATAGACACGCCAAAGTCCGTCAAATCTAGGCTCTCCTCCAACTCGGCACTGAGACCCTCATCGTCCTCGTCCTCCTCGCGGAGCATGAATACCTGCACCTTCTGACATGCATGCCCCCGTGTGTACTTTTCATCGCAGTTAAAACAAAGTCCCTTATCCTTCCGCGCCTGCATCTCCGCCCAAGTAAGCTTCGTCACGGTAGGCCGCGTTCCCGGAGGGGGATCCCTACGACCCGTCATAGGAGTAGCGGGAGCTTTCACTGTGGCTCGGCTCTTCTGACGATTATAGCGCTCCTCCTGAATCCTCGCCAGACTGATAGCATGGCTCAAAGTGCGTGGCATGTACGCGTGCACTTCATCTCTCAGGTGATCCTTCAATCCCGATACAAAGCAGCTCAGCATCGTTTTTTCCTCCCAATTGACCCGATTGGCCAACCGTTCAAACTCTGTCCGGTACTCCGTGACGGTCCCTTTTTGCCCCAATTTCTGCAACATGGCTTCAAGATCTTCGTACTCCAAAGGACCGAAGCGAGCAGAGAAGGACTCCACAAACTCCTCCCAGGGTGCATAGTCGCGTCCCCTCAGAAACCATTTTGTCCACTGATAGCGTCCTCTTCCAGGTGGAAAGATGCCAACTGTACCCACTGCCCCGCCGGAATTTCTTGGTATTTGAAAAAAAAGTTCAGCTTTCTGGATCCACTCAAGGGCGTCACCTCCTTTGAACTTAGGGAAGTTCATTCGTGTCAATTTGGGCTGCATGTATGGGCGGTGTTCTGCCGGTGCTGGATGGTATGGTGGTGCTGGAGCGACGACGTTCCCTGGCCGTCCCGGGTTCAACCCGTGGCCTCCTTGTTGCCCTCCTGCCCAAGGATTTCCATTTCCATAGCCCGGCAGACCTCCCGGAGGCCGCGGTAGTGGCAGGATACCCGCCACACCTCCGATTGGGACTGCATTCGCCCCTGTAGGTCGAAAGGGAGCCGCCCCCTGCCCCGGAGCTCGCCAGGAAGACCCCAGCTGCGTCCCAGGGCCGATCCAGGCCGATTGGGTGTCGGCTGGGTTGATCCTGTGCGCCGGTGGCTCCGGCTGCCGCCAGCCCTCTGGCCGGCAGTGGCCGACCTCATAAGGTCCGCCGGAGGGGGCCCAGGGGACCACGTTGCCATCGTATGCCGATCGGGCGTGCGTAAGCCCGATCCGGACGGGATCGGCTTCCGTCGAGCCCGATCCCGTCAGGGCTCCTCCTGTCGCGGTCGATCCGCCTCCTTGCTGCCCTCCGCTTGCCCCGCTAGTGATTCCGGTGCCGTTCGATGCCGCCGGAGGGAGATAGGACGCCTCGGCTTCGAATCCGTCTGGAATTTGAGTTTTTCCTCTCAGATTTTGCATGAGGAGGCCCTTGATCTCTTCTAAACGCTGATCCAGACGTTCCTCCAGTTGATCCATTGTCTTCTTCAAACGATCTTCCAAGGCGTTGACGGTATCCGTCAACCCTACATAATTTTCCTCAATCGTGGCGATGCGGGCGAGTTCCGCTTCGGAGCGCGTCACCATGGCCGAGGAGCGGCTGCTCTTATACCAAATGATACGAACTAGAAGAGGGAGATAGATCTAGAGAGAAAGATAGAGGTAGAGAAGATGACGGCTACAAGAAATTAGGGTTGGAGAAGAGAGAAACCTGGAAATAAGTCTTCAATAATCCTCTCATCAAGGGGGGACCGGGTTTAAATACTCCTCCCGGTCCCCAGGGGCCGGCCGGCCCCAATAGGGGCTGAACCAAGTCGGTTCAGCCCCCTGTTGCTGTTTTATTGAAGTGGGGCTGAACCGGATGGTTCAGCCCGCTCTTTTGTCTGAGCCTCCTTTAGCCTGCGCCTGTACTGATGCCCGTGGAAGCGTGTCATGTCGCTTGGCGTAACACAGCACAGGTAGGCCAACTTAAAAAATCAGAGGCAGACGACAAAAATGTTAAACACAGTAATTCTATTGACATTAATCTGCAATTAACTTGGATTAAACATTAGCTGAAAAAGAACAAATAATGCTTCATTAATTTTTAATTATTTTTACTTCTCATTGGATGTGTAGTCTTCTGGATTTCTCTAAATTTGCCATATCTAGGTGATAGATATGACCTGTTACCTTAATTAATAATTTCTTACCATTTATCCAGTCCACTAAATTTTAGTTCTTCACTGTTTGTGTGATCTTTATATTGCCATTTTTGATTTAATGTTTTTTTCTGACAAGAATTTCTATTAACAAAGATTTTATATGCCTCCATATTTTGATGCACTAATTAGATTTAGACAACTATTACATTATTGCTTGTGACTGATTTAATCATATTTTCTGATTTTCATCTAAAATTACAATTAATAGTTTGTACAATGTGGATTGCATGTGTTGGCATTTTATATGCTTCCATATTTTGACGCATTAACTAGATTTAGACAATTATAACTCTAAGAACACAAATTTTATTATAATAAAAACTGTACACAAACTATCACACTACACCTCTTTATATACATTGAAGAGGAGAACCACTAATTTGCACTAGAGATGTGGGACTAGAGAATTGAATTAGAGAATATACATGAGCTTAAAGTGTGCTTTTTTATTTAAGCTTTAACACTTTTCCTCAAACTGGAGCATATATCAATCATGTCAAGCTTGTTACATATATCAGAAAAAGTTGAAGGAAGAGGTTTGGTGAATATGTCAAGCTTGTTCCATATTTTGTCTTAAGTTACGAACAAAGTGCATATATGCTCATTGATGACTTTCTCTCCGAGAAAATGAAAGTCAACTTCTATATGCTTTGTTCTTTCAAGAAACCGGATTTTAGATATGATGGTTGTCTTATTGTCACAATATATAGGTAGAGGTGTATTGTGAATTTCTTACAAATCTGTTAGAAGAGTTTTGAGCCACTTTAAGTCGCATGTTATCTGTGCCATTCCACGACATTCTACTTCTACACTAGATCTAGAAACAATGATATATATCTTACTTCACCATGTGACCAGGTCTCCCTAGAAACGCACAATATGCTGAGATAGATTTCTAACCGCCTTGTCATCTGCATAACTAGTATCAAAATATGTTTAGATACGCAAGATACCAGTTTGCCTAAACCAGAGATCTTTACCAGGAGAAATTTTGATGCATTCTAAAATCTCCATGGCTGCTACATATGACACTCTCCAGGATTATGCATAAACTGACTTACTTTTCCTACTGCAAAGGAAAAATCTAGCCTTATGAGTTATGACTGCGATATAAATGAGTTTTTCAACAAGGAGCCTATAACAAGTGACATTGATGGGGATCACGCACACATCGACATACACGATGATGAGAGCGGTCCATTTTGTAAGACCCGGACCCGATCGTGTATAAATATTGTAATATAGTTTGAAATATCAGAAACGAATAAAATACGTCCCCTATGATGAAAACCAAATTCAGTGTCGATTCGGCGTCGCACGTTTATTTTTGATGTTTGAACTTTTCCGAATGATTGTTGTGACACTTGCTTTGTTTCTGGTTTAAAATTTGCTATTAAACTTAATTATGCTTATGACATGGTGGCCGATGGCTAATTTAAATTATTTGGGTGGCTGATTTGAGCCATGATTGAATATTTGGGGCTCCAAGTGGGCCGTCTGTTGGGTTTATGTGGCTGGCTGGCTATTTGGTTTTGGCTGGTTATGAAAGGAATAATATAATTTAGGGGGGGGGGGGGGGGGGGGGGGGTGGAATTAAGTTAGGCGGTGGCTGGCTGTATGTGCTCTCCCTTATCCAGGAGTATTCCTTCTCCCGATTTCATATGTCTGCCGCTCTTTCCGCCTCCTGGAGCTCGTGAACTGGTTCCTGCTTAGGTCTACTTCAATCCTACTCCCCCTTGCTGGAAACCTGCTCCCCATTGCTGATAGAAGGTTTGGTCTTGTCCCTCTTGCTCAGCTGCTGTGAGATTTGACTAGAATTGGCTGGAGTTGGATCTTGGCCGGTAGTTTTGGGTTGAAAACCTCCACCGTGAGCCTCCTTCCTCTCCCACTCTTCTTTCCTCTTCATAGAAACTGAAATTCTGAGTACCTGTTGGAGCTATGGTTTCTGATTTAAGGGGGTTTTTGGTTTTATTATTTGGGGGGTTTTGTGGAATTTGATATTGTTTGGTTTTATTATTTGGGGGGTTTTGTGGAATTTGATATTGTCTAGTTGGGATTTTTCTGATTATGTAGATGTTGATTTTCTCTGTTTTATCACTTATTGAGGTCGGCAGTTTGGTGCCTGATTCCTTTGGGGATGCTGTGTTGTTGGCCGGCTATGTGTTGTTGGCTGTCTTGTTGCCTTGGAATTAGGCTGCTGTGTTCACCTTGTTGTATGCTATGGCTGCTCCTGTAGCTGCCATTAGAGGCTCCTGTTAGCTGCCTTGGTTGGCTGTCTTTGGTTGGGGGTTTGTCTTGGAAATGGACTGCTAGAGAAAGCCCTTGGTGCTGCTGTTAGCAACCCTTGTTTGTTGCCTTTTTGGGTTATTGATGGTGATGAATTGCCTTTTATTGACTTGTATTGGCTGCCTTTTAGTGGTGTTTTCAGCTACCATGTAGGCTGATCTTTGGGCTGCCTTTGTAGCTATTTGTGGGCTGTCTTCTTTGGTGTATATTGGCCACAAAAGTGGCTAATTTCAAAAGTATACAGTGGCTGAATTCTAGTTCTGTAGCGATTAAAATCGGATTTTTACGCTCTTTTCGAGTCACCTAAGCTCATTCTCCCCTAGGCAACTCCTATAGATTGTAATTGTGGCCGTCTAAGGAGTCCGCTCGTAACTATTTAATGACGCAACCTTAAAGTAAATGATTTACTTGATACTGCAAAGGATGACGTCCGACGATAGACGCGACGAGAACCCTATGAAGGATAAAGGCAAAGGAAAAATTGTGGTGAGTCCTTACTGCTTTGATTACGTATACATTTAAATATTTTGACTTATAAACATACATAATTACTTTACTCTGAGCTATTTCCTTGCATGGACACAGAATATGAATTGCATTGAATTAAAGAAATTCGAAGATTTGAGTGCGTCGGCGCATCGAAAAACTAAGGGTCAGCCTTGTAGGGGGGGGGGGGGTTACAGCTTCAGACTCCTACACCTTGTAGGGGGGTAGAACTCCTAAACCCAGTGGGGAGGGGGGGGGGGTCCTATAGAAATTGCTACTGAAATGTCTAATATAGGAGGCGTGGAAGCCTGGTGTATTTTTGAGCGCCCTAGAACGGACATTGATTCGACGGGCCCAGATGTTTGATTTAGAATGACCCTAAGTAATATGAAAACTTAGAACTGAACACGAAAATGAACAAGAAATAAGAAAATTGATATCAGAAATAGTTTATTTCAGTTGCACTAGCTCACTGTATTTGCTTACTTTACTTCTTGTTCTACTATACATGTTCATACAGAAGTATATAACTGCCTCGTGCTGCTGACTTTTCGTGTTTGCCTGTAGTGCGGTTGAAGAGGTAAGAAACTCACTTAATTTTCTAAACTAACTGGTTGTCGATTTTTTTAGGATCAGACCGCCAGCGTGCTAGGCCCCGCTAGGAGGATACCTGCGGAAGCAGAAAGAAAATAGAGGGAAGACGTGGCTCGAGCACGGGTTAGAGTTTATTTCAGTTTGTAGTAGATTTCATCTCAGTCTGTATATTACATATATCGTAGTGTGTGATTCAATTGTTTTTCAGTGTACTCTGGACATGATGTATATGAATGAAATGAATAAAAAGTGCTTTTATGTCTTCTACTAGTACCACTCATGTGCTTCGCTTAGCTGCATTATATAATTATGCAAAACCCGCTCAGAAGAAAGAAAGAATTAAATTGTGGCGGACTTCAGCCCGTTAAACATTTTATGCGGATCGACGATACGGTAATTTTATTATTTTTTGAATTTTTATTTCATGTATTTTGAGCGTCGTCATGATCAGAGAATCATGACTGTCCATGATGACCCTGTAGTCTATAAATAGGGATAGAAAGTTCAATTTGAAGGCATTGAAAGATTAAGTGAAGAAGAGAATCCTCATTTCGATCACCCGGTGCCGAAGCTGGAATCCAAGTGCCGAAGCTTGGTAGTTATCCCCTCCCCTCCCTCTCCTCATAGCCGACCACCCCACCATTCCCTCCCTCAAAATCTTCCAGCCGGCAGCCACCCTTATTCCCCTCCCACCAACAATAGCTGGCAACCCCCATTCACCCCACAAACCTCCAGCCGGGCCCCTTCCAACCCCTCCCTATACCCCCTCCAAAGCCAACTACAAACACCCATTCATTCCCTCCACTTTTCAGTTTCCGACGATCACCGGAAAACCATCTCCGGCGACCTCCGTCCAACCACCACCACCTCAAAACCCCATCCACCACCACCAATTAAATTTCTCTCATTTTCAGTTTTTCGGCGATCCCCGGAAACCACCTCCGGGCACCCCCACCACCTCCGCCGACCACCTCCGGCCAGCCACTCACCCCCACCACTCCAATGACTCCATAGCCACCATAACTACGACCCACTATCCCCATAACTCCCCACTCTCCTAAAATTACTCCTCTTCTCCCATTTCGCTCACTCCCTCCATTATTTCCTAATCCTTCTCACGTGGATCCCCATTCTCAGCCCAAACCAAGTCCCCACTTCTCCATAATTCTCTCCCCTCCACTCACCTTAACTCCCCCCATTATTCCCAACCGGACACACTTCCTCCATTCATTCGCCCACAACCTGGTAACTCCCTCATTTCCCACTCTCAATTACTCATCTCTCTACACTCCAACCTTCCTGAACTCCACCGAAGGCCTCCCCTTCAACCAGAAGCCACTGAAAGCCACTAGAACTTCATTCCAGCACCTAAAAAACCTCTACAGATCTTTCCCTCATCCGGTTCCTGTCCAGGAAGCTCCAAAACGACTGCAGCTGCTGGAATCTCCCTCCAAACAGCCCAGTCGACTCCTGGAATTGAGGTTCCAGCCGTCCTTTGGCTTCTCCTAGTTCCCATAGCCAACCTGCACCTGAAGTTCCCTCTTCTCCTGCTGCCAGCCCCTGTCCAGCAGCCCTTCTAGACTCCAAACACAGCCAGCTGTCTCTCCATCCTCTCCTCCACCTCCTGTCCACCTCTGGCTATCTCCGGGCAAGCCCTACAGCTCTACATGCTGCTGCCCAACGGCGTCCAGTCCTTCAGCAGTTCCATTTCAGCAAACTGAGTTTTTCCGGAGGCCCAAACTCCGACTATTACCTTCTATCCAGCCTCCTGAAGTTTGTTGGAGACCCACCCAGCCCACTACTACTTATTTGTGTAAGCTCATTTAGTTTGGGTAATTTATTACGTATTGAATTGGTGTATCAAATTTCTACTTGAGGTGTATCTACCAGTAAACTTTTTACAGAATTTTGTAGCCTTGTATGTTCCCGTTTGATTGAGCTATTTGATTACAAGCACTCTTGCATTTATACAACTTGCTTTGCTTCCTTATTTGTTAAGCTTAAACTATTGTGGTCTATTTTGTATTTGGATTTATAAAATAAATTATTATTGCAAGTTAAACTTCATCGGAATTGCATCTGCATTTAAGTGATCATTCATTATCCCCCTGTCATAGGACCATCCTGCGTCAGACATCCTGAAGAAGAGATGTGCCATTCCAAAGATTTTCGATCCCCAAAGGCATAGGAGTACGAGTTGGCATAGCTCCAAGTATCAGCAAGAAGATTCATGACCTACTTTCTTTGTGATAGTGCAATCCCATTGTTGCGTTGGGCAATCTCAATGACGAGGAAGTACCGAGGATCCACATATCCTTTGTCATAACCTAGGAAGCACCGGTACGGGTACCGGGTACGATACGTATCCGGTACGGCAGTTAACCAAAATTTAAAAAATAAGGATACGGGGGCGGCGGGATACGTTGTATTAAATATAATAAATCTATATGTATAATCTCAAAAATGTAATTAAAAGTCCTCAAAATAATAAAACATAAGCATAATTGCATAAATCACCAATTGAAGTGCAAATTCATAGTTAATGCAATATAATATGAAGTTCTCAAACAAAAAATATTCATAATCATTTCAAATTTAAGGATGTTTATCAGTAACTTTCTTCCTCTTCTTCCTCATTATTGGAGATTAACGCATCTTCAACTTCTGGTTCGTCTAAAAACAAGCTAACAAAATATTAAATATAGAAAAATTCATGTTGAACAAGTAGAAATAGTACCAATCTGAAACATCTAATCTTTAAATATATAATAAAAAACAAAATGATAAAATTTAAATTAAATTCTGTATAGTTTAAACGAAAAAAGATACTTAAATCTGAAGTACATTTTGTTACTATAATAAATAAGCATCGCTAGTTGCATTTCTGGGTAATTTTTCTTTTCTAAAAGACACGCAGAAGTCTTTTGTTTACTTTAGAAAAACACTCTTATTACAATATGCAGAACAATCTACCAAGTCCAAGTGCATCTACAGACTAGAATAACAGGTGTAACCGTGAGTATCGGGTACGTACCGGTCTCGGATACGTATCCGGTACAGGTACGTGACCCTCAAGGAAGTATCAGTGCTTCATAGGTCATAAGGTGTTCTCTCAAATACACTTCGGTTTCTTCCAATCAGACACATCATCACTTATAAGGGAGAATATCTACATAGAGTGCAAGAACAATAAGTCCAGTAACTTTCTTCCTTATAAAGACTGAGTGGTCAGCATAACTGCACTGAAAACCAATAGTCGAAATAACCCGACCGAACTTGTTAAACCATAATTTAGGACTCTACTTGAGTCCATCAATATCCTTTTTCAACTAGTATATTGAAGACTCCCCTTATGCAACATACCCTAGAGATAGCTCTATGTAGACTGTCTCTTTAAGATAATCATAGAGGAAGACATTCTTGACATGCCAATCATTGTTAACAGCCACAGAGAAGAGGTCTCAAAAAGAACCGATACGAGCATAAGAGAAAAAGTGTCAAATAAATCAAGGTCATAGTGTGAAGCCTTTGGCGATAGCCAACAATGTCGGTTCTATGGGAATTTTGCACGAGACTCCAAGTACACATTGCAATGATGGAATCTATGGGAACTACCGAAAGGTTAGTTGAACTATATATAAATGTGATAGTTAAATTGCATGGAATCCCGCGAACTATAGTGTCAGATCGAGATGGAAGATTTACTTCTGATCAACCTTGTAGATGTCGGCCGACATGTCCGACATGTCGGCCGACATGTCATTTTTGAGGGGAGATCGCAACGTTAGTGACACAGATGGGAAAAATGACGTTTTCTAGTATGGCGCCCGACATGTTGGTTTATGGCGGCTTATGGCGGCGACATTAACTATGAACCCCATTAATGGCTATTAGCACCCCAAAAATACTAAAACTCCCTTTATTTTCTCCCGGTAACCCGTAAAACCTAAAATCCCGCTGCACTGTAAGTCTCCCGCTGCCCTCGATCGATCCCGTCTCCCGCTGCCCCGCTGTTCTCTGCTGCTGCTCGATCGAACCCGTCTCCCGTTGCACTATAAGTCTTCTTCTTCTTCTTCCCTGCTGTCTTCTTCTTCTTCTTCCCTGCTGTCTTCTTCTTCTTCCCTGTTGTCTTCTTCTTCTTCTTCCTTGTTGTCTTCTTCTTCTTCCCTGCTGTCTTCTTCTTCTTCTCTGCTGTCTTCTTCTTCCCTGCTATCTTCTTCTTCTTCCCGGTTGTCTTCTTCTTCCCTCATGTCTTCTTCTTCTTCCCTGCTGTCTTCTTCTTCTCTGCTGTCTTCTTCTTCCCTGCTGTCTTCTTCTTCCCTGCTGTGTTTTCTTCTTCCCTGCTGTTCTGCTGTCATCCTCTTCTTCTTCTTCTTCTTCTTCCCTGCTGAATAATCTAAAAAAATGTTGTCATACAAAGTCAAGAGTGGTCTTAGAAATGTTCTCACATCTCTATAAATATCTGTAGTACTATGCTTCAATTTTTGAAATGCTATGCTAATTAGCTACTGAATGTCTTCTTATTATTCGTGTCTACATTGATATTATTTGTTCTAGTTTAAATGTTTGATACTTTAAAATGATTTTGTGAAGTTGCAACATTTCTTATTTATTATAAATTTATTAAACACTAGTTAGTAGTTTAATCTTCTCATATGAATTTGAGTTTGCCCTTAAGTAGAAAAAATAATTACCATCTAATTAAAAAATATATATAATTAAAATCCGACATTTTGAAATGTCCCCGATATATCCCCGCAATCCGACATCCGACATAAAAAACCAAAACCGACATGAGTTCGACATCCGACATCTGCAAGCTTGCTTCTAATACGTGGAAGCGAGTGCATAAAAGGCTGGGAACAAAACTATTGTATAGTACAGCCTTTCATCCGCAGACAAATGAGCAATCAGAACACACTATTCAGATGCTTGAAGATTTATTGCAAATGGTGGTTTTTGATTTAAAAGGTTCGTGGGAGAAATATTTGGTGTCGGTAGAATTTGCGTATAATAATAGATACCAATCAACGATCCAAATGACTCTGTTTGAAGCTCTTTATGGAAGGTGATGCAGAACGCCCCTGAGCTGGGCAGAAGATGGTAAAAAGAAATTATTTACGAAAAAGGGAACAGGTAAAATTGAAGAAAAAGTTCGAATAGTTCAACAGAGAATGAAGATTGCATAAGACCGTCAACAGAAATATTATAATATCCGACATCGTCGGGTGGAATTTAATGTTGGCGATCAAGTGTGCTTGAAAATTAAACCTTTTAAAGGAGTCTCTTGATTGCAACGTATCGGGAAACTGAGTCCAAAATTTGTTGGTCCTTTTTCGATCATCGAACGTATTTGTGAAGTGGCCTATCGTTTAGCTCTGCCAGATGAATTCCAAAAATTGCATGATGTTTTTCGTGTCTCTGTTCTTCGTCGATATATTTCTGATGCTAATTTGATGGTGTCTGCCAGTGACGTACAGATAGAAGCTGATTTGTCTAGCCCAACTGAACCATATCAGATTATTGATCGACAGAGCAAGAATATTCAAAATCGCGATGTGAACTTTGTCAAAGTATGGTTGAGAGGTCACCCTACCAATGCCGCTACTTGGGAGCGAGAATATACGATGATGAACTTGTTTCCTGCTTTCTTTTTGAACCAAGAAGATTGAATTTTCGAGGACGAAAATTCTGATAAGGGGAGAAATTGTAAGACCCGACCAGATCGTATAAACATTGTAATATATTTGGAAATATAAGAGAATAATTCCCCTATGCGGTAAATAAATTTCAGTGTTGATTTGACGTCGCAATTTATTTTGAAGTTTGTGATTTCCGATGTTTTTACGACGCTGGTTTCCTTTACGTTTAAATTTCGTTATTTTCATGAAATTGGAAGCTTAATTGGAGTTAATTGGTTGAATTGGGCCACTTGTGGGCTGGCTGGTTCTTAATTTGGAACTATTAAAACCGGCTGTTGGCTGGTCTTGGCTGGCTGGATTCCTGGTTGACTAGTCTTGGCTGTTTGGATGTGGCTGGAATTGAATATTATTATTTGGGGGAGGCTTAGGCGGTGGCTTGGCTTTACCTTCCCTTCTTATCAGAAGGACTACCTCCCGATCCTTCCGCCCCTTAAGCCCTGCTGGAAACCTTGCTTTCTCTTGTTGGATCTGTCCCCTTGTTGGACAGCTGCTCCCATGCTGGAAACCTTGTTATTTCTTACTGGTCAGCTGGTTTCCTTGGTCGGCAGAACTGGGAGAAGCTGTTTTGGGCTGAGGCCTAATTTTGGTGTTCTTGCTGCAGTTTTAGTGGACTGGTTTGGTGGCCGGTTGTTTGGTCTGAATTCCCTCCATTGTGAGCTTCTCTCCTCCCCACCCCCTCTTGTCTTTTAATAGCTGAAGTTTTGAGTTATGCTGAACTTAAGGCTGTCCGGCTAGGGTTACTGTTAGGGGTTTCCTTTGGTAGTTGTTGTTGGCTGATTTGAGCTGCTGTTGAAGCACTTGCTGGCTGCTTTTTGCTTGCGCTGGTGGGCTGCCTTTGGGGGCTGTTTTTGGGTGGAGGTTTGCCTTCAAATTGGACTGCTAGTGGCAGCCTTTGGTGCTGCTGTTGGCAGCCCTTGGTGCTGCTGTTAGCAGCCCTTATTTGTTGTCTTTTGGGGATGCTAATGATGGTGATTAATTGTCCCTTTGTTGGCTTGTATTGGCTGCCTTTTAGTGGTGTTTTCAGCTACCATTTAGGCTGATATTTGGGCTGCCTTTGTAGCTATTGTGGGCTGTCTTCTTTGGTTTATATTGGCCACAAAAGTGGCTGAATTTGGAAGGATGTCGTGGCTGAATTTGGAAGGATGTCGTGGCTGAATTCTGAGTTTCGTAGCGCCTAAACTTTGATTTCGATGCTTTCTTTTCGAGTTACCTAAGCTAGTCCTTCCTTAGACAACTCATATATGTCGTAGTTGTGCCCGTATTAGGAGTCTACTCCTAGTTATTAATGGCGCAACCCTAAATTAAATGATTTACTTGATACCGTAGAGGATGGCGTCCGACGATAGACGCGACGAGAACCCTCTGAAGGACAAGGGCAAAGGAAAAGCTGTGGTGAGTCCTTACCGCTTAGATTACATATACATTTGAATTATTTTGAAATATGAACAAGTATAATTAATTTACTCTGAGCTACTTTTTTGCACGGACACTGAAATTGATTTGAATTAAATTGAAGAAATTCGAAGTTTTGAAATCACTAAAAATATGAAATCGCTAAAAGGATAAATATGGATTAGCAAGCGATGGAAACTCTGAGGGGGAATTTATATACTATCTCCTATATTTTGAAAATCGAATATGAAAAGATTAAGAAACTGAGAGTACGTTGATGCATAGAAATGCAAAGGGTCAGCCTCGTAGGAGGGGTAAAACTCCTACACCTCGTAGGGGGTTGAACTCCTACACCTCGCGGAGGGGTCGAACTCCTGCATAATTCGATACTAAATTGTTTAATCTAGGAGGCGTGGAAGCCTGATGCGTTCTTTAAGCGCCCTAGAGCGGACATTGATGCCTCGGGCCCAGAGGCTTGATATTTTGATTGACCCTTAACATTTCAGAATAATGAAATATGATATGACAACATGGAAATGAATACATAACAAAACCGAATATGAAATAGAATTTGATATCAGAAAGTGTTTATTTATGTTAGCTCACTGTACAGTACTTTACCTCTTACCCTACTGTTTTATTGTTTTTACACATGTTCATATAGAATTATATAACTGCATATTGATGTTGACTCTTCGTATTTGTCTGTAGTGCGGTTGAAGAGGTAAGGAATTCACTTAGTTTTCTAAACTAACCGGTTGTCCACTCCTCTTTTTAGGATCAAACCGCCAACGTGGTAGGCTCCGCTAGGAGAATACCTGCGGAGGCAAAAAAAAACAGAGGGAAGATGTGGCTCGAGCACGGGTTAGAGTTTGTTTCAGTTTGTTTCAGATTTCATCTCAGTCTGTATATTGTATGTCTTAGTGTGTTGTTTCAATTGTTTTCCCTGTACTCTGGACATGATGCATATTATTGAAATGAATAAAAAGTTATTTTATGTCTTCTACTGATACCACTCATGTGCATCGCTTAGCTGCATTATATAATTATGCAAAACCCGCTCAGAAGAAAAGAATTAAATTGTGGCGGACTTCGGGCCGTTACATGGCATTAGGCAACAAGGAAACATATAATCACAGCCACAAGAAGCTCGGGCAGCTAACAGAGTAACAAACAACATGCTAACAGCTTTTCCCCTCAGGATAGTAGTAAGAGCCAATAGGCTAACAGTAACCGTTAGCAAGGTAGCAAAGGCAGAAAACAGTGACCAATGAAATAAAGCAAAAAATAATAGCTGACGAATAACTACAAAAAATACAATAACATTTTTTATATTCTGCATGGATAACTACATAGCAGCATAGGTTTACACCTAGTCCACTACCCCAAATCAGTACTCACACTAACGCTGAAAAAACCCATCCATATAGGACCATAAATATTACTTCAAAGATCTAGCAAATTCAACTGTTAAAAATGTCACACAAACATTCAGACAAAATAACTATATTTGCATTAAGTGACAAAAATGTATTGTGTAAATAATAAAATACCTCACAAGCATGTGGTATTTCTTGGCCAGTCATCACTAAGCGCATCAGTGCATGGCCAATTTCGGGTTCAGAAGGACAGAGTTCAGCCCACTTCAGAAAATCAGAAAATCTCCATAAAAGTGGTGCAGGACCTTCATCTTTTTGAGAGTCTATATAACCCCCTCGATGTGCAGCTAACAAACCCTGTGTATATGCATAAAATAAACAAAAAAAAACATAAAGACACCCAATATCATGGTAAAATCATTTTAACGAGCACAAGTGTCAACTATAGAGCACTCCATTACAAACAAATTTTAGATATTAAAAACATGCCTTTAGGAATGAGTCGGCCAGAATTCTTGCAATACTTGCTGAGGGCATGAAATGGGTCTGTACCAAGAGCCTAGCTTCCTCAAGAGAGTCTTGTGCTTTTAAAGAAAGTAATTGGAGCAATTCTATAGGTCGTATTTCGAATGCTTCATAAAATGTAAGTCCCAAAATTTTAGCAGCTTTTACCACAGCTATTATTCTCCAACATAATCCGCGACCAGAGCCTTCCCCACACTTGGCAGCCAAAGACTCCAATACCTATAGATTTTACAAGTCAGACTATTCTTCAAGACCAAGGATACAGGGCATGCTATATACATATATATATACATATATATATATACATAATACATATATATAAATACATATATATACATATATATACATATATATGTACATATATATATACATATATATATACATATATATATACATATATATATACATATATATATATATATCCATTAAATCTCCACAATATAATGCAAACCCAATGAGGGGCCACGTGGCACACTGTTACCAAGACAAAATAACTTGCAATAATACTTGAGAAATTGGATACAATCACGAGGAATACTCGTGCCTAACCTTAGGAGGTTGGTTCCTCCTTGAAGTCCCTCTCACAAGGAGAGATATCACAACCCATTCCTCGTGCCTAACCTTAGGAGGCTGGTTCCTCCTTGAAGTCCCTCTCACAAGGAGAGATATCACAACCCTAATTAAAAGATACCTAAAACTCATAAGCCTCCTCCTTATATAGGGGGGGGGGGGGGGGTCACTTAGACATTACCGTAATGACCTTACAAATTAAAAATACAAAATAATAATACATGTTGATCAATAGTACAAAATAAGATGCTCCAAGGAATCGTCGTTGTGCGTCCGCAACAATATATCCCTCCCGAAAGTCGACCTTGTACCTAAGGTTAAGGTGCCGCCCACCGTCTTGATACACCTGCGGGTTGGATGCCACCGAGGTGCCCGGGGCTCCGTCCGGTGGTACATTTGTGATCGCAAAGGTGTCAAAATCAGATACGCCAATCTCCGCCAAGTCATCACCGATGAGGGCGCGGAACTCCTTGACAGGGCAATCATGAGTAGGAGAGTATGATTGCTTGCAACGGAAGCACATACGCTTACTCTTGGTTGGAAAGACGATGAGTAAGGATAGAACGGCTGTTGCGTGGAAGCATAATGGTTGGGTGAGGTAGAGGAGGTGGCAGTGGTTTAGGAGGGGTGGGGGGAGTATGATTAGTAGGGGGTTTGGAAGGAGACGATGTAGAATGAGGGTCCCCAGACGTTGCGAGGAATTCAACCTCCACGAATAGGGAGAGGTCCATGGCCTGGCTGACGGTAGACGAAAGGAGGGGCGGAGGCGAGCGCGTATATGGTGTTGTAAGCAATGCATGAAATATCCCAAGTGGTGGTCGGGTGGAAGACCCGGGACGTGGGTGACAAACTTGATAAATTCATCCACATACAAATCGATGGAGACAGTCTGACGGACCTAGCAAAAGGCGTTCGATCACCCAGAGTATAGGTGATCATACCGTTGAATGGATGCCTCAGTGAGAGCTGTCCAGGTGAGGCCGGGAGAGGACTGACGGAGCCAGCGAACCACCCTTCCATGTCGATAAGATCTATGGAGACCTTGTGCGCCTGCTAAGTCTAGTGAATATCAAAATACTGCTCGACGCGGGTAATCCAATCCAGTGGGTCAGTCCCGTTGAATATAGGAATGTCTGTCACGGAACAGAGATTAGGCGAAAAATTAATTCATTATATGAATAACGCCCCTTATATAAGAGGAGGTTACAATATTATGTTTAACCTAATACGAGTGACAGGCACGGGGCTCCGCCCCTACTACCAAACGCGACAGTACCCAGCCAGCGACGGCGGGCTTCGCCCGCCCCCGGCGGGCTTCGTCCGTCCTTGCGCCCACAACATATACATATGAGTACTAAAAATGACCGCACAAAAATTTTAATTAATATTTTATAATTGTTTTTTTCAAAAATATTTATATTTTAACAAAAAATCATTTTAAAGTAGGTCTAGGAGGTCTAATGATTACCTACCATAGTATGTGTAGGAGGTCTACTAAAAACTTTTGGATTTTATGAATTTCCATCATTATTTTTATCATAGGAATATAGTTTAATTACACAAATAGCCATTATGTTTTATGAATTTCCATTTTTTCATAATATATGTAAAGTCATTGGAGTAAAAGAATGAGGCTATATTTGACAATTTTGAATGTTGCACCAAAGGCAACTTCTTGTATATAGTAGTTAAAGATTAAAAAAGCTAACACTCTCTCTCATGTTGGACATGTTATATTCCTCATGCCCAACTTGTCGATGAAGCCACAGAAAACATTCACTCCCAGGCTCTTAGTAAGAATGTCAGCTAGTTGTCTTATTGAAGGAACAAAAGGAATACAGATGATCTTTTTCTCAATGTTCTCCTTGATGAAGTGTATGTCTACTTCAATATGTTTGGTGTGATCATGCTGAACGAGGTTGTTGGCGATATTGATTGCAGCTTTGTTGTCACAGTACAGACGGATGGGACTGTCCCCATTTAGTCCTAAATCACACAATAGAGAACGTAACCACAATCCCTCACATATGGCATGTGTCATCGCTCTAACTGGACCTTGAGACGACAGATTGTTTTTTACTTCTCCAAGTAACCAGGTTACCAGGTACCAACGAATGAACAATACCCAGATGTAGAGCGTCAGTCTTCTACAGACCCTGCCCAATTTGTGTTAGTATAAACATCAATTTTCAATTTTGTATATGGCGTGAAAAGGATTCCTCTGCCCGGCGATGTCTTCAAGTATCTCAAGATCCTATGAGCAACAACGAGATGTCTCGCCTTTGGGGAATGCATATACTGGCTAACAACCCACACAACATAAGTTATGTCAAGGCGAGTATGAGATAAATATATTAACCGCCCGAAAAGACGTTGGTAACCAGTAACATCTTCAATAGGGTCTCCATCATCCTTTCCAAGACTGTGGTTGACCTCCATAGAAGTATCAGCAGGTCTACACTCACTCATACCGGATTGTTCCAGTAAATCGAGGACATATTTTCTCTGAGAGATGAAAATACCCTGTTTGGATCTAGCCACTTCAATTCCCAAGAAATACTTAAGTTTTCATAGATCTTTTACTTCAAACTCTTTAGCCAAATTCTTTTTCAAGGCTTTCACTTCTTCAACATCATCTCCTGTTATGGCAATGTCATCAACATAGTCAATGAGGGCGGTTAACATGTTATCCCTCTGTTTTATAAACAAAGTATGGTCGGCATGACTTTGTCGGTATCCTAGAGAGATCATGACTTTGTGAAAGCGACCAAACCAAGCCCTCAGAGATTGAATTAGACCGTAGAAGGTTTTTTTAGTTTGCACACTTTCCCTTCAGAACCAGAAGGAAAGAAACCAGAGGGAAGAGACATATATACTTCTTCTAAATTTCCATGAAGAAATGCATTCTTCACGTTCAGAGTAAGATCCCAACCCTGATCCTCCTTCTCTCCTTCTCTCTGCACAACGGCGTCTCCGTATATCCCGTGCGTCGGCCAATCGGCGCTGGCCGATGGGATGTTCTCCTCGTCGGAGCTCCGCCGGTCCGATTGACCTGAAACTTTGGGAAAAGTTTCGCTTTCACATGCTTATCGCTCTACTGATTTCATGAGATTCCAACGGTTAAATGTCCGCCAGACTCAGATCTCATGTTTTTTGATCCAAGAGGAGGAATGCTTCTAGCTCTCAAATGAAGCCTTCTTTCCACTCCGCTCTTTGACGTCGGGTTCTCTGTTCCCCTCCACCGTTGTCTTGGAGGCGTTCTTTTTTTGTATATATGTCAGAAGTGATGGATTCAGGTGCCTCCATGACCCCCGCTGGATCTACCCGGGCTGGCTTGGATCACAACTTCTCTCTAATTACTACGATCCGACTGGATGATACTAATTATCTATCGTGGTCTCGCTCCATCACTTTAGCCTTTAAGAGTCGTCGTCTCTTTGGATATATCAGTGGCGCCACCAGTTCTCCGACCAAGGACTCTGCAACTTGGTCTCAATGGGAGTCGGAAAACTCCCTTGTTATGTCCTGGCTCACGAATTCCATGCAGGAATCTATTGTCCGAAACTTACCTTTTTTTAGATACTGCTGCTGATATTTGGAAACGTGCTGAGGCTACTTATTCCAGGAAGTGGAATGCAGTCTAGATCTACCCGTTGTGTTGCAAGATCTTTCTTCTTCGCCAGGGCGATCGCCCTCCCTCGACTTACTATCTTGAGTTTACTCAACTTTATCAGGAGTACGACCACTTTGACTCTCTCTTCATGGTTTGTACTGCGGACGAACTCTCACTGCGGGCTCATGTGGAGCGCAATCGGGTGTTCGAGTTTTTGCATGGGTTACACCGCGATTTTGATCAGATTACAGTTCAGATTCTGGGACGTGTCCCTATTCCTTCGCTTCCTGAGGTTTACAGCATTGTTCAGCAGGAGTTTGACCGTCGACTATCTTGGAATACCACCGCTATTACCGAGGATTTAGGTCACGGCGAGAGCGCTGTCCTCTGATACCATGTCACGGAACAGAGATTAGGCAGAAAATTAATTCATTATGTGAATAGTGCCCCTTATATAAGAGGAGGTTACAATATTATGTTTAACCTAATATTAATAAAGTTAACAATGTCGATGCGGGGAAAATGCGGAGGAGGCAATACCGCCAAAGCGGGTTCTTTGGGGGACAATGTGTTGGGGGATCCCAAGGTAGAAGCGACGTTAGTCCCAGAGTGCTGGTCGGGTGCATGTTGTGGAGCAGGGCCATAATCAAAGCAAACTGCTTGGCTTGGGCCTCGAGGCGAAAGTTGATGGTGGTGAGGGAGTGTTCGAGGCCGAGGGCCTCCACACGAGATTCCATCGAGTGACGGAACTGTCATAAGAAGGAGAGGGCACGGGCGGAGTCGGTGAAGAAGGGCGCGGATGAGGTGCTACTAGTGGGAGGAACGACCGACGGGAGTAGGAGATGTCCATAGAGAAGACGCGAGAAAAAAGGGAGCAACAGAGGGAGAAGCCCACTCGCTGGAAGGGCGCCGCAGGAGCTGGAGTTGCGACGGCCGCAGGAGCTGGAGGCCGATCGATGCGGAAGCAGTGGAAGAGGGTGCAGGAGTTGGAGGGTCGAGAGAGGGCAAGAGTTGAGGACTTGATGCGCGGAATCGCCGCCGAGCGGGGTTGAGTGTGGAACAGGCGAAAGCAGACGATGGAGCGGCCTGGAATGCTGGAAGTAGCCGATGTTGGATGCACAGAAGCAGCTAATGCTGGATGCGCGGAAGGACGGCGAGTGAGCCTGGAATGCTGGAAGAGGCGTGAGAGGCCGATAGAACGACCTGGAATGTTGGAAACGTTGGACGAGCGAGCCATTGTAAGGGACTGGAGCTTGCGTCGGACGAGCAAGCCACGTGCGTAACCGATCGACCGATTGCTGGTAGTCGTGTGTATGCGAGCGGGGTTGGGGATGATCGTCGTGCGCGAACGGAGGCGTTGGTATGTGAATGGGGTCGGAGATGATAGTCGTGCGCGAATGGAGGTCGCGGAAGGAGTCTCGGCGGATATGGAAGTAGCGGACGGGGCGGCAGGTCGGACCAATGTTACCAAGACAGAAATTAACTTGCAATAATACTCGAGAAATTGGATAAAATCACGAGGAATACTCGTGCCTAACCTCAGGAGGTTAGTTCCTCCTTGAAGTCCCTCTCACAAGGAGAGATCTCACAACCCTAAGCAAAAGATACCTAAAATGCCTAAGCTTCCTCCTTATATAGGGGGGGGGGGGGGCACTTACACATCAACGTAATGACCTTACAAAGTAAAAATACAAAATAAAACTACATGTTGATTAAAAGTACAAAAGAAGATGCTTCAAGGAATCGTCGCCGCATGTGTGTGTGTAGGTGTGTGTAACACACCCTTGCCTGCCTACAATGGCAAGGGATGCGACGTGGACCACTTGCATTCTTTTTTATAACACCACCAGATGAGGAGGGGTTGTAGGCCGCCGAGAGGGGGCCATGAGGGGGTTGGCTTGCCAAGCTTCAAGAACTGTAGGTTTTAAGTATTCTGGAGTTGGATTAATCTACTTTGGCGAGATATGATCATAATTTTGAAATTATAATTTTTTTTTGTATTATTTTCAATGCATTTGATGATCTCTCATTATTAATCTACTTCGGATTTTTTTGCTTCCTTCCCAAAATATTCACATGGGCTCCACCTCAAGAGCAATCGTGCATAGGCATAGCCCTGTGCACGACTGCTAGTCATAACTAAAGAGTAACTCCTCCATCTATTTAGCAAATCCTAATGTAATATTGCTAAGCTGTTATTTTCCACAAGAAACGGTGTAAAATAATATTTTCAAGAAGTCGTCATATTACTATTTTTTTCTAAATAAGCATCATATCCTAAGTATCAATAGTGACCTATATAAAATGAATCGGATTTAATTCTTCAGGTGGAAGAACCAAACCTGCAATGAGTTGCTCACATGGTTGCCGAAATGGATATTGAGAGAATGAATAAAAGAAAGAACTTCAGCATCCATCATTGACTCTCTTATTCCTTCATCACAATTTGAAGATGAAAGGGAAGCAACCTTCAATGCAGTATCAACAATTGCTAGCTCTGAAGGCACATGTGCTGGGGATAGTTTATGTTGGAGTTGCTTAGCAGCTGTTATTTGTCCAAATTCCAAAAGGGAAAGAACAGCCTTTTCCATATCCACAGGCCTCACTTTTTCTTCCCATCCTGAGACAGATGTATCAAGTTTCACATTTTCTTCTTGTGCTGGAGAACATTTAGATATTTCACTACTGTTCCTCTGATTTTGTGGTGATTTAGGAGAATCGTCAGAATCATTGGTGTTGTCCATGTCAGTAGGCCGTCTTAGTGCCAGATAATTCTTGGCCCTCCTCTTGATTTTTGTGTTGAATGACATAGTATCTGGATTGATGTAATCTGAGGCCAGATTAACACGGCTAGGCTGCACGAAGCTTTCTCTTGAGCTAATCCTCTCAGAAATTGAATGTTTTGCATTTACATGGTTATCAATTTTCTCTATGATAGTTGCTGTTTGATCTATAATACCATCACTGTTTCCACCAACAAGATTTTGAATAGAAGACGGACGATTGGAATCACTTTCTGTTTTGGCCTGAGCTTCTGATTCCACGGCTAGAAGCCATACTCTTGTTTCAATCTCCCGTAGAAGGTAAAGAGGGTAAACTCTGTAAAAAAACAGTTACTCAATTCAATTCTAGGAGCATTACTAATGACAATTCACCTAGAAAACATCTTACGGGTGGATTTGTGTAATATATCCGCTTAACCACTGAAGTGCAAATAAGAGCATTTCATGTAGTTCTCTAGCTGGAATCTCTTTTTCAGCAGCATCAGCATGTCTGAGAAAAAATAACCCTGCCTGTTCAACAAAGGAAAATAAAAAATAAAAAATAAAGAAAAAGGAAAAAGAACACCATAAAATGCAATAATCAAAGAATATTTCAGTTCTGAAGGGAAAAAGGTTAACAACCTGCACTGCTGGAAAATAGTATCTAACAAAAAGTGTATGACAGTGGGTCCATAAAGCAGCTCTCTCTTCTGGGACATCCCAGAGGAACTCCTTCCACTCTGCTACCATTGCCTCAGCCTTCAAGAGAGAACAATTATGAAAAACTAAAAGCCAGAAGCAAACCGATACAAGATAGGTGATATGCTATTGCAATTATTTATATAAGCCAAGCAGAAAATTAACTACACAAAAGCCAAAAGATACCAATGTATTATGCATCTTAGTTGCATAACGGGTCTATAAGCACGAGCCAGATCGGAGTATAGCTACTGATATTTGGGATAGACTGAGATTAAAAATTATAAGTTCCACCTTAACAACTTAGATTGTTTCCCAATAAATTATAGAAACTAAAATCTAGATACATCAAATAATTGAAGTGCAAAAATGGGGGAAAATGAAATCAGTAGTACCTGAGTTTCAGTGACATGGTGAACAGCATATTTCCAAGATGAACCAGCAGATTCAAGCTGCCTAGCCCAATTTCTTGCTTGGTCCCAGCGCCCATTATTTTCCAAAGCAGCTAAAAGAGAGTCATCATCCAGGATCTCATTGCCTAAATAGGATTCATCATCCTTGCGAAGCAAAGGTTCAGCTAAATTAATTTTCCAGTAGAGTCTCTGAAAATATGTGGAAGTAGATCCTCCGTCGCCAAAGTCAGTCACTGCAAGAAGATGCAGCAAACACCTCTTTTCATAGGCTGATGGACACATTAACAACATTGCTTCTGCAGCTTTTACAGCTGTTGAACTAATCCATCCTGCTTTTAATATTCCATCTCGCTGTATGTTTGTCAGCATATAAAATGATTCGTCTTTTACTCGTGCAGAAAAGGATGTTAGGTGCACAGAAGCTTCAGAAAGTCTCATTTGAGAAAATGCCTTGAAATTAAAGAAAGAAAACAGATCAAAATTCAATGAAAAAAGGTCAGGGGTGAACAAATAACACAATATCAAAACAAATCACAGTTGAGGGCAAACCTACTGGACAGGATAAATACCTGAAGGGCGCGTATAAAAGGAAGAAGGGAGCATGCAGGAAGAAACATTTCAAAAGCTCTTAGCAAAGGAAGAAAAAGATGCTGTTCGCAAAGAACGGCTACCATATTTGACAGGGAAGTAAGAGCTTCATCGGGGTCGGTAGAGACCTTGGATTGTTCAAGAATTTTACTCGTTTCTAACATATTCGAAACAGTATCTTTCGAGACTGAAACTTTTGTAGAAACCATCGAACGAGGAATAGTGTTATAGGAGCCAGATGAGGAACCATCTAGAAGCCGCCTCCTCTTAGGGATTCTCCTATTGTAATGAAATGAAAGTGTTCTACATCCTGGTGGCAATGCATTTGTAGCCTCTACAGCAGCTTTTACACTTTCTGCCACTTTGGAAGAAATATCATTCACCTTGATTGATGATGTCTCCCTTAAAAACAGGAATTTTTTTAAAACACGTATTCTTCTAAATAAAAATAAACTAAAGTAAGAACATGAATCTGTCCAATTAGCATAAATAACAATGTAGAGCCTTAAAAGACATTAAAAATAATAAAAAAATTCATAAAACAAAATTGCACACAGGAAAATCATTTCCAACCTTGCTGCTGTAATCTCAAGCCAGACAGTTAAGCATGAAAGTGGAGAGACATCCGGAAAGCATGAAGCAATCATAGCCAACAAAGACCACCTTAGATCTTTGGCTTTTACAAGAAGAGACTCGCCAGGATTCTTTTGCATCTCACACATTGCAATTAGTCCAAAAAGTTCTACAGGAACCATCGCGTCACTATCATCCAGAGAGACTATATCACTGCTCCCTGAGGATGTAATTAATGAAGAGATGTGTTTTTTCCTCATTGACGTCATACTTTTCAGTACAGTTAAAACATGTGTCTTCAGTTGTGGATTGCTAAACCCCTTAGCTGCCTAAAGAGCTCAAATGAAAACAACAGTCAGATTCAACCATCCTAGACCTGCTAGTAAAAAAAGAAGTTTATTGGAAATTGCATTGTTCTGCACAATGCATCAATTTACCACTTTGATAACTGTATCTGCGGGAAACAATCCAACTTGAGCTTCCATTAGAAATCCAACCTAGCATAACCATGTAAATTAGATTATCAGGTAGTCCTACAGACACCTGGTAAATGAAAGAAGGAAAATTAAAGAATTTCAAGTGTACCCAGTCATTGTCATTTGCAAGTAAAGCAAGATACTGTGTGCTCGGAGGAAGTTGATGAATCTGACAAAATTCTGTAACTAATTTCCAGCGACGGCTTGCATCTTTTTGCTGCGATCGGAATTCAAATCCATCACCAATGCCGCTGAAAAGCCAATATCCACATGTCTTCCCCTCTTCTAGTGATGGCAAACTTGCTTTTTCAAGATGCTGTAAGACAATCATGAGTGGTTGCAACAGTTGTTTACCTCTAGAAACCCTATGAACCTCTTTCTGTCTCAGTTGCATCAGATTGTCATGGTGAATGTAATTATCAGCTAGTGCCCGCGCAAGAGAATAGGCGATGTCACCCTCATGCGATTCAACATGAAGAGCAGTGTCTTTTGGTTTCACATCAGAGAAGGAATTTTGCCTGATTGAGGTGTAATAACCAGAAATACGCAGCAACGCGGCTATATCAATACGAAGAATGCTAGCTGATAATCCACATAACTCCAGCAGGAATGTGCATGAAGTAACAAGTACAGGATCATCAAAGTGGATAAGAGCCAATTGGACGACCTGAAATGAGTGGAAATCATAATTAAAAAGGAAACTAAAAAAGATAATGCAGCAGCAGCAGCTAAGTAGACAATAACCACTGCTACTGATATGAAATGACCTATTTATTAGTAAAAGTTTAAGGATCTCAAGATTCATTTACAATCTCAAATTCAAGCCAGAATTACCCACCTGATTCAATAATAAGTTTATTTTGAAGATGCACAAAGTGACCATCTCTACAGTATGCACAATTTTTAAAATAAAGAGCACAGTTTCAATAAAATTCATGAACACTAGGTATTAAGTATAAAGAAGAAATCATACAGATGGAAGAAGGGACCATTCTTTTTGGCTTAAGGGTGATAATATTGCTTGGACATCTGATTGAATATTGGTTTGCCGCAAAGGTTCTTGATGTTCAGTAGCATCTTTAAATTTTGAAGCTCTTAAACTCAGCAGACTGTTGAACGCTGCCAATGCCCTGCCCCGATGCAGATGCTGCTCCAGACCAGATCCATCCTCCTGAAGTAGCAAAAATACAAACTTAAAAGGGTAGACAAAAGACAAAAAAAATGTATTGTACATAAAATAAAGTGTTTAGTTCAAATTTCATGAACGGAATGCAGAACAATATTGGAGGGATATTAGGGTCGTTAGGGCAAGGATTTCTTTAAACTATTTTGAGGATTTCTTTAAACTATTTTGAGGACTTCTTTAAACTATTTTGAGGACGAAGAAAATCTATAATCCTCACATGAAAATTCTGAATCTGGTCCTGGGCATGTCTAATGGTTGCGCGTGACCGCGCACAATCATTTTTTGATCACAAACAATTGCTATTGTGATGCAAAAGCATAAAATGACTGCACATAGTCAGAAATGATCGCACTTCATCATCCTAAACACATAAATTGCACATGATTGATAGCTTTCTTGAAATCACTAATTTTATTTCTATTCCAAGTACTAAGTAAACAGGGGTTGTGATTGGGATCATCGGCCCGCTCGAATCTATTCCCGCAAGAGGCGGTGAACCACTACCCGTTCGGGCGATCTGAGTCCACGGATATTCCCGCAAGAGGCGGTGTAAGTTGTTGTTTGGAGTTATTATTTTCAGTCGTTTGTACTTGGCACTGTATTTTCTATGGATGTTTGTTTCATTTGTTATCAGTATTGGTTGTTGTGTGACTTGCAGGGCTTATTCCACACGCGCTTAAAATATTTGCGCCTCGGTCCCCTTCGAGCAGAATTTGCTTCTCTTTAATTAAAGTTTGTGATTGACTGCGCCTTTGTTTGTCTTATATTAATTAATTATGGTTGCTAATTTTAGACGAACCTTCTTTTGCATTTACGTCATATCTCATTGCATATACGATTGCATCTAGTGTGTTCACCTCGAGTCGACCTGCCACTGCATCAAGTTGCAACTCTACATTCTTTTTACATGCATCAATCAGTCATTTTAAAAATATTTATGGATTATATTGTCATCAAAGTAGGTAGAATAGAAAGAAAACACAAATCATATTATATCAACGTGTGCTCCATCAATTTGACCAAGGTAGATTGACAATCAAAAATGATATTTTAAGGATCATCTAAAACCGAACATGCCTCTAGAAAAATTTATATCATATAGAGGATGTTAATAGTACCTGCAGTCATTAAATAGCCAAATTTAATCATGGTAATTGTTAAAATAGATAAATCCCATGTATTTAGCCCCATAAGGCCTCTCTCCTATAGCTCCTCTTTTAGTCCCACATCTTGAGTTTGTATTCTGCTCTCTCTCAATATATATAAATAGAGACCCATAGTACAATGTAAATATATATAGTGAGAATAAATAAGCATTCGATCATGTTATTCTATATTTGACATGGTATCAGAGCCAAGCGTTCCTACATACCATATTCGGTTTGCGATTGACCTCTGCTATCGCCTCTTCTCCGATTAAGCCTTTGCTCTCATCTTCGTCGCGCCCATCACTCGCCATCGACGCCCTCTATCTCGCGCGGTTTCTGATCCCCCGATCCCGTCGACGGAGAGCTCTGTTGCTTCTAATTTCGTCGGCCTATCCCTCGTCTGGACCCGCTGTGCCCATTGTAGGACAACGATGACGACATACCCGTCACTGCTTCTAAATCCTGCATGGAGCTTCTTCTCTCGCAGAAATTCCCGCTACTTCTCATGTCTACGTTTCTATCGCAAATCATCCACGACGTTCCGGTCTGCGTGCGACGTTCCCGACGCTGTTCCTGGCTGCTCTCTCGTCTAGAGTCGACGGTCCTTGCTAAGCTCCCTCTCTTGCTGAGCTCTCTCTGTTACCGAGCTTCCTCTCTTGACGATCTCCCTCTCTTGTCGAGCTCCCTCACTTGTCGAGCTTCCTCACTTGTCGAGCTCCGCCTTGCCTTCCTCTCTTGCCGAGCTTCCTCTCTTGTCGAGCTTTCTCCCTCTCTTGTCGAATTTCCTCTCTTGCCGAGCTCCGCCTTGCCTTGCCGAACTCCGCCTTGTCTTGTCGAGCTCCGCCATGCCTTGACGTATTCCTCTCTTGCCGAGCTCCGCCTTGCCTTGTCGAGCTCCTCTTTGGCGGGCTCTTCCTTGCCGAGCTCCCTGTTGCCGGCCAGTTATGGAACCACCAGCAGCTTCTTCTAGCCCCTGTTCCAACACTGAAATTGACATTCTACGAGACTAACTTCAACACTTCCGGGGAGCTGATTATTCGCAACTCTGGCACCGTTGCCTCCTCCCATGTCGGTCTCTCTACCAATGACTCCTCGTGGATTGTCGACTCTGGATACACCAATCACGTCACTCCACACCAGCCTTCTCGGTACTTGGACTCTCCGTGTCCAAAGTTTGTCACAGTGGCAAACGACGACGCCACTCCTTATCTATCTCCCGTTGTCGGCTCTGGCGATGTGTTGCTCACTCTGGGAATAGAAGTTGCTAAAATCATGTAGCTTAAGATGCGCTTATGTGAAGAGTTTGAAGTTAAAAATCTAAGAAAGTTGAACTATTGTCTGGGAATAGAACTTGCACACTCTAAAAGCGGAATCTTCATTTCGCAAAGAAAATATGTCCTAGATCATCTAGAAGAAAAAAGAATGCTTGGTTGTGCTCCTGCTAATTCTCCCATGGAAGTAAACTGTAAGATTGATGAAGACAAGAATGGTGAGAAGGTGGACTCCTCTAGCTACCAAAGACTGGTGGGAAGATAGATCTATCTCTCACATACTCGTCCAGATATCACACATGTTGTTGGGATCCATAGCAGATACATGCATTCTCTCTGACTGCGACATCATGAAGCCACCATGCGTGTGCTACGGTATTTAAAGAAATCCCTTGGACGTGGACTTCTATTCTCCCGAAATAAACAGTTAGATGTTGAAGTTTATACAGATGTTGATTGGGCTGGAAGTCAAGATGATAGAAAGTCCACCACCATATATTGCTCCTTTGTTTGAGGGAATCTAGTGACCTGGGGAAGCAAGAAGCAAAATGTTGTAGCAAGATCCAACACAGAAGCGAAGTATAGGGCAATGTCACAAGGAATATATGAGGGGCTCTGGTTTAACTCGATAATGCGGGATTTGAGACTATAGACCGGAAGACCTATTAGATTATATTGCGACAACAAAGATGTTATCAATATTGCACATAATCATGTTCAACATGATAGAACAAAACACGCCGAAATTGATAGACACTTTATCAAGGATCACCTTGAAAAAGGTAATATTTGCACTCCGTTTGTTCAATCTCAAGATCAACTTGCAGACATCTTTACCAAGTACCTGGGATGTGACTTGTTCAAATACAATATTATCAAGCTGAGAATGTTTGGCATATACTCTCATCTTGAGGGGGGGAGTTGAAGTAAATCATTATTTGTAGCATATTGTAAAAAGTCCCATTAGAAAAAGCCCATTTATTTTTCTTGTTTTTGGGTCTTCACCTATTGCGTAGAAATAGAGGGCGTTGCCCTGAAATTAATGAAGAAGCTCATTATTTCCACCTGCTTCCGTCTGACTTTATTATGCAGTGTGTTATATTTTGTGTACATGTATTTTGCTTTTGTTCTCATTTTTATACCTATTTGTATGTGGTATTCCCTTATATAAATATGTACTTTTGACATAATCTAAATAATCGACTGAGCAGTTTACAATTTCCACAATTTTATATTCTCAACTAGGTTGCATTCAACTTGGGTGTCAGTACCTTACTTGTTTCCAACACTGGGAACTATACAACATAACAAATGTAAGTGTAGTTTTGTAGAACAGATCTTTCTTCATGATAGGGAGATGATGAGACAAAAAAAGTAAAAACATGCAAATAACCAAAAATAAATAATTTCTCCTAAAGACAAGTACAATATACGGTGAGGCACATGCAATGTCTTTTAGGAATATCTATGCTCATACAATTTAAAGGGTGGGCTTACTTCAAGTGAAGAATATAGCTCCTCAACATCTTTCTGGATAGCTGCTTCCCAACTTACAGGATTTATCCCATCAATTTGTGCATTAAAAATATAATTATTATCTCGGTAGAGGAAGGAAGCACCACAGGTTAAAGGACTTGAGTGTGATTGCCATCCAAGAGAACCCTGATAAAGTTTGAAAATGCACATAAATAATGGCGAGATAGACAGAATTTTTTTCTATAATATGCAATACATATACATAAAAAAACAAAACAAAAATAGGAGAAAGAAATGAATATAATGGAATCATTGATAATAGTCAGATTACAGATTGTGTGGTCAGGTTCCACCATGGAACTCTCTAATACCTATAGTGTAATACCACTCTTGAACATACACTAAAAGATTTACTATGGAGTTCCCAAAAAAACATTCAGAAGGATACAAAGTACAAAAGGAGTTGACTAATAAAAAATAGAAAACTTATTTGTCCCCAAACAAACTTATGGATGAAATCATGTGCATTGATGGAAAGATTATAAACCTGCACAAATAACCTAACCAACTTCCTTATAGACTTTGGAAACCAGCAGGGAAGCATTTGCAGCAATGAAGTGTCGCCTCCAGCAGAAAAAAGAACACTATCTCGTGATTTCAAGTAATCCGAAAATGCTGACTTTCCAGAAGCTGGAAGTACAAGTTCAAATTTTAGCATAATCAATTATAATATATTTGTAAGATGCAGTAAACAAAAAAGGGTAGGAAGAATAGAAGGAATGCCAATTTAAACCAAAAAAAGGAAACCTATAAGTTCATCAACTAACATTTAGTAGCAACACCAACTGAATCCGTTCCAAAACAAGCTGAAACAAGAGCCCTCCACAGTGTAGGGAACTTCTCAAGACCAGGTTTTAAGTTTTCCAATGTGCATTGAGAGGATGAAGTGCAACGCCTACTTACACTTCCAATACACAGAATTTTCTGCAATGGAGCAGATTCATACATCAGCGTAGCCAAAGCAGCTATTTCTCCTCCCCCTTCAGCCATATCATCCACAGTATGTATTATCTCATCAACTTCAAGGGCATTGAGCTTGCTAGCATGAGCCATTTGTTTAGACAAATTTGAACGGGCATTAAAGAATGAAGCTTCATATTCAAAGCCCTTGACCCTCAAAAATAGCAGCCATTTTGCCCATTGACAATCCCCCTGGTAGATGTAAGCATACTCAAAAAAATTAGTTTACGAAGCTACGTAGTTACAGAGCATTATAAGATACTGAAGATGTAAAATTATATAATCAACCAAATTAAAGAAAATTCAGCAGGACCTACTTTTATCAGTATACTGATTCGGAAAACACAACTTATAAATCTCATAAGAATCAACAAACCAAATTAGTAGGCACGTCAACTTACTTAACAAATAAAAATAGCATTTTTGGATCAGTATTATCAATATAAGCATGTGTGGCAGCACATGCCATGCAAAGTGGATGAGATAGCGGGAGAAATATCTTTCAGAGAAAGGGTCTGTTTGGGACAGCTCTGGCGGATCAGAAAGCTGCTTTCCAACCGCAACCACTGTTTTTAGCTGTTTGAATAGGCAACTTTATGAAAAGCACGTATCTCAAACCAGCGTTTAAGGGTTTATTCGAAAAGCTGGAGTAGGGGCCGTGATTGCGCTCCAGATATCTGCGGCTCGCTGAAACCCGCGGCTGCTCCCGATTGCGATTCCTCCATTCTTCGAACTTCTCATCGATTAGCCCTCCTCCGTCGACGGGAAGCCATTTCCCTAACGATCTCCGGCTCGTTGATACCCGTAGTTGCACATCTCCGACATTTCCCTGCCGATCTGCGATCTTCTTCTGCGACCTGTATCCAGATCGACTTCTCCAACTGGAACGATCTACAGAGATCTCCGGCGATTGATCTTCTTCTGTTGTTGGCCGTTAGTCTTCTTCTGTTGGCCGATCTTCTCCATTGATGGGATCTCCAGCGACCGATCTTCTTCTGTTGTTGGCCATTTCTTCTTTGAGGAACTCAAGGTATGCATTTCTAGTTGTATTAGTATATTTTTTTCTGGTCCATGTAGTTGATTGAGATTAATAAATGTGAATATTAGTTCTACTTTGGTGGAGAATGTTAACCTATGACAAAGATGTCTAAGAAACTATAGCTATTCTAAGAAAAAAAATTTGGGGTGGCTAAAAAATGAGGATGCTGTTAAAGAACAAAATCAGATTTTCACATATGCTTGAGTACAAAATTTGAAAAACAAATACATAAAAGTGTGCAATCTTTCTGGCAAATCAAAAGAGATCCAAATGGCTTGAAAATTTTATGAATGCATCAGGATGATAAGAATATGCAGTAAAAGTTTTAAATTAAATCCACAGAAATTCTTTTTAAAATTAAACAGTAACCTATGTATGCTGTGAACTATATTAGGTTGTTGCTGCCAACTATGATACCAATTTAATGCAGATTTATGAAATTGTTATATATAGATTACTGTTACCGATATTCATGGAGACGACCAACCATGGCGGGTGTACACGCGACGAGTGGGTGCGGTGCAGCCCGGAATCGGCAATAGAGACCCGGGCGAAAAGGTGACCATAAAGGGGCCGGCGGCAATGGCGCAATAGCGGGGCCGGTCAAAGCGGAAAGATATTATTTCGTTTCTAAATAAATTAATTCCTATTAAGTTTCCTATGCTTGGAAGTATTTTAATTGTGTGTTTCCTTTTTGAATGTTTCCTATTTATATATTTCCTATTTGTATGTTGTCTCCCCCCTCCTATATAAAGGGGCTGAGTATGTATTTGTATGCATCTGGGAAGTAATATCAAAGGGATGCTCCCTTGTTCTTCTTCTCTATCTCTCTCTCCCTTCTTTCTACCGCCGGCTCTCCCCCTAGCCCGGATCTTGTTACCTGCAAGCGTATATTTGGTCCGACCTGCCGGTCCACCCGCGTGAACGCCGCCGGACGACGAATCGTTGCTCTCCCTCATGGCTCCAAACACCCGCGCGAACGCGGAGGCCAACGCGGTCGGGGAAACCGACAACAACATCCAACGCCGCCACGACATGCATGAGGCCCAGTTCGCGTCCCTGCAGACCACACTGTAAGCCATCCTGGCGTGCCTCGACGCCGGCCCCGCCTCGTCCACGGTCGGCCCCACAGGCGGTTGCGCCTCCTTTGCCGCCGGCGGATCGCTCCTCAGCGCACCTCCGCAGCCCACTACAAACGTGCCTCTCGCAAGTCGCTCGACGCTCTCTCTCGACGATCTGCATTTTACCGGCACCGACCCCATGGGACGGATCGACAAGGCCGAACAATATTTTGACCTCCACCTAACACCTGAAGTGGACAAGGTCGGCACCGCCATGGTCGGCCTTGACGGTTCCGCCCTCCACTGGGCGCGGTGGCTCCGACAAACCCAGCCATACATCACACGGGACGCGCTCAAACACGAGATCATACAACGGTATGAACCCCGCTACGCCGGATCCGCAGTCGAGCGACTGTGTAGCGTCCGCCAGTCGGCCGGCCTCGATGCCTACATCGACGAATTCGTCGCCTTGGTCACACATGTTCCAGGCCTTCCGCCGGATCACTATTTGGGATTCTTCATGCAAGGACTTCTTCCCGCGATTCGCTCTCGCCTCCGCACCCACCAACCACGGACGGTCTCCGAAGCGCTCGCCCTCGCACGTGTCGTGGAAGCAGATTTGTTCGCTCGGCCTCTGACATCCACCGCTCCCCCTCCCTCCCGACCACCGCCATTGTCGTGGGACTTCGGGCCGCGACCACCGCACCAGGGAGGGCATCAGCCGAACCGCCCTCCGGCCACCCACCGCCTGTCCAACGGGGACTATAACGAGCTTCGGAAGAAGGGACTTTGTTTTCGTTGCCGACAACCATATTCTCCGAATCACGAGTGCACCGTGAAGGAGTTTCATGCCATCATCGGGGATTCGAGTGCCAAAATCACAATTGAGGACTTTGAGGCGCTAGAGATATCTGACGATACGCCATCCCCGGCGACCGAAGAAGCCACCTTCCACTGCCTAGATCTCCCTTGCTTCTCTGTGGGCGGCATCACCGGACCTCGGACGATAAAGTTGACCGGCCTTGTGCAGGGGCACCCGGTCTTGATTATGATTGACAGCGGCGCAAGCCGTAACTTTATTTCTCAGCAATTGGTCCGGCACCTCTCTATCCCATGCACCCTGTCGCGAGATTTCATGGTTTGTTTAGGCGACGGCCGCCGACGGCCGACTGCAGGCTCGTGCACCACTGTGCAGATAGCCATGGACCATGTGCGGTAACGACCGATTTTTACGTCTTCGAGCTGGGCGGCGTCGACATTATACTAGGTGTTGCATGGCTCGCGACACTAGGCGACATTCAGGTCAACTGGGCCGAAATGTCCATGCAGTTTTACTGGAAAGGGTCCCCTTGCCACCTCGTCGGTGACTCCACTCTTCTCCGCACACTGGTCTCCCTGCGGACCATTCGCCGCACGTCGGATATAGAGTTCTCAGCATGGCTCTGGCAACTGCACGCCTCACCAATAAGCGCCACAGGGCTGCCTTCCGACCTCTCCCACTCCTCGACGAGTTCGACGATGTCTTCAACACCCCCACAGGCTTACCTCCGGCAAGGGCCACTGACCACATCATTCCGTTGGCTACTCACACCACAGCCATCTCTGTTCGACCATATCACTACGGGCATGTTCAGAAAGACGAGATCGAACGCCTCGTGCGGGAGATGCTCATGGGCGGCCTCATCCGGCCTAGCGCCAACCCTTTTTCCAGCCCGGTCCTCCTCATGCGCAAGAAGGACGGAAGTTGGCGCTTCTGCATCGACTACAGGGAACTGAATAAGGCTACAATTCCGGACAAGTACCCCATTCCAGTCATTTAGGAGCTTCTGGATGAACTCCACGACACTGCCTTCTTCACAAAGCTCGATCTCAGGGCTGGGTACCACCAGATCCGAGTGCGGCCGGCGGACGTGCACAAAACAACATTCCGGACACATGATAGAAATGAGAGAAATAAAAGAAATATTTTATTAATTTCTCACATACATACATACATACAAGTATTTATACACTTATATAAGAAGAGAAGAAAGAGCAATAATCTCATTCTAAGATGTGGGACAAAAACCTAAAGAGGTAATGGGCTCTAGCTGGGCCTTTGTACATATATTATTCAACACTCCCCCGCAAGATGGAGCATACAGGTCGTAAGCACCAAGCTTGAGCAAGAACTGACAATATAGTGGATGCGGTAAGGCCTTAGTGAGAATGTCAGCAACTTGCCCAGCAACAGGAATATGTTTTAATTCCAGTTTCTTCAGTTGAACCTTCTCCGAAATGAAGTGACAATCAATTTCGATGTGTTTGGTACGTTCATGAAATACAAGATTCTTGGCAAAGTGTCAGCTTGACTGTCACAAAAGAGAGTGACTGGTGAGGAGAGGTTAACACTCATGTCACTTAGGAGGCTTTCCAACCATGTAAGCTCAGACACAACAGAGGCCATTGAACGATACTCAGCTTCGGCAGATGAGCGAGAAACCACAGACTGCTTCTTATTGCGCCACGTGATAAGGTGTCCACCAAAGTATGTACAATATTCACTTGTGGAACGACGATCATCCAGAGAACCAGCGTAGTCAGCGTCAGAGTAGGCAATTAGAGATAAGGAAGAAAAAGGCGTGTATATATGCCCTTGTCCAATAACAGTCTTCAAATATCGGAGGATGCGCTCAACTGCCTGGAGGTTAGAGATTCGTGGAGCATGCATGTATCGACTAACAACTCCAACAACAAATGATATATCAGGTCTTGTAACAGTAAGATAAATCAATTTCCCTATAAGACGTAGATAGTACTCTGGATTCGGGAGGAGTAGATCAGAGTCGGAGGCATGAGCGCAGAGCTTGTGGTTGATATTCATATGTGTATCAGCAGGCTTGCGTCCAGAGTAGCTAGCATCATGAAGGTCAAGACAGTACTTCCGTTGAGATAGGACAAGTCCATCAGGATGGCGTGCTACCTCGAGACCAAAAAAATACCGAAGATTTCCCAAGTTTTTATTTTGAAAAGCAGAGGTCAAGTGCTACTTGATCATGTGTATTCCTTTTAAGTCATCACCCGTAATCAAAATATCATCGACATAAGCCAAGAGAATCACTGTACCTGTACGATGACGAGTAAATAGAGAGAAGTCAGTCAAGCTTCGAGTAAACCTAACATCACAAACAACCTGACTAAACTTGTCAAACCATGCTCGAGGAGACAGTTTGAGACCATAAAGAGATTTTTTGAGGTCACATACAAGGGACTCCCTCGTGGTTTCAAACCCGGGAGGTTGTTGCATATATACAGTCTCTAGCAGATCGTCATTGAGAATAGCATTTTTGACATCCAATTGATGCAACTGCCATTGTCGATGAACAACTAAAGAGATCAAAACATGAACAATATTTAGTTTTGAGACAGGAAAGAAGGTCTCATCATAGTCAAGGTCGGGTTGTTGAGTAAACCCTTGAGCCACAAGATGTGCCTTGAGACGTTGAACCGTCCCATCAGGACCATGTTTGATGGCAAAGACTCACTTACAACCCGCACAAGTCTGGGCAGGAGCAAGAGGGATAAGATTCCAAGTCTAATTTGCTCGAAGAGCAGTTATTTCCTCATCCATGATCGCCCGCCACCCCGGAAGTTGAAGAGCCTCCTGTCGAGAGTTAGGGGTGGAAATAGACAATAAAGAAGTTGCAAATTTGTGAAGCACCGAAGAGAGACGATGCAAAGACACATAATTAGCCAGAGGATGAGCGGTAGAGGTTGTTGTCGGATCTTCAGACCGCATCATATCATTCGTAGAGGGTAACTGTCTTAGGGCATCAGAACGAGGAGGGCGGCGAGTGTACACGCGAAGAAGAGGCGGTTTGGAGGGTATGAGGATCGGGGTTGGTAGGAGTGGTGGAAGTTGAGACATAACAGGGACGGTAGGGTGCGGTAGTAATGTAGGTGCTGGACAAAGAGAGTGAAAAGGCTGGTCTTCAATGAAGGTCACATCTGCAGATGTAACAACCTTGCGATCGTCAGGAGAATAGCAGACAACCTTTTTGAGTGCGAGAGTAACCCACAAACATATATTTGGTAGAACGAGGAGCAAGCATGTCGATGGAAGGGCCAAGATAGTAGACATAGCAGGTACATCGAAAGATGCGAGGCATTACTTGAAAGGGAGGTGTGGAGGGAAATAGAAGACTAAAGGGGGCCGCATAGTTGAGAATGGAAGAGAGCATGCGATTGATGAGGTAGCAGGTTGTAGAAACCGTGAAATTCCAATAAAGCTTGGGAACCTTCATTTGAAACATAAGTGAGCGAGCGACCTCCAGAAGGTGACAATTCTAGCACTCAGTCACACTATATTGTTGGGGGGAATAAGCACATGAGATTTGATGGATGATCCCAAACTCAGTACAAAGATTAGTAAACACATGACTCGTGTATTCTCGCGCATTGTTGGTTCGAAGAGTCTTAATGGAAAACTGTGTGCGAGTCTCAACAATAAAAACGTGAAACACACGAGTTAGTTCAAAACGATCGTAAAGTAAATACAATCATGTCATGCGAGTAATCATCAATAAATGTAAGAAAGTAACAATAACAAAAAACACTAGCCGTTTTATAAGGTCCCCAAATATCAGAATGCACTAAAACAAAAGGAGCATTGCTCCGAGTACAATGAGGGAGAAAAGAAGAATGATGTTTTTCCGAAGATACGCGACTTGAAAGTAAAGTCAGTGAGGGAGAGATCGGGAAGAGATTTCTTGAGAATTGGGAGAGGAGCATGTCAAGACACTGGTGTCAATCAACAAAATTGACAGAGGAGAGAACTGTGGGTGGAACGTCCATAGTATAGAGCCCGTTGGACAGTCACCCTTTACCATTGATATTTTGCATTGTCGATCCTGCACAACAAAAGAAGAGGTATCAAGATCTTCAGTAAGACGGCTAACAGAAAGAAGGCAGAAAGGAGATCTCGAAGCATGAAGAACCGAGTGAAGAGAGAGAGATGAAGTGAGGGGGACATCAGCAGAACCAGAATTCGGGGTGGTGTCACCATTGGCCACTGTGATGAACTTGGGATGCACAAAGTTTAAGTACTGAGGCGCTTTCTGCAAAGTAATATGGTGTGTGGTACCTGAGTCCACAATGCAAGTTGAACTATGAGAGAGACAGGAGATACCTTCATTGGAGATCAACGCAACAGAGCCAGATGAACGACTGACCATCCCCTAAAGACGCTGGAGCTGGGTGCGCAAGGCATCAATGTCGGTACGGGTGGTGAAAGGAGTATCGATCGCAATGGATGAATGTTGTCGTGGGGGCATACCATGCTTACGATAGCATGTTGCCTCAAGATGAACATCCCCTGACCACAATAAGTACACTTAGGACGAGTCCTACCGTTGTGTCCCCTACCCCGAGAAGTGGTGCGAGCTCCACGAGCTGATGGAGGAGCAAGGTGAGAGGTAGAAGAGTGTTGGAGGAGAGCCGGAGAGAGAGTACCGGGAGAATCGGGGGGGGGGGGGGGGGGGGGGGGGGGGGGGGGGGGGGATGGGGGAGTGACCTTTAATAGCAAGGAGCACACATCCGAAAGAAAGGGAAAGGTGGAGGAAGAAAGGATCTGAGCCCGGACATTGTGAAGATGAGACGGAATAGGGGCCATCATCATGGCGATGCCCACAGCTTCTTTCTGGGCACGTTGGGCAGCAAGGTCCGTTGTTGGAGGCTGATGTTGAATCCATGCCTTGACTAGAGTTTTGGATTGCACAACAAAAGAGGTTAAATCTCCAGCCACTCCTAATTCAAGAGATTGAAGGTCTGTGATGATGTCAAACAGGTGTTGCAAGTTGTCCTTGCTAGAATAGAGGGAGTGAAATTCCTCCCACATGGCCTTGGCCGTCTCATGATACATGGTCATACAATATGGTTCACTGCCCATAGAGTTTATGATCCATGATTGGACGCGACCGTCATTACGGAGCCATTCCTCGGTGGGCTCAGTAGGTGTATCCTTAGTCAGATGATGAAGGACGTCTTTGGCCTGAAGAACACGGCGCACGGAGTGCACCCACTCAACAAAGTTCTTCCACTAAAAGAAATAGTGGTGATCTGAAGCTCATCACAAATTTCAGGAAGAGGGGGCGCAGCCCGAGCCGGAAGAGACGGGCATCATTCAAGTCCATTGCACTTGGTGAAGAGCGCGGCAAAAAACAGTGCGGAGAGTTGGGAAGAGGGCGCGGTCACGCTAAGGAACTGATTGGGAGTTTGGCAGAGGCGAGCAACAATGGCCAAGAGCTTGCCGATCAGGAGAGCTCGTGGAAAAGAGCTCGCGGGAGAATCCAAGGCGAGGAGGACTGGCGAGCAGGAGCTCTGGCGATCAGGAGCTCTGGCGATCAGGATCTCTGGCGGACAGGCGCAAGGCGCTCAGAGCGGTCAGACAGTGCTCGACAAGCGCGAAAGAAACACAGAGATTGCGCGAGCAGAAGAAGCATTGATGATCGCAAGGAGCGGCGAGCATGAGCTGCGAACAGGGGCTGCGATCAGTAGCTTGGCGAACAGAAAAGGAGATGCGAGCAGAAGAAGCGCTGATGATCGCAAGGAGCGGCGAACAGGAGTTGCAAATAGGGGCTGCGATTAAAAAAGGGGTTGCGAACACAAGGAGCTCGCTGAACAAAAAAGGAGCGGCGAGCACAAGGCACTGCGAACAGGAGGAGCTTGGCCCGAGGAGCAGGAGCGATGAGACAGAGTGAAAAGAGAATAAATGGCGACCAACGCAGTCAAAGACGAGAGGTTGTGGGAAACGATTAAGCAAGAGGCTCCCGAATTGGCAGCGAGGTGAAACAATAAAAGGACGAGAAGGCGGGGTTAATGAAGAGGGAAGCTCGCGATCAGACTAGGATAGTAGTGAAAGAAAGAAAAAATTAAGATCTGTTTCGCTCTGATACCATGTAGAAGAATACGGAAATGAGAGAAATAAAAGAAATATTTTATTAATTTCTCACACATACATACATATATACAAGTATTTGTACACTTATATATGAAGAGAGGAAGAAGCAATAATCTCATTCTAAGATATGAGACTAAAACCTAAAGAGGTAATGGGCTCTAGCTGGGCCTTGCAATGAGACTTTGTACATATATTATTCAACAAATTTTAATTGGATTTTGCTTTTGTTTCTAAAATCTAATTCCTATTGTGCATGTTTGTGAATTCTTCTATTAATTTCTGAATTTATTGTAAATACTCATCGGATAATTGTATGAACGTGCAACATTTAAATCTATCCACCACGCTACACTTGCGGTCGTCCATTAGACGTCCGTTAGGGAACATCTACACACTCCCTACATCCGTCCTATGTCATATATCCTTTACTTTTGGATTTCCTCTTTCAATTTAGCTTTTCGCAAAACCATACACATTCATTCTTCTCTTGACTATTATACTTTAAATTCTCTAATTTTTCATTCAAAACCATAAATTTTATGAAATAAATCAACTTTAGTTTTTTACTTAAATCTAACATTTAACCTTTTGAATAAAATTGGTTTAAAAATGGAGTTGATTGCGCAAGACATCTCAGCCAACATTTGTCTACATCATATCGTAATTTGATAAATTTGTGTTGTATCACCTAAAGAGACATCCTAGGCATACATGTGCACTTCTTATGGCAACTCAAATCTGGGAAAATACCAGCAACAAATGAATTAGATCAATCAATGAAATGGTAACATATAGCAATTTGTTTAGAAATCACATCTTGATTGTTCTGTTTTGAAATAGTATTCCAGAGCAAACATAGTACCGTGCAGTGCATAGATGACTGTTAAGCAGATATAATGATGGGGATCATGCCACACGAACGCAATGGTCAACGAGCGCTAGGAAGTGACGATCGAGACCGTTTATTTGGAGTGGTTGTCGATCTAGGAATTTTCGCGATATTTATGTCTTTTTGTGTAATTTTGCAGGTCATGACCGTCCATGGTGGTTCCTAAGTCTATAAATTACAATATAGGGATCCATTTACGGATTTCGGAAGCTTGAGGAAAATTTAGTTTTTGGTCACCCGATGTCGAAGCCGGAATAGGTGCAACCCCTGAACCCCTCCCCCTTCCACTCCTTGGCTGAACCCACCCCCAACACACACACACACTCATTCAATTATACTCGTCGACCACTACCACTTGGTCAGCCACCCTTCCACCACAACCACTTCCACTATTCATAAACCGTAACTATCAATTAACTATCTTCCCAGTTCCCACTACCAATAACCACCTCCACTAGCTCATAACTACCATAACCCACCATTAATAACTTCTCCCAACTTCCCCTTTCCCTCCTAACCAGCACATCTCTGAATACCCCTACCCGAAATCCTCCTACAGACCTCACACGTTCCATAACAGTTATTCAACTTCGCCGTCACTCCTACTACTCACATTCCCTTCCCTCAAAGCAATCAACGGAAATCGCTTTCACTCCCATTTCCTCAACCGAGCCCCCCCCCCCCCCCCCCCCCCCACTTTCACGATCACTCCAAACAGCCGATTACCTTGTTGTATTTCTGTCCCAGCCCAGAATTAAAATCTGAAGCCTATTCCAGCCCCCGGAATCTGTTCCCGCCTACTCCCCTGCCAGAAAGCCTCCTAAACACCATAGGACTTGCAGGATATCCATTCCATTCCCTACTCCTGTCCAGGATCACCAGAATACTCAATTTCAGGCCCAGTAATCTCCAACCACTAACCTGGAAGTTCAATTACTGGTTCTGTAACCTCTGTCCAGTAACCAGTCTGCCACATCCTTGCTTCCCAGCCCTTCCCACCTCCATCCAGCCCGCAGAAATCATAATTCAACACTCAAATAGTCCTGTCCAGCTCTTGGCTCCCCTCCGAAGTTCCAAATTCAGTCCACCTCCGCTTCTCCGGTCACTGGCCACTAATCATACATCCTCCAATCCTTCTATCCGGAAGTCATTGTAAGTTCGTTTATTGGTTGAAAATTTTTCATTGTTGAAACCTGTGATTATTCTCAGTTTGTGTGGATATTGTCTTGTAATCTTTGGTTCAAGGTATCTTGTGAATGTCGGGCTTTGTTCTTATATTTCACACTCTCGCTCGTACACTCTTATATTTGTTTCTTTATTTGGAGTTCAACTTGAATGTGATTTATTGTGTAGTAAAATTTATAATTCTCATCATTTCAAGTTTAATTGTCAGATAAGTGTCAAGTTCATATAAGCATTGAAATTAGTCTTCCGATGCCTCACTAGAACCTACCCTACGTCATATAACCCATGGATTTATATCAAGTATGATAATAAGCAAAAGAAAAGAGTAATCGATGGGGATCATATTTTACAAGTGGGCCGACCCCTATTGGAACCCACCCGAGTCTACTTACACGGGAGATGGAATTAAGATCATCGGATAGACAATCCGAGTGGTAGTCGTGTTCAGAACGACGACGACATATTTTTATGTATTTTTTGTATTTTTAATTGTTTTATGTTTCGGCGTGGCGTACGTCCGTAGTGAGTTCTAAATCTATAAATAGGGGTATATGGGCTGGTTTTCAAACATCGCAGATTTTGAACAGAAATTGCAGGCTCTCACGGTTATCCAACGATGCTGATTCTATGGAACCTTGATGCCGAAGCCGAGATAATTACCCATCTTCCATAACTACCCCGTAACCAACCCCCACTATTCGTAATTGTTACGGGATTTGGGAGAAAAACTGAGTACCTCACATAGAGGTCTCACCCTTTATTTATACTAAGCACGAAGGAATATGATGTGGTGGTACAAAGTGTGGGACTAATATGTCTAATACATCTCATAACACTCCCCCTCAAGTTGGATCATGGGAACTTCCCAGACCCAACTTGTTACATATATAGTTCATTCGAGTCCCCGTAACCCCTTTCGTAAGAATGTCTGCAACTTGATCTCCGGTCTTCACGTGCTTTAGCGAAACAAGACCTTCTTCATACTTTTCTCTAACAAAGTGGCAGTCGACCTCTATGTGCATTGTGCGTTCATGAAACACAGGATTCATGGCTATCTGGATTGCAGCTTGATTGTCACACCATAGAGGAGTGGGATCTTGAACGGGATACCCAATTTCACTGAGAATCTGCCTCACCCACATGATCTCAGCAACAGTGTGGGACATAGCCCGATATTCGGCCTCAGCACTAAATCTGGCAACTGTGATTTGTTTCTTGCTCTTACAGGAGATAAGGTTGCCGCCCATAAAGACAGTGAATCCCGTGGTTGATTTTCGGGTGGCTAAGCATCCTGCCCAGTCAGAGTCACTGTATGCCTCTAGATCGGAATGGCCTCAACTTTTGTATGATATTCCCAAACCAGGATCCTTCACGTATCTGATAATCCGTAGAACGGACTCCCACTGAGACATAGTTGGAGCCGTCATGAACTGACTGACCTTACCAACTGCACAAGAAATGTCTGGGCGAGTCATGGTGAGGTAGTTTAATTTTCCAACAATTCTACGGTACTTTTCTGGTGATTCAAAAGGTTTGCTTTCAGCATGAAGACTCTTTTCCCCTGGTTCCAGCGGAGAATCGATATGGCCACAGTTAGCCATCCCAAGGTCAGATAGAAGATCAAGAGCATATTTTCGTTGGCAAATAAAAAGAGAGTGATCATCATGAATCACCTCAATCCCAAGGAAATACCGCAATGGGCCCAGATCTTTTGTTTGGAAATTAGAGTGTAAGAATGCTTTGAGATTTGATATTCCTGCTGAGTTGCTGCCTGTGATAACAGTTGAATAACGTGAGAGGAATAATATGATAATGTATTAAACCAACCCCCCCCCCCCCTACTCATATATAGAGTAAGGGAACAAGGACAAAACTACCCTTCATAGGGTATTTACAATAATATAATATAATAAGACTTGAATTCAACTCTCCCCCTCAAGTCGAACGAAAGAGGTCCGTCATTCCGAGTCTGGAGATATCATCAATAAAGACATCGCTCCCCAAGCTCTTTGTGAATACATCGGCCAACTGATCTCTAGAGTGAACAAAGGGGGTAACTAAATTCCCTTTTTCGATATGATCTTTGATGAAATGGCGGTCAACCTCAACATGTTTAGTTCTGTCATGCTGGACCGGGTTATGAGCAATACTGATAGCGGCCTTGTTGTCACAGAATAGAGAGATAGGAGTGTCATCCTGAAGATCCAAGTCCCTCAATAAGGTGCGCAGCCATAAACCTTCGCAGAGTCCTTGAGACATTGACCGATACTCGGCTTCAGCACTAGATCGAGCCACCACATTTTGTTTCTTGCTACGCCATGTGACTAAGTTGCCACCAACGAAGGTGCAATAGCCTGTAGTGGACTTTCTGTCATCACGGCTTCCAGCCCAATCCGCATCGGTAAAGACTTCAATCTTCAAATGGTTGTTCTTTGAAAACATCAAACCCCGACCCGGAGCCTTCTTTAAGTAACGGAGGACACGATATGCGGCATCCTGATGTCTGATCCTAGGAGCATGCATATATCTGCTCAGGATCCCAACAGCATATGTGATGTCAGGGCGAGTGTGTGAGAGGTATAACAACCTTCCTACCAATCTCTGGTAACTTGCAGCATCTGTGCGATCTCCGTCAGTATCTTCATCAATCTTATGGTTCTCCTCCATAGGTGTGTTAGCAGGAGCACACCCAAGCATCCCGGTCTCAGTTAACAAGTCGAGCACATACTTGCGTTGCGAGATAAAGATTCCCTGATCGGAGCGGGTTACTTCAATTCCCAGGAAGTAGCGGAGCCTTCCCAGGTCCTTTACTTCAAACTCTGCAGACAGGAGGGCTTTCAGCTTTGAGATTTCATCTGGGTCATCTCCAGTGATCACGATGTCGTCCACGTAAACAATAAGAACAACAATTTTCCCCTCATTTTTCCTGATGAATAGAGTATGATCAGAATGTCCCTGTTGGTATCCAAACTTGACCATAGCCTTGTGGAACCTGCCAAACCAGGCCCTGGGAGACTGTTTCAACCCGTAGAGGGATTTCCTTAGGCGACATACAAGGCTTTCTTGCCCCTTCTTCACAAATCCTGGGGGAAAGGTCATGTAGACTTCTTCATCGAGGTCACCATGCAGGAAGGCATTCTTAACGTCCAGTTGATGAAGATCCCAGCCCAAGCAAGCAGCACAAGATAGAATAACACGAACAGTGTCCATCTTAGCCACAGGAGCAAAGGTCTCCTGGTAGTCGACTCCCTGAGTCTGAGTGTAACCGCGTGCCACCAAACGAGCTTTGTACCGCTCAACTTTGCCATCTTGATTTTGCTTGACAGAGAACACCCATCTAGAACCAATGGCTTTCTTTTCAGGAGGAAGAGTGGTGATGTCCCATGTGTGATTTTTCTCCAAGGCTGCCATTTCCTCCTCCATTGCATGAGCCCATGCCTGAGTGCCAAGAGCCTCCTGCCATGTCTTAGGGATAGTGGTCACGGACAAAGAGGATATAAAAACCTGATGAAGCTGGGAAAGATGACCATAAGCAACATGATTTGAGATAGGGTGATTAGTACACATAGTTTTACCTCTTAGAGCAGCAAGGGGAACATGCAAATCAGAATCAGAATCTGAGTCCAAAGACGGCACCGGCAGCGACGGAATCACGGAGGACTGTTCACATGTTTGACGACGACGATATATATGTGGAAGAGGAGAGATGAGAGGCAGATTGTGGTATGCAGGGGAAAAAGACGTAGGTGAAGGAGGTGTAGGATCTGGAGGAGTGGCAAGAATGGGTGGAGAGGTATCTGGAGGAGTGGCAAGAATGGGTGGAGAGGTTGTAGGAGGAGTTGCAGGAATAGGAGGAATCAGAGGGAGGGGCACCGAGTCAATAAGCTCATGAATAAGTTCATTCTCCCCCTGACGAACAGTGTGAGACGAATCGACATAGTAAGATTCCTCCTCACGAAATGTCACGTCCATGGTACAAAAGACGCGTCTGGTAGGAGGGTGGTAGCACCGGTACCCCTTAGTGGTGGCAGAGTAACCAATGAAGACACATCGAAGTGCCCGGGGATCAAGTTTATCACGTTGAGGTTGATGAACGTGAACAAAACAAACACACCCGAATACGCGGGGTGGAAGGTGAGTGGTATGAACAACGGAAGTCGCAGAGAGACGGGTTAGAGGAGTAGAAAAATCGAGAACCCGGGAGGGAAGACGATTGATAAGATGAGTGGCAGTGAGGATAGCATCACCCCAATATGACTTTGGGAGATGCATGGTGTGGAGGAGGCAACGAGCGACATCCAGGAGATGTCGGTTTTTTCGTTCAGCGACACCATTTTGGGTAGAGGTGTAGACACAAGTAGTTTGGTGAATAATTCCATGACTCGTGAGGTATGTGCCAAACACGCCACGATCATCGTATTCCCCCCCATTATCGCTACGAAGAACACGAATGGTAGCATTGAACTGGGTTTGCACCATGTGATGGAAGGCTTGAAAGACAGAAAACACCTCATTTTTTTTCTTTAAAAGATAAACCCACGCCGTGCGAGAAAAACAGTCTATAAAAGTTACAAACCATCGATATCCATTTAAAGAAATCACAGGGGAAGGTCCCCAAACATCAGAGTGTATAATAGCAAAAGGGGTAGTACTAGGAGAAGAAACATGAGAAAAAGAGTGCCGAACATGTTTGGACATATCACAAACATCACATTTTAAAGTTTTAACAAGATGCGATAAAGTAGGAAACAGTTTTGTAAGATAAACAGGAGAGGGATGCCCGAGACGCAGGTGCCAGCGTCGAGCATCAGCAGCAGTAGCAGCAGAAGATGAGAGAGCAAGGGACGGTCGGGAAGCATCCAGATAGTACAAGCCACCGCGATTCCTACCACTGCCAATGGTCCGCTTCGTACCCAGTTCCTGGAAAACACACGAATCAGGAAAAAATGTTACAGAGCAATTAAGGGACCGAGTAAGATTGCTAATAGACAGAAGATTGCGAGGAAAAGACGGTATATGTAAGACAGACGAAAGGGGTAAAGAGGAAGAACAAGAAATGGTTCCCTTCCCAGCAATGGGAGACAAAGTGCCATTCGCAGAAATGACCTTGTCTTTACCTGACAGAGGTTTGTAAGAGGAAAAACCTGAGGAAGAGCCGGTCATGTGATCGGTGGCTCCGGAGTCAATAATCCATTCCGACAGAGGGGCAGCAGCGGCATTGGCACTAGGCATGGTAGCAGTGGCAAAAGAAGTGGAGATAGCACTCTGCGAAGCATCAGACTGTGAGTGCAGAAGACGGCGGAGAGCATCCAATTCCGATGTGGTGAAATGTCCGGGTGACTGACCCGGATGGTCATCCAGCATCTCAGTAGAGAAAGCAGCATCGTGAGAACGAGACCCAGTCGGACGATATCCCCCTCGTCCTGAACCACGACCACGGCCTGGGCCACGACCACGGCTGTATCCAGGTGGGATGAGATGAGGATGAAGTTTGAAGCAACCATCCCGAGTGTGTCCTCTACGACCACAATGATCACAGGTCGGAACTCCACCAGGATTGTTGGAGCCTCCACGGCCTACACTGGTCAAGGCAGAACGATCAGGAGAAGGTGTTGTGGTGAGAGATCTTCGACGGTCTTCGTCGCCAAGAACCATGCTAAACGCCTCCCGAAGAGACGGAAGGGGAGAGCGGTGAAGAATATTGGTGCGAACCATGTCCAAGTCTATACTCAACCCCATCAGAAACACGTGTAGGCGAAATCGTTCGTCTCGTTTCTGCAACTGAACTGCATCGGCAGTGCAGGCAGGAGTAAACTGATCAAAGTAATCCAATTCTTGAGCGATGCGTTCGAACTCAGAGAAATAGGAGGATACCGTCATGGTTCCCTGACGCAGCTCCAACATACGTCGTGTCAGCTCGTACGTCTGAGTGGAACTGCCGATCTGTGAATAAGTCTCTCACGCTCGAGTCCAGATCTCGTAGGCAGAGTCCATCAACATATAACTCCTGTACACCTTCGGGGACATAGAGTGAAGGAGCCAGGATACAACTAGGGAATTTTCGGAATCCCATCGAGGCCAGGTAGGATCAGCCAAAGGAGGAGCTACCTTCGTCCCATCAATGTATCCATACAGCTGATGACTACGAATGACATGCTGAGCAGCACGAGACCATTCCAAATAATTGGTCCCATCCAAGGGAACTGTGGTGATCTTTAAAGACCCAGAATGTCCAGGAGGGCGTTGAGGGTCGCTCATCCGGGGGGTTACCACACTTGGTGAAGGGGAGCCACTGGCAGCAGACGAATCATCCATGAGGAACAAAAAATAGCAGCAATAAAGCAGCAAATCAGCAGAAAAACAGTGAGAAATCAGTCATAGTGCAGCAGATCAGCGGCCCAAACAGCAGTACAAACAGCTTGAATCGGCGCAGCAAGAAGATCAGGGCGCAGATCACGGCAAGAATGGCGCAGAAGGTAGATCAGGGCAAGAGCAGATCACGGCGCATATCAGGGCACAGATCAGGGCGCAGATCACACATACATCGCAGATCACGGCGCAGCACTCATACAAACAGCTTGATCACGGGCGCAGAAGGCGCAGAAGGCGCAGAAGAGGAAACAGCTTGATCACGGGCAGATCTGCGGCAAAGAGGAAACGATTGGCACCTGGGATTTGCGGCAGATCTGCGGCAAAGAGGAAACGACGGGGCGTCCCTAGCGACCAGCATCACGGGCGGCGGCTAGGGCACGCATGGTAGGGAGCGGAAGCAGCCGCGGGAGACTCTCAAAATGGAGGAGGCGGCGACGATCGAAGGAGGAGGCGAAGCAGACGGGAGCGGCGACGGGCGTAGCGGACGAGCGAAGCAGACGAGAGCGGCTAGGGCACGGGAATTCCCTCTGATACCAAGTTGAATAACGTGAGAGGAATAATATGATAATGTATTAAACCAACCCCCCCTTACTCATATATAGAGTAAGGGAACAAGGACAAAACTACCCTTCATAGGGTATTTACAATAATATAATATAATAAGACTTGAATTCAACTATAACAATATCATCAACGTATACCAGTAGCAGAATAGTACCAGCCGAGGAGTTCTGATAAAAGAGGGACGAGTATTTAGTACTCTTGGTAAGCCCGAACTGGGTAACAACAGCTCTGAACCGAGCAAACCAAGCCTGAGGGGATTGTTTCAAACCATATAAGGACGCTAGGAGGCGGCACACCTTGTTACTCTCCCCCTCAACAACGAGTCCAGGAGGTTGTTCCATATAAACTTCCTCATCCAGGAGCCCGTGGAGAAAAGCATTCTTAATGTCCAACTGCTGTAAGGCCCACTGACGGAAGGCAGCAAGTGAAAGAAGTATTCGAAGTGAGGACATCTTCGCAACAGGAGCAAATGTTTCATCATAATCCACGCCATAAGTCTGAGCATAACCTTTAGCAACCAGGCGGGCTTTTAGGCGGTCCAGAGAACCATCTGCATTCACTTTGACAGAATATATCCATTTGCATTCAATTGCCTTCTTGCCGGGAGGTAAGGGAACCAGGTCTCATGTCTTGTTTTGTTGGAGAGCAGTCAATTCGTCATGCATGGCTGCCGCCCAGCCAGGATGAGGTTTGGCCTCCGCCACGGTCGACGGTAGATGATATCGATCAAGAGTCGAGTTCAGCGCTCGATGAGAAGCAGACAAGCCCTGGTAAGAGTGAACATATAGCGGTTGCTCCCGACAGGTCCGAACTCCTTTCCGGACTGCAATAGGAACCTCTGGGCTAGATGACAGAATAGTAGTAGATACACTAGCAGGTTCTTCCGGAGGAACAGTCGCCGCATCATCGGTAACAGAGGTAGGCTGAGATGGTGGCACCACTGAACTATCAGAAGAGCGACGGGAGTAAACTTGCCCCCACAGGGGGGACAACAGATCAGTCGGTGAAATGACAGCAGGTTCATGCCTAGGGACCAATAGAGCATCCAGAGAGGGATCAGGATGAGAGGATCCAGGAGAGGGATAAGGGTCGGACTCCCGAAAGACGACATCCGAAGAAAGGATGTATCGGTGAAGATCAGGAGAGTAACACCGATATCCTTTAGTGGTCCGAGAGTAGCCGAGGAAGATACATTTCAAGGCACGAGGATCAAGTTTGGAGACAGAGGGACGAGCATCCCGAACATAGCATACACACCCAAATACCTTCAAAGGGAGGAGGGGACCGTGATGGTCAGGATAGAGAATGTTGTAGGGTGTCTCCCCCTGAAGGATGTGAGTAGGAAGATGATTAATAAGGTGTGCAGCAGTAAGTACGGCATCCCCCCAGAAGTGTTTGGGTACGTGTTTGTGGTGGAGGATTGCCCGGGTGACTTCAAGGAGATGCCGATTTTTGCGTTCGGCGACACCATTTTGTTGAGGGGTATCCGGGCAACTGGTTTGGTGGATTATGCCTTTGTCAGAAAGAAAGGTAGACATGGACTGAGATAGGTATTCTCGGCCATTATCAGTACGAAGACACTTAACACGTACAGAAAATTGAGTAAATATTTCATTCCATAAGTTTTGAAAAATAGAAGGTAGCTCAGAACGATTTTTCATTAAATAGACCCAACAATAGGAACCATGTTATGTCCAGTGTCACATTGCAGCTACCAAACCCAACAATAGGGACCGTGGAGCCATCAGCCACAGTAATTGAAGCTCCGCTATGAGGTTTGTATGAGTGTAAGATACCTGAGGAACTAGTCAGGTGATCAGAAGCACCAGAATCAGCCAGCCACTGGACCGGCCTCTGGGAGGTACAAACAGGCTGAATGGTTTGAGCCACAGCCGCACTATGAGGTGGTGAGTCAATCTGGAGAGCCTGCAGGCGCCGGTACTCATCCTCGGATATTTCAACAGTTCTCAAACCCGGAGGTACAGAAGTAGAGTCAGCCAGGTGTGCCGACCGAGGTGGAGGAGGTTTGGTGGCCCAGTCTGGGCTCCCATGAATCAGCCAACATGTATCCTTTGTATGTCCCCGACGCCCGCAATGGGCACAATGCCTTGTGTCAGTGTCACGACCACGGCCAGAGCAGCCCCCCCCCCCCCCACTACTTCCCCTTCCTCCTCCACGTGAAGCAAGAGCCATCGACTCGTCGGAGGATGTATGTAGAGCGGATGACGAAGTACCGATGGAGCCAGCCTTAGTAAGCCGATGGTACACACTAGCAGTCTGAAGGGTAGTAGGACTCGCTAGCATTTCAGTCTTCGTTGTGGAGAAGTGTGGATCCAATCCATTCAAAAGCCAAAGGAGCACCAGGTGTTCACGTTGAGCCTGATGGCCTTCCCTAGTAGAGGGAATCTCCCAAAGGTCTAAAATCTCATCAGCCAGAACCTTCCATTCGGCAAAGTACTCGGTAACAGGACGCGCTCCCTGTCGCAGGTCAGCTATCTTGGGGAAGAGTTCACCAAGTCGAGAGAGGTTGTTCGCCTGAGAGAACATCATGTGAAGAGTGTCCCATAGATCTTTGGTGCTGTCGCAGTTTTTGCACATTTGCTGGGCAGATGGATACATGGAACTCAGGAGAAGAGCAAAGACACGGCAATCATCACTATAACAGTCATCATATTCGGTACTCCCCACGTCATGAGTTGGGAGACGAGTAAGGTGGTGAGTACGTCGGATGCCTGTAAGAGACATAGTAACCCCCTTCTTCCATAATTGAAAATTGGAGGAGGTAAGGATAGTAGTTGCAATCCTCGCGTTGGGAGGAAAGGTATTGGTAGAGTCCCCTGCGGGGGCAACGGTCGAAGGAGGAGTGGGAGTAGTCGGAGGAGGATTAACAAAGGAGCCCATGGCGAATCGGCTGCTTCAGGAGGTAGCCGACAGCTATTCTAGCGGCGCAGATGAGAAAGGACAGCAGGACTGCACCGTCGGGACGCGAAGCATGGCACAGGAGTCGTCGATCGGCAGGAGGCGTCGAGGCAGAAAGCTCGGGATCGGCACAGGAGTCGTCGATCGGCAGGAGCACGAGAGCAGGACATTAGGTATCGCTCGACGGCATTACGCGTCGTCGAGGCCGACGGCAGGCGGGAACATGACGAGCCCCGCCTCCGTCGATGTCACTGGGGGTGCGCAGAAGAAGGAAAAGGAGCGGGAGAGAGCGGGCGAGAGCGGCGAGGGCGGCGAGGGCGTGCGAGGGAGACGAAGCGGGGATGGAGCGGGCGAGAGAATCGAACGGAAAAAAAAACCCTAACCGTGCTCTGATACCATGTTACGGGATTTGGGAGAAAAACTGAGTACCTCACATAGAGGTCTCACCCTTTATTTATACTAAGCATGAAGGAATATGAAGTGGTGGTACAAGGTGTGGGACTAATATGTCTAATACGTCTCATAACAGTAATCATCGATCATTTCCCCTTTCCCTGTCACTCCACTCTCATAACTACCAAGAAACTACCCACAACTATTAATAACCTCCCCATGCTACTGTAACCGCCCGGCTGTGTAGTCTAAATCCAGTAACTGCCCATCTCAGAGACATTAACTGCCTTGCCCTGCCTTGAAGCCCCACTTCCCAGCCATCTGCATCCCTCCATCAGCACAGCAAAAGCCCCATTACACAGGAATCTTCACTGTTAGCAGTTTTCATCCCACATTCACCTGATTGAACCAAAGTCCCTGTCCTGGACAGGAACAACCACATCAAACTGCTTCTTCCTACAACCTCCTCCCCAAAACAGCTACTACCATGCCCCTCCTTTCATCTCACAATAACCATCCAGCCACTCACTTCATCTCCCAGCAACCCCACGGCCTTCCCCACCCCTCCAGCAAGGTCTCGCCCAACTTTCCAAGGATCATCCAACCTCCAACTCACTAACCAACCATTAGAAACCTACTGAACCCCACTCTCGACTCTACAGATTCCAATTCCCTCCCCCCCCCCCCCTCCCCCCCAACAGTACACGTCATCTTCCCCTCTCTAGGCCCCTGAAATCTGCATGGAATTACCTTCGGGTTGCTGTCCATTCCTAAAACAGCCAAAGTTCAAGCCACCCTGGCTCCTATTACTTGTGCAAGTTCTTGTACAAAGCCTTATTACTTATTGTTGAATGTTTGGTGGATGAATATACTATTGTGCTACTTGCAATGTTTATTCTCCTATCATTTAATTGGATCACTTTCTCTTTAATTTAATTAGACCTTGCTTGAGTTTCTAAAGTCTAATCTCTAATGTGAATGTATGTGGACTCTGTTAATAATTTCAGAAATTATTGTGAACATTTATTAGACTATTGCATGTGCATCACATCATTTATATTCTCCACAACACTACACTAAGACCAAATCATTAGTGTTCCCATTAAGCCATAATTGCACATCACTAAATCTTCATGGAATTACCTTAGGGTTGCTGTCCATTCCTAAAACAGCCAAAGTTCAAGCCACCCTGGCTCCTATTACTTGTGCAAGTTCTTGTACAAAGCCTTATTACTTATTGTTGAATGTTTGGTGGATGAATATACTATTTGTGATGCTAATTCGTATTAATGTCCATCAATTGTGCTACTTGCAATGTTTATTCTCCTAAAATTTAATTGGATCACTTTCTCTTTAATTTAATTAGACCTTGCTTGAGTTTCTAAAGTCTAATCTCTAATGTGAATGTATGTGGACTCTGTTAATAATTTCAGAAATTATTGTGAACATTTATTAGACTATTGCATGTGCATCACATCATTTAAATTCTCCACAACACTACACTAAGACCAAATCATTAGTGTTCCCATTAAGCCATAATTGCACATCACTCTTTATATTCGTCTTGCATCAATAAATCTAATCCAAAATGGCATCTAGTATTTTAACAGAGACTTAACGGTCAGTCTAAATGCAATTCAGAACATGCTGTCAGAAATGAAGGATAGCATAAACGATAATCAAGATTATGCATGAAGATATGTAAAAACAAGGAAATAAAAGTAAAGTTTTGCAGGCAACATCTCACATGAAAATATTTACTGAATAACTTACTGCAACTTCACGGAGAGAACAGAGAGTATCAGCATCTAAAACCAGATCGTGATGGTCAAGATATAAATCCAGAAAGTATGGCAAATTATATTGAGTACAGTAGTGTAAAATTAGCTTGTGCAATGCCTCTGGAGTGTAATTGTGAGGCTGTTCATTGGCTTTCTCATCATCCAAATCCAAAGCGCTATCAGACAATTGGGAACTAAATGAAATTCTAGATGCATCGAAAATTAAGCCGGCACGGGCAAGAAGAGGTATAAGCTCAGCTGTACTTTCCCAATAATCTTTTATAAAGATATATTTTCTGGCCAACTCCTGTTCCACGAGGATCTTTATCCAAGTGGAACACATATAAACACCAGAAAATCTGAAAACTTTGATGTTTGGAAAAATCAAACAAACGGGCTCCAATTCTTCCGAAGAACAAATATACAGTGAATAGCCCGGAACCTTTGCATCATTTCCATCATTAGAAATTGAATGACTAAGATTAATTTTAAGGGTTTCCTCGGCCAATAAAGATAGAGGTATTGTGCCAAAGAGCTTGAGGACCTCCTCCAGATTGTTGTGTGATAAATGGAACTCCAACTGAGACTCCCATGATACAGCAACTCCATTATTGACAGGCTGATCTAGAACCACCTGCAATCAAAAAGGTATAATGCATGGATCTGTTAAATAAATTGGCAACAGCAAAAATGAAGAAACAAAAGCAAAACAGAAAGTACTATAAAATCATTGTCGAAACAAATTTTGAGAATGAAACTATGCAGTCCTAAATGCACATGCAAATGATTGAAACTTATAAAAAATACAAGGAAAATTGTATGAACCGTTATTTCACAAGTTGTAAAGCATTAAAGATAAATACGGAAAATGATAGATCATAAAAGCTTCACAGATGATATATATGTCAACAGTTAAGAAGTCAAAAAAACATTGAAGGATAAAGAATGCTAGTCTTAACCAAGGATAACAAGCCTAACATCAAGGTTCTTCTACATTTAGTAAGTGAACCACGTGATGAATTCATTGCTGTCAGCAAGAGTACTGTTGTAAAAGAAAGTCATGAGACCACCAAATTTCATATAAAATGCTGTTGAATATATGTGATAGTTTTCGTGTTGCACGTATGTCACATGTCTTGCGTGGGTTATTCGTCTGCTTATATATTGCACTAGGTCACTTGTACGGTGTAATGTTTTTAACCTAATAAAACTTCTCATTCGACTGTTCTGCTCGACTTTGTATCAGAGTTACAAGTCCCGAGCTGACCCCTCCCAATCCAGCGTCGTCGACGCTTGCTTCGGTGATCCTCTGAGTCGTTCTCCAGCCGCTACACGTATCGTTACCTCTGCTCATCGCTTCCAGGGAGTCGTGCGGCCTGCACGTCAGTTCCAACTTGTTGCTTCCAGCGCACAGTCATTCTCCTCCGCTCTTTCCCGCTACCTAGCGCCAGTCCAGGCCTACAATCGTCTCTCTCCAGCACATCAACCACTTCTCTTTAAGTTTCGGCCTCTTTTTTCCGCTCCCAAGCGTCGTTCCTTCGGTCCAGGCCCACAGCCGACTTCTCTCCACCGATCCAACGGAGGACGTTGGTCTCCGACCGTTTTGTACTCCATGACAGACGTCGGAGACACCATGGTCACATCCTATGGTGTCTTCTCCAATGGATCTATCTAAGGGAGGCTCGTAGTATGTGATGCTCCGTCATACTATCCTTTTTCGATTGATTCCTTCCAGTGGGTTCCCCTTCGTTGTCCATGAGTGATTTTCTTGATATCTCGTCCACTCCTCGGATTGTTCCTACAAGTGATCCCCCTCGGAGCCGCGGGAAATTTGGATCGTTGAAGATCACTACAGTGGCTTTGGATGGCACGAATTACCTTGAATGATCCAGGGCCGCAAAGCATGTTATCCGTAGTCACCAGTTGTATGGACATATTGATGGAACCATTGTTGAACCAAGGAGACTTACCGCTTGCATCCACATCTTGCCCCCTGGTCAGGGGACTGGTGGTCGTGGTCGGAACAGTAATTGTGGTGGTGGTCGACAGTCGGGTGCGCACTCACAATACTCTGCCCATACTAGTGAAACTTATGAGGAGGGTCTTCTTTCAGGGGGTCTTTCTACTGAGGACATGGAGTCATTTCGCCGCTTGTGTTCACAGTCTGATTTTTGCGCCCACTGATTCTTCCGCTGCCTTTGCCACTTCAGTTATCTAGAATGCCCATCTTGCGTCTTCATCTCAATCCAAGTGGATTATTGACTCGGGTGCTCATCAGGTTTTGCCTCCTACACTCTTCTCTCGGGTCGTGATAAAGTTATTACGGCTAATGGTTCTCTTTCTATCTATTATTGGCAGAGGAACAATTCCTAGTTCTCATGTCCTTTCCCTCTCTTCTGTGTTGCATGTATTTTCATTCTCTCGCAATCTTCTATCCATTAGTCATTTAACTAATTTTTTAAATTGCTCAGTGACTTTCTTTCCTGATGTTCATGTTTTTCAGGATCTGGCTATAAAGCGGAACATTGGCAGTGGTAGAAATGTTAGCGTGTAAGAACCGAACCTGAACGTGTATAAATGTTGTATTATATTTTAAAATATGAGAAATAATATCCCCCTATGATCAAAAAGAGAAAAAGATATAGTGTTGATTCGACGTCGCACGTTTAATTTTTAAGTTCGAGTTTATCTGAAGAGTTTGTGGCGATCGTTTCGTATTTATTTTATATTTTGATCAAATTATGTTTTCGTCTTGGCTTTGCGGCGGATGATCGAGTTGGTAATGGTTCAGTTGAGCTTGGCTTGGTAATAAATTTTGATGGAGGTTGAGTTGGAACACTTGAGGGCTAGCTGGTTGGGTTATTTGGTTGGATGATTTGGAGTTTAATTGATTTCTTTTAAGTCTTTGGGTTGTCTGGTTCTTAATTCCTTAATTCAAATTAAGCTTAAGCCCTTAGCTTAAGTTAGGCAGTGGATTTGATGTTTGGGCGGCTATTTTATTCCTCTTGCCTCTGGACTTTTATCCAGATACTTCTTGTCGCCGCCTGGAGCTTTGACGGGCTGGGGAAATCTTCTGATCTCCTCCTTCCTTGGCCGCGAATTCTTCTTCCTTCTTGATCGTTGGTGCTGGGAGAGGGCTGCTATTTCCTTGGTGCTGGGAGAGGGCTGCTGCTACTTCTTGGGATTTGACCTTGCTCTGTAAGCCCTTACTTCCTCTTACCTCTCTTTTACTTCTCTTTTACTTCTCTTTACTTGTTATTCAGGTTATGGGGGTTGGAGTTTGTGGTTGGCTAGAGTTCTTGCTTTGACCATGGGTTTGATTTAAGTGATATAAGTTATTTTCCCTCTCTTGTTCCCTTGTTTAATTCTTGAAATTAAGGGCTGATATTTTAATATTGATTGGTGGGGAGAATTAGTGGTTGTTTTCTCTGTTGTGGTCCCTTTGATTTCTATTTTTGTTGGTTGCTTTTATGTTGGCCGACTGCTTATGTCCCTTTAGATGGTTTGACTATTGTTGGCTGGCTGCTGTTTGTGTTGGCTGTCTGCTTGGCTGCTGTTTGTGCTGGTCAAGTGTTCCTTGTTGCTATATTATTATTTAAGGGTTGTTGTTCCTGTTAATTGCCCCTATCATTTGTTGTATTGGTGACTGTTTTTGGATAGATTTTGGACTGCAGTGGCAACCCTTGGAGCTGTTGTTGGCAGCCCTTGGTGTTGCCATTTGCAGCCCTGAAATGCCCTATTGTTAGCTTGTATTGGTTGTGTTAGAAGAGGAGAAATGAGAAAATAGAAGTGCATATATTCATCCTCAAAGAGGGCTATTTATAGGATTACAAGAAGACTCTTAAACCGAACTCACAATGTGGGACTAAACTCCTAAAGACTCCAATAGACTAATATAATAACTCATAATTCCAACACTCCCCCTCAAGCTGAAGGGGGACCCTTAAGCTTGGACACAACAAATAATGGCAATGGAGGTAGATGATGCGGGACAAATCATCAGACGAGCCACCGGGGAAATACCAAACTGGGGAATCAAGCCGGGGACATAGCCACACACGACGCTGACCCACACACGACGCAGGACCCACACACGACATGGACTCGTTGGAAACCGGTCAACCAACATCAACTACACACACAACATGCGAAAACGGAACAAAAAAATGAGGTGCAAATCATCACTCGAGCAACCGGGGATAATCCGCCGGGGATAATCTGTCGGGGATACATCCGCACAAGAGCGGTCCCACACGTCACAGTCCCACGCGACACAACTCGATGAGACAAGAACACCAACATAATCGCTCCCCAACACATGACCAATCGAAAGAAAAATGGGGAGACACATACAACACACGACATAAGCCTAGAGGCCGTGTGGAACGAAGGCGAACAGTCGGGAAAGATCATCTGAGTCGCCTTCATCCCAACACTCCCCCTCACGTGGGACACACGTGCATGAAGGCATGAAGACAAGACAGGCTAATAACAACAACATTAGACACAATGAACACTAGCAATAAACCAAAGACGCTTACAAAACACATAAAGAACGACCAAACCATCACTATGCATCTTTATCGGTGAGAGATTTACACCCCAAAAAGGGGCGGCAGCTGCAAAGACTGATGGAAATCTGAGATGCAGCGGCTGGAGTAATCCGGAATCATCAGAAAAATTCGGGCAGCGGCAGGAAGCGTCTGGAGTAGACGCAACGGAGTGGCCAAGGCCAGATAAGAGCAGCGACGGTGCGAGCAGAAGTCCATGATGTTGTCCATGATGAGAAAAGCAGCCGGCGGTGTCATCGGCAAAGGGCGCAGACGAACGGGGATGGGCGACGAGAAATGGCAGAGGGAAAATGTCGATAGAAGCGACAGAGATGGGAAACCTTCACTGGATTGACGGGAAGAAGACGAGAGAGTGTCGTCGATGCAGCACGAAAGAGCAGCCGCACGGATCTGCTTCTCGTCATCGATGAGCCGCAAGAGAGACATCCTCGGAAGAAGCTTCAGGCATAACGATACGAGGCAGACGAGCGAGGATTTATCGAGGCAGCAGCAGCGGAAAACGTTGATGGGGTCGTCGATGAGGACAGGAGGAAGGATCGACGACGAACGAGGCACGGGGAAGAGTCGACGGGATTAGTGGCTTCCTCGTCGATGAGCAGCGGAGGGATGAAGAAGTCGTCACTCCTTCGTCGATGTCGAACCCAAAACGACAGAAAAAGAGAACGCCCAAGGCACGGGAGCGGAAGCGGAGCCAGTGGATGATTTTCGCCTGAAATTTCAGATGGCCAACATTTTAGGGCTCCGAAATTTAAGGAGGAAATAACACTCCGTCTGCAAGCGGTTCGGTTCGGGTCGGTTTTAGATAAAACCAAAACCGAACCGAATAGGCTCGGTTTTTACACACCCAAAACCGAACCGAAATTGATCGGTTTGGTTCGGTTTTTTAACATCGGTTCGGTTTTTTCGGTAAACCTAAAACTTATTATTCCCCAAAATAAATTTTAATGTTTGTCCAAGTGATTTTCTAATAGTAAATCTAGAAAGCAGTTAATCAACATTGAAGGAAAATTGAAAAAACACAATAACATTTAAATTAACTTGTACAATTAATACAATAAGTTCAAGTATTAGTTTAAAATAAAAATCAATAAGTACAAGACATTTAATTTACCCGTTCACGCTCGGGTAATTGTTACAAACTTATGATATAAGTGATATTGCATGGTCTCGTTATTTCGGGTTCAACTTCAAACTCAATGCTCACAACCTCATGTTTTAATACGACGGGACAAACTCCAAGTTCAAACTTATAATCGGTTCAGTTTTTTCGGTTTATCGACCCTATAAACCAAAACCGAACCGAATAGGCTCGGTTTTCAGCCCCCCCCCCAACCGAAACCGAACCGAACTGATCGGTTCGGTCCAAATTCGGTTCGGATTGGGTCGGTTTTGGTTTTCTGTGCACACCCTTAAATAACACCAGCTCTGATACCATGTTAGAAGAGGAGAAATGAGAAAATAGAAGTGCATATATTCATCCTCAAAGGGGGCTATTTATAGGATTACAACAAGACTCTTAAACCGAACTCACAATGTGGGACTAAACTCCTAAAGACTCCAATAGACTAATATAATAATAACTCATAATTCCAACAGGTTGTTTTCTAAAGGGGTTTTAGCTCTCGATTAGGTGGCTGTTTGGGCTGTCTTTATTAGCTATTGTGGGATGTTTTCCTTGATTCTAATTGGCAACTAAAGTGACTGAGTTTTGAAGAGTGTGGTGGCTGAATTCTGAGTTTTGTAGCGCTTAAAATCTGATTGTTACGCGTTCCTTTCCAGTCACCAAGTTTTTCCTTCCCTAGACAACTCTTAGAGGTCGTAGTTGTGGTCGTCTTAGGAGTTTGTTCGTAGCTATTTAACCACGCAACCCTAAAGTAAATGATTTACTTGATATTCAGAGGATGACGTCCGGCGATAGACGCGACGAGAATCCTACGAAGGACAAAGGCAAAGGAAAAGTTGCGGTGAGTCCTTACTGCTTTGATTACGTATACATTTGAATATTTTGACTTATGAACATGTAGAATTATTTTACTCTGAGCTATTTCTTTGCATGGACATTGAATATGAATTGCATTGAATTAAAGAAATTCGAAGATTTGGAATCATTGAAAATATGAAATCGCTAAAAGGCGAAGTAAGGATTAGCAAGCGATAAAAACTCTGAGGGGAAATTAATATAATTATTTCCTAAACGAATTGAATATGAAATGAAAAGAATAAGAAATTGAGAGTGCATCGACGCATCGAAACACTAAGGGTCAGCCTTGTAGGGGGGTAAAGCCTCAGACTCCTACACCTAGTAGGGGGTAGATCTCCTACGAATTTTGATACTGAAATGTCTAATCTAGGAGGCGTGGAAGCCTATCGCATTGTTGAGCGCCCTAGAGCGGACATTGATTCGACGGACCCAGATGTTTGATTTAGAATGACCTGCGGTATTTCGAAAGAATGAAAAGTGATATGAAAATCCTGAATTGAATTGAATACAGAAATGAGTAAGAATTAAAGAATAAGAATTTTGATACATAATAATTTATGTCTGTTGTACTTCCTTTCTGCTTCCTGTACTTCCTGTTCTACTGAACATGTGCATATAGAAATATATAACTGCTTATTGATGCTGACTCTTTGTGTTAGCATGTAAAACGGTTGAAGAGGTAAGGAACTCACTTAGTTTTCTAAACTAACTGGTTGTCGATTTATATTTTTAGGATTAGACCGTTAGAAGGATACTTGCGGAAGTATATATCGGAAGCAGAAAGGAAGTATATGTGATATATTAACTATTTAACACTATATATCATGCCCCGTTAGAAGGATACTTGCGGAAGTATATATCGGAAGCAAAAATGAAGTATATCATGCCCTGTTAGAAGGATATTTTTTATTTTATATATGTGCTATATTAACAATTTAACACTTATTGAGCTTCTAAATCTTACAAACCGCTATGAAACATTTATGTTACAGAAAGAAGAAAGGCATAATGTGATACGTAAAACATTGAACATACAATGATACAAAGATGGTAAAACTAGCAATTTTAAGATGTTTGTAACTATATCTATATTCTATAACATCAAAATTTTAAAAATTAAATTCCAAACATACTTTATTCTTCATTTATCACATAATTATCAACATCGGGATTGTAGATAGAATATGATCATCATCCAATGAACCTGACGCCTCAAGATCCGTCTCGTCCCTCTCATACATTTTTCTCTTTCCTTTCCTTTTTTCACGCATGGTCACGTATTTGCTCTTCATTTTTCTAGAAGGCCTCCTTGCACCCAGATCGGTGTAGAAAATATCTCCAAGTTGTGCCCACGTCAACCCCTCTCCTGGAAAGACTTCACGTCACCATCATCATTATCATCCTCACCATCATCAGCATTCACCGTCCACTCATGTACCTTTCCCCAACACTACTGACTAACTTTGTTGTTTATCACTTTGCAGATGCGAATAGGCCCCTCAACTATTTCTTCTCTAAGATACTTTTTAAAGATAGTGTTAGACTATTATTTTATTTTCTGTTTTAAATGGTGTAACCTCTCTATATAAAGAGGGACTTATTATTGAAACGTAATAAAATAGTTTTTTTTCCCGATTCAACATGGTATCAGAGCTCCCGTAACCTAAACTCTCGATCCCGTCGCTCTCGATCCCGTCGGCTCCGCTTCCGCCTCCGCGCGCCCGCTCCCGTTTCCGCCTGCGCACCCGCTCCCGCTCCCGCTCCCTCTTCTTCGTTCCCGTTCCGGACCGAGCGACAGCCAGCGAGTCTCCCAGAAGAAGCCGCGCGTCTCCCGCTCCCGCTCCCTCTTCTTCGTTCCCGTCCCAGAAGGAGCCTGCTCGCTCCTTCTTCTCTCTGCTAATGGCGCCGGCGTTATGCTCCTGAAATGCTCTTCTCCGGCGCCACCTGCCCTCGTGGTGTTTGACTGAATGGATGTTGATGCCCTAATTTCTTGGGCTTTCCCCTAAACCGGATTTCTATTCCGGTTCTCTTGCTGAGCCATGGGATCTAGCGGATCGGATCCTTCCTCTCCATCCACCGGTGTTACTCCACCACCTCCACCACCTACTTCCGGTGGTCATCCTTCGTCGGCCTTCTACCGTGAAACCACTGATCACAATACCTCTCAGATCACTACTATCCGGCTTGATGAATCCAATTACCTTTCATGGTCTCGCTCTATCACCCTGGCGCTCAAAAGTCGGCGCCTCTTTGGCTATGTCTCCGGTCATGTTCGGGAACCGGATAGGACTTCTCCTGAGTGGCCCCAGTGGGAGTCCGAGAATTCCTTGGTCATGTCTTGGCTCACTAATTCAATGCAGGAGTCCATTGCTCGCAATTATCTATTTCTGGACAATGCCACTGATATTTGGCGTCATGCGGAGTCTACTTACTCCCGCCGTGGCAATGCTGCTCAAATCTTCCAGTTGCGCCGCAAAATCTGTTTACTCCGGCAGGGTGATCGTCCTCCTTCAGCATACTACTTGTGCCCTCCAACAGGCAGCTAGCAGATATTCTCACCAAAGGGCTGAATGGGAACATATTTAGCAAGATTGTGGACAAGTTGGGCATGATAGATATCTTCCGCCCAACTTGAGGGGGAGTGTTAGACTATTATTTTATTTTCTGTTTTAAATGGTGTAACCTCTCTATATAAAGAGGGACTTATTATTGAAACGTAATAAAATAGTTTTTTTTTTCCCGATTCAACAGATAGAAATGTTGTGGTGAATATAGTCACACCCGGTCGAACAAGCTCATGAGAGTCCAATTCTTTCGTCGACTCTCTAAATATGCCGAGAGAGATGATGTGACAGTAGATAAAGAAAAGAGTTGGCGGACCAAGTAAATAACACTCTTTATCGGTTCAACTTTCATATATCTTGCAACAGAAGATTGATCGTATGAGCTGCACAACTAGTCCAAAAATCTTGGGACTCTTTAAACCCATAAGCTTTGATGCAGTCATATTATTGCACGCACTGTCCGTCATAATCTGCAATATATTGTCCTCTCCTGGGGTCCTCTCCTGGGCTCTCGGGGCTATCAATCGCTCCAAGAAGTCAAATCTGAACTTTTCGTCGCGTGCGGGGGAGACATTCTTTGAAAGCCATGCCACTCCAGAACTGCAGTGATCATGATATTCATCACACTTCTCCCCTTCCAATAAGTCTATGCATCAGTCATAATACTATGATAGCGCACTCATTCAATCTACAAGTTTGGGTGAATGTGCCCAACATCTCCTTTGTCCTCTCTACCTCCATCTGCAAAAAAATTCTCTCTCAACACATAAAAAAGTAGGGGTATTCATCCCAGGTCCACATAAACCAATAACATGTGTCATCTGCTGGAAAGAGGTGTTGCATATGGCATTGAACGGGATACCACTTTCATATGCCCATCTACCAATGTAGAATGTCGAATCATCTTTGGTTTTCTTTTTGTACTTGCTCTCAATAGTACTCTGTTGTGAATCGTTTCCCTTGCTCGACTCCGCAACAGCATGAACAAATTTGTCCATTGGACCCTATTCCCGAATGCAAATTCCTGCGAGTAGGAGACTTATCTACTTCATCATCTTGTGCTCCTCCAACTACCACCTCATTCATGCTAGCTTGTAAGTTGTAACTTTGCATTATTCAATCTCTTGCTCTCCAAGTTTGAATTGAGGGTCGACACAGCCTTCGCCTTCACTTCCGTGGGAACTTGAGGGCATGGCTTGGCTTACCCTTCCACCCAAAACCATTTGATTGTGATGTTTGAAACGGTTAATTCCACCATTCACCGTCTACTTGCAGTAGTTGGATTTGATTCGGTTGGTTTCATTTGAAACAACTTTTTCACCAAATGTCCAGAACGAATCTCTACTAGTCTAGTAGGTATTATTGAAATAGGTACCTCAGTAGATCTAGCAGAAGAAATCATTCTAATTCTATGGAAAAATAACCAAAACCATTTGATTGTTAGAAAATATATATGAAATGAAATAAACATTTTACAAAAGTGCGCACATTCTATTTGATTGTTAGGAATTATAAAAAATAAGGCAACATCAGAAAAAGACCCATAAACTTGATTAGATCATTGATCTTCCGTGCTCATTCAATTTTTTCATAAAACATTTTATTTATCTAACGACATTTTGCACATCTGTATTATACCAAACATTCTATTTATACTCAATTAATTTATCCTTCAGAGTAGAGAATTCATGGCTCAAAAGTCATATCAAATGAAACAAACATTGTATTTATATTCAAGTATCCAACCAAGTGACCAACATTCGAATTAACAAACCGACATTCTATTAATATTCAAGTACCGAGAAATGAGCAACCTTTATTTCTCGAACGGAACAACTAAATATCATCATTCACCTTGACTATACATCATAGATTGTAAAATGGAGTCGGATAACTAGATATCTTGTGGGGTGTCTTAAATCATCATATGTTGTCGAACGGAACAAACAAAACAATTTATTGAAAAACATGAACCACAATAGAGGTACGGGTACTTCAATAAACCACTAAATCAGTGAACCGTTAATTTTAAAATCACAAGGCTAATTGATAAGATAGCATCATAGCAGCAATTGCATTTTAGCAACATAAACAAATAATTTTAATCCATAAAATTAATACCACGAGGCAAATTGATAAGATAGCAATGGGGAAAAGAGAGGAGAGGGCCGAGAGAAGAGAGGAGAGGGCCGAGAGATAATTCATAAGATAACATTGAATCAGCAATTCCATTTTCATCCGAGAAGCAGAGAGGAAAACTCAAATCATAGCAAGCAGCATTGCAACCATACCGACATACCCTAAACGAATTTAGCATCATAGATAAGATAGCAGTAGAGAGAAGAGATGAGAGGGCCGAGAGATAGGATAGTAACAAAGAGAAGAGAAGAGATGTCCGAGAGATAAGTCACAAGATAGCAGCAATTCCATTTTTATCCGAGAAGCAGAGAGAAGACAGCTCAAAGCATAACATGCAACATTGCAACCATAGCTACATACCCTAAACCAAAGCTCAAACCATATTTCATCATAAATAAGATAGCAGCAGCCAGAATGAGAACCATAAACCAGAAATAGATAAGCAATATCATAGATAAATCACTATTCAGAAAACAGAAGTAGCCCTGATGCCCTAAAAAAATTTTGAGCCAGAAACCAGAAGAAATCTTAGAGAAAAGAGATGAAACAAGAGAAGAAGACATAGAAACCATAAAATGTCGTAGAAACGAGGGAAAAGAAAGAAACTTCCATTGCCTTTGATGAAATAGAAGATTCAGGGACTGAGAGAGAAGAAGCAGGAGTCGTATATTATATACCAGCGAACCAGGGAGAAGAAGCAGAGAAGCCCTAGAAACTAGAGAGAAGATCGCCAGAAACTCAGAGAGAACAACCGTAGATGGAATAAGGCACGAGAAGACTGAGATCGATGACGGAAAGAAACGTCGGCCCGTAAATAAAGAACGAAATGGGCGATCTATCGGTCGTCCTGGGCCGATATATCAGGACGAGCCGATATATCGCCCATTTTTTTCAAACTGTTATGAGATGAAAATAAAATGGAAACGTGTCATTTTGGGTGTCAAACATTTATATTGGCCGACATGTCGGTCGATATCTACAACACTGATTTTTTTCAAGTCCATAGTCCTCATCGTGATAAACTAGATGCCCGCTCTACTAAATGTGTTTTTTGTGAGGTACTCTTCCACCACCAAAGGTTATCATTGTTATCACCCTCCTACTCGTCGCTTCTTTTGTACCGTTGATGTTACCTTCTGTGAGGGGGAGTCTTACTTTGATCCTCGTCAGGAGGAGACCAGTAGTGCTGATGACGGGACCTCTGGCATTCCTCTTCCGATCGTTTCCCCTCTGATAGTTCTTCTTTCCCTCCTATCCTTTCTACTTGTGTTCCTCCTACTCACGCTCCTTCGTGACAACTGCCTCCTTTGTTGCATACATACTCTCGCAAGTCCCGTAAAGTTAAGCATGTACAGTCCCCTGATGTTCAACCTCTACAAGTGTCTGCTTCTACTCCAGATTCTGGCAATGACCTTCATATTCTTATTGCTCATCTCAAAGACTCAAAGGTAACACTGGTAGTACCAAACATCCTATAGCCAATTACATTTCATATCATCACCTCTTTTGCTCACAAAGCTTTTATCTCATCTCATTCATCTAGTGTGATTCCTAAGACCTGACAGGAAGCTACCAAGATACCTGAATGGAAACAGGCTATGGAGGACGAAATGCATGCCTTGGAAAAAAATTACACATGGCAACTTGCACCTCTTACTCCTGTAAAAAGAGCAGCTAGGGCTCCGTTTGGGGGGACTTATTTTCACCGGTCAAGCGGTTACGACCGCATGAACCGGACCTTAATTAAGGTCCGGTTCATGCGGTGGTAACCGCTTGACCGGTGAAACTAAGTCCCCCCAAACGGAGCCTAGGTCACGTTAGATTTTTTCAGTTAAGAAGAATCAAAAGGGGATTGTGGAGTGCTATAAAGCTCGATTAGAGGCTCAAGGGTACACTCAAACTCAAGGAACTGACTGTCAAGAAATATTTTCTCATGTAACGAAGATAGACTCTATTCATGTGCTCCTTTCATGTGTTGCATGTCTTGGGTGGGACCTACAACAACTAGATGTTAAAAATGTTTTCCCGCATGGTGAGTTGGAAGAAGACTACATAACGCTTTCTCCTGGTTTTTCTAAAGAAGGGTTTAATGACAAGATTTGTCATCTAAGGAAATCCTTATATAGGCTGAAGCAATCCCCCAGAGCTTGGTTTGGACTGTTTCATAAAACCATATTACAGCTAGACTACATTCAAAGACATGTTGATCACACCCTCTTTGTTAGGAGGAAAGGAACTAAAGTGTTGGTGCTCATTGTATATATGTGGATGACATCATCATTACATAAAATAATTTGGAGGAAATCACACACCTGAAAGGGTAATTGTGCAGAGAATTTGAAGTTAAAGATCTAGGAAAGCTGAAATATTTTCTGGGAATTAAAGTGGCAAGGTCTAGCCAGGGGATCTTCATATCCCAGAGAAAGTATATCCTTGACCTTCTGGAGGAAACGAATATGCTTGGATGTGCTCTCGTGGATACCCTCATTGAGGCCAATCACAAAATAAGGAAAGAATGCAACATGGAAAGAACAAATTAATTCATTACCACCTCTTTCTAGAACCTTCCTCAATTAACCAATGGACGGTTTCATTGAAAGTTTGCTTGAACCAAGGGGGTACAACCACCTCTTGTGGGGCACCCCTCGTAGAATGACTTCATTTTCAGAGTTTGTATTTTAATATTTATATTCTGTATAGAAACTTAAAGAAAAATTGGCAATTTACATGCAATCCACTATTAGCACTGAGACTTGAGTAATCAGCATAAAGCAATGAGTATAGAATAAGAAATTCATACTAAGCAAGGAGCCTACACAAGTTTTAGCTTTCCCACAAGATAAATAATAATAATAAGAAGAAGAAGAAGAAGATAATATGACGCAGGACGAATCTATAGGTGGCGGATAAACCGTTACCTAACCCTTCATGTTATGCAAATCCGACGGTTAAGCCATAGTTAGATAATAATTATTAAACATCCCACGCGCAATTAATTCACGGCAAAGCACAAATAATTTATTTGGGCAAACAAGCTTAGGCTTTCCTCCGCGTGGAGGGCCAAAGCAAGAGCGCGCGACGAATAAACCCTGCAAATCACAATAATATTCTAACAAACAACTACTATGCAAGATATCCAAAACAGGTACGAGATCCAATCCAATATAAATATGTTGAAAATAATAATCCAATACAAATTAGACTCACAAAGTAGTGGGCTAACCAAGGCAATGAAGAATCCGGGTCCGGGTATGTAGATCGGCGATCGAAGGTGGAACCGGAGGCGTGACGATAATGGCGGTGGCTGTCCTTGGCGGAAAATAAGGAGATCGGGCCGGAAATGGATAGATCCGGCCACTAGGAGATAGATCCGGGTGGGGAATGGATGGATCCGATGTGTGATAGCGGATCCGGGGTGCGGGAGGGCGTATGATGGTGGAAATAACGGATCGGGATGCGAAACTCTAGATCTGGACTGATCTAGCGTTTTTAGGGTGTAAGAGAGGTGGATCCACGTGGGAGGAGGGAGGGGGTGCTCGGATAAGGCAAGGGAGGAGTGGGGTGGCTGTTGGAAGGGGTGTGGGGGGCTGGCGGCAAGGAGGAAGGGCCGCTGGAGGTAAGGGAGGGGGCGGCTGATGGCTGGCAGCAAGGAGAAGGGTGGCTGGAGGCAGGGGTGCGGGTGGCTGAAGGCGGGCAGCAGGGAGGAGGGCGGCTGTGAGCTGGCGGCTGGGAGATGGGGCTGCTGTGGGCGCTGGACAGAGGAGAGTCGGAGGGCAGGGGGGGAGGGGTGGCTAGGCGGCTGGCTGGGAAGGCAAAAGGAACCGGCGGCTGGAATAGGGAGGGGAGAACTATAGAGTAGGAATAGGGAATTTCATTTTTGAACAGTAAATTTGAATAGGAAAAACGGTGGATTTCTGGACAGCAAACGATGGCTGTTTGGGGGGCTGTTGGGGGCTGCGGGAGGGAGTTTGGAAGGGGGAAAAGAGGGCTAGGGTTCGGGGGTACCTTGGGGAGGGAGATACAAGCCTAGGAGTCGTCACCTAGGGTTCCACGGAGTCGGCACCGTGGGATGATCGCTGGAATCCGGGATTTCTATTCTCCAAATTCTGCAATCCAATAATCAGCCCCCTACCTATCTATTTATAATAAAAGGAGGGTTAGGGCATCCCCCATCAACGGCTATGATTGGCCGGAGGTGAGGCTACCCAAATACATCAAAATAAATGCAAACATAGTAAAATAATATATCAAATCGATTCGCAACGCGAATCCGGACACATATGTGGAGTCCGATCGTCGATCCGGGCACGCCATATATGGTAAGTCGCCAAATCAGCCACGAGTGGGCCCAAAACTCGTCCTCGTGTTTGCTCTGTATCAATCTCCCCGGCTTGAAAGAATTCATCTCCCGATGAATTGGGATCGAAATTCTCTCAATGAATGTCGGAGGTCCACCAGAGGTCGCCCAAGTGTCGCCGATGAAAGAGTGTCCTCGCCACTCGACTCTCCCCGACTGAAAGTTGTCATCTCCGGTAAATGGAGACGGCCGTACTGAAGTCGAAGTCCAGGGGTGAATCGAAGACGCTCTACTGCAAGTATCCTGGTGTCACCAACGTCTGTAGTAGGAATGCACTGGCGGAATCTGGTCTCCATGAAGCTCTCAACGCTCAACTCACGAGTGGTGGATCCCGGTGCGATCGGCGGCGCCGTAGGTAGAACCAAAGAAGATGAGTTCCCAGGTGGGCGGGTGTCAGAAGTGGGTGAGTAGCAGTGGCCATCAAACGTGGGTGGGCTATGAGGGTGGTAAGGCAACGGGAGTGGAGTTGTGGGCAGCTGGAAGTCCCCACTGCTTAGGTCCACATACTCACGAGGCTCATAGTACGACGTCATATCTTCATCACTAAATACTAGGTGGATACCCATACTTGCAGGGATATCAAGATCGTAGATGTTTGCTTCGATCCGTCTCATGATTATATAGAGATCCATTCGCCTAACGCTCGAGCTTTTAGCAAGCCTCGCACGGAGCCTCACAACGCAGATTCTCACTATCACCTGCTCGCCTTCATGAAATACCTGCACTTGCCAATGAACATTCGCATGTGATTTACAATATTTATTATCAATATGGATTATTCGTCGGACCGACTCATGACACGCATGCAAACGATGAACAAACAACACAACAGACTCATGCAAATGATGACGAAATGACTCAACAGACTCATGCAAATGATGTAAATGAGACACGACGGACACAAAATACTCGCTACGGGAAAGGATAATATCCACTTGAACATCTACCAAAGGAGGTGGCCTATCAGGAGGCTCTCTCAGAGGAGTGTAGAAAAACTCATCTCGTGTGTGACGAGTGCTCAGATGATCGTGAGAGACAACTATACTCAAATACGAGCTCATAAAGATCCAAGTATCTCTCAGGGAACGTGACACATCAAGGGGCTCACCAGGAGGTGTGTAAGAAAAGTCATCGCGAATGCGACGACCGCCTAAGTGAAAATCATGTGCACCGTCTAGAAAACGTGGCTCTATAGTGTGATGAGTGTCCCCGAAAAGAAAGAACTCATCGGGTGGGTCAGCGGGTGGTGTGTCCCAAAAGTCATCACGAGTGAGATGTGTCATAACGTAGGTCCTCAAAATATAAGTAGGCTCTAGTGTGCTCAAGGTAGTCCCTACATACGTCTTACTCCACTCACGACCCATCCTCTGGGACAAGGCCAGAGATGATAGGGGAGGAGACGTCAACAACTCGAAACTCGTAAACAAGCGCCTCACCTGAATCTCATGTTCACCAGGATGTGGTGGATCATCAGGAGGCTCAACTGGGGGCTCGTCATGGAACTCGTCACTAGGGTCATGGTCCTCCAGATGAGTACCATCGTGAGAGATAGTGTCCCCGTGAATGGATGACATAGCCACTATGAGATCAACACCAGGCTCTGGTCTCTCGGTCGTGATGTGACTCGGGGTAATGACAAGGGGAGAGTGACATAGACCTACACTCAAGAATGGATCCGTATGTGCGGTGTCAGGAAGTGGGTCTGTGGTTGGGGTGCTAACTAACCCGGTGGATGGCAGAGAAAGAGGTGTGGGTGAAGGACACAACACTACAAATTCAATAGGCCGCTCAGGTTCGCTCTCAGTCGGGGTCACAAAAGACGGGTCAGAAACTAGAGATAAGTCACGCACTGGGCTAAGCACCTCACTGGGGTGAGAGCAATCCGCATCAGGTATTACTTCAGTCATGTCTGATAGAACAATGATAGGCAAAGTGGTGTCCTCAGTGTGGGAGGGGCTCGTACTGCGGAGGTCAAGGTGAGAATCCCATCGACCAGCTCTTGCGGATCTCAAAGACTGTTCATAACGAAGGGCAAGCTGATACGTCTGCTCAAGGGACTTCGAGCTATGATAAACCACCTCAGTACGAATGTCTGATCGAAGGCCAGACCGAAATCTGCAAGAGGTCATGGCTGGGTCCTCTCGGATATCGCTCCTCACAACTAACTCATCAAAGCGATCCTTGTACTCAGTGACGGACATGGATCCTTGCTGAAGGGAAAATAATTGGTCGAGCAAGCGACTCCGATATGACGAAGGCAGATACCTCTGACACAATGTGCGCTTCATGTCCACCCAACTAGAGACGCGATGTAGACGGTCTCGCTCGCGTGCCCTCTCAATGCTAGCCCAATATGCTCTCGCCTGATCTAAAAGTCTAAGTTTCGCAAACTTGACGCGACGCTCACCGAATACCTCAAAATGGTCAAGATAATACTTCATATCCACGAGCCAATAACTGAAAGACTCGGGACTCGATGAGCCGTCAAAGGAAGGGGCAACAGCACGGAACTGACTCTCAAGATCTCTCTCGGAACGACGATCCTCATAATAATCATTCCTAAGGTAACCGAGTCGTGTCGAAGGATCGACACGATCCGCTCGCGTGTACGGATAAGAACGACGACAACCATTATACTGATCGTCTCTAGTGTAGTGGTCTCGTGTCGGTGGGTCAACACGATCTCTAAAAATGGTGTGCTGCGATCGAGAATAATCGTCGTAGTGACGTGAAGATCTCCCTGACGGGGCTTTGTGAGAGCGGGTGCTAGTGGACTCGAGACCTCCAAAGTGAGGGGAGGAATAATCGTGATAATCATGACACCTAGACATAATGAAAAACCTATAGATTCTACGACTGCGTATCAAAAGAGCGCGTAACCTCCCTCTGATACCAATTGACGCAGGACGAATCTATAGGTGGCGGATAAACCGTTACCTAACCCTACATGTTATGCAAATCCGACGGTTAAGCCATAGTTAGATAATAATTATTAAACATCCCACGCGCAATTAATTCACGGCAAAGCACAAATAATTTATTTGGGCAAACAAGCTTAGGCTTTCCTCCGCGTGGAGGGCCAAAGCAAGAGCGCGCGGCGAATAAACCCTGCAAATCACAATAATATTCTAACAAACAACTACTATGCAAGATATCCAAAACAGGTACGAGATCCAATCCAATATAAATATGTTGAAAATAATAATCCAATACAAATTAGACTCACAAAGTAGTGGGCTAACCAAGGCAATGAAGAATCCGGGTCCGGGTATGTAGATCAGCGATCGAAGGTGGAACCGGAGGCGTGACGATAATGGCGGTGGCTGTCCTTGGCGGAAAATAAGGAGATCGGGCCGGAAATGGATAGATCCGGCCACTAGGAGATAGATCCGGGTGGGGAATGGATGGATCCGATGTGTGATAGCGGATCCGGGGTGCGGCAGGGCGTATGATGGTGGAAATAACGGATCGGGATGCGAAACTCTAGATCTGGACTGATCTAGCGTTTTTAGGGTGTAAGAGAGGTGGATCCACGTGGGAGGAGGGAGGGGGTGCTCGGATAAGGCAAGGGAGGAGTGGGGTGGCTGTTGGAAGGGGTGTGGGGGGCTGGCGGCAAGGAGGAAGGGCCGCTGGAGGTAAGGGAGGGGGCGGATGATGGCTGGCAGCAAGGAGAAGGGTGGCTGGAGGCAGGGGTGCGGGTGGCTGAAGGCGGGCAGCAGGGAGGAGGGCGGCTGTGAGCTGGCGGCTGGGAGATGGGGCTGCTGTGGGCGCTGGACAGAGGAGAGTCGGAGGGCAGGGGGGGGGAGGGGTGGCTAGGCGGCTGGCTGGGAAGGCAAAAGGAACCGGCGGCTGGAATAGGGAGGGGAGAACTATAGAGTAGGAATAGGGAATTTCATTTTTGAACAGTAAATTTGAATAGGAAAAACAGTGGATTTCTGGACAGCAAACGATGGCTGTTTGGGGGGCTGTTGGGGGCTGCGGGAGGGAGTTTGGAAGGGGGAAAAGAGGGCTAGGGTTAGGGGGTACCTTGGGGAGGGAGATACAAGCCTAGGAGTCGTCACCTAGGGTTCCACGGAGTCGGCACCGTGGGATGATCGCTGGAATCCGGGATTTCTATTCTCCAAATTCTGCAATCCAATAATTAGCTCCCTACCTATCTATTTATAATAAAAGGAGGGTTAGGGCATCCCCCATCAACGGCTATGATTGGCCGGAGGTGAGGCTACCCAAATACATCAAAATAAATGCAAACATAGTAAAATAATATATCAAATCGATTCGCAACGCGAATCCGGACACATCTGTGGAGTCCGATCGTCGATCCGGGCACGCCATATATGGTAAGTCGCCAAATCAGCCCCGAGTGGGCCCAAAACTCGTTCTCGTGTTTGCTCCGTATCATAATAAAAATAGATTTGAGGATAACTCTAACAATAAAATGCAAGTTTATAAGGACGAAAACAAGCATCCTTGGTAGGGTATCAAATAGCTACCTAAGTTTGTGCATGTCATTCAACTAGGTCCTAAAAATCCCATCATGGGCTTGAGCTAGCACAAATTTATAGAAAAAGCTTTGTTAGGACAGTGTAGTCCCACTTAAAATATAATGCATCTATCCAATAGAAACTTACTCATTTTTTTAGTCGAACCAAAACCAAAGTGACCCTATTTGAGCCAACTTCTGAGAGAGGGTTATTTGCTTGAAACTATCTTAAATTGATACAAAATGTTGCTTTGAGTTAGCCCAATTACATGTATATATTTTGTATAAGACAAAATTAATCTACTAGTAATGACTTATTTGTGTTTACAACATGCTCATAAACATTTCTCCGAACATAATTTTTATGATATTTGGTAGTTACAAGTGTTAATGGATGCAAGCGACAGTAGTTGTATTTAAGAGATATATGAACTTATGGGTTAGACTTAAGATCATTAGAGTTGGCGCATTAAATCCAGTGCCCACTAGAACAAACTGATTTGGGCTTGTAAAGGGTCAGGCTTATCGGACATCTTAGCGCACTTAATAGACCTAATTCTTTCTATCTATGAGCGTTTTTTTAGAAAATAGAGACATGATAGATCTCAAGGCCAAGCCCAAACTGAAAATATACTGATGATAAGAACTTTCAATTACATTACATACTTGGAATAATCATTGTTAGACCCCTGCAATTACCGAAGTTCATAATGTACAAATTAAGCCAACCCATTAGAACTTGCAAAGGGATGGACTTATGGGGTTACGGCCTTATGGGCCAAACAAATGCACTTAATAGCATGAATTCTTGTTATATGTTAGTTACTTTTCAGAAGAAAGAAGAACAATAATTAAACTCAAGGCCAACAACAAACTAAAAATAAAGTGATATAAGCATAAAAAAGGTAATTGCATATTGAAGTTCATAACATACACGGTCAATTGTTCTCGGATCCCAAGCATCGGCCCAAGCAGCAGCACAAGCCCAATATCCAGTATGTGCATATTCTTCATCAATCGCAGAAGGGGCGGGAACATCATCTGAATTAACCCATGATCCTAGAACGACCCCATCAATATCACCACATTCAATGAGAAAACTATCATCCACATGAAATTTCAGTTCTAATTTTGAAAGCTCCAAGTTGAGGCTTGATACAGAACTATCTTTCTGCTTCCCGTGATATGTTGACCAGAATTTAATGCTAGGATACAGCCTCTAAATATAGAAATAAAAAAGATTTATGGGTGACATAAATTGAATGCAACTAATATATTAAACTTAGTAAAATGCATCATATATCCAACATAAAATCAACAAGAGAAGACAGGAAAGAAGAACCTCAATAAGACAAAGTTTCTCCAAAATTTCTCCCTCGGGTCTTCTTAGGTATCCATACAATTCCATTTCTTTGGCAATTTGCGTTCGGAGTGATCTTCTCACTGTCCCAAGTAACAATTGCCTAAGGATGAGTTCTACATTTTCCCCAAGTTTTAGCAATGTCTCCATAGCTAGTGTGCTTTCTCCCTGCGCAAATGCAAGTTTCTTTTGTTCATAAAGAGAAGTTTGAACAATCTCATTTTAAGAAGATAAAATAACGTTCTACCTTTAAAAACAGATCATAAGCAATAGCTCGACCAATGTCACACACTTCAGTGAAGTTATCATGGTGCTCTTTTTCATCCATCTGATTCCCTTGGCGTTGAAGATGTAGCTGAAGCACTGCTAATGGGAGGCGGCCAGAATATAAAGCATCTTGCACAATAGTCTTAAGGTCAAGACTATCTACTTTCCATCGTGTGATTGTTTCCTTGGGATTTTCCGAAGGAAGTAGCTGATTCAATGCATTGGGGTCTGCTTCAGAAACACAGATCTCATTCAAGTTCACTTGACTAGAAGAAGGTTTTGTTGAAGAGATGGCCACATCCTCAACTCCATTGAATGGTAAGGATGATGTCTGAGCCTGAGATGATATGGAATCCAACGTGCTGAACGAAACTAGCTCATTTGCTGCAACTAGAAGTGGTGAATCATCCGGCAAGATTTCTCCATCAACCATGTCTCTCACGGCTCTTCCATTTGTCTTCTACAGAAAATTAAATATTGTTTAAACAGTAGTTTTTTCCCATAACCATGCCCAATATATCAACATTATAAATAGAGCACCGTACATCTAGAAGCAGCCTTCTATCCTTTGAACTGAGTTTGCTTTGAAGATTTCTAATAACCTCCAAAAAAAGGGACATCTCAGAAAGCCTTAGAGAGTTACTTGTTTCACATGGTTTTTGGATATGCTGAAGTTGCCAAATATATGAGTTCCTAAAATCCTTCCGAAGAGAAAGGAACCGATCTCTTTTATTCTCAATTAACCCATATTTTCGAATCAATTTAGTTGCAAAGCGAGAAGCCAGATCCAGCAGCCTGTACTCGCAGAAAATGTACAAGAGACGTTTAACAAAGAAAACAACATTTAAAAGACAAAGCTTCTATGGTACCCTTAAAATATGTTTACTGTCTATTGCACATATAACAAATCCAAAAAAATACTCAGTAGTAAATGTACAACAAAATTTGTTAAAAGACGATTATTTAATTATGAGAGGTATCATGTAACACCAAAAAACCTGAAACAAAGTTTCTGTCCCTATCAGGAGAACAATAACTCATGTGAGGGACCTGATTTCTCTTATTGATGATCAGATAGCTCCTATAGGGGGGCCTGATAGCCTCTATTAGGGTCAGATTGAGACAAGTTTTGAGACATGTTTTGATGGGCGTTTCGGGGGGCCGATATCCTGATATCAGAGCTTCAATTGAGACAAAGATTCATGTCAATTGTAAGGTCCGGTAGGGATTTATCAGGGTTCCGAAAGAGAGATTAATTCATGGTTCATTGGGATCCCACTAGACCTACCAGGCTTCCGATTCATGATGGACTGAATATCATAATTTCATGAAGTTGATATATTGAGTGGTTGAATCTCGCTATTTCTCATCGGACATGATTAAGCACGAAGTGAACCTTAGAAAAATAGATTTCTCGTGAATTTCATCTACCTTATTGGTTGTGGTTGACGACCACAACCGTTTTTATTGCATGAACGGGCAATAAAAACATGCTAAACACAAACATGAACGCTAATCTTTCATATTTCTAGCATTTTAATTTTGACCTTTAACATTAGTAAAGCACAAAAATTCCTATGTTCTGAGGTGTACTTGATACAGATAGAGTTCTAATTTCATAATTTTCTTATCTTAAATTTCCTTCTTACTAGGCACGACACAAGATTTGAGTCACGGATGCCTGATTTATCTGCTCTAGGGCGCACCGCAGAGCAAGTGAAATCGCATCCAACATATTTAACATGTGACTAGAATGGATCATAATTCACCATTTAAGGCTCATACGGTCTATTATGCCCTATGAGTATGGTGATGTACTCAGTGTTTTAAATGTCCTCAGACACGTAGGTTTTAAAGTTAAAATGATATTTTTTTGAAAAAATAGGTTATGTCCATTGGTAAAATAAAAGCCGACATATCCAATTTTCCCGATATATTGGCCAACACGATCATCTATTATTTTAGTTTAAATTATGTTAGCAGTATGCATGCTTAAATCATATCTATGTATTGTATAATATATGCTTGCGTCGATTGGGCATATTGTTTCATTCTCTTTCATAGGTGTTGCTATGTTAGTCTCACAATAAAGTTTATATAATCATATCATACCATATATTTATTATTTTACACAAAAAATATTAAAATATTCTACACGTTATTAGATAATGATTATGATATTTTTAACAGAGTCTTATTAAGCATAAGAAAGCTTACTATCAATCAAGGACATTTAAATTTTAAATCTACTTATACTTACCATAAAATTTAGTGTTATCTAATAAAATTGTTATACAATATTAAAGAGATTTCATAATATATATATATATTTGTAATTGTTTGAATACTTGTTAGCAATAGTTGTAGTGTGCCACTAAAATTTTACTTTATATTGGGGTATACATGGTTCATTGGTTATCATATTATTATTTTTTACTATTAGAGCATACAAATGTACCTATTATATATCTTTATTTGTGAGATAAAAATCCGATATTTTAAAATATTGCGGAGGTGTATCCAATATCCGACATTTTAAAACTCAATCTGCCATGTCACTAACATCTTATATTTACAATCTTGGGTGTGGGTCCACCATTCATGAGAGAAATGATTCACATGCCCCCTACAAAAATCTATCATCTAGTAGTCAGCTTGTTCGTTCTAAGATGTCATCCCCATAACCTACTAGTCTAAGAGTTCATAATCTTTTTCATTCATCATTTTAGGTCTGTTTTAATTCATTGGATAAATCTAATATATTATCAATGAAAATTGTAATTATTGCATTTTTCTAATATACTTTCAGAATAAGATTTTCTGCATAAACATACACTCGAAATTTTCATGCAATTCGTAGCCATATAAAATCGCATGAATCTATAAAATAAAAGTTATGGAATTCATGATATGCCTGAACAAAAGGAAAAAAAACTCTTGCATCGGCATTTCTCCGTTCATAGATGTGGCATGACTTCTCAAGGTAATTTCAAAATACACACAAAAACTCTTTCTTTGATCTACAACCGTAGTCGCCCTCTTTCCTTATGAGGTTCATTGAAATCATAGGAAGAAATCTGTAAGTAAAGGAGGACAGAAAATGAGGGGAAAAGATAGGAAGGAAGAAACCTTACCCTTCTGGCAATAGAAACTTTGTGGTGGTTGATAAAATTCATGCGGTTTTCGTGAATTTGATCTACCTCACTCTTTGTTGGCCAAAGGTTTGTGATCAACAACCTCACTGGATGTGGTGGTTGATAACCGAAGTTGATTTCTGGAGTTCTTGAATCTTGCAACTTATATAGGCATCCTCTCTTTTTCTATTTTTCTGTGCTCCCTAACTTAAGGATTTCTTCCTATGATTTCAGTGAACCTTAGAAGGAAAGTGGCGCGGGGAGAATCTATAAGTGACGGACAAGATGTCATAACTCTAGCTGAATGCAAACAATCACATGATTAATGCAAACAATCACACGATTAATGCAAACAAGACTACGGGAGGACTAAATGAAAATGTGGAATGATACATGCATGTAAACCGATAAGCAATGCAATCGATATGTAAGATCTGCCCTTAATATGACGCAAATGACTAGAGCATGCAATTCATCTCTGACGTGCAATTAATTAAACATTGTTAATTTGAAAAACTTGCACTAGTGTTGTGACATCCTGAAAATGTCGTCACCTCAAGTAAGTTCTAAATACGACTTCAATATGTTTGACATGTATTGGATTCAAGTTATACAAATAATAATTCAAGTTATAAATATATATATATAAGAGAAAGAAAACGAAAAAAACAAATAAAATAAAATAAAAGATAAGTATATAAAAGATAAAACATTAAACCAAACCCTTCTCTTATAAACCTAGCCGATCCAAGCATTCACGCCAACTCCACTGTTCATTTCTCTCGGTTCACGCGTGGAGGACGCCGACGCACTCTTCCAACCCGTCGTCGACGTGTATGCAGCTCCCGTCCCCTCTTCTTGCTCGACGGCGCCTAGAGACCTCCTTTCGAGCGGCGGCCGAACTTCTCCAAACCTTCCCATGGTATTTTAGGTCCTCCTCCTCCCTCTAGGTCAATTTCTTACTCAGAATCCGTGAGCTCTTTCTTGCCCTAACCGGATTTCGAAATCTCTTTGCCTCCTTCTTGCATCCAAAGGCCTCTACATGGATTCTAGGGCTTATTCAAGGAGAGGGAAGACCTCCATGGCTAATGAGGTGAGATTTCTTCTTGCCCTAATTTTCTTGATGTTTTAGGGTTTTATATGAAATCTAAATTTGATGCTACAAAAAAAAACATATTGATTCATCACATATCCTCCTATGAAAATATTCATTCTTGAAGAAATTTTAGTATTACTCAACATTCAACATTAGGGTTATAATCCTTCATGAAATATTCAGTCACCATGCATTTATTTAGATGGCTTATGAACGTTATAATCCTTCATGAAATATTCAGTCACCATGCATTTATTTAGATGGCTTGTGAACGTTATAATCCTTCATGAAATATTCGGTCACCATGCATTTATTTAGATGGCTTATGAACGTTATAATCTTTCATGAAATATTCAGTCACCATGCATTTATTTAGATGGCTTATGAACACATATAAATGAATGTTTTCAGAGATTCATCTTCAAATTAGATCATCAAACCAAATATAAAGTGGTTTAGTGTTATCAAGATATGTTTAAGCTTCATTTTAAAGTCTTACCATTCTTAAGTTTTGCTATTTATGCTTGATTAAATTTTATCAAATCAAACTTAAACTTATTGATTAATAAGATGTTTATTTAATTGGTGGATGATAAACCTACATCTTGCTATTTCAGTTTTGTCCAACTTGTTTCATGACAAATAGGGCTATTGTGATTATGATAATGATAACCTTATGATATTGGATTAATTATTGTAGTGATTTTTATCACTAACAATTCCATTTTTTTTGTATTAATTAAGAACCCTCTCAACATTAGTGGGGTGCCTAATTGATCCATCAAATGATCAAAAATGCTAATTAAAAATCAAATCAATAAAGACTATTGCTGTTTGACAATTTTCTAAGCTGAAAATAGGTTACTAAAGGTGAATTTTTTTCACATTAAGAAGGTTAATTAACAACCCTATTGCTGTTTGGAAGTTTCTTAAGCCTTAAAAAGCTATTATACTTAATATTGAAGTGTTTAATGCGTATTTTACAAGCCAACCAGCAACCGTAACAAAATATTATGTGGTACTCATGTATTTAAAACCCAATCAGCAACCATTATGGCTGTTTGGAAATATTATAAGCCTTCAAAATGTCTTAATTTAGGTTTTAAGACAATTATATAAGATATAAAAAGGGAAATCAGCAATACAAATATTGTATAAACTATTAAAGAGCTTTCAGGACCCCTTTTGCTTACATAATAATCAGAAATCAGCAGATAGTCTATTAAATGAGACTAAGTGTTAGTATTTTTAGTAACCTAAGAGGTAAGCTTACCAGTGAAGGCACTTAGAAGTGAGTCCATAAGGACATGGTTTTACCATGTCAAAGTAGGTGGAGTTCCACCATAGTTTATAGCATGTTATGACTATTTCAGAGGGGTTAAACCATCGGGCGGTGAGGCTTTTACCCACCATAGTTATTGCCCAACAAAAGAGGTAAGGGTCACCTTACCATAGTTTAGTAGTCATGCTAAAAGATACTAGAGCTCTTATTTAACCGCAAGGGTTAAATCTTGGATTTACTTCTAAGGTATTTCACTAAATATGAGATTATGAGAAGTATTTTAAATAAGGTTTCAATCATTAATTGCAAATAAGAATGCAACCAAAAAGGGGAAAAGAAGAGTTTAATTAAATGGAATTAAATGTGAAACCGTAATTTCTCACTGGGTATGTGTTATACTCACCCTTTCGTTCTATATTTTTTCAGGGATTAGGAAATGTCCCTGAAGCTGGTGATGATATAGATCTCCCAAGATCCCAAGCAGAAGTATGTGTTATTTTAAAAGTTTCTTTTGTGGTCTACGGGCCAAGTTGTAAGTTGATTAAGAAATGTAAACTTATATGTGTATAAAGTATTTTTTATTAATAAAGGTTGTATTAGTTGGCTCTTTGTGTTCATGGAGTGTGGTTTCAGTGCGTTCTGATTTTATTTTTATTAAGCAATAATCTAATAATGAATAGCTTATTTTGATTGATAAAATAAGAGTGAGAGAGGCTCTCCAGATGTTACAAGTGTCACAATTAATCGCAAATATTCTAAATTAAGCAAACAAGTGACAATTGCGACTTAATTGAAAGTGCATATGAATTAATTAGCATGGCGCGTAGAAAAGACACATCTAATGAAAGAAATCTAGCCAATATTAATTCAGTTCAATATTGCAACAAATATAAAGTGCATTCATACAATGTGATGACAAGAAAATAAATGTGAAGCTCACCAGTAAAAGGATCGTCTGCGTAGGTGCAAAAATTTAGTGGTTGCAGATGTGGTGTAGTAGTCCGGAGGAACAACGGTTGTTGGACGGGGGTTGCCGAAGGAGGAGGGTGGTTGTTTTGGGGTTAGGGTGGTTGGTTGGGGCTTTAGGAGGGCTGAGACTTAGAAGGGAGCATGAGGGAGGGTCGACCAAGGCTCCTGGAGGCTTGAAGGGGGTTGGCTGGCCCTATGAGTCAGAGTATATGGCTGGTAGTGGGTTGTAGGGTTTGAGGAAAATGGCCAGCAACAGGCCTAGGAGCGTTGAAAGGGGGCATCAGTGAATGTCGACCTTGGAGGGGGCTGGACTGGAGGAGAGTGAGTCGACTGAGGCATGGAGGCTGGGGGATGGGTCGGTTTAGGGTTGGATGGGGGATTTGGGGCTACAGGCTACTAGAAGTAGATTCAGGGAGGTTAGCTAGGATGAAGGCAAGAGCGAATTAGAGTGGGCGGTTGCTTGTGAGAGGGGCGGTTGGTGGCATGGGAAAGAGGAGGATGGACGGGAGCGGCAGATGGAGGAAGAGGTGGTTCGTCGGAGGCGGGGGAGGCGGCATACGGGGGTGTCAGCACCCCCGGAAGATAGGACCAGCGACGTTGGCACTGCACGGGGGCCTCAACGTCGCACCAAGGGGAGGACCAAGGGGCTAAAGTCGCTTGATCAGATCATTTACCCTAACTTTCAAAGCATAAGCCAGAAAAATACAATAAATACAATAAAATATGGAAAATCGCGATGAACACGATATCGGTCTCCGATCGTCAAGATGATAATCCAAAAAGCATCGATCATGTAAATCGCTTAAATGACGCGCAATCGATCACCATCAGAAAAAGCTTTTTCTATGATGGCAGATTTGAGTTTTTGCGTGGATTTTGAAAGAACCTAAAGAAGTCATGTCTTTGCACCACGTCTAGGAACAGAGGAACGTCCATGGAAGGATTTCTTTTCCTCTCGGCTAGTTCTATTTTAGTTAAAATAGAACTAAAATGAAGTGTGAACGAGATTATGAATACTTAGGCTAATGTATTACGCAGATGACATCCTAGAATGAACGGTTCGACCACTGGATGATATATTTTAGTATGGGCTCAAGGGTGGTGCTTAAAGCTATCACTTAGAATCGAAAACCGTCACCCAAATCGGAACCGCAGAGAACCAAACCAAACCGTTTGCAAATTATTTGGTTCTCGTTGAATTTTGGGATTGTGAACAACAATGGTTCGAGTGTGGTTCCTTCATTTTAATATCTGGACCAAAACCATAACAGGAAGCACAACATACAAGTCTCGAGCAGTTCCAGAATTTCTAGATCCGATCCGAACCGGACCGAAGCAGAGCCGAACAGCCACCTGTTGATTATTATTATTTTATTATAATATATTTTTATTATATAATATTATAATATATTAGACGTCCTAGGAAAGTATATTGTAGGATTTATGACCGGCTTAGGTTTGGAAGTTGGAATATAGGTACGCTAAAGGGAAAAACAATGGAAGTAGTGGATACGATGATTAGGAGAAAGATAAACATCTTATGCCTGCAAGAGACTATATGGGTGGGTGAGAAAGCTAAATTTTTAGACAATTCAGGTTTCAAATTATGGTACATCGGAAAAAAATAAAACAAGTAATGAGGAAGGTATTATTGTGGATACTACTTCGAGGGATGAAGTTGTTGGGGTAAGTAGAAAAAATGATAAAATCTTAGCTCTTAAATTGGTCATGGGAAAAAAAATAATTAATGTGATCAGTGCTTATGCGTCACAAGTAGGATTAAGAGAAGCTATTAAAGTGCAATTTGGGGAAGACTTGGATGATTTTAATAAGGGAAATCCCACAAAGAGAGAAGAATTTCATAGGAGCGGATTTAAATGAACATATAGGGAAGGATACAGCGTTCATGGAGGATTTTGGTATGGAGAAAGAAATGAAGAAAGAAGTCATTTTAGGCTTTGTCATAACACATTAGCTAATTGTGATAAATACGTTTTCGGGAAGAGGGAAGAACATTAAATTACGTTTAAAAGCGGACCAAATAAGTCACAAATTGATTATTTAATGACTAGCAAAATGGATAAGATAATTTGTAAGAATTGCAAAGTCATACTAGGAGAAAGTTTGACAACACAACATAGGTTAATGGTGTTGGACGTGCAAATTAAATATAATAAATTTAATACAAGGACAAAAGTGTTCTCAAAAATTCAGTGGTGGAACTTGAAGATAGAAAAACATGTTTTCAAGACAACAGTTATGGAACAACTAGTTGATGATCCTTATGTTGATCCTCGTGTCTCATGGGAAGTTATGTCTTCACATTTAAAGATAAGTGGAAAGAACGTACTTGGAGAGTCAAAAGGTCATGCGCCCCTAAATAAAGAATATTGGTGGCGGAAAGAGAAAGTGCAAGATAAAGTAAGGACAAAGAGGGTCGGCTATAAAACACACTACATTTGTAGGAATGATGAAAACTTGGCAAGGTATAAAGTCACCAAGAAAGAAGCTAAACATACAGTAAGTAAAGCAAGAAATCAAGCTTATGAAGAATTTTATAAGCGACTTGATACCAAAGATGGAGAGCGAGACATATATAAAATTGCTTGAGCTAGAGAGAGGAAGACAAGAATTTAAGCCAAGTTAAATGCATAAAGGATGAAACAAATACAGTTTTGACGGATGATGTGGTTATTAAAGAGTGATAGAAAAGATACTTTTATCAACTCTATAATGAAACAAAAGACAATGAACTGAACTTGAAAGAGTTAAATAAATCGGAGGAGTATAGGAACATAATGTTTTAACGTAAAATTCAAATATCGAATGTAAATGATGCTCTAAAGAAGATGAAAAATGGAAAGACAGTTGGGCAAGACCATATATCGTTCGAAGTATGAAAATGTCTAGGGAAAGAAGGAATTTTGTGGCCTACATATTTCTTCAATAAGATACTGAAGTTAAAGAGGATGTCGGACCAATAGAGAAAAAATATCCTTGCACATTTGTATAAGAACAAATGATATATACAAAATTGTGTTAATTACAGAGGAATTAAATTAATGAGTCATACCATAAAAATATGGGAACGAGTAATAGAAAGAAGAGTAAGACGAAAGACTAACATCTCGGAGAATCAATTTGGATTCATGTCAGGGCGGTCGACCATGGAAGCTATACATCTCTTGAGGAGACTCATTGACAACTATCGAGAAAGAAAACAAGATTTTAATATGTTGTTTATCGATCTTGAGAAGGCTTATGATAAGGTTCTAAAAGAGATCTTATGGAGTCTTAGAAAAGAAAGATGTAAATGCATCACACATTGACATATTCAAAGATATGCATACAAATTCAGTGGCAAGGGTGAGGACATGTAAAGGATTAACACAGGAATTCCTTATCACTGTTAGCTTAAATCAAGGTTCAACTTTAAGCCTTAATCTCTTTACCCTTATCTTAGATGAGCTCACCAGACATATCGAACAAGAAATACCTTGGTGTTTATTATTTGCGGATGATATCGTTTGGTCGATGAGATGCGCGAGGGTGTAAATGCGGCACTTGAATTGAATCTTTGCAAGACACTTTAGAAAAGAAGGGTTTTAGGTTGAGCAGGGCAAAGACAGAGTATTTGGAGCTTAAATTTAGCATTGCAAAAAGGACGGATGACTTCGTTATTAAGTTGGGTGATCAAGATATTTCCCGCAATGAGTGCTTTAAATATCTTGGATGGATAGTTCAAAAAGATGGAGGTGTTGAAAAAGATGTGATACATAGAATCCAAGCAGGTTGGTTGAAGTGAAGAGGCGTGTCAGGGATCTTATGTGATCGTAAAGTACCATTAAAACTTTAGGCAAGTTTACCGTACTGCAATTAGATCAGCGATGCTCTATGGTTCTGAGTGATTGGCAGTGAATTGTGTACATGAGCAAAAAATGGGAGTTGCGGAGATGAGAATGCTTAAGTGGATGTGTGGACACACGAGACTGGATAAAATTAGGAATGTGTATCAGGGATAAGACAGGAGTGGCACTAATTGCAGAGAAGATGTGAGAAGCTCAACTAAGATGGTTTGGACACGTCCAAAGGAGACCATTAGAGGCACTTGTTAGGCGTTGTGAGAGTTTAGTCACTATGCATGTTAAACAGGGGAGGGGTAGAATAAAGACTTAGAATAAAACTATAAGGAAAGATATGATGTACTTAGCCATTAGTGAAAGTATGACTAAAGATAGGGCACAATGGCAACAAAGGATCCGTATAGCCGACCCCATTATAGTGGGATAAAGGCTTGAGTGTTGTTGTTGTTTTCTTTCAATCCATCCTCCTAAGTCCTAACTCCTAAATTACACTGACTTATAAAATTTGAAAAGGTGAGCCTATTATTAATATATTATAGCCAATAGGTCATCCACTCAATCACATTCACAGTTGTGAGCTGCCTGCCAGCCTCTGAAAAGCTGTCATTTCATTTTTCAAAGCTCAAAGTCTATCTTAAAAGACTCAAAACCTTTCAGGGTCGTCGACTTTACAACAACGCCAACCTCTGCGGCTCTGCTTGTTTCAGCTCGTAAGATCGGAAAGCTCCTTCTGGAGGCGGCGATTTTACTCCCTCAGTGTTTCACAGCAACGCCGACCTCTGCTTGTTTCAGCTTCGTTCTGCACTCCCTCAGTGTTTCTCGCTGTTTCGTTGGTGCCGCTGAGAGCTTCAAGCGTTGGATTTGGAGGTTACCTTGTGAGTTCTAAGATAGTTTCTTCTTCCTCAGCAGAAGAATCTCCATCATTCTTGGACCCGGTACGATATTGATTCGAATGGTGTCGATCCATATATTTCATGGAGTTATTTCATACGAACGGTGTCAAACCATAAAACTGCAGTAAAAGAAACCCTATCAAAAATGCTTAAAATTATTTCCTTAGAATTCTAGTATTTTAGACTATTTTTGGTATATTTTTCAGCTACAAACTTGATATTAAGATTATCATTATATTGAATTGGATGATAAGGACTTAATTTTTAATTATTTTAAGTTGGAATTTATAAGCCTATTCCTAGAAAGAGGAAGCAGCCACTTTACATATTACAGGAGAAGTCTGTGAAATCACCTCCTCCATCGACTCTGAATTAGGGGAAGTTTCACCCCTTTTTATTTCAATGAACAGGGTAGCATAAAAGTTATTTTACTACATACAAACGCAATTGAGTTTGAAAGCAAGATCAGCTTATAGCTCCAGTGCGCCGTGCTCCCTGCCTGTAATCCAAGAGCTGTGATTTCTTTTCTTGTTTTCAACTGTAATTCTCTCTCAGATAATTCCATTTTTTTTACCATCAATCGTGTCATTCTCTTCATTATCATTACGTGGTAGGCATCATATCCACTGTACTTAATCTTTTCCCTCGAGATGAGAGGATTGAAGATGTCGCGCAGAGTGTTGAACTATATCTAGCATTTTAGTTTTTGCTTGTTGTTAACAGTTTGAATTTCATTTCATGTTGTGCACATACTTGTTGTGGTAATGAAGTACTTCAAACATAGTGTGAATTTTTCAGAAGGAGATGCGATGACCGGAACAAAAAAATTGGGACTGCCTCTGCTTCCGCACCCAGCCAAGGTATCAGAGTCTTGAGGAATACTCATTTGCTTAATAAAAACTTCATTTTTGAGTTTAACATGTGCATATTATAATTCTATCTCTAGGTTCAACTCCATCTAACAATAATGTGAATATTGTTACTCAATCTTCTCAAGTCATTTCTGATTGTTCTAATAGTAAAAAGAGGAAATGATCAGAAATATGAGAGAAGAATTTCAGTAAAGATTTAGTAAATGCAAAGACAACTTTTCTTCATTCTAAGAAAGTTTTCATTCACACATCAAGTAATGGAACTTCTAGTAAATGCAAAAGCAACTTTTTCTTTTTATAGAATATTCTTTTACTTTTGTGTACTTAATGCATTTGCATTCTTTTAGTTTTCTTTGGATGATGCAACCTTTGATATTCAAAAGTAATGAGATGTTAATGAGAGCAAATATCCAATATTAGCTGCAATGGCAAACGATATATTGGTGATTCATGTTTCAACCATGACTTCAAAGTCTGCGTTTAGCACATGTTCTAGAGTAATTCAAAAGAAATGTACATGTCTAAAGCCTTATATCATTGAAGCACTAATTTGCTTACAAGATTGGCTAAGAGAGACATTTTCATCAATGTCAAAAGGTATAGTACATAATTTGATTTAAGTTTACTTAGAATGTTACATAAAAATTTGTATTTACTTACTTTCTAGCTTTTAACATTGTGTAGTTATACATTTTGATGCATATTATATCGATGGAGGTTGTCATGACAAATTTGATGAGTCTACTTTAAAGATAATTTGTAGCTATTGGAAAGATGTGAGCACTAATAATATTTTTAGGGGAGACCTTATGATTAATATTTATTTTTCATATGTAGTAAATGAAAAGAGAAGGCACTGAACTTTTGGAGGTAACCTAAATGCATGTATGCTTCTCTCGTTTTCTCTCTTCAGTCCGAGAAGTCAAATTATCACACATATATACACTATCTAAACGTTAGATACAATTATGTGTTACGAACGTGCATGAAGAGGCCTCGTCGTGGAGGGTCTACGCGCGCAAGAATGCATCAGCACGTAGCCCAACGGCGTTGGCGGAGACCGCGGGAACTACTTCTATTTGAATACTTTCATTTTGATGTTATTTATGTTTTTTCTATTCGCACACCGGAACTCTTGTTATCCCCCCTATTATAAGGGGATTTGTGTGTTCTCAATTAGGGTTATCTTGGATTTATGCAAGGAATTAGGGCTGCTCCCTAATATTTTCCTCTCCTTCCCTCCCCCTTCTTCTCTCCCACTACCGTCGGCCTCCTCCCTTGTCGGACTCTTCCCCGAATCCCTAATATTTGCTCTGACGTGCCGACCGAGCGCTATCGCCGCCGGTTCTGCTCCGTTCCAACGTTCTTTCACTCGAACGTCCGCCCCTATAGTCGTCGGCCCTCAAGCCGCCGATCGTAACACCCTCAGCTTGTCCGTCCACGAAGTCGCGTGCCTCTCATGGCTCCTTCAACCCGCAAGCATCCCGATCCCACCGCGAAAATCGTGGATGACGCCATCAACCGTCGCTTGGACACGCACGATCAACTATTCAACTCCATGCACGCAACGATCCTCGCCATCAACTCCAAACTCGGTAACCTCCGGGCCTCCACCGTTGCCGCCTCTGGCTCCAGCTCACCGCGGACATGGGATCCCTCCACGGAGTTGTTCTGACCCGGCTTCCGCTGGATCCACACCACCAGACGACATTTGCACGACCGGCCCTCACCCTCGACATCCCATCCTTCGTTGGCGTCGACCCGATGAGATGGATCGCTAAGGCAGAACAATACTTTGACCTCCATTTCACTCCCGACACGAACAAGGTATCTACCGCCATTGTTGGGCTTGACGGCTCCGCGCTTCATTGGGCTTGGTGGCTCCGCCAATCCAACTCATGCCTTCTTGGAACGAACTTAAACAGGAGATTATTCGGCGGTGTTATACCCGCTACTCTGGCTCCGCCATCAAGCGTCTTTGCGGCATTCGCCAAACGACCGGTCTTGACGAGTACATCGATGAATTCATCACCTTGGTCACTCAAGTTCTCGGCCTTCCACCCGATCACTATCTGGGTTCTTCATGCAAGGCCTTCTCCCACACATCCGCGTTCGCCTCCACATACACCATCTGCGGACGGTCTTTGATGCAATCGACATGGCCCGTCTGGTGGAGACTGACTTCTCTTCTCGGCCACATCCACCTTTCGCCGGCAACCATACTCTGCGACCACCATGGAGGCCACCTGCCTCAGACCCTCCTTCCTGGGTTCCGCAAGGAGGGGGGGCAGACCACACCACGACCCCTCAGCGCATTTCCAACAGTGATTACAATGAGCTCTGTAACAAAGGGTTGTGTTTCCGGGCAACCCTACTCCCCCAACCATGAATGTTCGGTGAAGGAATTCCACGCCATCTTTGGCAACTTCGACCCCGAGGTTACATTGGCCGACTTTGAGGCCCTCGAGCTTTCTGAGGAGGACGTCTCCTTGGACCCCTCGATGGCTACGTTCCACCAATTAGAGCTCCCCTATTTTACAGTGGGCGGGATCTCCGGACCTCAGGCCATGAAACTCTCTGGCACACTGCAAGATCGAATGATTATCGTCATGGTGGGCAGTGGCGCGAGCCAAAATTTCATCTCTGAGCAATTGGTGTTGCAGCTCCAACTTCCTTTCGTTCCTTCCTCAGACTTCACGGTCTTCCTTGGCGATGGGAGGCGTCGGCCGACCAAGGGTCGTTGCCCCTCTGTGACTCTCTCAGTGGGCCACTGCACTGTAACAGCGGACTTCTATGCGTTCGGCCTCGGCAGCATCGACGTCATTTCGGGTGTGGCTTGGCTTCGCATGTTGGGCGACATGCGCGTCAATTGGGCGACCATGACTATGTAGTTCATCCGCGGAGGCCGTCCATGTCGCCTCGACGGTGATTCCTCCCTCCTATGCTCTCCATCCGCACCATTCAGCAGACCACCAAGGTCGACTTCACCGCTTGGTTATGGCCCATCTCTGGCCCGGTGCGGTCCCTCCCTCTCACCCGGCGGATCTTCAGGAGCTTCTCATCGAGTTCTCCAACATGTTCCAGCCTCCGACAGGGTTGCCTCATGCTCATCCGACCGACCACGATATCCTCCTGCATTCAGGGACCGTAGCGGTCTCAGTACGGCCCTACCGTTATGGCCATATGCAGAAAGATGATATCGATTGTCTTGTGTTGGAGATGTTGATGGGGGGCCTCATCCATCCCAGTGCGAGCCCCTTCTCCAGCCCGATCCTTCTAGTGCGGAAGGACGGCAGTTGGCACTTCTGCGTTGACTACCGTGGGCTTAACAAAGCAACGGTGTCGGACAAGTAACCCATTCCGGTCATCTAGGAGCAGCTTGATGAGCTCCACAGGGAGGCCTTCTTAACCAAATTGGACCTCCAGGTGGGATACCCAAATCTGGTGGAGGCCGAAGAACATCGTTAAGACCGCGTTCCGAACCCACAATGGCCACTACGAGTTTATTGTCATGTCATTCGGGCTGACCAACACCACCAACACCTTCCAAGCAACGACGAACGATATCTTCCGGACGGTACTTTGCAAACACGTTCTCATTTTTTATGGTATTTTGGTGTACAACTCTTGGCAGGATCACCTTTGACACGTCTGCCTCACTATGACTAATATTCGGCGCCATCACCTCAAGCTCAACCCAAAGAAATGTTCCTTTAGCGTGACGGAAATGAGCTACCTAGGCCACACCATCTCATCCCGGGGGGTGGCTATGGATGAGCAAAAAATTGTCTCAGCCCTCCAGTGGACGACGCCCACTTCGCTCTGGGAGGTTCGTGGATTTTGGGCTTGACCGGTTACTATCGGCGCTTCATCAAAGGCTACGGGGCTATGGCACGGCCACTCACACAACTTTTAAAGAAGACAAAAGAGGGTCTGTTTCTTTTGTCGATCATAACTGACGCCGCCTTCGCAGCTCTCAAACAAGCACTTGTGCAGGGACCAGACTTAGCAATGCCAGACTTTCGTCTGGAATTTCTCGTGGAGTGTGACGCGTCTGGCACCGGTGTTGGAGTCGTACTCATGCAATCCGGGCGACCGGAGGCCTACTTTAGTCGGGCTTTCTCGAGCACCATTCGGAGCCACTCCAGGTACAAAAAAAAGATCATGGGCCTCGTTTTGGCAGTGCAACATCGGCGCCCATACCTCCTCGGTCGGCCCTTTGTGGTCTGCGCCGACCACCACAACCTCTGTTACCTCCTAAAGCAGAAAATTGTCACGTCGGCGCAACAAGTTTGGGTCGCCAAACTCCTCGGTTATGACTTCACCATTGAGTCTCCCGGGCAAGGCGAACAGGGCGGCCGATGCCCTCTCCCATCAAAGCCAATCTCCGGAGCTCCCATCCATCTTTCGACTGGCTTGGGAAGAAGCAGCTACCATGCAACATGAATTGGAAGTCGACCCCCAATTGAAAGCCATTCGGACGGCCCTCATCACCGACACTGCCGCACACCCGCCCTACTCCCTTGTGGGAGGCCGCATGTTCTTCAAGGGCCACCTTGTCCTCGCGCCATCGCCGCCTAGCATTCCTCGCCTCCTCACTGAGTTCCATGCTTCGCCCTCTGGGGGGCACGCCGGGGCCTTCCGCACCTACCCCCTCTTGGCGGCGTCTCTTTGCTGGCCTCACATGTTTCTGAGGTGGACTCCTTCAGCCGCTCCCTATTCCGGACATGATTTGGGAAGATGTCATCATGGACTTCATCACATGGCTACCGCGCTAGCAAGGGTTTAATTGCATCTTGGTGGTGATAGACCGTCTCTCCAAATACGGCCACTTCCACTCCGTCATCGCTATACCGCCGCCACGGTGGCGGAAAGCTTCATCAACGGGGTAGTACGACTCCACGATTTCCCTCGGTCGATTGTGAGCGACCGTGATCCATTCTTTTTAGCGCATCCTGGACAACATTCTTCCTCCTCCAAGGCACCCGTCTCCGCATGAGCATTATGTATCATCCGCAAACGGATGGACAATCCAAAGTACTCAACTGTTGTTTGGAAACGTACCTTCGTTGCTTTGTTGGGGAGCAGCCCCGAGGATGGGTCAAGTGGATTGGTTGGGCCGAATATTCCGACAACACGTATTACCACCAAGCGGCCGACACAACCCCGTTTGAGATCATCTATGGCTGGCCACCTCCATCAATCGTCTGCCACCTTCCTGGGGAATGCCAAATGGAAAGCCTTGCCAATCACCTTCGCGGTCGGGACTCCATCCTTGACCAACTGAAACACCACTTACGTCGGGCTCAAGAGAAAATGACGTCCTTTGCAAACAGGAAGAGGCGTGATCTTTCCTTTCAAGTTGGCGAGAAGGTGTTCAACAAGCTCCACCCTTACTAACAGCTTTTGGTGGCCCGCCGCCCTTGCCAAAAGTTGGCCCCTCAGTTCTTCGGGCCTTTGAAGTCATCGCTCGCATTGGTGTCGTTGATTACCATCTTCGCCTCCCTAGCGGAAGCCACATACACCCGGTTTTCCGCGTCTCTCAGCTGCGCCGAGTGGTTGGCGAGCACCCTACCGCGGACCACATTCCGGCTGACATCGATCTCTCCGGCTAAGCGCCTTACTACCCAGCCAAATACTTAGTTGCCGCCACCACCTTCCGGGTGACACCGGCCCGGAGGAAATCCTAGTGTCTTGGCTCAACCGTCCGGAATCCGACGCTACATGGCTACCCCGGGATGATTTTCGCCGACTATTGCCTTGAGGACAAGGCAAATTTTCCAGTCGGCGGTATTGTTACGGACGTGCATGAAGAGGCCTCGCCGTGGAGGGTTTACATGTGCAAGAAGGCATGGGCACGTAGCCCAACGACGTAGCGGAGACCGCATGATTGACTATTTGCACACCAGAACTCTCGTTATTCGCACCATGCTGTTATAAGGGGAGTTGTATGTTCTCAATTAGGGTTATCTTAAATGTATGCAAGGAATTAGGCATGCTCCCTAATATTTTCCTCCTTCCCACCCCCTTCTTCTCTCCCTCTACCGCCGGCCTCCTCCCTTGTCAGATTCCTCCCCGGATCTCTAATATTATGTTTCTTTTTCAAGCATACTATATATTAATGTGATGTTATTTCAGCGTCTACGGATAAGACGAAAGCCTTGGTCTCAAATAAATTGCAAGCATTTTGGTTGGAACGAAATCTAGGCCGATCCATCTCCTGCATCTAAGTCTGTGTTCTCATGTTTATTACCTGAACATGTTTGGTTTTTGATTGACTTATTCAAGTGAATATTGCTAGTCTTTTTATTGACAAGGAGATGGATTATAATGTTTCTATTGAGGATGGATTATAATTTTCCATTTAATTAATTTTTATAAATTTTGATTCATAACACTCATTGGTTTGATAATGAAAATTCAAAAACAAAAGTAGCTGATGTAAGTGTTTCAAATATTCATAGGGAAAGTTTAATTAGGACTGAAATTCTCAAAGGAATATTGCCTTGGTTTTCAGTCTTAAAAATCATTTTAGATCGAAGGTATGCTCTGTTTTTCACTTCATATTTATTTTATCCATTTTTTACCTCCCATTTACTCATTTTATGAACTGCTGCGTTTCAGGTTGGTATTATCATTGAGATTTTCATCAGGAAATGTAGCTTGGAAGCTGTTCAAAACCAAGCACCTGAGAAATATAAAAGTTTTGTCAAGTCCATTAAAGACGTAATGTATTTTCTTCACTGTAGATAATCATCAATAAGTGTTTTTAAGGCTTGTTTGGAACTTGGATTCAGGAACTTGAACGTTTGAAGTCCATTTTATGGTTGTATTCTTCTTCCCCATATGGTTCTAATAAATTGTTAGGTTCCAAATTTAGAGTCATTCTTCCATGTTTACACCCACTGAACTTAGAATGATGTTCTTGATTGATAACATCAGGAGAGCTGGAATCCAAAGGAACATCTAATAGCTTTGTACTTTTTGAGTCTTTTTTTCTCGAGTGGCTCAATAGTGTTGATCTCTACACATAGCTCTCTCTCATCTTGTGCGTTGTCATTTGTGTAGCCCTGATCTTAATCTCCATTTATTCTCGGAGATGTAATTTCTTGCAATGGAACTCCTTTTTATTGCTCTCGTTAGTGTCACCTGAACAGATAAGGATAACAAAGCAAATATAAGAATAAAAACAGCATCAAAGACGTTTAATCAAGATGAAAGAAGAAGCAATGTGACATTTCGCGGCGTTTTTAAGGAAAAGCACGGCTTTAGTTCTTAAGTTGCGGTAGAAAACTAACAAAAAACGTTGTCGTAGAACCAGTGTTGTAGATGTTGGCCGACATGTCGGCCGACATCAAAGTTTTGGGCAGAAAACGCAACGACGTCGACATTTTAAGCAAAAATGTCATTTTTTTGAAAATATCCCCAATATATCGGTCTCCGGGCCACGATATATCGGTCTTACCCGATATATCGGGCGATATCTCGCAGACGATATATGACAGTACTATATATATATATATCATTTCTTTTAATCGTCCGGGCGGTAATATTTTGTTTTGTGATTCATTTTGTACATCTCTCCGGGCATTGATTTAACGTCTCTCTTATCTCACTCTCATTCGGTGCTCTTTATGTCGTTTACTGTCGTCAGCGCTTATTTTTGTGTAATTTATAAGCATACAATACGTGTATATATATTTATTGTATAATTTACAAACAAACATTATATGTGTAACTGTACATATCGACAAATATATATATATATGAATAGATTTACTTAAATATTAAAATCAGACATTGTAAAATATCTCTGATATATCCCCCGCAATCTGACATACGACATTTCAAACTCAAACCGACATGAACCTGACATCCGACATCTGCAACCTTGCGTAGAACATAAATGTTGTAGTGTGAGTTTAAATGTTCTTAAGTGACATCTAATGCGACCGAACCGGAACCGCATACAACCGGACCGAACTGCTAGTGAATAATTTGGTTTTGGTTTTTGTTGAGAACCGGAACCACAGGCACGGCGGTTCCAAAAATTATGTCGGAACCGGAACCGGACAAACCAAATGAGATTATGGTTCTAATTTGAAGAACCATTACTGATGCAGGACGGAGCGTAGAGTTTGCGCGCCTGTCGGCTATTTCTAGGAAACCCTAAATGCATGCAATTGAAATTTGAGCGGGCGTTGCACGAATTTTAAGAAATTAAGCAACTAGATTTTTGTAAAGCACAAAATTACTATTTTGTTTAAAATGAATTTTCTTGAAAAATGATTCAATTCTAAATCCGGGGAAGGAAGTTCGCAACTTTCGTTCCGTTCCCCTTGTCGTAGCTAACGGAAATCGCAAACTCCAAATACGTTTCCGTTAGGAGTTTTTTGACGTAGCGTTTGCTGACAAAACCCAGGCGAAAACCCAACAATGAATCTATTTTCCTACGAGAAAATATATAGACACACACAAATGAGAAGAAAGAAACAAGTTACCCACGGAAAGAAGCGTCGTTCCGTTTACGAAGTCGATGGCGATCACGCGAGGAACTCCTCGTCACCTTCGATCTTCCGCTCTGAGGTTGGCCGCTATCGCACACGGGCACCACGGAATTAAATCGCTCACTCACACACAAAGTGGCTCCACGAAATCTCAAAGCTCATTGTGTAAGGAAGCCACAAACTAACAACCTAAAACTCACTCTCTCACACGAAAGTGGTTCCACGTAATCTCGAACACAAGAACTAAAATTCACTCACTTTTCACACATTTCACTGTTTCCTTCAATAAGTCTAAGGCTCAAACAGTAACATTAAAGCTACTGTTCATCATCTTCCCAAATGGAAAGCAGCAGTCCAAAACAAAACTCTCATCAATTGACTACTCCTAAACAGGAAATCACCAACTCTAAGCAACTTCAATAATCAATCACTCAATAACAGCACAGGTTCGCCTTGACACTCTCACGCGGGATCACCATTACACTAAATCAAGATATTCACTAACCCAACGCTCCAGCGGGAGATGAGCAACGCAACGATTTTCAATTTCAACATTCACCCAAGCACACAAAATGGAAATTTCTATTCAAATAGTAACATCAACAGGATTCAACGGGAAGCAAACAGCAACAATCAACTTACACGGAATAATCATCTCAACATTAACTCCTAAAGAAAACTACAGTCAGCCCCTCTCAAACGGGATTCAAGCTCACAGCAAATCGACTGCCTCTTTCATTCTTCACCATCCTCTTTTATAGCGTTTCTAAACAGAGCACAAAATAATCTCCTTGAGTCCTGAAGGTGCGGCCATGGCGGAATCATGCTGGTCATGGAGCTGCAACCGTAACTTTGTGAAGAAGTGGTCGTGCTCGACGGTTGGAGCCCGGAGGATGTGGTGGTGTGCTGCGTTGTGGGAGAGAAAGCAGTGTGCGGGCTTTAGAAGCGTGCAGCGGTTCCGCCATTATCGCTACCTGCGGTTGGAGGAGGAAGACGGACCGGCAGGGGAAATACGGAACCGGCTCCTTAGGATTAAATAGCATATATATATATATATATATATATACTTATAGGTATATTATATATATACATATATATTTCCACACACATTAAACAAAATTGCAACATAGAATGCAAAATGCGATAACTTAGGGCCGGTAGGGATCTGGACGGGTGCGGCGTCGAGCACTTATGCGTCGACCTGATCGGGGAGGTCTCCACCAATTACCTTAATGGTTCGGTTCACGATTTAGTAGAACCGGAACCGTGACAGCTCACGTGTTTTCTCTGGTGAAAGGTGGGCGCACATCATCATATTCATAATGTATAGTAGATCGTATGAGCCCTAAATGAGGAACTATGACTCATTCTAGTCACACGTTAAATATGGTTGGATACGAGTCTGCATGCTGTGAGGCTCCCTGGGGCAGATATCAAACAACCATGAGTCAAATCTTGTGACGTGCCTAGTAAAACAAGAAATTTAAGATAAGAAAATTATGAAACTAGGACTCCCTCTATATCAAGTAGAACTCAGAGATGAATATACGCCTTTTTTATTTTTCGCACTTATGTTATGCACGTGATATGTCACGTGCAAGTCTCCTATTTATATATGTATTTGCCCGGTTTACGGCATCTGAATCTAATTCATATTGGGTTTTCTACTTGGTATCAGAGGGAAACCCGTGCGCCGCTTCTTCCCGTCTCCCGCTCTCCCCCTTCTTCCCGTCTCCTTCGTCGATCGATCCTATCGCTCTGAGCGTCTTCTCGTGCTCATCCCGTCGATGCGGCTGCCAAGCGGAGCCGACGCCGTCGTCGGTCGCTGAGGAGAGTGTCGTCGCAGCTCTCCCATGACGCCACCAATCTGTCGTTGTTTCCTTCGTGTCCAGCCGCCGCCGCTGCTTGCCGTTGTGTCGACGCGTGCTTCCGTCTGCGTGCGGCTCTCTCTTCTGACGCTCCTGTTACTGCTGTTGCTTTCGTCGACGTCGTTCTGTGCTGCTCTGCTCTGGTTCTCTATGTCGCTGCTCTGCATGTCGCCGACTCTTGCTGTCTGTTACTGCTGCTTCCTGATCGCAGGAGTGACGCTGATTCCCGCAGTTCTCCAGTGATGCTTGTCGCTTGTTTCCTCCAGTCGATCGACACCGGGAGGATGTTTTTTCGTATGATTTGAGATATCGTTTTCTTTTTAGAGATCATTATCTCTCCGATGGGTGATCCATCCGACCCCTCCGCTGCTTCCCCTGTCGGTGTTCTCTCCGGTACTTCTGCCAATCCTTCTCGGAGTCATGGTCAGTCTGGATCCAGTGTTTTCTCCGGTACCTCCGTCGATCCTCCTCGGAGTCATGGCCAGTCCGGCTCGTTAAAGATTACCACTGTTGCCTTGGATGGCACAAACTATTTGGAATGGTCCAGGGCAGCCCAACATGCTATTCGCACTCTCCAATTGTATGGACTTATTGATGGTACCACTGTTGAGCCACCACGCACCGATCCCTCATGGCGAAAATGGGATGCGGACAATTCGTTGGTCGTCTCGTGGTTACTTCACTCGATGTCCTCTCAGGTGTATCGCAGTTATAGGTTGTTGGACTCCGCCTACGATATTTGGACACGGGCTCGTGATACTTACTCTCAGGCAGGCAACTCGATGCAAGTGTATGAGCTCACTCGCCGTGTTCTGGAACTGAAGCAGGGGACTATGACCATTGCCGCCTACTACTTTGAGTTTGAGTGCCTTTCTCAGGAGCTGGATTTCTTTAACACTTTCCCTGCTGCTTGTTCGGCTGATGCGGTGGACCTTCAGAAGGATAAGGATCGATTCCGAGTTCACGTATTTCTTATGGGGCTCAACATGGAGTTTGACGCGGTTCGCTTACATGTCCTCCATCGTGAGCCACTTCCCTCTCTTCGTGAGGCCTTCAGCATGCTCCTCAGTGATGAGAATCATCGTCGCACAAAGGGCCCCGCTACTGATCACTCTGCGCTGGCTGGGATGTCTCGTGGACCCCCTCCTGTTTGTAGTCATTGTGGGAAGACAGGCCATACCAAAAACTCTTGTTTTCGCTTGCACCCGCACCTTGCTCCTGGTGGTCGGGGCTCTAATACCCGTGGTCGCGGTGGGTACTGTGGTGGTGGTGGTCGTCACTCTGGTGATCGCTCTCAGTCTTCTGCGCACTCTACTGAGGTTCTGGAGGACACCTCTGGAGGCATGTCTGCTGTTGAATTAGAGGCTTTCCGACGCATGTTGCGCTCTCACTCAGACTCTACTCATGCTGCCTCTCATATTTTTGTTGCCACTTCAGGTCTGTCCAGTGCCAATGTTGTGTCTTCCACTCCTTCAGAGTGGATTATCGACTCGGGTGCGACAGACCACATGACGGGCTCTGCCTCAGGTTTTACCTCTTATACCCCTCTTTCTGGTCGTGATAAGGTTATTGCTGCTAATGGCTCTCTCTCAGCCATCGCTGGTAAAGGGACCGTCCCTTGTTCTCCCGATCTATCTCTGTCCTCTGTTTTGCATGTTCCCTTTTTTCCCCACAATTTGCTTTCTATTAGTCACTTGACTAACTCTTTAAATTGTTCCGTGGCATTTTTTCCTGATGCTTGTGTGTTTCAGGATCTGGGTACGAGGCGGACGCTTGGCAGTGGTAGGAATGTTGGTGGACTGTACTTGCTGAATTAGTTTTCTCCCTGTGCTCTCTCTTCCACCAGATCTCCGACTCTACATGACATCTGACGCTGGCATCAGCGCCTTGGCCACCCTTCTCCTTTATATCTTACTAAATTGTTTCCTGTTTTTCATCATTTACTTCAGTCCTTCTCTTGTGATGCGTGTGAATAATCTAAACATGTCCGTCGGAATACTAGTCATTTATTTGTTCCTAGTATATGTCCATTTGATGTTATTCACTCTGATGTTTGGGGCCCGTCCCCGGTGTTATCTTTATCTGGTTATAAATGGTTTGTTACGTTTATTGATTGTCACTCTCGCACTACGTGGGTTTATTTGCTTAAACGGAAAAGTGATGTCCTTTCTTGTTTTCAAACTTTTCATAAGATGGTGACCCAACAATTTGGAGGTAAAATATGTGTGTTCCGTAGCGATAATGGTGGGGAATATGACGTCCGGGGTGTTTTGGGGGCCTATCTTGCCGACCATGGCATCATCCATCAAACCACGTGCGTCCACACTTCCACTCAAAATGGGGTGGCTGAACGGAAGAACAGGCACTTGTTGGAGGTGGCCCGGTGTTTACTACTAGCTATGCACCTTCCTAAATCCTACTGGGGTGATGCAGTTCTCACTGCTGCTCATCTCATCAACCGTCTTCCGTCCCGTACCCTCTCTTTTGATACGCCCCTGTCGTGTCTTGCAAAAAACCACATTGTCCACACCTCTCATCTTGCCCCTCGTATCTTCGGATCTGTGTGTTTTGTCAACGTCCATACCCCGCATCGTGATAAACTCGATGCGCGGTCCCTTCGGTGTGTTTTTGTTGGTGCCGATGCCGAGGGAAAAAAGGGGGGAATTTCTCTGGCTTTCACTGCACTGCCTAACTGCTCTGACTTCAATGACTTCACTGTTTTATCTGGCCTACTCTCCTACCACTAAAGGGTATTGGTGTTATCACCCTCCGACTCGTCGCTACTATTGCACTATGGATGTTACATTTCGTGAGGGGGAGCCGTACTTTGATCCTCGTCAGGGGGAAACGACTAGTAATGGTGACGAGACCATCGAATATCCTCTTCCTATTGTCAATCCTCCTCTTCCTATCGTTGTCACTCCTCCTATTCCTCCTACTGCTCCTATTCCTTCCACCTCCGCTCCACCTATACTATACACATACTCCCGTCATCCCACGACTGTTGAGCAAGTGCAAACTGAGGATGTTCCGCCAGTGCCGGTGACCGTTTCCGCACCAGATTCTGATGATGACCTCCATGTTCCGCTTGCTCGACTTATAGGTAAAAGGGGTGGCACCAAACACCCCATTGCCAACTACATTTGTTATGATCACCTCTCTCAGGCCCATAAAGCTTTTATCTCTTCTCTTTCATCTATTGTGATCCCTAAGACATGGCAGGAGGCTGTTCAGATACCTGAGTGGAAAAAGACAATGGAGTAGGAACTGCGTGCCTTGGATAAAAATAAGACATGGCGGCTTGCTAGTCTTCCCCCCGGGAAGCGAACGGTCGGATCCCGTTGGGTCTTCACAGTTAAACAAAATCAAGATGGAGTAGTGGAGCGGTATAAGGCTCGTTTGGTGGCTCAGGGATATACCCAAGCTCAGGGCATTGATTACCAGGAGACATTTGCTCCTGTTGCAAAGATGAACTCAATTCGTGTGCTTCTCTCGTGTGCTGCGAGTCGTAGATCGGAGCTACTGCAGCTTGATATCAAAAATGCGTTCTTGAATGGTGATCTGGAAGAGGAAGTCTACATGGATATTCCTCCGGGCTCTGTGATCAAAGGGTCCAAGGGGAAGGTCTGCCGCGTTCTAAAATCCCTGTACGACCTGAAGCAGTCTCTGAGAGCATGGTTCGGACGTTTCTACAAGACCATGCTTCAACTTGGATACACTCAAAGCCAAGTTGATCACACTCTCTTTATCAAGAGGAAGGGTGCTCAAGTTTCTATTCTTATTGTCTATGTGGATGACATCATCATTACCGGAGACTACTTAGAGGAGATCAATCACTTGAAAAAACAACTATGCAAAGAATTTGAAGTTAAGGATCTGGGAAAGCTGAAATATTTTTTGGGAATTGAAGTTGCGAGGTCCCAACGTGGGATCTTCATCTCCCAAAGGAAGTATACTCTTGATCTTCTTGAGGAAACTGGGATGCTTGGGTGTGCCCCCGTGGACACCCCTATTGAGGCTAATCACAAAATTAATGCAGATATTAGTGGAGAGAAAGTGGATGCCTCAAAATACCAACGCTTGGTTGGGAGGCTCATATACTTGTCTCATACTCGCCCTGACATCACATACCTGTAGGTGTCCTAAGCAGGTATATGCACTCCCCTTCCATTTGTCATCAGCAGGCTGCCTTCAGGGTGTTGCGATATCTCAAGAAGGCACCAGGGCGTGGGATTCTGTTCAAAACTAGCCAGTCATTGGAAGTTAAAGTGTTTACAGATGCTGATTGGGCTGGTAGCCAAGATGACAGAAAGTCTACCACTGGGTACTGCACATTTGTAGGAGGCAATCTTGTTTCATGGAAGAGCAAGAAGCAGAATTTGGTAGCTCGCTCAAGTGCGGAAGCAGAGTATAGGGATATGGCACAAGGTGTTTGTGAGGGACTGTGGTTGAAGACTATTCTGCGTGATATAGGTATTCTGGGAAACAATCCTATTATGATCTACTGTGACAACAAGGCGGCTATCAGTATTGCACACAATCCGGTACAGCATGACAGAACCAAACATGTGGAAGTTGACAGACATTTCTTCAAGGATCACCTTGACAAGGAAAATATTTGCACCACGTTTGTGAATTCATTCGATCAGCTTGTTGATGTCTTCACCAAGGGACTATCCAACGACAACTTCAAGGATAACACTGACAAGTTGGGAATGATCAATATATATTCCCAACTTGAGGGGGAGAGTTGAATATACGCCTTTTTTTATTTTTCGCACTTATGTTATGCACGTGATATGTCACGTGCAAGTCTCCTATTTATATATGTATTTGCCCGGTTTAGGGCATCTGAATCTAATTCATATTGGGTTTTCTACTCTCAGAACATAGGAATTTCTACATTTTAATAATTTTAAAGATCAAGATTAGAGCACTAGATATTTTAAATATTAGCATTAATGTTTAGGTTTAACATGTTTCTTTTACACCAGTCATACATGCTTAAACAGAATTTATTGAGCTTGATATTTGCCCTGCTTGTCACTTAAACCTGATTTTTTATGCATATTACATAATCCCCTTAAGAATTTTGTTTTAGTGTCTCTTGGGGAAGAGTTAAACTTACTCATCAGTGAACTGGACCCATTTTATAGGCCTTTATTCAGGAAACACATTTCAAGAGTTTCATTTAGGATGATCTACTGAGTAATTTATGCAGTTTTAGATTATGTTTGATAATTTGATTTAGAACATTTTGTAGTATTTTGAATTTCACTAAAATGAACTTTATGACTCATTTTGTATCAGATAATATTTTTAATTCAAGCATTCAGTGTTGATTTCCTGTTCAGATATAGAGGTACTTCTTTTAACCCTAGCACCAGTTTTCATTTCCAATATTTACTTAAGTCATTTTTGTTGCATTTCTGTTATTGTACCAATTTCATATTAGTTTATAGTTTTACTCTATGTAGCACGGGGACGGAAACAGGATACGATACGAAACGGATACGGGAAACGTGATTTTTTAAAAAATGCGGATACGGGAAACGTTTTTATTATTTTTTTTATTATTTTAATAGAAGTATTAATTAATATAAAAAAATACAATTAGCAAACTAAGGTATCATCTTAGTCACTACATTCAATAAAGAATAATTGGCGCACAATCATGTTGTTTAGGCACAATGGGAAAGATTAGGCTAGGAGAAGGTATTGGATATCACAGGAAGAGAAAATATGAAGAATAGCTCATGCAATCTATTCCTTGAGGTATATTAAGTCCAAAAGCACTAATATTATTTATAGTGCCTACAAGTACACACATTTTAGTTTGATTTATTTATTATCAATACAGGTTACTCAAGAGTAAAGATTGGGCCTGCAAGTACACATTGAGAACTAATATCATGGAGAATAGGTGATGTTGTTATTAACAACCGTAAGCGATGACACGATGGAGAAGAAATTATTTCTAAGAGTTAGCCACCATTTAAAGAAAAATTTTATGAGGCTACTGCATGAAACATATGGTTTACAATAACAAGAGAATTAGAATAGCATAATAGTAAATCTTAATGAAAAGGAAGAAGAGGAAGTAGAAGAAGAGGAAGAAGGTGAGGAGGAAGAAGGTGAGGAGGAAGAAGGTGAGGAAGAAGAAGAAGAGGAAGAACAAGAAGAGGAAGAAGAGGAGGAAGAAGAAAAAGAGGAGGAGCTTACTAGCAGGGAGGGCTCGAGAGCAGGAGCATGATCTGGAGCGACAGTGGAGGGGCAGCAGCTTCAGCTGCGGGGGTCGGGGTCGGGGTCGGGGTCGTGAAACGCGCGTGAGTGTAAACCCTAAACAATCAAATTAAAATGAGGCGTGACCGCGGGCCTGACTCTGTGAATAAAATAGCGGGAAATGTGTATCCCGCAAGTGGGATACGCTTTTCCCAATTAATTTTTTTATTTCATTTAAATATTGTGTTTCCTACGTTTCGGAAACGCGTTTCCGCGCGTTTCCGGGCTTTTCCCGTATCCGATACGCGTTCGAGTCGATACGCGAAGCATTTTTTAAGTATTTGTGCTTCAATGGTTTTACATTATAACACTAGTGTCGATTGAGCATTTGATATATTGTTAAACTAGAGAGGGGTGTTACAATCCATGCCTTAGGGCTTCTGGTATTTCTTTCTTCTTCCTCTTCTTCCTCTTCTTCCTCTTCTTCCTCTTCTTCTCCCCTTTTTTCTCCACTCAACATTGTGATTTTTAGGGACACTGAGAGAATTGCCAATGGAGATTCCTAGCAAAGAATTTGGGGTTTTTATGTGTTTGTATAGAGCAGCTTTGGATGGCATTAAATGGTCAAAAGTCGAAGGAGTGCCGAAAGGAGATGTGGAGACGGGGTAACAACTCCAATCCTCTTGAGTTTAAATTTCTTCATATTTTGATGGAAGAAATAGGGATTTACATACATGGATTGTCGCTTGGGCTAAATCATAGGTTTTCTTCAAGTTTTCACCAAAGATGATAAGACTCGTATCTCATTAAAGCGTGTTTTGTGCTCGGCAATGAAGCTTTGAGTGATGCATTCTATAATGAAGCGAATTAGGCCATTGGAATTTGTTGATATGTATACAGCCGGGTAAATTTCGCCGCAATGGCAAGAGAAGAGAATAGGGCCACCTCAGCATAGTGGTTACGTACTTACATGTAATTTTGTATTAAAAATCGATATTAATTCATTAACATTAATTAACTTTAATTATATCGATTATATATTAGAAGTTGTCTGATTAAGCATGCCATCCCATATATATAAGTGCAGGCTTAGGACTGTGTTGGGATCATGGAAGTCTTGTATGTTCTCTCCTTCTAAAGAGGGGCTCTTTGAGAGAACCAATCTTTAAGAATTTGACGGGACATTGTCTCTCGAATCTTTATCTCGATTGATAATAATAGTTGACTTTTGTTCTCGAGTATTCTCCTCTCTCATCGCGTAACCGTAGAAACATCTACACAGTAATTATGGTCCGACCTACAGACCTCTACTCATTGCTCAACCATTGAGTATTAATGTCTCTTTCATCAAATAAATCATCGTGGGAAACAACTCAACTCCACGACACAATGGCAGTCCTTCACAGTATCAAGCATACCTTGCCATCTTACCCTATACCAAGCTCCCTCCCGTGGGATTGACGACTATTCCTGCAAATTGTGGCTCTCCCCTTTGAACCACTAGTCCCTTCCTTGCCACGGTCTTCTACAACAGCACAAGGCTCCCCTCAACTTGTTTGCGACCATCGGCCAATGTTATTCGCATGAATGTTATCGCCTGCTCCAACTCCCTTCTCCACTCCCCACCAAGATCCACCATATGAAACACCTCGCCCCCGTCCATCTTCACCCTTCCACTCATCTCCATGGCCATCAAACCCGCAGCGGTGGCGTCGTCGAAAATGACGCCCTCTACAACCTCGTTTGCAACAGTGAACCCAACTCCACCATATGGCTCCTCAAATCCCTACATCGTGGCGGCGAGTCCCCAGACAACATCATTTGCATGAGACTCATTTGCGGTTTCTATCGTTCTGACCGCCCCGCTGCAGCCTACTGCGAAATTCTAAAGACCTCCCACGCAATGCCTGCTAACCTACGAAGCACCGATACGCCAAAAACAGGTTCGTACCCGTACCGGGTAAGTTTCCGGTACGGGTATGCGTTTGGTACGCCGCAATACACATATATCGCTATTTTAGGTTTTGTCGGGTTCATTTCTGCCGCTCCCGCTCCCCGTTGTCGCTGCTCCCTGCTGTCGCATCCTCCCTGCACTTGCTCCCTGCTGCCGCATCCTCCCTGCACTCGCTCCCTGCTGCTGCCGCTCCCTGCTGCCTCCGCTCCCTGCTGCCTCCGCTCCCTGCTGCCGCATCCTCCCTGTTGTAAGCTTCTTCCTCTTGTTGTAAGCTGCTTCCTGCTGTAAGTTGCTCCCTGCTGCCGCATCCTCCCTGTTGTAAGCTTCTTCCTCTTGTTGTAAGCTGCTTCCTGCTGTAAGTTGCTCCCTGCTGCTGCTCCCTGCTGTCGCTCCCTGCTTACGTTCTGTGCAGAAATTTCTGATCTATACAGAAATTTGAGAAATTTCTGTACAGAAATTTCTCAAATTTCTGCAAAGATTTTCTGTTCTGCTCTGATTTTGTGGAGCTCTGTTTTTGTGGAGAAATTTCTGTATTATTGTTTTTTTCGTCTTGTTCTCATTACAGCAATTATGTTTCATGGTTTATTGTTTTGAGAATTTATAATTGCATTTTTAATATATAATTATATATTTATTATATTTAATACAACGTATCCCGCCGTACCCGTATCCTTGGTTTTTAAATTTTGTCGTACCGCCGTACCGAATACGCATCGTACCCGGTACCCCTACCCGTACCGGTGCTTCCTAGCTACTAACCTCACCAACTATGTCGTGATCTCTGAATCTTCCAATATTGCCAATATTGTCGAAGCCCTCCACCTCTTCGACCGGATGTTCGCTCCCCACGAGATCGTAAAAACACCTTCCCTGACCCCGGTATCTGAAACTTTGGCATGTGAGAGCTGCCCAAGTAAGGTCAGGAGAGGACTGGCGGAGCCAGCGGACCCAGTGGAATGCGGACCCTTCCATACCAATAAGGGCAGTGAAGACCTTATGTGCCAGAGCGGTCTGATGGATATCAAAATACTGCTCCGCGCGGGCAATCCAACCCATTGAGTCTATTCCGTTGAAGGTTGGGATGTCAAGGTGGGAAAAGGGTGGAGAATGCAATCCTACCATAGTGGTTTCGTCCAAGGACAATGTGCTTTGGGATCCCAAGGCAGAGGCGTCGTGAGTCTCAGATTGCTGGTCGGGTTTATGTTGCAGAGCATTGACATAATCGACGTGAATTGCTCGGCTTGGGCCTCGAGGCGAGTGTTGATAGTGGTGAGGGAATGTTCCAGGGCCTCCACAAGGTTCTCCATCGATTGTCGGGTATTGGGAAAAAGCGGAAGATGGTGTACACAATACACGGTAGGTCTAGTGGTGCTGCTAAGGGAGAGGTGGAACTAGCGCTTGGGAGGAGAGGGGGGCAGCGTTTCGAGTCGGGTAGCAGGCGGAGGCAGAATGAATGGAAGCAGCGAAGAGGGTTGAAGATGTTGTTGCATCTGTGTGGTCGCGGCTGTCACGGTATGGAGAGTTGGTAACGCGCGATTCGGCGTTGTGGAGTGTCGAAGGGGAGCTGGGAGGCGGGAGCAAACGAGCCGGCGCTGGACCGCCCGAGAGTGGTCGAGGAGGGAGGAAGCAGAAGTTGCAGGCGGAGATGGACAGAAGTGAACGACGCAGAAGCGGTCACTGCCGCATTGGATGGTCACGGGAGGCGGATCGGGAGAGCGCAAGGTAAGTGTCGCTGAGCGTCGAAGGGGCACTACGAACCGTGATCGAACGGTCCGACGCAAGACTGGCTAGAAGAGCTCAAGAGGGACCGAGACAGGAGCATCGAGGATTGGCGCTGCAGAATCGCTCGACACGGGTTGAGACGGGGGATCTTTGTGCAAACTGAGGCCGCGCGAGTGTCGCGCTGCAAGAACGAACCGAGAGGGACGGGATCCGGCAGCTATGAGCGGGCGAAAACGGCGAGGTCGGACCAATGTTATAACCACCGAAAATTGATTGCAATAGAACTAGAAAACAAGATACAAATCACGAGAGATACTCGAGCCTAACCTCAGGAGGTTGATTCCTCCTTGAAGTCCCTCTCACAAAGATAGATCCCAAAACGCTAAATGATCAAAGATCTCTAATACTCACAAGTCTCCTCCTTATATAGGGAGGGGGGACTCAGTTACAAATTACCACAATACCACTACTAAATAAAATTACATCATGACCCCTACAGAAATAAAAATACATAATTACCATACAAATAAAAGGATCTATATCGATGTCGTCGCATGTGCGTAACAAACTCACGAGTCGGCTCAACTCAACTTGCACCCCTAGTTAAATCACTAAATCAAAAACATGTGAGATAAAGCACAATTTGGTGAGCTTTTGACAACAACTTAATGATATAATGAAAATAAAGAGCAAGTTTGGGCCAAGGTAGCCCTGGCAATGTACAGGCTAACCAAAATTATCCAACTATTGGAATACAAACGAATGGCGGGCCATAATGGACCTGTTTACGAGGTAAATGATAAGGGATAGTAGTACACATAAACAATATATATGGTGCTCTAATGGTTCCTGTTTTAAACAACAACTTTGATTAAATGCTTTAATACCAACAACCAGTTTCTACCCTTAAACACATTGCCAGGAAACATCGCCTCTACACCAGGACAAAAAACACAACAGGGTGATTCATACATACCTAGATGCCAATGATACCTCATTGTCATTTCCGATTTTACAGAATAACAAATAAACAGAAGTAAACAGCAAGTTCAGGATGCCTTCTTCAGAAAGATTTGCATCCACAAGCATATCCAAGGATCTGTCCATCATTAAGCATGCAAATGTAATGGATATTAAATATATATATATATAATTTATAAGTTTGCATTTCAAAAGAAATGATGACTAATCTTTACAAATAATAAGGTGGTTATCACGTTAAAAGAGAACAGAATTATTATATTTCAAAATACAGTGCTACTACAACAGATTTCAGATAACCACAGAATAAACTGAACAAAAAAGTAGATTCAAACTGCACTTGAGTATCTTTCATCACGGTGAAGTATGATATGCCACAGAAAGAGAAGGCACTTCTAGCTCTTACAGGATAGGTTGTGATATCTTCACGTCACAAGCTTTTAGGTGCTATGTTTTTGAAAGGTATTCTCATATGTTTATGAGAGACATTCTCATAAAAAAAGTTCTAATATTTCAAGAATATAAAGCAAAATGCCCTAATAATAGTTAGCAACAATTATAATGTGTGTTTCCTTCAACTTCAACCTCATTACCTCAATGATCAATACGGAGAAATATATAAAGCCTCAAAACAATTTGATGTATTCTTTGGTCGGTTAAGAAAAAGAACTTGCTCGGGAAATGAATTTATTTTAGTAAATATTATTCCCAAATTCGGAATTAAGTACCATAACAACTAAACAAACAAAACAAATAGAGTCTCAATCTGTTATGTACATCATGTTGATGTGTATTTAGTTATTATGTTGTCTTTTATGTCAAAGTCCATGTCATTGTGTTTTATTGTTTTTATGTCATAGTCCGCGTCTTTAGGTTTCATTAGGTTTTATTATGATGTGTCTTTAATTACGTCTATACCCATGTATCTCTTATTTAAGGGGTCTCTTGGGTCTTGTAATGGTAAGCAAGAAGTTAGTCTATTTTTCCCCTTTGAAGAGATTATGGTAGCTCTCTCCTCCCGAGCACACCCCGCTTAGGCAGCTACGGTTCCGGCTCCACTGTATCCTTCGCCTCCATCATCCCCGCCTCCAGCCATCCTCCGGCGACTCTGCTGACGTGTTACGTGCGAGCCCATTACATGAAGCCCTCATCGCTTGAGAGATCTGTGCCGCCCCCTTCTCGTCGTTTACAACAGTCGAAGCCGCAGCGCTTTCATTTACACGTGTATCGAGCCACTGTCACATCTTTCTCGAGCCCAACCCGCCTGTTGTTCTGCATGTTCTCCCGATTCCCTCGAGACGACTCATGTAGAAGCGTTGTTCGGGGTTGTCTTGAGCCCAACACCCTCTCTTCCAGCTGGAAAAGCAAGGCAGACCCCATATCGATGCTTACAGCTCCATACAGAGGGCCACGTCTCGTTTCTTACTGTCCATATGCTTCTTTCCTTTGAAGAATTTTATTTATTCTAATTAATTAATTACCTCCCTTTAATTAGTTAATTACTAATAAATACAACATTGGTGATTTCTCTGCCAACCTGATTAAACTTCAGGCTCAGAAGCGCACTCTTCTAGCGTCATATGTCGTCGCTGACTCAACACCAAGAAGTGCAAGGTCGCCGCCAGCCACCCAGCCCGATGATTGTACTGTCGCATTCCATGTCGTCGCAGACTCCTGTGAGCCTCCCCCAGCCACAAGGCCCACAACTTTGTTCTTCTCCGCCGCAGATCACCCTGGCTTTGAGCTCCGTGCCATTCATTTTGCCAACCACCTCCATCCAGCGACCTCCGCTCCAGTCACATGTTTCACCGACCCCTTTGGTGTCATTCCTTCTGGTGACCGCCCCCCCCCCCCCCAGTCGCTGCCGCCACTTCCAATCTCCGCGACTCAAATTCAGCAGGCACGCTTGCCCCTCCTCCATCCATTACACTTGAAAGTCTCTCCTCAGCTAGCGTTCCTGCCACGCCAGATCTCTGCAGCCCTTTGTGATATCTATGAGCACGATGACGGCCTACCACTCGTTGCGGTCTCCGCTACAGTGACTCGCTATCGGGAACTGTTCTGGCGGGAAATTAAGGAGCTAGATGATCAAACAGTACAAAACTCGCTCGAGCTCGAGAACAAGCTCGATTTGAAGGCCAGGTGAGATGTTATGGGCTTCGTGCCCAGTTATTTTGATGTGTCTTTAGTTATTATGTTTTATTTTCATTTATGTCGTAGTCCGTGTCATTATGTTTTATTGTATTTTATGTTTGTAGTTCGTGTCTTTAAGTTTCATTAAATTTTATTATGATGTCTTTAATTACGTCTATACCCTTGTATCTCTTATTTAAGGAACCTCTTGGGTCTTGTAATGGTAAGCAAGAAGTTAGCATATTCTTTTCCCCTTTGATGAGATTATGGTAGTTCTCTCCTCCCGAGCAGACCCCGTCTAGGCTGACGTGATTCCGGCTCCAATGTATCCTTCGCCGCCATCCCCGCCTTCGGCCATCCACTGGCGACTTTATAGACGTGTTACGGGCGATCCCATAACACAATCCTTCCAGGAAACTTATTTGGAAACTTTTATCACTTCAACAGCATGAAATCACGGAGTATGCGGATTATAGAGGGGGGGTCTCGACTGTTGAAGGTGGTTTTGAGTAGTGGGTATTAGTTTGGGGAGTTATTTGTGAAGTTACAGAGTAATTATAAGGTAGTGGGGTAGTTATTGGGTAATGTGGTTAGTTGTAAGCTAGTTATGGCAATTAGTATGTAGTGGGGGTAGTTATATTGTAGTTGTTAGAGAGTGAGATGAGGTGGAGCGAAGAATGGCCAGCCGAGGAGGGGAGGCTTCCTAGGCTTCACACCTAGGATCCAACTTTAGCACAGAGTGACCAAAAAGGGAAATCCTTCTCTCACATTTGATCCCGAAAATGGAGGTTTCTAGTCCTATTTTTAGACCTCGGATCGATCATGAACGATTATGATCTTCCAATCATGATCGTCGTACAAATAAGCTTAAATTTTTTTGTAAAAATACACAAAAATAACTATAAATCCTAGATTGTCGATCCGCACAAACTGATCATTGTGTAGACCCATGTGTGAGGTTGTCTACATCAATTCCCCTCGCCTTGAAAACATTCATCTTCATTCAATGAAGATGATCCTCTCATCTGAGAGTGGGTCAAGTCTCTCTAGCTCCAGTTCCTTCTGGCGTCGTCGTAATCTCGTGAGCTAGTCCTATGCAAATCATCATATGGATTTGTAGGTACTAGTCTTGTGAATGTTTATGACAGTCGCATAGCATTGAAGTTTATGATGATGGTGTTGAGGATGGTATTGTTGCGGGAAATGGTGTTGAAGATGATGTCGTTGTTGATTATGTCGGAGTCGGTAGTGTTGAGGCCAATGTTGATGATGTTGGATACGGTAATATTGAGGCCGGTGATGATGTTGGAGATGGTAATAATGAGGCCGGTGATGATGTTGGAGATGATAATAATGAGGCCAATGTTGATTACAGGAGGAATTTTCATGTTCATAGAGAAATTAAGTTCATAAATGTTTGGCTGAATTTTCCTGATGATTATATATCGGCATATGTTTCGCCTCTCATTTGAATTTTTTTCGCCGTTCCCCGAGAGAACCTCTCAACATCTTCTGTAGGACCATAACTTGTTGTATTATGAAATATAAGGATATGGCGCTACTTTGGCATCCTCTATAAAGAGAGCATTTTTCCCTATTCTTCTTTTTATTAACAAATCAAGATATCCAAGACTACTGTCTACTGCAATCTATGCATTTGATACCTAGCTCATCATCGATAAGTACATTCATTGAAAAAAGTTGCAAAAAAGATCTCCATTGCATGTTCCAGAAAGAAGTAATGGCTCAGTATGTAATTGTAATTTCAAATTCACTGGATGGATGATTCAATCATAATAAAAACTAGGTCAATTTTACTTAGGTAAGTACCTAAACACCTATCATATCGATAGAATTGATGAAGCAGTTCCACAAGTAATATTATAATCTTACTCTTTTATCGCATCAATCTTCAGGTAGTGCAACCCTAATTGCAATCGACGCAATCGAGCAACTCGAAAATCCCATCCTGCCATGGCATTTTTATCAAATTAAATGCCTTAAAAATCTTTTTAGAATTGGTGCAAAACTGCAAATCATAATAGTATACCATAAAAGGGCATGCATAAAATTTGAAAAGCACAGACATCAAGAGCATTTTATTCTGGTGTAGAAATCCTACAGAAGATGTTCAAATAAGGTGTGGTGTTTATGTTACTTATAAATAAACACTTCATATGTCAGATTTATGATAAAATAAGTTACTAGTTAGAATAACTGAAGAAGTTGTTAAAATATAAGGGGCTTGAGATTAATATGGAAATAAAAAAATATATGACATGAAATTCTAATAGGTGGGTAACTGATGATCATTGGGTAATATTGTCGAAGATAAAGTTGAAAGTGTGACAGATTCTAGTATCTAAATCTACAAAAAAGGATATAGATGAGGACAAAAGTTTTCAAGTTAAAAGGTTACGAATTCCTTGGGTGTAAAATTGGATTTAATGATATCATGTATAATTAAAGATAAATTTCGTAAAAATGCAATTACACCAATTACTAGATTTTGATTAGCTATTTCATGACAACAAAGTTATCAATAATAGATAAGTTGGTGTGACAGAAATGAGATTGTTATTGTGGATGCACGATAAAACTACTGAGGACAGATTAAGGAATTATTATATGCCAAGACAATGGGATCAGCACATATCTTAAGAAGGTAGAAAAGAATAGAGAAGATGCATGAATAAAATAGTAGACAAAATGTGAAGGATTAAAAAAAATGAATAGACCATAAGTTACATGGCTATAACTAGCGTCAAAAGATTTTGACAATAGAGTTAAACACCTCATATGTCGCTCAACAAGGATAAACGAAAAATGAGGGTTCATAAGCCAACCTTCAAAAGTTGAGATAATGCATATATGTTTGCAGAGAGAGAGGGGAATAGGATTCAAATTGTTTACAGGAGAATAAGATTCAAATTGTTTATAGGAGAATAAGATTCAAATTGTAGATTATTCGGTAAGGAACTATTCTCACTGTTGTTTAAACAAATGGCTTCTGCTTCATCAGGCCCTTCGTAGAAAAGAGTTCTATCAAAAACTTCCATCTGCCAAGGTCTCCAAAGCTCCTTCGGATAATTTACAACCAATAAAGCATTCATATCATATGTGCTGCATGCAGTATTACTTGGTTTCCAGTGCCTTGTAGATTCAACCGAGGAAGTACTACATGGGAATGAAATTGATGGAAGAATAACAAAGAGGCCTTCTTGAGTCACCACATACAAGAGACCCTTGAAGGAGAATCCTATTGATTCTCCAACAAAAACATCCTTCTTAAAATAATACCTTTTGTGCACCCTGCAATTGTCTGAATTTCTGTCATCAACAATTGAGGAGACATGTAAATCTGTATGAAAAAAATTGCAATGTTTCACCCCCCTTGTACCATTGTATCTAATCAATCTAGTTACTCCGAAAGGTGAAAAGCAAATAGTGGCTTCGTTGATACTATGATCAGGCGGCAAATGCACTTTCCTCATAGGAGTTGAGAATGCATCCTCTTTTAAGTGAGGAGTTTCTAAGTCAGTATTTCTGTATGAAAGAATATTAGAACCACTTCTATAACCATCCAAACAATTCTCTTTATCAATGATATACTTTCTTACCCTTTTCCCAGGTCGGAAAAAAGTACTGTGGCTGTCGCTTGTTAAATCTCCCTTTAAGGAATCTGATGCATATAATCGTCGATTGTTGGAGATATCAGAAAATACCTTTTGACAACCTATCTGCTTGCCTGCAACATTCCAGTTAGCCAACATGGCCAGATCAGAATCTGCAGATAGCGAAATAGTTTTGTTTCGCACATGAAGATGTCCTGAGATATAATCATCTGCATCAACCACATAGATCACACTATGGTCATCAGCAAATGCTAATAGAGAAGAATATGGAGCTACCATAAAACTCTTGAAAGACCCTGTGCTTTCACTTCTTGAACGGACTGCCTCTGGTGTTTTCAGCTGATTTAACCGGGATAGAACACTTGCATTAACCGTGCAGCTTCCGGCAACATCAAAACTTGCAATGGGTTTACCAGTTTTAGCACACCAAATGCAGGTTAAACCTGATGTGCTAAGACAAACAAGTAAGCTGTCTAAGAATTGGAAGTCTGCCCATTTTGAACCTGGACCAGGTCCATGATATGGCTTTTCAAGATTTATTGAACACATCCACTCCATTCCCCAGTGGTATAGCATAATGACCACAACAAAAACATTCCCTCTTTTTAGAAGTTCTTTTTCAACAGATACATTGTCTGTACTAGTCAACACAAGACCAAGTAAGTTGTGTAAGGAACCAGAAAACACTCTTGTGCACTTATATTTACTGCCTAATGGACCAGCTCTTGACTGAAGATTGGCTTGATTATTAGATGATAGTGGATTACGCATTGCACTAACAAGAGTCTCAGGATCCTGCTTTGTATCATCTAATGGATGAGTTGCATTACAGGATTCCAAAAATTCTAGAGTAGGATTACTAATCTCAAATGACAGAACTGTGGCAGACTCTGGATACAAGGACTTGGTAGGAAACCTAGCCAAGTACTTGCTACCACACCAAGAAGCGTCCAGTTCTTTAAGGAAAGTACAAAACCAGTTTTTGGGTTCCAAAATAGATTTAGAGTATTTAATATCTCCAAAATGATCTTCACATTCATGGGAATGCAAAATCTGCTCTTCCGAGTGAACATCAGGAGAAGGTCCCCACTCCACCCACTTGCCATCGAAATGGCCATTTTCCTTGAAATAGTTGGCCACTTGACAGTTTCCATTGGGAAAACGGAATGCATGAAAAATAATGCCATTATCAGTGCAAACAGTCAGAAATTCTGTAAAATCAGATTGCTGGAATTGGCCGTATGTATCCACAAAATGTCCCCATGCAAACGACCTCACATTAGAGATGAAAGCACAAGAACCAAAAGCTCCAGAACAAACTTCACTGGGATTTTCAATTTTTTCTGTGGAATTTGGTACTGAAACTGGAGCCGGTGTTGGAAATCCTGTAGAATGGATAGGAAACGGACGTTGATCTGAATGAGAAAATCTGTCTGCGGCATCCTTAAAAGTAGAGGAAGAATGTCCTGAAAGCAACAAATATTATCATAAGATAATATAAATGAAAACACCTAACGTCAAAGGAGGTAACAAAACTAGAATAGTACCAGCAGTTAGTGGAAACAATAAAGCTTCATACTGATATGAAAGCAACAGCAACAGCTTCCTTGCTGGAGAGAGAGAAGCTTCAGATAATTCTGATGGCTTTAAATTATATGGCAAGCGGTCCCACTGAGCCAACTTCAATATAGCAGGATCATCATCGGAGGAATTAAAGGAAGACATTTGCATCACTAGTTCACCTGGGACACCAGACATGCTTACGGGGATAAACAATAAGTGTGGTCACAGGTGTAGAATAATATTAGTAAATTCTATAACAGGTTATCAAGGCTCCAGTTAAAAAGTAGCAAGCAATGATTTCAAAAAAACTACATAATTCATTGAATGGCAATGATTTCAAAAAAACTACATAATTCATTGAATGTTCACTGGGATGCATGTCAAAGATGAAGTAAGCGCAATACTAATCATAAACCATAGCATTGTTTTAAAAATGTCTTGTGAAACTTACGTCTCCATACATTCTAATAAAAAAGCACCATCTAACACCTAGTTCAGTAAAGAAGTTGAAAGTAAGATGGCCTAAAATAAAATGGAAAAAAATCATTATAAAGTTAAACACTTGTTATATACTTAATATTAAGGAATAATTAAGAAAAATCTCATCTAATTTGCATAATTACAGGGACCTCCCCTCTATCTTTCAAAATAACCAAAATTACCCAAGTTTACAACATACATACAAACAACACTCAAGCCTTTATCCCACCATAGCGGGGTCGGCTATATGAATCATTTGTCGCCATTGCGCTCTATCTTTAGTCATAATCTCACTAATGCCTAAGTACATCATGTCTTTCCTTATAGTTTCATTTCAAGTCTTTTTTGGTCTACCCCTCCCCCGTTTAACATGTCTAGTGGCTAAACTCTCTCAACGCCTAACAGGTGCCTCTAATGTTCTTTGTACGTGTTTAAACTATCTTAATCGAGCTTCATACATATTCTCTACAATTGGTGTCACTCATGTCTTCTCCCTGATACATTCATTCCTAATTTTGTCCAGTCTCGTGTGTCCACGCATCCACCTAAGCATTCTCAACTCCGCAAATCCCATTTTTTGCTCATGTACATAATTCACTGCCCAACACTCAGAACTGTAGAGCATCGCTGGTCTAATTGTAGTACGGTAAAACTTGTCTTTAAGTTTTAATAGTACTTTACGATCACGTAAGATCCCAAACGCGCCTCTCCACTTCAACCAACCTGATTGGATTCTATGTATCACATCTTGATCTACACCTCCATCTTTTTGAACTATCGATCCCAAAGCACTCAGTGCGAGAAATAACTTAGTCACCCAACTTAATGACAGAGTCATTCGTCCTTCTTGCACTACTAAATTTAAGCTCCATATACTCCATCTTTGTCCTGCTCAACCTAAAACCCTTCTATTCTAAAGAATCTCGCCAAGATTCAAGTTTCGTGTTTACACCACCGCGTGTCTCAACGACCAAAAGAATATCATCTGCAAACAATAAACACTAAGGTATTGCTTGTTCGATATGTCCTGTGAGCTCATCTAAGATAAGGGTAAAGAGATATGGGCTTAAGGGTGACCATTGATGTAAGTCAACAGTGATAGGAAATTCCTGTGTTAATCATCCAGATGTCTTCATCATCGTCACTGAATTTGTATACATATTTTTTATTATGTCAATGTATGATACATTTACACCTTTCTTTTCTAAGACTCTCCATAAGAACTCTCTAGAAACCCTATCCTAATCCTTCTCAAGATCAATAAACAGCATATGCAAATCTTGTTTTTTCCCGATAGTTGTCAATAAGTCTCCTCAAGAGGTGTATATCTTCCATGGTCGATCACCCTGGCATGAATCCAAATTAATTCTCCGAGATGCTAGTCTCTCGTCTTACTCTTCTCTCTATTACTCAGTTTACAAGATTACGGGTCGCATGTCTCGAATTTGCAACCTCAGCATTATAAACCTCAACTCCAACCAAATGACCATAGCACTATTAATAATTTACAACATGAATGAACAAAAAAAATTAGAGGACCTACAACCACACCTACCACCAATGTGCCATGCGCATGCACCCTTTCACGGTACCTTCGAAAATCATGGCACGGAATTTAAGGTAACCAAACTCAACCATGTTGATTAGAATTTCAATCTCCTTCCTTGTGTGGTGCCAATGGAAGTGTCATTACCTCACTGATCTTCCACTATCCACTACTTTCCCACCTATGTTGATTGACACGCGGGTGATACTTTGATTTGCACTTCACTAGCGAACATCCTATTAGATGAATTGTCTACCGATCATTCGACATGAAGACAAGTAAAAGTTGTTTGGGGACACTGAGCGGCCCTTTAATCCAAAGGGGCAAAGCTTTTCCGATCTACACTCTCTTCTCAAACTTATTTCCTCATCTCACTCTCTTCTCTGATGTTGCATATTAGGAACTGCAGTCGTTGGGAGCTGAACTTTTCAACATCATTCATTTTTTGTTGATATTGCAACACAGCAAGGGCACTTTGAGAAGCTTCTCGTAGTCCATTATCTCCAACGACTACCGGATTCCTATGAGATGATCCGCCAACAAATTTTAGGAGAATCTACTATCCCGGCGTTAGTTACGACTACCACTTTGTATCCACTGTGACTCATCTTTTGAGTCGGCCTTCATCCATTATTGCCCCTCCTCCGGAGAAGAAGTTGTGGTCGAGGAAGGCATACTAGAGGATGTGGAGATCATCATCCCATTTGATCCACTGGCCAAATTGGTCATGTTGTTGACTGATACAACAACACTCAAGCCTTTATCCCACCATAGTGGGGTCGGCTATATGGATCCTTTGTCGCCATTGCGCCCTATCTTGAATCATAGTCTCATTAATGCCTAAGTACATCATGTCTTTCCTTATAGTTTCATTCCAAGTCTTTTTTGGTCTACCCCTCACCCGTTTAACATGTGTAGTGATTAAACTCTCACAACGCCTAACAGGTGCCTCTAATGGTCTCATTTGTACATGGTCGAACCATCTTAAACGAGCTTCTCGCATCTTCTCTACAATTAGCGCCACTCCTGTCTTATCCCTGATGCATTCATTCCTAATTTTATCCAGACTCGTGAGACCACACATCCACATAAGCATTCTCATCTCCGCAACTCCCATTTTTTGCTCATGTACACCATTCACTGCCCAACACTCAGAACCTTAGAGTATTGTTGATTGATGCTTCGCCAAAAACCCTCACATCTTCCCTCGGGCTCGTGTTAGGGTAGCTGACTTGGTTAGCCCATCGCCAGTCATCTCCACCTCAGTATTTGACACTAGATGATGGTTATCTCAGGATGATATTGAAGCTCTCGTTTTGCGTTAAGAAGCTTTATTGTTGTTGTCACGGTACCTTCTGCCTCAAGTAGTGTATGTCTTGTCTCTCAGGGTAAGTGTCTTATTGACTCGAGCTTTTTTAGTCATAATAACTGGCGATTCGATAGCTTTGACCCATCTGAACAGACACAATCAGATCCCTTCATTAGTTGTTGCAAAAGGGTCACTTGCTCCAGCCTGGTGGTCGGGGGTTGTCATCATACCCTCGCATCTCACACAGAATGTTCTTCTTGCTCCAAATTTTTCTTGTAATTTTTTTTATTAGCGGTATTACAATGCATTTAAAGTGTTGTGGATTTTTTCCCATCTTATGGCTACTTTCAAAATATTTGCATGAGGAAGAAGATCGTTACTAGGACTGAGATGGGTAGTCAATATTACTCAGATGACACCTTTTCTTCCTTTGGTACTATTATTAAGGTTTCTTTCTGTTACGACGTTGCATGATACGATGTTGCATCCGCCTGAGCACACCTTGCAGGAGTCACAGTGGTGCATACGGAAACCACCCTAATTACTTTGTGTAATTAATTAGTATTAATTAATTAATACTAATTAATATTAATTAATATTAATTAATATTAATTAATATTAATTAATTCTTATTTTATGTTATGGTTATGTGAGCCCCCTCCCTATATAAGGAGGTGGTATGGGAATGTTTCTTTTATCTTTGATGTATTAGGCTTTTGGCTCTCTTTGGAGAGAAGGATTATAGGAGGACCCAGCCTCCGTAATCTTGGTCGGAGCTTGCTCCGGATTGTATCTGTTTTCCCGTTTAATGCAAGCATGTCTCGTCTTTTGTTCGATGGCGTATCAATGGTCCGACCTGCCGCCCTCCACCCGCTGACCTTTCAGCCGCCGAGTACCAGCAGTCCCTACAACAGCCTCCTCGCTCGGCTCGACCGGAATACCGACCTGTTGAACGACATCCTCGACCACCTTCGCAACCTCCAGGGCAGTCGCCACCTTCGCGTGGTTCCCTTTCTCGGAGCACCAGCAGCCGCCTGCCCGCACCAGTCCACGCCGCTTCCGGACGCTGCTGCAGCGGCCTGGAGGAGCGAACCCTCACCTGTGCTGATCCCTACGTCGGCATCCCCCACCTCCATCGGGTTCCATCGTCCACTGACCGCCTTCAATGATCATCCAGCGCCGATGCCGACACCCCCAGCGGAAGCTCTTCCCCCAGCACCGCTCTCACACCGGTCCCGACTGCAACCGCAGCAGCCCACGCCTCCGGCGCCGTCAGCCTCCAGTTCCAGCCTGCGCTTTCTCCTATAGCAGCAACGCATGACCGCAACAGTTCCCTTCCGCGATCATCTTCTTCCTCCTTGCTCGTCGAGTCCTCTTCCATCGCCTGCATCAACCTTTCGTTCGCATCGGCCACTACTTTTCCTCTTGAGCAGCGCGCATCCTTCTTCTCCCAGCCATCGAGCCACGCACCCGCTGACAGCCTTTCTCCCCCCTCTTTCCCACGCCAGCACCCCTGCTCTCGGGCCCCGCATTATGCAGCCCCCTCCCAATTTAATTTTTGTCTCTTCCTCACTTATCTTTTCCCCTTTGCCCCATCACATCCCACTTTTCATTTCAATTCGTCTTTTTTTCTTCACTCGGGGCTGCACCCTCCTTTTATTTTTCAATAGGATGTATCACCTCCGTCTAAACCCACCGCTGCCCCCACAAAAAAATAAATCTCATCTTCTCTCACCCACTCTCATCATATCCTTTACACCGAGCAGCTACAAATTATACGTCCCTCCCATTGTTAAAGACCCCGACATATTTTGTAATATTGACATTGGGGCCAAGGTCAATTCTCAAGGGTGGCATATTGTTACGACGTTGCATCCGCCTGAGCACACCTTCTTGCAGGAGTCACAGTGGCGCATACGGAAACCACCCTAATTACTTTGTGTAATTAATTGGTATTAATTAATTAATTAATTAATATTAATTAAATCTTATTTTATGTTATGGTTATGTGAGCCTCCCTCCCTATATAAGGAGGTGGTATGGGAGTGTTTCTTTTATCTTTGATGTATTAGGGTTTTGGCTCTCTTTGGAGAGAAGGATTATAGGAGGACCCAGCCTCCATAATCTTGGCCGGATCTTGCTCCGGATTGTATCCGTTTTCACGTTTAATGCTAGCATGTCTCGTCTTTTGTTCGATGGCGTGTCACTTTCCTTCAGTGGCATCAACGTTTTGATCCTCCATCGGCTAGTCTTCTTCATCAGTTACTCCTATAATTTTTTGTTGAGCTTGTTTCCGAATGTGAGGTTTGCCGGTTTGGATGGTATTGTCGTACGTCTTTTCCAACTAAAACTGCAATTAATAGTACATTTTTTATTCATTTAGTACATTATGATATAACGACCCCACTATATTGGGATAAAGGTTTGAGTGTTGTTGTTGATGTAGTACATTCGGATATATGGTGTCTCAATCTATAGGGCAAGGCAGATTGTATTTTTTTTTTTGCAAGGCAGATTGTATTTTGTCACTTTATTGATGATTTATCTTGATGTACTTTGGTCTACCTCCTAAAAGATAAATTTGACATGTTTCATGTTTTTCAATCCTTTTATTGTGAAATGAGAACTCAATTTGGTTCACCTTTGAAAAAAATTTAAAAAGATAATGCAAAAGAATATATTAGTGTCATCTTCTCCTGTTTTGTACCTCTCATGGAATTACTCATCAGACAAATTGTGCTCATATATCACAACAAAATAGTGTAGCATGACGGAAAAATTGTCATCTACTCATGCATCACATACTTGATGGCATCAAATGAATGTTCTCAAATCATATTAGAAGTCATTCTTCTCTTCTGTTGTTTAAACAATTGCATGGCATCATCTATCACCAAAGGGAAATTTATCTTCTTTATTATTTAATTAGATGTTTCTCTCTTTCCATTCACCCCTCGTGTGTTTGGATGTGTACCCTTTGTACATGTCCCTACTCAAGGCCATGACAAATTGTCAGCTTGTGCAATGAATAGCACCTTCTTGCGTTGATGTCATTTTCTGAATTCACCCCAAAATTCTTTGATAAAGGTAAAATCCTTTCCTTCGAACCTACTATAATTTTCGATTAGTCGCCCTTTATCTCATTCACCTCAGTACCTACCATTCATTCCCCACCTTCATATCTCACACTTCATTTTCCTCATTCCAGACCTCCTATCATTCGCACCTTCCCCAGACAACATCCTCTATGATTGTGTACTTCCTTCCACCCTTATAGTCTAGTCATTAGCTCTCAGACCAGCATCTCCTCCTTCTTAAGATTTCGCCCCATCATAACTTTAGACACCAAACAACATATTACCTTCGAAAGGGTATTAGATGTTGTACAGAGCATCCCATTGCCAATATTATTTCTTTTAAGCAATGGTGCACCTCTTACAATACATTTGCCTCAGCATTGCCAGCTACCACCGCTCCTTCGTCATACAAATAAGTTATAACAATCCATGTTGGAAGCTGATATGGATGAGATGTCTGCTTTTTGTTCTTGTGTATAGTTGAAGCCTTGTTGTACCAACACCCCAACCCCCACCCCACCCCACCCCCGACATTGTTTGGTGACGGTGGGTCTTCCAAATAGATAAATTATAAGATACAAGGTCAAACTTTTCGTCAATGGCTTAACGCAAACGTATAGAGCTGATTTCATTGACATTTTTTCTCTCGTAAGGCAAACTAAAGAAGGAAATTTATGGACTCAAACAGAACCTCAAAGCTTGATATGAAAAGTTCAATCAAGTTATTTCCATTACTAGTTGTCATCGAAGTCGTCAATTACCCTATGTTTGTGAGGAAAAATGATACAGGACTTACAATTCTCATAGTCTGTGTATATGATATTCCTCTTACTAACGATGATACATCAAGCATGGAAGACACCAAAGAGTATCTGAGAAAACAATTAATGACGAAGGATTTGGGAGTTCCTCGAATCATTCTTTGTATAAGATTGCCATGCACAACAAAGGGAATGTGTTATCGTAAAGAAAATATCACATGGATCCCCTTGAGGAGGGAGGCTTACTTGGAACAAAACCTACTCGCTCTCTTATGCCTATGGGAATTGATAGTATGTGGGATGAAGTATCACCATTACTCTAAGATGTAACTTGATATAGACGCTTAGTTGGGAAACTAATATAGCTTACTATAGCAAGACCTGAAATTTCATTTACAGTGGGGAAAGGTAGCCAATTCATGCGTACTCCTAGAGAATATCACCTTAATGCGGCTATAAAGATTTTAGAATACATCAAAAATTCTCCTGGTAAAAGTTTGTGGTTCAAGAAAAATAATCATTTACATATTGAAGCAAAAGTCGACGCTACCTATACTGATGACAAAACTGATAGAAAATTTACTTCATGTTACTATATCTTCCTAAGAGGAAACCTGGTCACATGGCGAAGCAAAAAACAAACTGTAGTTTCTAAATCCAATGCAGAAGTAGTGTATCATGGGAGGGCACACGGCGTCGGCTTGTGAATTAAAGTGGCTTAGGAACTTTCTGAATGACTTGGAAGAAACTTACAATGCACCTCTATCTATGTACTTTCACAATAAAGCAGTCATCTATATATCCGGAAAATCATATATTTCACAATAGAAGAAAGCATATATAAGTGGATTGTTATTTCAACAGAGAGGAGATCGTCAATGGGTGTATATGCACTTTGTTTGTTACAACAGACAAAGAACTGTCCGACAAATTCACCAAACATCTTCCTTGTCCTTTTTGATATATGTAGCAAGCTAGGCAATTGATATATAAGTTTCAACTTGAGGGAGAGTGTTAAAGCACAATAATATGGTCTATTCATTTCTTTATATTTCTCATTTGCCTCACATCTCTTGTAAAACTGTGGTAACCCCTCCATAATATATATATATCGTTGGAAATCCGAATACCTTAATTGATTCATTGAGAGTACACTCCTTAATATATATATATATATGAGTGGGAAAATACAATAGACAAAACAAATAAATCATAAACTGCAACACTCCCCCTCAAATTGAACTTAAGATGTCTGTCAAACCCAACTTGCCCACAATGTTCCCAAAGGCTCTCTGACTCAACCCCTTAGTAAGAACGTCAACCAGTTGTTGATCAGAGGGGACAAATGGAGTGCTCAAAACTCCCCTTACTATATTTTCCTTGATGAAATGTCTGTCAACTTCAACATGTTTAGTGCGGTCATGCTGAACAGGATTGTGCGCAATGTTGATAGTCGTCTTGTTGTCACAATAAAGCCTAATAGGGCTCCTGCTTTGAATCCCAAATTCGTGCATAATGGACCAAATTCACATTCATTCACATATCACATGAGTCATAGATTTGAATTCCGCTTCAGCACTGGACCTGGCAACAATATGTTTTTTGCTTCTCCAGGTTACCAAATTACCTCCAACCAAGAAAGAATATCTAGAAATGGATCTTCGGTCACAACAGATCCCGCCTAGTCAACATCTGTGAAAACTTCAATAGTTAACTTTTCACTTGGGATGAACAAGATACATCGTCTAGGAGAGGATTTGAGAAATCGTAAGATCCGATGGGCAGCATCCAAGTGGTGAGACCTAGGAGAATGCATGAATTGACTGATAACCCCAACATCCTAAGAGATATCTAAGTGGGTATGGGATAGATAGATAAGCCTCCCTACTAGCCGTTGAAACCCAGTGATGTCCGCAACAACTTTTCCATCATCTCTCCCCAATTTATGGTTGGCATCAATTGGGGTATCAGCAGGTCTACACCCACTCATCCCCGATGTCTCGAGCAAGTCAAAGATGTACTTCCTCTGTGAGATAAAGATCTCGTGCTTGAATCTGCGACTTCAATACCCAGGAAGTACTTAAGATTGTCAAGATCTTTTACCTCGAATTCACTTGTCAATCTTGTCTTCAGACTTTGGATCTCATCAATATCATCCTCAGTTATGACAATGTCGTCCACATAGACAATAAGAGCGGTCAGTTTTCCTTTTCTGTGCTTTATAAATAAGGTGTGGTCAGCAATGCTCTGAGTGTAACCAAATGTCATCATTGCTCTATGGAACCTTTCAAACCAAACACTAGGAGATTGTTTTAGGCCATATAGAGTCTTCTTCCGCCTGCAAACCTTTCCCTCATATCCTTCAGCGGCAAGACCCAGAGATAGAGACATGTATACCTCCTCTTCAAAATCCTCAAGGAGGAAGGCATTCTTCACGTCTAACTGGCTGAGATTCTACCATTTGCATGTTGCACATGAGAACAGGATTCTAATGGAATTCATCTTTGCAACTGGAGCAAAAGTTTATAGCCTCTGGCCACCAATCTAGCTTTGTAACGTTCAACAAGTCCCTAGGAGTTTTGCTTCACTGAGAAGATCAATTTACACCCAACAACAGTCTTTCCTTGAGGAAGATAAACCAGATCTCAAGTGCATTTTTTTCTAGAGCCATCATTTCTTCAAGCATAGCATACTTCCACTTTTGGCGCCCTAGAGCTTCCTGCCAAGAAGAGGGGAGGGATATGGAAGATAGAGAGATAACAAATGATCTATGCGAGGAAAACAAATAGTCATAAGTCACATAATGAGATAGGGGATGCCGAGTGGATGCACGATTACCTTGAGGACCAGAAGATGGATCTGGTGTTGGATCTGGTATGGTGGGCGAAGCCTGAGTGTTTGTGGCCCTACGTCTCCGAGTATAGAACAGCAAAGGAGGAAGGGCCAAGGAGGCAAACACTGAGGCAGAACTACCGGACTAATAGGATGAGTAGGAGGACTAACAAGCGGATATGAAGGGGAAATAGGTAGAGGAATGGAGGGAGAGCTCACTTCCATAATAACATACTCCCCTTGAAGTAAGTTCCCATAATAAGATTTGGATTCATGAAAAGTGACATTCATAGAGAATGGTCTTTCGGGTCACAGGATGAAAGCGCTTATACCTTTTTTTGGTGGGAGAATAGTCGATAAGGGCACACCGCAACGCACGGGGGTCAAGTTTAGAAATGTGATGCACATGAACAAAAACACACACACAGATACGTGGAGGAATTTAAGTCGGAGAAACATTGAGAGTGTCGAGGGGTTTTTTTTGGCGAAGGATACGAGTAGGCATATGGTTAATAAGATGCGTCGTCATAAGGACAGCATCCCCCCAATAATATTTTGGAAGATGCATCATAAGCAAGAGTCACTGAGCAACCTCAAGGAGGTGTCGATTCTTACGTTCAACGACCCCATTCTGAGCATGGGTGTAAACACATGAAGTTTGATGGATGATGACCAGGTCACTGAGGTAGCGCTCAAAGTGAGAGTCAATGTACTCACAGTCATTGCGCAAAACTTTAATCGTAGCATGGAACTGAGTCGTTATCATTTTATGGAACCGCTGAAACAGGGGAAACACTTCATTTTTGTTTTTCATCAGGTAAACACATGTGCAACGAGAAAAATAATCTATGAAAGTAACGAACCAGTGACAACCAAAAAAAGAAGCAATCGGCCACGGACCCCAAACATCAGAATGAATAATCACAAAAGGAGTTGCACTAGGTGGGGAAAATGAGTAAGAGAAGTACATTTGTGCTTACTAAGTTTACACGCATCACAAGTAAAATTATTAAACAAAGAGTTTGACATAGCAGGTAATAAAAATTTCATAATATGGATAGACAGAAATCCTAGGCGACAATGCCAAGAATCCAAATCAGAAGGTTAAGCCACATGAAAAGCTTGCATAGGAGGAGTTGTGCTAGAGGGATCAAACACATAGAGGCCTTTGTACAGACTACCAAAGTCAATCACCATCCCCGTCTTCAGGTCCTGAAAGATACAAGAAGTGGGGAAAAAGTCACTGAGCAATTCATAGAGTTAGTCAAGTGACTAATAGAAAGCAGGTTTTGAGTAAACTTAGGAACGTTAAAAACTGAAGAGAGAAGGAGGGAAGAGCATGGAATGGATCTTTTTCAAGCAATAGAAGACAAAGATCCATCTGCAATGATTACTTTGTCTCTACCAGACAGAGGAAAGTAGGACACGAAACCTGTCACAGAGCCAGTCATATGGTCGGTAGCTCCGGAGTCGATGATCCACTGGGTGGAGAGGGTGGTAGCAGAATGTGCACGGGAGCCCCTGGTGGGCATAAGAGGACGATGAAGAACTAGATGGCTCAGGCGGTTAACCATGCATCAAGCGACGGAAAGCTTGGATCTCGTCGGCAGAAGGAGCTCCCATAGTAGCAGGGCAACCATGAGGAGCAATATCTTCAATGGCATCCAAAAGAAGTGCAGATTTGGATGGAGGTGGTCGACCTTGAGAACGGTCATAGCCACAGCCTCCGCGAGAGGCGGGTCCTCTTGGAAGGGGAAAGTCGTGAAGCTTGTATCATGTGTCCCTAGTATGGCGGGCCTTCCTGCAATAATCGCACATCATGATCCTTCTCGGTAGACTTGGGCCTAGTGTCATGAGTAGGACGACCACTAGGGCTGAACTGAGCAGCAAGGGTTGAGCCCTCCGAGCCATAGTCAAGGAGTAACGTCTGTCGGCGATCAAATTCTTGTTGCACAAGGTTGTAGGTTTCTGGCAGAGAGGGGAGAAGAGAACGCCCAAGAATCTGAACACTAATAGGATCAAAATCACGATGTAGACCAAGAATAAATTCAAAGATCCGGTTGCGTTCTTCTCAAGCCCGAATAAGCACATAAACTTCCAGAGAGACAAGAGTAAATACATCAAAGTGATCATATTCTTGATAGAGCTACATAAACTCCTGGTAGTAGGCGGAGGGGGAACGATCGTCCTGCCTCAAAAGGAATATCTGTCGTCGAAGTTGAAAAATCTGAGCGGCATTCCCACGACAAGAATATGTAACCTCAACTCGCTTCCAAATATCGGTCGCAGTGTCCAGGAACAGGTAATTGCAAGCGATAGAGTCCTGCATGGAGTTGAGCAGCCACGACATCACCAAGGATCAGACTCGCATGGCGATCAATCTGTGGATGTCTGGGCGGGTGTTGTGGTTGTACCACTAACATATCCAAATATACGGCGGTTTTTAAGGGCAAGGGTGATGAAACGAGCCCACGGGAGGTAGTTGGTGCCATCAAGTTTCAAGATAAGGAGTACCGTGGTCATGGGTTGCATAGCCGGATCCCAAAGCCGACATCAGGGTGGATGCATCACGAATCCTGGAGGACGTGTTTGTAGAATCAACACTCGCATCCATAGCAATCCAAGGATAGAAGCCACGGGATAGCAGAAATGAGGAGTAGGGGCACAGTCCTGGGGTTTTCTCATAGAAAGAGAAGAACCCGAAAAAGATTCCAACAACGAAACCAAGCGAAAGTAGCAAATCAGGTATAGGAAGGAGGAAGAACCATCCTCAACAGAAGAAGGAACGGACAACGGAAATGTGAGATTCAAGGCCTCCTACAGCTAGCGCTCGGAAGCAGCGGACGGATCAGGCGCAGAAACGACGCGGGAAGTGCGGGTGATGTAGCGAGGAGAGACGTGAGGGGCTGGTTCAACAGAGCGGAAGCGGGATGCGAGGTGCGGGATCGAGCGGAAACGGGCGCGGGATCGAGCGGCGAGCGGAAGCGGTATGCGAGCAGGAGCGGGCGAACGAGAGCAGAATTAGGTTTCCTCTGATACCATGTTGGAAATCAAAAAACTTTAATTGATTCATTTAGAGTACACTCTTTAATATAAACAACAACAACAACATAACCCATATAGTCCCCAATCATTGGGGGTATGGGTGGGGGAAGATTGGAAACAGACCTAACCTTTGGCACTATGCACAAAGTGGCTTCTCTCAGAGGAGAAAGACCTAACCTTTGACAATAAATGCACAAAGTGGCTGCTCACAGAGTACCACTGAAATAGTGGCCCCCTATACCGTCGCGTTTGCTGCGGAATCATGCCCTCAAATCAAAGCCAAAGACATCAGAGAGGGCAGACCCAAGAATCCATTTTGATTTATGTGCACATAACCATGCTTCCTTCATTCAGCATCCAGAGCATTGGTGAAGCACAGATACACTCTTTAATATATAAGAGTGGGAAAATACAATAGAAATACAACAGACAAAACAAATAAATTATAAACTCCAACATTATATATATATGGAAGTTGAATTGTATTTAGTGATATATAAAAATATTTCATTCCAAGGCTTCAACAATATGGAAGCAATTTTGTGTTAAAACAATTAATGAAATATTATGAAGAGCAAAAAATAAATTCATATAATGTTTTATTGATCTTGAAAAGGCATGTGATCGAATAACACAAGATTTCACCCAATGCGTATTAAGAAGTTATTAAAGTTATATTACATATATATAATGGACTATAAAGTATTAGAAGCTGTGTCTATTTAATTTCCAATCACAATATGGTTTCATCGAGGATCAACATTGAATACATATCTTTTTGCAATATCCAAAGCATGGTATATTTATGTATGATTTTTACATATGGCATAATTATAATTAGTGACATATCTAGTAAATTAAGTGAAAAATCAGAAGAAATTTAGATATTACTTACTTACAAGAAATGGGAATAAACACAACAAAACCAAGTATATGATATACAATTTAAGTGGGATTATACCAGCAATTATTAAATAATCTTATAGTTAAATAATGAAGAGATACTTAGGTGTGAATATGACTGTTAGAGTGAGGTAGAATAAAAATTAAGTGTATCTTGTTCATCCAATCAAAAGGGTATATCAAAGAGTAGAGTGTGGTAGGGTATGCTCTCAAAAATATAATGTGGCAAGATACACAAGGACATCTAGCAATAGGATCATGATATTTATATCTATTATGTTGAGAGTTATAACCAAAAATACGTAAGGATAGAGATTTAGAGGACAACTTATTTCGCCCATTTGGAGGTAACTGAACGAAACAAATGCAATCAAAAATCTTACGAGAAAAGTAATAAGTGACGTGATTATATAGTTTCTATCAAGGAGACACCTTCAAAAACAGTAGTGGGAATTTTGTTGATCGAAAACACGTTATTAATAAGAACATTTTATGCCCAAAATTGAACACGAGCAGAAGCTGACAAAAAAAGGATCTAGTGACCTCGAGAATATGGCAATAATGGTGCTCAACAACCTCATTTCTGCAGATGAGCATAGGGGCAAGAGAACTGAGCAATTGTGATGGGGATCATAGTCCACGGGAGGGCCAACCCGCATCGGGGCCCATTCGGATTTACATTCGTAAGAGGGGGGATTAGGGTCGTCATATGGACAATCCGAGCCTGTCGTCGCGTTCAGAGCGTCGACGGGATATTTTTTGTGTCGGTTTTATTTTGTCGCATGTTATTGTGTGTTTTAGTGTTTATTGCGGCGGTCAATCATAGCCGTCTTATTTGTGTGGCTCTCCTATAAATAAGTGTGTCGAGTTCATTTCAAGGGATACAGAATTTTGAAGAGTTATCCTCATTTTGCGATCCTCCACGGTGCGACGCCGTGAAACACTAGGTGCGACGCCTAGTCAAGTTTGTTTCCTCTGTTTTCCCCGTGAACTAACCCCCTATTTCCACAAACCGCTAGTTAATTCCTCCAAACCCCCATTTGATCCTCCTGTAACCACTGAGAACTGTCATTTTCTATCCCCATGTTCCTTCAGCATCAGTCCAGGAAACCGTAGGAAACCACAATATACCGCCGACAACCGCTCGATTCGATGAGGGTTTTGTCGTCGAACATCCCTAGCGCCTCCCCCCCCCCCCCCCCCCCCCCCCCCCCCCTCTTTTAGCAGAAGCATATCCTTCCTTCTACGACCTCTCACGATCAGGAAATCGCCATTTCTGGTTCGTGCCTACGTCGGACTCCTCGACAAAGCCGGACAGCTTCTTTCCCCTCTCAGTCGAGGTGTCTCCTTCCTTCTACGACCCTCACGTCCAGGAGATCTTCATCTCTGGTTCGTACCTCTGTCGGAATCCTAGGTATCTCAAACAGTCGCTGCGAGAAGCTCTACTTGTAGAAAGAAGATAAAGGCTGCTGAAATCCTGGAACTTGAGATGATTCGAGAAGCCACTGATCCAGTTCCTGAATGCATAATTTCAGAAACCACAAATGTTGAAAACCTGAAGTAAAGTTTTCTGCTCATTCAGACAGCTGGGACAGCGGCTTCTCATCACTGTTCAGGCGACATTAGGCTGCCAGCAGGTCCCCAAACGCAATTTCAGCACTGCAAACCTCAGTCGAGTCTTCTCATGCCGCCGGTTTTACAGGAATCGTGAAAACTGTGCAAACTGATCTAGTCACACGCTGCCCGGCGCTTCAAAACAGCCCCCGTGTACGTTGTTGGGCTTTAATTGCTATGTGTAAGTTCTTAATTTGTTGTTCTTTTACTTGATGTTGAATTTAGAGTTGGGAATCATATTATTTGGAATTTAAATCTCGTAGAAAATTGCTTATTCATTTGTGCTGCTTGAAAGACATATTCGCCGAGTATTTGATCAGTCCACTCTTACTTTAATTTTGAACTTGAAAGTGTTTATTGGATCCAAAGCTTAATCTCGATAGTACATGTCCTTAAAACCCCTTTTATAACTTCTGAAATTATTGCAATTAATTATTGGACTTTTGCAAGTGCATCGCATCCATATAAGATCTCCCACACCAACATACTTACATCATTCATTAGAGTTTCGTTATGGCACACACGCCCGTCCTGCGTCAAATTGGTATAAGGAGGAGATTAGGGTTTAGTTTAAATACGCTGGACTAGAAGCTATATCACCCAATATCATATCATAATGATCATCGCTACCTTAATCCTCTATTTGAGCAGCTACAACACGTCTATGCCTGATCTCATAGAATAAATGGAGAATTCTTCGCATTATTACGATGATCATCGTCGTCCTCAACCCTCCAATAGTAGAAATTGTGTTACCCATTTGCCACGATTTGATTCTCCTAAAGGTGATTACTACGATGAGTATCATGGATCTAATAGATTGTATTATCATGAGGATGAAATCACGCGTAAATTTAGGCTAGATGTGCCATCCTTTGACGGCCAATTGGACTCAAAGGTTGGTTGTTAGGCATGGAAGACCGATTTGATTGGTATGAGGTACCCGACGAGTGTCGTGTTAGATTTTCGAAGATGAAGCTTCAAGGTCAGGCTAAGGTCTATTGGACTGACCTAGAGCGTAGGATTGAGCGTGATGGACTTCGCCCAATTTCCCGATGGGCAGACATGAAACGAGTATTAAGGGAGAAATATCTTTCGATACCCAATAGGAATCAACTCCTGGACCAGTAACATGACAATTAGCAAGGGACTATGTCTGTCGTTGACTATATGACATGATTCCATGAGTTAGTAGAGAGGAGCGATATTCGGGAGGAGCCCATTGCGGCCACTTCTCGAATTCGATTTGGGCTCGGCACTGAAATTCATGGAGAGCTGATTTCTCATCGTTTAAAGTCTCTCGATCAGATATTTCACCTAGCCCTACAATACGAGCAATATCTTAGATCCACTGGATTGCGAAGAGTTGACCCGCGTCTTGGCCAGTCCAGCACAAGAGATCTTTTCTCCCTAAGGATCACAAATGCACAAAGTTGTGACCACGCCGACACAACATCTCAATCCCCAACTATCGGGTTCTCCCATTCTTTGGAGATTCAGCGTGTTCTCGTTCAGGATATAGGACACGTAGCTACGCAGTGCCCTCCAATGAGTTTATCCCACGATAGTGAGCATGAGCCTACTCCTGACTCAATAGTGTATGATCGGGAGGTTGACGCAGGATTGACTGTGAGAAACAGGCGGTGCCGACACGCTAATGTAAACTTCAGTGCATGTGCGGAATGAATGTGATCAAGCCCAAACTAAATGATGTGTGCATGTTATAATTATTCTGGAGTACACTTTTAGCAAGTCAAGTTATATAGGCATTAGCAAATTTACACAATGTGAATTTTGATGTTCCGTTGCACAAGCAAAATCACGTTCACTTTCACAAGTGGTGCTTTCCACTACAACTTTTACAAATGAAATATAGGAGAACAAGATAATGAAACAAAAACACTATCAAGACAGTATTTCCACTAAAATATGTGATAGTGTCAAAATATTTAATACAAAATAATTTAGCACATAAAAACACTCACCAACATAAGAAATTTGCGGTGGAGGGAAACAAGGCCGGCTGTTGTAAATGGGAGCGGAATTGTTGCTGCAGGAACCAGAGAAAGGGTGAGGCTCTCACCTGACACTGAAGTCCAGGGGAGACTTGCGGTGGGAGGTTGCTGAGGGATGATTAGGGATGTCAGGTGGAGATGATTTGAAGATAAGATTAATGGTTTACTATGGGGAAGGAGGTTGGGAGACGGTGATGTTGGGTTTCGCTGTTACCAAGACACAGAGAAATGGTAGAAAGACATAGGTGAGGAGGAGGAAGAAAGAACGTGAGGATAATGAAATTTCTCTGAAGGGTGGTAGATTTTCTGGTAGGGAGGACAGAATTTGCAAGGAGGAAGAATTGTGATGGGAGGAGGCACTGATTTGCTGGAAGCGTGAAAGAGCCGGGAGTCGGGCGTCAGAAAAGGGTGGATCGGGAATGTTTCGATCAGCCTGGAGCTTCGGCTACAACAGATAATGGCGACAGAGGATGGCATGCAAGAGGTTTTCGACTCTTTCCGTCAAGGAGGCGATGAACTGCTGGAGGAATGGGTTGCTAACAGTCGACGGGGAAGAAGAACCGCGGCTTTGACATTGGCGATGTTGTTGTTCGGTTCACGCGGTGGGATACACGATTGGAGATTGTAGTCTCTTCCATCGCTGGGGAAGGAGATGAACAGGAGGGGAGGGGCGGGTATCTCCTTCTGAACGATGAAGATGAATGGGAAGTTCGAGCGGTTTTGAGAGGGGATCGTGGGAAATTGAGGTGTTTCACAAGAACAGTGAATGGAAAAGGAAAAAAAACTAATAAACGAAAAGGATAACTGGGACCTCGCACCCCGGGGCTTGCAACGCCGCACCGCGAATGATTGTCGGATCCGGATTCACTCACAAATTCAACAATGCCAAAAAATGATAGCATCCGACCCTATTTATAACAAGAGGGGGCAGGGCACCGGGCGTGAACGGCTATGATTGGTCATTATGTCTGATGTCCTAAAACACTAAATACACGTCCAAGAAAATAAAATAAAATGCATATAAATAATAAAATGACGATCCGGACGCGCTCGCGGTCTCGGATCGCAGATCTGATCAGTGCATCCCAAGCAAATATGCAAAAAATGAGTCTCGCCGAGTGGTGGCCCGATCTCCTCCATCGATCACGATCACGCGTCTGATCCCCATCAGAGATAGTGTCACGATTGATGACATTATTTCTGAGAGTGACACGAAATGAGCACTAGAGTTAGATATGAGTGAGTGTCTATTGCCTGCACCTCTTCTTGATGACGATGAGATTTCGATGAGTGATCCATTTCTGAGCACAAGATTCTTGACACATCTTCTAGTCATATCTCTGAGTCACCCCTCTTACATTTAAGGTCACTCCTGATATTTCAGGGACCTACGTTAGAACTCGTCGCATTTACGACGAATTTTATTATATCTCTCCCGGTGAGCCGCCTAATAAGTTCTCTTCTCGTGGAGACCTTCGTTACACTCCAGAGCGGTATCCTAGTGTCGATGTTTTGGATGCTCTTCCGAGTGATTGTCGCTTTCACGATGATTTTTTCTACAGACCGCTTATTGAGTCTCCTAATGAGTCGCATCCCTTGAGTGATATTTGATGTCATTGACTCGTACTTTAGTGTTGGCACTTCAAATAAGTATGTGTTTGTTCACCACATACGCGACGATTACTTCCACACTCCACCTAGAGAGCCTCTTGACAAGAATCCCGCTCGTTAGGTGCTTGTACATAATTAGTGAGTTAGGCGAGGTTGACAGTGCTCTCAATGACCCAAAGACCTATTTTATCACTACCAATACTCTAGGAGACAATCGACATACTATAGTATAATATTTATTTGTTAATGTCTCGAGTGATTATTCGAGTGATCATCGCATTCGCGATGAAATTTTCTACACCCTACCACCTGAGCCTCTATACCATGTACCACTCTTAGAAGTTTCATATACCCTCCTCGATCCACAATGTAAAGAGTTAGTCATATCACTTGTTCATCATTCACATTGGTTGCATGATCACTTACATATATTGCATAACTCACCTGTGTTGCATGATTCATACATGTTGTATGTTTTGCATAATTTGCATAAACTACTTGAATTTGTCTGATGTAAAATTGCAATGAGTAATGAAAATTATAAAACGTATGTTAACACTCACAGGAGAGAGCACAGTTTTGGTGAATGTGAACAAGTGATGGTGGGAGTTAAAGCTGAGAGGTCCCCTTCAGAAACGACAAAAATATTAAATGGTAGGCGAATGGGTTGGGTCGAATGCCTATGAATTGAATATCCCTAAGAGTATGAAAATTCATCATGTATTCAGCGTTGAGGTACTGACTCCATATTGTGAACCTCAAGCCCATTCTTTAATTCCATTACTCAACCTCAACCCACTACCCGTGGATCCACTTACACCTACTTCGACACCTGACGGGCACGTTATCAGACACCTAGACCATATGCATTCTACGGAGTCAAATGCTTTTAAGTCAGGGGGAACTGATGGGGATCATAGTCCACGGGCTGCATCGGGGCTCATTCGGAATTACATACGCAAGAGGGGGGATTAGGGTCGTCATATGGACGATTTGAGCCCGTCGTCGCATTTAGAGCGTCGATGGGATATTTTCTGTGTCGGTTTTATTTTGTCGCATGTTATTTTGTGTGTTTGTGGCGGCCAATCATAGTCGTCCGATTTATATGGCTCTCCTATAAATATGTGTGGAGTTCATTTCAAGGGGTGGCAGAATTTTGAAGAGTTTTCCTCATTTTGCGATCCTCTGCGGTACGACGTCGTGGAACACTAGGTGCGACGCCTAATCAAGTTTCTTTCCTCTGTTTTCCCCGTGAACTCCCCCCTGTTTCCACAAACCGCAAGTTAATTCCTCCAAACCCCCCTTTGATCCTCCTGTAACCGCTTAGATGCCATTTTCTGTCGCCCGCGTTCCTTCAACATCAGTCCAGGAAACCATAGTAAACCGCCAACAACCGTTTGATTCGACGAGGGTTTTGTCGCCGAACATCCCTAGCGAGTAAAGGAAGCCTCCCCCTCTTTCAGCCGAGGCATATCCTTCCTTCTACGACCTCTCACGATCAGGAAATCGCCATTTCTGGTTCGTGCCTATGTCGGACTCCTCGACATCGCCGGACAGCTCCTTTTCCCTCTCAGCCGAGGCATCTCCTTCCTTCTAAGACCCTCGCGTCCAGGAGATCTCCATCTCTGGTTCGTACCTCTGTCGGAATCCTCGATATCTCCAACAGTCGCTGCAAGAAGCTCTGCATGTAGAAAGAAGATAAAGAGGTTGTTGAAATCCTGGAACTTTAGATGATTCAAGAAGCCACTGATTCAGTTCCTGAATCCATAATTTCAGAAACCACAAATGTTGAAAACCTGAAGTAAAGTTTTTTGCTCATTCGGACAGTTGGGGCAGCGGCTTCTCGTCATTGTTCAGGCGACATTAGGCTGCCCGAAGCTCCCCAAACGCAATTTCATCAATGCAAACTTCAGTCGTGCCTTCTCATGTCGTCAACTTTACAAAAATCATGAAAACTGTGCAAACTGATCTGCTCACACGTTATACAGCGCTTCAAAACAGCCCTCATGTACATTATTGGGCTTTAATTGCTTGTGTAAGTTCTTAATTTGTTGTTCTTTTACTTGAGGTTGAATTTAGAGTTGGGAATCATATTATTTGGGATTTAAATCTCGTAGAATTTTGCTTATTCATTTGTGCTACTTGAAAAGACATATTCGCCAAGTATTTGATCAGTGCACTCTTACTTTAATTTTGAACTTGAACTTGTTTATTGGATCTAAAGCTTAATCTTGATAGAGCATGTCCTTAAAACCCCTTTATAACTTCTGAAATTATTGCAATTAACTATTGGACCTTTGCATCGCATCTGTTGAAGCCAGGAAAATCCCGACTCCAAATATTCGGATCAATGCAGCCTAAGGTTACTAATCGAGCGGTCCAACTTGACGGCTTGATGGGCAAGGGCAAAGAAACTAAGGGAGCAACAACGGGACCCCAAGTGCTGCAGCAGGGAGGTCCCACCACGTACCCGGAAGCTCAGAAGAGACTTCCCCTCCACAACCAAAGATGGTCGGGCAGAGTACGAGGAAGACACCAACTTGGCGAGTATCTAGAATGGCAACCAAGGGGGATGACCAAGATCTCACGGTTCAAGTCTTCGAAAATGGGTTCCGAAAGCTCAGCCAAAAGTGCAATTCCTGGTACCATTGGGGTCCTATTTATAGGAAAACCAAAGAGAGGGGTTTTATTTATAGCTCAGCTCTGCCTGGCGACTATGCGACATTGAGAGGATCTCGGTTATTTTCGGCGAGTATCCCCTATGGTCGCCCACCTGGCGAGTATGAGGAGATGCTCGCACATGCTTGCCCTTACTCGCTCAGGCTTTCTACTGCTACTGTTGGCTGAGTTGTCTTGATCTTTGGCTTTGACTTCTGCCTACGCGGCTTTGAGTGGGTCCTACCCTCGATGAATATGGGTTGTACACAATCCCCGCTCTTTGCGAGCAACGAAGGAGCTCAGAAAGAAACATTCAACCCTTATTCGACGAGCTGCTCCTGACGAGTATCTGACATACTCGGCATCAATCTGGCCGACTCCTGAATTCTAAAAATAGAGGGGGCTCTTTAATTGGACAGTTTTTCTGAACTCACACGAGATGTCGCTCACTGTCGAGGAAGAATATCAGGCGAACATGGCCGAGATGACGGGTTTGTTGAAGTCGCCTACTTGGAAGCGTCCTTGCGATGGCGACGACGTTGATGAATTTCTTTCTATTTGCAGTGTTGCCGACTACGGGAGCTCCGAGCGAGCATCTGGCGATTCCTCCTCTGCGATCAGCTCCCGTGATCGCTCTTGAATCTCGGTCGAGGCCGCGAGTTGGTCAGCCCATGCGGATCAACTTTGGCGTCCAAAAGACGCCTTCTGGGAAGCAGGTTCCCCCTGCTAGCGGCCAGCGACCACCTCCAGAGAAAATCTCGCAATCTAGGACGAGCAAGGTGCCTCCGCCTCCGGCGGCCGATCAAGGGATCCTTCCAGCGAGTAACCTGCCTCCACCGCCTCCGGATGCCTTGCGACCAACTCCCGCGAGCTCACCGCAGTTACCTGCGAGTAACCTTCCACCGCTGCCTCCTTTTCCACTGACATCCACTGCTCCGGCCGAGATTCGCCCTTCGCCGGCATCCACCCCTTTGATCCCTCATGTGGGATCATCGCGAAGCGGGGGGATCGGGAGCACCCCATCCTTCTTTGCGTCTAGAGGGGGAGGGCGACCACTGGATGGTCGCATCCACTGCTCTGGCCGACATTCGCCCTTCGTCGGCATCCTCCCCTTGATCCCTCTTGTGGGATCATCGCGACGCGGGGGGATCGGGAGCTCCTCGTCCTTCTTTGCGTCTAGAGGGGGACGGCGACCACTGGATGGTCGCGGTAAGGGGCAAGCAGCCAACATTCCCAGCCGGACTGGAATGTCGCCACCGCGCTCTGCCCCCATGGACAGGGTTCAGCATGGGGGCTCCTCGTCCGTCCGGCGAGATTCCACTGATCGCAGCCCTTCTCCACATCGAGGTCGGTCTCCTCGTCATGACCGATCTCGCAGCCCTCGTCGCGAGGCGAGGACCGATACTCATTGGCATGGTAATTTGTCGTTTTGGTATAGTTGATACTTTATTCTTTGCTAGAATTCATGCCAATTGAGATGACGATCTTCATTTTTGGCAGGTCGCTCTTCCACCCCGGGGGGGAGATCGACGTCATCGGGCTCCCGCCCCGCGAGTATCAGGAAAAGAATGCTCGCGCCTATATGGAGCTGGAGGCCAAGTTCGACCAGTTGGCCATCTGCGAGCCTCATTGCGGCATCTCTGCGCTGGAGGTGCGAGTAGCGAAGCTGGAGGAGCTCGGGGAGAGGCTGGCTGGCGCAGAATCTCGCTTTTATCTTCTCAGTGAGATGGAGAGGCGAATGGCGATAACAGAACATCGTTAGCAGCTCCATCATGACGAACTAGTTGGCATGTGTGCGAGCATGGGTTCGGTGGGAAGGCTGGCGAGGATAGAGAACCAAATCCGCAAGGGCGGGGACGCGATGACGGTGGTTGCTGAGCATTTCAAGTGCGCGCACGACATGGGGTGGGTCGGGCGATATCCTCCCCCCCCCCCCCCCCCCTCAGCACGCGTATCCTCCTAGGCCTTAGGAATTTTTTCTCTTTTTCTTATTCTTTGAATGATCGTCTTTGGCGACTTTGTAAACCAGGACCTTGATTTGAATCTGTAATATTATTTGGCGAGCATTTGATCTCGCCTTTGATTTGTTGTCTTTGTTTGTGGGGATGATGCTTCTATTTTGTCTTCTTCAATTTGTTGTGAGTATAGATTCTAGGTCGGCGCGCAGACTTGGCGAGCTTCAAAATGCTTCTATGCAGGTTCTCGCGAGCTGGGGTCGGTGACTTTCTGCGCGCAATGCTGCAGCGGCGACTTTACATGATGCTCGTCATACCCTTTTTTCTAGTCGCGGTGTGCTGGCCGATACCCCCAGTGCCTACACCTATAAATAGGGGGTGGGTACGTATTTATTACGCTATCAACGACTTGTCTCTTCTTCCCGCAAGGTCTTTCATCTTACTTTATTCTCGTCGTTGGTACTCGCTCTTTCTTCTCGCACTCCTTCTCGCGCTTATCTGTGATGACTGACGACGCTGCTGCTCGGCGAATAGGTCATGCGAGGAACTTTGCTGCGACGACGTTCAAGAAGTCAATCACCGTGCAGAAGGATCTGGACGACTTCAAAGAGAGGTTCTTGCCCGAAGGATATTCGGCAAGGCTTCCTCGCCAAGGAGAGCGACAAAACACCTTCCTGGAGGGCGAGATCGTCTTTCCGATCCGCCGCTTCGAAGTCGGCCTGCGACTTCCCTTGTGGCCGAAGTTTTGTCAGATACTCCGCTACTATGGGATAGTCCCCGCCCAGATCAATCTGAATGGGATGACGATGAGCATCGGCTTCCTTTGATTCCTGTGATCAGAGAAGATCGCCTTCGGTCTTTCGGTCTTCAGAAGAATCTTCTCATTCGGGGCGACTAGCGAAGGAGTCGTCTATCTGTGCAGCAATGTCTGCACTCTAGTCGGCACGGCGAACAAGAATCATCGCTGGGTCGAGTGGATAGTCATTGTTGGCAGCGACTTTGCAGAAATTCCTCGTCAATCCCAACAGCCGCCTGACACCGTCTCCATCCCGCCTTTGTTGGAGGGACCAAGGGAGCAACTTTTCAATGCCTTCCGAGGTCAGCGGTTTGACGTCGTCTTCTGGCGACAGCGCGTCAATGAGCTGTCGTGGATCTTCCCGGGTGAAGGTAACTTGTTGAGCGAGCATATATTTTTTACTCGCACTCTATGGTGTTCTTCTCATCTGGCGACTAATCATTGTCTTCTCGCCTTCTTCAGCTACTCGCATCCTTCCGTGCGAGCCTCTCCCCATGGCGAAAGAGACAGCCCCTTCTCGGGAGGGTGCGACGATTCCGTCGCGCGATGATGAGGAAGCGTAGGCATCCCCGATCGACTTGTCGCTGCTCCCAGAAGACCTGCTGGAGACCGACGAAAAGGGCAGTTCCTCGAGGAAGAGGAAAGATAAGGGAGGGGCAAGGCCAAGGTCCAGGAGCCCACGAGAAAGAAGAAACAAATCGCGAGCAGGGACCTTAGCGAGAAGGCGGGCCCCTCGGAGGCTGGCGAGCCTCATCTTCATCCGAACTTCGGGGAAGGGAGGCGCAGCAAGGATGCCTATGGTCGCCCACTGGTGACTTGGGTCGAGCGGGAGCATGAGGTGACTCTTAGCACCAACCTTCCCGCCCGGTCGGAGAATTGGGAGGATAAAGGCGAGACGTATGACGTCACCTTCGCCCTCTATGGTCGCGCGGATGCTAAGTCGCTTCAAGACGTCACGTCCGAGTATCTCACCCACCAGACCTCGCGCCCGCTCCTGCGGCCAGTGGAGCTCAGTCACCAAACCGCGAGAAGTCTACTCACGTCTAAAGCGAGTGTCAAAGAGTTGAGCCAGATCATCCTCGCTCTTGGCCCGAAAGCCGCCAAGTGCAAGACTTATGAGGTAATCGCGACTTGTTTGGAGTATTTTCACCTTGTCGCTTCTCGCTATTCGCCGACTATCGGATTGACGACTATCTCTCTTACTCGCAGGATGTCGAGATCAAAACGGAAAAGAAGAAGTCACAGCTAGAACAGGAGCAGGAGGACACTCGGGCAGCTCTGGAAGCTGCACAAGTGAAGATAGTCAAGCTGGAAACTCGCCCTGTCGAGCAACAGCCTTCAGCGGTGGGCACCTCCAGGGTAGGAAAGCGGATTCGGATTCACGGCGACGAGATGTCGGGCATTCATCGCGGAATCCGCAAGCAACTGGGAATGTAATCTTGAGTAGGTTGAGGGCCGACGGCCACTTAGTACCGGAGGAGATGAACTTGATTGTGATGGATATCATCCCGGCACTACTCGCCGAAAAGTCCGCTTCTCCAATTCGCGCTCCATCTCCTCGATCAGGCGACGATGATGATGAAGATTCTGAGGATGGAGAGGGCGGGGATGACGAACAGTCAAGGGGTCGTGATCGAACGAAGTTGTTGGGCTGGCTGTAACTGGAGGGGAGCGAAGAGCTGACACTTCTGACATTTCTTCGAGAAAACTTCGGCATCCTTTCGGATGGTTGGCCAGAAGTAACTATGTCTCAGGATTTTTTGCTCTAGAGTGCGAGTACCCAAATGACTTCTACACTCTCTGGAATGAATCTCTTCCAGAACTCGCACTTCAGCTTCCGAAACGCATCTGGCCAAGGGGCCCGAGATGGTCTTGCGATACAGCTCCCCGCTATGCAGTAAGTAGTAAGCCGCCTTGTACCGGAACTTTCTTTGATCACCACCTTCTGCTGGGAGTTGGTCGGTAATCAGGAATGTCACGATCGGATCCATCCAGGAAGCATGTTGCTCGATCTCCATCATCTCCCCTTCCTCGATAGACGGTCAAAAAAATTCGGTGATCGTTCCTCCGGCCCTCGGACCATACTTGGTCAAGCGGTCTGCTGCTGAGTTCTCTCTCGGCACATGCTCGACGAGGAAGGATTGAAAGCCTCCAATCAACCCTTTTACTTTTACTAAGTATTTTTGTAGGATGGCGTCGCGCATTTCGAACTCTCCTCGGATCTGCGACGCGGCCACCATTGAATCTGTAAAAGTTCGGATGTCATGAATCCCCAACTCCTTGGCGAGACACAAGTCAGCCACTATGGCCTCGTACTCCTCTTGATTGTTTGTGACGGAGAAGAGGATCTTGATTGCTTGCTCGATCCTAGTTCCCTGCGGGCTGACAAGCACGATGTCTACTCCCACAGAGCTTTTACTCGAAGCTCCGTCCACGAACATCTTCCAGGAAACCAACTTTGAGGGGCTTTCACTTTTATCTGCATCTACCGAGAAGCCAGCTAGGAAGTCTGTCACCGTCTGTGCTTTAATCGCTACCCTAGGCGAGAAGGAAATGTCGAACTCGCTGAGTTTTACCGACCATTTCGCTAGCCTTCCTGAATGCTCCACCCCATCTAGGATACTTCGGAGGGGATGATCAGTCACGACTTGGATGGAATGAGCTTAAAAATAAGGTCGGAGCTTCCGCGCAGACACCACCAAGGCGAAAGCTAGCTTCTCGAGGATGGGATACCACATCTCCGCCTTCTTTAGCACCCGGCTCACATAGTAGATGGGTAGCTGCCTCTTTCCCTCTTCTCTGACAAGTATTGAACTCACCGCCTCCGCTCCTACTCTAGGTAGAGGAGTAGTTCTTTGCCTTCCTTCGGGCCTTGGAGGAGAGGTGTCTGGGTTAGCTGTTGCTTGAGCTTCTCGAAGACATCCTCGCACTTCTCGGTCAACTCAAAGTGTTGGCTTCTTCGGAGCATTGGTCTGCCAACCTTTCAGTCAGCCTTTGGACTTCCTTGGTGTTCTTCGGTGATGTCATCTCAAGGATAGCCTTAACCTTGTCAGGATTGGGCTTCACTCCTTCCCGGGTGAGAAGATGCCCCAAGAACTTTCCTTTTCCTTCCCCAAATACACACTTCGCGGGATTGAGCCTCATCTTGAACCTTCGAAGTGTTGAAAAGGTCTCCACCAAATCGATGACATGCTCTTGGGCGCTCTTGATCTTGATCAAGAGGTCGTCCACATATACCTCCAGGTTCCTCCCCTTTTGCTCTTTGAAGACTTGATTCATCATTCGTTGGTAGGTAGCCCCCGCGTTCTTCAACCTGAAAGGCGTCATCTTGTAGTTATAGCAGCCATCGTCAGTGATAAAGGAGACATCGCGATAATCGGGAGGATGCATCTGGATCTGGTGGTATCCTGAAAAGACATCAAGGAAGCTCATCACAGAAAAACCGACGGCTGAATCAACCAGCGTGTCGATTCAAGACAAGGGATAACAAACTTTCGGGCAAGCTTTATTTAAAAGGGAAAAATCTACACACATTCTCCAGCTCCCCCAAACCTTTTTCACCATTACAACATTTGAGACTCAGCCTAGATACTGGATCTTTGACACAAAGTCTGCCTCAAGCAACTTCTTCACTTCCTCTTTAATGGGCTCAGCCATCGTAGTGGCACTTGCCCTCTTCTTTTGCCAGATGGGCTTGACCGCGGGGTCCAGATTGAGGCGATGGCAGGCAACCTCCACGTCAATTCTCGGCATCTCAGCGGCGCTCCAGGAGAAGATGTCGACATTCTTTTGCAAGCACGCCGCCAACTCTATCTTCTCGTTGGTCTTCAAGGATCCTCCGATCTTTAGCAACCTGGGCTCTCCGGCTTCCGAGAGTACTTCCATCTCTTTCACTTCTTCTGCTGCTTCCAGCCTTGTCATGCCTTTCAGCACCTTTTCCATCTCCTCCACATCCTCCATCCAGTTGATGGTGCTGACTGCGTTGAGATAGCACTCGCGAGCAGCTCTTGGATCGCTCCGGATCCTCACTTGGACATCTCATTGACAGTATTTTAAACACTGATGGTAGGAGGATGGGACGCCTTGAAAAAGTTGATGAGCAGCCTCCCGAAGATCGCATTGCAGCAGCTCGGGACATCGACGATGACGAATCGGCATTTGATTGAGGTGCCACCGAGCGTTACCAGCAAATATGCTCCTCCATCAACCTTTTTCTTCTCTCCCGAGAAGCCAAAGAGTGGACCATCCGAAGCCACTACACTTCCTACCTCAATTCTCAGCCCGTCGAACATCTTTTTGAAGATGATGTTTACCGAGCTCCCGTTGTCCACCAGGATTCGGTCGACGGTGAAGTCCTCCACTGTTGTCTGGATCACGAGGGCATCATGGAAGGGATTCTCATTCCCCAACATGTTCTCCTCTGAGAAAGTGATCTCTTCCAACGGGGGCGGTGCCTGGGAGGTCGAGGCGACGCTCTTGCGGTAGATTTGATGGAGACTACCCTTGCGGGAAGCTCCTGACCCTGCTCGCCCGTGGATCACCCTTAATGTTCCTCCTCCTTGGATAATTTCTCATCGACCTCCCTTGTCGATTCGAACTTCATTCCTCCTTCAAGCAGGGCTTGTACTGTCATCGGCTCGACAGGGATTCCTGTCTTTGTTGCTTTCCTCCTCCGACAGCCAGCCTCCTCCTAACTTCCCAGAAGTCAGGGAAAGTCGTCGTCTCGTGCCCCTCTACTTGAGGCAGATAACAATAGAGGGGGATCTCCTCCGCCTGAGGCCTCCTTCGATGGTTCCTTCGGACTTGTCTGTTACCCTGCGGGCAACGGCCATCGCGTCCTCGCGTCCTCTTTCCTGACGCCTCTCTGGTTGGTTGAAGTTTCTTCTTTCCGGGATAATCTTCTTCCCAGACCTTGACGCTGGGGCCTTCCTGCCGGCCTCCACGGCGGCCTATTGGCAAGGACCTGGTATCTCCTCTCCTCCTCTCGACGCTCCGGGGCCACAAAGCACCTCCTCACTTCCTGCCATCTCAGCTCCTCCCTCATGGGCTCTTTCCTTCTCCTCGTTCTTCCCGTCTTCTTTCTTCTTGTTGCTTCCCTTCCAGCCTTTGAGGCGCCTCCTTCCTTCTCACCGGGACCTTCTCCTCTTCGTCCTCCTCTTCCCTGGTTAGCCTGGTGAGTTTTGCCAGGAACCCACGATTCGAAGTCTCCCCCTGAACAAACTTATTGACTCTCTCAATAAGCTCTTCGTAAGACATGAGGGGGATCTCTGTTGATCTCCAGCTTGAAGAGGCTCTCCCTTAGGCCGAATGTCAGGGCTAGTTGCAAGGTGAAGTCATCTACCTCCTGGATGTCTAGGAGCTCTTCCTGAAAGCGATCGATGTAGTTTCCCAACGTCTCCCGCACCCCTTGCAGTAGATAGAAGAGGGTCGTTGCCTCCTTCTTCCTTTTCTTTACCGTGGTGAAACGCATCGTCACCCCCCAACGCAAGTCCTCGAAGCAGCAGATGGAACCTCCTGCCAGCTGGTGGAACTAATCTCTGGCCTTTCCCCGAAAGGTGATGGCGAAGAGCCTGCACTTGAAGGCATCCGACATAGTTCGGATAGAGACAACATCTTCAAACCACTGGAGGTAGCAGACAAGATCATCCCTCCCAGAATAGTAACTCATAACTGGCTCTCTGAACCCCTCCGGAACGGGGGCAGAAAGGACCTCATCACAGAATGGGCTCCTTCCACTTTGCTGGCGACGATCTTCGTCGTGGCGAGAAGTTCCACCATACTCGCCACCTGGGCGAGTATCTGGGAATCTCGTCGGAGCTTCAGCATCCCGGAATCGGATTCCCTGCGAACTCGTCGAGTAGAACTGCGACTTCCTTAGTCGCTCAGGTTGTTCCTCCACATGCTCCTTCCATGCTCGCCTAGAGGGACCACCATCCTATGAGGAGTCAGGCGATGAGGCAAAGTAATCGTGCCCTCCGTGCGAAGAAGCAACACTGCTCGTAAGGTTCCCTCAATTAGCCGCGCGAAGTCTTTGAAATCCGCCCCCGTCACATACTCGCCTCCTCCCGCTGAGTTGTCTATTATCCTTTCATGCTCGCCAACTTCCACCATATCGCCTTCTTACTAGATTTCCCTCCTCTGACTATGATTCACGCTCACCGCACCAAAGTGTTGAAGCCAGGAAAATTCCGACTCCAAATATTCATTCGGATCAATGCAGCCTAAGGTTACTAATCTAGCGGTCCAACTTGACGGCTTGATGGGCAAGGACAAAGAAACTAAGGGAGCGACAACAGGACCCCAGGTGCTGCGGCAGGGAGGTCCCACCACGTACCCGGAAGCTCATAAGAGACTTCCCCTCCACAACCAAAGATGGTCAATCAGGGTACGAGGAAGGCACCAACTTGGCGAGTATCTAGAATGGCAACTGATGCATCCATCGCCGCACTCAAGTACGCGTAATATCATCACACGCCAATTACTTTTAGTTATCTATTATTATTGTTATTTTTTCTGTCAATGTATCTTTGCACTTATGTTATTTTGGTTCCGGCTCATTGGTTTGACCAGTCGATGAGACCTTAAATAAATGGTCCGGTAATTTAATTAGCTAGGGCGAAAAGGGGCAAGCTTAGGTTAATTATGATGGCATAATATCAAAGAGGAAATAAAATCAAATTCTGTTTTAGAAACAAATTATGTACAATCATTTATTCAAGAAAATAATTTCATTCTATTTGAGGAAGATCCATTATTGAGGAAATACTAAAAAGAAAACTTATTTCTTCCTTTAAAAAACTCTCCATCCTGCCCAAGAGAAGGAGCCAGGGAAAAACAGTGAACGGCACGTCTAGGTCGTTCCGCTGTTAGCCCAGCCACCGACTACTGCCGCTGTTAATCCCCGCACCTCGTCCTCCGTTGGTCGTCAAATCTTCAGCAACGGAGGCGACCGCCATCTCCAACATCCAGGACGGCCAGGAGCTTCCGCCCGTCCTCCCAGTGACCGCCATCTCCAGCATCCAGGACGGCAAGGAGCTCCGTCCGTCCTCCCAGCGACTGTCATCTCCCGCGTCTAGGCCGACAAGGAGTTTTCGTCCCCGCCAGAACCCGCTAAGTCGGGTACGCCCTGTTCCAATCGGCGTCTCCAGCGAATCTCTCCCGCCGTGTCTTGTCAACCACGTTGTTCGACTCCAACACAGAAGGGGCCCTGTTGACTAAATCGAAGCCACCACTTTTGTCCCTCCTGGGCCTCTCACTGGTTCTCGGGATGTGGGTTGTCTTGAGATTGGAATTAAACTCGTCGTAGTTTGCGTATGGTTGGGTAACTCCGCTCTCTCTTCGCTTCATTATTTGAATAATTTTATGCAACACATCGATTAATATAAGCTTGCCTCCGACGTTCGCGCTAATTATTTTACCGTTTATCCATAAACTATTGATTGTGGTATTTTGTCGGTGAATGTACGGTCCTCGCTCTGGTTTTAATTCATTATGTGCTTGAGTAATTATCTGGAATAACGGTTAACTGCTTGTCAAGTCGTTGCCAAGAAAAGTTGAAACGCGCAAAGAATTCATGTTGGCCCGCTTGGCCTTTCTTAAAATAAAAAAAAACTAGTATAAAATATCTTATTTTGAAAATCTAAATTTTAAAATCAATTGTTTTAAAATCAATCGCATAAAAATATCCTAATCTTAAAACCCCAATTTGGGTTTTACATCAACAACCAAAGGGAATGATCAAGATCTCACGGTTCAAGTCTTCGAAAATGGGTTCCGAAAGCTCAGCCAAAAGTGCAATTTCTGGTACTCATGGGGTCCTATTTATAGGAAAACCAAAGAGGGGGGTCTTATTTATAGCCCAGCCCTGTCTGGCGACTATGCGACATTGAGGAGATTCCGGCTGTCTTCGGCGAGTATCCACTATGGTCGCCCACCTGGCGAGTATGAGGAGATGCTCGCACATGTTTGCCCATACTCGCTCAGGCCTTCTACTGCTATTGTTGGCTGAGTTGTCTTGATCTTTGACTTTGTCTTCTGCCTACGCGGCTTTCAGTAGGTCCTACCCTCGATGAATATGGGTTGTACAGCATCCATATAAGATCTCCTACACCACCACACTTGTATCATTCATTAAAGTTTCGTTAGGGCACACACACCCGTCCTGTGTCAAATTGTCTCTTGTGAATCACGAAATTGTTGACTCCCCCATTAAATCTGAGGAAAGTATCTTAATTTTATAGGAAAATTCAACTTATTTCTTCACAATCAAATAAATGAAAATAAAACGGGAGTAACAATAGGTAAAAATAATATGATATTTGTTTTATTCCTTGGAAATGTGAGAAGGTCCTTATATACTTAGGTGAACAAGATCAAAAGAAGAAACAAACTAATTAGTAGAAATAGAGCTAGCAATGTGGGACCGTGAATACAGCTAGTATAGGGTGTAAAGGACATCATAGAGACACGCATACTTTATGTTTAATACCTCATAAAGCACTTGAAGGAACAAATGAAAAGGAGGATTCATAAAGTCAATCATAAATAGTCAGGATAAGCTATTGATGATGAGATGTTATATTTAAGGATTCATTGTAGCTTGAGGATATAGATAAGGATACAATTTGATGTTTGCCTCATAAATATCAACCACTAAAATGGTATAAAGACTTGAAGGTATTTTTATAATTGTGATTACATAGGCTAGTTAAAATGGACTTTGCGTTCAGTGATTAAAAAAAGTGCAATGCTAGCCAAATGAATGGGTTAAAAATCAAAATGCTAGCCAAATGAATGGGTTAAAAATCAAAATGCTCGGACATAATAATATTGAGATATTATTACGTCGAAATGTTTGTGATAGAAGAACTTACTGAAAAATAACATAACATTGTTCAAGAAATAATAGTTACTTCATCACACGCATCTACCATAATACCCACAATAATTGCCCAGACAATCTTTATTCATAATGGAAAGGAACATTCAATTATTTATATAACATATCAAATGGTCGATCACGAATTAGGAGAATTTGCACCTACTTTAACTTTCACAAGACATGTGAGGAATTATAATGCATCTCGTAGTCAGTCACCCTACTAATTATTTTATGCATGTATCCGTTATTTAGGACAGCACGTACAGCAAATATGGTTTTTATATTCAAAAGTTTACGAATAAAAATACTGGAGAATCGGCTCTAATACAAAATATTAAAACTATATTGCATATATATGCATACAACTTCCCTAAGCTAAATATCCTCGCGGACTGTCGTAATTGCACAGCATAGTAGAGCTATTCTTATTTTATGTTTCTTGTTCACATTCTCTGCAAGTGGAGGGAAGAGAATATTGTGAGCGAAAACCGCAAGATGCCTTTGGCATGAGCTTTCAAAAAAGGAGCCTTGGTGGCTAAGTGTGTGACTCTTCATGAAAGAGGAGATATTTGTAAGAGAATTAGAAACAAGATAATGGGAGATCGCGAAAGTGTTAAAAATAAATTAAGACAGAGAAGCATTGGCTCGTTTCAGCATTTTTGTTTCGGAAACCTGTAGACATTCGTGAGCACTTCTCTATTCATTACTAGACTTTTCTGAGCTGGATTCGGATCATCCCGAGAATTTTTCCCCAATTTGGGTTTCTACATTACACTTTTTGTGGTTGTGAATGTGTCTATTTCTATATAACTATATTGTGTGTGGTGTTTTATGTTGCTCGTTGTAGGTTATTCGATCCTCACAAGTTGACTCGGTCAAAAAAATTTGAGGTTTCATTGCGTCATCTTTCAATTCCTAACAAGCAGTATTAAAGTCAAGTTGTGAACAAATTAGTAATTCCGATCATTTGATCACATGAAGATAATTTGTGTGATTCTAAATCTTCTTGGACCGGGATCCTCAAAATTATCAATTCCAAATATTTAGATGTCAAATTTAACAGATTGATCAAGTAAATAGATGGATGCAAAATCAGTGCAGATAATAAGCATGAACGGAGAAAAGAAATAGGAGGACGTAAAGAGATGGATGCCATCAAGTACAGAGAAGTGAGTGGTTTCAATTGGCAGTCTGTTAATGACAATGTCTATAATCACAAAGCTATCATTGGCGATACAAATGTGTTATGGAAGACACTGGAGTCATTATATGCTAAGAACACAAGCATTAACAAATTGTATTTTCTTTGATAATTGCGAGAGATGAAATCCAAGGAGGGCGCACTTATATTGGATCATGCAAACGAGTTCCAAGGAGTGTTGGATCGGTTGGTTGCTATGAAGATGACCATCAATGATGAGTTTCATGGTCTCTGATTGTTGAATTCATTGCCGGAATCGTGGGAGATGGTACGAGTATAGCTAATCAACTAGGCCTCCCTATGGAGATAGCGAAGAGTGTGATCTTCAATTAGGAGGTAAGTAAATCTTGGGACAGGTCGGTGTCGACTGTCGACTATCTCCCCAACCTACTCTGAGGATTTAGATACTGAAAGTAGGGGAAGAAGTGAGAACAAAGTAGAGGAAAGACAAGAGACAGGTTTAAGTCTTGGCATGAGAGCTGTGAATATTATCATAGTGCGAGTAAGGCCAAATTAAAAAAAAAAAATTTGTTTCGCATTGAAGAGGATTCAAAAGCAGGATGAGAAATAGAATGAAGGGGCGATACAACATCAGTTCATAGATCCTGGGGAGATGTGATCGTTGTAAGTGATAAGGTGACACTTAACAAGAACCTCTCTTGTGAAGACGGTGGTTGGTTGTTGGACTCAGATGCTTCAATGCATGTTTCTAGCACTATTTTCCACTTAACTGTTGGGGATGGCAGAGTGTGAAGATGAGTGATTGAGATGTGTCTAAGGCTATTGTCAGGGAGATGTGCATTTGAAGAATAGCACAGGTATTACATTAGACTTCAAGATTTTTTGTCATCTCCAAACATCCGTTTCAACTTAGTATAAGTTGGAAGGTCGGATGATGGAAGGTACCTAGCCTATTTGAGAATGATCGTTAGAGGTTGACCAAGGTGTCTTTTATTATTGCTAGAGGTAGCAAGCGATCATGTCTTTACTACATGGTGGGACTTATTTAGGTGCAAAGGTGGTGCACGTATTCAAAGAGGATGGAGGATGGGTCCATTGAATTATGATGCAGGCAGCTCAGTCACATCAAGAAAAGGAGATGTGTTGCTGATGTAACCCGTTAATAGGGTTTTGAAAATAGTGTATTATATGCTACCGATTTTAATTTTGACAAGACTGTTAATCTTGGCCGAAGTAAAATCACTCGAGCGCTTTTTCGAGTTGAATCTTGACGAGATCCGTACAACACAAGCAATAGCACAAGTAATGATTTATGAATAACGGAAATAAATAGCAGATTGAACGTTTTTGGCAAGCTCAAGATTATTTAATTGGACTACATAAAATTAACTAACCATTTTAGAGCAAGGATACTGTTGGACTACGGCAGGGGCGAGGATCCAATCAAATCTTTCACGCTAAGTTGGCTTCTGTTGGCCCATCATCGGAAGATAGGGCTGAAATCGACGACGACCGGCGAGCATAAGCGGCCTCGGGTGGTTGCCGGAAGGAAGAGTCGTTGTCGACGACACCTGTTGTCGCGTCAAAAGGTCGGCGGCAACTCGCAAATGGCGATGGTGGGTTAGGTCGACTCAGGCTCCTCGAGAAGCAGTCGCCCGATCTTGTTGGGTAGCGGCGTTCTCTGATGGAAGTCGACGGGGCTGAACAGTAGAAGGGCGTCTGGACAGAAGAAGCTGGTGGCAGGCAATACAGAAAGACGAGAAGAAAAATCTCGTTTCTCTGCGTATCCTGGTTGTTTTCTTTTCTCTCCAAGGCACATTAAATACAGAAGATGTCCATGTGTGTAACAACCCTTCCGCTTTTGTCTAGCCGCAACCCATGTCTCATTTAAAAAGAAAAGAAAAGAAAGGGGATTTATAGTTTTGCTAGCCACACCCATCCCCTCTTTATTACCTAACCGAGCCAGCCCCTCCCCTGTTAAATCCCGCAAGCCCCTCCCCCCCCCCCCCCCCCCACCCTCGATTTAATCCCGCTCTGCTAGGTCTCCCGATGCCGCCTCTCGAATGCGCCGATCTCCCACTCACCCTCTGCTCCCGTCTCCCGGACGCAACCCGGCGCCTCCTGCTTCCTATGTGCTCATGCCCGACGGCCGCCCTACCTCCTCCTCCACTTGCTCTGGATGCAAACCTCTTCCTCCAGCATCCTCCTCCTTCTCGTGGACAACAGCCACCCTCCTCTCCATTCCAGGAGGCTATCCGACCTCCTCCAAAGGGTCGGTTGCAGCAAGTTTTCTTCCTCCTCTCTCCTCCGACTTCCTCAGAGGCCAGCAACCCTAATCCCCACTCTTCCTCTTCGTCTTGGCCGACGATTTGCAAGGGGGACGACTAGGATTCCCTTTTTTCTCCTCCTCGGGCTCGGATTTGGTTTCCTTGGGTAAAGATCTCCTCTTTCCTTCCTTTATTCAGATGTTTTTGAGTTCCTTTGCGAGTTTTTGTGCTCCGAATTGCGTGTAAATTGTGATTCAAAGTTTATGCCCTATTTTAATCGCCTAACCGTGTTTTGTTCTCGATTTCCGGTGGGCTCCTCGATTTAATTGGTGGGATCACGCAAAACCCTCTCTGATTTAGGGTTTCTCCAAGCTTAAGCGCCGCCAAATTCTGATTTCCGCGTGGTAATTTCTTCTCCCCTCACTTTCGAGGGAGGTAATTTCTAAACCCTCGTTATTTAAATTTTCGCGTCGTAGAATGCTTGTGTTAGCATAATAATTTATGATGCATCGCTTTCGTTGTGCTTGATCAGGTTCGGATTATGATTTCTGTTTTTGATTGCGCCGCTTCGCCGGCACCGTCAGATTTAGCCTCATTTAAGGCAAGTAGAGATCATCCTCTCTTGCAAACATTGAACTTAATTGTCTTGTCTGATTCTTATGTTTATATTAATTCACCCTTGAATACTTGTTTCGTCAAATAAATTTAGACATTGAATCCCTAAATAGACTTGATTTTAGTTTGAGGTTCACGCGATTGAAATAACACGAGTTGTGAATGTGAATGATGGTTATTTGGATATACGCGTAGATGAATTTTGTCTCATTTGATGGATAATTAGAAGACTAGTAGGTTTTCGAGCTCGATCATTAATTAATTATAAAGATAACTCTTAAGATTCCCTTGTTAGCGGTTGAATGATTGGTGTTTGATGTCTTGTTCATATCGACCACATGTGTTACTTGGAAGATATTTGTGTCAAAAGAATGGTTTATTGAAATGAGTACTGGTTATCCCAGAATCGATGCATTTCAAACTTGCTCCTGCGCATTTTGCTTGAATAATCTTCTTGTTAATAAAACCCTTAGCCTCTCGGACTCGCAAGATTCAAAACTCTCTATTTTTGGGTGTCATCGGCTCCTCTTGCTCCTTAGGTAAACTTGAACGCAAGACTTGGTTAAATAACGTTCTATAACTTGATTCATCTCGTTTCACGTTTGTAAAATATACTCTTATATATCTGAATCAGTATCTTGTTTGCATGTCTTGATATGCTAGAATCCACGAAATCCTGCACTAAGTCATTAATAACGTAAGTTAATATTGAAAGGTAGGGTTTAATTGATGAAACTCCTTGACTTAGGTTCCCTCTTGAATCCCTAATGAGAACAAATGTTTGGTCATAGCGAGCTTAAATTTCTGAATCACTTAGGTCCTGCGTGTCATAAGTAAATCTTGGAAGCTAGGGTTTAGATGGTGTATCGTCTTGATTGCATGGTCACGGTAAGCAAGAAATACTCTTATTCTAGTAAGACTTACACTTGAACATGAGTGTGAATCATGTGCACCCACTGCAAACACCTACGCATTTCAACGATTACAGCTTATGTCGCTAATATTTCCAGATAGTTCTGCTTGTTTCAGTTACTTGCATGTTTCACTGGCTTGCTTCGAGATTAATTGGTACCTTAGTTTTTCTAATTTCTTCTGCACGTACCTAAATTTATAGCTTGTTTACTGTTAATTTTCAATGTTCTTAGGTTTTTCCTTCTTGTTTTGGAATTTGCCTTAGCGTTCGTGTCTGCGCCGCCTGCTTCCTGAGCCGATCTGCGTCAAGCTTCAGGTTTTGTGTTTGTGTTTCATTTCTTTTACTGTCAGATAGTTCTGTTATGTAATAATTACGATCAGCCATTTTCTCCTGTTTCATGGACAACTGCTAGGCTAAATATTATATGTACTAGAATTTGACATGATTTACATGCTCATTCATCTGCGATGATCACTGCATAAAAATCTGTTTCAAAACTTGTATCATAAGTTGTTTTTTGCAAAATGCATGTGTACCTGTTTCAACTATCATATTTTAACGCTTCCGTAATAAATCAATCTAATTTACTCAAAAGTAACATTTTTTTAAGTTATTTGTAGTACTTCTGCTTCCGTCTTAGCAGGCATGGATTTCTTTTGGCTCATGTCTGTGGCATCACGGCCCGCCCCGAAGCGCACTCTGACTTTTGTCGAGACGGGTCGTGACAATGTGATTCTTCATATTTCCATTCATGTTATTTCCATGTAATTCGGCTGAGTATTTTTATGGGCCAAATAATCTCTTCTTTCCAATCTTTATTTGCCTAATATATTTGCTTGGTTGTTATTTCCTTTTGATGAAGATTTGAGATCTCTTTTGAATTTGATTTGATTTTATCTCTAATTAATTTATGTGTCCCTAAATAATTTGAGTTTATCTTTACCGTCCTAACTACTAAAAATTACCGGACCTTTTTATTTAAGGTCTCATCGGGTGGTCAAGCCGATGAGCCGAAAATAACATTGGTGTGCGGGAAAATAAAATGACAAAAATAAAATAATAAACAATAATAATAGAGCGATAACTGTCGCGTGATGAAATCACGCGTCCTCAGATACGGTGACAATTGCATCAATTCAATCGTGGTTGACAGAGCTCGACCCCGGCGAGAGCTCACAAAAACTTGTAGCAGAGAGATCACATATCGTTGTGGATGTTAAATCAGGTGGTATGTCTGGGGCCTCGATAGGTGGCTCGATACGTTTCTGAATTTGAACTGGGTCAACCCCCCTGCAGTACACAAACACTCAATCCCCTTTTGAAAAGTACAACTCACGGCGATAACGACCGACCGTGAGTTTATAATGTTCAAAGGTTGCTCGCAAATTATCAGCAATAATTTTATGTCATTCTTTTAAATAATGAATATGAGCTTGCGCATCGAATAAAATATGTTCATGGAATGGTAGGGGGTAGCGGTCATATAGGAGGAGTGCACATAACATAAAAATAATCTCGAAAGGAGATTTAGTAGGGGAGCGATTTTTAGAATCATTAAATGTGAAATTTGTTTGTGAAAGTACAAGATTCCATTGCGTTAGATTCTCCCCGATTAAACGTCTAAGAAAGTTCTCCAAACTCCTTTTAACGACATCGATCAGTCCATCAATCAGAGAGTGATAAACGTTACTAAACTCGAGTTTGATTCCTTTTCGACCCCATAGCATGTTCCAAAAATACGACATAAAATAGTTAACATTTTGTTGCAACTTCACAAGTTCTCTTATGCCTAAATGATAATGTGGTGAAATAAATATGTGATTTCTAAATATGAAGTCTACACAGTGAGTTGTGTGAGATAAGTGATCATCAGGCATAATATGGAAAAACAAGATATAATAGGTGGCGCATCAATGACCGATATACGTGCGATCGAGCCTAGATCAAGTGGAGTGAATGACATATCTAGATCGTGGCTATCCTCATGGGGTGGGGGTTCAAGTGGATGTGAGGTAAGTAACAGCGTGGTCGAGTGAACGAAAAGTGAACTAGAAGACGAAGAGGTCCTCTCTCGTGCCTGAGGAATAAGACAATTCTTCTGGGAAAGAAGAACAATCTTGCGTCCCTCATGCTCGAAGGAATGAGAGTTCTTCGTGTCATCGTGCATGACATGTCGGTCGTACTGCCAAGATCGCCCTAATAGGATGTGACAGACATCCATGGCACTGACATGACATAATACTCCATCTGAATACGTGCTCCCTATAGAAAACTCTACTAGGCAATAGTGTGTGACGGGCATAGTCAAATGACTATTGACTCCGAATAAGTTGTAGGGTTATTCTAACGGGTGCGTCTCAACGCCTAATATGTCGACCATGTGTTGAGAAACGAAATTCTCCATACTACCACTATCTATGATAATAGAACAAAATTGTCCCTGAATACGTGTAGTGGCGCGAAAAATTCTGTGTCTCCTATGGTCATCCTCAATAGACTCGCTAGGGGTAATCAGACTATAACGTAAGACGCAGACTAAATGTTCAGCGTGTTCACCTTCCACTTCTACGACATCCTCAGACTCAGGTTCAGACTCGGGTTCAGTGTAGGATTCACTAATGTAGACTCCATACTCAGGCTCTCATCCATCAATAGAATCAATGATAGTGACGAAATGGCATCGCGGACACTCAAATGATTTGTGCCCCGGCTCCATGCACTTGAAGCATCGGAATACTCCAGTGTTGGGCTTAGCACCAATAATCTCCTTACCCTTGGAGGGAATAGTAGATGGGGTCAGAGTCCCGGCAACGATGGGAGGGTGAAGGAAATCCGAGATCCTAGTAGTGGTGACGCTCGATGTGGATCTATCAGTAGATCTAACTCTTGATGTCCGCTTCTGTAAGGACTCCACTATCTGTGCGCGACTCGAAATCTCTCCTAAGTCCTTATAGTCAAAGAGTTCTAGCTGGTCTCTAATAAAGTAGCGTAACCTGTTCAGATAACGGGACACGGTCATGTCATCATCCTCTCAGAGGTCGGGGCGAGACTGTAGCACTAGGAACTCGTTCGTATACTCATCCACAGATAATTTGTCTTGTCGTAGGTTGTGGAACCTACGGTAGAGGGTCTGCAAATAATCGGGTGGAACGTACCGTTTCCGAAATTGTGTTTTAAATTCGGTCCATGTGGTGGTGGGGGGCATGCCTAAATTGAATCGAAATTGCTCTAATTGTCCCCGCCAAACTAAAGCGCACCATTTCAATCTGAGGGTAGCATACTCAACTTGTCTGACTTGGGGCAATTGCTTCTAAGCTAGGAAACGGTTCATCCTGTCACACCAGTCTAAGCAACCCTCGGGCTCTAAGTGTCCATCAAAATCGCCAACGTCTAATTTCACTCCTACATCTCATCGGGGTTGATTACGTGGTTCGTGACGTGGTTCGGGTGCGGGGTGTGCGAGTTTTAGAGGTCTAGGATTAGGATCTACTTCAACCACTGGGGTAGGTGCTCGTTAATTGCAAAGTAGCTTCTATAGTATTAATTGATGTGCGCAATCCGTTCATAACGTGTGTAACACTACCCATACCGGTGGTGAGAGTTTCTACCGCTTTCATCAAACCTCTCATACGTTGAGTCAAATCCCCTACGCTAGTCTCTAAATGATCTACTCACTTTTCCATTTAAAATAATTTGATTTTAATGTTCTCAAAAAAATTTTGTTGGTTTTTTAAAATTAATTTAGATTACAAAATTTGTTTTTTTTTTAATAAAGATAACTAAAATTTTTTAAAGATTTAATTTCAAACGAGAGATTACCCGAGTGGGTAGAAAAAGATTTTTTTTTTAATTATTTTAAAATCCAAGCAAATAAAAATAATAGATATATTTTTTTTATTTTTAAAGTAAAGATTGAGATGAAAAGTAAATTTAATAAAACCTTTTTTGAGTGAATCAAACCTGCTCTGATACCAAACTGATGTAACCAGCTAATACGATTTTGAAAATAGTGTATTATATGCTACCGATTTTAATTTTGAAAATTCGGTCGAGCAGGCCGAACTGAATTTTCGCGCGCAAATCACTATCAACACTCGGACTTTGACAAGACCGTTAATCTTGGCCGAAGTAAAATCTCTCGAGCACTTTTCCGAGTTGAATCTTGGGGAGATCTGTACACCACGAGCAATAGCACAAGTAATGATTTATGAATATCGGAAATAAATAGCAGATTGAACGTTTTCGGTAAGCTCAAGATTATTTAATTGGACTACATAAAATTAACTAACCATTTTAGAGCAAGGATACTGTTGGACTACGGCAGGGGCGAGTATCCAATCAAATCTTTCACGCTAAGTTAGCTTCTGTTGGCCCGTCGTCGGAAGATAGGGCTGAAATCGACGGCGACCGACGAGCATAAGCGGCCTCGGGTGGTTGCCGGAAGGAAGAGTTGTTGTTGACGGCACCTGTTGTCGCGTCAAAAGGTCGGCGGCAACTCGCGAATGGCGATGGCGGGTTAGGTCGACGCAGGCTCCTCGAGAAGCAGTCGCCCGATCTTGCTGGGTAGCGGCGTTCTCTGATGGAAGTCGATGGGGCTGAACAGTAGAAGGGCGTCTGGACGGAAGAAAATGGTGGTCGGCAATACAGAGAGACGAGAAGAAAAATCTCGTTTCTCTGCGTATCCTGGCTGTTTTCTTTTCTCTCCAAGGCACATTAAATAGAGAAGATGTCCATGTGATTCTTTATATTTCCATTCATGTTATTTCCATGTAATTCGGCTGAGAATTTTTATGGGCCAAATAATTTCTTCTTTCCTATCTTTGTTTGCCTAATATATTTGCTTGATTGTTATTTCCTTTTGATGAAGATTTGAGATCTCTTTTGAATTTGATTTGATTTTATCTCTAATTAATTTTATGTGTCCCTAAATAATTTGAGCTTGCCTTTACCGTCCTAACTACTAAAAATTACCGGACCTTTTTATTTAAGGTCTCATCGGGTGGTCAAGCCGATGAGCCGGAAATAACATTGGTGTGCGGGAAAATAAAATAACAAACAATAATAATAGAGAGATAACTGTCGCGTGATGAAATCATGTGTCCTCAGATGCGGCGACGATTGCATCAGTTGCTTTGCTAGAAGACAGGTGCTTCCATGGTCGAAGGTGACAAGGTTGGATAAGTGTCCCATTATATGATTAAAAACATGTAAAGAGTCATCTCATTGTCAACTGTCTTCTCGCTTAGACAAAGTTGGCGAAGGTTTTGCAAAGAGACAAATTTGAGTTCCGCGGCAAGTGACGGAAATTAGAAGCTCGAAGATATCATGTTTATTCGATGAATCTACGAGGATGAGTTTAATGGAGTCTTAGATGAGAAGATGGATGGCCATGGTTCGATCCGGGTTAAGGGTAGTCAGACCAAACTATCTTCGATTGGATGATACGATGTTCAGTGGATGAGCATAACTTTTGAATACAAAGCATATTACTTCTTTTGCATGTGGTGTTTGTCTGCTCCTTGCATATTGCATGATATTTGATCGTCACAAATTTACTCATTGCATGATATTTGATCGTCACAAATTTACTCAATTCAAACATGCGTTTCGCTACGCATGTGTTCTGTTCCAACAAATCCAACATAAATGAGAAATTCAATGGTCAAATACATGGTGGGTGGAAGACAATAAGGGATACTTTTTTAAAAAAATGAAAAACCTTGAATATGGATGTGGATGTTCAATTTCTAGTGAGAGCTTTACAGTTGATTTTGTTAGAGATGTGTGGTATCTAACACTTTCACTAACAAACCCATCAAGATCAAGGAAAGAGCAAGAGTTTGGAAAAAAAATACTTAATTGTACGAGATTCATTAAATAAAACAAGAGGATAGAATTTAACCATATTTCTTTATAGTTTTCAACTATTAGACAGGAGCAGTCATGAAGAAAATAAATTGGCAGAAGCATAAAAAATATAGTTCCATTTATTCACTTGGACAAAACAAACTAAATTGTACATCAAATGCCATCAACCCAAAGCTTGCTGCTGACAATCTTAACAGTTAAAATAACATATCTACAGTATTTTATGTTCCCAGCACTGCACGAATCATGGTTTAGTCTAACTAAAACAGCAGATAAATTAAATCAAGCTGAAATCGGACCCTTTCCATCAAACAAGAAGGGAAAGGAAATCAATATTCATTCATCATCACCAACCCAGATAGAACACAAGCATGAACACTCCAGAGAAAATTAATAAAAAATACATTTAGGGTCTATTCGTTTGGAAGGAATTCAGATGTGGGAATTGGAATTGACTCAATTTCAATTCCGCGGGAATTGGAACCGAAGTCAATTCTAATTATGATGTTCGACTGAAGACAGGAATTCAAACACAGAAATTAGATTAGCAATTCCGTTGTTCGGCTGCATGTAAGAATTCACTGACAGGAATTCAGACATAGAATGATAAAGTCGTTGCTTGATTCTTCCATCTACACATAAACAGCCACATACATGCATGCACATATGCACACATACACACAAGAACATAAACATAAGCACGCAATTTCATCCAAATATGAATACATACACAGCCATCATCCAATTATTTAACATCTTCAACCGAACTTGCCCTAATGTTGAAGATCAACTTTTCTAACTCATAAAATATTTCAGTTCTCAAAATCTACCGAACAAGCTTCCTGCTTGATTGAAATCTAAATCCTCTTTGAGCCATCCAAATCTTATGTGAACCATCCTGCTTGAAATTACCCTGAACCAAGTTAAATCACATCTTGTTGTTGCTGAATCTGGCTAAATTTAACCCGACTTGCAACATTGCCTCGCATTTCTATCAACCTAAAGAACTTACAACAACAACAACAGCAACAACAGAACCCATATAGTCCCCAATCATTGGGGGTATGGGCGGGGGAAGATTGGAAACAGACCTAAAGAACTTAATTGCCTTAAAATCACAGTCATCTTACTCCCTTTCAGTAACAAATTATTCAGCTAATGTATTTTAGATCAAATCCACGCAACCAATGTGTTCATGAAAATCGAAATTGCTAATAAGAAAATAAAACTTTCATTCTATTGCTCAATAACGTCTGAAAAATGACGGAAAATGGAGAGAGGAGCAGAGTAGTAAAAGTCAAGAAAGGTCCAATAAAAGGAAAACGAACAATACCGAGACAACATCAAGCGGCTTGGGGGCTTCCCTGCCGGAAGATGACAACGTAACTTCTCCATGGGACGTCCTCCCGAGCTCCGAGTTGAAGGGAGAAGCAACCAGGGCGGCGATTCGTTTGCAGGGCTACTCAAGATGGGAGATCAAGATAGCGAGGTCGTCACTAACGGACCTTGTCTTCCGCCGGGCTGCTGAGAGCTCTCGACTAGGGTTGCGACTTCGCGCGGGCTGCTGATGAGGATGATGATGATAGAGATGTTTGATGGGGAGGTCATCAGATGATCCAACGTCGATGTATTGGAGACTGGTAAGAATTAGGAAGAAAGAAGAAGACGTATAAGCGCGATGCTGCCGACGAAGTAGAGGGACAATGAGGTGTAGAGAGGGAGGGTAAGCTCCGACAATCAATCGAAAAAGTAGATGCAAGAACTTGGAAGAAGAAGACGAAGAATGGCCACTTCCCACCGAACTATTGCTTCTCCAAATCTGGAGATGGGGGGGGGGGGGGGGGGGGGTGGAGGTGGAGGTGGGTCGCGTGGAGGTGGAGGTAAAAACTTACGTGGACGCGGGCAGTGGAGCGAGGACGAAGAACGGGGTGTAGAAAAACAATTAAACCTTCAATTATATGATTTTAGTATAATTGGCATATAGTATAAACTAAGGGTCTCTTTGGAATAAAAAAATGTTGGTGCGTGTAATGCATTTTAGATCAACTTGTGCCACCTCCAATCTCACTGTATATTTCGGTCAGCATGAATTTTCGCGCATGATTGATCTAAAATACGATCACTTTGACTGTATATTTTCGCAAACAATCTGCACCGTTGAAATCACGGATCATACGGTTGTATTTGCTCCAGCACAGTGATCATAATAAATATCTCTCTTATGAGGGCGCGGTGCTCCGGTGAGTTTTCTCGTGCACCGTCGTCGTTGACCGGAGGTTGAGGGAGGCGGCAGCGAATGGCGGTAATTCGTCGTTCGTAGAGGGTGATGGCTAGGAACGGAGGGGGAAGGAGGAAAACAAACAGAGACGCGCGTTCTGGTGGCGCTCGCGGCAATCGTGTCGGAGCCGCAAACGGCGCGCCAAACAGGCCCTAAAGCAGAGTTTGGGCATGCGGATCCGCCACGACGCAGATTTTTAATTTGTGTTGTCGCAACTGCCACCCGTTTGGCGGGGGCGTGACCATGCGGCGGGGATCCACGCGTTGGAGGATTTCCTTGAAAATCTCGCGAATCTCAACCGCGTGGAGGCCTTCGTAAGAATTTGCTCCACTATTTTTTTAGAGGTGTTCAAAAGGGCTAGGCCTTAGGGCCTAAAGAAGCCCCCATTTTAGGCAAAAACCAGGCCCGAGTCAGGCCATGTCCCTGGTTTGGCCTAAAACAGACCTGGCTGCTCTGAGAGTTGTTGGATCAACAATCCAATCCCTAAGGCATTTCCTTAAAAGATGGGAGCATATCAGTTCTTCACATAAATCATGTGTTTCATCTGTAAGTGTCACTGATGGTAATTTGCGACGTTCAATTTCATCATTAGCTCAGAACCTGAACTTGAAGTAGACTTCACCGTGCTCTATCTACTTATCGAACTAACCTCAATTCTTTGAGTTAACTATTTTAAAAAATGTAATCAAAGAGAATAGGGAGTGAACCAATGATCGTCACCTACCGCACCCGATCACCAATTCGAAATATCTGATTGACTCGTCACAAATCTCAAACACGTCAACCCGATAACTGCTCTGACAACAACCTCCCTCTGATATCACTTGTGGGGCTAGAGAGCACGCAAGCTCGACCAAAGCACCTATAAATTAGTTCGAGCAAGTACATACACGACTGTTTGACGGTATGTATATACATAACAAAAATTACAACGCAATAATAATAACAATAAAAGTGACACAGATTTAACGTGAAAACCCAATATGATGAAAAACTATGGGACGATCGGAATCCAACTCGAAAGTCGTTTGATGCGTTCCAATAGATACCAAACGGATAATAACAAATCAAGCTAATAAAACAGTAACCACGACCGCTAAAATCACCAAATATTATTGAAATGCAGCATTCCTATGACGAGGAACACCTCTAAACAGAAAATCAACAATAACAACCCCAAGATCTCCAACAAGCTAGAGAGATGGAACATTTGATGGCAAGACTACAACATTCATAAGCATAAAAGAGAAACGTAATTTTGCGGCTATTTAAGGGCTTATTGTGGAGTGCTTTTTAGCTCCTTTTCGTTTTCTAAAAAACGTTATCGTACCTAACAAAACGTTTGTATTGTCTACCGGTGGGAAAATCTACTGCAGAAAACTCATTTTTCTCTTCTTTTTCAAAAGTCACTTGTCACCCTACTTTTCAACATTTTCGAAAAGCACTTCTTCATCCCGATACAAGTTTAACGCATTTTTTACCTGAGCGCAAAATTTTTCCCCGTGCGTACATTTTTATGTCTGTCGAGCATTTCTTCACCCAAGGGCGCATTTTAGGCCCGGACGTGAATTTTTCGCTCGATCACATTTTTTTTGTCCGGTCGCGTATTATTTCGCCCGAGGGCGCATTTTTCGCCCAGACGCGCTTTTTTTGCCCGGTCGCACATTTTCCGCCCGGGAGCGAATTTTTCGCCAGGGCACGAATTTTTCGCCCAGACTCGCATATTTTCGCTCGGCCGCGCTTTTTTCACCCGGACGTGCACTTTCTTCCCGGTCACACATATTTCGCCCGGGTGCGCATTTTAAGCCCGAGCGCGCATTTCTTCGCCCGGGCGCCCATTTTTCGCCCGGGCACGCATTTTTCGCGCGAGCGCCCTTTTTTCGCACGGGCGCGCATTTTTCGCCCGGACTCGCATTTTTTCACACGGGCGCGCATGTTTCGCCCGAGCGCGCATTTTTCGCCCGGACGTGCATTTTTCGTCCGGGCGCGCATTTTTCGCCCGGGCGAGCATTTTTCGCCCGGTCGAACATTTTTCGCCCGGGCAAGTATTTTTTCGCCAGGCCGAGCATTTTTTCGCTCGGGCGCGCTTTTTCGTCCGGACGTGCACTTTCTTCCTGGGCATGCATATTTCGCCCGGGTGCGCATTTTAAGCCCGAACGAGCATTTCTTCGCCCGGACGCCCATTTTTCGCCCGGGCGCGCATTTTTCGCGTTGGTGCGCATTTTTTGCGTGAGCGCCCTTTTTTCACGTGTGCGCGCATTTTTCGCCCGGACTCGCCTTTTTTCACACGGGCGCGCATGTTTCTCCAGACCACTCATTTTTCGCCCGGGCGCGCATTTTTCGCCCGGGCGCGCATTTTTCGCCCGGGCGAGCATTTTTCGCCTGGGCGCGCATTTTTTCGCGCGGGAGTGCATTTTTTCGCGCGGGCGCATATTTTTTGCCTGGGCGCGCATTTTTCTCCCGGACGCGTATTTTTCCCCGGGACTCACATATTTTCGCACGGGCGCGCATTTTCTTCCTGCGCTTGCATGTTTCTCCCATGCGCGCATTTTTTGCCCGACCTCGCATTTTTCGCCCTAGCTCGCATTTTTTTCGCCCGGACGCTCTTTTTTCACCCTGACGAGCATTTTTCGCCAAAGACCCCCGGGAGAAAAAGTGCTTGTGCGGGCAAAAAATTCTCGCCCGGGCGAAAATTGTGCGTCCTGGCGAAAAATGCGCGCCCGGGCGAAAAAATATGAGCCCGGGCGAAAAATGGGTGTTCGGGCGAAAATGCACACCCGGGTGAAAAATAGGCGTTCGGGAGAAAAATGTGCGCCCGGGCAAAAAATACACGTTCGAGCGAAAAATGAGCGCCCAGGCTAAAAATTTGTCGTTCGGGCGAAAAATGCGCGTCTGGGCGAAAAATGCGCGCCCAGACAAAAAATGTGCTCCCGGACGAAAAATGCGAGCACCGACAAAAATGCGCGCACGTGCGAAAAATGAGAGCACGGGCAAAAAATGCACGTCCGGGGCGAAAAATGCACGCCCGAGGCACATAATGCGTACCCAGAAGAAAAATGCACGTCCGGACAAAATATGCGCGCTCGGGCAAAATATGAGCACTCGGGCGTAATATGCTCGTCCGGGCGAAATATGCGCGCCCGGGGTGAAATATGCACGTCCGGACAAAAATTCGCGCTCAGGCGTGCATTTTTCTGCCCGGTCTTACATTTTTAATAAAAAAATGTTACTGCAACGGAGATTTGTCAAACAGTTTATAAAGTGGTTCTCGTTTTTTAAAGTCTCTCCAAAAGGAGTTCACCCAAACTGATTTTCTTTTGCAATAAACACCACAACCTTGCAGCGGAACAATACGCCTCGTCAAGACCGCTACTTGCTCGATGAGAAGGTTGCCCTCCGCATTCACTGTCGTCAGTAAACTTATCTATGGAGTTGGAATATTGCCCATATGCTCCCGAAGTTGAGAAACATGGAATGTATGATGAATCTTTGCTTCCTCCAGCAAATCCAGGCGGTAAGTAACCATACAAATTCGTTCCACCGCCTAGAATGGACCAAAAAAATGGGGGGACAATTTGTGAAAGATGTGATTTTGTAAGTTGGTTTGCTTGTGTATATATGATCATGTTCCCACCTCAAGCACCCTTTCTCTACGCTTCATGTCCGCCAACACGCACATCCAGTTGTGTGCTTGCAGCCAATTAAACTTTAAGATAGAAATATCTCACTCATGTGCAACTAAGGAGCGATCCACCTCCTCCAACATTGAGGTTCCTGCTATATATGGGCAGTGTAGAGTTGGTTCCTGGCCATAAACTACTTCGAACGAAGTAATTTTAATAGCACTTTGAAATGTGGTATTGTACCGCCACTCTGCAAGAGGTAATCATGTCGCACAACTCTTCGGTCTTTCAAAGCATATACAACGGAGATAGCTTTCCAAACAATGGTTCACCACTTTCGTTTGTCCGTCTTTTTGCGCATGATAGGTCGTTGAAAGTTTATTTTTTACCTGCAGCAGGTGAAGAGCTCTTGCCAGAATTGGCTTACAAAAATTATATCTCGGTCACTTACAATTGAACTCGATGTGACGCACGACATTTTCTCGTAAGCTATTTACTTATAGATATGTTTTTTTAATTTAAAATCATTACATATCCCCTATGATGAAAAACAAAAATATACAATCAGCATGACCATACTTACTATAATGAAATAAACAATGTGGCCGGCTGCGTATTGTTGGGTTTGAGAATTATATAAGACATAATGTTGGAATGAGTCTTTGGACAAGTTTTATCTTGTTGACTGAACCATTTGTGGTCTTTGGGTTTATTGGAAATGGGTTTTAAATGTTTCATAAGATTGGGTTGCGTTTTATTTAAAGGAAGATTAAACTAAATGGCTTAGCTGAGGTGGTGGGGGATAGAATTCAGAATGTCTTTTATAATTTTGGAAAAGCCTGGAATCCGCCGACTCTCTACTTCTCTCTCGTTCCCGTTCCGACTAGGGTACGCAGAGTAGCGCCTTCTCCCTCTCTCTTTCTCATTATCTTCCTTTCATCTTCTTCTCATTATCTGGCAGATTATTTGGGGTACTGCTGGGAGCAAGGGTGAGTAAGGCTTGGCGGGATCTGGGCTTAAGCGGGTTTGCGATTTGGGAGGTAAACCGCCTCTTTCCTGTTATGATGTATTGCTTTCTCTTGCTTTGGGGATTATTTCACTATAAGGCCAGAGTTTCATTTCTGGATGCCGGTTAAGCCTTGGTTGTTGTGGATGTGTTGCTCCTCTTTTCAGTTGAGAAATCGGCTGAAGTTCTTGTTAGGAACTCTGTTATCTGATGTTTTAGTGGGGGAAATTTGTTGTTGTGGCCGACTGTGACTATGCAGCTCCTCTTTTCAGTTGTTGGCCGGCTGCTAGCCTTTTGAGTGGGCTTTTATTGTCTTGCTTAATATTGACCATGTTTCATTGGGGGTTTCTGTTGGCTGTGCTGAGCTTTTACTGCCTCTCTTGTCAATTAGCTTTTGTTGCTCCTCTTTGGCATGTTCAAAACATAGAGAGGAATAATGTTTATAATAGATGTTTTGTGTGAGTGGCTGTTGGGGCTATTCATTTGGGCATGTTAAAATCAAATCAGTTGTTTATTTTTGGTTCAAAAGTTGGTATTGAATTCAGTTTTGGCAAAATAGAAATCAAATTTATTCAGTCAACCTAAAGTCGTAGGTTTTCTCACCCTCATGTGTTAACACCATAGCAATAACAAGATGCAACCCCGATATAAAAGACCTTAACGATATGACCATAAACAGATATCGCGAAGGATGGCATCCCAAAATAGATGTGGTGATGACATGGGGCGTGACAAGGAAAATGACAAAGGAACGGTGAGACCTATTTGTTTAATTTATGCTTATTTTTCAAGCAATGTACTTTAATTACCTTATATGTAAACATATGAAAAAGGGGAATTCATATGGTATGTAGCATCATAATCATTGAAAACCTACGCTCGCTTTATGTATGACCTTGAAAAAGGCAAACAAGCGAATGATATTCTGAGCGGATTAATTTACAAATAATTCATCATATTAATATGTCAACGTGTCGACACGAGGTTGTATTACGGGCGAATGAACTGCTAGCTTATGAATGAATGTTATGAACCTGTTGATTTCCAAACTGAGTTTGGAACATGAAGACCCTTCAGGGTGGGCCCAAAGCATGAAACATAAATGAACCATGTATATGCGTGATGAAATGGATTCGCTCGCCCCTAATATTACCTGATGAATAGAATTTATGAAATATTACTGTATGGATTGTTCTCCTACTTTTCTAAATGCACATGTTGATTAGTTTTATAGTACATGCACACAATGATAAAACCATACAACTGCTAAAGTTCTTTTTTTGTATACCACTGTTTAGATTTATCACAGAACTGATGTTACGATTCTGAACAATATTGCTGCTATAGATTGCTATGTATAATGTTATATATATATCTCACATGTTTACATGTATAGCAGGTTAAAGAAATAGCGTCTCGTTTAGTCTTTAGTAAAGACTAACGGTTTCAAATGCTAATTTTTTAGGTAAAGGTAAATCGCATACAAGTCAACGCTAAAGTTATGAAGAGCTGTTCAGTACCATAATAGTTGTGTTTAGTCTTTACTTTTGTTATAGTAGCATATGTAGAAGCTCCTTTTTGTCTGATAACATCTATGTACGTTAGTTGAACATTGTTATGTATAAGCATGTAATAGTTTAAGTAGCTTTGTGGCCAAGGACAAGATAGACATACTCATTGTGAATATATGTTGGGAATGCTTTATGTTACATATTGGTGCGTGCATGGCTTAATGAAAATACGTTATGATATGACTGTTGGTTGTGGTGGTCTACGGGCCGTTATACTCGGTAACCCATGTAAACGAAATATTGACTCCAGAAATTTCTGCGCCACACCTTCAGTTGTATAGGGATGACTAAGTGCCACAAGTGTGCTTGTTTGCTTAGCTGATCGACAACCACCGGCCCCGTTGATTTGCCTTGACTCTTCGACAATTCTTCAATAAAATCCAGCGAGATATCGTGCCATATTTGGTCTGAAATGGGCAAAGGTTGAATCAATCCTTGCGGTTTTTGATTAACTGCCTTGCACATATGGCAGACGCAACATTGTTGGAAGTATGTGTACACATCCGACTTTATATTTTTTACAAAAAAACAGGTGTTTCGGGCTCCGGTACGCAGATGTTATTCCTGAATGACCCCCCCCCCCCCTCCCATCAGGCTGTCATGATATAATGGGAGTAATGTCTTCTTGACCGCAGCTACCTTTCCTACAACGGGCTTACCCATGCACTTCAAGATTCCATGTGCTCAGCTGTACTTGGGTTTGTTCGACGGTTTCTCTTGCTGGCTTGCAAATGTTGATCTTAAACCCAAGAATCTTTAACTTGTTTAAAGATGTCTAAGGCTCTGTTTGGGAAAGCTCTAGCGGATGAAAAATCTGCTGATCGAATAGAGCTTTTAGAATAGAGCTTTCAGAAAAACTTCGATGAGAGAGTTGCAGACTGTTTGGAGAGTATTTGCATAAGTGCTAATTAAATATAGCTTTTTCATTTAAAATGTTCGATAGAACAACTGTTTTTTTAAACAAAAATATTAAAATATAATATTTGTGAAAACTCACGCCCAGGGAAACACGCACGTTCGGGCAAAAGATGGTCGCTCGGGTGAAAAACGGCCGTCCGGGCAAAAAACGGACGGCCGGGTAAAAAACGGCCGACCGGTCGAAAAACGGTCGCTCGGGCAAAAAATGGTCACATGGGCGAAAAAACGGGCGCTCGGGTGAAAAATGTGCGCCCAGGCGAAAAACAGCCGGTCGGGCGAAAAATGGTCGCACGGTCGAAAAACGCGCGAACGGAAAAAGAACGCGCGCCCGGGCGAAAAATGGCCGCCAGGGCGAAAAACGGCCACCAGGGTAAAAAATGGTCGCAAGTGGGAAAACGCGCGCACGGGCGAAAAACCGCCGCGCGGGCGAAAAACGTCCACCCGGGCGAAAAAAACGGCCGCCTGGGTGAAAAATGCGCGCCCGGGCGAAATACGGTCGCCCTAACGAAAAACAGCCGCCCGGGTGGAAAACACGCGCTCGGGAGAAAAATGCGCGCCGTGGCGAAAAAAGGCTCCCAGGCTAAAAAAGGCCGCTCGGGCGAAATACGCGCGCCCGAGAGAAAAATGGCACCCCAGGCGAAAAAACGCCCGCCCGGCAAAAAATGGTCGCTCGTGCGAAAAATATCCGCCCGGGCGAAAAATGGCAGCCCCGACGAAAAACAGCAGATCGGGCGAAAATCTGACGCCCTATCGAAAAACGGGCGCTCGGGCGAAAAACGACGCACCGCCGGGAGGTGCGCCTGCCTCCGACGAGTAGGTCGGAGGTGGCGGTGTGGCCAACCGATGGTCAGCCGGCGGTGGAGGGAGCCCGAAAGCTCCCAGCCACCGCCAACCTACAGCCGGTTGGATCTCCTCCTATAAATCCAACGGTCCAGATTATCTTAAAATCTGCAAATTGATCATTGGCCCCACAATGGATCTGTTGCTGATCCGCTGTGGAGTAACAGGAAAGGTCCTGCCTGGTTCGATATCAGCCAAACAAATGTGTTATGATCTGTGCAGACTTGGTTTATATATAGCAAATATCATTTGGATTTTTTCTAAGGCCGATATTTAGCTCAAATGAAAAAAACGTTGAACATCAAAGTTATAGCCTTAGTGAGGATCTATCACCAGTAAAAACTTGGGATTTTTTTCTGAAAGTTCTTGGCAATTTTAATAATTAAAAAGTGCAAAAATTCTCTAGTTTACATCATTTACCCCAATGTAATTTTTAGATAATATTTGGAGGAGTTTTACTATTTTTAGTTAATTAAAAATAGGTTACAACATCAGTTGTTAATTACTATAGAATTTTTCCCTCAGTCAAAACTCCTCCAAAATTTATGAGAAGTTTCAAGAGATGAGACACGCTCTCTGAAAAAATTTGGGAATTTTTGAAATATTTCTGCTATATTTAAGAATTTATTTGATGGTTATGGGAAGCTAAATAAATTAACCAAGACTATTAAAGACCTAAAACAGTTCTTAAATTTGTATGTCAGTAGCCTAAGGGTATTTGAAGTCCTTTATGTATGTTTAATTATTTTGAAATTAGTTTGTTATTTTAATGATTTTAAAATAAGACAACAACACTTATTTTAAATTACCAGTGGACCATTTCTTTATCATAAATTTGTGCAAAATTTTGGAAGGATCGGTGGAGGTTATTTGAACCCTCTGTAAAAGTTTAAGGACTTTTTGATCCAATCTGGTATTTTTAGGGGTTTAATCGAGGGTAAGATGTGGCTAAGTAATTTATTAGAGGTTAATACTGAACTCAATATGACTTGAAAAAATTATGGGGAGTTACTCATGGTAACCATAAAATATGGTTTTAATTTCATGATATTCTGGTCATATCATGTATTTTAATGAATTATTAAATAAAACATTCGTAGTTAATTAAAAGAAATAAGTGTTCGGACAAACCACCAAACACTAAAGAAGATTACAATTTGATAATTCAAAATAAAGAAGGGGAAGCTTAAATGATAATCGGGTTCGAACGACATAAAACCCGGCGGATCCCGAAATTCACCTTAATATTAAATCTGCTACGACGAATATAGAATATGTTTCCTATGAACAGAGACACCTCCTTGTAACAGAGACGCCTCCTTGGAACGGAGACGCCTCCTTAGAACGGAGATGCATCTTTGGAACAGAGATGTCTTCTTGGAACGAAGAAGAAACCGCAGTTACTGGAATTTGGAAATGTTTCTTATTATGGTCTTCTTGCTTTAGGGATTTGGGAGCCGACCACCCCACCATGGCCTCAATTTTGGTCGGGTACATTGCCACACCCTGTTTCAAAATCACATGTCCTATGTAGGATACATGTCGGACACCCAAGCTGTACTTTGCTTAAGAAAAAATTGATGGTCTCTAAATGTGTTGAATGTGAACTTCAAATGCTAGACATGCTTTCCCACGATTTGCTAAATATGAGAATGTCATCGAAAAATGCCAAAATGAATTGGCGAAGCTGATCTTGCAATATCTTGTTCATTAGACTATAAAATGTCGATGGCGCCTTGATCAACCCGAAGGGCATTACGAACAACTCAAATGGCCTTGATATGTTCAGAAAGACGTTTTGTGGATGTCCCCACCGTCATTCTTACTTGATGGTAACCCACCCTAAGGTCCAAATTGGAAAAAACAACCGCTCCATGCAACTCATCAATAAGCTTCTCAATTATAGGGATCGTAACTTATCTTTGATGGTATTTTTGTTGAGTCAACGGTAGTATATGTGAAATATTTTGTAGTCGGAAGAACACGTCAATCAACAGGAGAATAAGGACACCAATAGATGAACACAAGCTTTCACAATAATAACTCTGGCAGCTAGTTACAAACAAACAAGGCTGAATACAAGTTGCATCCAACTTGATTCACGACATCCAAAAGTAGAAAAGAACTTGGTCACGGACAAGGTCCGCTTCTCCTCCGGAGCACACCGCGCAGGTGATACTCGTTCCTCGCTACCGCCGGCATTAACGCTAACTCCCATCGTTAGCTCTGCTCCTCGCAAGCTCGCTGCTCGCACTCCTCAGCTCCCTAGTCGCCACTAGACGGAACTCGCCACTCGCCACACTCAACGCCCGCGTTATCTCCTAACGCTCAGCGTTAACTCGCGAGTAGGTAACTCTCTTGTCGAACTTACTCCAAGTTCGATGCTCGCCTGGAAGCACTCTGGTATCTTTAATTCGCTCAAAGTAGAGGATACTCGCCACTTTCAGAATCGATGCTCTTTAGAGGGGGGTACCCCTCTATTTATAGAAAAAACAGGGGGGAGGTGCGAGAAGGAGCCAACGCGGGCGTTAGCTCGCAACGCTGGCGTTAGCTCAGCGAGAAGGAGCTAACGTCGGCGTTAGCTCTAACGCCGGGTGTTTGCTCACTTCAAAATCTCAACACTCCCCCTTGAAGTGAGCTCCGGGAACAACACCAAGCAACGAGCGAAGCCTCCGGAACGGCCCCGCAGATAGGGGCTTCGTGAATATATCCGCAAGGTTGTCTTCACTCCGCACATGCTCCACTGCGATCAAGCCACCCAGCACCTTCTCTCTGATGAAGTGATGTTCGATCTCTATGTGCTTGGTTCTTGCATGACACACTGGATTGGTTACCAGTTTCAATGCACTCTCATTGTCCCCGCGTAGCACAGTAGGTCCGCTGACCTCCTCATCCACATCCTCCACTAGTCTCCTTAGCCAGACACACTCCTGAGCTGCTAAGGACGATGCCTTGTACTCGGCCTCCGTGGTAGAAAGGGAAATAGAGTCCTGCTTCTTGCTACACCACGAGATAGCAGCAGCTCCACACAAAAACACGTACCCTGATGTCGACTTGCGATCATCAGCGTCACCTCCGTAGTCTGCATCCGTGTACCCATGCAGCTTGAAGTCAGACTTCTCTTCATAGGACAACCTCATCTCAAGGGTTCCCTTCACGTACTTCATCATCCCTTTGGCTGCCTCCAGATGAGGCTTCCATGGCTCCTGCATATACCGACTAACTCGGCCGACAGCAAAGGCGATGTCCGGCCTCGTGATGGTCAGGTACATAAGACTCCCCATCAGTGCCCGAAAGATCTTCGGATCAGGAAGAATCCTCCCTTCTTCCTTCCGAAGCTTCAGCCCAGCCTCCAGAGGAACGGAACTGCTCTTCCCCTCCTTCATGCCGAATCTTTCAACGATCCTCTTGGCATACGCCCTCTGGGAAACATACAGTCCGTCTCTTCTCTTCTTAACTTGGAGGCCAAGGAAATGGTACAGCTCACGAAGATCCTTCATCTCGAATCGTATGGACAGCTGCTGTCTCAGCGCCGCGACCTCCTCAGGGTTGTTACCTGTCACGATCATGTCGTCGACGTACAGCAGCACCAGCATGTGAAGACCTCCACTCTTCTTCACGAACATGCTAGAGTCTGAGTCTGAGGCATCGTAGTCGCAGAACTGCAAGTACTCTGCAATCTTCCCATACCAGGCTCTCGGCGCCTGTTTCAACCCGTAGAGGGCCTTCTTCAGCTTGCAGACGTGATGTGGAAGTGATTTGGACACGTATCCAGGTGGTTGCACCATGAATATGTCTTTGTCAATCTCTCCATACAGGAACGCGTTCTTCACATCAAGCTGCCACAGCTTCCAACCTCGGCACGCCGCCCGAGCGATAATCATCCTCACCGACGTCATCTTTGCGACAGGACTAAATGTCTCCTCGTAGTCCTCTCCGTAGGTTTGCGAGAAGCCTCGAGCGACAAGCCTCGCCTTGTATCGCTCCACTTCTCCATCCGCTCTCTTCTTAACCTTGTACACTCATTTGCAGGTGACAGGTTTGATGCCCTCCACCATGGGAACCAGGTCCCATGTCTCATTCTTCTCTAGGGCCTCCATCTCCTCGATCATGGTCGCTTCCCACTCCTTGATGCCAGCTGCATCCTCAAAGCAGGCAGGTTCCCTCTCATCGAGTGGTCCGGCGAAGAAGCAGGAAACCAAACTCACGAAGTTCCCCTCCTTATAGCGAGCAGGCGGAACGATGATGCGCTTCGACCTCCTCAAGGCTTGGCCACTATCTACCACTCCGGTAGACTCCTCTGCTTGAGTTCCTCTCTGAACTCCTCTCTGAACTCCTCCTGAAGTGGTGCTCTCCCCGCTTCTTGAGTTCGAGGCTCCCCCTGAGCCAGAAGCTCCTCCTGAGCCAGAAGCTCCTCCTGAGCCAGATGGCGATGGAGCACTGGGAGATAGCTCCAACTCCACAGTAGGGTCCTCAGTGACCCTCTCTTCTTCCCTGCTAGATTCTCCACTCTCCGGCAACACCACAGAAGAGACTCCCTGGTATGAGACCAGTTCGTCAAACACTACGTCGCGCGAGACGACGAACTTGTGGGTCTGCGGATCCATGCACTTCCACCCCTTCTTCCGCTCATCGTAGCCGATGAAGATACACTTCCTCGTTTTCGGCTCCAACTTGGTTCTCTGAGCATCCGGGACGTGCACGAAGCAGGTAGAACCAAACACCTTCATGTGACCCACATTGGGCTTCTCCCCGAACATGAGCTGGTGCGGAGACACCATCCTGTTAGGACTCAGAGGTAGCCGGTTGATCACATGAGTAGCACACGCCATTCCCTCCGCCCATAAGGCCTTGAGAATGCTCTTGGCATGTAGCCAACTCCTGGTAGTCTCCACCAGATGGCGGATCTTCCTCTCTGCCACCCCATTCTGCTGAGGGGTGTGAGAGCAGGAGAGCTCCCGCCGAATGCCGAACCTCTTGCAGAAAGAAGCAAACTCATTGGAGGTAAACTCCCCTCCATTGTCGCTTCTCAGCTTCTTCACTCTGCGGTTCAGCCTCCCTTCCACAAGCTCCTTCCACTCTAGGAACTTGTTGAATACCTCTGACTTCTCTCTCAGAAAGTATACCTACGTATAGCGGGTGTAATCATCCACCAGAACCAGCGCATACTTATTGCCTCCATAAGTAAGGGTGGCGCACGGCCCCATAACGTCAGCATGTACGCACTCAAGAGGTGCCTTACACCTGGTCTCCGACTTGTCAAATGGAAGTCGATGTGACTTTCCATATTGGCATCCGTCGCACATATGGCTGTCGTCGTAGGAAGAGAGATGAGGCAGGCCACTCACTAGGCCCTTTGCCGTCGTCATCTTCAGCTTGTCCATCCCCACATGACCCAGCCTCTCATGCCAGATCACATCGCTGTCGTTTGTCTTCAGCTTGTCCACGTAGGCACTTGCAGACAAAACATACAAATCCTTCACCCTTCTCCCGGTGAGCGTGACGTCAGCATCTACAGACGAAAGGTTCTTCAGGAACTTCACCTCCTTCGGTCCAAACATCACGTGGTATCTAGCATCCACTGTGTTAGCCACCGAGAAGAGGTTCTTCTTCATGCCAGGCACGTGATACACACTCTTTAGTGTCACTGGCTTCTCTCTACTCCCAAGGGACACCTTCCCTTCTCGCTCCACGGGATGTACTGTATCATCCGCAGTGATGATAACATCCGTTCCTTCATATGCTTCCAAGGAGATGAACTTGGACATATCTCCGGTGAGATGATGCCCGCAACCGGAATCCACTATCCAGTCGTTCTCGAGGTTGATGGATGTTAAGACATCGACAAACGTTGCCGTCATCTCTGCCAGGAAACAATTGTCCCCCCTCTCACCGCCCTGGTGACCTCCACCTCTTCCTCCACCTCTCTGGTGATCTCCCTCCTTGTTAGCAACATGACCGGCCTTCAGATTGGACCGGCAATCCTTTGTCATGTGCCCGTACTTCCTACAGGCAAAGCAAAGGGATCTCCCCATCTCATCGCGCGCAGGGAGGAACTTCCTCCCATCTCCCTGAGAGGACGTTGAAGATCCATCTCCGGAGTTCTTCTTTTTCTTGTCCCAGGATCTCCTCTTTCCTGAGAACAAAGCCTCGCCATCTCCTCCTGAGATGGATACTCCCGCCATCTATTTCGTCAAGCTCTCCTGTGACGATAGCAGGTTCTCTAGCTCCAATAAGGAGGGCTGAGTAGCCCACCCTTGCACGGAAGTAACGAAGGGGACATACTCCTTCCTCAAGCCTCGGAGTATGTGCCGCTTCAACTTCGCCTCTGAGATTGGCTCTTCAGGTTCCAAGGCCGAGATCTCCCCACACAGGTTCTTCACCTTCAGGAAGAAGGTGGATATCGCCATCTCGCCTTGAGTCGACTTAGCCAACTCATTCTCCAGGAATTGTAGCCGCGCTACATTCTTCTTGTTGAATAACCCATTGAGGGCTATCCAGATCTCAGACGCTGACTTGCAACCTATGATGTAGTCGAACAAGTCAGGCGATATGGCTCTCTTCAAGGTGAACTTTGTCTTGGCGTTGGTCTTCCTCCAAGCTCTCACAGCTTGACCATTGTCTTCGATTGGAAATACTTATGCCTGCTCTTCTCCTCCAACGACCTCCCATAGGTCCTCTCCAAGCAGGTAACTCTCCAAGCAAGACTTCCACTTCTTGTAGTTGGTCTGGGTGAGCAGCTCAATGCCAAGTCCCCTAGCATACCCTCCTCCTTCGTCCATCTTGGTTGCTCAGTCCTTGTTCCCACTATCCCTCTGATACCATGTGAAATATTTTGTAGTCGGAAGAACACGTCAACCAACAGGAGAATAAGGACACCAATAGATGAACACAAGCTTTCACAATAATAACTCTGGCAGCTAGTTACAAACAAACAAGGTTGAATACAAGTTGCATCCAACTTGATTCCCGACAGCCAAAAGTAGAAAAGAACTTGGTCACGGACAAGGTCCGCTTCTCCTCCGGAGCACACCGCGCAGGTGATACTCGCTCCTCGCTACCGCCGGCGTTAACGCTAACGCCCAGCGTTAGCTCTGCTCCTCGCAAGTTCGCTACTCGCACTCCTCAGCTCCCTAGTCGCCACTAGACGGAGCTCGCTACTCGCCACACTCAACGCCCACGTTATCTCCTAACGCCCCGCGTTAACTCGCGAGTAGATAACTCTCTTGTCGAACTTACTCCAAGTTCGATGCTCACCTGGAAGCACTATGGTATCTCTAACTCGCTCAAAGTAGAGGATACTCGCCACTTTCAGAATCGATGCTCTTTAGAGGGGGGTACCCCTCTATTTATAGACAAAACAGGGGGGGGGGGAGGTGCGAGAATGAGCCAACGCGGGCGTTAGCTCGCAACGCTGGCGTTAACTCAGCGAGAAGGAGCTAACGTCGGCGTTAGCTCTAACGCTGGGCGTTAGCTCACTTCAAAATCTCAACAGTATATACAGAGCCTCCAACTCTAAGCAGGGCGAATCCAGGAATTTCAACAAGGGGGGCCAAGCAAAAGAGGTGGAGAGATGACATTGATCGGCAAGGCCGGTAGAACAAGGTTCAGCGGAGCTATAACGGGGCGCGATGGTGGTGCGGCCGTGAGAGAAAACTGTAGGTCGACTGATGGGTTGGCATGGTTTCCCAAAAGGGGATGGGCTCGATGGATTGAGCAGCGGGCGACTCGAGAAGAAAAGGCAGTCTTGTAGAGGGCAGATAGCCTGGGGATCGAAAAAGGCCGCTCTTCCCGGTGCGGTCAGCAAGGACGACACACGCGAGTGATTATGCGGATTCGATCAACACAAATCTCGTGAGCAGCAAGCAGGAGTCGCTGGTAGGGCGTCGAAAGGGGAGATTGATGGAGGCTTCAGTACTTGTGGTCGGGGACGACGACAGGATGAAAACGAAACAACGAGTGTTGTTGCTTCCCCTTGACAAGTGCGTCATTTACCAAATGGATGTCTTCGTCGACAACGATAGGGATCATGGAGGCGCTAGAGATGGCAGATGCAGGGAACGAACGTGTCGGCCGTGTTGGGAGACGTCAGCGTGCTTGTTGTTGATGACACATTTTTTTTGCTCGTTTACTAGCGTAGAGGCCACTTCACGCTTGCAAGAACCGAAGCATGTTGAATCAAAATGACAGCGACTCCGTAGAGGACTCAAGTTCGCAATTTAACCATTCATCTAGTAATGTTCACTTAGTAGGAATAGAACCAAATCAAGTTCGCAATCTATTGATGTGTACTTAATATATCTTGTACTTTAGTTTTTTCTGGGTGATGCAGCCTTCGATATTTTAAAGTGGTGCAGAAGACTCAAGTTCGCAATTTAACCATTCATCTAGTAATGTTCACTTAGTAGGAATAGAACCACATCAAACAACTATTGTATAATTTAGTATTGGTTTTTATTGAACCGAAACCACATGCACTGTGGTACAAAATTATGCTGGACCTGAAACCAATCAAATCAAATAAGTTTGTGGTTCTAATTTGAAGAACAATTGGCTTAACGGTTCGGTTCACTGTTTTAATCGAACCGGAACCGTGACGGCTCTAGTCCCAACTCTTTCATTATAGTGAAATACAAAGCCACGAAAATACAAAGAATTACACTACAAAGAATTAGGATCACAGAAAGAAGAAAGGGAACATGTCTACAAAGCCTTTCACACCAAAACCTGACAATAGATAAAACTTGTATATATTATTCCAAAATACAAATAAATTACCCTAAATACACCCAACATAATAATAAAATTTCCAAAAAAATACACTAAATATAATCATCATCCTCACCCATTCCACATAATCATAATATATGATTTGTCTATATACACATTTGTTTTATTCCAACTGGCAAGCACAAGAAAAACTCCTACCATCCTCCTTCAGGAAGCAGCTAAAAATACATAATTTTTTCCTTCCACTATTTTAACAAACTCAAAACTAATAATAAAATAAAATAATAAAATAAAATAAAAATCCCCATCAAATTGACAAACTATACAATTTCACCTTCAAAAAATTTCAGCATTGATGCAGAAGCTTAAACTTCTCCACTTGCTCCAAAAAGACGATATCAACGGTTGGATGCAGAGCCATCCATGCCATCAATTTTTTCTTTGATTGAGAGGATCGGGTCAAGCTCAGCTCGACCCGCCTCGGCTCCACTGCCGACTTCAAAAAGAACCCTATGTTTCCTCAGTCCGAACGATCAATCATCTTTGACGAACACTCTGCCCATGAAATCACGAAATCTCCGCGAATAAAGCCTCGGGTCCACGGCGGAGATGGAGGTAGAATCAACTTGCAAGGACTTGTACGCCCGCTCGAGTTTCTTGCCGATATCGTAGTCTTGAAGTATATCAATTATTCCGAAATAGAGGATGACTTGATAGATTCGTCCGCTGTCAGGATCGTTCATATGAAAGACGTGCTCCGCCCTCGCCGGCATGTTTGCGCCTAACTGAACCAGCTGCTTCCTGAACCAAACAAAAAATCATGCCTAAAATTCATTTCACTTCATGAAATTTATAAAAAGTTGCACGGAATTATAGTTTGAGAACAAACAACTATATTCCTAAATTCCTAACTATAAGGGGTCAAGAATATAATTAACAACTATAATCGAATATAATTAGTTTGTTATATAAACATTCACTATATTCCTCAATTTACTGCTAAAGCAATCTATTTTAAGTTATTATTTTCTAAATAGAAGGGGTCAAGAATATCAAATATGTATAACTCAAAAAAATTAAAATAAAAGAATGAATTATTGTGGGATAATGATGGCAATTTATGATTATTATATACAATGCAATGTTTTTCAATTACTACTAAGCTCGGGAAGAAACCAAACAGAATTGGTCAATGACACGGTTTTGTAGCGTACAAACAAATTGAGTGAACTAAAAAAGCATCTTCTAGAAGAAAATAATAAAAAAGGGCAGCCCGGTGCTCAAAGCATCCCCGGGCGGCGAGGGGTCCGGGGAAGGGTCCCACCGCGAGGGTGAAATGTAGGCAAGCGAGCCTGCATTTTTGCAAGAGGCTGCTTCCAGGACTCGAAACCGTGACCTCAAGGTCAAACTCAAACTCATTGGCGCCAAGCTCATATCAAACATGCATTCTATGATGATGACATTTTTTGTCCAAACTCATTGGAGCAAAAACATCACGCCAAACGGATTTTTAAAATTTAGGACTAATTTCTATTAATTTACATATGGTTTAAAATTTAGGACTAATTTTAAATAATTTAGAAAGTTGGACTGATTTCACGAAGAACAAAAATTTAGGGACCAAATTAAAAAACACACTAAAGTTTTGGGACCGATTTAAAAAAAACACTGAAGTTTAGAGACCGATTTCAAACAATTCAAAGTTTTGAGACTGATTTCAAAAAGGCACTAAAATTTAAGAATTGATTTCATATTTTTGCCATAAATAAATAACTGAGCTGCTTCTTCCTCCAAATGGACTCACATCAAAACATTATTATAATAAAACCCGAATAATGTTTCCTTGATACATTTGGCAGATGAAGACTCTTGAGTAACATGGAAACTGGGAAGGATGTATTTATGGTGATATTACAGGGGAACTTGTTGCCGATTTGAACAATAGAAAATGACTACTTTGACCTTACTACTCAGGGTTCTGTCAACGCAGAATGATTAAGGTTCTACTTGGGATAGCAATGCTGGTGGGGTTAATGAAGTGGTGAAAAAATATAGGTAATATTTGGGTAAGCTGGGGTCAAGAACAATATTTTTATTTATTTATTTCAAAAGTTGAAGTGGAGAGGCGCGTCTGGGATCTTACGTGATCGTAAAGTACCATTAAAACTAAAAAGGTAGGTTTTATCATAGTGCAATTAGACCAGCAATGCTCAACGGTTCTGAGTGTTGGGCAGTGAATGGTGTACATGAGCAAAAAATGGGAGTTGCGGAGATGAGAATGCTTAGGTGGATGTGTGGTCACACGAGACTGGATAAAATTAGGAATGAATGTATCACGAATAAGACAGGAGTGGCGCCAATTGTAGAGAAGATGCGAGAAGCTCGTTTAAGATGGTTCGGACATGTACATAGGAGACCATTAGAGGCACCTGTTAGGCGTTGTGAGAGTTTAGTCACTAGACATGTTAAACGGGGGAGGGGTAGACCAAAAAAGACTTGAAATGAAAATATAAGGAAAGACACGATGTACTTAGGCATTAGTGAGACTATGATTAAAGACAAGGCGCAATGGCGACAGAGGATCCATATAGCCGACCCCACTCTGGTGGGATAAAGGCTTGAGTGTTGTTGTTGTATTTTTTTCAGAAGTGTTTTGTCCATAATGCCACCATAGTCATCCAATTGGTGCACCGGTTAAGGTGTTGCCGTGTGACCTTGAGATCACGGGTTCGAGTCCTGGAAGTAGCCTCTTGCAAAAATGCAGGGTAAGGTTTGTCTACATTTCACACTTGTGATGGGCACAAACGTTCTAAAGGAAGTTTCAAATGCAGGTAGACATCATCAATGTGTTTGCTATCATAATTTCACAATGTCAACACTCAAACGCCACAATTATTCCAAACGGAACGGAACCTAAGGGCGCATTTGGGACACCGGTGGGGCTCTATTCCGATGGAGAATGGAGGTCCTCTACGATGAGCAATGGAGCTCTGCTGGAGATTTTCTTCTTTCCCACAAGAGGCAGAACGCCACCATAGCCTAACGCATCTGGGAAGCCACTGTTTTACACCACTCTGATGGCAAATGGAAAGACGCCGGCATCCCAAGCGCACGGTAAGTTTGACCTGACCTTACCAGAAAACACCACTCAGATGGCAAATGGAAAGACATCGGCAACCCAAACGCACGGTAAGTTTGACCTTACCAGAGCAACGACACTTGTTGATTCAAAAGAGATAGCACTTCTAATTCTAGCATAGAATAACTAGTCACACTCCCATATGTTACAGAATAGAATAATGTTTTTTAAATTTTATTTCAATTAATAGCGACTAAAAATAAACACATCATATGAGTTTTATATTATACTTTTAGTTATATTTCCTATTGATAAAAAAAGAAATTTTATTGGATCCAAACTTCCAGATGTTGATTCAAGTTTTAGCATTTAACAGTAGATGCATAAAACTTCTATTAATCTACATCAATATATTTGAGCAGATTCTTAAACTTATATACAGAGTAAACTAAAACTAAACAATGTATAAATGCATTTTAATTAAACCCCTAATCAAAGGAACTTGCCCTGAAGGTAAATTAAGAAATTGGTACTTTAAAGGAATTTTCATGCGCCTTAATTAATGCTTTAATTAAATAATTATCTTGCATATTAAAGCACGATTGAATGTTAAGAAGACAAGTGTCAACTTTAACAGTCGTTGAAACAACATGAGATATAATATATACGGTGTAATGGACTATATATATATAATTACCAACACTTCCTCTGAAAGTTAGCATAATTACAGATTGCACCCCTCTTACTTTTGAAATTACAAAAGCCTCCCTGAAGTTTACATTTCATAATATCCATGCCCAAAAATACCCCCGGGAGTAAATTTTCAGGGGGGTATTTTTGTGCATAAATGTTATGAAATGCAAACTTCAGGAGAGGTAGTGTTATGAAATGTAATCTTTAGGGGAGGTTTTTGTAATTTCAAAAATAAGAGGGGTGCTGATGCAGGACAGGCGTCCTGCCTACCACCTTGCGGCCTGGCGTCGCACCAGCCCAGGGGTCCCACCGGGAGTCCACCCGATCGGCCTTATCATGGTCTGTGGACCGTACACCCCAACCCATCCCCGGCTCCACCACAAGGCCGATAGGTTGTTGAGGCCGGGGCTCAATCCCCCGACCTCCTTGATAAGAGGCTTTCAGCAGAGCTCTCATCGCGGATCAGTTGGTGATGAGAGCTCTGCTGAAAGACTCTTATCAAGGAGGTCGGGGGATCGAGCCCCGGCCTCAACAACCTATCGGCCCTGTGGTGGAGCCGGGGATGGGTTGGGGTGTACGGTCCGCGAAGCTGATAAGGCCTATCGGGTGGACTACCGGTGGACCCCTGGGCTGGTGCGATGTCAGGCCGCAGGGTGGCAGGCAGGTGGGACGCCTGTCCTGCATCAGGTGCAACCTGTAATTTAGCAAACTTAGAGGGGAGGTCCCGTAAATGGGGATGATTAGAAAGGAAGTGGTCTTCCTTCCACGAGACAATTGACCCAAAATAGAGCAATTAAGAAGTTAGGGCTATAACATACCGGCTATCAACTTTGGCTGTGAACGGCACCTCACCTCTTAAGTATTGCTTCATAATGCATATCTCTACTCAATAATAATTTCAGGGATTAGATTTAGATTCAAATGAGGAGCAGAAACAACTATACATGTAGCAAAGGTAACTTACTTTGAGAAGGAGCATTCATGCCGATCTTGGGCGAAACATCATCCTCATTGTCTCTGAAATGAACTCCCATCAAAAGGCTGTAGTCCATGATGCCCTCTGCTTCGAGAAACTCACAATCTCGCTCAATTTGCCTAGCAATATAAATCGTTAGAACCTCATAAACTAAGCCATAAGATTCCGATCGAAGATCTCGTACTGTACCAGATAAGTTTGTTGAACCAAGATTTCGGGATGTGAAATACGAAATTAAGATCCAAATCCTTCATGGTGGTGGTCTCATCGATATCTCCCTCGGCTTTATGAATAGTACGGCCATGGGACGAGCCTTTTAGGTCAAATCGCCGGTGAATTCTGTACTCCGAGCAGAACAGGTTGCCGATCACAATGAAACGGACCTGAATATAAACCATTTCAACTCTGTAAGGAGAGAAAGTAATGTAGTGAATTGAGTGCAGAAAAAGAGTAAAAGTCTGAGAGTAATTAAGTATAGCCCAGCACCTTCATGCCGCCAACTGGTTTCACACAATGCACGCCGTAGAACTTTGTGAGTAGTGAGTTCATATACTTGCTAACATGTTGGTAATAGCTTGGCAACATCTTAACAAGAACCTGAGGAAGAATAATAATGATGTTAGGAAAAAGAGAAATGAATTATAGGGAGCAAAAATTCAGAAAAACTATGCTCAATGACTGAAGTTGCACAAGCTTTGAACGCTAGCAAAATTATATGAAACACAGCTGTTTTAGAAGCTAAATCATAAGTGTGAAAATTACATGAAACAAAGTTAAATAAAGCTATATCTTAACTCTTAAGTGTGGGGATCTAAATCCCTTTTGTGAGATTGAAAATAGAAATTATATGGACTTGGCTAAAACAACATACCCTAAAACAATTTATATATATGAAAATAATACGCAATGTGAAAGGATCTCTTTTCGAGCAAAAAAATAGTTCCTAGAATGAGAAGAGAAATGAGAATGGAAAAGAAATTTTTTTTTGAATTTTTCGGTACCATTTGGGCAGGAGGATTTATATTTATATAGGATCTATGATGAATTTTACAAAGAGATGCGAAAATAAATTACAATTATCATAAACAACAAACACATATATCCTAGTCGGCAGAATGGAGCACAGCGTTCAATAGATCTACTTAGAAGATGATCTCAGCAGGTAAGTTCTTAGTGCGTGCTCTCAGTTGGCATGTGTTTGGCAGTGTGATCTCCGTCATTTGTTTAAGGAGGACGTTGAAGGTAGGAGCGATGTTGAGGGGGCGTGGACGTATTTTCCTCTGTTTAGTGGAAGATCAATCGAGAGGGCAGCCTTATTTATAATTGTTGCCGTCTCCATTGGGTTGAATATTGCTACATAGCATTGCCCTTAAGGTTGGAGTCATGGATAACATTGTTGAAGAGGGAGTAACCTAAAAGGAAGATCAATTGAAGAAACTTGGTAAATTTTGTGTAATGAGAGACGAAACACTGGGTGAAATGTTCGAGTGATGTGGAAGGCAAAATTATAAGAGACAATGCATATTCGTAAGAGAATTTGGAAACAGATCATAGATAGCCTTCTGAGTTTGGTGGTAGATTAGCTAAAAATTGATTGCTCATTGCAATTGGCCGACGGAAACCCAATCAGCTTCATTGAAGACGAGATGCATACGGTGTTGGTCGGCGAGATCTCTCATATGTTGCTCGGCAATTTGCAGATTTGTTTTGAGGTGGGAGAGAATGTGGTAGTGATAGATGAGTTCTTGGCCAAGACAGGCTTCAAAGGAAATTGGGTGGACATGATCAAGAATGGAAGATGGGTTGCAGCATCATGAGTTTTTAAAGGGTTTCATGCCGACAACGTAGTATTAGGTTATGTTATAGCAATATCCAACCCAATGGAGAAGACAACACCCATGGTTGGGTTCATGAAAAAACTGCAAAGGTGTTATAGAAAAGATTATTTGACTGCATATTTTTTCTGTTGATTTGTGCGTGATATCCGGGGCTACTTTTTAGTATGACGTCTTAGAGATTGAAAAACATTTTCCAAAATTAGTGATAGTGATTGGGTCATGGTCACTGACTATGGTTTATGGTATGTCATGTAGTTTCATGACTAAGGCTCCGTTTGGGGGGACTTATTTTCACCGGTCAAGCGGTCATGACCGCATGAATCGGATTTAAGGTCCGATTCATGCGGTCATGACCGCTTGACCGGTGAAAATGAGTCCCCCCAAACGGAGCCTAAGTCAAGTGGTCGGCAATCATGTCTGTCCTGTAAGGTGATGTCAATGGTATGAATTGGGTGTATTTGAAGAGGCGTCAACGAAGACATTTATGTCTTACCAAGTGAGATGGGGAGTTTGGTGATGAAGTGGTAGGCCCATGTGTCGAAACATGTAAGGGTTGAAGTAATTGGTTGGCGACTGAGTCGCTAGTTTAATTTGTTCATAAAGTAGGCTTTTGTTGACACATTAGTGGGTATCTCTATGGAGTCCTACCTAGAAGAAGGATGGACGATTGCAAATGAAGGTGTATAAAAATCCCAAATGACAGTCGATAGAGTTGTTGTGGAGTTCAATGAATATAACTCGACTTGGGGGTGGATGAAGAGGTGACTGGTAGTAGATTAGGATTTGGTTTACCCAATGAGGAAACCAGACTGGGGTAACAAATAATATCAGATGTAAGTTTTTGCCAGTAAGATCCTTGCAGGTAAGGGTTGAAGTAATTGGTTGGTGACTGAGTCGCTAGTTTGATTTGTTTATAAAGTAGGCTGTTGACACATTAGCGGGTATCTCGATGGAGTCCTACCTAGAAGAAGGATGGACAAATGCAAGCTAAGGTGTATAAAAATTCCAAATGACAGTCTAGAGTTGTTGTGGAGTTCAAGAAATATATCTCGACTTGGGGGTAGATGAAGAGGTGACTGTGGTAGTAGATTAGGATTTGGTTAACCCAATATTGAGGAAACCAGCCCGGGGTAACAAATAATATCGGATGTAAGTTTTTGGCCAGTAAGATCCTTGGAAAGAATGATATGGAGGTGGCCAAAGAATTGAAAATGAAGTGAGGAGATGTTTGTGACATGTAAGAAGCTGGCAATATCATAGCAAAAAGATCATCAGCGACTTGGTAATGACATCTTGCGGGCATTGGTTGAGGCAAACTGCATGAGGATCGAGAGTTTGTGGTTGTAGAAGCAAATGGGGTATCCATGTTAGGAGAGAACAAAATATACATTATGAAGGTGTCAATGTCAATGAAAAGTGTAGAAGTCTAAGTGATTTAATAGTAGTGTTTTGGTTCGCGCAGTTTGATTGTGTCGAGGACGAGTTCAGTGGATTGTGACCAGAGGAATGTGTGAGCTCGATAAGTGGGGGGCTACATGGGCATGGTGTTGGACAATTCATTGATAGAATTAGGTGGGGCTAAGGAAGTCGTAGAGTGCGTTCGTTGGAGTGTGGCCCGTCGATGATGGCAGCAATTTTGGATGGTTGGCTTAAGATGTTGTCGAGCGACATTAGGTTGTCAAGGTATTCGAGTTGATTTTGGGGCAAAAACACTTGTCGTCGAGTTGATTTTGGGACAATTCATTGATATAATTAGGTGGGGCTAAGGAAGTCGTAGAGTGCGTTCGTTGGAGTGTGGCCCGTCGATGATGGCAGCAATTTTGGATGGTTGACTTAAGATGTTGTCGAGCGATATTAGGTTGTCAAGGTATTCGAGTTGATTTTGGGGCAAAAACACTTGGAAGCTTTGATGCAGTGGCATGCATCAAGGTGTAGTTGGAGGACATAGGCGAGATTGTCAAAATGTGTAGTCCAAGAGGGGTTGGAGACCAAAAATTTGTTGAAGAATACGAGGACAAATTGAACGGGCGAAAAATCTTACTCACTTATCCTTGAAGTGTCAAAAACGTGTTGATCATTCTAAAGAGTATGACGAGTAACTTGTAGTTGCTCAGTTGGGAACGGAAAAAAAACATGTATGTGTCCTCAGCGGAGCGCTAAAACGCCGCGCCAAACGGAGCCTGAATTGTTAGATGATCCTGGTACTAAACTACTAATTTGGACCAGGAGCACCTGAACTTTTTTTTGCACAGCCATGTCGTGTGGAGGGATAAGCATTATTGGTATGAAATTTACCAGATATTTCTTCCTTTTGCAACTGACAGATATTGTTTTAACAAATGTAGTAATAAAACTTAATACCCACCTTTACTTCGCACTTCTTTACTGTTTTTATGATGAAGCAATCATCCTGGGTCAGGTAAAATAAACTCCCACTTTTCCCAGGGGAAGATAGCTCTCTTAAAGCCTCATTACCGCAAATAGCAATCATATAGTTGGCTGGATCAACCTCAAACAATTTCCTCAGGTGTCTGCACCAAAAAACCCATAAATGGCATTCATCGCTTAAAAATGGATATATGAAGTGAAATACACGTGCGACAAGGACCAAAACCAGATTGGCTCGGTACCTGAAGACAAGAGGACAGTAATCCTTCCACTTGAAATCCACAGATTGGTGTGGCGGTGTACTCTTTGATCCCTCTGGAGGAAACCTAATCCAAAACTTCTCCATCGGATCAAAATCACTAGGTTTGAGCTCCCTAGGCTGCACAGATCCTGGTTTACCAACTGTGTATCTGCTACTTAAACAAATCAGTAATCATGGTTGAAGATGATGAATAAGAATGGAGGAATTCGATTAACCTCAATACTGTTGGAAGCGCAAATACCTGATGCCTAATTGGAGGCTAATCATCAGATCGTAGTTCTTATGCCCCTTCGATATTGTCTGACCCAGCCTCTTCGTCTCCCCTGCTTCAAAACAGCAATGATTCCGACCTCGGATCTGCCCAGTAGCTTCTGTTACCTGACCAAACTCGTAGCCATCCTTGTAAAGCATGGAGGCCTCGAGAGTGTCGATAATGTCGCAGGTGATGTCACCGGCGTCATTATCGGAATCCCAGATGCAGATCCGATGGAAGTTCTTCTCTGCCAAGCTGCCCCTCGCGAGAGAACTGTCTACAGATGGCCGCTTCTTTGTTGGCAGAAAAGGATGAACGCTATCTCCTAGAGAAGACAAGGAGAATCTACTGCCGGTGCTTCCAGCGACGGAAATAGGGTAAAATTTGAGATTGAACTGTTGCTGGCTCATGGGGTCTTTACTCCAGCTACCAATATAGCAGCTGCCATCGGGCCAGGTGAAGACGCCGCTCCCTTTGGGGACTCCATTCTCCCACTGACCTTCGTAACGGTTTCCATTAGCCCAGATGAGAACCCCTCGGCCGGCGATAACACCGCTGCGCCATTCTCCAATGAACTGGTTGCCATTGCGCCATAAGTAGCGTCCATGACCCTCTTGGACGTTGCGCCTCCATTGTCCCTCATAGAAATCCCCGTTAGCGAAGGACTTGCACCCGCTTCCATGCTTCTGATCAGCGATCCACGATCCGCAGTAGGTATCTCCATCGGCTCCGATGAAGGTACCGAGCCCCTCCATCCTCCCGCCTTTAAACTCGCCCTCAAAAGTCGCCCCTGACGTCCACGAGAACTTCCCCTTTCCGGCAGCTTTACCCCTACGCCACTCCCCCTCGTACATACACCCGTCGGCCCACAGATATTTCCCGCGGCCGTGCGGCACGTTCCCGGAGAATCCTCCGCAGTATAGATCGCCGTTTTGAAGGACCTTTTCTACACTCGCCGTCACACCGCTCGCCGCATTCCCAATCGTCGTTGCCTCTCTCCTCCCCCTGCCGCATGCGCCACCCGACGATCTGTACCTTGATGCGGCCGCCTGATTTACCGGCCCCTCCGCCCGGTCGACCATAAAATCAACGATGCCCGACTCTCCCTTACAACGTTCGATGCCGGCGGTGCCCTCATCAACAATCCTCTGACGCCGCATTCTCTACACCAGCTCTGCTGCCTCCGGCGTCAGTCGCCGCCGTTATTGTCAAGCATAGCTTTGGATCCTCCTCTGCTCCTAGCAGTAGTTGCCGTTCTTCTCCGCCTTCAGGGTTTCTGCTTTCTATGCTGGCCCCAGAGAAAGCAACTAGGCTGCCTGTTGCCTCTTTAAAAAAAAAAATTAAAATATTTATAAAGACGCTGAAGACAGTGAGTGAGAATGGGAGAGAGAGAGAGAGAGCGATTTGGGCAATGAATCGGCGACGTGTGGCAAAGCAAGTTTTGCAGGAGATTGAAGGGAGAGGCTAGAGGGTGACCAAGTGGTACTCTTAAATTACAGAAATACCCCTAATCATATTATATTAAATTATTAATTTACATTTCTTATCATGCCATCTCCACCTAGCTCTACTAGGTCCTGTTGACAAGGACGATTTTTCTGTACGGACTCTCCGCAACTGTTATTTGTCGCCTCTTTTGTATTCACCGGCGTCTCTGCCCCTCGCTGACAAGGATACTCTCGATAGTATTCAGTTCAGGGTCACAATTTCATCTCCTAAATTCGAAGGCGAGCACTGGCTGAGTTGGCGAGTAGAGTTGTTGAGTTGTTGAGTTGGTCAGCTGACTTTTGCGAGATGAATTCAGGACAATTCGATCATGAACTAGATACTATCCTTCATGCGAACTGGAGAGGATCCCGTTCCGCCCCTCGCTTCCTTCGAGTATATATCCTTTACGATTGTTTATGTTGTTAGATAATTGAGCAATGTTATATGCAAGTCATATTTGATTTTATGCAGGTCGCAGATATTACAGGCCGCCAAATTTCAAATCTGCATGTCATATTCAAAATCAAATTCACATTTTTTGAAATAAATCACCAAACCTAATAGAGCATACATAATATCACACATCAGTACAACAACTGTTATCTGAGTATAAAATTGACCTTTCTTGAAGCTCCTTCGATAAGTCATCTCAAACTTGCTCAATTCATGGCCAAAATATCAGCTTTGACACTGGTTGTTTATGGAGGCAACCAAAGCTGGACGAGATACACCTACGATCGTATGACATTTCTCGCTAACATATATTTCTCATATATGATGTGGATTAAACCAATGCTCTCTCGTGAAGAAAAAATAGAGCAAAATGCATAGAAAGTTAGGGTATAAGTGGCAGCTGTAACTTTGTGCACTAGAATTCAGAGAATTTTCATTCTTGGAAAAAATTTATCGGATTTCCACCGATTTTGTGTGTGAAAATGATATCAAGATATGACCTCAATGTGTTAAACTAATGACTGCTTGTATCGAATGATTTAGCTTTGTCAGGCTGCGTGAATTAAAAAAACAGAAAATTAAAGAAAAATGGTTCGAAACTTTCGAGAACTGAGAATACAGCATGAAAGAAGAACAATTTTGCCAGCAAAAAATAGATACATGAATCGACAAGATGAAATAGGGAGTCGAAATCCTACATGAAATCAAATCTGAGTTGAAAATGTATCAGGAATTCATACCAGGATCACCGGCGAGATGAAATAGGGAGACGAAACCCTACATGAACCCAAACGACGAGCGGGGAAGCCAGCGAACTACGGAATCTGAAACCCTATAGGCAGCCAAGCGATGAGAGGGGAAGCCAGCGAGGATGAGGGAGTCGAAACCCCCTCAGGAAGTCGGCGACGTGCGTGAGTAAGAGACCGACGAGTGGATTAGGGGAGCCAGTGAGAGCGAGAACCGAAGAGGGGGGTTTAGGGCCTGCAGGTAAACGAGGAGTAAACGCTCTAATTGTTGGTGCGTGAAGCGGATCAAAAATTACTGTGCGGTATGTGCTATCATACTGTTGTTTTCACGATGATGATTTTTTGTGCGTGATTGATCTAAAATATGATCGTATTTCATGACAAACGTATTACTCAAGTATTTGCTCAAACAATCTTCACCGTTGAATCGGGAATATACGATTGTATTTTACCCCGCACGATGATCTTTGGTGATCACCGTGCGTTACGCGCACCCAAATATCTCTCCGAGGACGCATACATCACAATATGATCAGCTTTTTTGTGCCGACAATTTTGGAGCAACTCTGTGAAAATTATGCGAGATGGCTTGCCATAGTAGGAGTAAAATGCCGACAATGCCCTCCACTTTGGATTGGAGCTCAATAGGCAGTGGTCGGGTGGGGTACCAAGATCATCTCCATTTGCGTTCAATGAGATATTATTCATTTCACAATCCAGATTAATTCTTGACTAATCCAACGGGTTCACTAATCTCCTTTTTATATTTTTCCTTTAATAAAAAATTACGCACATTTAGATTGAGTGAGAATCAATCATCACCAAAAAATGAACCTCCATTTAGAATCCCAAATGAAGAGGATCCCGATCCTGCTTGGGCTGACGAAAGCAGACTCTTTTTTGTCGCAAAATACAAAAACAAATTAAAAGAAAAGACAAAATTAGTATACTATTCAAGCTTTTAAAAACCGGACCGGACCGGCCGGCTCAACCGGTTGGACCGCCAACCGGTTCCACAGCCGATCCGGTCAGGTGATTAAAACCGCGCCAGCCAAAAACCGGCCTAGAACCGGTTAACCGGACGGTTGGACCGATTAACCGAAAACCGGGCCGATTTCTAGGCAACCGGGCGGTTGACATTTTAAGCCATTTCACCGTTACTTTTTACTAGGCTCAGCTCTATTTATAGTTGATTGATAGGAAAGAAAACTGTTATCCGCGATGTGATATTAAATTTTAATATTAATTATTTGCCTCTCTCTTTCTCCCTCACCGCCTTCTCTCTTCTCTCTCCTCTCTCTCTCTCTGCCATAACCACTCGCTCCTCTCTCTCTCTCTCTCTCCTCTCTCTCTCTCTTCCATAACTGCTCTCTCCTCTCTCTCTTTCTCTGCCATAGCCGCTCTCTCTTCCCCCTCTCTCCTCTATGTCTCTCTCTCTTTTTCGTATACTACCTAATAATAGTATATCATATTAATATTTAATAAATAATAAAATATATATCATATTATTCATATTAAATTATTAATAGTACGGCATAATAAAATATATATCATATTAATATCATTATAAAAGATGTATAAAATAATATTATTTATTTTAATTAATTTATAAACATAAATTTATGACAAATATATATATATATATATATATATATCACGGTTGGACCCCGGTTCAACCGGTTGGACCGGTTCAACTTTGAACTATTAATAATATTGGGTTAAAATGTTCATTGGATGATTGGATTCGGTATCTACTCATTGAAAACAAAAAATTATTAATTAATATTAAAAATTTAATAATAATAATAATAATAATAATATATCATCTTTAAACGAACCCGCACCGCGTCAAATGTCCAGCCATACTGATTGCAAGCGTTGGACCTATATCACTGTCGGGACGGGCAAGAGTGTGCCTAAATAAAGTCAAAGCATGACGATGATAAATTATTATATATAAAAATTAGGATAATTCTTGAGTTTAGATCAAAACAGAAGACAGGACCGTCCACACTAAATTTTTAAAAAAATATTAATAAAAATTAAATTAAAATAGTTTTTGCCCTTATATATATATTATGCAATATTGTAATTATTCATTAAACTTTCGAAAAATTCGAAAAATAAGATGAGCAAGGTGGTTATTGATAGGGTTACCCATAATGGTGAAGTGGTTGAACCATACACTATTTTTACCGCGACCCAAACCGGCTCATCGTAACAAGTTTGCCCTGACGGAGAAGTCCCACCACAATCAAAACTGCAACACATGCGCTCGCGCTCGGCGGCGTGACCGCCCTTGCCCGTCGGCGTCGGCGCCTCTCTGCTGGACCTGACTGGACTGTCAGGGTTGGCCAGACCGCCGGTGTGGCATGGTCGTCATTTCCTAAAAGATCATGATCCAGATGACTAGAATCGTGCAAGCTTATTCACTCGTTCAACCTCCAAGAGGGCGCAATTGTCTGTATGGCTTCCTGAAAACTATAAAAGGCACATAACCTTCATTTGCAGAGAGGAAGAAAAAAAAGAGGAGATGAGAGAATCCTCCGGCCGCACCTCGCCCATGGAATCCTCCGGCCGCCGCTTGTCGGACGCCCTCCAGCCCGGCATCTCATCGTCTTCTTCTTCTCCGGAGCCCGCCGCCGCCCGTCCGGAACACTGCCCCAACAGCCGCCCAGAACACCGCCCCGACGCCGCCCGTCCAGAACGCCGCCCGTCAAGTACGCCGCCTCGGCGAAGAAGAAGACTCTTTCTCCTTCCTTTGGATGGTATTTCAGAGTTATTAAGGTAATCATTGAACTTAGTGAACTTTACTTTTGGGGGCTAATTTTGAGTTTTGTAGTTTAGGATTTGAGGGATCGTACTATTTATAATGTATTAGTTCAGAAATTTCATATAAATACTCAAAAATTTGGGGGCTGAAAATTGCTAGACAAGAGTTTTTGAGATTTCTTTTTTTTTTCTTGTTTATATTCAATGTTGTGAACTTTTGTTTATGTGATTGTACTTCCATTTGATAGGAATGAGTTCAGAAAATTTATTATTGTTGTGTAATAATGAAGAGTCCTCTAAAGACACCGCGTTTGATGTTGTAATGCACTTTTGTACTTGTTGCGGGTCGCTTAGGGCTCTTGGTAGACCGGTTTAACTGAACCGCCTTAGCTCGGGAGCGAACTAAGCGCGCAAACAGTCAATTTGAGATTTGCTGAGTACACAAGAACTTTTTAGCGTGGAAAACCCGGAAATGGTGAAAAACCACGTGGCCGGAGCTGTGCCGACCAAATTTCACTATCTCTAGAGAGGTTACAATTAGATGCTAAGAGATCGAGCGCGACAGGCCGCTGCTCGTTACAACAGAGGGAGAGAGAGAGAGAGAGAGAGAGAGAGAGAGAGAGAGAGAGAGAGAGAGAGAGAGAGAGAGAGAGAGTTCTCCGAGGGTGACAGGCCACCTCTCGGAAAAACTAAGTCTTTTTCCTAAGAGTATAGCGGTGAACGAAAGTGAGAAGGTCGTGTCCGCTTTCCAGAGGACAGAGGTGAGACTGCCCTGTCTACTTTTGAGAAGGCAGAAGTGAGACTGCCTTGTCCACTTTCCTGAGAACGAAAGTGAGACAGCCTTGTCCGCTTTCCTGAGAACGAAAGTGAGACAGCCTTATCCGCTTTCCTGAGAACGAAAGTGAGAGCCTTGTCCGCTTTCGCGAAGAAGGAAATCTCTAAGTCCACGAAGAAGATCTTCAAGCACCGAAGGAGAATTCCGTGGAAATCTTCAAGGAGCTCTCTCTGGTCGTGAAGGCGGGGTCCTCTTAAATGAAGCCTTTGGGGCCTTTTTATAGCCTTGGCCGGGGGTAGCCCGGTAATTTCGCCGTCGTAACCACCATAACCACCTTGGCGGACGAATCATATTTCTCGATTTGGGACACTCGGATCACCATTTTTCGTAAATGACCATCTTGCCCTTTGGGGAAAGGCGACAAGCCGTTCCTGAAAAGTGAGAAACTGAAAAGACAAAAAGTGAGCGAGCCGAGTCGGAAAAGCGAGCGAGGTCGAAATGTGAGCGAGGCGAGGCGGAAAAGCGAGCGAGGCGAGGCGGAAAAGTGAGAATGCTCTGAGCGCGCTCAGAGGCGTTCTGAGCGCGCAACGAACATGGAAGCACCTAGGACGCGCTTAGAGACGTTTCGAGTGTGCGTGAACATGGAGACGTTCTGAGCGAACGGTGGATTGGGGAGTTGTCTCCTAAAGGGAAATCAGGGTCCGACGCGCCTGATGAGAGCGTGAATACGGGAGGACCGCTTGCAAGCCCCCCGGTGAAGAAAATCAGAGGAGGAGGAGGCCCAACCGCCCCTCGCGCCGAGTAGGCGTGGCCCGGCCGCACCCCAAAAGGGGGGGGGGGGGTGCGACCGGCCGGCCGCACCCCTCTTGGGGTGCGGTTCGGCCGCACCCCATGGGGATGCGGTTCGGCGCATCCCGCTCGCCGGCGGGAGGGAGCGGTGTTGATGTTTGCGCGGCGGTTGGCGTGCCTAGCGCGCGGTTTTGGATTGAAAATTAGCGGCGGGAATGACGGTTCCGTTTTTAACTCCCCACTCTCTCAACTAAAGTAGTGGATGGAGCGGTTAGTTAGAGTAACCGCCGCCCGGTTCTCTATAAGAAGAGAGCCCATGATGAATCCTCATCAGTACTAATATGAGTTTTGAAAGTAAAGAAGAGTTGATTGAATGGGAGCGAAAAATGGCAAAAACTTTGGGATTTGTTATCATTATTCTGAGAGCAGATACTATCACATCCAGAGCATCGCCAAGGGTAACATTAGGTTGTGATAGAGCCGGGTTACCTCCTGATAGTCAAAATAAGAAAGGGTACATAAAGAAAAATGTAAGAAAATCAAGTTCCAAACGTTGCGGGTGTAAGTTTGCATTGAGAGGACAAAGAGATGTGAACAATGAATGGAAAATTATAGTTAAAAATGGTATGCACAACCATGAGTTCGTTCATCTTGAAGCACATCCATATGCCAGTAGACTAGATGACAATGAGAACAAGATAGTGAAGGAGATGTTCAATGCCGGATGTAAGCCTCGTAAAATTTTAACCGCTTTAAAGAAAAGGAATCCGGAGAATTCTACATCACTTAAAACAATCTACAATGAGAAAGCAAAGTTATACCTGTAAGACCCCCTCCCCCCCCCCCCCCCCCCCCCCCCCCCCCCCCCAAAAAAAAAAAAAAATGGCGGTCCGACCGGGGGATCCTATAGCACACCACCCTTTTTGCACGATGCCGAGGCGATCCCGAAGGGTGAATGTACTAGTTTTTTCAACCCCCCTTCCTTGAACACTCCGTTGTCACGCATATGAGTGATGTTAAGCAAAAGTCACTACACACCAATAGAGTAGGGAAGCAGTATTCTAGCAGAAGACGTCACCAAAGAAAACACTTTATAGCACTTAGCGGAAGACGTAGTATTATAGCAGAAGAATAATTATCACAGAAACCTCAAACTCAAGACTTGTATGGATCATTGCAATATCTCCGTCATATTTAGTCCTGATGTAGCCTGCTCCGTGGCTTCATCCATACATGGGTGCTGTCTCTCACCCGCACCTGGTACTTGTGCTAAAGATAAGTTATTAGAACTACGAACAGAATCCAACCCCTTCTAACAACAGACATAATATAACATTTATAAGGGAGGGAATATCTGGACTCTTGTTGGGCCGAGGCAGTCTTCCCACGACCACCGCCTACGTACTTCGTATCATCCTGCACACGGTCTCAGACCCACGTAGTTCTATTAGTTTCGCACGGGTTGCCCTCCCAGACCGTTCGTCGTGCGGGTTGCCTTAGAGTAAACTCATCGGCCATCTGACATTCTCCCAAGGCACATTTTCCGAAGACACACTTTAATTCCCATAGGAATATTCCTCGAAGGCACAATATATTCCCATAGGAATATTTCTCGAAGACACAATATATTCCCGTAGGAATATTTCTCGAAGCCACAATATATTTCCGTAGGAATATTTCTCGAAGGCACAACATATTCCCGTAGGAATATTTCTCGAAGGCACAATATATTCCCGTCAAATCTAAATCACAGTCAATACAAGAATAAAACCTCAAAACACTGATTCATCCGCGTTGCTCTACAAGCGGCGACCAGTTTGACACTATTTAGGGCTGACTCTGAAGGAATGTCTCATCTTCACGTCAACTCTAAATTATAGGTAATAATGAAGAAAAAACCAAAACATCGATCTGTCTGCTCTGCTCTATAAGCGGCGGCCAGTTCGACACTATTTAGGGTTGACTCTGAAGGCATGCCCCATCTTCACGTCAGCTCTAAATTATGGGCAATAAAGAAGGAAAAGTCAAAACATCGATCTGTCCACTCTTCTCTACAAGCGGCGGCCAGTTCGACACTATTTAGGGTTGACTCTGAAGGAATGTCCCATCTTCACGCCAACTCTAAATTATAGGCAATAAAGAAGGAAAAGCCCAAACATCGATCTGTTCGCTCTGCTCTACAAGCGGCGACCAATTCGACACTATTTAGGGTTGACTCTAAAGGAATGTCTCATCTTCACGTCAACTTTAAATTATAGGCAATAATGAAGAAAAACCAAAACATCGATCTGTCTGCTCTGCTCTACAAGCGGCGGCCAGTTCGACACTATTTAGGGTTGACTCTAAAGGCATGCCCCATCTTCACGTCAACTCTAAATTATAGACAATAAAGAAGGAAAAGCAAAAACATCAATCTGTCCACTCTGCTCTACAAGCGACGGCCAGTTCGGCACTATTTAGGGTTCTCGGAAGGAATGTCCCATCTTCACGTCAACTCAAAATTATAGGCAATAAAGAAGGAAAAACTACAACATCGATCTGTCCGCTCTGCTCTACAAGCGGCAGCCAGTTCAGCACTATTTATGGTTGACTCTGAAGGAATGTCTCATCTTCACGTCAACTCTAAATTATAGGCAATAAATAAGGAAAAGCCAAAACATCGATCTGTCCGCTCTGCTCTACAAGCGACGGCCAGTTCGACATTATTTAGGGTTGACTCTGAAGGAATGTCCCATCTTCACGTCAACTCTAAATTATAGGCAATAAAGAAGGAAAAACCAAAACATCGTTTTGTCCGCTCTGCTCTACAAGCGGCGACCAATTCGTCGCTATTTATGGTTGACTCTGAAGGAATGTCCTATCTTCACGTTAACTCTAAATTATAGGCAATGAAGAAGGAAAAACCAAAACATCGATCTGTCCGCTCTGCTCTACAAGCGGTGACCAGTTCGACACTATTTAGGGTTGACTCTGAAGGCATGCCCCATCTTTACGTCAACTCTAAATTATAGGCACTAATGAAAGAAAAGCCAAAACATCGATCTGTCCGCTCTACTCTACAAGCGGCGGCCAGTTCGACACTATTTAGGGTTGACTCTGAAGGCATGCCCAATCTCCACGTCAACTCTAAATTATAGGGCAGAAATGAAATGAAGTGCACAAATGAACTGGACCAGTACGAGACTGGAGTGGTACTGAAAAGAAACTGAACGAAAGGTACTGGAATTGAAAGGAGCGGGACCAGTACAAGTCTGGAGTAAAAGAAAGTGCAATAGAATAAAAGGGTTAGTAGTCCTTCACTCCATATACAGGAGGTTTCAGTTCCATCTCCGTTCATAGAAGGAAAGTTATGTTCTATCTCCGTTCATAGGGGGGAAGTTTTGTTCTATCTCCGTTCATAGGAGCTTCTTCCAACTTCTGCCTTTTGTTATAGTCCGATCATGAGTTTTAATTGCAACCTTTAAGCATGGCTTAAGCGGACTTGAGGAACGATATTATGAGTTTCTTAGATCCTCCAAAGAGGCGGCTCCCAATGTCTGAGCATTATTCTAATCGCAGCTCGTTGAGTTATTATTCCATTTTAAGATTATTAAAAAAAGTAGACCATATCCGAAAATCATCCAACTTTTATCTCGGGCTGATAACATCCATAACGAGTTATCATAAATTTTCCAAAGCCTCTTGAGGTATGAATAACCTTTGTTAATTTATTTAGGCTCCAATAACTGACAAATAAATTCTCAAACATAGCAAGAGATGTTTTAAAAATCCCCAATCCTTTTCAGATGATGTGTCTCAACCCTTCACACTTTCCATAAATTTTGGAGACATTTCGGAAGAGTGATTATTTTTTAAATAATTAAAAACAAAGGTTTTTACCTTCTAAAAATGTTAAATCTCTTTAAAAAATTCTTAAATAATTATGGTAAGTGTGGAACAGTAATAGAAAGGTCTCAAAATTTTCTCAGATTTTTCTATCAACTTTCAAACCCTCTGTTAATTGAAACACAGAAATTTTACCCATTTTTTAATTACCAAAAATACCTATAGATACCAGAAAATTCTAAAAAAAAATTTACTAGAGGTAGCTCTCATCAGTACCTACAACTTTCCTTCTTACAGTTTTTCAGTTTGAGCTCTGGTGTAGGCTTAGAAAAATAAAAACCAGATCTAATTTTAATAAACCGGCCAGCACAGATCTTGAAGCAACCCAGTCGGCTGGGATTGAGCCGTATAGGCGCAAGCCGCGGCCCCGCAGTGGATCCGGGGCCGATATGCTGGGGGGGGGGGCAATCATTGCCCAGGTTTTTGGTACCGTTGGATCTTAGTCTTAAGATCCAATGGTACTTGTAGCTTGCGATGGCTTAGAGCTTACGGGCTCCGCCACCGCCGACCGACCATCAGACCGACACGCCACCACCTCTGGACGACTCGCCGGAGGCAGGTGCACCTTCCGGCGGTTGTCCAACGGCCTGGCGCCGCTGCCAGCCGCCGGGGGGGGGGGGGGCCCTTAGAGGGCTCCGCCCTTGAGTTTCGCCGCAGTGGTGCTTTCCCGGGGGTGCCCTCGCCTGAGGCTTCCCGGAGGGGGGGTTGTCGACCCCTCTCCGGTGAGGTAGGGCTCCCTTGAGTGCCTGACAGGGCTTGGGAGCCCTCCATGTAGGGTTGAGGAGGGAAGGTGGCAGGGTGGCAGGGTGGCCGAAGTGGCTCGGGCTCATCTTCTCCGGCTCCAGTAGCTATCTGGGGCGGCGGGATCCACGTTAGATGGGGGTTCAGGGGAACTCTCTCTGGTGGTGGTTCTGCCCCTCCGGAAGCAGGGGTTGGGCTCTCTTTATAGCCAATCCGAGACCCACCACTCCCTCTCTTCTTCTCTCTCTCTCGGGTTTGGTTTCACCCAACCATGGTTGGGCTGAGCTGGGAGCTGGCATCCTCCTACTGGTGGGAGGGTACATCTGGGTTAGACCTAAGGGTTAGGCTAGGGGTTAGTGTTAGGTCTAGTTAGGGTTTTGGGAGTGGCTAGCTTGTGTTGGACCCATGGGTTAACCCATGGCTAGGAAAATATCATATCCCACTATGGTTGCTACCTTGGGATTTGTGCACCCCAAAATATTAAATGGAGAGGAGCTAGCTTGGTGGGTTTGATGGGGAGAGGGTTTAGAAGGATTATGAAAACCATTCTTTTGAGGAGGGTTGACCAAAGTCAACTACAAGTGGTCCCCCATGTGGTCAAGGTCAATATGGGTCCAAGTCGTCGAGAGTCGGGTCATTATTGATGTGATGGGGTTGAAATGAAGCGTTTACGTATCTCGAGATTCTTATAATTTTACGAACGTTTATTTTTATTTACTTGACTAAACGACGTTGGAATCGAGCGAAACAAATTTTGTTGCACTCATATCGGCTATACGAGTCTAATGCAACTAACATAATTCAATTCGGAGTTCGTTTGCTCAATATTCTAAAATGACGTTGTTGCGGTGCTCGATATTACTATAAATAGTCATTTTTCTCCAAACAACCTCAGATTGCAATGAAACGAGTCCCGTTGCACTTTTATTGACTATACAAGTCTAACGCAACTGACGGAAGTCAATTTGGAGTACGTATGGTCACTGTACCCCAACGACTTTGTTGTGACGCACTACGATACTCAAAATTGTCGTTTTCTCCAAACGACCTCGGATCGGGACGAAACGAATTCTGTTGCACTCGTATTGACCATATGAGTCTAACGGAACCGACAAAAGACAATTTGGAGTACGTATGGTCGTTGTACCCCAATGATTTTGTTGTGATGCACTACGATACTCAAAATGGCGTTTTCTCCAAATGACCTCGGATCGGGACGGAACGAATTCCGTTGCACTCGTACTGACCATACGAGTCTAACAGAACTGACGAAAGACAATTTGGAGTACATATGGTCAATGTACCCCAATAATTTTGTTGTGATGCACTACGATACTCAAAATGGTTGTTTTCTCCAAATGACCTCGGATCGGGACGAAACGAATTCTGTTTCACTTGTATTGACCATACGAGTCTAACGGAACTGACGAAAGTCAATTTGGAGTACGTATGGTCATTGCACCCCAACGACTTTGTTGTGACGCACTACAATACTCAAAATGGTCGTTTTCTCCAAACGACCTCGGATCAGGACGAAACGAATTCTGTTGCACTCGTATTGTCCATACGAGTTTAACGGTACTGATGGAAGTCAATTTGGAGTACGTATGGTCAATGTACCCCCAACGACTTTGTTGTGACGCATTACGATACTCAAAATGGTCGTTTTCTTCAAACGACCTTGGATCGGGATGAAACGAATTTCGTTGCATTCGTATTGACCATACGAGTCTAACGGAACTGACATAAGTCAATTTGGAGTACGTATGGTCATTGTACCCCAGCGACTTTTTTGTGACGCACTACGATACTCAAAATGGTCATTTTCTCCAAACAACATCGGATCGGGACAAAACGAATTCCGTTGCACTTGTATTGACTATACGAGTCTAACGAAACTGACGGAAGTCAATTTGGAGTACGCATGCTTACTATACTACTTAAGCGTTGTGGCAAAGCACAATACTACCCAAAACAGTTATTTCTCCAAATGACCACCCTTAGGTGGCAAAGGTCGGGTCGTGGTTTTCCTCTGACCCGGCTTAAGTTCCTCCAAGGGTTCAACTGAACCGGCTAGACCATTTTTTTAGAGTTGGGATGTTGCAATACAGAACTCAACTAGATGGTGGAACTCCATTCCAACATTTGTTTAAGTGCATTTGTGCATCTGGATATATTAGTTTCACTCAAGTAAATGAGAGCACTATGCTTTTAGAAAGTTTGTTTTTTGCACATCCAACTTCAGTGCGTCTAAGTAATATGTTCTCCACTACATTTATGATTGATTGCACTTACAAGACCAACCGTTATCGTCACTACTTTCCATTGTGGGTGTTACATCTACCAATCAATCTTTTTACTCTTGTTTTGCCTTTATGTCAAGTGAAAATAAAGCCAATTATAAATGAGCTCTTGAGTGTTTCAAGCTTACTTTGGATGAGAATGTGATGCCTAATGTCTTTGTAACGGACCAAGAGATTGCTTTGATAAATGCAATTGAAATTGTTTTCCCAAAAGCAAAAAGTATATTATGTCAAGTACATTTCAATCGCAATATTTTGGTACACTGCAAAAAGTATTTTACTAAAGGAAAAAATATGATGTGTTTTTGAGTGTATGGCAAAATATTGTGAAAGCAATATCTGAAAATGAGTTTAATATGCGATTGAATGAAATGGTAATTGATTATGCTACGAAGTACCCAGATGTGATTGCTTATGTTACAAATACATGGTTAGAACCTTACAAAGAGAGGTTTATTTCAGCGTGGGTGGATAAATACTTGCACTTTGGAAACACATCTACTAACCATGTAGAGGGGGGGGGGGGGGGGGGGGGGGGGCATAGTCAACTCAAAAAATTCCTTGAAGTTTCAGTTGGAAATCTTACCACAGTTTGGAAAACTTTTGACAACATGATAAAATTACAACACACGGAAATCAAACGAATGTTTGGGCAAAGTAAGATGCAAGTTTTCCAAGTTTCAAAACATTATTTTTTTCAGAGCTACTTGGCAACGTCTCTATTGATGCATTAGGGATAATAAAAAGGAAGAAGTTACAATAAAATCGGGGTATGTAGAGCATGGGCAATGTACACATAAGAACAAATATACGCTTGGATTGCCTTGTGTACATGAGCTTGTTACTTACATTAAAGAGAGTAACGCAATTCCTTAATGGATGGTGCACAAACAGTGGAAATATATAACATTACTTGACAAGCCTGAGTTCAAAGTGAAGGAAGAACAAAATGAGTGGTGATATAGAGAATGATGTGGAAGGAATTTTAAAAAAATATAGCAGTATTAGTGATCTCCAAAGAAAGAAAATTAAAAGAAAATTGCGTGAACTAGTCAATCCAGATGCAAGTCAAACAAAGGAACCTAAAATGCCCATAAAATTGAAAGGTCACCCGAAAGGAAGTTTGAAGAAGTTTTTGGAGGATTATAAATCCACAAAAAGAGACCTTTCACATTTTGAGCATGTCCTAAATGAGGAACAACATGTTAAGGTCAAATTGATTAAGGCGGCAAAGAAACTTCCAATTCGAAGGGGTGGTTTTCTTGAAAATGTGTGCAAACAAATGCCCCAAAATGTGCGTACACATCTCATTGACGCCATTGATGTTTTAGGAGATGGGCATTGCGGATACGTGGTAATAAGTATTGCTCTAAATATGGGAGATAGTTGGATGCAAGTACGACATGATCTTGCGGGTGAGCTACATGATAGATCATTACTGTACACTAAGATATTTGGGGCATCAAGGAGATTAGAATTACTAAAATCTCTAAATTGTTGGAAGGTACCAGCCCCACTTGATAAGTGGATGACAATGCCTGACATGGGGTTATTAGTTGCATCATGCTACAACATTCAACTAGTTCATCTCTCAAGCCAACAATCATTCACATTTCTACCACTACATTCAGTTTTGCCAGAGATTAGAAGGGTTGTTTATATCGGATATATAAATGACAACCACTTCATTAAATTGCGGATGAAGGAAGAATGCTCGCAACCGCCGATATTTCCAGTGTGGACAAGATATCATGAACAAGTGGCAGAACAATGAGAAGTTTCATATATCACACGACTTTTTTGATCATAAGGTATGTAAATGTTGTATATTATCATTAAAATATTAAATTATTGGTAATGTCTTAATTTAATATTATTGTTATTTTGCAGAGTTCATATTTTATATATTTACGCTATTTCATCACTTGGGTTCTTCATATATATCACAACTTATTAAGTAAGACAAATGTAACACATTTCTATCATAATTTTTATATTTCTATATTAGTTTTTTAATTTGTAGCCATTATTTTGCAGAGATAATATATTTTGAGCGGAAGCTTACGGATGATGACTAAGTTTTGAAAAAATTAGTGTTATGTCACAATATATTCTGAAAATGATCTACTTATGTCACAATATATTTTGTAGGGATGATTCTATGTTTGTTTTAAAATTTTAAACATTGGGGTATAAATAGCCTGTCAGGGTACAAATATAATTTTGAGGGGTACGAATATCCATGGGCTACAAATAGCCATTTATGGTGTACAAATAACATTACCCTTGTTTAATTCATAGATAATGATCTATTAATTATTGAAATTGCATTACTCATGATGGGTTTCCCAAAAAAATAAAGTGTCCGGATTTGGAGAAATTTTTAGGTCCGCTACCTGGATCTTAAACATGGTCCGCGTCAAATTTGACCGCCAGCAAAATTCGCGATTAAAAAAAAACAAAAAAATGATATCCGACTGGATTTTAAAGGGCGCGATATCTGGTCAAATTTTTTTAATTTTTTTTATAGGACAATTGGATCTTAAAATAATGATAAAAAAATCATAATTAATATTTTATTTTATAAAAATCATTTTTTTGTTGGGTAAAAATCATTTTTGGGCGGACTCGACCATGCTTTTGGTCCGTGTCTTGTACCAAAATTTCCCCCCCGAATTGGACCAAGCAGATCACGACTTTGACTTGATTGGCGGGACGATTCCAACGGGCCTAATTTTGCGCAATTCCACGACCGATATGATTGACCCCTCGAACGACCCCCAAAGGGTTTTGCAGGAAAACCGACCCAAGCCGGAGCAGACCATCCTATACGGGGCCAGTCTCCTCCTTCCTCGGCGCGAGGAACGACAAGGGGGCGGCGGTCATGGGCAACCTCCCCTCTTCTCTTTCTTCCTCTTTCTCCCTCCCCAATGTACTTTTCCACATTAATTGATAAGAGGAATCAGGAATTTGGAAGTCCATATCTCTCTAACCGCTCAACGAAATTATCTTTATGTTTTTTTTCAACATAGTAAGTTTGAGAATTGTATACAAATTATACACATCTATTCTTGAAGCAAATGAATATCCACAAGCCCACATTACACATAATATATAATTCAAACGATAAATGTCCACAAATGAGATACGATAATAAAACGGGGTTTATGCCCAGTACATCAAATCTCTCTAAATAATCTCGCGGAAACAACTAAACTCTCATACTCATGACATCCGTCCGAGGGAGTGTCGTGGCACGTCGTATTGTCTCCTCAAGTCCTGTCATCCCGGGTTGTTACTCTTTTTGGGCGTACCGCTGCTGCTCCGCCTTCATACGCTCATGATTGTTAAGGCCACATCCAACCGTAAGTCAAAAAGAGATGTGTTGTTTATAATTCCAGCTGGAGCAAGCCACCAATTAAGGACGACTTGCCCATTCACTATTGCACAAGTTTTGGAGAAACTTGAATTCTACCCTAACATATGCAAAAAGTATGATTTTTTCGATTTTGCTACAATGTTGGTTATGGATACGAACCATAGGGAGACCTTATGGGCCTCAGGGAGGAGATCAAGGTAAGATGATTGCGCACCCGCTACGAGAAAGGGTCCGAGTAGGAGATGTTATGTTGCTACTTTGTTACGTTGTTGGAACTTTTTTTTGTCTATCTATCTTACGTTGATGTAACTTGTTTTTAGATCTTGATACATTAGCTATGTTTATCTTATGCTTTTGTCACAGTCTTTTTATCATGATAGTTTGTTACTTTCCTTGCTTATGTGTACCCTTTATATACATGTTTTGTCACATTGCTATAATTTATATTTTAATTTACTTTATCTGTGTGAAGAAAAGAATGTCTAGTGAGGGCTCATATTATTCTAGTGATGAGTACGAGAGTGTTAAAAGGTGTCATGTTGATGCCTGCCATCAAGTTCTAACTTCAACAATATATGTATTAGTTGAACACACAAGTTTATTCAATTCTAGCACACCATGCATGATGTCAAAACAAACCGGTGATAAATAGTTAGGTGAGTTAGTTGGTGGGCATCCAGTTAAATTTCATAATGCTTTTAGAATGTCAAAACTAATATTTTTTGATATACTGCAAACTTTACAACAAAACTATGGATTGCAAGGTTCGCGAAGGACCGCAAGTAGAGAGGTCCTTGCAATTACATTATATATTTTATCACATAATGAGAATATCAGAAAAGCAAGTGAGCGGTTTCAACATTCAATCGAGATTGCTAACAGATATTTTAGTGAAGGTCTTCGTGGTCTGCTGCGCCTTGCATAAGATATTATAATGCCACAAGAGAGATATTTTGCTACTACTCCACCAGAAATTATGGAAGATGTGTGTTACATGCCGTTTTTTAAAGATTACATTGATGTCATAGACGGAACACATGTTGATGCAAATATTACAGTTAAAAATCAAGTGCCATAGTCATGGAATTACTACACAAAATATAATTGTTGTTTGTGACTTCAACATGTGTTTTACTTTCGTTATGGCTGGTTGGGAGGGATCTGCGCATGATAGTCGGATTTTTAATTTTGCTATAAGAAATCCCAAGTATAACTTCTCTCACCCCCCCCCCCCCCAAAGGTAATAATGTTATAGTTGTAGTTCATATATTATTTTTCCCAATATTTGTTCATTAAAATTGTGCGTCGATCATGCAAGAAAGTATTATTTGGTAGACGCCGGATATTCACTACAAAGAGGGTATATAAAACCAGATTCAAATATACGGTACCATCTTCCTGATTTTGCTCGTGGTAATTGTCCAGTTGAAGGATTTCAAGAGATTTTTAATTAAGAACACTCTTCCCTCAGGAGTGTATGATTGAACATTTGGTGTATGGAAGAAAAAATGGGCAATACTACATGATATGTCAAGCTATAGTTTTGAGAAACAGACACATATTGTTCTAGCGCAATAGCTTTGCATAATTTTATACGGAGGCATCCATCACGTATAGATCCTGATTTTAGAGAAAGTGAGAGGATGCGTACGAGGGGCGGAGTAGACTCACATAGATGACACGATACATGCATTGATAGTGTAGACGAGATGATATCACTGCGTGAGTCTATAGCGCAACAACTCTATGAGGCAAGAAGGTAATATTATTTCCTCATATTTTATATTTTAATTAATTTAATATAAGAATCTAATATAAAATATTTTCAATCGTGTAGGTGATACACTGAACTACTTGCATCCAGTCGATGGATCCATGCGTCGAGAGTTTAAAATTTTTTTGTAACATTAATATCTGAAAAACATTCAAATTTAATTGTGTATGTCGTATAATGTTGATTTTAAATGTTTAAAACTATTTCAAGTATTGAACAAAAAAGTTAAATTATAGAAAAAATCAACCTAAGAAAACTCCATTTTTGCCAAACAGTTTTTTCAGAACAGCTTATCAAAAATCTCTGTAAACTCCATTTCACACAAATATTTTTTTAACAAAACTCTGTTGTCCAGAAACAACATTTTTCCTATCAGCAGCTTTTCATCAACAGCTCAACCAAACTGAGTCTAAGTAATTGTAAGTCTACTGGTGTAAAATCACATAGGTATAACTTTGCAAGCTGAATAAACTTATGTTTATAAAAATAAATGAACTTGTTACTAGGATTAAGACATGAAACACCAAAAAGTAATTCAGTATTTACTTCATTAAATCAGTTATTTAACTCATTTAGCATCCAATCAATCATAGTGTTATACTGTTATAAATCTCAACCCAAAAATGATGATAATTTGTAATGTCTCGAACGGTGCATCCTAATCTCTCTGTTGGATACAATTTGTCAATATTTTATTTTTCACAAAAATATGTTACTAGAATCAATTTTTAAAACATCAATATTTTATTTTTCACAAAAATATGTTACTTAATTGATGAAAGTCTCCTATTGAACATCAACATTTCTCATATTAAATAATTATTATTTTGATATTTTAACAAAAATTATTGTGTTTATGAGTTCTTGATCATTTTTTGTAGCGCTTGTAATAATTTATGTGTTTTTGCTAAATTATTTTTCGTCAAATGTAAGAGAAACATAAAATCAAATGTCTGAATATTTTTCAAAATACTACTTCCAGTTTCCCTTTGATTTCCACCAGCCTCGTCGCGAGTAATAATTTTAAGAACATGTAGAATAAATGAAAACATGAGAAGAATGAAATTTAAAAAGTGTCATAATGCGAACTCCACCTTGTATCTCCTGATTTCTTAAATTTAAGTGGTTGGTTGAGCCATCTCTCACTATCTAACTAACCACAATTAATTTCTTGAGCAACTCTTTCAATTTCTAATCTTTAAGACAATCATGTCTTTTATATTAGCCTATGACAACATTCAATAGACTAGTATTGTAGGAAAAAAGTTTTGCAATCTCAGGATGTCACTCTACAACTACTACTAATATTAACTGTAGCTGGTGAGCAAAATAATGAATATAAAAATAGAACTATCATCCAATTCATAATCAAGGTTTAAAAAAAAAATTCACCCAGCATGTTGTTTGCTCAATCATAACCTTGTCTTTGCAGTCATAAATGACATAAATTATATTTTGCAAATAGTTTATCAATAACAAGTAAAACTGTAGTGTCAAAAATGTTGAAGCCAAGAAAATCTCGACTCCAAAATTCAGATCAATGCAGCTGGAAGCTACTCGCCCAGCAGTCTGGCTAGACGGCTTGACTGGCAATGACAAAAAGAGCTAGGACAAAGAACAACAGGACCCCAGGCGCTGCGGCAGGGAGGTCCCACCACGTACCCAGAAGCTCAGAAGAGACTTCCCCTCCACAACCAAAAATGGTCGAGCAGAGTACGAGGAAGGCATCGACTTGGCTAGTATAGAGAGTAACGGCCAAGGATGACGTGTCCGAGAATTTGAGAGTGGGAGTTCCAAAAACTCAAGTTCAGGTGCAAATCCAAGTACCCCTGAGGTCCTATTTATAGGCAAACCAAAGGGAGGGGGGGGGGGGTCTTATTTATACCCCACCCAGCTCGGCAACTAGGCGACATTGAGGCGACCTCGCTTGGAAAGGGGCGAGCATCACCTATGGTCGCCCATCTTTTGGCGAGTATCAGGGCTACTCGCGCGAGTCCACCCATACTCGCCCAGGCCTTCTACTCCTGCTGGCTGAGCTGTCTTGTGTCTTGGACTGCTGGCCTCTGTGTTGACCTTTTGAACTTGACCTCTACTTACGTGGCTTTGAGTGGGCCCACCCTAGGAGAATGAGGGTTGTACAAAAAATATGAGCAAAATCAAGTAATCTTTCAATAATCTTACCTCTTTTGTTCACATATCTCAAAATAATAGACTTTTGTTATTTATCTATGATATCAGAGGATTCATTAACTAAGATTGTAAAATAATCTTTCCAATACTCTTAATTATTTCAAATGTTGCATGATTGCATCACATGCAATTGCGAAAATAATATCTTTTTGTATCTTTGGAGTTGTTAACTAACAATTACTTAGAGCATTTTTCAAAACTATTGCTTTGACATCACTGTTATTTGACGCTAGAAATTCTAAAAGTTCCAAGAAAATTCCTTTGTTCGTTGATTCATCGGACTCTTTATGGCCACAAAAAGATAATCATTGTCCCAACAGAAAATGAACAAACTCGATGAAAGTGCTTAAATGCACGATATTCAACAACTCGAGTTACTTCTTATCTAGCAAAAACTATTTCAATACTCTGTTTCTGATTCATCAAATGTTCACATAATTTTTTTCAAGCATTATGATCAATATAATGTTTGCCAACATGCTTTTCAAGAATAGTCTTATCTTTTCAATATCTAAAGCCACGAGTTACAAATGTAGGATTACAGCTCATTTGTGGAAAGACGTAGCAATAAAGGCAAAATGCATGTATCATCATTATTTTGACTATATTCCAACCAACCCTTAAATTCGAGAAACCAATTTCTGTTGAATCGTCGAGCTTTTGTTCTGAATTCAGTCTGTGGCAAATTCTCTAAATGTGGTTGACAAAGGTCTTTTGTAGGTAATACCTTCTGATTCTATCTTTATCATTGACATCAAAGCTTGAAATTGGTTGTCTTAACCCAGTATCAGAAAACAGTTCATCAACACAATTAAGTCGTTGTTTCTTACTACATGAGGATGAAGATGACTCTTCAATTATTTGTGTTCTTTTACTAGGTTGATCAACTTTTGCAAAAAAAAATCTCCCAAATAAAACTCAGTTAAAATATAAATTGGAGAGGACAAATAAAAGCTATTGATTATAAATTGGAGAGGAAAAAACAATTAAAACTCAAGCCATCTAAACTCCTAAATCATTAATATTTAACATCCAAATCCAATTTTAGTTAAATCATTAACATTAAAGATTAGCATTTAACAGTACAGATTAACCATCTTAAGTCCTACACCAATTTCTATTAAATCATTAATATTTAACACTCAAGCTCAAGCAGATTAGCAGGAAGAGGCGAAGAGCTGAAGAGAGGAATACCTTGATCTTGATTGACAGATTAGCACATCAACAGATTAGCAGGAAAAGGGCACAAACTTTCCTATTCACTATTGAATCAAAGCACTAAATCATTAATAGTCAAGATCAACTTAAGCAGATTAGCATTTAGTAGGTAATTATATAATGTTGTGTACTGTATGCTGGATTAGGTGCGTGATGATTACTTTTGGTGTCATTTTAACAGTGGTGTGTTGAACCTTATTTCCGCTAAGGCGTCACTTGTATATTCTTATCCTAAGACTGTTGTAGCAGTCATACATACGATGTTGTGATTGAGGACCTGAGTGCCCTCCACATACTGATTGTTTTGCTTGCGGTATATAATGTCGTACATATTGTTGAGTTTCTTTTACCATTCTACTAGGTGATTGGTGAAAATGGTGGTCCCCCTCCTTTATAGAAGACAACCACAGATAGTGAAGCAATGACCCATATAGTTTCCAACATATCACCTGCACTAATGGGAAAGTGATCAGTGAAACTAAAATAGCTGTGATGAAAGATTAGTGCATCTGTGCGACTGATAGTGTGTCATCCATCCCTTTGACAACCACTATCATGTTTGTTATTGAAGGGAAAACTTACGGGACTCGTGATTGGGCGACTTACTCCTTGAGTTTCCATCTACCTTTGTTCAATGGTGTCGAGTCACCCGTGTATGCTCATGATTGGTTAGAATGAGTTACCGACCTCATATTGGCTATAGGAGTTCCGTTGGAGTTGAAGGTCACTCTTGTCCCCTTTGCACTGTTTGGGGGGGGGGGGGGGAGGCTAAGAGATGGTGGCAAAAAGAGTGTGGTCGACATTTTGCCTGACGCCCTTTGTCTCAAATCTCGGTGGAAGAGTTTACTGATGTGTTTTGGGAATATTTTGTTCCGGCGACTACTTACCTCATACTGCTAGAAGACTTTTTGATGTCGAGGCAGAAGGAGTTGTCTGTGGAGGCTTATTTCCAAGAGTTTTTACGATTAAGTCGTTATGCGAAGAATGTCCTGGTAAGTGATGAGGACAAAACTCGGTATTTCTTTAAGGGCTTGCGTGATGAGTGGAAGACCCCTTTGTTTGCAGCGACATCTATTAGTTTTCTCATTTTGCTTCAAGCAGCCCGCACTATAGAGCTTGACACTTGACGGATGCAGAGTGAGGCGGAAGAAGCGTTTGAAAGTAATAAATTGCTAGCTGTTGGATTAAAAAGGCAGAAATCTTTGAAGAATATAAGGCCAAGGGCTCAAGGGAGCTGAAGAAGTGGCAGAAGTTACCTATTGTTTGCTTTCTTTGTGGTCGCCAGGGTCACGTCACTCATGGGTGTCAGTCTTATCCCTTGAGGAGGCAGTGGTGACGACTTTTGTAACATTCCCCTTTTGTGTAAGATAATGTGCATTAGAGATTTGTGTGCGCATGTAGTTGCAATATTTATGAGCAACGTTTTTGTGCATGTTCTAGACATATATCCATTTTATGTTGGACTCTATTTGGAGATTTATCCTCCTCTCTTGTGACTCTTTTAAGTGAGTCAACTATTGATGACATAGTAGTTTTGTACTTGGTGCTCACAAATCATTAGCGTGAATGATTACTTTAACGAACGAGTGAAAATTTTGTTATTGCATGGCTGTAGTTGTGACCTTATATGAGTTTGATTTTCTAACATATTGATGCTGGAAATTGATATTTGTGTCACTTGGTAATGAACATCCGTGAAAAGTCGTTAGTTTATAACAAGTTAGGTTGATGCTGATTCGTTCAAGAAATAATTGTTGGCACGATATTATAAAACTTGTAAATGTTGTGAGTTTGTAGCCACTTGGTAGGATTCGTAAATGTTTGAATCACTTAGTGTAAACAGTCATGTTGAATGTCAAAGCTTGGGCTAGAAAGCTCATGTGTAGGTATTTCTAATTGGCGAGGTCGTAATGAGGGTGACTCATTTGGAAATTGAATATGTAAGTCATACTTGATGTATATGTGATCGCATATTGGTATGAACCTTACGATGTGATCTGAGTTTTCGAAGTTGATAAATCAGATACCGTGAAACTTTGCTTATGAATGAATTTGCCCTACTTAGTTGAATTCGTGATAGTAGAACAATTCATGGTCAATGATCATGCATGGAGTTGCTGTGGTAAGCTATTATGGATTTTAAAATGCGGTTGAGGCTATGAACAATGCTTAGATCCTAAAGTATCGAAAGTGTTGAGTTTAATGGTAGTTGATTATGTTGGTGTTTAGATATGTTGAATAGATGTTTAGATATATTGAATAGATGTTTAGATATGTTGAATAAATGTGATGTTTTAATGTTGAGTTTAATGGTGATATGTTGAATCAGATATCGTGAAACTTTCTCTCCCGCCGCCGAGTGAGCCTAGCTACGACCCTGTCAGCTAGGTGAGAGTCTGGTCAGCGGGTCTGTTCGGGGTTATTCATTGTAATATTTCACATGCCAGCCTCTCTAGAGATCAACCTGACCCACCGACTAATGAGAGCCCGACAGCGGAATCATCTGGGGCAATCTAACTCAACCCTTTACTTACCAGCCTCTCTAGCGATCAACCTGACCCACCGGCTAATGAGAGTCCTACAGTAAAATCATCCGGGGCAATCTAGCTCAACATTTTACTTGCCAACCTCTCCAGAGATCAACCTGACCCACCGCCTAATGAGAGCCCGACAGCGGAATCATCCGGGGCAATCCAGCTCAACCTTTTACTTGTCAGTCTCTCTAGAGATCAACCTGATCCACCGGTTAATGAGAGCCTGACAACGGAATCATCCGGGGCAATCCAGTTCAACCTTTTACTTGTCAGCCTCTCCAGAGATCAAACTGACCCACCGATTAATGAGAGCCCAGCAGCGGAATCATCCGGGGCAATCCAACTCAACCTTTTACTTGTCAGTCTCTCCAGAGATCAACCTGACCTACCGACTAATGAGAGCCCGACAGCGCATCCAGGGCAATCCAGCTCAACCTTTTACTTGTCAGCCTCTCAAGAGATCAATCTGACCCACCGACTAATGAGAGCCCCACAGTGGAATCATCCGGGGCAATCCAGCTCAACCTTTTACTTGTCAGTCTCTCCAGAGATCAATCTGACCCACAGGCTAATGAGAGTCCGACAACATAATCAATCTGGGGCACTCCAGCATTCAAGCACGCCATATGGACATATAATAAAAAGAACAACATCAATTTATAACAAATTGACATACATAATAGTTCAAGGGTAGAAATGCTTTAAGTTACCCCAACTCCGTGCTTGGCCGAGGGGTATACCTTCCACCACGTTCTGCCTCTCCATCTCCCTGTCCATCTCTTCCGCCTCTGCTTGCCAGGAGATGGCGTTGACCGCGATAATATATATAACATTGCCTCGCTACCTTTGGGTCTCCTGTCAGCCGGACCTGGACTTCGCCCACGCTGAACTTGAGGCATTGGTAGAATGAGGAGGGGACACATCAGAATGCACTTATGAGGGGCCGTCCGAAGATGGCATTGAAGCTGCTCGGAGCGTCAACGATGATGAACCGACAGTTGCGGGACTGTCCCCCAAAGGTTACATGGAGTCCTGCTCCTCCTTCCACCTCCTTCCTTTCCCCTGAGAACCCAAACAGGGGTCCGTCCGAGTCTAGCACCCTCGCCTCCTCCTTCATTTCATCGAACACCTTCTTAAAGATGACGTTGACCGAGCTCCCATTGTCGGCGAGGATGCGTCAGACAGTGAAGTTCTCGATGGCCGTATGGATCACCAACACATCGCAAAACGGGTCCTCGTGGTTGGGCATATCCTTTCGAGAGAAGGTAATCTTTTTTTCTAGGGGTGGGGCATGGGAAGTCGAATCCATGCTCCAACGATACATAGTGTGGAGGCTCGCCTTTCAGGTCGCCTCAACCCCCACTCCACTATGGATCATCCTGATCCCTCCTCGACTTCCCACGTCGGCTCTGTCCACGCACCTATCCTTCTCCGCCGCTTCGGTCACCTCTTCTATCCTCACTGGCGGCTGATGTTCCCTAGGGCCTCTTACCCTCCTGACCTCCAGGAACTCCGGGCAGATAGCCTTGGCGCGATCCTCCTTCCGATGGAAGTCACAGTACAACAATGCCACCCCTCCTTTCGGCCTCCGCGGCTTGGTTTATTCTCTTAGCTCCTGCCCCTCCAGCTCCTCTTTCTCCTCCCCGACCAATTGTCATGGCTTGTTGAGGCGGGGGAGGAAGTGGCCTCGAACCCTGCCTCCACCTTAGCTGGTTGGGTCTCCCTTGACCACCTTGGAAGTTGCCGCCTCCATGAGCAACTCCTCTTCCAGGGCCATGCATGCCCCCTCCCTGGTGCCTCCATCCCAGCTTCGGAGCTCTTGGCTCGCCTCTTCTCCTATCTTCCTGTTGTCTTGCATCTGGTTCACTCAGCTTCGCCAACCTCCTCGTGAACTCCAGATTGGCTGCTTCCCCTTCTATCTCCTCTGCCGCCCTTTCCATCATCTCTTCAAAGGACAAAGGCACCTTCCACTTCAGATTCATCTTGAAGAATCCCTCTCGCAGCCCCACCGTGAAGGCAAGCTGGAGGGTGAACCCGGGTACCTCCTGGATGAGAAGGACCTCCTCCTAAAATCTATCCATGTAGCGGGCCAGTGACTCCCCTGGATCCTGCTTGATTTTGAAGAGCACCTCGACATTCTTCTTCCTCTTCTTTGACGTCGAGAAGCGCAGCTGGAAACTTCGACGCAAGTCTTTGAACATATAGATTGACCCCACTTGAAGCTGGTGAAACCAGTCCCGCGTCTTCTCCTTTAAGGTGATGACGAAGAGTCGGCACTTGAATGCATTCGACATCTGCCTGATGCAGACTGTGTCCTCGAACCACTGGGCATGCATGTTGCACTGGGTCATCCTTGCCTGTGTAGTACGACATCTCCCGCTCCCTGAACCCCTCTGGAACAGGGGCAGAGATGATCAGCTCGCAAAATGGACTCCCCTCCTCCACTCGGCGAGTGGTATGGTCTCGCAGAGTCATCTCACACACCTCAACACTCGCCGGGTTGGGGAACAGCTGCCGCCCAGGCAGATCTCGCCCGCTCCCTTCCGCCATTGCTTCCTTCTCGGGTCATGACTGGGTGCGTTCTCGCCTATCAGCTGGGATGCGACCGCTGGGATTGCGGGTGTCTCGAACTCGCTCCTGGCAGCGAGTGTGAGATGCAAGGTCTACAGGACCTCTCACTTGAAATCCACAAACATCCTCATCGTCACCCAACTCGCGAGTGGTGGCGAGCTGCCTTGGTCAGATCCTTGCCCTTCACCTCCGACCATGAAGCTCAGCTTGAGATTTTCTTGTATAGGCTACGTTTCATGCTCACCGCACCATAAATGTTGAAACCATCAACCGGTCTCTTGAGGAGTTCGAACCCACAGGGGGGTGTAGCCTACACCTACTTCTCTCTCACTGGCACACTCGACATTGGTGAAAGAAAATGAACATACCAAAAGCAACAACGAGACGGTCCCGCCAAAAACCCGGAAGATCTTAGAGAGCTTCCCCTCCCAAACCAATGCTGAACTGGGCACCTTTGGAGGGCGCCAGGATCCAACCAAAACTAACCAGAGGAGGAGAAAACCCAAAGATTGGATTCCCTCCAAAGGTCCCTTAAGAGTCTATTTATAGATTCTCTAGTTTGGTCTGCAAATAACGTCATTCTGCTTTTTGGTTTTACTAAATGCACCCCAAACGAGTCTGCTAACAGCCAAACTCCACTGTTCCGAAGGGCTATTAGCAGCTCCTCAAGGGTATCTAGGTAATTTCACCTCCAGATCCCCCTAGGCTAGTGGTCCGTGAAGGTACCACTCGCCAGACTTCCCGCACACCGAATCTCTTGGTCCTACTGGGCGAGTGGTTTGTGAGGGTACCACTCGCCGAACCCTAGGTCCTCTGGGCGAGTGGGGTTCCGCACCTCACTCGCCTGACTTCCCGCGCATAAAGCTCGCTCGCCTCTTCTGGCTTGGGCGAATGCCCCTCTTGACCTTCTGGGGTCTGGGGACCCAATCGACGTATACGGGGTTATACAGCGAGCCTATAAAGGACATTACTGATTATGTGCCAATACCAACGGCTGAGCTCGCTCCACGGAGGTCTGATCGAGTCAGACAACCATCTTCGAGATACTCTACTACTGAGTATATTTTATTGATTGATGTGTGGGAGCCCGCATGCTTTGATGAGGCGGTGCAGAGCTCAGAAAAGAAAGAGTGGATGGTTGTTATGCATAAGGAGATGGAGTCTCTACATGAGAACCATACTTATGAGGCAGTACAATTGCCTAATGGCAAGACGACTTTGAAGAATCGATGGATTTTTAGAGTAAAGCAGAGAGGCCCCTTGACACCACTCAGATATAAGGCCAGATTAGTGGTGAAGGGTTTTAGTCAAAATCAGGGAGTTGATTTCGATGATATCTTCTCTCATGCTGTGAAGATGTCATCTATCCGGGTTGTTCTTGGCCTTACTACGAGACCAGACCTGAAGATTGAGCAGATGAATGTTAAGACCGCCTTTCTGCATGGCGATCTTGAGGAGGTGCTTTATATGAAGCAACCTGAATGATTTAGGGTCAAATGGAAGAGAGTCTGGTATGTCGCTTGAAGAAGAACTTATATGGTCTGAAGCAGGCCCCGCGACAGTGGTACAAGAAGTTCGATGCTTTTATGGGGAGATCAACTTCAGGAGGACCACCCTTGATCAATGCGTGTTTGTAAAGCAGTATGCTCCAGATGATTTCATCATCCTACTCCTGTATGTAGATGATGTGCTGAAAGTTGGGAGGAGCACTGCACACATTGCTGAGCTGAAGCGGCAGTTGTGCTCCACATTTTGCGATGATGGACTTGGGAGCTGCGAAGAACATCCTAGGGATGCATATTCGGAGAGATAGATGCTCCAAGTTACTTTGGTTATCGCAGGAGAAAGATATCAGGAAGGTGCTACCGAGATTTAATATGGATCGGGCGAAGAAGGTGAGCACGTCTCTTGCAGCTCACTTCAGACTTATTGCTGACCAGTTCCCGAGCACACCTAGGAGAAAGAGGAGATGCAGAAGGTCTCGTATGATTCTGTAGTTGGTAGTCTCATGTATGCTATGGTGTGCACACGACCTGATATAGTGCATGTTGTTGGCACTATTAGTAGGTTTCTTTCTAATTCTGGAAGAGAACATTGGAGTATTGTGAAGTGGATTCTAAGGTACCTACATGGGACGTCAGACTTGACATTAAGGTTTGGAGACAGTTAGCCAGAGCTACTGGGCTACACTGATGCTGATATGGCAGGAGATTTGGACTCCAGAAGATCGACTTCTGGGTACCTGATCCTATTTGTAGGGGGAGCTATTTCGTAGCAGTCGAGACTACAGAAGTGCGTTGCACTATCAACCACGAAGGCAAAATTTATTGCATCCACTGAGGTAGGAAAATAGCTTCTTTGGATGAAGTGTTTCATCAAGGAGTTGAGTTTCACTTAGGAGCGCTACACACTCTTATGCGACAGTCAGAGTGTGATTCATTTGGGGAAGAACCTCACCTTCCACTCGAGATCCAAGCATATTGATACATGGTATCATTGGATACGTGATACTTTAGAGCAGAGAGAGCTGGATTTGCAGAAGGTGTACACGGAGGACAATGAAGCAGATATGCTTACAAAAACTGTGTCGAGGGGGAAGTTCGAGCATTGTGTGAGGATCGCTGGCATGACAATCTCTTCCACATAAGAGCAAATGAGATAAATTGTTGGGTACAGTTCTCATCCTTTGCGGAGAAAACTGTGAATTCGAGTTTTACTGACTCAAATTTGGTGGCGCTTAATCTACTGACCAAAGGGGGAGATATGTTGATGGAGGCTCTAGCGGGTGACATACTGGAGATTTGAAGGAAGATTATCAGAATGACAAGTTTCTTCACTTAATCGAAAAAGGGAGATTTGATGAGATAATTTTCTCTTAAGTGTGAAAGTAGTTAACCACCTTTGACCATGCTTTTCAAATATGTGTTTCATGCAAGTGTGAAAATGGGTAGTCATCTTTGACAATAAAACAAACATGTGCTCTTGAAGGAAGCTTCTAGGAAAGTGTCCAAATGAAGTTTCATGACATTTGACAAGCGCTATTTACCGAGGTAAGTTTCATGAAAGTTTCAACCACATGTCATTTACCACCTCTACCTCCTTGGTTTTGACATTATAAATAGACATGAATGAGGAGGGGTAATACATTCACTTCTCTCTCATCTCAAGTATTGAAAGAGTTTCTAAAGAGGTTTTTGTGGCAATCATCTTAGTTCGGAGAGAGCTTTCGGACGTCTCTGCGATGTTGGCGAGGAAGAATTTGCTACACGGATTGGATCTGGAGCAGATTCGGGCAAGGATTCAAAGAGACATCTTGAAGAGGATTTGTGTACTCCATCTCGTCCGCCACTGTCAGTAACTTGCAAATTTTGTGCTACTATTTATTGTGTATTATTGTGTGGTGCAAAGTTGGTGAAGATCCCGTGTGGATCGAGGAAAGAAAGTCTTGTAATTGCTTATTTGTTTTAAACTTTTTTAGTGCCGGCTTTCCGGGTTGGATTCTGATCGTCCCGTGGTTTTTACTCTATTGGATTTTCACGTTAAATCTCTTTGTCACATTGATTGTTGTTATTTTGTGCTGTGTTTTTTGTTGTGTATCGGCATACCGCTAATCAATCATGCAGATACTCGCTCGAACTAATTTGCAGGTGCTCTGATCGAGATTGCATGCTCTCTAGCTCAACAAGACCGCCAACGAAATTCATAAAAAGCGTGATGATATGCCTGATTTTAACAAAGCGTGGACACCTTTTTAAAAAATTCTTAATTAATATTCAATAAAAATTTGTGAAAAAAGTCATACATATTTTTTTAATTAAAAATCACGCTTTTATTTTTATGGAAAAAAAAAATTCCGCACCCTATCCCAAATGACAACAAAAAAATCTGCCCAAATATTTTTGAAAGCCTTATGGGATAATAAAACACGTGCATGCGAGCGCGCGCCCAAGACTCTTTTAAATAACTTTCTTTAATCTTGTGTGTATGTGAGTGTGCGCCCGCGCGCCTGCGCGCCCAAGACTCATTCTATGATTCTATCTTAATTTTTCTCATAACAATCTAACACCCTATTATGCCGGGGGCGCGGCATTGGAAGCCCAATGCCTTGTTCTATTCAAACAAACGTGTAAATGTGTAATACTCGTTCTCAAGGCTTATTTTTTATATAATAAAACACGTGCATTCGTTTTGCAATTTTGTGATATTATGTTTTTTTTTTTGATGAAGACCAACTCTCTGTTTTAGCTTTTAGGATTTATACAAATTCAAGAACAAATCTCCGCACGATAGCCGAGACAAATTCAAGAACTCTCTGTTTGGCGCGGTGGTGGGAGTTATGTACGCGGTGGTTATGAACCGTCGTTCGCGAACGTCCGATCTCACCTAAAGAACTTCATCCACTTTTATGTTCAAAACTAGTAATCTTTTCTTTTTGACGGTCATAGTCGTTGGCATGCCAAGCTAGTAATCTTTTCTCCGCACGATAGCCGAGTCAAATTTTATCCAAATATCCGCACGATACCATGTGTAACGGACTTGTTCCCTTAGCTAACTTATGTGCAGCTTTGAATTTATTGCCGCTTTATGCGGCTGGCCAAGTCAACTTATATATGGCATAAATATAGGGAATTGTTAAAGGCAAACCAGAATTGGTTATTCGCAAACCAATTTCTATGAGTTATTACGCCCCTTTTGAAAATACGCTTTGTACATGCATTTTTAGGGAAAGTGTTCAACACGAAAATTGTATATCATGTCGAGATCTACAACTTTTGTGTTGAACACTTTTCCTAAGAATGCACGCACATGACGTATTGTCGCCCTGATCGTAACTATAGTGAATTTTTGAAAATAATAAGAAAATACGTCTTGTACATGCATTTTTAGGAAAAATGTTCAACGCGAAAGTTGTAGATCTCGACGAGATCTACAATTTTTGTGTTGAATACTTTTCCTAAAAATGCATGTACAAAGCGTATTTTCAAAAGACGCGTAATAACTCATAGAAATTGGTTTGCGAATAGCCAATTCTGGTTTGCCTTTAACAATTCCCTAAATATATTTCTATTGTTAAGATTCTTGAATAGTAGGAAAATCTATATTATATATAAGACCTATCATGTTCGTCCGATCAAAATTTTTTTGGTCCATCATTTGAAGCGAACTCAAATTCGAATTCAAACCCGAATCCGAATCCAGGATGTCTCGGGACGAATCCGAATTCAAATATTTGAACGAATCTGAATCCGAATCTCTGCATTTTACGACAAATTTGTGTTTAATTGAAGAACTATTCGATTTGGTTCGTAAATACCCCTACCCATCTATTAGATTCATGAATCTTCCATACTACTCTACAAGATATATATACTTAGCATGAACTCTGACATTTTAGAATGCCAGATACGAGCATTTGTAGGTAGATTGATTAATAAATGAATGAATAAATAAGAAATGTTATTAGCATTACGAAAACGACTAATAATGCTCAAAAAGGTTATTTTTATGGCTTATGGAAACACCTATCCGCACTCGGGAAAAAAATCCTGTCCGCTGCTCCCTCTATCCTAATTCCCGCACTCGCCTCTCCTTCCCGTTCACGAATGACTACGCCTCGTCTCCTTCTGAACGCAGGCCGGATTCCAGCCATTTCTTCGTTTCGGAATCCTTCAAAGCTCAACAGTTTAACAATTTACTTAATAGAAAGGTTTGATTTTCTTAAATTTATTTCCCTGCTGTACAACCCGTATTCGCCGAGTGGGTCCCTCAAGCCAACTGGCGAGACCTGGGTCAGCCGGATCATTCGCCCATGCTAAGGAAGGTGGAGAGATCCCCGGGTTAGTGGGGGTACGTTGCAGGGAGAAGAAGTTCGGCGAGTGGTGCCCTCACTGACCACTCGCCCCAAAGGTTTTGAGGGGAAAAAGACCATAATATCCCTGGTGGGCTGCAAATAGCCCTTCAGAATAGCGGAGTTAGGCTATCAGCAGACCAATTTGGGGTGCGATTAGTAAAATTAAAAGGCGAATTCAGGCTATTTACAGACCAGCCTAGGAAAAACTATAAATAGACCCTTAAGGGCACCTTGGAGGGGACTCCGATTTTTGAGAATCCTCTCCTCCAGGCTAGTTTTTGGTCGGCTGCTAGTGCCCTCCAAGGTGCCCGGTTGAGCCCTGGTTTGGGAGGGGAAGCTCTCTAAGATCTTCCGGGTGTGTGGCGGGACCTCCTCGCTTCAGCCTTGGGTCTTTTCTTATTCTCACATCCACCGTCAAGAGAGTCTAGCGAGGGAGAAGTAAGCATCGGCTGCACCCCCAGTGGGTCCGAACTCAAGAGGCCTGTTGCAGGTTTCAACAATTTTGGTGCGGTGAGCGTGGACCGTAGCCAGTGAAGGAAAATCCCAAGCTAGGCTCGATGACAGGAGATGGAGGGAATGGTTCTGACTCAGGCCACTCGCAGCCACCAGCGACAGGGGAGTGGCTGGAGATGTTCGAGAAATTCAAGCGAGAAGTCCTGCAGACAGTTCTCGCGGCAAGGGGCGAATGCGAGACGCCAGCTGTTCCCATCATTGCACCCCAGCAGGTCGGCGAGAACGCTCCGGGGCAGCGGCTGGGAAGGAGGTGCCAGCAGAAGGAAGTGCGCGAGATCTCCCGGGGCGGCAGCTGTTCAGCAGTCCGGCGAGTGCTGAGGTGTGCGAGTTGGGTCCGCGCGAGAAGACCATTCGCCGAGCAGGGGAAGGGAGCCCCTTTTGCGAGATGATCCTCTCGGCTCCAGTGCCAGAGGGGTTCCGGGGGCCGGAGATGTCCAACTACACCGGAAAGGAGGACCCGGTCGTGCACCTGCAGTGGTTTGAGGACATGACCTCAATTCTTCCCATGTCGGATGCATTTCAATGCCGGCTCTTCGCAACCACCCTGAAGGAGAAGGCAAGGGATTGGTTCCACCAGCTTCCCGTAGGTTCCATCTACGCGTTCGACGATCTGCGTCGGAGCTTCCGGCTGCGATTCTCGACGTCAAAAAAAGAGGAAGAAGGATGCGGAGGCTCTCTTCAAGATCAGGCAGAGGGAGGGGGAGTCCCTGACACATTACGTGGACAGGTTCCAGGAAGAGATACACCTTGTGCAGGAGGTGCCAGGGTTCGCCCTCAAAATGGCGTTCATTGTGGGATTGAGAGACGGGTTCTTCAAGATGGATCTGAAGAGGAGGGCTCCGGTCTCCTTTGAGGAGTTGATGGAGCGAGCGGCGGAGGAGATAAAAGGGGAGGCGGCCAACCCGGAGTTCTACAAAAGGTTGGCGAAGATGAGCGAGCCTGAGGTGAGGCAACAAGAGGGAAGAAGGAGAGAGGAACCCAGAGGTCAAGGGTTCGAGAGGCCACCTAGGAATTGGAGGAATCAGGAGCCCCACAACAGGTTGGGGTGGAGGAATCAGGAGGGACCAACGAGAGGTCAGGAAGGAGGATACCAAGGAAGGGAGATGGGGGGAGTCAACCCGGGGTGGAGGCAGGGCCCCCGACCCCCTCCTCCTCCGCGGGAGCAAGCCATGGCGGTAGGCCGAGGAAGAGGAGCTAGAGGAGCTAGAGGAGGAAGAGGAAGAGCGGGAAGAGGGGGTAGGGTGGTGTTGCCCTATTATGACTTTCATCAGGAAGAGGGTCACACAACGGCCACCTGCCCCGAGTTCCTGGAGATGAGGGGAAGAGGGCAACCGCGGCAGCAGCCGATCAGGATTGAGGAGGTGTTCCCGGAAGGGGAAGAGGATAGGTGTGAAGACCGGGCTGATATAGGAACAAGGGGGGAATCAGGGTGATTCATGGTGGGGTTGGGATAGAGGCCTCTCGCAAGAGGAGCTTCCAGGCTATGTTCCGAAGGGACGTCGCGTCGACTTCCCAAACCCCACCCCCCTCGGAGAAGCTCACCTTCTCCTCGGAAGACATGCCAGATTATGAGGATCCATTCTGCGACGCCCTGGTGATCCAGACGGCGATTGAAAATTTCACGGTCTCCCGGATCCTGGTGGATAACGGGAGCTCAGTGAATGTAATCTTCAAGAAGGCCTTCGACGCAATGGAGGTGGAGAAGAAGAGGGTGCAGGCCTCCGACGGACCACTGTTTGGTTTCTCAGGGGAGCGAAAGGAGGTCGAGGGAGGCGTGGGTCTCCAAGTGACGTTAGGAGGGGTCCCAAGGAACTGCCGGTTCGTCATCGTTGACGCCCCGAACAGCTACAATGCTATCTTCGGACGCCCTCTCATTAGTGCTTTCCGGTGTGTGCCCTCATCGTACCACCAGTGCCTGAAGTTCCATAGTGGAGGAGTCCAGGTCTGGATCCGAGGAGATGCTAAGGTGGCGAGGCAGTGCTATGTGACTGCCGTCAACACCATCTCTTGGATGGCGGAGGCTGAGAGGATGGATAAGGAGATGACGAGGCCGGAGGGGCCAGGAGAAGAAGTGGAGAAGAGAGGAGTAGAGGAAGAGGGCGGTGCCCGAGAGGAGAATATGGAGGTCGCTCAGGAGGAGTAGGAGATCGAGCCGTTGGAGGCGGAAGGAGCCGCAGAGGAAGAGGCCCGGGAGGAGGGGCGAGAAGCAAAGGGCCAATGGGAAGAGCCAACCCGGCTCGAGGCGGCAGAAGAGGTGGTAGAGATGGAGGTCATCACCCAGGAGGGAAGAGTGAAAGAGGTGCGGATCAGCGGGGGTCTCAGCCCGGAGGACAGGGTAAAGATACTGGAGTGCATCCAGAAGAACGTGGATGTCTTCGCATGGAGCGCAGCTGATATGCCAGGCATCGAGGCGGACGTGGCTTGCCATCATCTCAACCTCGATCCAGGAGCCCGCCCCATCCGGCAGAAGAGAAGGACCTTCGCCAGCAAGCTCGAAGAACCAATCCGCGGGGAGGTGGCCAAGCTCCTCGAAGCAGGTTTTGTATCGGAGATCCAGTACCCAGGCTGGGTCTCCAACGTCGTAATGGTAAAAAAGGCCGATGGCCGTTGGCGTATGTGTGTGGATTTTTCATTGTTAAACAAGGCCTGCCCTAAGGATTGTTATCCCCTGCCTCGGATCGACGCGCTGGTTGACTCAGCCGTCGGTTTTTCTGTAATGAGTTTTTTGGATGCTTTTTCAGGTTATCACCAGATCAGGATGCACCCCCCCGGACGTCAAAGACGTCTCGTTCATCACCAGGGAGGGATGCAATTGCTATAAGATGATGCCCTTCGGGCTGAAAAATGCAGGAGCAACCTACCAGAAGATGATGGACCGGTTATTTAGGGAGCAAAGGGGAAGGAACCTGGAGGTCTACGTGGATGACCTTATGGTGAAGAGCAAGTGCGTGAACTCTCACATCCAGGACCTCGAGGAGACCTTCGCCACCCTACGCAAGTACAAGATGCGCTTGAACCCCCTGAAGTGTGTGTTCGGGGCCAGCAAGGGGAAATTCCTGGGACACCTTCTCACCCCTTGGGGGGTAGAACCTAACCCGGACAAGGTTAAGGCCATAATGGAGCTGGGGTCGCCGCGGAACGCCAAGGAAGTTCAGCGCTTGACCGGAAGACTCGCAGGGCTGAGCAGGTTTCTCTCCCGAGCCGGGGAGAAATGCTCCCCCTTCTTCAAAATATTACGAGGTAACCAGAAGTTTGAGTGGACAAAAGAATGCGAGGAGACCTTCCAGGCCTTGAAGAGCCAACTCACCAAGGCTCCGCTACTCCAAGGTCCCAAAGAGGGGGAGGATCTATATCTATATCTCAGGGTCGGGGCAAAGGTCGTAAGCTCCGTCCTGGTTCGGGAGGAAGGCAAGAAGCAGCTGCCCGTCTACTACGTGAGCAGGGTCCTGAGGGAAGCGGAGCTCAGATACCCGATTTTGGAGAAGTTGGCCTTTGCTCTGGTCGTCGCAGCAAGGAAGCTCAGGCCATACTTCCAGGCCCATTCAATTCAAGTAGTGACGGACCACCCTCTCCGCCAGATCTTCGAAGGAGTGGAGCACTCGGGAAGGCTCGCAAAGTGGTCGATAGAGCTAAGTGAATTCAACATTACCTTCGTCCCTCGACTATCCATGAAGGCGCAGGTGATGGCTGATTTCATGGCAGATTATGTGGCCGAGATGGAGGAAGATGGAGCCCCTCGTCATGTTCCGTGGAAGCTGCTGGTGGACGGGGCTTCGGGCAAGAATTCTCTCGGAGGAGGGATGGTGCTGGAGAGTCCCCACAGAGTAAAGATCGAGCAGATACTAGTGATACACTTCCCAATCACCAACAACAAGGCGGAGTATGAGGCGGTGATCGCCGGTCTACGGTTGGCCCAGGAGCTCGGAGTCCAAGACATGGAGGTCCTCACCGACTCGATGGTAATAGCCTCTCAAATCAGGGGAGAGTTCGAGACGAGGGAACCTGCGCTCATAAGGTACTTGGCCAAAGTGAGAGGTCTCGTGGGAACGTTCAAAACTTTCTCCATCCGGTACGTCCCTCGGGAAGAGAGCACCCCGGCGGATCGATTGGCCAAATCCGGTCCTCGAGCCGGGGGGACCCTGACAGACCTATTCCGCCCTTCGATCGAGGAGGGAGAACTCATGGAAGTAGAGCACCGACCCTCCTGGAAGGATCCCTTCGTCACCTTCCTTGCAACGGGAAAGTTTCCGGAGGAGGTTCCGGACCAGAGGCGCTTCCGATATAAGTCCGCCTACTACGTGCTCCATGAGGGGGACTTGTATCGGAAGACCCTCTCGGGCCTCCTGGCCCGATGCATTTCAGAAGAGGAGGTCCCAAGGATCTTGGAAGAAGTTCACTCCGGCGAGTGCGGCAGCCACTCGGGGAGCAGGATGTTGGAGGCAAGAATAATGAGGCAGGGGTACTTCTGGCCAACCCTAAGTAAAGACGCGACAGCCTTCGCCAAGAGGTGCCAGAAGTGCCAAATGTTCGCCCCGCTTCAGCTCATGCCAGCTCAGAGGTTAAAGAGTATCACGGCGCCCTGGCCATTCGCCATATGGGGGATGGACCTGGTAGGACCCTTCCCCCAGGCTAGTGGGCAGAGGAGGTTTCTCCTAGTCATGATTGACTACTTCTCAAAGTGGTTGGAGGTCAAGGCATTGGCTAAGGTCACCTCCCAGGTAATCTGCAACTTCGTATGGGGGGAGATCATTTGTCGACATGGGCTTCCACAGGCCATAGTCACGGATAATGGTCAGCAGTTTGCGAGCGAGGAATTCATCAGCTTCTGTGGCCAGCTTGGGATAGACCTCAGGTTTGCATCCATTCACCATCCCAGGAGCAACGGGCAGGTGGAGGCAACAAACAAGGTCATCGTGAACCTGCTCAAGAAGAAGGTGGAAAATCTGAAGGGCAATTGGGTGGAACAGCTTCCATCGGTCCTGTGGGCCCTAAGAACTACCCCCAGCACCGCCACGGGAGAGGCCCCTTTCAAGCTCTCTCACGGCTGCGAGGCCGTCATCCCCATAGAATTCGAGGTTATGACACCACGGGTAAAGGCCGCCGCAAGTGGAGAGGAAGATTGGAGAGCCGAGAACGAGGAGGAGTTGCGGCTCTCCCTCGACCTCATCGAAGAAGCTCGGGACCTAGCAGCCATTCGCCAAGAAGAGGTCAAGCGGCGGATGGCCAAGTACTTCGACAAGCACGTCAGGGTCAAGCAGTTCGAGAAGGGAGATCTGGTGCTCAAGAAGGTCGACGCGGCTGGGAGTCCGCCGCGGCGGGAAAACTTAACCCCAATGGGAAGGCCCCTATGTCGTGGAAGAGGCACTAAAGTCTGGGGGGTATCGCCTTCAGAATGTGGAGGGCCAACCTCTCAGCCACACATGGAGTGGCGACGACCTTAAACGCTTCTATCCCTAGCAGTATGTAGTAACAGTGTTTTTGAATAAGAATATTTTGTTTAAACTATGTGTATGAGAGTGATGCTGCAGCTTGTAGGAAAGACTCTGAAAGCTCCAGAAATGGCCCCGAGCAGACCCGCTGTCCAGGCTCTCATCTAGCTGGCAGGTCCGAAGGCTCACTCGGTGGCAGGTTCCAAGGTGTTGAGAAAATGGCCCCGAGCAGACCCGCTGTCCAGGCTCTCATCTAGCTGGCAGGTCCGAAGGCTCACTCGGTGGCAGGTTCCAAGGTGTTGAGAAAATGGACCCGAGCAGACCCGCTGTCCAGGCTCCCATCTAGCTGGCAGGTCCGAAGGCTCACTCGGTGGCAGGTCCTAAGGTGATGAAGAAAATGGCCCCGAGCAGACCCGCTGTCCAGGCTCTCATCTAGGTGGCAGGTCCGAAGGCTCACTCGGTGGCAGGTTCCAAGGTGTTGAGAAAATTGCCCCGAGCAGACCCGCTGTCCAGGCTCCCATCTAGCTGGCAGGTCCGAAGGCTCACTCGGTGGCAGGTCCTAAGGTGATGAAGAAAATGGCCCCAAGCAGACCCGCTGTCCAGGCTCTCATCTAGCTGGCAGGTCCGAAGGCTCACTCGGTGGCAGGTTCCAAGGTGTTGAGAAAATGGCCCCGAGCAGATCCGCTGTCCAGGCTCTCATCTAGCTGGCGGGTCCGAAGGCTCACTCGGTGGCAGGTCCTAAGGTGATGAAGAAAATGGCCCCGAGCAGACCCGCTGTCCAGGCTCTCATCTAGCTGGCAGGTCCGAAGGCTCACTCGGTGGCAGGTTCCAAGGTGTTGAGAAAATGGCCCCGAGCAGACCCGCTGTCCAGGCTCCCATCTAGCTGGCAGGTCCGAAGGCTCACTCGGTAGCAGGTCCTAAGGTGATGAAGAAAATGGCCCCGAGCAGACCCGCTGTCCAGGCTCTCATCTAGTTGGCAGGTCTGAAGGCTCACTCGGTGGCAGGTTCCAAGGTGTTGAGAAAATGGCCCCGAGCAGACCCGCTGTCCAGGCTCTCATCTAGCTGGCAGGTCCGAAGGCTCACTCGGTGACAGGTCCTAAGGTGATGAAGAAAATGGCCCCGAGCAGACCCGCTGTCCAGGCTCTCATCTAGCTGGCAGGTCCGAAGGCTCACTCGGTGGCAGGTTCCAAGGTGTTGAGAAAATGGCCCCGAGCAGACCCGCTGTCCAGGCTCTCATCTAGCTGGCAGGTCCGAAGGCTCACTCGGTGGCAGGTCCTAAGGTGATGAAGAAAATGGCCCCGAGCAGACCCGCTGTCCAGGCTCTCATCTAGCTGGCAGGTCCGAAGGCTCACTCGGTGACAGGTTCCAAGGTGTTGAGAAAATGGCCCCGAGCAGACCCGCTGTCCAGGCTCTCATCTAGCTGGCAGGTCCGAAGGCTCACTCGGTGGCAGGTTCTAAGGTGATGAAGAAAATGGCCCCGAGCAGACCCGCTGTCCAGGCTCTCATCTAGCTGGCAGGTCCGAAGGCTCACTCGGTGGCAGGTTCTAAGGTGATGAAGGAAATGGCCCCGAGCAGACCCGCTGTCCAGGCCTTCATCTAGCTGGCAGGTCCGAAGGCTCACTCGGTGGCAGGTTCTAAGGTGATGAAGGAAATGACCCCGAGCAGACCTGCTGTCCGGGCTCTCATCTAGCTGGCAGGTCCGAAGGCTCACTCGGTGGCAGGTTCTAAGTTCTCAAGGGTGGATCTTGAGAGCACTCGCAGGGACCACGTGCCAGTAAGGTAATCTCACCTCTCTTCCTGACTACCTAAGCGAAACCCCGGTCTGGGAGAATGGTAAGGAGGTACGAGTGGGGCAGGAAGCGGGAAGTCGAAAAGGGGCAGCACACCTAAGTCATCTTCGAGCATTCGCTGGGTGGCCAGGACAGTCGCGGCGAATGAGAAAGAATTAACGTCCTAATGAGCCCAGCGAGATATAGCGGCGAATGAGAGAAAAGTTGAGATAGCACAAAAATTGAGATATCACAAAAATTGTAGTCAATATATATATATTTTTAAGGGCACTCACCCCGTTCATGATTACATTCAAAATGATAAGTACAAAAAAGAGTAAAAAAAAATACAAAGGGCCCTTCTCAAGGGTCGGCAGATTTCTCGCCTGGAGATCCTTCGCTCTCGCCCGAATCCGGGATGAGGGCGTCTTCCCGCGGCTCGCCGTTATCGTCCTCCGGGAAGGGGATCGGAATGTAGAGCTCGGGAACAACTTGGCGAGCGGAAAGCATTCGGCCTCCGCCTTCAGATATCCAGCTCGCCGCAGCACCTGCAGCGCATGCTTAACGGCGCTTTGCGCATTCTCCTGCATCAGTTGCTCTAGCTCGTGATGGGGGTAAAAGTGCCCCCACTTCCCGGGTCGAGTGCCGACGCGCCGGCTTCTCGCAACCGTTGGACTTCGGCTTTGGCCAGGCGGACTTCCTCTTCAAGGTCGACCACCCGCGCGCGAAACATCCCGGCGCTTGTAGCATCCTGAAGAAATGAAATAAAACCTGAGATAAAAGTGCGGCAATCAGCAATGGTCATCCGCAGGGGTGAGAGAAAGTATACCTCTGCAACCGGGCGGCGGGCGAGAAGCGCTTCTGCGGCTTCCAGCTTCACTCTGAGCTCAGTCGCCTCCCTAGTGATGAGAGCCCTGGCCTCCTCGACCCCGACCAGATTCCGCGCCAAGTTGATGCTCCGGCGAGAAGACCCTATTCGTGTTTCTGTCCCACTTGACCAGGGGAGCCCCTGAGGGATCCACGTACCTCTCGCCGTTCGGGAAGTTGCGGTGGTCCCTGGGCAGCGGAGGCGGCGGCAGCGACGATCTCGCCTGGACCACCGTCCCATCTGGCACACCCGACCCCAAGGTTGGGGCCGGCACTTCGGTCCCCAGGGTTTGGGCCGGGACCTCCGTCCCTAGGGTTTGGGTTGGAGCTTTCGCTCCAGAGGTCTCGCCCACAACCCCCTTCCCTTTGGTGGAAGGAGGGCATCGCGACTTGCTGGGGGGAGAGGAAGGAGTCGCCGCGGGTTTTCTCTTTCGGCTGCTGGGCTTGGAGGAGGAAGGCCCCTCCCGGCAGGCATCCGCGACAACTTGCGCGAGAGGCACGCAAAACCCAGGAGGCCGCGGCGGATGAAGGGGGAGGCTACGGACGTCTACATAATATTGCGAATGGTTTTAGCGAATGGTGTAAGAATCACAAAGCCAAAACGAATGAAGTCTCGAAAACTTACCCTCGCCCTGCGGAATGAGCGGGAGCGAGTTGACGTTTCGCCGGAGATAGACGAGGTCCATCCCGTGCTCCAGAATATATTGGTGGAGTTTGGCCTCGTGCCCCCCTAGGGTCGGGGGGGGGGGGGGGGGGAGGGGGGGGGGGGGGGGAAGGTTGACTCCTCCTCCTGCACCGGGGCGAGAAGGGTGTTTCCCAGGCTCCCGCTGACGAAGATGAAGCGGCGAACCCAGTCGTGGTTTTTGTTCGGGAGCCCGTAGTGCTTGAGCGGGTTTAGACCTGAGAAGAAGGAGATGCCGTTGGTGCAGCGGAAGGTGTAGAGTTTGCGGAAGACGGACATCGAGAACTCGATCCCCTCTTCTCGCAGATAGCTCGCGTACCCGACCAGCATGGCGATGGAATTGGGTTTGAGCTGGCCGGGCACGACCCCGTAGTACTTGAAGGTCTGGCGGAGTTCCGGCCAGATGGGAAGGCGAAATCCCACCTCGAAGTGCTCTAGCGGGATCGCGAGAGCACAAGGCGAGATGGAGTTTAGGCGCTCGTCCGGCCTGGGCTTTCGCGCCTCGAACCCCGGCGGAATGTAATCCGCGACAGCAGTCAAGTAAGCCTCTTCGGAGAGGTCGCAGGAGTCGAAAGTGTGGTTGACGAATGCGCTGGCGCACCTGGCCCTACCTTCCGCATCACCACCCATTTCGCGAATGCCGAAGGATAAGGGAGCAGCAGAGAAGGGAGAAGCGCGAGTGCTAGCGCGAGGAAGGAGGGGGAGCGGATGGTAAGGTATTTAATACGGTGGTTGAAAGACCTATTTATAGAGGGACTAAACGGCGTTTGGGCTTTCGAGGTAACGGGTCTGCGGATAGCAATCGCGCCTTCCCGACGCCTCGAAACCCGGGCTGATCCCTCTCGCCCATTAATGGAGAATGCCCTGTGGCTATTCGCTCGACGGCTACACGAAAGAGCTAAGAAAACATTCGACAATAACATATCATTCGGCAATACCCAGGCAAGCTACGAGAAAAACAAAAAACGAGAAATAGAGCATTCGCAAAGTGTAGAGTATAAAATTATTACAGACAAATATAAAAGTCCAGCATCCGCAACACAGAAAACGAGGAAAGAAATAACAGGAGGGGTGAATGTCGACTAGATCAGAACTCCTCCCAGACCCACCGACCTCGCCTTCGCGACCCAGCCTCCAGGGGCATTCGCGGGCGGTAGTACGCGAGCATATTGGTGATCTCATGGGAAGCCAGTTGGAGTTGGTCCCGGGCTCGCACGGCGTGTCTTTCGGGAGACAACTCCCCTCCTTTACCCCTCAGGCGCTCCACCGTCGCGAGAAGGCGCGAGTAGTTCCGCCGAAGGTCCTTTAACTCACGCGCGACTCCCAGCCGCACATCATCCACCTGGCCGGCGACGTTCCGCTGGATGTGGATGAGCTTCCCCAAGACCTCCGTGATCAGCTCCTTCAGGGTCGCGTGATCTGAGGAGTCGCCCAGGAAGTCAGCGAGATCCCTAGGGGAGGGGAGAGGCGAGAGCATCCCCTCTTCCCCCTCGTTGTAGGAATCAAGGGGGGGAGGCTTCCCGATAGCCTGCGAAGTCATAACTAGGTCAGTTGCGGTAAAATATGCGAGTATGATAGGGGCAGGTGAGTAAACTGACCTGGGACGGGTTCCCTATGACCTGAAGGGCGAGACAAATGGGGGAGGACCCCAGACAAGCCTGCGGAAGGTGGTAGAACCTTCCCTTTCCCGGGGCGGTAAAGCGGAGGAGGAGGAGCCGAAGCATTCGTACGGTCATCAGCACGGAGGTGCTGACCCAGTTCCCGCTCAGGGGAGACCCTCGGTTCATTCGCGGTAACAGAGGGGTTCTGCTGGGCAGGGGAACTTTGAGGAATGGAGTCCCGCAGCGGGACGTCAGGGTTGAGGGCTGCGAAAAGGTAATGGTCAGTAACAAGCAACATGATAGGAAAATCGAGAGGGTTCACAACCTACTGGATTGAAGTATGGTCTCGCCCGGAGGGGGTGGAGGAGCAAGGTCCAGATCTGGAGGAGGTGTCTCGTCCGCGAGAGGTGGCACCACGACACTGTTTAAAACGGCCCCGTGGCCGTCCTCAGGCACCGAAATCCCCTGCGAATGGTCGGAGCGATTGCAGAATAAGGAGGCAGAAACTAAAAAGAAAGGCAGGAGGAATCTTCATACCTGAGTCCCGGGGTCTGGAAGAGTATTCGTCGGAGAGTCCGAGGCGGTCTCGCCTTTTTGGCGATTCATCCGAATCGCTTTGGCTCGCCACGAGACATATGGGGCGCTCGAGTCTCGCTTGGATGTGAGCCAGGGAGCAAATCTGGCAGTTTTGGGGGCGGTTGCAGTCTGGGCCGCAGCCAGCGTTCGATCATTTCTTGCGAGAGGGGTCTCGTGGAAGGCTTATGGAAAGACATTGGAAGTGGCGAAAGGTCCAGGGAGAGAAAACTCCGGGCCGAGATATAAAAATGGTCCAGAAAAGTCTGACATGAGGAGGTATATATAGGATGACGGTGGGACCCACAGAGTCTTATGGGTCCAGTCAGCAAGCACTCACCGAATACAGGGTTGGACTGTTCTTTCCGAGCGTAGGAACCGCTCGCAAAGAGCGGGGATTGTGTACAACCCGTATTCGCCGAGTGGGTCCCTCAAGCCAACTGGCGAGACCTGGGTCAGCCGGATCATTCGCCCAGGCTAATGAAGATGGAGAGATCCCCGGGTTAGTGGGGGTACGCTGCAGGGAGAAGAAGTTCGGCGAGTGGTGCCCTCACGGACCACTCGCTCAGTAGCATGGGCACTCGCCCAGCTGAGCGGGAGATCGGCGAGTGGTGCCCTCACGGACCACTCGCCCCAAAGGTTTTGAGGGGAAAAAGACCATAATATCCCTGGTGGGCTGCAAATAGCCCTTCAGAACAGCGGAGTTAGGCTATCAGCAGACCAATTTGGGGTGCGATTAGTAAAATTAAAAGGCGGATTCAGGCTATTTACAGACCAGCCTAGGAAAAACTATAAATAGACCCTTAAGGGCACCTTGAAGGGGACTCCGATTTTTGAGAATCCTCTCCTCCAGGCTAGTTTTTGGTCGGCTGCTAGTGCCCTCCAAGGTGCCCGGTTGAGCTCTGGTTTGGGAGGGGAAGCTCTCTAAGATCTTCCGGGTGTGTGGCGGGACCTCCTCGCTTCAGCCTTGGGTCTTTTCTTATTCTCACATCCACCGTCAAGAGAGTCTAGCGAGGGAGAAGTAAGCATCGGCTGCACCCCCAGTGGGTCCGAACTCAAGAGGCATGTTGCAAGTTTCAACACCTGCTGGTAGAATAAAGATCATAGAATTTCTTTGAAATCTAATGCGACCAGATTGATTTTCTTAAATTGATTTCTCTATTATTAGAACAAAGAACCATTTTTTATTGATGTTAAATTATTAAGTCATACTAGTATAATTGTATAACCCGTAATTCGTCGAGATCAGACCACGTCCATCTGGGGCGAGTATAGAAGAACTCGCCTACCTGAGGCGAGTACAGAAGACCTCGCCCACCTGGGGCGAGTACAAAAGAACTTATATTGTAGAGCTTATGAAGTTAAATTATTTTTTGTGAGTTTATAGGCGGTTCAGAGTTGTTCTTTATGCTCTCTATCTTTTTATCACCTTGTCTCATGTGAGTCGATCACTAAACGAATAGCATTTGGTTACCCTTATATCTTGAGACTTTTGTGAGAATTTCTTATTTATATCAGTGAAATTGTAGAGCTTTTATTTATTATGTTTGATGTTTTTTTTTTAAATTGAAGTGAAGTCATTGTGAAAAGTTCATCAAAGACAAGGATGACTATTTTTGTGGTGTTACCTATTTTGTATATTCTTTACAATATTTCGAAGTAGTTACTTTTTCACGGTGTTGTGATGGTTCTTCGTATTGAAATTGTAGAACTTATATTTACTATGCTTTAAGTTTTTTTCTTCTTCTAAAAATTTAGGCTTCGTTTGGCGAGGCGGCGGCGGTCATGAACACGATGGTTACGAACCGTCGTTTGTGAATGCCCGGCCTCACTTAAAAAAATTTATCCACTTTTTAATGCTCAAAATTTCTTTTTTGATAGCGGTAGTAACAACAACTATAAATAAATAAATGATGTTTATATTTGCAGTCTCTATATAGATATTAATTTGCAACTCCCTAAATAAAAATAATAATATCTAAAAAATTAAAAATCACACCCTATTTGCTACACCTCCCAAACCAACACCAACATCCTCACCTACATTGTCAGCTACCGGAGTCCGGCCACCCCGCTGCGCCGGCAAAACCTTACTGAAGCAGAGGTCTCGACCTCTATTTCTGCCGAGTCTTTGACTTTCTTCTTCACAAACAACTCTCTAGCTAATTCTCACCTGGGCGAGACTAGCAGCAGCACGAGCAGTTGCGTCAGCTCACTCGACAGTTTCTATCGCAACCTGAGTGGCGGCCTACACATCCTAAACGTCGATTGTGCATCGGATCCTGTATATGTGGAAGGAGACGCTTTTGTTCGCTTCGCATATATTGAATCTGTATATGGTCCATAGAAGTCATCTTTACATACTGATTGATCTTTACATCCTAAAACATCTCAAACACTCGTCTTTACATAAGATCCTTCCTATAGTCTTCCACTAACTGGAAATCAAAATACTGATTGGTCTTTGCCCATTTATGAGTTAATTTACTACATAGTTTTCAAAATCATGTATATGGTCCATAGAAATCCGTTTTGATTGCAATTGATAAATCATGACAAGATATTTCTTATTGGCGAAATTTTTCTCAATAAGATCTCACATCTCTTTGGCAGTTTGACAAATTTAGAAGTGTTTTAAGATATTAGATTCCATGAAGTTGAGAAGCCAGTTTAACGGCGTTTAGGGTATAATCAGCGTTTGGCAGTTGTTGGAACTGTCGTTTACTTGATACTTGAAACCGCGAGGTTATAGGGTCTGTGAGGAGCGGCGGTTGGAGAGGAGCGGCGGTTGGAGGAGTCGATCCGCAACCGTGGGCACCTACCCGCGGTTCAGAAGCAGCGGATTTCCGCAGTTTCAGCAGGAGCGCTGCAAACCGCACCCGCCAACCGCTGCCCCCAAACAATAAATTACCACGGCTGCGGATCAGAAATTGCTCTCTGATCCGCAGCTGCCTGTCACAGACTAGTCCCCTTGACTATGTCGCGCGCGGCCTTAGCTCCTCTTGCCACCCCTTGCGGCTAGCTAAGTCAGCCTCACTCTAAGAAAACTGTGGTGGGAATGGGAACGAGAACAAGAACACAATAGCACAAGTGCACAAGAGAAGAAGTAATCAAGAGAACTCAAAAGCTTATTCCAAACTTGGATGATTACAAATGAGGGGGTCTTCCCCTTTTATAGGCCTCAAAGAGGGTTCCCTCCAAACCAAAGAATATTCTAGATCCCTACTATTCTAGAGTATTCTATACAATTCCGGTATATACAAGAGTTATGGGCTCTCTAGATTGTTCTACTGCCTTCCTATATACAAGATTCCATATTTCTCTAGAATCTTCTCATGAATTAACCCCAAAAGTGAGGAGATCGTAACATTCTCCCCCACCTATCCTGGCGTCGTCCTCGTCGTCTCGTACTGCTGAATGAAGTCCTTGAACTGCCACAAGTCTTCTAATGTCTCCCAAGTAGCCTCAGACTCTGGCAATCCCTTCCATCTGACTAAGTACTGCGTACTTGGCGGGACTCCGCGTCTCCGTACCACCCTCTGAGATAGCACCCGATCAATCTCCTTCTCGAATGATTTGGTCATGATCGGAGGCGCTCTATGTGATTCTCCTCGCCTCGGGTCTTCCTGATCTTCATGATAAGGCTTCAATATGCTTACATGGAAGACCGGATGAATCTTCAATGAGTTGGGTAGATCAAGGCGATATGACACCTTTCCTACCTTGTCGATCACCTCAAACGGCCCTTCATACCTCCTTATTAACCCCTTATGCATGCTTCACATTACTTTGAACTGTTGGGGTAGGAGTTTTACCATCACTTTATCTCCTAGGCCAAACTCTTGTGGCCTTCTCTTCACGTCCGCCCATTTCTTCATACGCTTCCTTGCTTTCTCTAGGCAGACTTTGGCCAAGTCATTTTGTTCCTCCCAAGACTTTGCCAACTGAAGTGCTCCTGGGCTCTTTCCTTCTCCAGGGTTGATGGCTAGTGCATGCGGTGTGAGTGGTTGACGCCCGGTCGCCAGCTCGAAGGGACTCCTTCCCGTAGACTCGCTCCTCTGCAAGTTGTAGGAAAACTGAGCAACATCCAAGATCTTTGCCCAGTCCCGTTGGTTAGCACTCACAAAGTGCCGCAAGTAGCACTCCAATAAGCCATTTACCCTCTCGGTCTGCCCATCGGACTGCGGGTGGAAACTTGTGGAGAAGTTTAGTTGTGATCCCATCATCCTGAAAAACTCCGTCCAAAGTTTCCCCGTGAAGCGAGGATCCCGATCGTTCACAATATTTTGTGGAAGCCCCCAATGCTTTACCACTTGCTTGAAGAATGCTTGGGCCGCTTCCTCCGCTGTGCAGTCCTTTGTGCATGGGATGAATGTCCCATACTTGGAGAATCTGTCTACGACCACCATGATCGATCCAAATCCCTCTGATTTGGGAAGAGCGCTGATGAAGTCCAACGTCACGGTGTGCCATGGATGATCTGGAACTGGAAGAGGCTCTAGCAATCCCGCTGGTTGCCGATTCTCTACTTTGTCTTGTTGGCACACAAGACATGTCTTCACGTATATGTCCACGCTTTCCTTCATCTTCGGCCAGTAGTACAAGATCTCCACTAGCGCCATGGTTCTCTTTTGGCCAGGATGACCTGCCCATCGAGTGTCATGACACTCCTTGATCAATTCCATCCGTAGGTTGTCCCACTTTGGGATGTATAATCTCCTCCCCTTGGTGTAAAGGAGTTCATCCTCTACCCAAAAGTGTTTGGCTCTTCCTTCCCTTGCCGCCTTCATAAGCTCAATTGCCAACGGATCCTGTTGCAGCCCTTCCTTGATCCTGGATAGCAACTCTCCTTTCACCGTGAACATAGCTGCAAGTTTAGCCTTGCGGCTCAAGGCATCCGCAACAACGTTCGCCTTCCCGGGCTTGTACTCCATCGAATAGTCGAACTCTGCTAGAAAATCTTGCCACCTTGCTTGCTTTGAAGACAACTTCTTTTGCGACTGGAAGTAACTTGTGGCCACATTGTCCGTCTTGACCACGAACTTCGCCCCGAGCAAGTAGTGTCTCCACACCCACAAGCAATGTATGATAGCAGTCATTTCCTTCTCCTGGACGGTGTACTCAATAAGGGACTTTCATATGCAATAGGATGTCCATCCTGCATCAAGACTCCACCAATGGCAAAGTCGGAGGCATCCGTCTGGACCTCGAACTCCTTTCCAAAGTCCGGCAATGATAACACCGGCTCGGTGCTCACTGCTTGCTTTAGATCTTCAAAGGCTTGTTTGCATCCATCATCCCAAGCCCACAATCTATCCTTCTTTAGCAAGTCCGTCAATGGGGCTGTTCTCCTTGAATAGCCCTGGATAAACCGTCGATAATAATTTGCGAGTCCAAGAAAGGATCTTAGCTCGGTTACCTTAGTAGGTGGCTCCCAATCTATGATCGCTTGGATCTTGGCTTCATCCATCTTCAACTGGCCATGTCCAATGACATGTCCAAGGAATGAGACCTCCTCCATGCCAAACGTACACTTTGACTTCCTCACATATAACTCGTTCTCCCGCAAGACTTGAAAGATAGTGCGAAGATGTTCCACATGTTCCTCCATAGAGTTGCTGTAGATCACAATGTCATCCAGATAAACCACCACGAACTGATCCAGGTAGGGATGGAATATCCTGTTCATCAAAGTGCAGAACGTTGTCGGTGCATTAGTCAAGCCAAATGGCATGACCAACCACTCGTACGACCCATAACGAGTGATGCACGTCGTCTTAGGCTCATCTCCTTCAGCAATTCGGACTTGGTAATAGCCCTTCTGCAAGTCCATCTTGGTGTAGACCTTGGCTTTCCCCATCCTATCGAACAAGTCAGCGATTAAAGGAATAGGATACTTATTCTTGACCGTTACCTTGTTGAGTGCACGATAGTCTACACACATCCGCAAAGATCCGTCTTTCTTCTTCTGAAAGAGCACCGGTGCGCCATATGGTGCTTTCGATGGACGACTCTTCCCCGTGTCAAGTAGCTTCTTCAGCTGCTTGCGGAGTTCCTCCAATTCGGACGGAGCCATGCGATATACCGCCATCGCAGGTGGTTTCGCCCCTTATTCCAGCTCAATCTCATGGTCCACCTCCCTCCGAGGCGGTAGCCTGTTCGGAAGCTCGGTTGGCATAACGTCTTGATTCTCCTCCAAGACTTGCACAATGAAAGGATGTACCTCCTCATCCTTTGCCGTAACTTCCTCCTTCAAGGTGGCTAAGTAAGTCACCTCTCCTTTCTTGACGCCTTTGGCTATTTGCATAGCCGATAGCCGCTTTCTCTTCGTTGGTGGCCCTTCCACCGCTGGGATCATGCATGGAGACCCTTTCTCCATAATGCACATGGATCTACAAAAAGGCATAGTGATAGCTCGTACCTTTTCGAAGAAATCCATCCCAAGTACAACTTGAAAATCATCCATCGGAGCAATGAAGAAGTCCACTTGGCCCTTCCAAGTTCCCAACTGCAACTCCACTCCGCGTGAAACTCCTTGCAGCGGTCTCGCCTTCCTATTCACCGTCTTCAACCAACCTTCACCCTTAGAGACATGAAGACCAAGTCTCTTGGCTTCCTCCTCAGTCATGAAGTTATGTGTTGCTCCTGTATCAAGCATGGCCTTGGTGGCCTTCCCATTTGCATACGCCTTCACGAACATTAATCCTTTTGGCGATGGGGCTGGAGTAGGTCTAATATTCAGAGCATTAAGTAATTGTAATGATCCCATTTGGGCAGAAGTACCTTCTCCAGAATTCCCTGCATCGTTGCCTTCCATAATTGCTAAAAGCATTCCCATCTTTGGACAGCTGCTCATTGCACGCGGTCCCTTGCATAAGAAGCATCCCCCTTTCGGAATGAAGGCCTTCTTCTTCTCTTCATATTCCTTCCGAGTGTCATGCCGCTGGAAGTTGGTCTTCTTGCCATCCCGCTTCTCTCCCCCACCTTTCCCATAATCACCCTTATCTTTCTTTGGTTTTGCTGCATCTGTGTGTCGTTGGTACTCAATAAGGGACTCAGCTGTGGCAATAGCTTCATCCAACGTCTTGACATCTCGCCTTTGTAATTCTTGCTTAGTCCAATGTTGAAGACCATCCACGAAGAAGAATCGCAAGTCTTCATCCGACATGCTAGGAATTTGCAGCATCAAGATGGTAAATTCTTTAACATACTCCGCAATGCTCCCCTTGTACTTCAACTCCCTCAGCTTCTTCTTAGCTTCATAAACGTCATTTTCTGGATAGAAATGTCGTTTGAGTTCACGTCGGAACTCCTCCCATGTATCAATGCGATACAAGCCTTTCTCTATGTCGGCCTGCTTTCTTCGTCACCAAAGAGAAGCAACATCCGATAAGTAGTAAGAGGCTTGTCGTACCTTAGCGACTTCGTCGATGAGGTTACACCCCTCGAAGAACTGCTCCATTTGCCAAATGAAATTTTCTACCTCCTTTGCATCTCGCTTGCCCACAAATGGCTTGGGCTTAGGAACCTCCATCCTTGGATTGCCCATTGCCATGTTGCCTCCACCATTAGCCACGGCTCTGCGACAAACGGTGATTTCTTCCTTCATATCCTCAAAGCCGATCCACATCGCTTGAATGACATCTTCCATCCTAGTGAGGCATTCCTCCAACGCTGGGTGAGCATCAAGGCAAGTCTGGGTAGACTCCTTGATGGACTCAAATTCTTCAAGAACATGTGCCTCAAGAGTTTCGAAGTTACCTTCCACCTTCTCAACTCGATCGACCAGCATCATGACAGCCTGATCCAAATGAGTTTCTTCACGCGTCTTGCTATGATCCCTCTTCTTCCTGCCTTGTTGATCTACGACCTCCCTGCCGCGCTCGTCAACAATGCTTGAGTTGTTTGCCTCATTCGCCATAGCAACACCACCCGAACCAAATTGAACCTGGGTCAACCTCGCTCTGATACCAACTGTCACGGACTAGTCCCCTTGACTATGTCGCGCGCGGCCTTAGCTCCTCTTGCCACCCCTTGCGGCTAGCTAAGTCAGCCTCACTCTAAGAAAACTGTGGTGAGAATGAGAACGAGAACAAGAACACAAGAGCACAAGTGCACAAGAGAAGAAGTAAGCAAGAGAACTCAAAAGCTTATTCCAAACTTGGATGATTACAAATGAGGGGGCCTTCCCCTTTTATAGGTCCCAAAGAGATTTCCCTCCAAACCAAAGAATATTCTAGATCCCTACTATTCTAGAGTATTCTATACAATTCCGGTATATACAAGAGTCATGAGCTCTCTAGATTGTTCTACTGCCTTCCTATATACAAGATTCCAGATTTCTCTAAAATCTTCTCATGAATTAACCCCAAAAGTGAGGAGATCGTAACATGCCGCCTCAAAGAGAGCGTTATATTTCGAGCCGTGGCTTTTAGCTCCAGTCGAACCGCCGCGCACAGCGCGCCTGCCTCTCCCGTGCGAAACCCTACCCTCGTCCCTCCCGATTTCGATTCCGTGGTGCTCGGCACTGTCGTCGACCGCGGTTTTCTGCAAGTTGAAGCTCCGATCCTTGTGAGAAAGCATCAAGCACCGTCGTCAACCACATCCGAGAAAGCATCAAGCACCGTCGGCCACCTACTGCAGTTTCTGCACTGTCGTCGTCGACGGCGGTTTTGATCCTTGTACCTACTGCAGTTGCCGCCGACCACCTCCTAAAAAGCATCAAGCACCGTCGGCTGTCCTTGTGAGGTATTTTCGAACTCAATTTTTGATCTTTCTCTAGGAATTGGTGTTGTCCTTGTGCTTGGCTATGTATGTATCATGAAACTGTTTCATGAAATTGTTTGATCTTTCTGTAGACATTTTTGTAATATGCTTGGCTATGTATCATGAAAATGTGTGTGTGTGTGTTTATATGTTTGTATGTGTGTGTTTGTGTTTTTGTGTGTGTTTATGTGTTTGTGTGTGTTTATGTGTATGTGTGTGTGTTTATGTTTATGTATATATGTGTATATGTATGTGTGTGTGTGTTTATGTGTATGTGTGTGTTTGTGTGTCTTTGTTTGTGTGTTTATATGTTTGTATGTGTGTTTATGTGTTTGTGTGTGTGTGTGTGTGTTTATGTTTATGTATATATGTGTGTTTGTGTTTGTGTATATGTGTGTTTATGTGTATGCATGTTTATGTGGATGTGTGTTTATGTTGATGTGTGTTTGTATGTTGTGTATGTGTTGTGTGTGTGTATGTGTGTATGTGTGTGTGTGTTTATGTGTTTATGTGTGTATGTGTGTGTGCGTGTGTTTTTATGTGTTTATGTGTGTATCTATGTGTGTGTGTTTATGTGTGTTTGTATGTATGTATGTGTGTGTGTTTGTGTGTTTGTCTGTATGTATGTGTGTGTGTGTTTATTGTCTTTTTGTTTTTGATTACAAAAATGTTTTTTTTAAAGATGGGAAAAACAAAAAGATGGAGGAGTATCCGCTATGTGGGATACAAATAATGTCGTGCTCTTCTGTGATATATACATAAAAGAGATAAAACTTGGAAATCGACCAACCACACATTTTAATAAAGAGGAGTGGAGCAATGTTGTGACAAAATTTGAACTTCAGACTGGAAAAAAATATGATAAAGTTCAAATGAAGAATAAATGAGATCATTTGAAGGAGTGGAAATTATGGACGGAGTTGAAATGCGGCGAAACCGATTTGGGTTGGAATGCATCAAGGACTATAGATGTCTCAGATGAGTGGTGGGACGAAAGATTGAAGGTATTCATTTAAAAAAGTAAATGTTCATTTTTTAATATAGATTTTGACAATGTCTAATTTTTTTTAATTTAGATTGTCCCAGCGGCAAAGAAATTCCGATATGCAGACATCCCGCCCGAGTTAGAGGAGAAACTATACATGATCTTTAGTTCGATCGTAGCTACATGACATCATGCTTGCACCCATCACATAAGGAACCATACCCCGAAGTCTATTGATGAAAGAGCAATGTCAGAGGGTGAACATGAAGACATTGAGGTTAGTGGAGTTCCACCTCCACCTGAGACCACAGCTACATCTGAAGCAAGCAATAAAAGAAAGAAAGGCAAGAAGAAAGCAGTTAGCTCAGTGTTAGAAGATTTGACGGAGTCTTCTAAAACCATAAGTCTATGTCTACAGGAGCCAACCAAAATATCATGTCCGTTTACCATTGGGCAGGCACTAGCAAAATTAAGCACGTACCCTGAAGTACAGTCAGATGATGACTTCTATGATTTTGCCATCACATATTTGATGGACAAAATAGAGACTTTCATGTGCCTGCCGGAGAGCATGAACATAAAGTGGCTTCGTAACAGCTATACTCGTGGGGCGTAATATGGGACATCTATATTCTTGTATTAGCCGCGTTGTATGTTGCTTAGTGATGTTTGAAGAATGTTGTCATTTTATGTTGTTTGCGTTGATGTTGACCTTGTCAATGTTGTCATGCATAAACATGATTGTCTCTTATTGTTGTCATCCTTTATATTGTTTGTTGTTATGTTGACACTACTGTTAAGTTGTTATAATACTGATACTGTTTGAAGTTTTTTTTAATATTGGTTAATGCATGTTGTTATCAGAATATGTCTAGCGATGACTCTGAGAATTCCACAGAAGAGCACGAGATCACTAGAAGAAATTATGTTATTGCTCATCATCAAAATGTGGTAGCAGCAATATGTATGGTCTCCGAATGCACCTCTCTGTTGAACCATCCAGTCTCATGCATGACTTCAAAGCAAACGGGTGATAAATGGGTTGGAGAGCTACTTCGTGGTTCTCGGGTGAGATTTCATACTTCATTCATGATGTCTCAAGAAATATTTATGGATTTATTGCATTCTCTGGAAGACAAGTGCGGATTTCAAGGAACAAGACGAACTGCATCAAGAGAAGTGCTAGCAATGACAGTGTATATATTGTCGCATAATGAATCAATGAGAAAAACATGCGAGCGCTTTCAACACTCAACAGAGACAGCACACAGGTTTTTTGCTCGAGGAATTCGCGCTTTGTTGCTGTTAGCGGAGGAAGTGATCCAACCATCAGATAGATCTTTCAGTAGCACGCCGCCAGAGATTCTATATGACACGCGTTACATGCCCTTTTTTAAAGATTGCGCCGGGGCAATAGATGGAACGCATGTTGATGCGTGTATATCAGTTGAAAATCAAGTACCGTATATTGGGAGACATGACAAAACAACACAAAACGTCATGGCTGCTTGTGATTTCAACATGTGTTTCACTTTCGTTATGGCTGGTTGGGAGGGATCTGCACACGATAGCCGGATTTTCAATTGTGCCATAAGTGATCCTCGTTATAAGTTCCATCACCCACCTCCAGGTAGCAACTGTTTATATTGCTCAACTATTAATTGCTTCTCAAATTTATTGTTCTACTATTTATTGCTTCTAAAATTTATTGTTATTCGACTCAATTTTATATTCTCCAGGAAAATATTACTTGGTCGATTCTGGTTATCCTTTACAACGAGGATATTTGAAGCCTTTTCAAAATACACAGTATAATCTACCGGACTTTGCTCGTGGTGGTCGTCCAACAGAAGGACGTCGAGAGATGTTCAATCATGCACACTCATCGCTTAGAAGTGTGATAGAACGATCTTTCAGTGTTTTGAAGAAGAAGTGGGCCATACTGCGGGACATGCCAAGCTACCGCTTTGACATACAGGCAGATATTGTGACGGCCACGATGGCTTTACACAATTTCATTCGTCGACACCCTTCGCGTGTGGATATTGATTTCAGTGAGAGCGAGCAGGGGGATCGAGATGATGGGGTAGACTCACAAGGGCGGCGAGAAACTTGCTCTGATACTGCAGGTGTTGTAGATGAGATGATCGCGCTACGTGAGACTATAGCGCATCAGTTGTATGAATCTAGAACGTAGACCGAGATTGCAAGGGTAAATGGTTAAGCAAAAACACTTTTTCATGACATAAAAATTATTATTATGATGTTGGTTATTGTATTATGAATAATTTTTGTCATTTTTATTGTGTTGGTTATCTTTTTATGAAAAAAAATTTCCCGCTCAAAACTCCATTTTGTATTCAAACAACTTTTTCAAAACTCTGTTTTGAAAACTCCACTTAACCCAAACAGTTTTTTTTAACAAAACTCTATTTTCCAGAAACAACACTTTTCCCGAAACAACACTTTTCCCAGACTCCATTTTCTATCATTAGCTTTCCATCAGCAACAACCCAACCAAACATAGCCTAAATGTTAGGGGGGGGGGGGGGGGGGGGGGGTTGCGGCATGCTTATCTCATCCCCTTCATAGTATCTCGAAAAGATCAGTTACAACATAGCAACTTCAGACGGCCCTAAACGGCGGTGGCTGACTATCAAATAGCCAATTTCAGCACAACATAGCCATTTTTTTCGTTGGGAGGCCCTTCTCAGACTCATGAATAGAACTCCACACACAATATATCAAAACCCATGCTTCAGCAATTGATTAATCCATTGAATTTTTAGGTTGCTATGATCACCCTTGGTATCCTCGTCACACCATTATGAGTTTGAATTTTGACACTTTAAACTTATCATAGTGTTGTGTGGAACAACCTTATGGTTCCATTCATCTAAGATCATATATTCTTAAACATATACAGGGTACTCTTCACTTACACAAATGTAGGAATCCCTCTCTTATGGGAATACACATCCTTCAAACAGAACAAGATCCTCAGCTATCCCCACTTGCCACAATAGCTCCCACTTCGAGACTCGCAGTGAGTAGTCCTCCTCGACTTGATTGTACTTGTCCTAAAACTTCATGAACTATCCAAGTGAGTTAATTTACACCTGGGCTGTCCTTCGCTGCAACCGTTTTTGTCAACCTCCTAAAGGTTGGTATGGTTCGAAATGCCTCTCCGACATCCAGAGCTTTGAGAGAGTCCAATAAGCTCTTTTGGAGTACACTTGAAGTCCCCTGGTTGATTTTGGCTTTTCCATAATATGGAGATTCTGATGTTAATTGAGCTTGGTAATGCTATTACTCTTGCTTTGGTCTTCCTCATCATTGTATCTAAGTTTTAAAGAGTTAACATAGATTACATTGAGACAACATAATTGGATTCAAGATGTCTTAGAGAAGTCATAACACGATGCAATTTTCGAGGATGAGAATTTTTGAGGAGGTAAGATTTATGACATCCTAGAAACTTAATCTCCCTTGAATTATCCAATTGAGTTAATTTTTTAAGAGGTAAGATTTGTGACATCCTATAAGAGGTAAGAATTTTATAAGAGGCAATTTTCGAGGATGAGAATTCATAACACGATGCAATTTTCGAGGATGAGAATTCATATAAGAGGTAAGAATTTTATAAGAGGCAATTTTTGAGGACGATAACTTTATAAGAGCTAATACCCTCTCATGTTTCTCGATTGACACATCATACCAAAGTCAATCATATCCCTCGTGAACATCATGTCCATCAACACTTAACACTTCATTATCTGCCATAACCTTTGTAGTTAACTACTAATAGCCATCATTATTGTAGGATCTACAAATTCCTCTACTACCACTGCAAAAAATAAAAGATCTACCACCATAACCGCCTTTTCTGCATTCCAACTCTCTTTTCCGCAAACTCTTTTCACCGAACTGTATACTAGGTATTTTTGCAAGTCTCCTATTTCTTCCACACTTTCCATCTCATCCACTTCGCATTCTCCTAGACTGACATTCGTAAAGATTCTCTAGTGGGTAGCCAAATGCATCATCTATCAACAAACAGAGACCAAGGGCAATCACCAGCCAACTTACTCCATCGTTCCCCATTCTTCTCCGTCTTTAGGATGATATTTTCCATGGGCTTCATCACTCATGCACAACTCTTCCTCGGGAAATCCATTGTCCTTGTGTCAAATGCATCTTCAAAGATGCCCATTTTATGTTGCTACCCGTCCACTTCACTGCTCTACCAGTCGTAGATGTCTTCACCCAACAAAGTCAAACAACATGGCTTGTTGCACAACATCATCATCTACTGGACTTTATCTTTCTTAGCTCATTATGGAAGGCAATTTTCAAACTCAAAGGAACAAGCCTCAAAATTTTCTCACCCGCCGCCTTAAAATGGCTGTCAAACAACATTTGTCAACCGCTACATGGAACAATACCTCCATACCTTATGTCTCCGCAAACCCTACTAATGGTGTCACTTTCTACGCGAGGTACGGGATGGTATGACACCATTTATCACTCAATCGTTGGGATGACTCCTTCAAAGTCTTATAGACAATGCCCCCGCCATCTAGGACTACATCCTTGGGACGACACATGACCACAAGATCGGCAACTATCTTGTCGATTACATTATCAAACTCACCTAACCAAGCTCCAATCTCCAACTCGCCCATCTACGCATGAATACTAATGCTTACCAACACCACACCAACCGTGAGTTCGAACCCGACATCCACGTATTCCTTCTCCTTAAGTAGTACTGCCAATATTTCATTGCACGTTGCTCATCCCACAAACTCAGTTGTCGCTTCTTTATTCCTTACAAATTACTGGTCTCCTGAGCTCGTGGCCTGAGTCTTTTTTCCTAGAGCAAGATTCTTACGAACTTTTCAATCACTGTGCCTTTTGCAGAGGGACTTTTGGAACTCTTTTAAATAAGTGATTACAACTTTTCCACAAATGGAGAATCTCTGGTATTGATTGAGATTCCAATAAGCAAAGCAAGGTGGATTCTCTCCTTGAAATCTCAAAGGATTTCTTCAATAGTCTTCACACAGAATATTGAAGGTTTTCTTCTCAGGAATGGAACTTGTTTTCCTAATCAGAAAAATGAGAATCTCAAACTTCTTGAAGGTGTTGTTTTCTGTCACTATGTCTTCCTTTTATTTGGTAACAAGAAAGAATAATTCTCCCTTGAATTTCTGGCCTCGATTTATTTTTATTCCAAAGTTGTCCGCATGTAATTTAATTCTTTTCCAATGAATCACCAATTTCCAAAAAACATTTGATCTTTCCAAGAGAAAAGAAATCAATTCTGCAACGACTATATTCAACATTCACTTGATGTTGTTTGGCGATTGATATTGGACGAGCGTTGAGTGAGTCTTCATGTTTTAATAGTCGAAATCAGAATTGTCGATTTCTTCTGTGGTTATAATCATCGATAGAAGGCTGGAGAGATATTGTCGACTTCAGTTCTTTAAGGACTTGGTAACTCGATGATAATTACCCGACGTCTTGACTTTGTCCTGTGATTTCTGTTAAGCTTCCACTTGATCTTCAACTGAGACTCAGCGACTGATAAAAGAGAGATAAAATTACATGGATTTTGATGCCCCTTCCGTATACATTTTACCAATGGATGTTTACAAGTATTATTTCAAGGATATCTGATTCATCACATCAAAATAATTTCTCAACAAATTCCTCCTATTTGATGTAAGCAGATTTATATATTTAGAAAAATACAAAAAACAGATTAAAAAAACATCAAACAACATACACTTGATATACATAACGTGAGTCTTATACAACTAGCACCCTTACACCCTGCGCTTAAGAAAAAAAATACCATTACAATTTATGAGCATATTTTATACTAGAACTAGATGGAGGTTTAGCTGATGTTGAGATAAGAAACAACTCAGGCTGTCAATAAGCTTTCCTTGAGTCACAGAACTCAGTATATCTTTTAGTAATCTTGTTTAGGGCTTAGTTTGGCGCGGTGGTGGCGGTCATGAATGGAGTGGTCATGAACCGCGGTTTGTGAAAATGAGCCAAAGGACAAAGAGCCTCAAAAGTGGTGGTAGTGGCGAGTCCACCATAGCTTAATCATACCGTACATGTTTGTGAATAAAGTTGGTGAAGACCAGCCCGGATCAGGTCGACGCAAAAGTACCCGACGCCGCACCCGTCCAGCTCTTTATCGGCCTTGACATCAATTTGTGCTTTTATTTTGTGTCATTTTGTAACGTGTGTGATTGCTGAGAAAATTATATATATATATATATACATTTATTAATATATATATATATAAATAAAATTTTCCCTACGCCAGGCGGTTCCCGTGCTAGGGCTCGCAGGAAAGAAACTCCGGTTCATGGCGCTCACGGATTGATCGGCAGTTACAAACCCCCGCCGCCAACGCTTCATCCGCCCACGAATCTGCTGTGTCCATGCGCGATTGAAGAGCACGACGTCTCTAGGCGGTTGGAGCAGTTACTCGCGCGTCTGCCATGGCCGCATCCTTCAACTGTTCGTTCCGAAGAACAGTGGCAGTATAAAGAGGAACGAGGAGAGGTATTGAGGGGTTGGTTTTGAGTTCTGGAGAGGATTTGATTTTGATTTTGATTATGAGTTTTGAATTCTGTAAGTTGAAGTTGGTTGTTTTTTTTGTTGTGTGAAATCCCGTCGAAGAAGAAGATGAACAGTGGCGTTTAATGTTAGAGTACCCTCTGTTTACATTCCTGTTCGTGTGATCCTATGTTTGATTTCTTGGAGTAGAAGTTGATTCCAGATGTTGTAAGTTGTTTTCCGATGGAGTTTTACCATCGCTTCTGTTCGAGCCCAGTTGTCAAGTTATAGAAAAGATGATCAACAGTAACTTTGATGTTACTGTTTGAATCTTAGACTTATTGATGGAGAATAGTGAAATTATTCTATATAAATTGTGCTGTTTGGCTTGTTGCTGCCGTGAGTTTAAAAGGAGAAGTTGTGTCTCTCATTCCACTTGATTTGAGATTTCGTTGGAACCACCCTGTGAGAGAGTGAGTGAATTTAGGTTGTTTAGTTTGTGGCTTCCGTACACTAGTGAGTGTTTGACAATCCGTGGTACCACTTAGTGTGAGAGTGAGCGAATTTATTCCGGGGTGCCCGTGTGCTATAGCGGCCGACCTCGGCGTGGGAGATCGAAGGTGACGAGGAATTCCTCGCGGGATCGCCGTCGACTTCGATTGCGGAAAGACGTCTCTTTCCGTGGGTAACTTGTTCCTTTCTCTTCCTTGTGTGCATCTAAATTTTCTCTTTAGGATATTAGATTCATTGTGAGTTTTCGCTCGGAATTTTGTCAGCAAACGCTACGTCGAAAATTCCAAACGGAAACGTATTTGGAGTTCACGACATCCGTTTGCTACAACAAGGGGAACTGAACGAAAGTTGCGAATTTCCTTCCCCGGATCTAGAATTGAACCATATTTCAGGAAAATTCATTTTTAAAACAAAATAGTAATTTTATGCTTTATAAAACCTAGTTGTTTAATTTCTTTAAGTCCGTGCACGCTTGCTCAAATTTTAATTTTTAATTACATGCATTTAGGGTTTCCTAGAAATAGCCGACAGGCGCGTAAACCCTACACGTCGTCCTGCATCAAAAGTTTTGTTTGGATGATTTATATTTTCTTGCGGTCATGAACCGCGGTTTGTGAACAGAGTTTTGTTTGGATGAATTTTTTTAAACGGGCATGATCGAAGAAGTAATTTTATCATTTGGTAAATGAAAATAAAACTTGATAAATGCACACCAAAACAAAATTTCATAAATTAAAATAAAATTTTTATTTATAGACCACACCAAAATAAAAACTTGATAACATTTATTTCAAAATCTAATAGGTATCATTGAGTTATTTCAACCAAAATATGATTTCATACAATTATTAACATAATAATATTTAAATAGATAACAATAAAACAAGTTGTTTGCATCTGTGAACAACTTGTAAGCAATTCGCCGCTTCTCGTAAAGAAAAAATTTGCAAGCAACAGAATTCATTCCTAACAATAATCTTCTTCCCAATATTGGTATCATTAGCATAACCATAACCATAACATGACTATTCTTTTAATATTTGGAAGTAGCATGCCATCAGGAACACAACTCTTCACCCCCCACCAAGATCCTGCCAAACAAAGAAAATTTTCATTAGTAAAGATCGAATTTTTAAGGAAGTCTATAATAATTACGACTCACCACACACATGTCCAGGTAGAGAAGCAAAAAAATAGGCGACAGTTATCGTAGAATCTACACATGCATTATAATTACCCAAATGAGTAACAAACTCAGTCCAAATTTCCCGAAGTAACTAATTAGTGGTTCCAACTTTGATTGGGTGCAATGGAGCAAGGAGATAGCGATGCAACCACGGCGTATTCTATTGAATTGCATTCTCCGTTCAAATGCAAGCTGCAGAATAAAACCGCAGCTTGCATTTTAACTGCAGTTTGCAGTTTGCCCAAAACTACAAATGGCGGTTTGCCCAAAACTGCAGTTTAGTTTGCATTGCAATCATTCACTATCACAAACCTAACATGATCATTATCTCATTTTGATATGCAAACTTTGACTCTAATATTGAATCTTATTCTGATGAAAATTTGATGTACTTCTAACTTTAAACAGAGTATAAAATCCAGAAAGAACTTTAATAGATGAGATGGCAAACCAAAATGGAAAAGTCAAATTTTTATTTACAAAACGGCTGAAACAACACGACATGTTTGCATTTTCAAAAGAGGTAAAGTGACTCCAAAGATAACAGAAATATGTTATTTTTAGCTGTGCAAATGATCAAATATTCAGATAAAAATATAATCATTGCTCTCCAAAGGTATAATTCATTGGAGAAAAATACCGTACCTATCCCTCCTTCAAAGACAGCTGATCGAGCACAATGTGAGAAGCACTTGAGCCACCTACAAATTGAGCACCAAATCTAGTCATGGAGAAGATTAAGCGAAGAATGACAGAGTAATTAGTCATGTAAAAACCTGATTAGAAGCACAGCTGAACCGGACATCGTAGACAGAGCCGCCGTGCCAAAGGTACTTGGAAAAACTGTTCCTTGAGCTGCTGCGGAGCTGGTCGTCAGCCTGCTTCTCCATCTCCACATAGTTTCCGGTGATCACCATCTCCAGCTTCTCGGAGACCATGTGTTCTTCACTGTAATCATACAAACCTGTCTCCTAAAGCTACCCTTTCTGACTATAAGCATTGAGATGACCCAACCAACCAAATTGGGGAAAAGAAACCACATGAAAGACAATTAAATGTATATTAAAACATTCTAGATATCAAAGCATGCTAACATACATGCATCGTGGTCAATATATTATCAGCATGAAAGCCAAGTAATTCTATATACATCATCTGGGAGTTGCAAATGTATGGTTTGAGCTTTGATGCACCAATCTCCAGCATATAAAGGACTTTTAAAAACTCCTCCTTGCATGCATTTCAATCAAGGGAGATGCCAGGAAGGTGTTTTATAAATGCCAACACGTACAGCTGATTCATGACACTCAATTCACCCCCAACACGCCCTACCAACCCTCCCCACATAGCAACTCCTCCAACTCTCACCATATTATTTTGCTGGGACAGAGTATACATAGAAACCCAATCCCAACCCCACTCCCATGCATTGACAGCCGGTGAGAAAGGAAAACGCTTCCCCGCCTGCCTGTAATTAGAAAGATTTCAATTTTTTGAATCAATCAAATGAAATCCGTGTTACTAATGATTTCCTAAGACTAAAATGAGCAGCAATTAAGACATTCCTTCGCAGCCTCATTCCCCCTCCCAAATCCCACTATCTTCGTAGCTCCCCGTTCTTCCTAATTGTCTGCAGCAGGAAATAGTAATCCTGCTGCCGCCGTCACATGCCGACACTCGTATATTGCCACAACAATCTATCACACAAAACCAATCGGAAAAGATTGACGCTTATCCATAATCCTGCAAGGCCGAGACAGCACCAATTGGTTTCTTCGCTATTTCTATCAGTCGATCATCACACTACACTCATAGTTTTTTTAGCAATAACATAATTATCCCATTCAACTGTCTACAGCAAAAAATTCAAATCTCATGTGAAGTCCAATGTTGACTTCATTACAACAAATAGTACAACAATCATATACAAAAGAGACTACAACAATCAGACTAGAACAAGCATATGTAATTTTCACACAAAAGCAATCAACTGTCTACCCATAAATTTGACTTCATTCCAGAATAACAATACCAATAAAACTTAGGCTTTATTTGGCGCGGCGGTGGCGGGCGGAAAGGGCGGATGCAAACGCCGCTTTCGAACCGGAGAGGGAGAGGTGGGGGTCGAAACTGTAACACCCCAACTTAGTTTAATCAACAAATCAGCAGTCCGGCCGGGCCCCGTGATAAGAAGTTAACTAAGTAACAATATTTAAATTGATACATAGCAGACATAAAAGAAAAGTGCTAAAGGAGTACTTACAGCGGAATTAATTAAAGAGACTAAGGGTAAATGTGTACCTAAAAATCCGATTTCACGGAGCCACTAAAAAATGAAAGTGTCCAAATACTTGAAGTACTGAAATCTTAAACATAGTCTGATACAAGAACCGTTAGCGAGATTCAATACAAGTCCAAAAACACAGAACATAACTTGAAAGAACAAACTACAGAAAGAAAGCACACTAAAAAGAGGAGTGGACTGCAAGCATGCTCATCCTAGGCGCAACACCCCACCTGTGACTCCTGTAATAATAAGCCCATAAAAATGGGTCAGCCCAACTGGAGAGTAAGAAAGACCATTCTTCTTAGTGACACTAAAAACATTTGGAAGAAATATGAGTGCATGCTTTTCATTTTAAAAGTAATATCTTTATGCTAAGGAAAAATATTTTCTGTTATACTATGCGTGCTTTTCCCGAAAAGTTTAATATAAATGTTTGTTCTAATTTTGAACGTCTTATGTATAATTTTCCAAGCGCTAGAAGGGAAAGGTTATCTATATTACCATTCCTAATTTTTGTCGGATGCTGAGTTTTTATTTATCTAATGATTAACCTTCATAATAGATTATGCTGAGAATCTGTTTGTGCGCATACTAACGATTTGAGTCCCAACTAACGAACGCAGAGTTTCTAGTGTCTCATGGACATAGACTCGCATCTTCTAAATTTCTAATGGAGAAAGCGTCTCCCTGCATTTGAGGCTCATAGGGTCTACTACCCCCATGAGTAAGATAGTGCGCCTCTATCTATCACAATGGAGAGAGTCTCAATCGTGCCTTCTAATTATTTTAAATAATCGTCGGTTCTCTTATTTATTTAATCGAATGACGCGGGTCGTATTTTACGCTAAGAACTGCCCCGTTTACATTTTCTGGAGTTAAATATATAATGGTACGTCTAAAGAAATGCATGGCTAAATGTACTAAACAATTTCATATATTTCATACAGGTATAATCTCATTTCTTAGCACTTAAATTTGTGTATTATACTAAGCGATATATCTAGCCAAAAGAATAGAATTTCTTACCGTTGCGTTGCGTCGCTCGTAAACATGACGCGGCGGCATGGTTGTTTAGGTTATTCTGGAGGACACACAGATATCCCCTCTGACTTGTCCCGAAACGGATTCCTAAAAGTAGGGGTCACCACAAACCAAATGTCTGAATTTTGGGAAAATACAAGGTGCGGATTTAGAACCTACAAGTGGAAATCAACTTACATGGCGAAGAGAAACTAGAGGGGAACTTACCTTGCTGGTATTGGGAAGAACGGCTCCAAATGCAGCCCACGACAAAGGAGCTGCTCCAGCAGATGTCTAGGGTTATCGGACAAAGAAGCCGGCTCCTAACCGTCTGTTGCCGACGATGACCAGGAAGAAAGAGCCGACTCAAACGCCGATCTCTAGAAGGAAACGTCGACGATAAAGGAGTGGATGCGTCGGCTTGCGGAAACGAAGACGAGCAGCGACGGTTTCAACGAGCCCTCTCCTTACGCAACTTCTTACGCACTGGATCAGAAAGTCGTGAGGGAGAACAGTTACGAGAGGGGGTTGCGGGTCTTTTATCGTCTAGATCAAAAGCGTGAGCCCTAAGCGTCGGTTACTAATTGAAAATACGTGGATTGTGTCTCTTCCTAAATTGAACCGTAAACTGATATGGAGAAGAAATTAATTGAAATTCCTAGGAGAGAATTTCACCCATTTAAATCGTAACCCAAATAACCAAACTTCAATAACTGATAAATCGACGCGCTACGCCCTCACAAAAATATTAAATGCGTCATATAACATCAACAACGTTAACTCCTAAACTTAATAATGGGCAACCATTGATCGTAAAGGAAAAATATACCTCAACCCGGCGTCGGCTTAGTCAATCTTGCTCGAGACCGAGACCTGCGACCAAAATTAGTTTTTGCGTATTAAACTATGGGTGTTACAAATCTCCTCTCTTAATAAAATTTTCGTCCTCGAAAATTTACAAACATACCTGAGTCGAACAGGAAAGCATAATCTTCAATGCTCCGGAGTTCATTCTCTCTTTCCCAAGAGTACTCTGGTCGGCCACAATTCATCCAAAGGACCTTTACGAAATGAACCTCTCTGTTTCAGAGCTTCTGAACTATTGAGTCCACTATCCTGACTGGCTTGATTTTGATACTAAGATTTGATTCGATTGGCGCTTCTTCAATACTGATTATCTGACTGGGATCTCTGACCGCTCTCCTCAGATAGGAGACGTGGAATACGTCGTGTAGACCACTCATTTCCTCAGGTAAGGCCAACCTATAAGCAACCTCACCTACGCATTCCAGTACCTTGAAAGGACCAACGAACCTTGGACTCAATTTCTTCATCCGCTTGATTCGAGAGACACCCTTGACTGGTTTGACCTTCAGATAAACATAGTCTCCTACGCTGAACTCCACTGATCTATGCCTCTGATCATAGAACTTGGCCTGACGATCTTGCGCCATCTTCATGCGCTCCTGAATGAGTTTGATTCGAGCTGTGGTCTTGTCAACCCATGATTCTTTGTTGGAAGACATCTCTTCACTTTCAGCCCAACACAGCGGCGTACGACACCGTCTGCCATAGAGAGCCTCAAAAGGCGTCATTCCAATGCTTGCCTGAAAACTATTATTGTAGGAGAACTCTATTAAGGTGACATACTTCTCCCACTTACCTCCAAAGTCCAGTATGCACATACGGAGCATGTCCTCCATAGTTCTATTTGTGCGTTCGGTCTGCCCATCTGTCTGGGGGTGGAAGGCCGTACTGAAATGTAGCTTAGTGCCCAGACGCTCCTGAACGTACTTCCATTCCTTGGAGGTAAACCTGCCATCTCTATCTGAAATAATAGTCTTCGGAACACCATGGAGTCGGACTATCTCATCTACATATATCTGAGCCAATCTCGGTCCCTGATCCGTTTTCTTATTGGGAATGAAATGAGCAACCTTAGAAAGACGATCAACTATAACCCATAATGAATCATTCCCACTCTGCGATCGGGGAAGGCCGTGAACAAAATCCATCGATATATCTTCAAAATTCCACTCCGGAATAGGTAGGGGCTTCAGCTTGCCCCCCGGTCTCTGGCACTCGGCTTTGACCAACTTACAGGTTTCACACTTGCCAACATACTCCGCCACATCATTCTTCAGACCTGGCCACCAGACTATCTTTTTAAGATCTGCATACATCTGTGTGCTACCATGATGTATCGAATATCTGGAATTATGGGCTTCAAACAATATGTCCTCACGAAGGTGACCAACGTCTGAAATGCATACTTTATTATCGAAAAGAAGTAAGCCCTCCTGAATGATGAACCTCTCCTTCTGACCAGCCTGGGTTAAGTCCCAAACCTCTACCATCTTCGGATCTAGGGGTAAAGCTGTTCTGATCCTGTCTTTAATATCACAAGTGATTTCCATCCAGTTTAACCTTGCAGAACCAAGACTGGAGCGTGGTAAGATACTGATCTCTAATCTCTCCAGAGCTCGAACAAGTTCTTCCTGCTGGGTAATGAGGGCATAATTCGAACCTCTCCTACTAAGTGCGTCAGCTACCACGTTTGCTTTCCCGGGGTGGTATTGAATACCAATGTCATAATCTGAGAGGAATTCCACCCACCTACGCTGCCTCATATTAAGCTCTTGCTGATCATATATATACGTGAGACTTTCATGATCCGTAAAGACCTCACAACGAATTCCGTAGAGGTAGTGTCTCCAAATCTTCAAGGCGTGGATGACCGCTGCAAGTTCCAAATCGTGCACAGGATAATTTCTCTCGTGAACCTTTAACTGCCTGGAGGCGTAAGCTATGACCTTACCATGCTGCATGAGTACACAACCCAACCCTTGACCTGAGGCATCGCTATATATCTGAAATCCTTCTGAACCAGAAGGTAAGCTCGAAATCGGGGCGGTCATCAATCTAGATTTTAACTCCTCAAACGCAAGCTCACACTCAACTGTCCACGTGAAGGCTTTCCCCGTCCTAGTAAGTATAATCACTGGTAGCGCTATTTTTGAGAAGTCCTTAATGAATCTCCTGTAATATCCTGCTAGATCGAGGAAACTGCGAACTTCAGTCACTGCCTTCGGCCTTGGCCAATCCTTTATTGCTTCCATCTTTTTCGGATCCACCGCGAGACCCTTCTGACTGATGATGTGTCCCAAGAATGCAACCTCAGAAAGCCAAAACTCGCACTTGAAAACTTGGCATACAACTGATTCTTCCTGAGAGTGTTCAATACTGCCCGGAGGTGCTCGGCATGATCTTCTTGACTCTTTGAATAAATCAAAATGTCATCTATGAAGACAATCACGAATCGGTCTAGTAGTTCTCGGAACACCGTATTCATCAGATCCATAAAGGCGGACAGGGCATTAGTTAACCCGAATGGCATGACCACGAACTCATAGTGTCCATATCTAGTGCTGAACGCTGTCTTCTGGATGTCCACACTTCGAATTCTCAACTGGTGGTAACCCGACCTCAAATCTAGCTTGGAAAACGTGCTAGATCCCTCGAGCTGGTCAAACAAATCATCTATCCTGGGAATAGGGTACTTATTTTTAATTGTCAACTTGTTTAGCTCACGGTAGTCTATGCACAATCTCATGTTACCATCTTTCTTCTTGACAAAGAGAACAGGGGCACTCCAAGGTGAAGTGCTGGGGCGAATGAAACCCAAGTCGATCAATTCCTGCAATTGAATCTTCAACTCGGCAAGTTCTCTGGGAGCCATTCGGTATGGACTCTTGGCCACTGGCGCAGCTCCAGGAATAAGATCTATCTGGAAATCAATCTCTCTGGTAGGAGGGGCACCAGGTAACTCCTCTGGAAAGACATCAGAAAAGTCCTTAACAACAGACACTTCTAGCAGATTAACCTTGGCTTCAGCATTCATCAGTACCAAGAAGGTTGCACAACCCTTATTGATGCATCTTATAGCCTTGATTGAGGAGATTATTAACTTGGAGACTCCCTTCATACCCTGGAAGGTAAATGCAACTTGGTTGGGTCCTTCGAACTGTACCACCTTGTTCCTGCAGTCAATTCTTGCATTTATATTTGAAACCAGTCCATACCCACTATCAGATCAAAACCTGCTATAGAGAGGAGTGAAGCTTCTATTGAGATTTCAGTTTTTCCCAACCACACTGAAACTCTACACTTATTCCTGGTCTGCAAACAGGATCCATTAGGCATCATAACTTCTAATGATGCAGACTCTGGGAAGACTTCTAAATCCAGCCTACGCACCAGAGATTCTGCTATGAACGAGTGTGAGGCACCCGTGTCAAAGAGAATCTTGGAGGGAACGTTTCGTATCATAAGTATTCCTACATGCATGAATGCAACAAAGGTATTATTTTAGTGTCACTAAGAAGAGAAATACTAAACGTCTAGGGCGTACACATACCTGTCACCACGTCCTCCTGATCCGTAGCTTCCTGTTGGCCTAGCCCATAAGCTCTGGGTTGCACCGGACCTCGTCCTGCAGTATTTTTCTCCTCGGTTCCAACATGAGTCTTTCCTTTGTCGGTTCTGCTAGGACCACCGACCTCAAATTTCGACTATAAAAGAATCATAATTAGGCCTATTGAGAGAAAGGTATAACTTAAGAAGATTATTCTAATGAAATTTCGTACCTGAACCACGGGAGTTCCTTGGCAATATCGGGCTATATGTCCCGGTTGTTGGCATTTGTAGCAAACTCCTGCAGCAGCTAAACACTCACCCAGATGGTGGCGGTAGCATTTAGGGCAGAGGGGGTAATCTTTGACCTTGGAACCAGTCTGACCACCCTTCTTATCATCAGATCTATGCTTCTTGTTCCAGTTCTTTCCTTGAGTATTCCTGTTCTGCTGCTGCTGCTGTGGTGCATCCTGAGGCCGCTTTGATCGGAAGTTGTTACGCTTTTGAACCTTCTGCTGATCAACTTCCAACTTCCTCGCAGTATCCACCAAGCTCCTGTAATCAGCATTGACCATCGTCATCAGTGATTGCCTTAGAGAGTCACGCAGTCCGTCCACGAATCGGCTACACTTCTCGTTCTCATCCCCTTGCATATTGCCCGCATAACGAGATAGGTGAGTCAGCTCCCGCTCATAGGCTATTACAGTCCTGTCCCCCTGAAAGAGCCGAAGGTACTTCTCCTGGAGACTGCGGCGCTCGGATGGGGGCACAAACCAGCTAGATAGTGCCGTCGAGAAATTGTTCCACGTGAACATATCTGCTGTACGGCCTAACATGAATGAAAATTCATATTACTATTATGCTAACAGGGCAAGGTATTCTAGGAAAAAGGGGAATTAGAACAACGTTACTTACCAGCGGGGTCGTCCACCAGATGCCTAGTCCACCACAGATTTGCCTCACCTTTCAGGAGGAAGGCAGCTAGAGGAACCTTCTTGTTCTCTGGACACTGCATCACTTCGAGCAGATCGCGGGTCTTAATCAACCAATCATCGGTCTCCATTGGTGTTTCTTCTCCATTGAAATTTGAGGGCTGAAGATCCCAGAAATTCCTCAGATAACGATCCATTCCTAAATCTCCGGCAGCTGGTACAGGAACTGCTGCTGGATCTGCTGCAGGCAGTCCATTTCTGAATTCCAGCAGAGCTATGGCCACTGCCCTAACAATAATGGCCGCTAAGTCAGTAGGTTTTGGCGCTGCCGGTGCTGCTGGTGCTGCTGCTGGTGCACCACCATCATCCATGACTATCTCGGGAGTGGTATTCTGCCGTGAAGGCTCGCCCGCTTCGTTGGTACGCGGTGCCTATACGAGGGAAGGGAAACAATTATTGATGTACAAGACACAAAGAAAGATCTACTAGAAAGATATTTCCATTCAACGCATAGCTGAGCTAGAAGAAACTTTGATGACTTTAACGTCAAAGAATGATTCAGTTGAAATCCTAAGGCTCTGTGAATTTTCTGGGTCGTAGGATCCTAAACCTGCCTCTGATACCAATCGTAACACCCCAACTTAGTTTAATCAACAAATCAACAGTCCGGTCGGGCCCCGTGATAAGAAGTTAACTAAGTAACAGTATTTAAATTGATACATAACAGACATAAAAGAAAAGTGCTAAAGGAGTACTTATAGCGGAATTAATTAAAGAGACTAAGGGTAAATGTGTACCTCAAAATCTGATTTCACAGAGCCACTAAGAAATGAAAGTGTCCAAATACTTGAAGTACTGAAATCTTAAACATAGTCTGATACAAGAACCGTTAGCGAGATTCCAATACAAGTCCAAAAACACAGAACATAATTTGAAAGAACAAACTACAGAAAGAAAGCACACTAAAAAGAGGAGTGGACTGCAAGCATGCTCATCCTAGGCGCAACACCCCACCTGTGACTCCTGTAATAATAAGCCCATAAAAATGGGTCAGCCCAATTGGAGAGTAAGGCTTCGTTTGGTAAGGTGGCGGGAGACGGAGCGGGAGGAAGCGGGGCGGGTGTTGGAGACGGAGGTGGGGGGCGGGTGTTGGAGACGGAGCGGGCGGCGGGCTTTTTCCAAGCGTTGCGGGAGCAAACGCCGCCACACGACATTTGTTTTTTCGCCGTGCGGTGGCGGTTGCTCCCGCACTGGCGCCCAAACGCCGCCCCAAACGAAGCCTAAGAAAGACCATTCTTCTTAGTGACACTAAAAATATTTGGAAGAAATATGAGTGCATGCTTTTCATTTTAAAAGTAATATCTTTATGCTAAGGAAAAATATTTTCTGTTATACTATGCGTGCTTTTCCCGAAAAGTTTAACATAAATGTCTGTTCTAATTTTGAACGTCTTATGTATAATTTTCCAAGCGCTAGAAGGGAAAGGTTATCTATATTACCATTCCTAATTTTTGTCGGATGCTGAGTTTCTATTTATGTAATGATTAACCTTCATAATAGATTATGCTGAGAATCTGTTTGTGCGCATACTAACGATTTGAGTCCCAACTAACGAACGCAGAGGTTCTAGTGTCTCATGGACATAGACTCGCATCTTCTGAATTTCTAATGGAGAAAGCGTCTCCCTGCATTTGAGGCTCATAGGGTCTACTACGCCCCATGAGTAAGATAGTGCGCCTCTATCTATCACAATGGAGAGAGTCTCAATCGTGCCTCCTAATTATTTTAAATAATCGTCGGTTCTCTTATTTATTTAATCGAATGACGCGGGTCGTATTTTACGCTAAGAACTGCCCCGTATACATTTTCTGGAGTTAAATATATAATGGTACGTCTAAAGAAATGCATGGCTAAATGTACTAAACAATTTCATATATTTCATACAGGTATAATCTCATTTCTTAGCACTTAAATTTGTGTATTATACTAAGCGATATATCTAGCCAAAAAGAATAGAATTTCTTACCGTTGCGTTGCGTCGCTCGTAAACATGACGCGGCGGCATGGTTGTCTAGGTTATTCTGGAGGACACACAGATATCCCCTCTGACTTGTCCCGAAAAAGATTCTTAAAAGTAGGGGTCACCACAAACCAAATGTCTGAATTTTGGGAAAATACAAGGTGCGGATTTAGAACCTACAAGTGGAAATCGACTTACATGGCGAAGAGAAACTAGAGGGGAACTTACCTTGCTGGTATTGGGGAAGAACGGCTCCAAATGCAGCCCACGACAAAGGAGCTGCTCCAGCAGTTGTCTAGGGTTATCGGACAAAGAAGCCGGCTCCTAACCGTCTGTTGCCGACGATGACCAGGAAGAAAGAGCCGACTCAAACGCCGATCTCTAGAAGGAAACGTCGACGATAAAGGAGTGGATGCGTCAGCTTGCGGAAACGAAGACGAGCAGCGACGGTTTCAGCCACGGTTTCAGCGAGCCCTCTCCTTACGCAACTTCCTACGCACGGGATCGAAAAGTCGTGAGGGAGAACAATTACGAGAGGGGGTGCGGGGCTTTTATCGTCTAGATCAAAAGCGTGAGCCCTAAGCGCCGGTTACTAATTGAAAATACGTGGATTGTGTCTCTTCCTAAATTGAACCGTAAACTGATATGGGGAAGAAATTAATTGAAATTCCTAGGAGAGAATTTCACCCTTTTAAATCGTAACCCAAATAACTAAACTTCAATAACTGATAAATCGACGCGCTACGCCCTCACAAAAATATTAAATGCGTCATATAACATCAACAACGTTAACTCCTAAACTTAATAATGGGCAACCATTGATCGTAAAGGAAAAATTTACTTCGACCCGGCATCGGCTTAGTCAATCTTGCTCGAGACCGAGACCTGCAGCCAAAATTAGTTTTTGCGTATTAAACTATGGGTGTTACAGAAACGGAGTGGATCGGGGCCGTTTCCTCCTTGCTGCGGGTGCAAACGGAGCAAACGCCGCCGGCGCCCGTCCTTAGCAATCAATTGTCTACCCTTTCAATTGGAATTTGACCTAGGAAATAACTCCGGATGTAAAAGAGGAAAGGGCGTTACCAGAGATTGTTGTTTTCTAGTGTTCTAGTTGGTTGTTGTCCAACGCTCCTATCTTGTTGTTGTATGCGATTAGAAATCAAACATAGAAATGTCTAGAGCAAAGAAAGCAAGGGCGTTACTAGAGATCGAGGGCGAGTAATACGAACAAGAAGAAAATTGCATGGATTAACGGAAAACGGATACAATCCGGAGCAGGGCGAGTAATACGAACAAGAAGAAAATTGCATGGATTAACGGAAAACGGATACAATCCGGAGCAAGCTACGACCAACTCTTGGAGGCTGATTCCTCCAAGGAGCCTTCTCTCAAATGAGAGCCAAAGACAATAGATCCAAAGATAGTCTAACTCCCAAAACCACCTCCTTATATAGGGAGGGGGGGGGGGGGGGGGGGGGGGGGGGGCTCACAACAACCTAATGCATTTAAAAGAAAAATAGTAATAAAATAAGAGGACGCGTGCGCGTAACAATACATCCCGTCAGAAAATCGACCTTGACCCCAAGGTCATTTCGCTGCCCGCCGTTTACTTGAGTGAATGTGCCCGCGACACGTGAACCCATAACAAGCTTTCCCTTAAGCTCGTGTATCAAGCGGGTGGCCGGATCATCTGGTACCTTGACCTTCTTCCAGAACATGGCCAGGTAACGCGTAGCAGCAGTGGCGGTGTTGGCGAGTAGGAGCGGCGCTCATGGAAAGACGGGCGGCGAAAGCAGTGGCTTCCGCAAAGTCGGTGGAGCGGTGGTGAGCAGCAGCCATAAAGATGTCGGAGATGAGATGACCGGTAGCATGAACGGATCCGTCGGGAACAACGGGGTACAGGGCGGCAGAAGAGGCGGCGATGCGGCCGATGGAAGTGGCAAGGCAGGGGCCGGCTGAGCGCGAGCAGGGAGAGGATGCGGTGAGAAACATAGAGAGAGAATCATATTCCCTCTACTTACATAGCCTTTAAATAATGCTACACCTTACCCACCGATGGAGCACTAATTTAATGGGAATAGTATGAAGATTTGTCTTTTGGTAAATTCTTTTCTCTTTTTTTCCAAAGGTAAACTTTGGTAGTGACTAAAGGAAAAGACTATAACCAAAAGGTTCACCTCCAAATAGGAACATGGCTAAGATTATGGACAGCTTGGTGGCGTGACTACTGGGTCGGGTTCGCCGATGTCTTCATCATCTATCTGGCTTCCATTACTCTTGCATTCTTTAACGAAATTCTTGGCCCTTTTTTGTAAAAATATTCAGCGAGTCTGCTTTCTGAATTCTTGAAGCTAAGACTTCGTAGGTAGAGTTGCAGATCTTCATGTGTATCAAGATATATGCGGTGATTCAAATCTTCAGCGACCAAAAATCCCTCGTTCAGGAAGTCGAGGTCTTCTTCATAAGCCTTTATGTAGGCTTGATATGCACTGATTTGCTGGTGGAGAGGGAGCTGTTCGGTACTAACTATTGCCTTAGAGGGTAATCCGGTGGGATAGAAGACTGGTTTTTCCTTGAGTGTCCTCAAGACTCAAGAGGATTTCGTACTTTGTATTCTCTAGAAAATTAGCTTCAAAACATGGTGGTATAGTTCTAATAAGGGCTTCTATTACTCCTCCCTGTGGCATTTTTTGGAGAAGCTGGAACAAAGCATCAGCTATTCTAGCATTTCTAATGTGTTTTACCTGTCTAGGTTTTGTGAGTATTAGGCGGGATATTTGTCCCAGATCCATCATGTCTAGAATATTTAGTTGTACCATTTCTAATGTGATATCCTGCCATCTAGATGCATCTATCTCTAGTGTTACGTATTAGAATTGCAACTTGCTAGTTTCAGAGTAAGTAGTACATATTATATTATATCCTCGCATTTTTCCTAACGCGGAGGAGGCTAGATGTCTAAATACTTTCTGGTATTTGGTAAAAACAATTATTTCTCTATTGAGTACTTTTGTTAAAACTTTTTCTTTGACTATTTCTAAGGGTCGAGGAAAGATTAGCCAATTTTCTACGGCATTTGCAAGATCTCTATGTACTTGTTTGGCTAGTTGTTCTAAATTAGAGATTATCTCTTGTTGTTCTGCTATTTTCTTCTCTGCATGGGTAATTGAGGCTTTGAGGAGTTGGAGCTCACTAGTAGAATTTGGTCGTAAATTTATATGGATATTCATGGCTTGGGGTGGTGACCCATTTAAGTGGCTATTCAGAAAGGCGAAGTGTCCTGCTACACATTCTATAATTTCATTTATGTTTTTTGCTCTTTTGTTATTCCATAAATTGTCTAACAGACACGGCTGAAGTGGAGCAACTGCATGATTAGTGCGGAAGTGTAGATTGCTGCCGGAAGGGTAGGTTTGCAGTCTGAAGGGGCCAAATTGAAAATGCGAGAGCTGTTGGAGATCCATCTGCAAAAAAATTAATCACTATTAGGGTCACTTTCGGTGGTAGTTTCCTCATTAGTTAGACTGGCTATTTTTGTTTCAATATTGCCACGAAGAGTGAGAATAAAGCGTTTCTACGTCTCTAGAGAGGTTATGGTTAACTGGACGCAGTTTTTGGCAGCTTTGTTCTAAATATTCTAGGATTCTAACATAGCGCCTATTTTTGGCATGCAGGATATGTAGTTTTTCGGCATCATCCATGGAGGATCCGAGACAGGTGGTCGGCAAGCCTGTTGTCTGTCCCTTTAATATGTCCAAATATGATTTTATAATTCTTATTGATAATGTGATCTAAAAAATTTGTCCATTTTTTGTAGCTTATATTTTTACTATTTCTGTTTTGGTAAAATTTTACAATTGCTTCACAATCTGTTCGTACTAAGTTTTCATTTTTGTTGATAATGAATAGGCGAAAGGCATCCAAGCCATAACAGCCAGCCAAGAGTTCGTGGTCAATACTGCTGGCGGGGCCTTTTTCTTTGAAATTTCCACTATTGTATCTACAAATTTGTTCTTCTATTTTGGTGGCATATTTATTGGGTTTGCATTTTAGTACTGCTCCCCATCCTGTTTCGCATCTGTCTGTTTCTATGATTAAGTATTCAGTATCAAGTGACAATCGTAATTGTGGTAGGGTTTTGACTTGGTCTTTTATTTTATCAATTTGTTTGAGATCTTCTAGGTTAAATTCTTTTTTGGTTCCCTGTATTTTACTATAGAGAGGCCCTGCTAGTCATCTTAAATTTTTAATAAATGACCGAGCATAATTAACAAGGCCAAGAAACTGCTGGAGTTGTTTAGTAGTTTTGATAATAGGAAATTCTAGTACCTTTTTGCTAATATGGTCTTGGACCTTAATTTTTCCCTGTCCTAATTCGATACCCAGAAATTCAATATCTTTCCTAAAAAATTGCGCTTTCTTTGTACTAATAACTAAACCTTGTTTCATAAATTCAGAGAAGGTTAGTTTTAGGTGGCTGGTATGTTCCTCTTTGTTGCGGGAATATACTAGGATATCATCGATGTATACACTGGTGAATGTCCAATATTTGTTAAAAATATCATCCATTTTACGCTGGAAAATACTAGGGGCATTTTTAAGGCCAAAGGGCATAACCTATCATTCGAAATGGCCAAGTGGGCAGGTGAATGCTGTCCAAGGGATGTTGTCGGGATGCATTCGTATTTGCCAGAACCCGGATCTTAGATCGAATTTACTAAAGACATAGTGGTCTTGAATACTATTGAGTAGTTCTGTCTTATCGGGAATGTTATAAGCATCGTCGATGGTATTGCCATTCAGACGTCTATAATCAATGACCATTCGAGATTTACCACAAGATTGTTCGCTGTGTTTATTGACAATGAAGGCTGGGCTTCGATGGGGGCTGCTACTTCGCCTAATAACTTGTAGTTTTAATTACTCGTCGATGTGCATTTTAAATTCCGTGATATTTTCATTAGTGACCTCAATTTTTTTAGATATAATACGAAAGTTGGGATCTTTAAGATTTAGTTGGCACACTAATTTGTTACGTTCCCAGTGGCGCTGGAGATTATCGCCAAATATTTCGTATTTTTCTAATGTGCTAATCAGTTGATCTATTTCCAGATTATGTGTTTCAAGAAGCGTATATAATTTGTCGGTGGGATAAATAGAGTTTTACTACTAGTAAGTGTCTTCGCTGAGGTATTCAAAAATAGGTTCATTAAGTTCAGCAAGTTGATCAGGGGAAAGTTCTAGCTGGTTGGTACAGGGTAGTAGCTTACATGCACCGGGAGTGGGACAATGACAAGAGCTGGCTTTGGATGTTTCTTGGGTTTCTTCATGCTTTATAGTGGGTTCTATGGTGAAAGGGAAAGCAGGTTGGGTTAATAAATGCATACCGTGGGGAGTAATAAGTAGACCATGGTACCAATTAATAAGGAGATTAAATCCTATAATACAATCAATGTTAGTAAGTTGCAGATCTCATAAGGTAATCCTGACAGGAAGTGTTTGGTCATTGGTCCATGTGCCAGTATAATATTTATATGCTATTTTGTAGGTGGTGTGTAGTTGTTTGTCATAAGAGAATAGTTGGTCATCCATTTGTTGGGCTTTGAAGCGTTCGGTGATGGGGATAGGTTGTATGTATAAAGGGGGGGACCAATTTTATATCTAATAAGGTGTTACTACAACCAGTGTCAACTAGGCCCATAACTTCCAAATGCCAATCTTGGATTCGGAAACGGAGATGGATTTTGAGGCTATAAATTCGAGCGTCATGCCTTATTTCTTTAGGTAGTGGTTTAGTAGAGATGTTTTTACTGCACAGAAGTTGGTATGGTGAATCACATTGCTATTCAGCTAGCTGTAGAAATAGTTTGTGTCTGATCCTTAGTTTGAGAAGTACTTTCCTGGCTAAATATTGATGTTTTAAAACAGCTAGTCGAGATTTGGTGATGTCTGTTCGGGTACGGTGTTTTCGGATAAATCTTTTTGCTGCTAAGTAAGGTTTGATTGTTGTTTCTAAGGCTTAAGTAATGTAAATGTGGTTTTGAGGATGGTTTTGTTGTAAAAATGCATCCATCATATGCATTACTAGGCGAAGGTTATTGGGCATGCACATAATTATATAAGGTATCGAAGAGGGTGAAAAGGTTGGTAATATCTTTTTGAAGGGTGGAAACTTGGATTCTTAACTCGCTAATTTGGTTTTCAAGATCTAATACCCTAAGCTCAATGATGTCATTTCTGCGTTGGGTTGAGGGACTAGCTTGGTTAGTAAAAGAATTTGGATATTTTGCCTGTATGCAGAGTTTACAGGCTTCACTTAGGCATGTGGTACATTTGTAACGTAATGCCAAGGTGGGGTAGCTAATGCAATATACGCAAGGTTTATCGTTACTACCACTATTAGAACGCCAAGAATGGTATCCTAGCAGTAAATAGGTAATCTTATTGTTAAAATTATATGGATTTGCTCCTAGACTAATATCTCGGTGGAAGTCTTGGGGGTATTCTCTTTTGTATGATTCCTAAACTGCCCTTGCTGTTTTTCCCAAGAATTTTTCTAAATAATTATACATTTTTTATGGAGTTTTTTCAAAATCCAGTTCTTCCCACCGACGAATTACCATTTGACTCCATTTTTTAGAACAGTTGGCAATTTTTGCGGGTCATGGGCAGTAATGTTTAATATTCGCCCGTCATCGACGAGGAGCTTTTTATCAATTGTTTCTAATGACATCCACTTTCCTCTAGGTTTTATGTTATCATTTTCATAGCTCTGATACTTATTTTGTAGTAACACCTTATTTATTAACTATTCGGCATGAGAATCAGTGCAGCAGAACGAGCCGTCCTCCATTCGTGCTCCAGAAGTTACTAGAGATTTCAGCGTCATATGACGTCGCGCTTGCGCCATTCACTGCCAGCATTGACATAGTTTATTTCAGAGGCGCTATCTCATCAGCACAATCATTGATCCCACCTGCACCTGAAGTTGCTCCGCCGCTCTCCGTCTTTCTCGTCGCTCCACCATCGCCTCCAGTCGTTCTGAACCCTGCGGTGGTGCCACCACAATTTTTATCGCCGCTACCATTCCACACGGTCTCCATTTCGCAGCCTTCACTCCAATCATTGGTTCCGGGGGTCTCTCTCGATCCACTTCTTCCGATGACCGCCCCCCCAGTTGGCGCCGCCGCCTCCTCTCATCGCCACAGATCACCTTCAGCAGGGTTCTCAGCCTGCCTCGTCTGTCTGCATTCACCGGACACACTCACGCCGATTCCAGAACTTCTGGACGACGATATTCCTTCTGTAAGCGCCTCTGCCACGCTAGATTTCTACAGTCTCTCATGCCATCTGTGAGCACGATGATGGCCCCCCAATCGATGTAGCTGCACCACAGCTACGTGTGCTACCGGAAGTTGTTCTGGTAGGAAATTAAGGAGCCAGATGGTCACGGCGTGCAAGCTTCGTTCGAGCTTGAGGGCAAGCTCGATTTGAAGAACGGGTGGGATGTTACAGTCCCACATGACTAGTTATCTACGTCGTTAAGTAGTGTCGTCATGTATTCATGTTAGGTGTCTTTTATTAATTGAGTTGATGTACAAGTCCGTAGTGTTTTATCGTTTCTTGTTGTTATCTTTATTTTTGGGTATTTACACTCATGCTACTTTATAAGTCTATAAATAGACCCTTTGGGTCATGTAGAAAGTTATGAATGAAATATGAATGTTCTGTAGCGCTTCTCTCCTCCTCACATATCTAGGTTTAGGGTTGAGCACGGTTCCCCTTCTTCCTCTCCCCTCACATTCTCCGCGGGTAGAGCTCAGCTCTCCTTGTATCTCCGCCTCCACCGCCACCTCCGACAAAGCCCCGAAGTAGGCCCATAACACTATGCTCCCCCTGTTCCTCAGTGTTATCTTCCATTATGGCCTCAGTCTCGTCAACTTGCAATTGGTCACCAGCACCCTCTCTCCCTTTTTGATCTTTGATAGAATGGAGAGCAACAGATCCATGGTGGTATTCTCTTGAGCATGGCTTCTGGAAGACCTAGAATAGTGTAGACATGGTGGATGCATCAATAGGAGGTTGCTGAGTGGATGTGTGAGGGTGAGAAGATTGGTGTTGGTGTTGATTAGAATCTGGTTGTTGTTGTTGATCATAATCAAGTTGTTGATGTGGTGGTGTTAAAGGAAGTGGATTATCTAATTCTGGATGGAGATGGTAGTGAATATTGTGTACTTGAAGTCCTGAGATGTTCAGTTTGAATGCTGGGATGAATATACTGTTGTGGCATTAATGTTGAGGGGGGTGTTTGAATGGATTGTCTAGAAGATGAAGGATGGGTGGTGGCAGGACTTTTTGCTGATCTTGGGATAACTCTTTTCAAATGGGAGAAGAGTTTTATAAACAAAACTTTCCCATGGTTATGGGGAATGCCTTTGGAGATGGTAATGGATGGGTAGGAGTGGGTTAGGACTTAGGAGTATGATCAAGATCCTACCAAAGGGAATCAGTTGCAGATTTATTCTACCTTTGATCAAATTGAGTAGATATTCAACCCAGTCAATTTTAACATTATAATAGATGACGGTCATAACAAAGAATACATCTTTGATGATGGAGTCTCGTCAGACTTTGCAGAAAATTATTTTACCTACTATCTCGACCATGAATCTGAAGTCCCCAGGGAAGTTTACTTTCTTCAGATTTGAGAGCTTAAATCTCATGTATCCCATAGATTTCAGAGCTTTTGTATTCTTTAAAAATTAATCGATCGGCAGCAACAGTAGGTAGGTCAAACTTGTTCCTTAGACCTTCGGTTGTAATCCCGATCTCTGTGTTCTTCACAAAGCTTCGTATAACTCTTTTCATCTTTGTGTTTGCTTGTGCGCAAAGTTCCATGAGTTCCACTTCCAGTATTTTTGATCTTTCCGTTAGTAACTTCATCAAACCCACATCCCTTAGGGCTCATAGAATGCCCTGTAACTTCTCTTCACATTCATTGAAAGATTCCATATACAGTACATAACCTGAGTTTAATCGGTTGCACCAAATAGAGGAGGACCAAATAGAGGAGCGGGAAAATGAAAGGTTTAGATGGTAGGGTTGGTGATTAGAAAGTGTAGCATTTTAGGATGATACGCGGAAGCCGTATCAAGATCTAAAACAGATCGCGACTTGCATTGCATGAAAGTAAAGATACAATCGGGAGACAAGCTCCCACCAAGCACCCGGAGGCTGGGTCCTCCTTGACACTTCACTCTCCAAGAGAGCTCAAGCACTAAGACTCCAAAGATAGATCATAAGTCTCTAAGGGGCTTCTTATATAGATGGAGGTTTCACTCAGGACAAGACTGCATGACTAAATATACCTCGCACGCGTATCATAGGAATACATGTCCTCTTATATGTCTACTATATAGTAATGTAGTATATTGACGACCGTTGATTTCTACTTGACGATTATGAAGTATTGGTCAACTATTGATTTGCTCATAGGCGCACAAATTTAGTCGACAATTGTAGGATGACTATTGACTATCTTTTAATGAAATATTCTCTTTCTCCACATTGTCTAACACACACATGTTGAAAACACACAAGTCAGGAGGAATATATTCTAGTGAAATATTCTCTTTCTCCATATTGTCTCTGATGTCTTATATCTATGCGCTTGGTTCCATTGTGTAGCACAATGTTTGAGGAAATAGATATGACACTAGTGCTATCATAATATATAAGGGATTTTGGAAATTCATACCCATAATCCAGAAGTTGATGTTGATATGTTTTCAACTTCAATTGTTGAAATTGACAGACTTTTGTTTTTTCCTATACCATGATACCGCTCAGGATCCATGGAATTGACAAATTCCTATGGTGTTTTTCCTGTCTATTCTGCATCTTGCATAATCTGCATCTGAGTAGCCAGTTAGATCAAATCATGAGTCCTTAGGATACCATAGTCCATATGACAAGATTAGATGTTCTTTTTAGGTATCTTAGAATTCTTTAACACGTGTCAAGTGAGATTCCTTTATGGAAACCTGAAATAACACACATGTTGAAAACATTATTTTTTATTTGCTAGCTATTAAGTAGAGAAGAAAGCCAATGATATCTCTGATAAGTCTTTTGATCCACAAGTTTACCACTTTCATCCTTATCTATCATAACATTTGTAGTTATGAGTGTTGTCATGGAAGAGAAAATTTCCATCCTATATTATTATTTCTTAATAAGCCTCTTTAACATATTTAGATTGAGCAATGAAAATTCTCCCTTCAAATTACATCACTTGGAGACAAAGAAAGTAGGTAATTCACCCATGCTACTAATTTCAAACTTACTCTGCATGAGATTTGCAAATCTCTTGTATAACTTATTATTTGTGGTACCAAATATAATATCATCTACATATATTTACACTTCTAAGAGTTTGCCCTCATGCTCCTTAAAGAATAAGGTTTTATCAACTTTTCCTCTAGTGAAAGAGTTCTCTAGAAAAGCGAATGACAGTCTCACACCAAATACTAGGAGCTTGGCTTGCGCTATATAAAGCTTATCAAACACATCAATTTTTCCTGTGGTCTTTTTATCCCACCGGAATATAGTTAAAAGGCTCAAACAAACAATGACCTTACACTATATGATCACTCTCTTTAATTATGAAAGAAGAAAATTTTAGAAATTCAAAAAATTTCTAACAACTCTTGCACATAGACCTGAGTGAAGCGTGAATCAAGTTAAGTGTCCCAGTTCTAGGATTCTAAAACCGTGGACCAATCTGAAGGCGATTCTCTAAACTTAGGATTCCAAATGTAAATTTGCTTTATTTTATAAGAGCAGCTCTGCACGGGCTTCGCTGAAGCCCGTGCTCGCCGACTCTTAGCGGGCTACGCCCGCATTCGAGCTGGTTGCGCCCGCATTCGAGCGGGTTGGGCTACGACAGTACTCGACCGGCGACGGCGGGCTTCGCCCGTAACATATACATATGAGTACTCAAAATGACCGTAAAAAATATACATCAATATTTTAGAATTATTTTTTTCAAAAACATTTATAGCTTAACAAAAAATCATTTTAAAGTAAGTCATTGTATTTCAAAATTAGTTTTTGGAGGCCTAATGATAACCTACCGTAGTAGGTCTACTAAAAAGCTTTTGAATTTTATGAATTTCCATCATTATTTTTATTATAGGGATATGATGTAATTACACAAATAATCATTATATTTTATGAATTTTCATTTTTTTATAATAGATGTTAAGTCATTGGAGAAAAAGAATCAGGATATATTTGGCAATTTTGAATGTTGCACTTGCACCAAAGGTAACTTCTTGTATATAGTAGTTAAAGATGAATTTTCAATTAAATTGGTTCCTAAATCTATCAATAACAACAACACTCAAGCCTTTATCCCACCATTGTGGGGTCAGCTATATGGATCCTTTGTCGCCATTGCACCCTATCTTTAATCTTAGCCTCACTAATGCCTAAGTACATCATATCTTTCCTTATAGTTTCATTCCAAGTCTTTTTTGGTGTACCCCTCCCCCGTTTAACATGTTTAGTGACTAATCTCTCACAACGCCTAACAAGTGCCTTTAATGGTCTCCTAAGTACATGTCTGAACCATCTTAAACGAGCTTCTCGCATCTTCTCTACAATTGGTGCCACTCCTGTCTCATCCTAAATCTATCAATGTTAACAAAAAATTTGTTAATTTGACTCTGAGATGGAGAAAAGCTTGAAAATTAGCCCCGCTTGAGCTCAGATCGAAGTGGACGGACTAAGTGATGAGTCCAATTTGGATGGAACTTGGGTTGAGTCAACCCTGATTTGATCAAGCTAGCTCAAAAAGATATGGAAACTTGTCCATGTTTTGTACGAATATGTTTGGAAAAACTTCTTTTGATTTAACTTAACAAATTAACTATTACTGATTTTGCTTCTTAGGTTGTATTACCCAAATTGTATAGTAAGGGTAAATTGGTCATTAGATGTCTTAGGATGTCACACTCACCTTAGAGTGTCAAGACCAAGTCAAGACAGTCACAAAATAAGTTAAGTTAAGACTTGCGTCGAATAATAGTCAACGCAACTTCGACTTGATATCGACGTAACTCTGACTACAAGTCGGAGCAACTTATTCAGTTTGTCGAAGTATAAGTCAAGTCGACGCAACGTCGAAAGGAACTCGAAGCAGAAGGAAGAGTTTGTCGAAGCCATCTCAGAAGTCGACGCAACTTCGACTACAATTCGACGCAGAAAATAAAAGCTCAAGTCCAAGGCTTCAACTCAACGGATACATCGATAAGGAATCGACGTAACGCCGACATCTGAGTTCAGCTAAAGCTAGGAAGGAATTCGAAGCTACGTCGATAAGAACTCAGAGGTGCGTCGACATAAAGATTGATGAAGTCGACGCATCGTCGAATACAGTCAGAAAAAGGAAGCTTTTTTAGCTGTCCTTTTGAGACCTTTTCAGAAGGACCACCAGGCTAGAGACAGTTATCCAACGGCTCGTTTGTTGCCAAGAATAGAATGAAGCTTTCCAGGACACAACAAATCACTTTTGGAAGGTATTCAAAAATGAATGGACGGGTCGAGAACAAAAGAAGAAAGGAAATTATGTGGCTAAGATGAATTCCTTTTCAGAACAAACCAAAAGAATAAAGGTTTTTGAAATCTCAATCATACACAATAAGTATGCAAAAAGAGGAGAAGAAAAAAAAAGATGAGAATACAGAACAAGAGTTAACACATCATTCTGTCTGTCGAATAGAATCTTCATCTTCTTCCTCCTCAAACCCTAAAAGACAGAGATACATAAGTGCTCTCTCTGCACAGGAATACATACAACTGTTTCTTCTTCATCATCATACAACAACTGGATTACAAGCAGTACTGAGAGAAAAGGATCAAACAAAACAACCATTGCAAATTATCACTATCATAAGGAAGAGTTCATCTTTACAGATCCAGTGAAAGAAAGACAGAAGCAACATCAGAGCTTCTGAAGAATTCTGAGAGCAGAATTCTTGTCTTCTCCCTCTTATTTTCTTCTTGCTATTTCCTTCACCTGTAAAAAGTTTTATTAATCTTTTTTCCAAATGATTCAGTGGTTCTAAGAGTCTTCTTATCAAAAGACTCAGTGGTTCAAGATCTCCTTATCAAAAGATCTGGATTGGTTCTAAGAGTCTCCTTATCAAAAGACTCAGACACAGGTTGTGCAATCCTACCAGGGAGATAGAAGAGAGGACTACCCACATATTGAGGAACCTCTATACAATTCCTGTGTCTTTGCTCTGTTATTTTCCGTGTTGTCCCATTTATTTATTCTGTGTTTATTTCAGCAAACTTTATTTCATTTATTCTGCCTTTGGTTTTTGCTGATTGCATAATACCTTAGCATTTTTATTGTGTGTGCATAAAGTATAGAAAATAATTTAAATCTCTATTCACCCCCTCTCTAGAGAATTCTTAAAGGCACACTGTGCACTTTCAGAATATATATATATATATATTTGAATTTATGCACACACATTCATATATAAATCTATTGAAAATGACTTGAACATCTATGCCGGACTAAAATATTTGAATCGAATAAGTTTTGTTGGCTCAGATCGAGCTTGAATCGAAGTTAATGTATTGTGCCTGAAATTGGCTTAACTTATCCTATAGCCAGACATGATTTCTCTCCTGAGTGGCCTGAACTTTAAAGTTAGCACGACATGCCGATGTTACCTGATTTGTTAATTTCATGAAAATGAACTCGAAGTTCAAGTTGAGAGATAAGGAACTCCGTGAAATTTATCGAACCCCAAGTTGGCAATTGAGATTGGAAAGCTGTACTTGATTGTTAATGCGTTTAGTACGTGATAGTCAACCCATATGCGCTAAAAGCCATCTCCTTTAAGACGTATTGGTAAGGACAAATATATATCGGGCAAGAGTCTGCTGGTAATTAGATGTGATGTTCATAACAACAGGGAGGTGGGCCACTATGTAGCTTGGTAAAGACTATCTTGAGGTGGGTGATAACTGAGGCGACATATGTATGAGTGTAGGTGAAAAGTAAGAAAATATAATTGCCTAAAGCGATCATTAGGTTGCAGACGAGACGTGTTGGTTATTAATTGGAGGGTCCAGTGATTGCACATTATAAGATGATCATTTGAGATTGATGGAAGAAGCTGGTTATGAGTTTGGAGTAGTTGAAAGTTACATGGACGAAAAGTTGGACCCATTATATGTTTAGTACAATGTCAACAACATGGAGGGAGAGTATGTAGAAGTTTTGGTAAAATGCGTGACCTGAAATAGTGAAAGGAGTTTGGTTGCGGAGTCTGATGCATACTAATTATTCGTTGTAGCCGATCATGATAGAGAAAGTGGATGGTTTGATGGTGCGACAAAGATGTTTGATCATAAAAATGATAGTGAAAACAAATGTTACAATTGCATACTATCAGCATATTTTACAAGGTTACCCCTCAAGCACTACTCACCCTTCTGATATGCATCAATGAACATTGTGAGGTTGAGTACCTTGGTTATACGAATCTCATCGATCTTGTGCAAAACTAGAAAAATATATTAGTACCTTAGTTGTAATCTTGTTTATTGTGTAGAATGAAACAATGTGACATGATTTATCACTTCATTCATCGTGTGTTAGCATATAGATGTTCTGAGATATAACATGTAATAAGGATGATTTAACTTATTTCTAATACTTTTGATGCTACACTAGGTAGCACCGGTACGGGTACGAGTACTGGGTACGATGTGTATCCGGTACGACAAAATTTTAAAAATAAGGATACGGGTGCGGCGGGATACGTTGTAGTAAATATAATAAATATATATCACAAATGTAATTGAAAGTCCTCAAAATAATAAAACATCAAACATAATTGCATAAATCATCAATTGAAATACAAATTCATAGTTAATGCAATATAATATGAAGGTCTCCAAAAAAAATATTAATAATCATTTCAAATTAAAGGATGTCTATCAGTCATTTTCTTCCTCTTCTTACCCATTATTAGAGATTAACGCATCTTCAACTTCTGGTTCGTCTAGAGCAAGTTAGCAAAATATTAAACATAGAAAAATTCATGTTGAACAAGTAGAAACAGTACTAATTTGAAACATCTAATCCTTAAATATATAGTAAAAAAATAAAAAAATAAAATTTAAATCAAATGCTTTATAGTTTAAACGAAAAAGATACTTAAATATGAAGTACATTTTGTTACTATAATAAACAGTCATCGTTAGTTGCATTTTTGGGTTAATTTTACTTTTCTAAAAGACACGTAGAAGTCTTTTGTTTACTTCAGGAAAACATATTATTATTACAATATGCAGAACAATTTACCAAAGTTCAAGTGTATTTACAGACTAGAATAACAGGTGTATCCGCGGGTATCGGGTACGTACCAGTATCGGATACGTATCCGGTACGGGTACGTGACCCTCAAGGAAGTATCGGTGCTTCATAGATGCTACACTTACACATCTCATTGTTTCATCTAACACTTTCATGCATAAGAATTGGACTCAAAACTACATTACATGTCTATCACACGAATATTCAAATACACAATTACAATTCATGACACATATAATGTTGCTTGGTATTAACTCCATAAATCCCTTAACATTGTACGAAAAATCTTGTGTAGTTAGATTCGTGTGCATTGTCTCAAGTGAATGATAACGTCCTGAGAAGGAAATTGATGGCTTTTTGCATCCATTAAAACCAGTGTAAAATTGAGTGATTATATGGAGAGGCTCTATTCTTCAGGTGTTGCATAGCCGGAGAAGAAGCTGGTTGACTTTGAGGATAGCGGTGTGCTATGATGTTGTCAGCTCTTGTGATGGGGTTGGAGCCTGGAAAGTTGATGGTGGTGTTGATATTGGATTTATACAAAGCTGGTTTTGAGCTTCTATTTGAGAGAAATCATAGTAGTGGCACTGGAGGACAATATAAATAGTTGGGTCAGGTGCTGAGTTAACATAGAAAAGCAGAAAATTCTTCTAAGTCTAGTGGCCAGAGGTGTTTTTATTTTTATACACTTGTCGATACATTTACAAAAAAAAAATACTTCAAACATATTACAATATAATTTAAAATGACATTTGTACTAGTCATCTGATCAGTAGTACACGAGGGAATTGTCGGTGTATCAGCAGGCGGCGCGAGTGGTTTGAAGTTCAATAGCGAGCTATCTTCCACAATGGTGCAATTGGTTTAGATATTCTTGGGATGATGTGATTTTAATCAGTTTAAGAGAGACGACAAAAGCCCGCTCAATGTCAAAGTTTTCTTTTAGCATTACACATACTACAATCTGTACTGTCTAGGTTTGCAAAATCAACCCATAAAATGAATGTTTACTATAGAACCAACTGACAAAGGATATCTTCAATTTCTTCGCTAATTACAAAGATTTCTAATTCCTTTTCAAGTGACAAATTTATCATCCTTTCAAAATGTATAGATGAGTTCTAGTACTTTCTCTAATTCACCAATTAACATTGTTTTCTTCATCCTTTTTGAAATATGGATTTCATTGAGCGTGTGATGATATAATCTCATTTCGAGCAAGGGAGAAGAAGATTAATAAGAAGATTTGCACGGGAAATTTTACAAGTTTTTATACATGAGAATCCTTGTTTTTATAACTTACAAGCAGAGAACAAAAGAAGAGTTAATCATGGCACAAACAGCATAATTCCCACCATAATGAAATAGTTATAAATAGGTCTGCATTGCCTCTACCAGTTTCTTCCTTTTTGTGCAACATTGCTTAGCGCCATAGCCTCAGTTCGAGAGAGCGGCTGCGAGTGAGGTTGAACATGGAGCTCCGGTGAGAGGAATCTCAAAATAAAGTTTTTTGCCCGTCACGCCGCACCGGAGCTCCAAAATGAAGGTTCAACTTCATAATCCAAAATGAAGGTTCAACAAACACACTAATTGTTGAATCGGGAACCGAGGCACTCTTCGAAGAGTGCACTGACCGGCCCCGCACCCGGATTGCAGTTCGTACACCCCAACAGTCTCTCCACACCAAGGCTTGCGTCAGTCATCAAGGGTATACCGGCTACCCAGCCTCATACTGGTGTGGTAGGTTGTTGAGGTCGGGCCTAATACCGTAGTTCCCCGCTTATGAAAGGAGGTCGGCGGGTTGAGGCCCGACCTTGACAACCTACCACACCGGTATGAGACACGCTCCCGGGCCAAAATACACACATCTGGGCAAAAAACGCGTGCCCGGGGTTCGAAAACTGCGCCCGGGCCGAAATATGCGGGCCCAGGCCGAAAACGCACCCCCGGGACGAAAAACGCACGCCAGGGCCAAACAAAAATTGTGCCTGGGCAAAAACGTGCGACCGAGCCGAAAAACGTGTGCCCGCGTGAAATACATGCGTCAGGGCGAAAAATGCGCGCCCGAGCGAACAACGTGCGCCCGGGAGAACAATGCGAGCCCTGATAAAAAATGCGAGCCCGGGCGAAAAAAACTGCGAACCCGGGCCGAAAAACACGCGTCTGGCGTCCGAAATATGCGCGCCCGGAGTCCGAAAAACTCACGTCCGGGGCGAAAAACTCACGCCCGGGCCACGAACAACGCACGCCTGAGCCGAAAAACGTGTGCCTAGGCTGAAAAACGCGCGCCCGGGCGAAAAACTCCCGCCCGGCGAAAAAACTACGCCCCCGGGCCGAAAACGCACGCCCGAGACGAAAAACACGTGCCCGGGCCGAAAAACGCGCGCCCGGGCCAAATAAAATTTGTGCTCGGGCAAAAATGTGCGCCCGAATTGAAAAACGTGTCCGGGCGAAAAACACGCGCCAGGGCGCACAACGCGCGCTCGGGCGAAAAAAACTGCGCGCCCGGGCCGAAAAACTCGCGACCGGGGTGAAAAACACGCGACCGAGCCGAAAAAACGCGCCTCCAGGCTGAAAAATGTGCGCCCCGTGCGAAAAATGTGTTTTTCGTGCAGGCACTCGTTTTTAGCCCGGACGAACGTTTTTCGCCCGAGCACGCATTTTTCTGCCCGGGCGCACGTTTTTCTCCCCCGACGCGCGTTTTCGCCCTGACACATTTTTTGCCTGGGCGCATGTTTTTCGCAAGGGCGCGTGTTTTTTAACTCGGGCCAACATCTTTTTCTTGGTAAAGCGTTTACACCCGGGTGCTCGTTTTTCTAACCATTACGCATTTTTTCTTTGGACAAAAAACTAGCGCTCGGGCGAAAAACTCGCCCTTGGACGAAAAACACGCACGCATGTCGAAAAATATGCGCTCGAGCGAAAAACACGCGCATGGGCAAAAAACCAGCGATCAGACATAAAACACTCTCGTTCCGAAAAATGCACTTGCAGAAGAACTCGCGATCGGGCGAAAGACCTGGTCCATTACCAATTCCATCATTCAGCCGAACGGCTTTTTTGCTTCAATTTCAATTCTGTTGACTAAATTCAATCCTTCAGCCGAACAATATAATTAGAATTATGCGTAAAGTCAATTCTTGCAGATATTGGCTTTTATCGAAAAATCAATTATGAAAAGTCAATTCCGTCCAAAAGAACCGACCCTTGGGGTTTTAATTAAAGGGGGTTTTATTTGAAAATAAAGGGGGAATTAGAGTGGGGTGGGCGGCTCTTATAGAAGATCGGCATGGGTTTTTCAAATGCCTGTTTTAATTGCCTCTTTTAATTGATAATAAAAGAGGGGGAGTAACCAACGCTCGAGGGAATTTGGCCGCTTGATATTCTCATATTTAAAAGAATGATTTTCTGAAATTAAATTAAACTATTACTTAATTATAATTTCCAAAAAGAACATCAAAACACTTTAATTTAAAATATTTTTTCAAAGCTTGTCCTTAATATCACTTAGCCTAATTTGACAGACTAATTTATTCAGGGTCTTAGTGGTCGGTCACCACGGGCGGACCTAACAAGGGACCAGGGGGGTCAATTGACCCCCCTGAATTTTTTTTAAAAAAATTACGTGATTCGCCTCCCCTCCCCGTAAACATTCCGTACAGTACATCTGCGTGAATCATTGGACACGGGCCCACGTATTAACATAATAACATTTTTTTCAATAATAAGCAATCTTTATTTTCGTGGTTCCCCTCCCTGGCTCCCCGTCTCCCCGATCCTTGCCTAAACGGCGCCAAACCCTAAGCCAGCAGGCCGCACCGCCGTGCTCAGCCGCGAATCGGCGATCCGGCGAATTGGCGATCCCTCGTGGACCCGTGGTTCCCCTCCCCGTCTGCTTCCCTGCTGCCGGCCTGCCGCCTGCCTGCCGCCTGCCTGCCGCCTGCTGCCGCCTGCCTTCCGCCTGCCTGCTGGTCTCTCGAATCCTGCTCCGCCTTCCTGCTGTCGGACTCTCGAATCTTGTTCCGCTGTTGTTGTGCCTGTGTGATACTGTGATTCAGTTTATCAAATTTTCTTCTCAGGTTGTTTGTGGACTTGCGGCAAGCGGCGGTAAGGCAGACATGCGTTTTTTTAGGGTTTAATGCTGCTTTTCGTTCCATAGTTGATTCCTAATATGATGTATTCCTAATTCCTTAGTTTTATTTTCTCCTTTTGCTGTGAGATTCCGTTGTATGGATTCATAGACTGGGTTTTGTAAATTATAATGTCTCTTTTTCTTAGCGGAGAGAGTTGCATAAATAAATTTTTTTCTTAATCAGCTGAAACAATCCTGTTGTTTTTGAAGGATGCCAGATTTTCAGTACAGTATAGACATGTGTGTTTAGTGAAATGCTATATACCTCTGCATTGTGTTTGACTATTTGTCATGAATGAAAGTTCATCAGCATATTATGTTCATTGTTTTGCACATCAGCTTCAGTTAATATTAGTTGCAGTTGCAAGAAGTAATGTTCAAGTTGCCTGGTTATTTGACATGGTTAGTTCTGTGACAAATATTATCACTATTTCATGCAAACGATAAGTGTTAATGCACGTCTCTCCGTTCGCTAAGATTATTGAAAGTGTACAGAGTGGTAAACTTTCAAGTGGAACAGGGAAAAAAAATCAAGAAATGGGTCTTAAAAGAGCCGGTGATACACGTTGGGGATCTCATTTTGGCTCTTTACTAAGCATGATTGAATTGTTTTCATCAGTTATTGATGTTCTTGAAATAGTACAAAATGATCATCATTCAAGTTCAGAGCAAAAAGCTTCAACGTTTGCCTTATTAGATTTAATTCAGACATTTGATTTTGTGATTATTCTCTTTCTAATGAAAAATATATTAGGCATAGTATAACAAATAGCTTATCACAGTCCTTACAGCGTAAAGAATTGGATATTGTTAATGTCATGAGTTTAGTAAGAATATCAAAATAACTCTTACAAAATATGAGAGATGAAGGATGTGGGAATTTACTTGAACAAGTATCTGCATTTTATTGCAAGTATAAAATTACTATCCCGGATATAAATATTGCGTATATTGCATGCGGTCGTTCTCGAAGAAGAGTTCATGAGATGACAAATTTGCATTATTATCGTGCAAAATTATTTTATACTGTAATAGATATGCAACTACAAGAGCTCAACAACCGGTTCACAGAGACAACTATTGAATTACTTATTTGCATGACAAGTCTAAGTCCAGATGACTCATTTTCAGCATTTGACAAACAAAAATTGATACGTCACGCTGAATTTTATCCATTCGAGTTTTCTAGAATAGATGTCATTGAACTTGAAAGTCAGTTGGATACATACATTCTTGATGTTCAAAGTGATAATAATTTGAGAAATATAAGTGGAATTGATGAGCTAGCAAAAAGGTTGATTGAAAAGAGGAAAAATATTTTATATCCATTAGTTTATTTGCTAGTGAATTTAGCTTTGATCTTACCAGTTGCAACAACAACAGTTGAAAGATCCTTTTCAGCTATGAAACTTGTGAAGACTCGTCTGCGCAATAGAATGAGAGATTCTCTGATGAATGATTGTTTGGTTACATTATCGAAAAAGATATTTTTGACAGTGTTGAGAATGAAACAATCATACAACACTTTCAAAACATGAAAAGTCGTCGAGGACAACTTTATAAATGTACTTTTTCATTTTTTTCAATTCATTGATAGAAATTTATTTAATAATTTATGATGTTATAAATGTATGTATTTAGTTTAAGTTCTTTTACTTATGTTATTTGCAGGTGATTATCAACTCTACAAAGTATTCATTCAATTATAAATCATGTTTCAAAGTATTTTAATTTTGACTTATGAGGTAATTAATGTTTATTTTAATTATATATCGTGTTGTATGTTAGCATTTTCTTATCATTTGTATGTTACTATTTTTTGACCTCCCTTAAAAAAATTCTGGCTCCGTCACTGTCGGTCACACCAATAAGCTGAAACAAACAAACATAGGCACAAACGACCATGAGTAACAAACACTATAAAGATGCACAAACACACATACTCTAATAAAATAATATGCGAGAAGACGTGCGCGACACTAATAAAATGTCAGAAATAAAATTAAATTATGATGCGACTCGGATTGCACACGACCCCTCCCCCCGAACATCCTAGTGGACTCCGGGGCGAGTACATCGTTCTCCTACAAGTACCCACGCAAAACAAGCACAAAAGGACACAATGTGCGCACATAATCCATACAATCAACACACATGTCGTGGACACCCCAAAGTCGCATGACCTAAGCTCTAAAGACAATAATCCTCAGTACCCGCGATGTAAGGCGCGAGGCGCCTTCCGTCCTCACTTGTAGCGGCAGGAGGGACAAAACTTACAACTGTCAAATTAGAAGTGACAGGGAACCAATCTGTCCTGTGTCCTCAAACGTAGTGACGGGAGGTGGGTGTTCACCCTCCGTCCCGAGTCGTATGACATGAGAATGTATCACATGTCCTAAAACGCAGCGACGGGAAGTGTAGCTTCACTTTCGGTCCTGAAGCATAGTGACGGGAGATGGGAGTTCATCTCTGGTCCTTAAACGGTAATTTCCCAAAGTAGCCTAACGCGGCTATTAACGTGCACGGACAACGTGTCATAACCTAAACATTTCTTAACCACAACTACGTGGTGACGAGTAATTCTCCCGTCCTACGAAAGCCCTCACAGATCGTTGCTCTAACATGCCCAACTAGGAACGAAGCTTCACTAAGAAAACCCGCAAATTCTCACAACCGATGCGACGAACGGTATATTACATTTCCGTTTGCGCACCTAGGGCTAATCGCGATGCACATCAGCATAAACATCACCGATCTGTGCTTATCGCTACAGGTAGGTTTCACACATCATGTCTAAATCCAGACTCGCACGTCGGATTACTAATGCAAATTTATGTCGGTGACGGTCACAATCGACCCGGTGGTTCGCAATGAAGCAAAGGAATCACACACCTCCACCAATTAATGACGGGTGGCCCTCCTATGCAAGTAAAAGCAGAAAAACTACGTCGTAGTCGCAATCCCGGTCGCCGGTGCACGCACGGTAGAGCAACAATCGGCGGTTTCTCTCATTTCTCCTTGCTCGGCGGCGCACGGAGAACAAAAGAGAATGGGGGATCGGTAATCGAGAGATGGGAATGAAGGGGGTATAAGGATTTTAACCAAATTGCACCTATCCGCACACCATCTTTCCCTATTTGAACACCACAAAATCTAAATCTATCAAATTTTGAGTTATTAATCTTTGGGGTCATGGGAGGTGCCAAATCGATTTTTACAGTTGGATCTAGTGTCTGGGAGGAGTCAAACCGACTTTACAGTTGGATAGAGCGTTTAGGAGTCAAACTTATCTTACAGTTAGACCGAGCGTCTGTGAGTCAAACCGACTTTACACTTGGATTGGGCGTTTATGAGGAATCAAACAGACTTTACACTTGGATCGAGCGTTTAGGAGGAATCAAACAGACTTTACACTTGGATCAAGCGATTAGGAGGTGTCAAACGGACTTTACACTTGGATCGAGCGATTTTCAAACAGACTTTACACTTGGATCGAGCGATTTTCAAACAGACTGTACACTTGTATCGAGCAATTTTCAAACAGACTTTACACTTGGATCGAGCGATTTTCAAACAGACTTGACACTTGGATCGAGCGATTTTGAGACGATATTAAGTTGGGGGGGGGGGGGGGGGGGGGGGGGGGGGGGGGGGGGCATATTTTCTCCAGATGGTCTATCTCTGAAGATTTGCAGATCCCCTTTATGTGATGTTGGCATGGACCTATTTGTTTACCTGTCAAGTTAGTGCTTGATGATGGTGTGGGGATATTTTTATTTTTGCTGGGTTGGCAGGCACTGATAGTATGCTGAGACAAACCTAGTGGCTTTGCTAGTAGATTAACATTCTCCTTAGATCCTGCCTCTCCTACTCTGAACCCCGTACCATTGTGCGGTGACTACGTCCGTTCCGCTTTTATTTTCGTCTTCCGCTCCTCCATCGACCTCTCCTCCACCAATCCCGCCCAACCCAACAACCACAGAAGAATTATTTAAACCAAAACCAATTCATAAAAGAAACGATGTAAAAAAATATATCCGCAAAAGTCAACCTATTTGTTGCAGATGAAAAACAGTTGATCATGTATCCGAAATTTTAATTTTGGGAATTGAAATTTTATGCTCGAATAAAGTCAAAGGGGAATGAGATTCTCGGACATAAGATAGACAACTGCTGTGAAAGTCAACGCTCTAACATGATATTTTTGCGGACAATTCCAAGTTAAAGCTAACACTCACTGATGCGTCATTTGACCTATGCACTTGATAGTTTCATGCTTTATTAGTTGTCATCTGTTCAAACTCAACCGCTTCTCGTCTCTTCGAACTTTTTTTTTCGCCTGGGATCTGGTTGGACTGGGCCCAATAAAATTGGGACAATTGTAAGAGGCGCAACCCGCCCGCCTTTGGGTAGAATTTTTTTTTCGTGCGTCCGGCGCACACGGGCTATGTGCACCGGACGCAATCACAGCCTTTGGATCACGTTTTTTTTTCTTTTCCTTAAAGGCTTCAATTTCCTCAGCCTTTGGATCTAAGATCAGATGGTGCGCGTGTGCTGGGCACACACCTCTGTGTGCGCACGCGCATCAAAAAATTGTTCCTTTAGGTAACCGCACCCCAAAATTTTAAAAAACATATATTTTTTTTGTGGTTAACCGCAACCCGCCCACGCCTTCCTGCTTCCTCCTTTGAAGATCCTATTTTGTTCATTAACATCTACACATCAGATTATACAAAAATCATAAGTAGTATTCAAAAATTATTTGGAATGTGAGCAGTATTAACTATTAAGATTGAGCAGAGGCAAATGTTTAGTGTTCTGTAATCATATTTTTTTGTTATGCTCTACACTCTACAGTAATGGAGAATAAAATGTCAAAACAGAGTACATAAATCAGAAAGAGCATGGATTTTTTGAGATTTCTTACCCAGAGAACAACAATCATGTCGGAATCTGATAAGCGCTCCTCCAAATTAAGAAGAACATCACGAGCACGTAGGCGGCGTTTTCCTGAAGCGCGGGATCCGGGTGGGAAAGTAGGGAGATTAGGGGGCGAACTGCACCTGCACCCGTGCGCGAGGATAACATTTCGGGTTGCGGTTAACATTGGGGTGCGACAAGCCAAATAAAGGTCGCGGTTAACAGCGTCCCAACACGGACGCCAAACCGCGGACGCCACACATTTTCTGCAGGACTCCTTGTGGCGCGAAAAGTGGCTCATGCTGCGCCTGGGAGCGCACTCACACTATCTAAAGTTCTCACAAAAAGTTCATACAATTGCAGCACCCATTTTAGTGCTCTTAAGTATGGATTAAGATAATAATCCACCATCTTTTTTTTAATTTCTTTATTATTGAGAATGCTTTCCGTGCCAGTTTCCTTGAAGAAGAAGGATATATAAAAATGATTTTGCTATTTATATTTGACATGTAAGCTTAGCATGTAATAATAGTGTTATAGCAAGGGTAAAATTGAGATAAAATAGAAATATTACTATGTCATTCTTGTTTCGATAAGATCAGGCGCCTTATTATTTAAGGGTGGTTATATTTGCAGGCCCTATATGGATATTTGCAGCCCAATTTTTACGAGTTATTGCGCGCCTTTTGAAAATACTCTTTGTTAGGTGCATTTTTAGGAAAAGTGTTCAACATGAAAGTTGTAGATCTCGTCGAAATCTACAACTTTGATGTTGAACACTTTTCCTAAAAATGCACCTAACATTGTGTATTTTCAAAAGGCGCGAGACTATTGTGAAATTTTTCGCGCCTTTTGAAAATACGCAATGTTAGGTGTATTTTTAGGAAAAGTGATCAACATCAAAGTTGTAGATTTCGACGAGATCTACAACTTTCATGTTGAACACTTTTCCTAAAAATGCACCTAACAAAGAGTATTTTCAAAAGACGTGTAATAACTCGTAAAAATTGGGCTGCAAATATCCATATAGGGCCTGCAAATATAATTACCCTTATTTAAAGGCTAACTCATGTTATAATTGAAAGTAAGATATTGATGCAAATATTAAGTATTATTATTGGATTCGTTCTTATGTTAACGCAATGTTTAATTATTGTACATCGATGTTATAAAATGTAAACTTACAGGAGATGCTTTTATAATTTCAAAAGTAAGAGTGGTGCAACTTGTAATTTACCCTGGCACACACACACATGAATAATTACCAAAACCTCCACTGGAAAATAGCGTAACTACAGATTGCACCCCTCTTATTATTGAAATTACAAAATTCTCTCATCAATGTTACAAAACATAACATTTACCTCCCCTCGAGTTCACATTTCATAACATCCATCACAAAATGCCCCTCCCCCCTGAAAATGTATTCTGAGGGGGGTATTATGAAAAATAAACCTTAGGGGAGGTAAATGTTATGTTTTGTATCATTAAGGGGAGATTTTGGTTATTTCAATAATAAAAGGGGTGCAATCTGTAATTTTCAAAACTTAGAGGGGATGTCCCAATAAATGGGTCTCTCTATATATATAGGAGGTCCATCAGTATAGCATTGATGGTCTTCATTATAATAATAACAAGACAAGTTGATGACTTGTGGGCTACTTTATAAGATTCATGGTCATATAATAATCAATTATAGAACATAAAATTTGCTTTAATCCAAAGTTGCCTCACACTTTAAAGAGAGGAAAATTGGTGGAAAACGAATGAATTACCTATTTCCACATAGACAAAAACAAAACACTAGTGATTCTTCTTTCTTGCCTCCTTCATGTTTTTTTTTTGCTAGTGCTAGGAGAAAAAAAAGGTTGCAAACCCCTATTCAAAGCATTTTCCATGTTTGTTCAGCCTTTTAATGTTGTGTCATGCACAGAAATCATATTCAAAGCTCAATGCTCTATTTTTCTTTTTTCAAAATTAATTTTTATGCGAATAAATTAGGTGTTATGCATGGTTGATTTTTCATTGTAGGATGCCTGGATTGACTAGACATTCGAGCTGAATATCATTACATGAACTAATTAGGCTCCGTTTGGCACTGCGGTGGCGGTCACGAACGCGATGGTTATGAATCGTAGTCCGTGGACGCCGGCCTCACTAAGAAACTTCCTCAACTTTTATGTTCAAAACTAGTTTTCAGTGTTATTCCAAACATACATTCTATGACAGAAGTGTTTTTTGTTCAAATTCACCGGAGCAATAAAGCCGCCCAAAACGGAGCCTAAGGCTCTTTGTTGTTTGAATGTTTTTCTCCGTTGGTTTTTTTTTTTAAATGCAAACTATATATTGCATAAATTAAACTATAAAAAGTTGATAAGTTGTAATGAAGAATGAGTAAAATCTACACTATAACCATCAAATGAATTTAATTCTCTTTTACGAAGAAATGTGTGGTTTTGTAATACTAGTTGCCGGCTCATGGTCGCTGGGTTTGTAGGGTGCAGCGACTAAAGTGCTCGGTCGTTGCTTGAGTGATGACCGGGTTACCAACGCACATTGTGTGTGTGTAGAAAAATGAGGGGTGCCGATAAGAAAGATCAAACGAAAAACAAAGAGAAAATCACAGAGAACACACAAATTTAAGAGATTCAATCAAAATCGGGCTACGCCCCTTTTCCCGCCTCCGATTCACCTTCTTGTATTCACCAATAGAGATTACAAAACACACAAGGTTACAAGGATCAAAACCAATCCTAGCTCGCACCCCTCTTTTTGGACAAGAAACTGAGGAACCACCGTCGAAAACGCCTCTCCACGAATCACCTCAAAGACGCCTCCAAAATCCTCAGCCGAAAACCGCTGAGAAGAACCTTAACCCTAGATTCGGGTTACACGCCTTTAATTAGGCCACGAAACAGAAACCCGGATATCCGCACACCCGGATATCCCAAGCCGAAATTTGGCTCGGGGGCGTTGTCCCCGAACCCCCACCCGCTGACCGGACCCCCGCGTTCGCTGGTACTTCAATCATCGGAGAGAGTCACGCTCCGATGTCTCTAAGCTCACGAGGGCTAACCCGGTGTGAGAAACAAGAGAGCCAAAAATATTCCCCAACTCCAACAATGTGCACCATGGACCTCGTGCATAACCGCCGTATTTTACTCTAGGTTAAACAAAGCTACATCTGATTTGATTGGGTTGAACCTATTCTTCGTTCCTAATTTACTTTTATTTTGAATCCTTTCCATTTCGCATTTTTAGGGATGATCTGTAGGAGGGTAAATTGTAAGTTGATTCCATGAGTCCTTATCATGTCCCATTGGATTTCAGTTGTTTTAATTAAATTTTATGTATCATTTAATTACATGTCAATATTTTATGGGCGCTGCTATAAGCACTGCGCTTTTGTCTATTTGCACTCGCTGCTATTAGCAAGTGCTGTTTTAAGTGATTATCTATTCGCACTCAACCTGTCTATTAGCAATTCACTATTATTATTAGCATTTTTTTGTCAATTTTCTTTTAACATAATAAAAACATCACTTTCACTATTGTGAAATAACACTTAAAAGATTACACATTTTCAAAAGTAAATCCAAAAATAGATTGTCAATTCTTTGTCCCGCTTTCCTTGGATCACTTATAAAGAAAAAAAATAAAAATGTTATTATAGGTCATATAATTATTATTGCATACTATAAACCCTCTAAAAAAATTTAGAGGAAAATGAAGAAAGACGTTTCAAACAAAAAAAATCAAAACAAACCAAAGTCACTACATAAAAAATATGAGATAAACAATCAAACTCTAGCTTTAGCATTGCATCAACAAGATCTATAAACCCTCCAAAAATTTTGAAGGAATATAAATAAGGAGTTACAAGGAGAAAACACCCAAATTATGGCAGAAAAACACCGAGCGGGCGGGAAGATTCGCGCTGCCACCGAGCGGGAGAAGGGCAAGCCACGGCCACCGAGCCGGAGGGGGTGTTCGTCGGTGTTCCGGCGGTTCGCCGGCGGTTTGCCGGCGTGCAGGGAGGGATCTCGGGCGGTTTCTGCGATAGGAGATGTGTAGGGGCGTGCATCTATGGTGAAGCGGCTATTAAAATTAAAACCCTAAAATTTTAAAATTTTGAGTGTTAATAGACAAAAGTGAAGTGCTAATAAATCCTAAAATATTAAAATTTTGAGTGCTAATACACAAAATTTAAGTTCTAATAGCAGATACTTTTTTTTTTCTCGTGGCTTCTTGTCTGACACCTGTTTCTAATGAATTTTCGAGAAAAAAAATTGGCGTACTTCAAACGCTGGAGTAAAATAAAGCATGGGCCATGGCCCAATGAATTTGACCATAAGAGTATCTCTAGATTATCCCATGGAATATCTTATCCTTTTTATATTCAACATTTAATATAATACTTTAAATTACTTTATATGATTGGAATTTATTTGATAAATAAACTTTTGATTAAATTAACTCAAATATGACCCCACATGTCCCGTGGACGGGACCAACAAAATCCGTCGTGGTCCACCGGTCCGATTTTGCAAGATAGCTCAGGTTAGCTACAAGCCTACAATATTCGTTCGCGCAGCCGATAACTCGACACTATAAAATCTACGTAGTTCGATCAAAATTTGCTCAATGTTTAATTTGTCGCGTTTGTCTCCAATCTAAAATCAAAATATGCGACCAGGTCGTGAATACTGAAGCTCGAACCATAAGTCGACCCGACACTAACACAGGTACTTATCATGTCATCCGTCTCGCCTCAAAATGTTGTGCCACTTGTTGCGGAACGCTTAGGGCTCTTGGTAGAACGGTTCACTTGAACCGCCTTAGCTCGTGAGCGAGCTAAGCGCGCAAACAGTCAATTAGAGGTTCGTTGAGTACGCAGAGACTTTTTAACGTGGAAAACCCGGAAAGGGTAAAAAACCACGCGGCCGGAGCTGTGCCGACCAAACTTCACTATCTTCTGGAGGAGTTATAACTTGGAAGCTAGAACTCGAGCGCGACAGACCGCGGCTCGTTACAATATTTGGAGAAAGAGAGCTTCGAGGGTGACAGGCCACCTCACGAAAAACTAAGTCCTTTTTCCTTCAAAGACTGCTAGTCGCCTTTCGGAAGCGGGAAGGCTAGTCGCCTTTCCCTTCTGAGAGATGCTGGTCGCCTTTCTGGAATTGAGAAAGCTGGTCGCCTTTCTCTTCTGAGGACTGCTCGTCGCCTTTCGGAATCGAGAAGGCTCGTCGTCTTTCTCTTCTGAGAACTGCTTGTCGCCTTTCGGAATCGAGAAGGCTAGTCGTCCTCCTCTTCTGAGAACTGCTTGTCGCCTTTCGGAATCGAGAAGGCTAGTCGCCTTTCTCTTCTGAGGACTGCTCGTCGCCTTTCGGAATCGAGAAGGCTCGTCGTCTTTCTCTTCTGAGAACTGCTTGTCGCCTTTCGGAATCGAGAAGGCTAGTCGTCTTCCTCTTCTGAGAACTGCTTGTCGCCTTTCGGAATCGAGAAGGCTAGTCGCCTTTCTCTTCTGAGGACTGCCCGTCGCCTTTCGGAATCGAGAAGGCTCGTCGTCTTTCTCTTCTGAGAACTGCTTGTCGCCTTTCGGAATCGAGAAGGCTAGTCGTCTTCCTCTTCTGAGAACTGCTCGTCGCCTTTCGGAATCGAGAAGGCTCGTCGTCTTCCTCTTCTGAGAACTGCTTGTCGCCTTTCGGAATCGAGAAGGCTAGTCGCCTTTCTCTTCTGAGAACTGCTCGTCGCCTTTCGGAATCGAGAAGGCCGGTCGCCTTTCTCTTCTGAGAACTGCTCGTCGCCTTTCGGAATCGAGAAGGCTCGTCGTCTTCCTCTTCTGAGAACTGCTCGTCGCCTTTCGGAATCGAGAAGGCTCGTCGTCTTCCTCTTCTGAGAACTGCTTGTCGCCTTTCGGAATCGAGAAGGCTAGTCGCCTTTCTCTTCTGAGAACTGCTCGTCGCCTTTCGGAATCGAGAAGGCTAGTCGCCTTTCTCTTCTGAGGACTGCTCGTCGCCTTTCGGAATCGAGAAGGCTCGTCGTCTTTCTGGAAGATGAAGATCTTCAAGTCCCGAAGGAGATCTTCAAGTCCCGAAGGAGATCTTCAAGTGCCGAAGGAGAATTCCGCAAAAGTCTGCAAGGAGCTCTCCCGAGTCCAGAAGTCCAGCCCCCCTTCAAATGAAGCCCCAGGGCCCTTTTTATAGCTTTGGCCGGGGGTAGTCCGGTAATCTTGCCGTTGACAGTTTCCATAAATGCTCGGTGGACGAATCATATTTTCCGGTTTGGGGCACACGGATCGCCATTTTTCGTAAATGACCACCTTGCCCTTCGGGCAGCTTGGGCGGCTCGGGCAGTTCGGGCAGTTCTGTTGGAGGCGAAAAAGGCGACCGACTGTTCCTGAAAAGTGAGAAGCCTGAAAGACAAAAAGTGAGATGCCTGAAAGACAAAAAGTGAGACGCCTGAAAGACAGAAAGTGAGACGCCTGAAAGACAAAAAGTGAGATGCCGGAAAGACAAAAAGTGAGATGCCTGAAAGACAAAAAGTGAGACGCCTGAAAGACAAAAAGTGAGACGCCTGAAAGACAAAAAGTGAGATGCCGGAAAGACAAAAAGTGAGAAGACTGAAAGACAAAAAGTGAGAACGCTCCCGAACGCGTTCGGAAGCGTTCTGAGCGCGCGTGAGCGCGGAGGCGTTCCGAGCAAACGGTGGAACGGAAAGTTGTCCCCCAAAGGGGAATCGGGATCGGACGCGCCCCATGAGGGGGCGTGAATACGGCGGTGTCCCTTAAGAGCCCCCTTATGGAAAAAGGCGAGGGAAGGGGGCCGGACCGCATCCTATGGGAGGCGCGGCGGAGGCGCACCCCGGGGGGGTGCGGCTTGGCCGCACCCCTTGAGGGGTGCGGTTGGGCCGCACCCTATGGGAGGTGCGGCGGAGTCGCACCCCGGGGGGGTACGGCTCGGCCGCACCCCTTGAGGGGTGCGGCTGGGCCGCACCCCCCAAGGGGTGCGGCTGGGCCGCACCCCCTCAGGGGTGCGGCTTGGCCGCACCCCCATGGGAGGTGCGGCTTGGCCGCACCCCCATGGGGGTGCGGCTTGGCCGCACCCCTTGAAGGGTGCGGCTGGGCCGCACCCCCAAGGGGGGTGCGGCTTGGCCGCACCCCTTGAGGGGTGCGGCGGGGCCGCACCCCCAAAGGGGGTGCGGCTTGGCCGGACCCCTTGAGGGGTGCGGCTCCGCGCGAGCCGCACCCCGAGGGGGGTGCGGCGGGGCCGTTCCCCCGCGACGGGGGGCGCTGCCCGCGCGCTATTGTGCGCGCGGCAGCGCACGCGCTTGCGCGCGCTCTGCTTCTGACGGTGGGCGGCGGAAATGGCGGGTTCGGTTTCTTTGATTCGGGCGATTGCGTGTTGACCGCCGACCCCATCTCTCTTCAGTGGTGCTTCCTTTAGACGCACCCCAAGGCCTTTATGGGTGGTATAACACCACTCAACAGTAATTGGGTTACGAAACGTAGGATGCTACCGAATTGGCTCTTATAGAATGAATGACAACCTATAATAGTTGAACAAGTCATTTAATGTCAATGCGTAAAGTAGAAATCTATACGGGTCCGTTCGTATGGATGATATTGGTATTCAAGAATTGACTTTAAGAATAAAAAGAATTGACATTTTGGTACAAAGCTATCAATATTGAAGTAAATCTACAAAACCCACCATCAAATGTTCAGGTCGTGCTTTAGGTTTTGAGATTGAGAATTCTGGATTTGCGGACTCCCTCGAGCGCGTGTTTTTGCATAAGCGCTCATTTTCGTCAGGGCTATTTTTTCCAGTGACTTTATTCGATTAGGGCGCATTTTTTACCTGGGTCCCGCATTTTTTTTCGCCCAGGAGCGCATTTTTTTCACCAGGGCGTGCATTCTTTTGCCCGGACGCGCATTTTCTCGCCCGGGAGTGTGTTTTTTTCGCTGGGACACATTTTTCGTCCGGACGCATTTTCTCGCCCGGGAGTGTGTTTTTTTCGGCGCTCGGGGATCTTGTCTTGAAGACTCTACTGTGTCCCTCCGGCGAGCAATACTTACGTACGGGTATCATACGATCCTTTTCGTTCAGGTAGAATCCAGACCATTCACCTCCTCGATCCAACGGCGCCCAAAAAAAACAAATCACGATGCACGAAATACAAAGCAAGATGGACGGCTCACCCTTGCCCTGCACCACGTACGGGTAGCGCACGAAAAAATTATTCCCCTCCGGCCGCTATTTGGTCGCACCTATTCCATCGAAGTTGCATCGGATCAGTGGGGTCGGAACGCTAAACATGGTCTCAAACTTCGGCGGAAGCTAAACATGGTTTATATATGTACATCTCATGAAAAATAACATTAAGGGTCTGTTTGGCTCGGTGTTTTTGCTCCGATGAATTTAGACAAAAACGTCACTATCATAAAATGTGTTTGATATGATAAAGGCTATGACCGCCACCAAGAGAGAGAAAATTTACTTTTGAACATAAAAAATGAATAAAGTTCCTTTGGTGAGGTTGGGCATTCACAAATGACGGTTCATAATGCAGTTACGACCACCACCATTGTGCCAAATGAACCCTAACTCATTGATTAAAGAGCACTGCGATAGTAAACGAAACTTTGTATATAATAAAGGCTCTGTTTGGCACAGAACGCGGTGATTATGAACCATAGTTCATGAACTCACCTAAGGAACATCATTACGGGTCTGTTTGGGAGAGCAGTGACGGTGGAAAAATGAGTGTAGCAAAATGAGGATAGAAAAATGAGCTATTGGAAATGTCTATTACAAATGAAAATATGTTTGGGTGAACTCTGTTTGCGGAGCTTTTCGAAAAAAGATGCAAATTATAAATTGTTTGACAAAACTGAACATAAGCAAATAAAATAAATTCATAAATACGCGCCCGAGTGGAAAAATGCGCGTTCGGGCCGAAAATGTGTGCCCGTGCCGAAAATGCGCACAAGGGCGGATAATGTGCGCCCGGGCAAAAAATGCTCGCTTGAACCCAAAAATGCCCGCTCGCGCGGAAAATGTGCGCCTGAACCCAAAAATTAGCGCCCGGGCCGAAAATGCGCGCCCGGGTCTAAAATGCGCGCCCTGGCCGAAAATGCGCGCCCTGGCCGAAAATGCGCGCCCTGGCCAAAAATCGCACCCGGGCCGAAAATGCGTGTCCGGGCCGAAAATGCGTGCCCGGATCAAAAATGAGCGCCGGGGCGGAAAATGCATGCGCGGGTGTGACTCCGTTTGATGATAGGTATTACTATTATATTTTTTTATGTAAAATGTGTGCATCGAAGCGGCGAAAACGAAAAATAAAGAAGTAATACGTATGTGACATACGTAAGATGTGTGCGTAATTTCGAAATGAAATTTAAGGAGTTAAACTAATGTTAATAAGACATAAAATAATATAAATAGCTCATACATAGACTGGCCAAATTAATAGAAAATAAAAAGATACATAAATGATTATGAGAGCTGCAATTAGAAGGAAGGGAATATCGGCTATTTGATGGCACCCTTAGAGGCGGTGAGTAGGAGGGTAGTTTGGGAAAGAGCAACGGCATCAGCGGTTAAAAGGAAATAAAGAGCTGCAACATATTTTATTCCCAGTCACGCTCGCAGACTGACGACGCCTCGCGGAAGCCGATCGACGCCCCTGCCTTCCGAGAGCCCAAATCAACTCCGTTTCTCACGATTTCTTCTTCTATAGAGAGGTAATCCCTTCCTCTTTACTCTTTGTTCTTATGTGAAAATTTTGCATGGATTGAGTAGGTTTGCAAATCTAGGGTTTGATTTCTTAGACTTTTTCAATTCCTTTTCATGTTAAAAGTTTCTGAAAGGGATTTTTATGCATATATTGACGTTAGTCTATGATTTCAAGCAATTTTAGTGAAGCCCTAATTGAGGTAATGCTGATTTCAGAAATTTCTAGTGTTTCTAATGTTGGGAAACGGCTCCTAGTATATTCTATCCCTCATTTGGAGCAAAACCCCTTCCATTTACCTTAGGGCAGCAATTATTTCCTGGGATTTTGAATCCTTTTGTTTTCAATAAGTAAGATTATGCTTGAGGGTGTTGTTCTCTCACAAATTTGGTGAAAATCACTTATTTTAAATGTAGGGCAGCCAACATAAGCGACTCATTTGACCTAATTAGGTCAAGTGGAACCTATCTAGAATGTAAAGTAATTTAGATTGATGCTCTTATAGGTTATGACATCCCAAGGAGGCGGGAAACACAATGATGAGTCAAGGAAGAACAAAGGAAAGACCGCGGTGAGTTCTTATTTCCCTAATTTCAGTTGGTTAGTCTATATTATTATTGTTTCCTACTGCAATTATTCAACTCGGCAAAAGAACAAGAGTTAAGGTTATAAGCAAGTAATAAGAAAATGTGAAAAATACATCGATGCAAAAATGTAATGGGCTATGTTAAGGATGTACATCGATGCAAAAAATGTAATGTTGGTTAGTCTATATTATTATTGTTTCCTACTGCAATTATTCAACTCGGCAAAAGAACAAGAGTTAAGGTTATAAGCAAGTAATAAGAAAATGTGAAGAATACATCGATGCAAAAATGTAATGGGCTATGTTAAGGATGTACATCGATGCAAAAATGTAATGTTGGTTAGTCTATATTATTATTGTTTCCTACTGCAATTATTCAACTTGGCAAAAGAACAAGAGTTAAGGTTATAAGCAAGTAATAAGAAAATGTGAAGAATACATCGATGCAAAAATGTAATGGCTATGTTAAGGATGTACCCAACTAGTGGAGGTGGGGTGAATGTCCTCCTAACATGAAGATAAATGCAAAGTAAACGTGTGAATATGACAAGACACATAAAGCATTTATATGTGTGCGAATATGAAAAGGCATGCAGATAAATAACACGCGCTATATAAATACATGAAATGAAATACCAATATATCCTTAACAGTGCCCAATAAAGAAAATAAAACGTGATAAAGTCCCCAACATGTTAAATGAATAAGTGACACCAAAGAATATGACTACATACTAAATGAACACAATTGTATGTAGATAAAAAGAAGTCCACAAACCCTGGGACACCCCCGCTCGAGTTAGTTTGAGGACAAACTAGCAGCGGAAGCAGTGGTGTGACCATGTGTAAAAATCACACAAAATAGTCCATTATTCAATGAGTTAGGCCAACCCAACTAGGACATCTTTCTAGTTTGACGCACCAAGACGATTTTATAGCGTACACTACTCCAAACCAACCTTAGGCATAGACGGATTAAGGCGTTATGACCCCCAAAGTGACTAAAGGAAGAGTTTATTGAGAAAATAGTTACATAAAGCTTAAAACTCTGACGTCCTTAATTCTAATATCAAGTGATATCATCACTCCCTACCCAATGAGAAGGACCGCCTCAAGAGATTCAGTGCACGAACACCATTAGTGGACAGTAGGAGAATCGTAAACTTAATCTCTAAACCAACAACTGGGTTACACCGAAATGATCATCGTGACAAACACCAGAGTTTGGATAAGGATTCGAGTTCAGAAAAGACCCATTTGTGTTTTGCCCATAGATTAATCTTGAGAAGGTTGCGATAATTAGTAACCTTAATGGCCTAAAAGTATGTGGAATATCAATAAGCCTCGGGATGGAACTCCAAGTCTAGAGTTGTATGCCCTAAGGAGTGAGTAAATACCTAGGACAATAGATCATAATGATATCAGGAACTTAGCCCGAAGTGTACAGGGGCTAATCCCTTTTGTTTATTGGGGCCAGTTAGATACCAACTCGAGTTCTCTAGACCTTATTTTGGAAATGCTCGTCAAAAACGTAAGCAATCCTAAAGTAACTTTACTTGACTTAGGAAGAGACTTTGAAGTATGCATAATCGATCTGATGACCAACCCTTCCTAGAAGTCGAGACCCTTGAAGAATTCCTGTGTCTTAAGAAATGAGAATTATTAATACTATGACGAAGCTGTTATGAATACACAATCGGAATAAGATCATAGAGCCTTTCAAGAATGATTATTCACCTCCATTAATGCTCTAAGATTATGCAGATAAGTAAACAAAGAAAATAGTAAATGAAGTCTTTGAAGTTATAGATCAGGTCGCCTAGAAATACCTTTGCATGCGACTCTTGAGAACAAGGAAAATAGTATATGACTTCGAGAGAATCTCCAAAGTCCGATAATAATGCCGTAGATAGCTACTTAGTACGCAACCTAAGGACCGATTGTGTCTTCCCTAATACAAGTCATGGTGTGAATCACTTGCAAATTCACAAGAAAATTATGAAATTACTTTAAAAGACCTAAGCTCGAGGCAGCACTGATTGTAGAAAGAGTTTTACACTCAGTTAAGGTGGTGTGATAATTATTGCCTCGGCAGCATATTCACAGACCCCCTACCATCTCAACTCAATTGTCGTAACACACGATTAATGACTTTAATGTCGACTAAAGATTTGACGAATAAACTCTTGAAAAGCGCAAGAGAGAATCAACATGAATTATGGACTCAGCGCAGGTTTAAGTCGGATATGGACAAGATAAGAATGGAACGAACAATAGGCCCTCGTGATCTTAAGAGGTGAACAAATGTAAACAACCTCATGCAAAGTGTGGTACCTTAGATCTTCCTCCCCAACTCGGAGACGATGATTTAGTTATATTCGGGGCAAACGGTGCAAATATCGTTGGATGATCAAATATCATAATTCAGTCGAATGGATTGAAACATAGGATGGCTAAGCTTGTTTCTGGGGACAAACAAATCACCTTATGAGCTATGTGGATTGGAATCGGGTCCCTGTAAGTTAGAGTTATAGCAGGGACTTCTGCATTTTAGGGCATTCGAAGGCGATACATATTTGGCTCACTCATCATAGCCAAACCTCTTTAATGTGAGAAGTTCATTATATTGGAAACTTGCAGATTGAGATAAGTAGAGTAATTGTAAACTTCATTTTAGACGACAAATAATGGCGGTCACGTTGTGAGCAACTGAGATTCATTACTAAAATGTGACATTCAAGGTATGATAACCTGGAGAATTTGAGATTGATGGAAAATATAGCTAAGATGTATGCATTGTATATGACCTTTCAACCAGAGCACGTACGCTTAAAAGGCAGCATCATCGCCACTAGAAAGATTCGAGACTATGGGCATATTTTTGCGTCAAAAGCACAGAGCGGACATGCTAAATATTATGATGCGCGACATCGTAGGGAGAAACCTAGGGTCAGAAGGAGCTGGAATGTCATAAAACCTCGGAATTCACTGGCAGAAGTGAGATTACACCCAGGGAAATTACTTGGAATTTTTGGTGATATTATACTTCGCTATAATACATATACCCAAATCAACCCCGGTTAGCTTGTCCCATACTTATATGGGCGAATAAATTTATTATTACATGAATTTGGGCAATCAGGCTGTTGGGATCAACAATATGTTTCGAGAATCTTAGGAGAATATTCTATCCTTCACATATCGAATGTTGATGGTTCAGGAATGTTATAAAGGTAGTGTATAGACCTGGGTCTCATTTTTGAAACCTCATCGAGATTTTTCTGTTTCCATTGAGCGTGAAAACCCGTAGACCCGAACTTGAATTTCGGGGACGAAATTATTCTTTGTTTATTGGGATTTGTAACATCCCCAGAACTACTAGACCCCTAAGATGCACCTTGTCATGACAAGGTCATTACATTACTCTGAGAGACCAAAACTGTCCTAAGAACCAAGGTAAAAAGATGAAAAACACCTTAGTGTGCAAATAGACAAATTGAGCCCAAGGCTTAGGGCTTGATATTAAAGTTTCAAAATGACAAATCGACCCCACCAACTCTTCCTAAAACACCTTAGGGAGTCCCTTGGGTCATTTAGGACACTGTGGTGTCAACCCAAGTGATCAAAATGGACAAGTCAACCTTGTCTCCAAATAGGTCAAACCTTCTTAAATGAGACCAATAGGACTTCATGTGACCAAATTGAACTTACCAATAGGATCCTAACCCTAAGAGAGACTCGAATGACCCAAAAACCCCATCATAGGGTCACCAATTGGCCCAAACTGACCAAAGTACCCTTGAGGTAAACATAGGTCAAACCTTCACCAATAGGTCTAATTGACCCCCAAAACATGAAATTGACTTCACCCTTAGTCTTATAATATCATAGGGGACCCAAAAGCCCCATCGAGAGGTCAACAATTGGTCCAATTTGACCAAGTCAACTTTCCCATAATTTTGGTCAAAATCACACATATTGGCTAAATTGACCCAATTGGGGCATCACCATGACCCAATCAACATTGGGTGGTGTCAAGGGACTCAAGACCATCATATGAGACCAGTCAACCGATCACTTTGATTAGGTCAACCCCAAAGTCAACCATGGTCAAACCTAAGCCCAAAGAGGAGAAATGGAAGCCCAATCCTATTCCAATGGGCTAAGGCCTTGATTCAAGGCCCATCCTGCAGCCCAATAGCCTAATTACATCCCTTTACCCCTGAAATTCAAAATAAATGACATGCATAAGGGCACTTTGGAGAAATCCCCAACATTGAAGAGAGAGAACCATGAATTTGTGGAATGGCTTCCACATGGCCTCCAATTTATCTTCCCCATGGCTCCTTTCAGCTGCCACATTATTTTCCAGCAGAAACCATGCAAAATATAGGCCACATGGCAGCTAGGAGGAGCATCCAAAGTAGAGGTCGAGCTCCCCCTTAATGGCAATACCACATAGAGACCTCCCCACTCGAATCTAATTGCTCCATCAGCTTCAGAAGGTGGAAGAGAGTTGGAATCAACCCTGATATTGCTGGATTTGGTGGAGAGGAGCAAAATCGGCAGGAGCTCTAATGGAGGTGGCCGGCCATGGCAAGCCGGGATTCCCTCAACCTCAAGCTCAATAAGGCATGTTTTCCTCTTCTCCCCCTAGTGCCAGAGCTCCCTTCTTCCCGTTTCAATTTTGGTTGAGTAATGGCGAGTGTGCCATTTTTTCGATCGGGCTCCAAAGCCCCTCCAAATCCGGCCTCCCATTTTTCTACAAGCCACCCCGGCCACCATATCTCCGGCAATCGACGGCCAGCCATAGGACGGAGGTGTTGACGTCGTCCATTTGGCCGGAGACTCCCTGGGGTGGCCGGATTTAGCCTGGAGATAGGCTACAGGACGGAATGATCCCGTCCGTCTGCTGGAGGAGGAAGACAACGCCATGGCCGTTGGATCTTGATGATCTGATAAGCACAGCCCCCCTTTTATTAAATTATGTTAAAATGCAGATTTTTACCTGATCTTATAATTAATTAAGAAAATATTTAGAGGCCGATTCATAAAAAGTTTCCAACATAAAAGTGTAGCCCTTGGCCTCTAGTATTTTTAGAAATTTGTTTGGAAGCAATAGGATCACTGTATCTCCCTCAACATCATTTTTGGTGGGGTTGGTCCTAAAGCAAATCAGAAATTGAAATGGTAATATCTCTCAAACTTTAACTCCAATGAGGTTGAAATTTGGATCATGCATGTATATCCCCTATGACTACCTTGTATCAAAATTTCAGATTTTTAGGAGAAGTTTTTTCTATAGTTTTTGTCCATTATTTGATTTATCAAGTTAATGTGATTTAGGGAGTTAGACACCTCAAGTTGACCCCAGATTTTGGTGAGGGCTTCTTTAGGTCATGTATGAGCTCTGGATAAAATTTCTTTACATGTGCATGAGTGATTTTCTCTGAGCTTCAAATTGAAGTTTTGAGATTTAAGAGAGAAATTGGGGTGCCAATAGTCATTTTGGGTTTTTGAAGTTTTTGATTGAAGGAGGAAACCACCTTGCATGCCACTAAAACCTTGGCATTTTTGTATGTCATGAGGATATACACTATAGATATGAGTTTCATAATTTTTTGAAATTATTTTCCTAAAGTTTTGAATTAAACAAGAATTGTCACACTTTTAAATAAATGAAATGATTTGAATCAAAACCTTAGGGATAAACCCAAAACTCTGGGAAATGTGTCCTTGACTTGAAAGACATGTTTAGAAATTTTTGTTGGAATTATTGATCACATATGTATCTCTAAAATTGATTTAATTGGTTAGGTCAAATTTATTCAAGTATGATGTTCATGTCTCATATGCCATTGAAAAATTATGAAATTATTCCAGTAGATTCCCTTGGTGATCGTATAACTCTGTAAATTTTTTCAGAATTTTTAGAAGAGCTTTTACAGTAGATATCATTTTATTAAAGAAAACCTCCTTTTTGTAGTTAATTAATTTAATGGGGTAAAATAGTTTGTAAAATTCCAAATCTCTTGCTATAGTGATATTTTCAGGTTATGGATCTTTAGAAATTAATCCAAATCATGTTGATGATTTTATACAGTAGTCACTTCACAAACTAAGTGAAAACTCTTGTTTTTAATTAATTCTGAAAATAGGGTAAAATAGTTCCTAAAATTGTGATTCTCTAAGAATTGTAGTTTTATGTTGAGACGCATCAGTAAAATTAATCTCATGTGGTTTAGATGAAAATTTAAGATAGATCCTTCACAAATCATGAATTGTCTCCCATGGGATTTTTAATTGTTTATTGAGAAATTTAAATGTAGAATATTGCGATTCTCTAGAAATTATAGTCTTATGTTGAGACACATCGGCAGAATTAATCTCATGTGGTTTAGATGAAAATTTAAGATAGATCCTTCACAAATCATGAATTGTCTCCCATGGGTATTTTAATTGTTTATTGAGAAATTTAAATATGGAATATTGTGATTCTCTGGAAATTGTAGTTTTACGTTGGGACACACTAGTAGAAACAATCTCATGTGTCTTAGTTAAAAATTTAGAGTACTCCCTTTGTAATTTAGACTAAGACAATTGAATAAGGGATCTTAAATGGAAGCCAAATCTAATAGAAATATGTTAAACTCTGGTAAACCCCTAAATTACTCATTACGAACCTATGGTAATCATTGGAACTCATTTGGATATGATATGATCAAGATTGCACCATAGGAGTCAAATCTAGCTCAATCTCATTTTGGTCTGCGAATAGTAAAACTAAATTACATGATTTAGACCACCACTGACCTTCACACATAGAACTATTAACTCTTTGATTATTATGAAGGCTCAGATTATTTGGAAGAGCATCTCTAAGGGCATCTTGGGAAATAAAGGTTGGGGTGCGTCTAGCAAAGCTATAAGTGTAGGAATTTACAATGATATGAAAAGGAGGTTAGACCTCATCAAGGGCCCCACAAACAACTCATCAATGTTAAATGATTATATGGAAGTAAAATTACCCTTAGCCGGGTGATCCATCTTAAGGTAAATACTCATGGGCAAAGTCGAGAAATATCTAAGGCAAACCATGGATTAAGGATGACGAAGAATAAGAGTGCGGGTCCGAGTAAGACTAAGAATTTTAGGTGTATGCGTGTAGTTCCTAGGTGAAGAAGGGAACTCGAGCTTAGAATGTGACGACGGGAGAGTCAGCACCCGGTCACAGTTGGTGGTGTTGGAGTTCAAAAGAATTCCCCCACTCCTAAGTGCCAAGTTTAACTCATCTTAGAGATTTAAAGTAATTGGAAAGGAAAATGGGGATCAAGTAGAAAAGGGTAGATACCAACAAGATTAAGTGCCTTGGGAAGAGGAAGTTCAGGGTGTCAGCCCGCCACACTTTCTAGTACCGCTGCGAGCCCCTCACCGGGTAACCCTCCGGAAGTCCAAGGCTAACCCTAAAGCTTCTAAGATCAACTAAATTATAGACAAGACTAGTTAAGTAGGAGAACTTGACAAGTTAACTTCCATTCCAAACCAGAACGTTTTATAAGAAGGACTGGGATAGTCCTGCGAGCGGTAGGCTCGGGTTATAAGATGGACTGAGTTAGTCCTGAGAGCGGTAGACTCGGGTTATAAGGAGGACTGGGATAGTCCTGCGAGCGATAGGCTCGAGTTATAAGGAAGGACTGAGATAGTCCTGCGAGCGATAGACTCGGGTTATAAGGAAGGACTGAGATAGTCCTGCGAGCGGTAGGCTCGGGTTATAAGGAAGGACTGAGATAGTCCTGCGAGCGGTAGGCTCGGGTTATAAGGAAGGACTGTGATAGTCCGCGAGCGGTAGGCTCGGGTTATAAGGAAGGACTAGGATAGTCCTGCGAGCGGTAGGCTCGGGTTATAAGGAAGGACTGTGATAGTCCTGCGAGCGGTAGGCTCGGGTTATAAGGAATAAGGACTGGGATAGTCCCACGAGCGGTAGGCTCGAGTTATAAGTAAGGACTAGGATAGTCTTGTGAACGATTGGCTTGATTTTTATAAATGTTGGTTTGGAATTACGAGCCGAAGGCTCGGTTGTAAGAGATAATACATATTTGTATATGCATAATATGTGGTGGGTCTCCGGTTCTGGCTTAGTCATCACACTGACAGCAGTTCGTTGACTCGGCAGTGCTAGTGGTTTGATTAGGGGCCAGGTTGTTTTACTGCGCGTCCGACGGGACGGATTCCCTAAACCCTGCCTGGCCAATTCAGTTTAGTACGCAGGAGCTCGTGAGTACCGGGTGCCAGTATCACAGCGTACGTTAGGGCCTAGGTCTGGTAGTGTGAGTTACCCACCTAGGTGAGGAGACGCCCGCTCCTCTGCCACCGTTTGACCACGACGGGAGGTGCCCGAGAGGTTAACTACCTCCGAAAAGTGGGAACTAAAGGTCTGTACGTACAGAGTCGTGTGTGTGTGTGAGAGAGAGTTGCACCATTGCATTGCATATCATAACATAGCATTCTTGCATAAAGTAGAGACCTCATCGTATAAATTAGTATGAGCTCTTTTATACGATGAGTTTACCTTAGTGCCAGATCCCTTAGCTTATGTGTTTGTGTGTGTGCATATAAGTTAAGGTTACATTCGTAGCTGCCCTTTACTTTTGTACCTACTTCTTTTACTTATATTGTCTTTATTTATTGCTGATAAACTTACTCTTGCTAGTGTATAGCTGTTTCCTTTACTTATTTAGTATCTATATACCTTGCTAGTCTCGTCATTGTCACCTGCTTTTGATTTACCTTTTTGTTGTCCTCCGCTTCTTCCTCCCGCACGGTGCCTAGGAGTCGCGGGGGGAGGGGATGGGGAATTTGGCTTAGTCTTTTGACTAACGGTCAGCGGACCACATCATTTTAGGGATGATGTGCCGGAACAGCAGGACTCCGTTCTGGAGATAGGTCAGGAGGACAGGATGAAGCAAGGCAACCACTACTCAATGACAGGATGACAAAGTTCGATAGCTTCCACGTAATTGTATGGTGAGAGAGAGTTGCATACTTTTTTTATTTTGGACATGTACCGGGCATAAGCCCTTACTCTCTTTCATTTTGTACTCATTGTTGGACTTGTATACTTTTTTAGATATATATGCAGATGTGTGATTGTGGACTTGGTTTGTCTTTCTTAGCTTTCTTCTTATCTTTTGTTGGTCTAGTTGATCGTTCTTGCCGGCAGGATCGGCGTCTTGCGGAGGCGGCTAACTTGTGTGCTAGCGTCACCGTAAGGCGGCGGTTCTGGGCATAAGATCCGGGAACTCTCCTGGTGCGGGAGAGGGATCTTGCAAAGTAAAGTGAACGGAAACTGATAATTAAGATGAAAAGTCAAGAAGAAAAGTGAATAATCAATGCATTAAGAATTCATCATAAGGAAAAGGGGGGGGGGGGGGGGGGGGGGTAAATAAGAATTCGCTTAGTCTTTTGACTAATTAGAAAATGCAACTAAACAGGTCAAGGAAGAGGTCGTCTCAACAACTAGTAGTAATCCCCGTCCACCATGTTCTCCTCGTCAACAGAAGAAGTATTGTCTTTGGGTAGAAGTTTCTACCGCAGTGTTTGTAGTCCTGAATGCTCATTGTGAGAGGTGCAGAGACCTCGAGTGCCCTCATGAGGAGTTTCAGTTTTATTTTATGTAGTCAGTAGTTTAGATGTCTGTATATAGCAATGTGCTATTATGAGTTTTGGGCTGAGTCAGCCGTGTACATGTACTACAGTTTTGTGATAAGCCCGCCTTTTTGCATGTATAGTGTTGGACTATCTTTTGTACTATATTTGTTTTTAATGGATAAAATGTTTTAATTACCATACACTTTCCTTTTTGTACTCTAACATGGTATTTTAATCGCTGAATGTTTCTACTTGATGCCTCTGATGATTAAATGATAAACGAAAATGAATATGCTATATTGTAGCGGTAGCCGATTCATGGGGCCGTTATAGCGGGCCGAATATGTTGGCCCGGGCCGAAAATGCAGTACGCATGGGCAAAAAATGCGCGCCCAAGACGAAAATGCGTGCCCGGGCGAAAAATGAGTGCCCGAGCGAAAAATGAGTGCCCGGGCGGAAAATGAGCGCCCATGCTGAAAATGCGCGCCCGGGCGGAAAATGGCCCGGGCGGAAAATGCACGCCAGGGTTGAAAATACGCGCCCGGGCGCAAAATGCGCCTCACGGGCCGAAAATGGGCGCTCGGGCGTGAAAATGCGCGTTGGGGCAAAAAAATGTGTGTCCGGGCGAAAAAAATGCGCCCTCGGGCGGAAAACGCGCATTAGGTGGAAATATGTGTGCCCTCGCTAGAAATGCGCGCCCGAGCGGAAAAATGCACGCTCGGGCGGAAAATACATGCCCGTATGGAAAATGGATCGTCGGGAGAAAGGCTAGGGTTTATGCAGTGTTGTCGAACTGGATCAGATGGAGGAAAATGTTTTCACAGCGTCAACTATGTATCAGGATGAGAAAATGCTTTTCGAAAAGGTTGAAAGTAGAAGACACATGACTTTTCAAGAAAGGAGAAAAATGAGTTTTGGGCGGCAGCTTTTCCAACCGATAGACTTTCCAAAAAATTTGTAAACGCCGGAAGCGCGCGCTGGTGCGATCACCCGAAACTTGAATGACGACGAGCAAAGAATGTCGGTGCTGGGGAGAAGCTTCGGCGGCCTCAACCGGGGAAGATGGGCGGCTCTTCATCTTTGCGAACTCCGGCCCAAAACGTGGTGGTTATAAATTGTCGTCCGTTTGGCGCGGCTGCTCCGACAAGCATGAGACAAAACGTCACCATCATGAATATGTGTTTGACATAACATCAATTATGGGCACCGCCAGGGGCGGACTATGGGCACCACGAATGGGAAAGTGACAGTCTAGCCTCAAGAGAGAGGAGGAGAGAGAGAGAATATAATGATTTATTAGGGTATTTTGCTATCCGCAGACTGTTCATCTCTCGGAAAATAAACTCCACAATTGCGACTGGTGGCATATTGCAATTGTCTGAACAGTACAATTGGCCACCGAATTAGATGCCTCCGAGAATTGACACGTGTGATGTTGCCATGCATCACTCCGGACACTGTAGCTGCTGTCACCATGCTCTCCTTATATTTTTAGCTAGGGTCCGTGTTTGGCTAACCATTTTTAGGTACGTCTAGCGTGCAGGAATAGTTCCGTGCGAGCGAAATCAGAGCCGTCGAAATACACATCAAGATGAGTCCGCACGTGATTTTATGCATCTAAAAAAAATATCGGTGGCTCTAATGGTACGCGCACGGCACTGTTCATGTGCGTTGCTCGTACGAAAAAATTCTTCAAAGCAGCTATGATGGCGCCGTTAGTAAGCGCGGTGGTTATAAATTGTCGTCCGTTTGGCCGGCGCGGCTGCTAGCTCCGACGGGCTTGGGACAAAACGTCAGCGTCATGACTATATGTTACATAACATCGATCATGGGCATCACCGGGGGCGGATTCATAAATTTTAATAAGGGGTGCCAAACATCTTCCTCCAACCAATTTTTTTTAGAACGTCTTAATCTTACGAGAGCCGTTTGTCACTCATTCAACCCACATTTTCGACGTATAATTAGTCAAAATTCATTGCATCGACGAGAGGAATCCAAATCCAATAACCAATTTGCAAAATTCTTGATGGAGAGTCACGGTGATAGCCCAAATCCGCACCCTTAGATCTGCCCCCACGCACCACAAACGACGATTCGTAACCACAGCATTCACACTCGTCACAGCTCTGTCAAATAGAACATTAGATTACTGCATCTTAATTTTTTTGTCCTGATTATGGGCATCTGCCATGCGTTGGGCCCCGCAGTGCAATGCTCCCTGCGGGACCCAAGGCTTCACGTGCTCCAATTGGCTGCAAACCTTCTGGTCGTTGGATATGTGTTAATTAGGAAGGAAGAAACTGCGTATTTTGAACGCCTGATCAAACAGCGTTTTAGGAAGCGAATTCACTGTTCTGCGCGTGTTTGGTTTCTCCTGCGTCCGCCAGAACGTGTTTTTCGGTGGTGTGTTACAGTTGTTTCGCCGCTGGCAAAGAGAATGTACAGAATATAGCATCTATAAACTGAATAAACTATACAGTTGTTGTTTGTATATATCCTCTTACTATTCATAGTTTTGTCTTTTTATACCTATATATTATTATTGTTTATTATATAGATATATATACTTTATATATTAATATATACATGATAAACAGATATACAGCAGAGAAAATTTGGGTAGATAATATTTTTTATAACGCATTAAGGTTAGTGTCATTCTTTTTTTTTTCTAAGAATAGAAAAGAATAGAAGGGGCTGGGAAATGGGAATATATATGCAGAGCTTGGTCAACACTATTAATTAATGTTATTAATTTATATTGGTTGATTACATTAATATTAAACAATTTAATTGGGTAAACTATAGGTGGCACCTCTATATTGTGGAGAAAAAAATATTTGACCACATTTAAGTTTCAAAACAGTTGTTGTAACACAAATTTTTTCATAATCGAGATATTTGACACCCTACAAATTATTTCAACAAGAGGTCAAATATCTCGGTTATGAAAAATTAGAGGTTATCTTTTTATATCTTACAGGGATCGAATATCTTTTCTCTACAATATAGAGGTATCACTAGTGCTTTACCCAAATTAATAATTCATCTTTTTCAATACATATTTGTTTATGCATTTACGCACTCAAATGTTCACAGCTTCAATGCCATACGTGCTCTGATACACTGCGAGCTAGAATCTAAACATTCACCCATTAACATGTACGTAGATATATAATTATCGGGACCTCTCTTGGGAGTTTGCATAATTACAGGTTGCACCCCTCTATCTTTCAAAATTACAATTATCGTCTCTCTGAGTTTTCTCAGTTCACAAAAATACCCCTCCCGTTAGAAATATGGATGAAAAATGATAAAATCAAATAAATTATTTTATTATATTTTAAATTTATCATTTTATAATAATTCAAAATTCATTACAAAGGGTAAAATGTAACGCACCATTTTCAATATAGAGTTATTACAAAGGATACAATTGAAATATCATAAAATAATTTGGAATATTTTATCACTTTCCATCTATATTTCCAAAGGAAAAGGTCACACCATTCAGTGTAGTCATTACAAAAAGGTAAAATTGACAAATATCATAAAATAATTTGGCTGATTTTATAAATTTTCATCCATATTTCAAACAGAAGAGACATTTTTGTATATTGGAGATGCATAGAGGGGAGGTAAATATAATTTTGAAAGATAGAGGAGTGCAACCTTTAATTATGCAAACTCGCAAGGGAGGACCCGATAATATGTTGTCATGAAATTATATTAAAGTCTAGTCATTAATTTGAGAGAAAAAATCATTTGGTTCTACTAAAAGTATCCGTTATTCGTACGTGCAATACTTAGTACTCTTGCACGTGTGTTTCAATTCGAGTATATTTTAAGTACGCCTTTATGTAATGATTCAAGAAGAAATCCTAAACTTTGCTATTTTGATAGTTTGCATGGGTAAAGTATCATAAAGATAATGATGCATAATCAATCTATTGCTTTTATATCCCTTTCATATGTATAGTTCTTTGAGAGTCTATATATGTATATATATTAAAAATATTTTTGTTAAGAATATATGTCACTTATCAAATATTTTAATTAATCACTAAAAACACTTTCTTATGATTATAAAAAATATTAAAATATATTATTTCCTAATATATCTTGGTAGGATGACCAAATTTTCAAAGCTTTCATTGAATTCAAGTCAAGATATTTATGAGATATGGTGTTATATCATTTCCTCTATACTGTTTAGTATTAATTAATGATCAAGATATTGAAGAAACCAAAGCCATGACTAATTAATTACACTCTTATTTTAAAAACATAAATGAATGCTAAAAACTCCAAAATATATTATTATGGCTCGGTTTGGCGTGACGGTCATGAGCGCGGTGATTATGAACCGTTGTTCGTGAAAGCCCAATCTCGGCGTATCTAAGTAATTAACTTTATCCATTTTTATGTTCAAGTTTTCTTTTCTTGGTGGCGGTCGTAAGCATTGTCATGCCAAACATATATTTTACGCCAATGGCATTTTTTTTTTCAAATTCACCGAAGCAAAAACACCACGCCATACTGAGCCTAAATCAATAATTAGATACCCAACTTGAATCAAATAAATGGTGCCTAACTAGTTTAATACAATTTATGATTTGTCTCTAAAAAAAGAGGGAATTTGGTGAGATTCTTCAGAACAATAAATCCAGCTCCAACTTATTATTATTATTATTGATAGGGACCCGTACACTTAATAGGGGATCCGGGGTGCGGTTAGAGAGAAGCCCCACTAAGGAGGAGTGGAGTTAGTGAGATGAATGGTCAAACCCATGATCATAACTCCGCCGCGCGCGTATTTCACGCCCGGAGCAGCGCAGAGCGAGGCCAAATACCGCACCCCACTACTAGGGTGCGGTTAGTCTGCACCACACTAAGTGGGGTGCGGATAGCCCCCTACCCCATTACGGTGGGGTACGGCCAAGCCGCACCCAATGGTGGGGTGCGGCCAAGCCGCACCCCACGGTGGGGTGCGGCCAAACCGCACCCCTCCATGGGGCACCCCACGGTGGGGTGCGGCCGAACCGCACCCCTCCATGGGGTGCGGCCGAGCCGCACCCCATGTTGGGTTGCGGCCAAGCCGCACCCCTCCGTGGGGTGTGGCCAAGCCGCACCCCTCCATGGGGGGGTGCGGCCAAGCCGCACCCTTACCCATGGGGGGTGCGGCCAAACCCTCCCGGGACGAGGCAGCTTCTTTCGCATCAACAAAATTCTCATAATAAAGAAGTCAGGTGAAGTCAATCTCCACGCTAGGTTGGAAAATGAGCCTCCGACTTAACCCTCGTAAAAACTCAGAACGGATGATGGGACAGTGCCTCGGGTGTGCGTTCCCTTAAGACCAAGCCTCTGCAATGACGACCGAGATCAGCTCCCCCCTCGCGGGGGATGCAGTCGAAACCGCATCCCCCCTGTCTAGGGCAAGCGGAGCCTGTTCTCCTCCCTGGAGGGCTTCCGTTCCCGCCTTCCAAATAGACGCGTTCGCTGGGAGCCACAACTCGACCGCATGACGACTGTGTTCCAGCACCGCTCACCTGTTCACTTAGAACGCCTCCGTGATCGTTGCACGCTCAGAACACCTCCGCGCTCATGCGCGCTTGGAATGCTTCTGAGCATTCTCAGAACGCTTCCCCAGTCACCTAGATTGTTTCTCCGTTCGTTGCGCGCTCAGAATGCTTCTGAGCGCGCTCAACTCACTTTTTGTCTTTCTGACTTCTCACATTTCCGACTCGCTCACTTTTCCGACTCGGCTCGCTCATTTTTTGTCTTTTCAGTTTCTCACTTTTCAGGAACAGCTTGTCGCCTTTCCTCGAAGGGCAGGATGGTCATTTACGAAAAATGGTGATCCGTGGGCTCTGAACCGGAAAATATGATTCGTCCTCCCAGGTGGTTATGGTGGTTACAACGGCAAAATTACCAGGCTACCCCCGGCCAAAGCTATAAAAGGACCCCCTAGGCTTCATTTGAGAGGACCCCGCCTGGATGACCAGAGAGAGCTCCTTGAAGATTTCCACGGATTTCTCCTTCGGCGCTTGAAGATCTCCTTCGTGGACTTGAAGTTTTCCTTCCTCCCGAAAGGCGACTCGGCAGTCTCACTTTCGTTCTCACGAAAGCGGACACAGCACTCTCACTTTCGTCTTCACGAAAGCGGACAAGGCATTCTCACTTTCGTTCTCTACCGTTCTCAGAAGGAAAAGACTTAGTTTTTTCCGAGAGGTGGCCTGTCACCCTCGGAACGATCTTTCTCTCTAATATTGTAATGAGCGGCGGCTTGTCGCACTCGAATTCTAAACACCGGATTGTAACTGTTGAAACCTTCAACAGGTCTCTTGAGTTCGGACCCACTGGGGTGTAGCCGATGCTTACTTCTCCCTCACTAGACTCTCTGGACGGTGGATGTGAGAATATGAATAGACCCAAGGCTAAAGCGAGGAGGTCCCGCCACACACCCGGAAGATCTTAGAGAGCTTCCCCTCCCAAACCAGAGCTCAACCGGGCACCTTGGAGGGCACTAGCAGCCGACCAAAAACTAGCCTGGAGGAGAGGATTCTCCAAAATCGGATCTCCTCCAAGGTGCCCTTAAGGGTCTATTTATAGATTTTTCTAGGCTGGTCTGCAAATAACATGAATCCGCCTTTTAATTTTACTAACAGCACCCCAAATTGGTCTGCTAACAGCCTAACTCCGCTGTTCCGAAGGGCTATTTGCAGCCCACCAGGGGTGTTAGGGTCATTTCCCCCTCAAATCATCCTGGGCGAGTGGTCCGTGAGGGCACCACTCGCTGGGCACCCGCCTAGCTGGGCGAGTGCCCACGCTTCCGGGCGAGTGGTCCGTGAGAGCACCACTCGCCTAGCTCCTTCTCTTCTGCACCTTACCCCCACCAAACCGGGGGTACTTCCACCTCCTAGCTGGGGCGAATAATCGGGCTGACCCAGGTCTCGCCACTTGGCTTGAGGGGCCCACTCGGCGAATACGGGTTGTACAGTAACCTCTCAGAAGATTGTGAAGTTTGGTCGGCACAGCCCCGGCCGCGTGGTTTTTTACCCTTTCCGGGTTTTTCCACGTTAAAACGTCCCAGCGTACTCAACGAATTTCTCTGTGACTGTTTGCGCGCTTGGTTCTCTCCCGAGCTAAGGTGGTTCAAGTAAACCGGTTTACCAAGAGCCCTAAGCGACCCGCAACAATTATATTATATTATATTGTATATATAATTTATTATTAAAAAATATTTTTATTCTTTCTCTTTGCCCACGGGCGAGTAGGTCACGCACTTTTTTCAAAACAATATTGTTTCGGGTCGCTCGACGCTTTTATTGACTGGTCGAATTGAACTGTCTCAGCTCGAGAGTGAGCCGAGCGTGCAAACAGTCAAAGCTGAGACCAACAACGGGCAAGAAGACTTTTAACGTGGAAACTCGGAAAGGGTGAAAATCACGGGGTCGGATCGATGCCGGCCAAATTGCACTGTTTTTTTTAGTGTTACAAGTAGTAAAATGCACGAGGGTGACATGTCACCGCTCGTTGCAGGGTGTGTAGAGAAGAATGATAGAATCTCCAAAGTGGAAGAAGATCTCCAAGGGCCAAAGAGCTGGAGATCTTCAAGTCGTCTTCGAAAGAGATCTTTGAAGGAGAAGGAGATCCTCGAAGGATTCTTCGAATGCTGAAGAAGAACTCTGAAAGAACTTCGAATGAGATCTCTCGGGCGCTGAAGACAGGGTCCCTTTAAATGAGAGCTCCAAGCTCCTTTTACAGTTTTTGACATGGGCGACTTGATAATTGCGCCGTTGTAACCACGCTAACTACCGGACGGTCAAATCATATTGCATGATCTAGAGCACACAGATAGTCATTTTCGCCGATATGATGGTTTTACCCCTAGGGCGGTTTGGGCATGCCTATTGGCGGCGATGACGACAACGAACGGGTCCTGCAATGTTTGTGGACACGAGAAGCAAAAAAGGTTAATTGTCGCACATGTTGAGAACGCGGAGGTCTTGTGAGAAATGCTCGTACTTGGACGTTTGGAAGCGGACGCGCCAGCCGAGTCAGCGCGGTTGGGAGTGTGCACGAGGTGGTGCGGTAGGAGCGCGAAGGGGGCGTGGTGGATGTCGCGCGGCATGCATTGTGTGAAGGCGGTGCGGCAAGGGCCGCGCGGCGGTTGTCTTGCCAAGGCCGCGCGGCCGGTATCGTGCGATGGTAGCCACGCGGCGGTTTTCCTGTGCTGGTCGTTGCTTGACACGTATCGTGCGGCGGTTTTTGGCGATTAATTTCGTCCACTATGGGCGCCAAGTGGTCTCACTTCCTCCATTATTATCCCCCTCATAATGGAAGGGGTTTCGCTATCCGCAACCCTATTTTGATGGGGAGATCGATACGCTATCTGCATCTCATCTTCAATAAATAAAGTGGATACCCATTAAAGACCATTATACATTAGTCACTATACTTATACTATATGGGTGAGAGTGTACTTGGGATTCGAGCTCGTGAGATTGTGATAATACACTTGATCGTTCGCGTTATTTATTGGCATTATTAGTGATAACAGTAGGACAAATACAAAACATATATTCTATGCACTATCATTGTACATATATTTAAAAAATTATTATGCATTTATTTATGAAAAAACATTTAGTGCAAAGTAAATAGTGTTTGCTCTGGGTGTTAGATTTAAACTTCACCTTAAATTATTAGTTTAATTTCATATGTTTATTAAAATATTGTATAAATAAATAAAAATTTATTTAGAATGGATTTAATTTCAAAATAAATCTAATAATCGAGATTAGCTTTATGGTCCTCATTACACACGATACCACAAAGTTTTCAATTTTTTTAATATAGTATAGATATTAAGGCTTTGTTTTTTTTTTGTTTTTTTTGAAAGATGCAAATAGCATGCAATTAAAAACCAAAAAGAAAAGAAAAGAAACTACAGCATGCCATCTAAGTCCACCCGAACAAGCTCGGCAAACTCAGTCTGGGTGATATCAACGTCCAGCCAAACAAAATTTCCCCGGAGGGCAAAACGCGCACAAAAATCAGCAACTCTATTGCCCTCACGGCCAATATGCTGGAACCGAAGCTGGGGAAAACCGCTCAGAAATGAGAAGTCCTCGTCGCCATCCACTGTCACGCTCCAGTCACCCCGTCTCATCCCAGCAGCACAGCTATCCATAAGGGTACGACAATCGCCCTCTATAATAGCTCCGCGAGTCCCATATAAAGAAGGGGCAATCAGATCCTTCAGCGCCAAGATCGCCGCCATCTCCACTCCCCCAGGATCCCAATGCAGCATCGAGATCCCAGCAGCAAAGACAAGAGCACCTCGATCGTCACGAGCCACCATCCCAAGCCCAGCAAGCCCAGACGAGGAAAGCGAACCATCCACATTGAACTTTATCCAGCCAGGGGGCGGGGGGCACCAAGAGAGTGGTGTCGACAGCCGGTGAGGCTGGGTGGTACCCCAGTGCCCCTGTGCTGGTAGAGTATGCAAAATGGAAAGGTTCTCAACGATGGTTGCTGCCATAACCGTAAAGGTCGCCACCTCCCCATGGTGAACCTTGGCATTGCGGCCACGCCATGCTTGGTAAACCGCACAGCAAAAAACTCGCGTCGTACCGAGTGCACCGGCAGAGGCGGAGGAGAGAAAGTCGCGCACAGTCTCCCAACTGGAGAATGAGGGAATACTGAAGCCCCATCGCCGAAGAGCGACCCGGATGGCCACAAGACAACAGCAGTCCGAGACCAGATGGTCTCGGGTCTCCTCTAAAGTGCAGCCCCAAGGACATCCACGCTCAGCAGAAAGACCCCGACGGGCAAGCCACGCACGGGTGGGGATAGCATCCCAGAGAAGCCGCCACCAAAACATCCGCTCCCGCGGGTGAAGCTTCAGCTTCCGAAGCCAGCTGAAATCCGTACTAGTCGCATCAAACTGGGCCATGAAAGCAAGGGAGGCAACAGATCGGCCGCTGAGGCGGGTGCAGAGCTCCGGCCTGTCCAGGGGTTGCGAGCTGTGAAGAGGGATCTGGAGGATGATCTCAACAAGATCCGGCTCAAAAAACTGTGAAAGAGCGGAAGCATCCCACCCGGCACCAGGCATCACAAAAGCTGACACCGGGATCGACTCCAGCGCGCCGCAGTCAGCAAAAGTGGGCCACCGAGACAGAGGTCGGTCGAGGATCCAAGCGTGAGTGAGCACATCCACAGACTCCCCATCCGCAATCTTCCAGCGAAGAAGAGGCCGAAGGCACTCGGCACCATCCCTGATGAGTCGCCACACTGGAGAGTCGCGGCGAGTGACCCCCTCCCGCCAAAGACGGCCAGTGTACCGAGCCGAAATCACCCTGTGGAAAAGGGAAGAACCCGGCTGCATCAGCTCCCAGGCGAACTTTGCCCGTAAAGAGCCCTGCCATCTACTTACCCCATGGAAACCAAGCCCTCCCCCGGCCACGGGAGAGCAACATTGCTCCCAGCTAACATAATGCATCCCACGCTGGGAGGGGCCTTTCTGCCACAGAAAAAACCGCGCCAACCGCTCTATAGACTCCTGGACCGAGCGAGGCACGTGACAGTGCGTATAAAGGAACATCGGCGTGGCCAACAGCGCCGAGTTGACGAGGGTGGCCCGGCCAGCCAAGGATAGGTGTCGGTTCCCCCAAGCACGAACCTTCTCCGCCACCTTCAGAAGCAGGTGTGAAAAGTCTGAGCGCTTCAACTTACGCATAGCCCGTGTAACGCCCAAGTAAGTGAACTCGCGGACCCTCTGAAAGCCCAAACGGTGAGTCAGCCTGCTACACTGCCACCTATGGGTGGACTTGCCAAACATGACCATGGACTTAGACCTGTTGATCCGCTGCCCAGTCCAGGAGCAGTACTCTTGCAACACAGCAAGACACTGATCCACACACGACGTGGTGGCAGCCGAGGTGATGAAGATGTCGTCAGCATACAACAAATGAGAGATCCGTGGGCCAGAGGCTGCCACCATAACGCCCAGTGAATTCCCCCGCTGACTGAAGGCAAGCGAGAGCAGCTCAGAGCACAAAACAAACAGAAAAGGTGATAAGGGGCATCCCTGTCGAAAGCCGCAACTCGCCTTGATCCACCTCGTACGTCGCCCGTTGAGAAGCAGCGCAAACTGCGGCCCCTCAACACACTGCAGAATCCATCTAGCAAACCTCTTCGGGAACCCAAACATGTCCAGAACCCGCCGCAGCGTCTCCCACGACATCTTGTCGTACGCCTGCTCCATGTCGACCTTCAATGCAAGGAATCATGTCATTGAGGTCGAGGTCGCCAGCTTGTGCACCACCTCCTGAGCGATAAAGCACTGGTGGGAGATAGAGCGTCCAGGAACAAAGGCCCCCTGCTCCTCAGAGATAAGCGAAGGAAGGAGCCCCTTCATGCGATCCACAAGGATCTTCGCCGCCACCTTATAGATGGTCTGCAAAGACTAATAGGCCGAAGCCGGTCTGGTCGAGATGCATTGGGGCACTTCGGAATGAGTGCCACCAATGTCTCCTTCCAATCGCTTGGCATGCGACCAAGAGCAAAGAAATCACATATGGCCCTGCAAACAGTGGAGCGCACAATTGGCCAGAAATGGACAAAAAAGGAAGCAGTAATACCGTCTAGGCCCGGAGCACGGTTGGCCTTCATGGCCTTGATGACGCCCCAAATCTCCTCCGCCGAAACCTCCTTCAGCAACAGGGAGGCCGCCTCACCATCAAACCGCCGCGAGGATGGCAAGAGAGGCCAGCCATCAAGGACAGGAGGTGCACACTCCCACTTCCGATCAAAGAAGTCCAAAAAAGCCGCCTCAATATCCTCCGGATCCTCAACCAGGACGCCATCCTCAAGCTCAACCTGAGAGATCCGATTCCCGCGCCGATGCGCAGGAGCAATGGAGTGAAAATAGTGGGTGTTCGCATCACCATCATTGATCCACTGCACCTTGGCCCTTTGCCTCCACCAAGTGGCCAACCTAGCATGAGTGCTCAAGAGCTCCTTAACCGCCGCAATAAGAGCTCGGGTTTGGTCCTCCGAGATGCCACCATCCAAGCTCTCCAACCGCTGGAGCTCCACAATTTCTGCCTCCAGCATTTCCTTCCGGGCACCCAGATCCTTGAGCTTGTTCTTGCTCCAAAAGAAAAGGGTCCGAAGGGTACGATGACACTTCCGTTGTAGAACCTCCGCACTGCCACCAACATCCGCCTTAAGCCAGGAGCGAGAGACCACCTTCCGCACCATCGGGTACGAAAGCCAAGTATCCTCAAACCTGATACACCTGGTTGGTCGCGCAGCCTGCATCGCCCCCAAAGCCACGAGGAGAGGACAATGGTCAGAGCCAACACGAGGTAGGTGTCGCACAGTGCCTAATGGAATGACATCCATACCCACCTAGTTGACAAAAACTCGATCCAAGCGCCCCATCACACGCCCAAGCCCGGGCTGATTGTTACACCAAGTAAAGGTCGGGCCCGTGAACCCCAACTCCTGCAGGTCCAGATCCGCCATAGCTGCATCCATCTCCAGAGGCCCCTGAGAATACACAAAGGGCCGAATACCTCGCCGCTCCTCTGGCCGCAGCAGGAAGTTAAAGTCGCCCCCCACCAGCATCGGGAGATCCGGGGTCGCAAACTGCTCCAGCAGAGACCACAACTGTCGCCGAATACAAGCATCCTTATTCGCATAAACGAACACCACCCGCCAGCAGCGCTTATCAGGGAGAGTAACATCTCCAATAATGCATTGCTGAGATAGAGAAACTGGCACAAACTGAACCACATCACTCCGCCACAGCACCGCAAGACCCCCCGACCTACCAGCTGACGGTTGACGGACAAAATCCCAATTCCTACCCGCCAACCGATCCGCATCGCGCCTTGAAAGATCCTCCACCATCGTCTCAGACAGGCAAACCAAGGGAACCCCCCACCGCACAATGAGATCGCGGAGAAGATGCCAGTAGCTGGCTTCCGAGCCCCCCTACAATTCCACATAAGGAGGCTCGTCATGGGCCCCTTGGAGAGTACGCGTCCCCGCCGTCGTAAGAAAAGTCTCCCTTCCGCCGCTTGTGGGAAATAGTATCAACTGGCCCAAGACTATCAAGCTCCCGGACGGCAATGGGGCGGTGCACCCGTGGCTGCTCAAGCGGATAGAGAACCATCTCTGTCCCAACCACGTCGCCAACCAGCAGGCCAGCACTTGTGTCCGCAGCTAGGTCCTCCAATGCAGCTTCCGGGCCCGGCGGCGTGGGTTGGCCTGCGGCCAGGGGCGGGTCAGCAGCCGGAGGCGTCCGCTGTTCATGAAATTCCGCAGCAGGTGTAGAGGGGCGGCGTCCAGGTACAGTTTGGACATCAGCAGGAGGTGGCAGGCGGCCTCGTCTCGCACCACATCGGCGACGCCTCCGCTGTACCATATTCCACGGTCCAGGGCCTCCGACATCAGCAGCCGTAACAACCGGTATAGGAATTGGCGGAGCAGGCCGGGTAGCGGCAGGTTGCGTGCGGGCACGGGGCTGATTCGGAGCTTTCGGGGGCGGGGCAGCATCATCCGCCGGTCGGCAGGCGCCATCCAGGTGCCCAATACATCCACAATTGGAGCAAATGAAGGCAAGACCTTCATACTCCAGCTTTTGGACAAACTTCATTTGTGAACTTGAGACAGGGATGCCAGCACGGAGCGGTTTAGATAAATCCACCCGCACGCACACACGTGCGTATTCCATCCGCCCCCAGTCGTTTGTGGTCTGGTCGATCCACAATGGCGTGCCAACCCGGGCCGCGATGCGGGCAATGTTCTCTTTGTCCCAAAACATAAGCGGGAGTTGCGGTAGGCGGATCCAAACAGGCGAGGACAGCCCTTGGAACGACGAAGTATCAAAACTGGGCGTCCAGACATTAAGTCTTTGTTTGGAACTCCAGTTGCGCTCCGGTACGATCAGCCTTCTCTGCCTCTGTTTAGATCCAGCAGCCAAGCGAACAAAATTTTGTCGCCGTTCACGAACCCGCTTCCCTCCCTGTGATATAAATCTCCAGTGACGCTCGTCTCCCTTCACAGCGGCCACAGGCCTAAGTGAATATTCATGTTTATATATATGTTGGGAAAACAGGTGCAAATCGCAGGGCACCGCTATAAAATTGCAGGGAAACAAGAACACAAAGTAGGCCAAAACTGCGTCCGGCAAAACCCGCCGGCGCACAATCTCAAATATATATTAATTAGATAATATATAAAAGCAATTACAAGAAAATAACAAGAGAAGAATAGACCGTCCCACGAGAGAAACGGGAGAGAGAGAGGAGGAGGTTGGCGGTGGGCTTCTTCCTCCCAGGCGGTTTCTCCAGAAAAGCTACAGGCGATTCCAACAAAGGTGTGGCTGTTTCTTTTCTTCCTGGCGGTTCCAGCACAAAAGAAGGGTTGCTGTTCACGGTTATACATTTGAGAAAACCTAAACCTATATATATATATATCCATACTTTATATATATAAACTTAATATATATATATATATATATATAAACCAACCTTTTAAAAACCGGACCGGACCGGCCGGTCCGACCGGTCGGACCGCCGGCCGGACCCCTAGCCGGTTCGGTCCTAGCTGGTGGTTCTTTGGTTCCCTCGACCGTTTGGGAACCGGGGATCGGAACCGGCCGGTTGGACCGGCTAACCGGGAACCATGACCGGTTCCCCGTAACCGGACGGTCCAAATTTATACCGTTGGATTCAATCCAACGGCTGATCGATAGGCTTTGATTTCACAATTCATTTAATTCATCCCTAGCCCTAATCCTCCGCTGCATTTCAGTTCGCAGACGGGAGCAACTTCCTCGCAGACGGGCCAGAGTGCAGTGCCGGAGTAGGCGAGTACTGCATTTCTTCCTCTTCTCTTCTGGGTCTGTCTTGTTCTTCCTTGTTTCTGTTTCTTATATGCTGATGCTGAGTGATTGATTCTGATATAGATTTGTGGTGGTTTTGCAGAGCGGGCACATCAGATTTGTGGTGGTTATGCTGTGAGAACTGGAGAAGCCCTATCTCTGATCTAGTGATCTCTATCCTTCCTCACGGTAACTGGTAAACCTGAAAATCAACATCTCTCTCTCCCTCTCCATCCGAACTCTGCCTCTCATCTTCCTCTCTCCCTCCCTATCCATTCTTGTGTGAATGTTCCCCATAACTCTGTTTGGAGAGAATACACTTGGATTTTCAAATTAAAATTATGATCAAACTTGCTGTAGAAAACACCTGTGAATTTCTGATTTTCACTCAATTGAAAACACCTGTAATTTTACATGTCTTTTATTGTTTTTTTATTTTGCTTGTTTTGTTTTCACTGTGATTTTCAGGTAGAAAACATGTAGAAAAGTTTCTTTTACTCAATGCAAGAGTAAAACTGTAAAACACTGTAAAAGAACTTAGAAGTTATGAATTAGAAACCATGTCTTGGAGCCTGTATCATCACAAGTAAAATGAATCTCAGTTATTTGATTATGAAGTTTTAAAGATGCACAAAATACATCAGACAATACCATTAAATGCAATGCCAAACTCCTCATTTGGGCTCAGAACATAGAAGTTAGAATTTTGTAATACCATTCACTTCCTATTTTTATGCAGAACTTAGAAGTTAGAATTTTACATTTCATAATAGAGTTTTTTTTTTACTAGCTTAGTAGTTAGAACTTAGAAGTTAGAACAGTATTTTGGTGTGTCGTTCTTTAATTTAATTTTTTTATTAGATTCGCTTAAATGGAAGGTGGTGATTCTTCAAATATTTCTACAAACGCCATTCGTGGAAAAAATGATCCAGGATGGGATCATTTCAGTTTATTAAAAGGCGCGAATGGAAAAAATAAATTCAGATGCTTGCATTGTGGAACTGTTTATAGTGGAGGGGGAATTAATAGGATGAAACAACACTTAGCTGGAGTTAAAGGGAATATTGAGGCTTGTAAAAAAGTTCCTCTTGATGTTCGTCACCAAATGCAAGAGTATCTCAAAGGGATTTTTGGGAGAAAACAAGAGATTCAAGAAACAAGATAAAATATAGGCATATATGATGACCATGTAATTGAAGAGGAGAGAGTATCGACGATTGCTCAGTCTAGAAATTCTATTATAGAAGATAAAGGTAAAAGAAAGATAGATGAAATTGATAATTTCTTCGCTCCTAGAACATCAGCAGGATCACAACAATCTATTAAAAGTGTTTTGGCGTCAAAGCAAGTTGTACATCGTGCTGATATGGCCGTGGCTAGATGGTTTTATGATAGTTGCATATCATTGAATGCCTTAAACTCACCTTTTGCACAAAAGGCTATTGATGCAATCACTGCAATTGGTCTTAGTTATAAATTACCTACATATTATATGATGAGAGTCAATCTATTAAGAGATTGTATGGAGGAATGTAAACTATTAGTAGAAACTTACATGAATAGTTGGAAAGAGACAGGGTGCACATTAATGGCTGATGGTTGGACTGATGTAAGAAGCCGAACATGAAGAGACAATTATTTTGTGTGACAATGTCACAAAATATTATTATCTATTGTCGTGCTTCAAGATATGTAATTGTTGTGGAACGCTTAGGGCTCTTGGTAGACCGGTCCAATTGAACCACCTTAGCTCGTGAGTGAACTAAGCGCGCAAACAGTCAATTCGAGATTCGCTGAGTACACGAAGACTTTTTAACATGGAAAACCCGGAAAGGGTAAAAAACCACGCAGCCGGAGCTGTGCCGACCAAACTTCACTATCTTCTGGGGGTTACAATTTGGTAGTTAGAACTTGAGCGCGATAGGCCGCTGCTCGGTACAATAATAGAGAGGGAGAAAGAGCTCCGGTGGTGACAGACCACCTCTCGGAAAAACTAAGCCTTTTTCCTTCTGGGAATTCTGGGGAACAAAAGTGAGAAGGCCCGGAGAACAAAAGTGAGAAGCCTCCGGGGAACAAAAGTGAGAAGGCCCGGAGAACAAAAGTGAGAAGCCTCCGGGGAACAAAAGTGAGAAGGCGTGTCGCCTTTCGGGATGAAGAAAATCTTCAAGTCCCCGAAGGAGATCTTCCAGCGCTGAAGGAGAATTCCGCAAAAGTCTGCAAGGAGCTTCCCCGGGTTCTCAAGTCAAGGTTCCCTCAAATGAAGCCTTGGGGCTCCTTTTATAGCTTTGGCCGAGGGCAGTCCGGTAATTTCGCCGTTTGCAGTTTCTATAAGTGCTCGGCGGACGAATCATATTTTCTGGTTCGGGGCACACGGATCGCCATTTTTCGTAAATGACCATCTTACCCTTCGGGCAGTTCGGGTAGTTCGGGCAGTTCTGTTGGAGGCGAAAAAGGCGACAGGTTGTTCCTGAAATCAGAGAAACTGGAAAGACAAAACGTGAGCACGCTGAAAAGACAAAAAGTGAGCACGCTGGAAAGACAAAAAGTCAGAAAGTCAGAAAGACAAAAGGTGAGAATGCTTCTGAGCACGCTCAGAAGCGTTCTGAGCGCGCGCTAGTGCTGAGGTGCTCCGAACGTGCCGCGGACCACGGGGATGCCCCGGGCGGATGGCGGAACGGGGAGTCGTCCCCCAAGGAGGAATTGGGATCCGACGCACCCGACGAGAGGGCGCGAACGCGGCGGGGGCCCCTCGAGCCCCCCTGCGAAAAAAGGCGAGGGGAGGGGGCCGGACCGCACCCTACGGGTGGTGCGGCCGAGTCGCACCCCGGGGGGTGCGGCGTGGCCGCGCCCCCCAAGGGGTGCGGCCGGGGCCGCACCCCAAGGGGGGTGCGGCTTGGCCGCACCCCTTGAGGGGTGCGGCTGGGCCCCGCACCCCCTTGGGGGGTGCGGCTGGGCCGCACCTCCCAAGGGGTGCGGCTTGGCCGCACCCCGGGAGGGGTGCGGTCGGGGCGCGACCGGGTCGCTCCTCCGCGACGGGGGGCGCTGCCCGCGCGCTACCGTGCGCTTCCGTGCGCGCGGTAGCGTACGTACCTGTGGCTTGCGCGTGCTTTGACCTCGGCGGCGGGCGGTGGAAGTGGCGGGTTCGATCTCTCAAACTTAAGCGATTATGCGTTGACCGTTGACCCCACCTCTCTTCGGCGGGGCTTCCTTTAGACGCAACCCGAGGCCTTTACGGGTGTATAACAGTAATATATTTTGATTATATGATTTGTTACTTAGTTTTATAATTGTACACTTTTAAAAGTTTACTAGATCAAATAATAGTATAATATGACATCACGGTTCGACCCCGGTCCGACCGATCCAACCGGTCGGACCTTGAACCTTTGATCTCACCGGTTCGATCCACGGTCCGGTTCTTAAAAGCTTGATATAAACATAATAGATCCGAACCAAATTATTTCAACAATATATGCCAACATTACATACCTCACAAAGAACCAATTAATTTATAAAAAAACTATTGCACCATAGGCAAAAATGTCTGTTCTTGGAAGATGCATAGAACAGCAAGCGGCGACGCTTTCCTTCACGGCGCGCCGACGACAAGGGAGATACACCGGACTCACAACTCGATGGTGGGGATAGACGGATCGACTCCCGATCTATGATCTCAAATTCTTTACCGACAAGAAGGAAGCTCGCCAATTACGTAGTTATTGCTATTTTCTTCCAATTGTATGATGGTTTTGGGACTTTTGGTGTGACCACCAACTGCTGTCACATGCCTCTTATGGGCTGCAAATAAAGTATAGTTTGCATATAAGAGAAAGATAAAAAAAAATTTGAATTTTGAATTTTTTTATTTTACTATGGGATGTAAATATCGTATTAAACTGCAAATATTAATTTGAGGTAGGCACATATCAAATACCTGCAAATATTAATTTAGAGTCTGTAAATATAAACGTTCAGCAGATAATATTCAATTTATGAGAATTTGCTCCCAATTTTAATTGCTTTATGATAGATTATTTGTTTATTGATTTTTATTATTTATATACTCTGGAGAAGGTAACTCCAGAGTGCCCGGTCACGTGCCTGGTCACGTGCCCGGGCATTATCGAGAAAAAAACGAAAGGTTCTGTTATTACACGCATTCGCTCGATCGCTTCTACCCTAACTCCTCCTCGCCAGGAGACCGGGACGCCGAACGATCTCTGCGAGCAGCACCCGAATACCTTCGTCCTCCTCACCACCTCCATCCTATGCAAGTTTTGACATTATTTTTGTAAGCATCTCTCTTTGACTCTCCCTGACTCTAACTCTCTGTTTCGTGCTCTCCTTGTTGAGAATTGTGAAGTGAGCTAGCGCCGGCACTAGCCCAACTTCCAGGTGGCGGCTCCAGAATCTATAAATAGGGGGGCAATCCCCCTACAGAGCATCATCAGAGAAAGGAGGAGACTTGAGTAGTCTGAATAGGCGGTCTCAGTGAGAGCGAACTTGGAGTAAGTTCGGCAGGAGAGCTTGGGCGGTCTCAAGTGGGAGTGAACTCGGAGTGAGTTCGGAGCGACCTAGAGCAAGGTTTGCGAGCTGTGTGAGATCGCTGAGATAGCGCAGGCGCTAGGAGTTAGCGCAGGCAGTAGCGGATTCTTGTGATTTGGCAGTATGCATCTGCGGTCTCGTTAGGAGAGTGTGCAAGCAGCGAGCTCGCGCGGTCTGAGATAGCGCAGACGCTAGTGCTAGCGCAGACGCTAGTGCTAGCGCAGACGCTAGCGAGGAGTAGAGAAGTGGACTCTGTCCGCGACCAGTTGTTGTTTCTTGCTCTCGGCTGTTGTGAATCAAGTTGTATGCAACTTGTATTCAGCCCGTTTCACTTATATTTGTTGTAACTAATTGCCAAGTAATAAAGAGGTATTTTTATGTTCATTCCTGGTGTACTTGTCTCAGTGTTCCATAGATCTTGAAAACTTCACATGGTATCAGAGGTAGGTTGGAACAAGCACTGAGTAACAAGTATTGATCAACCAAGATGGACGGAGGAGGAGGTTATGCGAGAGGTCTTGCCATTGAGTTACTGACCCAGACCAACTACAAGAAGTGGAAGTCATGCATGGAGAGCTACCTTCTTGGAGAGGACCTATGGGAGGTCGTTGGTGGAGATGAGCAGGAGGAGGTTCTGACAACCGAAGGCAATGGTCCAGCTGTGAGGGCTTGGAGGAAGACCAACGTCAAAGCAGAGTTCATCTTAAAGAGAGCTATCTCACCTGACTTGTTCGACCACATCATGGGTTGTAAGTCAGCTTCTGAGATCTGGAAAGCCGGCGACTGGTTGCTCAATAAGAAGAATGTAGCTCGGCTACAGTTCCTGGAGAATGAGTTGGCGCGGTCCACTCAAGGAGAGTTATCGATATCCACCTTCTTCCTGAAGGTGAAGAATCTATGTGCAGAGATCTCGGCTAGATCCTGATGAGCCGATCTCTGAGGCGAAGCTGAAGAGGCATATACTCAGAGGCCTGCGGAAGGATTATGTTCCCTTCATTACTTCTGTGCAAGGATGGGCTACTTAGCCCTCCCTATTGGAGCTGGAGAACCCACTGTCATCACAGGAGAGCTTGGCGAAGCAGATGACAGGAGTGTCTATCTCAGGGGGAGATAGCGAGGTGTTGTTCTCAGGCAAGAAGAAGATCTGGGACAAGAAGAAGAAGAACTCTGGAGATGGGTCGTCAAAGTCATCTCAAGGAGATAGAGGGAAGTTCCTTCCTGCTCGTGATGAGAGAGGGAGATCTCTTTGCAATGCCTGCAAGAAGTATGGGCACATGGCAAAGGACTGCCGGTCTAATCTGAAGGCAGGGCATGTTGCTGAGAAGGAAGGATGCTACTGGAGAGGTGGAGCGAGAGGTGGAGGTCACCAGGGCGGTGAGGGTGGAGACAACTATTTTCTGGCTAAGATGACAACAACACCAGTTGATGTATTAGCCTCCATCAACTTCGAGAACGACTGAATAGTGGATTCCGGTTGTGGACACCATCTCACTGGAGATGTGTCTAAGTTTGCCTCCTTGAAGGCATATGGAGGATCGGATGATATCATCACTGCGGATGATACGGTGCATCATGTGGAGCAAAAAGGGATGGTATCCCTGGGAAGTGAAGAGAAGCCCGTGACACTAAAGAGTGTGTATCATGTGTCGGGCATGAAGAAGAATCTCTTCTCGGTTGCAAATGCAGTGGATGCAGGTTACCACGTGCTGTTTGGACCGAAGGAGGTGAAGTTCCTGAAGAACTTATCGTCTGTTGATGCTGATGTCACGCTCATCGGGAGAAGGGTGAAGGATTTGTATGTTTTGTCTGCAAATGCCTATATGGACAAGCTAAGGGCGAATGTCAGTGCTGCGATCTGACATGAGAGGCTAGGTCATGTGGGGATGGACAAACTGAAGATGATGGTTGCAAAGGGTCTGGTGTGTGGCCTGCCTAATCTCTCTTCCTACGACGACGACCATGTGTGTGAGGGTTGTCAATATGGAAAGTCATATCGACTTCCGTTTGACAAGTCGGAGATAAGGTGTAAGGCACCTCTTGAGTGTGTACACGTTGATGTGATGGGGCTGTGTGCCACCCTTACTTATGGAGGCAATAAGTATGCGCTGGTTCTGGTGGATAACTACACCCGCTATACGTGGGTTTATTTTTTGAAGGAGAAGTCAGAAGTGTTTGAGAAGTTCTAGGAGTGGAAGGAACTGGAGGGGAGGCTGAACCTAAGAGTGAAGAAGCTGAGAAGTGATAATGGGGGGGAGTTTACCTCTAATGAGTTTGCTTCTTTCTGCAGGAAATTCGGCATTCGGCGAGAGCTCTCTTGCGCCCACACCCCTCAGCAAAATGGGGTCGCAGAGAGGAAGATCCGCCATCTGGTGGAGATGACCAGGAGTTGGCTTCATGCCAAGGGGATTCCCAAAGCCTTATGAGCGGAGGGAATGACGTGTGCTGCCTACGTGATCAATCGGCTACCTCTGAGTCCTAACAGGATGGTGTCTCCACATCAACTCATGTTCAGGGAGAAGCCAAATGTGGGTCACATGAGAGTGTTTGGTTCTACCTGCTTCGTGCACGTCCCAGATGCCTAGAGAACCAAGTTGGATCCGAAAGCACAGACATGTGTCTTCATCGCCTACGATGAGCGGAAGAACGGGTGGAAGTGCATGGATCCGCAGATCCATAAGTTCATCGTCTCGCGCGACGTGGTGTTTGACGAATTGATCTCATATCGGGGAGTCTCTTCTGTGGTGCTGCCGGAGAGTGAAAATACTAGCAGGAGTGAAGAGAGAGTCACTGAGGACTCTACTGTGGAGTTGGAGCTATCTCCATGTGCCCCATCGCCATCTGGCTCAGGGGGAGCTTCAAGTTCTAGAAGCAGGGGGAGCAGTGCTCCAAGAGATGATGGGAGAAGAGCTGCAGAGGAGGATTCTACCAGAGTGGTAGAGAGTGACCAAGCCTTGAGGAGGTCGAAGCGGACCATCGTACCGCTTCTCATTATAAGGAGGGGAACTTCGTGAGTTTGGTCTCTTGCTTCTTCGCATGACCACTCGGCGAGAGGGAACCTGCCCGCTTTGAAGATGCAGTCGGCATTAAGGAGTGGGACGTGGCAATGAACGAAGAGACGGAAGCTCTGGTGAAGAATGAGACATGGGACCTTGTTCCCATGGTGGAGGGCATCAAACCTGTCACCAGCAAGTGGGTGTACAAGGTTAAGAAGAAAGCTGACGGAGGAGTAGAGAGGTACAAGGCTAGGCTTGTCGCTCGAGGTTTCTCGCAATCCTATGGAGAGGACTACGAGGAGACGTTTAGTCCTATGACGAAGATGACGTCGGTGAGGACAGTCATTGCTCTAGCAGCGTGTCGAGGGTGGAAGCTGTGGCAGCTTGATGTGAAGAACGCATTCCTGTACGGAGAGATTGACAAGGACATATTCATGGTGCAACCACCTGGATACGTGTCCAAGTCACACCCACATCATGTGTGCAAGCTGAAGAAGGCCCTCTACGGGTTGAAGCAGGCGCCGAGAGCCTGGTATGGGAAGATTGCGAAGTACCTACAGTTCTGTGGTTATGAGGCCTCAGACTTAGACTCTAGCATGTTCGTGAAGAAGAGTGAGGATCTTCATGTTCTGGTGCTGTTGTACGTCGATGTCATGATCGTGACCGGGAACAACAGTGAAGAGGTCGCGGCGCTGAGACAACAATTATACATTCGCTTGAGATGAATGATCTTGGTGAACTGCATCCTTTACTTGGACTTCAGGTTGAGAAGAGAAGTGACGGACTGTTCGTTTCCCAGAAAGCTTACGCTGAGAAGATCGTCGAGAGATTCGGCATGAAGGAGGGGAAGAGCAGCTCTGTTCCACTGGAGGTTGGGTTGAAGCTTCGGAAGGAAGAAGGGAGGATTCTTCCTGATCCAAAGATCTTTCGGGCACTGATGGAGAGTCTTATCTACCTAACTATCACGAGGCCGGACATTGCCTTTGCTGTCGGCCGAGTTAGTAGGTACATGCAGGAGCCGCAGAACCCTCATTTGGAGGCAGCTAAAGAAATTCTGAAGTACGTGAAGGGGACCCTTGAGATGGGGTTGTCTTATGGACATAAGTCTAACTTCAAGTTGCATGGGTACATGGATGCAGATTACGGAGGTGACACTGATGATCGCAAGTCGACCTCAGGTCATGTGTTTCTATGTGGAGCTGCTGCTATCTCGTGGTGTAACAAGAAGTAGGATTCTATCTCTCTATCCACCACAGAGGCTGAGTACAAGGCGTCGTGCTTAGCAGCCCGGGAGTGTGTCTGGCTGAGGAGGCTGGTGGAAGACGTGGACGAGAAGGTCAGTGGACCTACTGTTCTTCGCGGCGACAACAAGAGCGCCTTGAAACTGATAACCAACCCAGTGTGTCACGCAAGAACAAAGTACATAGAGATCAAACATCACTTCATCAGATAAAAGGTGTTGGGTGGTTTGATTAAGGTGGAGCATGTGCGGAGCGAAGACAACATAGCAGATATTTTCACGAAGCCCCTATATGCGGGGCCATTCAGGAGGCTTCACTCGCTTCTCGGAGTGGTTGACAGAGCTCACTTCAAGGGGGAGTGTTGAGAATTGTGAAGTGAGCTAGCGCAGGCGCTAGCGCTAGCGCCGACGCTAGCCCAACTTCCAGGTGGCGGCTCCGGAATCTATAAATAGGGGGCAATCCCCCTACAGAGCATCATCAGAGAAAGGAGGTGACTTGAGCGGTCTAAATAGGCGGTCTCAGTGAGAGCGAACTTGGAGTAAGTTCGGCAGGAGAGCTTGGGCGGTCTGAATAGGCTGTCTGCATCTGCGGTCTCTTGACCAGTTATTGTTTCTTACTCTATGCTGTTGTGAATCAAGTTGTATGCAACTTGTATTCAGTCCATTTCACTTGTAATTGTTGTAACTAATTGCCAAGTAATAAAGATGTGTTTTTGTGTTCATTCATGGTGTACTTGTCTCAGTGTTCAATAGATCTTGAAAAATTCACACTCCTATTCTCTGTCAAGAGTCGTCACTGGTTCTTTTAGCAATTCCCAAAAACGGCGAGGCCAGATTCTCTTCTCTTCAATGATAATTCTACGAGCAGTTTCTAGCTTCTTCCTTCATGTTTTGGCTTTGTTCCTTCATCCATAGCCGTGCACATAAACAATTGCGTACTTATTCTTCCTTTCCCTTACGTTTTGAGTTTTCTCTGTAATTGCACTCAAAGATTCCTGTATTAGTTTCTGCAATTTGAAATCAATGAGCTTTTCACCATACCTTCAATCAGTTCTGTTTTTTCTATTGCTATCGTTCACTCGTGAAATAATGAAATGAATCAATGAGGTTCTCTCAAACGTTTACTTCCTTTTGCATTTAAGGTGTTTGATAAAATGCTTACAAGTAATTCTCGCACTCTTTAGACAGAAGTCATTTGTAGATTGATTATTTTATTGTCTGTTTTTTTTTTTTTAAATATATTTTATGGATCCTCTTATCTACTGTTCCTCTCCCCGTTTTTGATTTATTGTATTCTATATGATATGCTACGTCTTATAGCCATGTTTATAAAATTGAAATCTCATACTTCTTGTTTAACAATATATAAGACTACATGAGTTTGTCAAAATGAAAATTTGTTTGCAATATCGTACATCTTGTTTAGCTAATTGTTTTATATTTATTAGCTAATTATTTCGTGGATGCAATATTTTCAATAAAAAAAGGGTGATGTTATTTGTACATCATAAATGTCTATTTGTAGCACATGGATATTTGTACCCCTCAAAATTATATTTGTACCCTGACAGACTATTTATTGTTTAAAATTTTAAAACAAATATAGAATCATCAAATAAAATAGGAGGGGGTACGATTAGTCGATTATAATCTTTTGGGTTATAAAATAGGATGTTTTAAATGGAGTAAGGGTGTGTGAATAGCCAAATATGATATACAAATAACACCACCCTAAAAAAACTATGTTTTAATCTATTGTGTCCGGGTTAACGGAAAATCCTATTTTCGCCACTGGCCCGGGGATACATATATTTATAGGGCAATGTTACGTGCACACCAAATTTGACTATGTGCACCCAAACGTTATGTGCACACGGCTAAATTTTATTTGCAGCCGAAATCTATACGTGCGCACAAAATAAAAACTTATTTTTTTGCCTTCTCCTTCCCTCTCACTCTCAGTCTCCTCTTAAAATTCATTAGCCTCCTCCCACCATAAATCTTCTTTGAGACACCAATCGCTCGCAATTTTAACTTCTAGCTCTGGCAAATTCACCGCTGCAACAAATCATTGATGGGGAAGATAATGAAAATGGCATACGACGTCCGGCCTCTCTGCCATCATTGCTATTGTCACCGTCTTATTCATCCTCGTCCTGCTCCTTCTCGTCACCCTCCAGTCCGGCGTCAGGTTGCGAGAATCCGGCCGGGGTGCGGGAAGATGGCGTCCAGTCTGGAATCCAGCAAGAATCTGGTGTATGGTGAGGGAAAATTGCGTCCGGCGAGGAGCAGCGGTGTCGAACGAGAAAAGGGGAGAAATTAGAGGATGCACGAAAGAAAAACATAGTAAAAAATAACCTGCACTTAACATTGCTCTATTTATATATTCTAAATATTCATACGGTCGGATTACTAAGGGAAAAGACATCTCGAAGATGCTGATGTTCAATCTCTCACCGACCCATTTTGAGAAATAATTAAATTTAATTAAATAAATAAATTAAAAGAAGTAGATAATTTTCAGATTTGCAGCCGCCCAACCGAACATAATTATTCCTTTCTTTAGCAACCACCCTCACCCGATCGATGCTTCTATATCGTACATATTATATTTATATATTATTTTGTAATTAAAATTTGAATTCGATATCTTGAAATAAAAAATTATAAAAATCATTAAATCTATTATTATTATTATTATATTAATAAGTTTTCATTTTTACTGTCGGTTAAATTTTGATTTTGATTCTGATCGATATAGCTCTACAAAGGGCTATAACTATTAAAATCTATAAAATTAGAATGAAATGTATAAAATTTTAATAAGTTTTAAGTTGCTTTTAGTAATAAAATATGAATATCATTGTTTTAATGATACGAGCAATCTGGCACGGGAGACTCTCATACCCTCCTTTTAATGCTCCTGCCCTCAGCATCTCCCTTGTGCAGTGTGCGATGACGACGAGTCGAAATGAATAGTATCCATTTGAGTCCAAGTGGATAGAAAATCAATTCTAATTTGATAGAGGGTTACAAATGTGATTGTGAACATCACACTTATAGTTGTTCAACCTTACTCGTGTTTGTACTAATACGGAATTGAAGAAATAGGGAATTTATAAGCTTATTATAATTAATACATTCGTCATTTTTGCTGCCTTTTGCAAAAATGCAGGGTCGGTTTTGCCTAACTTTCACCCTTATGATGGGAGTGTGGGACCCTTCACCAGACATTCGTTGTTGGGCTGACCCTTTTCATTAAAATTAATACCTATCACTATTGAATTTCTATTATGTAATTCTTTGAATATTGTTGCGGGTCGTTCAACGCTCTCTAAGACCGGTCGAGCTGAACCGTCTTAGCTCGAGAGTGAGTCGAACGCGCAAACAGTCAAAAGAGAGAACCAACAGTAGACAATGAGATTTTTACGTGGAAAACCCGGAAGGGGAAAAACCACGGGGCCTAGCCCGGTTCTGAATGATTCACTAGTGTTGTGAGTTACAGAGAGTTATTTTTTGAGGGTGATAGGTCACCGCTCGTTACAGAGATTTTGTTAAGTCCTCCAAGTTCTCGGGAGCCGAGGGTGTAGCGTGCTCGGAGATAGCATTGAGCGTGGAACTCTGCAGAGAAGTCACAAGCAAAGTGCGGCGGAGCGGCCTGGAGCAGCCTGGAGCAGCCTGGAGCGGAGCGGCCAGGAGCGGCCAGAAGCGGCCTGGAGGGGAGCAGCCTAGAGCGGAGCGGCCAAGAGCGGCCTGGAGGGGAGCAGCCTGGAGCGGAGCGGCCTGGAGCGGCCTAGAGGGGAGAAGCCTGGAGCGGAGCGGCCTGGAGCAGCCTGGAGCCGAGCTACCAGGAGAGGCCTGGAGGGGAGCAGCCTGGAGCGGAGCGGCCAGGAGCGGCCTGGAGGGGAGCAGCCTGGAGCGGCCTGGAGCAGAGCGGCCAGGAGCGGAGCGCTACGGAGCGGACGGGAGCAGAGCGGCCAGGAGCGGAGTGCTGCGGAGCGGCCAGGAGCAGAGAGCTGCGGAGCGGCCAGGAGCGGAGCGCTGCGGAGCGGCCAGGAGCGGAGCGTTGCGGAGCTGGTTTGACCAAAGATGCCAAGGGGGCCACACTGGAGAGTTTGGCGTTCAATCGGGAACTTCGAAAGTCTTTAAAGTAAAGCTGGAACGATGAGAGAAATCTTCAAGTGGAGCTTAAAGGCCGATGAAGATCTTCCAAGAGTCCTCGCCGGAAAACCTAAGAGCCCCTTCTTGTCTCCATGCCCAAAAGTTCCTTCAAATGGAGGCCTGCCCCCCCCCCCCCCCCCCCCCCCCCCCCCCGCTCCCCTTATAGTTTTTGAAGTATCTAGTTGCCTACCTAAATCACCTAGAGGGGGGTGAATAGGTGATCTCTACGTCTTTTGCGGAATTAAAAATTAAACGTAAAGCACATCACACAAAATAGATCACAGCCACAGATAACACCAAGAAATTATAGTGGTTCCCCGTACTTGGGTACTCCACTGCCGGCCTCGCCAATCTAGCACCACAGCTAGACTTGACTACTCACTAAATCTCGGATCAGAATGATCCTACAAACTCGGAGTCAAACTCCTACAAACTCAGAGAGAACCTCTCTTACAACTCGGAGAAAAACTTCTCCTACAACTCGGAGAACAACCTCTCCTACAGCTCGGAGATAACAACTCCTACAATAGATGATAAAAGATTTTGAACAATAAGATACCAGATCTGAATAACAGAGGCGTTTTCTTTCTTCTTCTTGAATGGCTTTTGAGAATGATGAGGAAGAACAACGATCCTTCAAATCTGTCTTTGGCAATCCGAAACGATCCAAATAGAGGTTGTAGAATCAGAACACGGATCGATCGAATCCTTCTTTGATAGAAATCAGCAACTCAAATGAGTAGATCGATCTTCAATCGTAGGCGACAGCGAGGCGACGCTTTTCTCGTTCTTTTTGATCGGGAGAGAAATTAGGGTTTAGAATGATTCGAAAAACTTGTTGTAAACAACCCAAGAGCGATCCTATATATAGAGGGCAATGATTAAGGGTTAAATCGACCTTAAACGCACTCAATATAGCCGTTAGGATCGGGAAGGAGCGATTACGATCCGTCAAGAACAGAGAAAAGAGAATAGAAATTAACGGACAGAATTCTCGAGACATAAGGGATCTCTCGAGAACTAATGGATCTCTCGAGATATGAAACAAAGAGAGCAGGAAAGGGATGTCTCGAGAACTCGATGATCTCTCGAGACATTACAAAGATTTCGGTCTTAAAGACTCTCGAGACATGCTTGATCTCTCGAGTCATCAAGAACAGAAATACCGAGATCCAAAGAACTTGCCTCTCGAGACATGCCAGAACTCTCGAGACATGCATGATCTCTCGAGACATATCCTTAGAGAATTTGTTTTCAGAAAATTTTCTTTTCTTCTCTTGAACACTTGTTGCAACCGCACTCCAAAGTCTTCAATAGTCTTGAAAATGAAGTGTACCCCAATAGAGAGATCACACATGAGTCATCACCATGTTTCATATAATGAGGAATTACATTGTATGAAACTGTGTTTGCAGACCCATTGTGACCTGACATTGATTTACACTTAGCAATGATAATCTGCAAGACAATACTAGAAAAGCATATCAAATACAAAAGCAATTCAATCTTAGTTTAAGGGTGACTTCTCACAAATCAAGGTAATTGTGAATACAATTTTCAACAATCTCCCCCTATTTGTAGAAGTCAGAACCCTATATACTAAGTTGAATTACAACAATATAAAATAAATATGCTACACTACACAATGATATGAAAATGAACAAGTAGAGAACATCAAATCAACAATTATATATATATATGTCTAAATTGAATTGTTAAGAAGACTTGATGTTCACAAAATCAGAAACAAAGCAAAACATGTCTTGTCAGCATCAGCATTATCCTTCAAGAACTCCTTTTCCTCTTTTTCTTCTTGTCTGGAGAAATAAGCATAAGGCTTGGGATGGTAAAACGGAGGTGGATCCGGAGCATCAGAATTATTATAACCAAAAGCCCTGAAATGAATTCTTCTCTTCCTTTGAGCCGTCTCATGTTTTTCCCATTCAAGTGAGCTGTAGCATTCAGATCTATTCATTTTGCCTTCATGGACTAACTTATAGGATTCAAGAATTATGTCTTTTGAGACTGGGCTCCAGATTTCTGGTAGAACCTTCTCAACCTGAGCTTTGTTATGGCCTGCAGAGCTAGAACTCGGAACAGATCTACTCGCAGAGGGACCTTCACCATGTTTTCTTTTTCTTTTGGTCCTAGCCCTATCTGATTGATCTTCAACTAAAGGAGCCTTCCCAAGTAGTTCTTCTGGCCTTGGAGAAAACTGAGGAACAGGAACATCTGGATCAATTTCTAGCTCAGGAAAAATCTGATTATGAAGCCACGTTGCTGTTTTGAAGGAATAAGCATTAATATCAGCAATTTGCTTCAGCACCCTGGAAGAGAACTGATCAAACTGTGATTTCCATGAGCTTTGAATAGCTGACACAGAGCTTTCCACTAAATTTGTCATTCTTTCCATTATAATGTCCTCCCCCTTTCTGACTTCTACAGATAGGGTTTGGAGAGTATCATCTTTGAAGTTTCTGACTTCATCAACAATCCTGAATGTATTTGCTTCAGCCTTGTCAGACATTGAGTCTTGAAGCTTTGTCATTGTAACAGTCTGAGCCAACACTGTGCATATACCTTCAGTTGCATGTTCAATTTGCTTGCTCCCTAGGCTCATCAATTCAGAGAGATTTTCATAATTGGATTTGATTTTAGCTAACTCCCTACCAAGATCACTTTCAACTGAGGCAATCTTCCTGTGAACAGTTGTCAAAGAGTTCTCAAACTGTTCACTCTGCTTCTTGAGCATAGCTTCAATCTTTCCAAGAAGAGAATCTGCATCAAGGATTGGAGGGGAATGATGAGAAGAAGGAAGAGTAACAGCAGGGGCAGCAGCAGGAACAACATCAGGGAGCTCTTCAATCTCAAGAGAATGAACCACATTTTCTTCTTCACAACCTAGCTCATCGAGAGCATTCTTGGTTGTATCTAACTCTGACTCCCCCTCAACATGTACTAGGGGAGGTGTTAATTCATGAACTGAATCAGCATCATCGTCTTCAAAAACAAAATCAGCACCAGACCCTGCCTTTTGGCCACTGGGACTGTGCACTTCAGATATTTCTTGTTGAATATTCTTTAGGACAGCTGAAACTATCTCATTTGCTAAAGAAGTTTCTGCTTCAATAACTGATGGAGAAGGAGGTGGTGGTGATGGAACTGAATCTGGAATGTGAACATGAGAGGGTGATGGAATAGAATCTGAAGGATCTGACTGTGTCACTAATGGAATGAGTTCTGTTGGAGCTGATGAGGGCTGACCTTTGGCTTTGGAACGGATTGGTAGCTTGGCTCGACCTGAAGCTTTAGAGCGAATCCGTGGAGGAGGAGGAGAAGATGTAACTTTGGGTACCTGACCTTCAGAAGATGAAATTAGAATTTCTGCTTCACTTGCAACTGCAGACTGATGAGTCTCCCCCTCAGAAGTAGCACTGGCCATTCCCGGCTTCTTGATTCGAATGTCCCATCTCTGCATGGAGAGGACATTGATCTTCTTGAGATGATGGAGAACTGTACCTTTGGACATGTCAAAGATAGCTGGGTTGAACTGATTCAGGAACAATGAGATGATCCGGGCAAATTTTGGAGAATTAATGCAAGCCTTGATATTGGAGAATAAGATAAGATTGTGCCCCAATCTCTCTTTTTCCCTGACACAATTCCAACCATCAATAGAAAAGTCTCTTCAGACACATGCCCTTGTGTGCCTGTCTTGCAGAATAAAACCTTTAAGATAATGTCCACTAGGAGCTTCCCTGCATCATTCATCTTATGCCTCTTAACTGCAGAAAAATCTGAATCTAGACCACAGTACCTTGCTGTTCTCAACCAGTCATTGTCATTTAGCACTTCTTCAGTATCAAGCTCAGATAAATGCAAGTACCTCATGAGGGTCTTAGGTGAGATTTTTATCTTAATGCCCTTGACGAAAGAAACCAACATTCTCCCTTCCTTGATAGGCTTCACATTGATAAAGAACTCTTCAACCTCATCAAACAGCACCCGACAAGGATGCTCAAGAACAAAAGCAAGACCGGCGGCATCAAGCAAGCAAAACAGATTCTTGAAGTCATCGGATAAACCGGCGATACCTGAGCGAACGACTTCATTGCCGGCGCCAATCTTTGGATGAGGAGAAGGCGCCATTGAAGCAAGAGGTAGAGAACTGTCGAACGGAGAAGATGAATAGTCGAGAACCACCGAGAACCACTGAACCACAGAGACCTGTCGCAGACTGTCGCCGCTCGAGAGAAAGTCGAAAGGTCGGGGAAGTCTCGGAAATGGATTTCGTGAACATCAAGTTTTCGATTTCTTATATATATATGATTTTGATTTGACGTTAAAGTGTCATTTTGAAGAAAAATACAAAAGGAAACAGCGCGTACCTGACGTTTGGAGTTCAAAAAAAAACTATGTCTCGAGACATCGGTTATGTCTCGAGAACTCAGGAGTTTCAGCAAGTTATTTCCTTCATTGATGTCTCGAGTGATAACCCGTATCTCGAGACATCACCATATCTCGAGATCTTGAACTTGTCTCGAGAAAACCAGCCTGTCTCGAGAAATCCCAGAAGTTCATTGGACGTTGTCGAGACTTAAAGTGATTTATGTTTCGAGAAAAAAAAGAAAGTTCCCGAGACAACATGTAGTTCTCGAGATATAAGCCTAAAGTTTTCAGGAAAAGTTCTGAATTTTTGTAAACTTCATGTCTTCATGGTTTTGCTTGATTTGATCATTACTCCATGTTGAGCATTCCAAGTTCCGTCTTGAATAAAGAGAACTTAGTCTCATCCAGTGGCTTCGTGAATATGTCTGCAACTTGCTTGTCCGTGGGAACATAACTCAGATTTATGTCACCCATCTCCACATGCTCCCGGATAAAGTGATATCGTAGCTCGATGTGCTTTGTCCGACTGTGAGAGACTGGATTATTTGCGATAGCAATTGCACTGGAAGAGTCGCAAAACATAGGAATGTCTTTGATCTTCATGTTGTAGTCTTGAAGTTGATTCTTTATCCATAGAAGTTGTGCGCAACAACTGCCAGCAGAAATGTATTCCGACTCGGCGGTTGATATTGCAACACAATTCTGCTTCTTGCTACTCCAGGAAATAAGTCTCCTTCCGAGGAATTGGCACGTCCCGGAAGTGCTTTTTTGTCGTCTTTGCTACCTGCAAAGTCTGCATCTGAAAAACCAATTAGTTCGCTATCATTACTTCTTGGGTACCATAAGCCAAGATTTGGTGTGCCTTTAAGGTATCTCAAAATTCGCTTTGCAGCAGTGTAATGAGATTCCTTAGAGTTCACCTGATATCTAGCACATACACATGTAGAGAACATTATATCAGGTCTACTGGCAGTAAGGTAGAGCAAAGAGCCAATTATGCTTCTGTACTTGGTTTCATCAAAAGGTTTCCCTTTCTCATCCTTGTCCAGAGACGTAGCTGAGCTCATTGGAGTCCTCATAAAGGTTGCATTCTCCATTCCAAATTTCTTAATCAACTCCTTAGTGAACTTTGTCTGAGAAATGAAGATTCCATCTTCAGACTGTTTCACTTGAAGTCCTAAGAAATATTTCAGCTCACCCATACTGCTCATTTCAAATTTCCCTTGCATAAGTTTGGAAAACTTTTCGCAGAGGTTTTTGTCCGTAGAACCAAATATGATGTCATCGACATAGATTTGCACTAGCAAAATCTTGCCTTTTACTTCCCTAAGAAATAATGTTTTATCTATCTTTCCTCTTGTGAACTTGTTCTCAAGAAGAAAGTTAGATAGCGTCTCATACCAAGCTCGAGGAGCTTGTTTCAAACCATATAAAGCTTTTTGTAATAAATAAACATGATTGGGATGATCAGGATTAACAAAACCTAGGGGTTGTTCAACGTATACTTCCTCTTTAATGTCTCCGTTTAGGAACGCGGATTTGACATCCATTTGATATACGGTGAAACCCTTGAAAGCAGCATAAGCAAGGAAGAGTCTGATCGCTTCGAGCCTTGCTACTGGAGTGTACGTCTGATCGAAGTCGATACCTTCCTCTTGTCTGTATCCTTTAGCTACAAGTCTGGCTTTGTTCTTTATGATTGTTCCTTCTTCATCCAGCTTGTTTCTGTACACCCACTTTGTTCCAATGACATTTTGTCTTTGGGTTTTGGAACAAGTGTCCATACCTTACAGCGTTTGAATTGATTTAATTCTTCTTCCATAACAATTATCCAAGATGGATCTTCATTTGCCTCTTGGAATTTCTTTGGTTCGACCTGCGAAAGAATACTCAAATGCATATTCTCGTTAATGGTACCTCGTCTTGTTCTTATTCCTTCATGAGGATCTCCTATGATTTGATCAACTGGATGATCCCTCATGTGTCGTAGCCCGAGGTTCCTTGCATGATTTGGACCAATAGGAGTTTCTTCTACTGTTGGAGTATCTTCCTCCACTTGGATTGGCTCTTCATCAGGATGATCTTCTTCATAGGTAGTTATAGGGGGAATCTTGATGAAGTGTTGAGAATTTTCTTCAACTGGCTGATCCAAGCTTAAGTCCTGCAGCTTTGAACCTGTGTCTACAGAAGAAATGCTAGAGGAGCTGCCTTGTAGCATGCTCGTCTCATCAAATACAACATTAATAGATTCTTCTACCACTAGGGTTTTCTTGTTAAAAACTCTATATGCCCTACTATGGATACTATAACCTACAAAAGTACCTTCAAAGCTCTTTTCACTAAACTTAGTTTTGTAATGCTTTCCATTGTTTAGCACAAAGCATTTACTACCAAAGATTCGAAAATAAGAAATGGTCGGTTTCTTGCCTTTTAGAAGTTCATAAGGAGTCTTTTCATGGTTTTTGTTTATGAGTGCTCTGTTTTGCACATGACATGCAGTATTGACAGCTTCAGCCCAGAAATATTCAGGTAGTGAAGAGTCACTCAACATGGTTCTGCAAGCCTCAATAAGTGTTCTATTCTTTCTCTCAGCTACTCCATTTTGTTGTGGAGTTCGAGGAGAGGAAAACTCATGAAAGATACCAAGGCTTTCATAGAATTCTGTCATGGCTCCAGATTCAAATTCTGTACCATGGTCACTTCTGATTTTGACCACCGAACAGTTAAATTCATTCTGGACTTGCCTGACAAAGCTAGTAAAAGTGTCAAAGGTATCTGACTTGTGTTTCAGAAAGAATACCCAGGCAAAACGAGAGTAATCATCTACAATAACCAATGTGTAAGACTTTCCTCCTAAACTCCTAATTTGCAAAGGACCAAACAAATCCATATGGAGCAGGTACAAACACCTGGTTGAATCTTTGCCAATAATGCTCTTAAAGGTAGCCCTTGTTTGCTTGCCTTTTACACATGCATGACAAGGTCTATCTTTAACGCACTTAACATCTGGTGCATCGCGCACTAAGTTTTGAGAAAACAATTTATTAATAGTTTTGAGATTTATATGTGCTAATCTCTTATGCCATTGGTCAACAAGAGATGCACTATCTTTAGCTAAAAGACATACAGGTGTAGAAGATGATATACAAAGAAAATTTAAACAAAATATATTTCTACAGCGAATGCCTGATAAAATCGTTTCATAATTTTCAGTCGACTTTATCAAACATTTATCTTTATGAAAATCAACAATGTATCCTTTATCACAAAGTTGACTTATGCTTATCAGATTATGTTGTAATCCTTCCACATAAGCTACATCGGAAAACGATACATTACCATTAGAAATCATACCATAGCCTTTGGTTATTCCTCTGTCTGAACCGCCAAAAATAACTTTTGGACCGTTCGCAATTGGAATGTAGTTTTGCAAAAGGCTTCTTGTCCCGGTCATATGCCGAGAGCATCCACTGTCCAAGTACCAGATAGAATTTTTATTGGCCTTTGGACATACCTGCAAAAACAGATTATTTTGCCTTAGGAGCCCAAACAGATTTGGGTCCTTGGTCCCTTGTCAGTTGAGCACCACGATGAATGTTAACATTGCGAGTGGTCTGCCTTGCAACGTTCACTTGTGGTCTCCTAGTATACGTTGTGTTGAACCAACAATCAACGGCAAAGTGACCAATTTTGCCGCAGCACCAACAGTCGAATCTGTTGTACCTTCTTTTTACACTCTCCTGCTTAACTTTTTGAACGTTAGCTCTTGCAGGAGCAGTCCTTCTAGATGAGGATGCCTCAAGGGGGCAGCACACACAAGGTGGTACTGTCTTCTTCGGCTTTGGTGCAACAGCCTTCACTTTTGGTGCTCTTTTAGCACTCGGGCCATGAACAAATGGACCGTACCCTTTCCGATTAATCTCTTGATAGGGTGCTTGAAAAGCACTATCACCAAAGTTTCGGGGAGGAGCCCATTCCTTATGATCATTCACAGGCGAAAAAGGAATTGGTCGTGTGAAATGACCATAGGAACTCTCCATATCATAAGCATTCGTAGGGAATATAACTCTCTTGAATGCTACAGGCTCTTGATGAGCTTTCCCTTTTTCTTTGGTGGTAGCTTTCTTAGCAACCAAACCATTCTTCTTAGCAATTGTGTTTTTAGAAGAATTGCTAGTACTAACTTCATGCCCTATACCGCTTCCTTTTGCCTTAGTGGTAAAAGTACCGATAATTGGCAGAACAGTTTTAGGTTGAGAGAATGCTTCAACCAACTTCTTCTCAGTCGCAAGCTGTTCCTCCAAGACATTTATCGAATGATCTTTCAAGGCAAGAGTCTCTTCCGAGCTTTTGATCTTGTCTTTCAAGGCTTGGACTTCCTCTTTGAGAGAAGAAAGTTCTTCAACTTCTTTTCTCAAGTTAGATTCCACCTCCTTGAGAGCCATGATCTCCTTACCCTGAGTTTTGACAACCTTTCGGCACTTGTCAAAGCTTTGGAGCATTTTGGTATATTGAGACATGAGCTCAGATTCATCGTCTGTGGGGTTATCCTTTTGTTCAGCCGAAGCATAATCAGAATCAGATAGGATAGTGTGATCATTTACCTTTCCGGTGTACGGGGGTGCTTCTTCATCATCAGACATGGCCATCAGGCCGAAGTAAGCTTCTTCTTCATCACTCGACTCATTGGAGTCACTGTCGCTCAGAGTTTTGGCTTTCTTAGCGACGAAACTTCTATCTAATTTCTTCTTTCCGTGAGTGGGTTTCTTGTCTTCTTTTCTTCCACCTTCTTTCTTCTTGTAGGGACACTCAGCAATTATGTGTCCTGGCTTATTACAACAGTAGCAAATAATGTCAGAAGAAAAATGTTTGTTCTGTTTAGATTTATACCTGTCATTATTGCTTGAGCCCTTCTTGTGATAGTCGCCATCACGACGAGAATGTTTATGATCCGAGGAAGACGGCTTGTTGTTCATGTGCCTTCGTTTGTTCAGCGGTTTCTTAAACTGACGGGAAATCAAAGAGAACTCCCCATCAGACAGTTCGGAACAGGAGGAGCTGGCTTCCGATTCTTCTTCATTATCAGATTCTTTTTCTCTGATCGGTATCATTGCTTTGCTCTTCTTTGAACTCTCTGCCTTCAAGGCTAAGGTTCTTTCTTTGCTTGAAGCTCGATTTACATCCTCTTCAGACTTTCAGATGTTCATTTGCAGTTCATGAGATAACAGCTTCCCGAATAGATTTTGAGGTTCTAGACTTGGCAGTTTTCCAAACTCTCTAATAGCAACAATCTTGCTATCCCAGTCTTTCGTTAGGGAGCGCAAGAATTTGTCATTTTGTTCACCGTTTGTGAACTCCCTGTCGTAGTTCCTCAAACCATTGACTATCTTGAAGAATCTTTCGTACGCATCAGCAATGCACTCCTTATTCTGCTTAAATGCCTCGTACTCTTGATTAAGTAGAGACCTTCTATCTTCTCTTACCTCGTCAGTACCTTCCATTAGAACAATTAAGGATGTCCACATCTCTTTGGCTGACTTGCAGTGGATTAAGTTTTGCAACATGGAGTCGTCCACTGCACTAGCAATTATGTTCTTAGCCTTCTTGTCAAGAGCAACAAGAGCTATCTCATCCTTAGTCAAATCCATCATTTTCTTAGGTATCTGAACAGTAGGATTTGTTGACGAAGCGGTCATTGGCACATGGGGACCTTCTTCCACGACTTGGAAGATTCTGGGATCTGCAGCTTCCATATAAAAACGGACTCTTTCCTTCCACATAGGAAAGTTGGCCTTAGTGCAGATGGGCAGTTTCAGAGAGGATTCCTTGACTCTATCCATGGCTTGCTAGCAACTAGAAGGATGGACCCTGTTCAAGGTGTTAACCTAGCAACGAACAGCGACCCTCTGATACCAATTGAAGTATCTAGTTGCCTACCTAAATCACCTAGAGGGGGGTGAATAGGTGATCTCTACGTCTTTTGCGGAATTAAAAATTAAACGTAAAGCACAGCACACAAAATAGATCACAGCCGCAAATAACACCAAGAAATTATAGTGGTTCCCCGTACTTAGGTACTCCACTGCCGGCCTCGCCAATCTAGCACCACAGCTAGACTTGACTACTCACTAAATATCGGATCAGAATGATCCTACAAACTCGGAGTCAAACTCCTACAAACTCAGAGAGAACCTCTCTTACAACTCGGAGAAAAACTTCTCCTACAACTCGGAGAACAACCTCTCCTACAGCTCGGAGATAACAACTCCTACAATAGATGATAAAAGATTTTGAACAATAAGATACCATATCTGAATAACAGAGGCGTTTTCTTCCTTCTTCTTGAATGGCTTTTGAGAATGATGAGGAAGAACAACGATCCTTCAAATCTGTCTTTGGCAATCCGAAACGATCCAAATAGAGGTTGTAGAATCAGAACACGGATCGATCGAATCCTTCTTTGATAGAAATCAGCAACTCAAATGAGTAGATCGATCTTCAATCGTAGGCGACAGCGAGGCGGCGCTTTTCTCGTTCTTTTTGATCGGGAGAGAAATTAGGGTTTAGAATGATTCGAAAAACTTGTTGTAAACAACCAAAGAGCGATCCTATATATAGAGGGCAATGATTAAGGATTAAATCGACCTTAAACGCACTCAATATAGCCGTTAGGATCGGGAAGGAGCGATTACGATCCGTCAAGAACAGAGAAAAGAGAATAGAAATTAACGGACAGAATTCTCGAGACATAAGGGATCTCTCGAGATATGAAACAAAGAGAGCAGGAAAGGGATGTCTCGAGAACTCGATGATCTCTCGAGACATTACAAAGATTTCGGTCTTAAAGACTCTCGAGACATGCTTGATCTCTCGAGTCATCAAGAACAGAAATACCGAGATCCAAAGAACTTGCCTCTCGAGACATGCCAGAACTCTCGAGACATGCATGATCTCTCGAGACATATCCTTAGAGAATTTGTTTTCAGAAAATTTTCTTTTCTTCTCTTGAACACTTGCTGCAACCGCACTCTAAAGTCTTCAATAGTCTTGAAAATGAAGTGTACCCCAATAGAGAGATCACACATGAGTCATCACCATGTTTCATATAATGAGGAATTACATTGTATGAAACTGTGTTTGCAGACCCATTGTGACCTGACATTGATTTACACTTAGCAATGATAATCTGCAAGACAATACTAGAAAAGCATATCAAATACAAAAGCAATTCAATCTTAGTTTAAGGGTGACTTCTCACAAATCAAGGTAATTGTGAATACAATTTCCAACAGTTTTTGAGGGGGCATTATGGTAACTGTGTCATGCTGATTCCTAGATGGGTGAATGAGAATGCTTGTCTCGGAGCACACAGATTGTCAACATCGAGGTTATGATGAGTTTTCCCCTCGGTCATGCCATGCAGCCCGGGAAGCCTCCCTGGTGGTGGTGGTGGACGACGATCGCCGCCGTGCTGGATGTCAGGGGTGTGCTTCGCGGAGCAGGAGCGAGCGGAAGTGCTCCTGTGGAGTGGGCGGGAGCGGAAGCGCTCTCTGTAGAGCGGGAGCACTTCCTGCGGAGCGGGAGAGCGAAAGCGCTTATCGCAGAGCAGGAGCGAGCGGGAGCGCGAAAGCGCCTATCACGGAGGAGGAGCAAGCGGGAGGGCGAGAGCGCCTCCCGCGGAGCAGGAGCGAGCGGGAGCGCGAGAGCGCTTCTCGCGGAGCAGGAAAAAGCAGAAGCGCTCTTGTGGAGCGGGCGAGAGCGGAAGCGCTCTCTGCCGAGCGGGAGCGCTTCCTGCAGAGTAGGAACGAGCGGGAGAGCATTAGCGCTTCCTGCGGAGCTAGAGGGAGCAGGAGCGCGATTATAGCACTTCTCGCGTAGCTAGAGCGAGCGGGAGCGCTTACCGCATAGCAGAAACGAGCGAGAGCGCTTCCCGCGGAGCAGGAGCGAGCGGAAGCGCGAGAGCGCTTCCCGCGAAGCAGGACTGAGCGGAAGGGCGAGAGTTCTTACCGCGGAGCAGGAGGGAGCGGTAGCGCGAGGGCACTTCCCGCAGAGCAGAAGTGAGCGGAGGCGTGAGAGCACTTCTTGCGGAGCAGGGCCGAGCAGAAGTGCTCATGTGTGGAGCGGGCGGGAGCGGAAGTGCTCTCTGCGGAGCGGGAGTGCTTCCTGCAGAGCAAGAGCGAGCAGGAGAGCAGGAGCACTTTCTACGAAGCAGGAGAGAGGGAGAACGATTTCTGAGGAAGAAGCGGGAGCGGGAGCGCGAAGCTGCGTATATGCAGAATTAAGACCGGGCGTAAGAGCTAGAGCAGCCTTACGGGTCCGGGCGAGGCTGCGATGAGGAAGCACTTGGTCTGAATCAACTTGAATCCTTTTAAGGGAACCCCCATCAAATGTAAAAGGTGTATCTAGGACCTATTTATGGTACTTAAGTGGATGGGGATTGCTGAATAGTGGGTCCTGACTAACTTCGTCAAACTAACATGATGTCGCAGGAAAGTAGACTTGAAAGATACATGCGTCGAGTTGGCATGGACAAAGGGTCCGTTTGGCACGGAGGTGGTAGTCATGAGCGCGGTGGTTACTGTACAACCCTGTATTCGTCGAGTGGGTCCCCGGGGTCCAGGGTGTCGCTAGGCCCAATATTTTTAAGAGGCACCGCCCCAGGAAAGAGGGGCGGGCGGGCTCAAGGTTATTCCCAGAAGGAGGGGGGGCGAGCCGGGGAGGCGGGCGGCCTCCCGCTCGCCCAGCCCCGTGGGGGGGGGGGGGGGGGGGGGAAGGGGGCGAGCCGTGGAGGCGGGCGGCCTCCCGCTCGCCCAGCCCTGTTAGGGGGGCGAGCTGAGGAGGCAAGCGACCTCCCGCTCGCCCAGCCCCTTTGGGGGGCGAGCTAGGGAGGCGGGCGGCCTCCCGTTCGCCCAGCCCCGTTAGGGGGGCGAGCCGGGGAGGCGGACGGCCTCCCGCTCGCCCAGCCTCGTGGTGGGTGAGCCGGGGAGGCGGGCGGCCTCACGCTCGCCCAGCCCCATTAGGGGGGCGAGCCGAGGAGGCGGGCGGCCTCCCGCTCGCCCAACCCCATTAGGGGGGCGTGCCAGGGAGGCGGGCGGCCTCCCGCTCGCCCAACCCCATTATGGGGCGAGCCGGGGAGGCGGCCGACCTCCCGCTCGCCCAACTCCGTTAGGGGAGCGAGCAAGGAAGGCGGCCTGCCCCCTCTCGCCCAGTCCCAGGAAGAGGAGGCAGACTGAGTTTAGCGTCTCGGAATGGCAGAATTTGGCTATTGGCAGGCCAAGCCGAGGGGTATTTTCGTAATCTCTTAAGCCAGAATCTGGCTATTGGCATACCAAGCTTGAAAAATCTATAAATAGGACCAAGTGGCACCTTTTGAGGCATCACTCTCTTTGGGCTACTCTCCCCTAGGTTTCTTTGGTGGGGGAAGAGAGCCTCCAAAGGTTCCCCAAGCTCAGCATTGGCTTGGAAGGGGAAGCGCTCTAAGATCTTCTGGGTGTGTGGTGGGACCTCCTCGCTGAGCCCTCGGTCCTATTCCTAGTTTCTCAAGTCTTCGGCCTAGCGCTCTCCCTTGAGAGAAGTAAGTGTGCGGTCACCCCCTTTTTGGGGACCCCGAACTTCACGAGAGACCAAGTATTGGTTTCAACATTTATGGTGTAGTGAGCGTGGAGAATTACCAGCACAGAAAATCTCAAGCTGAGCTCTATGGCTGGAGATGGAGGAGATGGACCCGACCCAGGCCACTCGCAGCCGCCGGTGGCTGTGGTGACAATGTAGATGTTCGAAAACTTCAAGTGGAATGTCCTACAGACCTTGCAGCTAGCTTTTGCCACGATATCCGAACGCGAGAGAGAAGGCGGTCCGGAGGTCCCGCCCCGGCATATGGGTGAGAGCACTCCCGGCCGGCAATCTGGGAAGGAGGTGCCGGCGGAGGCGAGTGGGGAGGCATCCGACCCCAACTCGCCCGGCCTCCAAAAGGGGGGGGGGGGGAGTGGGGAGGCGGCCTGCCCCCACTCGCCCAGCCCCAAAGGGGCGAGTGGGGAGGCGGCCTTCCCCCACTCCCCCAGCCCCAGGGGGAGTAGGGAGGCGGCCTGCCCCCACTCGCCCAGCCCCAAGGGGGGGAGTGGGGGGGCGAGTGGGGAGGCATCCGACCCCCACTCGCCCAGCCCCAAAGTGGGGCGAGCGGGGAGGCATCCGTTCCCCACTCGCCCTGCCCCACAGGGGGTAGAGTAGAGGTGGGTGGGCGATACCCCCCGGGCGGAGGCTACCCAGTAGCCCGACGAGTGCAGAGGCCCGCGAGCTCACTCCGCGAGAGCAAGCCACCCGCCAAACCAGGAGGGAAAGTCCCTTTTGCGAGTTGGTCCTCTCGACCCCAGTTCCAGAGGGGTTCAGAGGGCTGGAGATGTCTTACTACACCAGCTAGGATGACCCAGTCCTGCACCTGCAGTGGTTCGAGGACATGGTCTCTATCAGACCTATGTCAGATGTCTTCCATTGCCGGCTCTTTGCCACCACTCTGAAGGAGAAGACAAGGGACTGGTTCCACCAGCTCCCCGTAGGCTCTATCTGGGCCTTCGAAGATCTGCGTCTAGATTTTCTTCTGCACTTCTCGACGTCGAAGAAGAAGAAGAAGGATGTCGAGACACTCTTCAAGATTAAGCAAGAGTCAAGGGAGTCGCTGGCTCACTACGTTGACAGGTTCCATGAAGAGTTCCTACTCACCTAGGAGGTGTCCGGGTTCACCCTCCAGCTCGCCTTCATAATGGGGCTACGGGAGGGGGTTCTTCAAAATGGGCTTAGAGCGAAAGCCCCCCCCCATCCTTCGAAGAATTGATGGAAAGGGTGGCGGAAGAAATTAAGGGAGAGGTGGCCAACCCGGAGTTCGCAAAAAGGTTGGTCAAGCTGAGTGAGCCGGAGGCAAGACAACATGGTGGGGGCATGAAAGATCCCGAAAGAAAATTTGACCAAGGAGAGGGGAACTTTCAAGGGGAGAGACCCGACCCCCCAAGGTTGAGGCAGGAATCGAGGGCACCCCCTCCACTGCCTCAGCAAGCCATGGCGATTGGTTGGGGAAGAAGGATGAGAGCCAGGAAAGCAAAAAGAAGAGGAAGAGGAGGGTGTTGAAACCGATTTCTCGGTCTCTCGTAGAGCTCGGGGCCCTCACCGAAATGACGGGCGGCTAGCCCTTACTGATCCCTCGAGGAGGGTAGACGGAAGATTAAGAAATTGACTAAGACCTTAGTCACAGCGAGGAGGTCCCTCCACTAACCCGGAAGATCGTTGAGCGCTTCCCCTCCCAAGCCAAAGCTGTGACTTGGGCACCTTGGAGAGCTCTGGAAATGCTAACCAAAGAAAGTCTAAGGAGAGGGAAGCTGAAGTGACCTCTCTCCAAAGGTGCCCTTAAAGTCCTATTTATAGATTTTCTGGTCTGGTCTGCAAATAACAGGATTCCGCCTTTTGATTTTACTATCCGCACCCCGAATGGGTCTGCTAACAGCCAAGCTCCGCTGTTTGGAGAGGCTAAGGGCAGACCACCAAGGGTAAAAGGGTAAATTGACCCTAATGATTTATGGATAAAGGATTGCGAGAACCTTACTGTCGGAGCTCTCGCATGTCTTCTCGCGGATCCTGCCCGTGGCGCCTCTTTTAGAGGGTCGCCTTGCGAGAACCCTGCTGACGGAACTCTCGCGGGTCTTCTCGCAAATACTGCTCGCGACGCCTCTTTTAGGGGGTCGCCTTGCGAGGACTTCGCTGGCCCATTTTGGTGGTCTGCCGAGGTCTCATCGGCTGGGGGCCGATCTCGGCGAGGTCTGGATCTCGCAACTCCTGTCTCGCTCGGTTTCCTTACCTGGCGAATATCGGGGTTGTACACAACTCCTGTCTCGCACGGTTTCCTTGCCTGACGAATATCGGGGTTGTACACAACTCCTGTCTCGCTCGGTTTCCTTGCCTGGCGAATATCGGGGTTGTACACAATCCCCGCTCTTCGTGAGGACAAATGTCATTGCGAAGAAACATCCAACCCCTGATATTCGCCCGATCCCGGATGACCTGTCAGGAATCTTTGGTGGGACCCACCCTGTGGGCTATAAATATCGTCCTGAACCCCCATTGGCGCACGCCGTTACTTTTCTTCCTTCTCTTACTTTAGTTGCCTGGAGATGCCGATTCCGAAGAAGCAGAGGCTCGCCTGAGGGCGATGAGAGCTGGCGGGCTACCTTCCACGACCAAGGTCCCCGCCTGGATGAACCGGCCGTCCCCCGCCCAGTCGCCGAAAGTCAAGAAGGCGAAGGCGGCTCGTCGCACCGGAGATGACTCTGTGACGCTGGACTCCTCCCCGGACGATCGCCGCCCCGAGAAGGTATGAGCTACTCGAACTTACGTTAATAAACTGCTCCTCATTCATTTCTACTCGCAGGATACTTTGCCGAGCGAGATCGTTGGAGAACTTGCTGAGGGGTCTCGGAAAAGCCCGCAGGTGGATACGAACCTTGCTGGGAAAAACACCACCGGTACGATCTGGATCTCGCATACCGTAATATTTCTGTCAACCATATATGACCTCCATTACTCTTTTCTTACAGTCTCGCCCCTGAAGTCTCCGGTCCGCCAGTCGTCGCGACCTCCGTCTCCGCTTCCGCCTCCTGACAAAATCATAGACAAGCCTGGATTCCAGCTCTTGACGAGCGAGGAGACCGGGGGTTCTGCACCGCCGAAGATCCCTCCTACCAACAGTGCAGCCTACCCCGCCGGCTTGGGAAAATCTCTCTATCCTCACTACGGCAACGTGTTCCAGGGTCGTCCCTCGACCTCTCGCCTCCCGCTTGGTAAGTATTCTGACCTCGCCGAAACCCTGCGCGAACTCACGCGCGCCATCTGACCTCTTCGTAATATCTTACAGACAATGCCGAAAATCCGCCTACCGATTCCGAGCTGGGCGACGACGAGATGTCCCCCCTTCCGGACCAGGTGGAGGACTTCTTAGGGGATCCGCGAGACCCCGAGAGGTTGAAGCAGCGAACCGCGGAGTTGCTGAGGAAACACGGGAGGATGCTGATGGATCTCAACATGCAGGCGGGCGGGACCGAGAAGCCGCCGAGGACAGACACGCAGTTTTAATGGAAGAATGTGCGAGGCTCCGGCAGGCGAGACAGCGTGACCAGTATGAGGGCGCCACGACGCCGTAGGTTCGTATAGCTAGGATGAGAGATTACGCCTTCCTCACGGACAGGGAGGGTCGTTTGGCGGAGGACTATTATAATTCTAGGGTACCGCCGAGGTCCGGGTCGCGTGGTGGGGGCCGGTGGAAATGGCTACCTCATGATTCTCGCTAACTGCTATGTTATGGAATTATTTGTAATAGATGTCGCTGTTTTTTGAACGATCTCGCTATGTTTCGTGGCTCGCGTAATTGCCACTGATGCTGGCTTGTCTGACAATCACCATTATTTTTTTATGGTTTCTCACTCGCTGTCTATAGATCTGTTTTAATTGTTATATTGTGCTCGCGAAGACCCTCTATTCTCGCTAGACGTATCCCGCGAGAAATGTTTATACTAACCTTGCAGGTCCATCTCGCCCATGGCCATGATGTAATGTTTTTACTGCTACCCGCGCTCGCCGGCGCTTGGACTTCTTCCCGCCCTTTTGCTTTGGCTATAAATAGGCGGTTTTAACTGAGTCAATCACCGCATTTACTCTCGACCTTCTTCTTCCTCTGCTTCAGAGCTCTCGCTTCTTCTCATTTTCGCATTTCATCCTTTCTCCCAGGTTGCTAAGATGGGCGGTGACGCGGAGCCGGAGGGTCGGCGAAGGGTCGCGAAGGCCTTCGCCGAGCATAGCTTCTTTACTTGTAATTTGACCGATGAGGAGTACTTCAGCGCGGTCGCTGACTACGTCACCCGCCCCCCCCCCCCCCCCCCGTTTGAGGCACGCCGCCCTAGCGAGGATGACGCGATCAACGACCCGTTGGTCGACGAGTTGGCCATTCCTACTGCCCATTTCGCGGTCGGTCTGCGCCTTCCCTTGTGGCCGGAAGTCCGCCAGGTAATAATCGCTCTCGCTTATTTCCCATTTTTTGCCACTCGAGTTTCGCTCGCCGTGCAGACTAATCCTGTTCTCGCTGCTCATTAGGTGCTCAAACACTATGGGTGGTTCCCGGCCAGCTCACTCCTAATGCCATGGCGGTGGTCACCGCCTTCACCTGCTACCTTCGCGAGGAGCGCATCGAGTTCAGCCTCCCGGTCTTTCAGAAGCTGTTCTCGTTCCGCGCCTACAAAGATGGGACAGCCTACTTCGTGGGCACGGGTCCGAAGGTGGTCGAGACCGTCAACAAGGCTCACTTCTGGGCCCAGAAGTTCGTCGTCGTCAAGGGGAACTTCGGCAACATTCCCCTCTCGCCAGTTCAACATAGCGAGACCACCTACCGGCCTACCGCCCTCGGCGGCCATGACGCCCTCCTCCATCAGTTCTTCTGCAAGAAGAACTTCGAAGTCGTCTACCTCCGCCGCAACCTAGATTCGCTACCTCCGGTTCTCGCCGGAGAAGGTAAAGATCTCGCCCAACACCTTTGTCTTTATTCGCTACCATATCGTACTTATCCGAACTATTGTTTGTTTCTAGGCGAGCGAGATCCGCCCCTTCATCCCCCTTACGCGAGCACCCGGAAAACCGACGCTACCATGGTTCTTGCTACCATGGGGGCGGAAGCTTGCCGAGGCGTCGTCATTCCGGCCGAGCCCTCTTCTTGCAAGAGATCGGGGGCTTCTGGTAGTCATGCTGCCTCTTCAAAATCTCCGCCCAAGAAGAAGAGCAAGAAGAGCACGGTCTCGCTCGCTCCTTCGAAGGGTAAGGAACCTCGCGAGGCCGCCTTCGACGAGTTTAACCTTACCGGCCTCTCGGGGGGCGAGGACGAAGAGCCCTGCCAAGAGGCGGTTAGGACCTCCGTCCTTCCCATCCCGGTGAACCACTACAACTTTGGCCTCGGCCAGAGGCGCTGGGACGAGACTGGTGAGCCCCTCGTCACTTGGAAACCGGAGACCAACAGGGTGGATATCTCCTCCATCCTCCCCTCTTGGGTGGAGAAGGAGACCATCAACGGTCATGCCTTCGACCTCGCATTCGCTCTTTATGGTCGCAAGGATGCGGGGTCTTATAAAGATGAGACCGCGAGGACCCTTGCTTACGAGAGTGTGAAGTCCCAGCTGCGCTCTGCCGAGCTCGCCCACATGACGGGGAGGCGTTGCTTACAGCTGGAGCTTCAGAATGTGGAGCTCGCGAGGGCCTACCAGGGGGTTCTTGCCGAGAACACGCAGCTGAAGGAGAAGCTGCTCGTCGCGGAGGGCAGTGTGGTGAGTCATCTAGACCTCCTCCATCTTCCTTTCCCCTGGCCATTTCGCCTCTCTAATTGAACTTATTTGCAGGATGTCGAGGCTGTCGGGAGAGCCAACGCTCGCATCGAGGATTTGGAGGGCGAGGTGGCTGGGCTGAAGGCCCTAAACTGTGACCTCACTCGCGCCGTTGTTCCCCCTCACCTCGCCGTTTAAAAGAAGACCGGCGAGCGCGAGACGAAGAAATCCGCGTGGGATCCATAGAGTCAGCTCGCTACATCTTTTCGGTGGTGAAGGCGATCGGCCTCTTGGCTGATGATGCGGTCAACATGACTCTGGAAGACGTCGTCCCGGAGCTCTTCCTCCCTCTTCCGCCCGTGAAGGACAGTGATGACGAAGAAGGATCTGCGGGTGGTTCCTGAAGCTCGCCGCTATTCTTTTCTTTTGCGCTGTAATTTTGATCGGCGAGATCGCCGAAGATTGTAACTGAACTATGAAATGTAGAATGCCAATTTTGCTTTGCTCATTGTGCCTTCCTTTTCCTGTCTTGCAATGTTCATGCGTTGAATGTCTCGCCCTCGCTTATCTCGATATCAGCCTTCGCGGAGGCTATTCTCGCGATGATTGTTCTCGCGCCACGCGTTATTGAACAGATAGGTATAAGCTACTTTGATTGCTCGGACCTTTCGCCGTTTGCCTTGGGATTACTACCCTTTTAGTTATGCATATTTTCTCTAGGTTTTGCAAGGCATTTTTCCTCTTGGCGAGAGCTCGCCTCTTACCCGGTGTCGGCAACCTTTCTGCTGAGGACCGGTTGTTCGGGATCGCATAAGATTGATTCTCGCCACTCGCATGGTGTGCGAAATTTCTCTTTGCCGAGTGGGTCTGTCCGCCGAGCGAGACGGAACCTTCCAGTATAAAGACCTGTCATTCTTGCCAGCCTCTCCAGAGATCAACCAGAACCCCCCGTCTAGGTAAGAGCCCGGGAGCGGAATCGATCTGGAGCATTCCAGCGCCAACATATCCAACCTCACCAGCCTCTCCAGAGATCAACCTAAACCCCCCGTCTAGGTGAGAGCCCGGGAGCGGAATCGATCTGGGGCATTCCAGCGCCATCATATCCAACCTCGCTAGCCTCTCCAGAGATCAACCTGAACCCTCCGTCTAGGTGAGAGCCCGGGAGCGGAATCGATCTGGGGCATTCCAGCGCCAACATATCCAACCTTGCCAGCCTCTCCAGAGATCAACCTGAACCCCCCGTCTAGGTGAGAGCCCGGAGCGGAATCGATCTGGGGCATTCCAGCGCCAACATATCCAACCTTGCCAGCCTCTCCAGAGATCAACCTGAACCCCCCGTCTAGGTGAGAGCCCGGGAGCGGAATCGATCTGGGCATTCCAGCACCAACATACCCAACCTTTGTCACGCCGGCACGGCAGTAGTTATAAGCATCATAAGAAAGGAGTAAGACATTAGTTAAACAACATAATAAAGCTCTCAAGGGTAAAACCTTTTCAAATCATCCCCACTTCGGGCTCGGTCGAGGGGTACCCCTTCCATAGGAGTATTTTCCCGACGCTCCGTCCACCAACATCTTCCATGCCTCTGGGGGAGGTGGCTCGTGCTCTCCCACTTCGGCCGCATAGTCGGCCATGAAGTCTGCCACCGCCTGAGCCCTGATGGACGTCCTGGGCACGAACGTGATATTGAATTCACTTAACTCCACGGACCACTTTGCCAACCTTCCTGAGTGCTCCACCCCTTCCATGATTTTACGGAGCGGGTGGTCCGTCACTACCTTGATTGAATGGGCTTGAAAGTAAGGCCGGAGCCTCCGGGCTGACACCACCAATGCGAAGGCCAACTTTTCCAAGATCGGGTACCAGAGCTCTGCCTTCTTCAGCACTCGGCTGACGTAGTAGATAGGGAACTGTTTCTTCCCCTCCTCCCGGATCAACACGGAACTTACTGCTTCGGACCCTACCCCCAGGTACAGGGATAGGTCTTCTCCTGGCCTTGGTCCCTGGAGCAGAGGGGTTTGGGTGAGCTGTTCTTTCAGAGCCTGGAAGGCTTCCTCGCACTCCCGAGTCCACTCAAACTTCTTGTTGCCCCGCAGCACCTTGAAAAAAGGTGCACATTTTTCCCCTGCCTTGGAGAGGAACCTGCTGAGCCCGTCCAACTTCCCTGTAAGGCTCTGAACCTCCTTTGGGTTCTTCGGCGACCCCAACTCCATTACCGCCTTAACCTTGTCCGGGTTAGGCTCCACTCCTGCGGGGGTGAGTAAGTGGCCTAAGAACTTTCCTCGGCTTGCCCCGAAGATGCATGTCAAGGGATTGAGCTTCATTTTGTAGCGCCGCAGGGTCCCGAACGTCTCCTCAAGGTCTCAGAGGTGAGACCCAAGGTCTCGGCTCTTTACCATGAGGTCGTCAACATAAACCTCCAAGTTTCTTCCCTTCTGCGCGCGGAAGACCCTGTCCATCATCCTTTGGTATGTGGCACCTGCGTTCTTGAGCCCGAACGACATCATGTTATAACAGTAGCATCCATCCCCCGTGATGAAGGAGACATCCTTGATGTCCGGGGGGTGCATGCGGATTTGATGGTAACCTGAAAAAGCATCTAAGAAAGACATCACAGGAAAACCGACGGCTGAGTCAACCAGTGCGTCGATCCTAGGCAGGGGGTAGCAATCCTTAGGGCATGATTTATTAAGTAAAGAAAAGTCGATACACATCCTCCATTTACCCCCTCCCTTCTTTACCATAACGACGTTGGAGACCCAGCCTGGATACTGGATCTTCGTTACAAAGCCTGCCTGTAGGAGCTTGCTCACCTCCTCGCGGATGGGTCCTTCCAGCTTGTCGGCGGTGGCCCTTTTCTTCTGGCGGATGGGGCGAGTGGCGGGGTCGAGGTTGAGGCGATGACAAGCCACGTCCGCGTCGATCCCGAGCATTTCCGCGGCGCTCCAAGCGAAGACGTCTATGTTCTTCTGCACGCACGCCAGGATCTCCGCTTGATCTTCTGGGTTGAGTCCTCCGCTGACCCGGACCTTCTCTACCACCCCTAGCCGGGTGGTGACCTCGAGCTCCACGACCTCGTCCATAGCCTCCAGCCGGGACTCCTCTCCCCAAGCCCTCTCCTCTTCGGCACAAGTGAGAGCCTGGGTTCCTTCCTCGACTTCCTTCTCTATCACCATCAGCTTCTCCGCCCCTCCCTCCTGGGCCTTCTCTTCTTCTTCTTCTCCTTCCGCCCGGGGTCCCTCAGCTACCCCTTCCTGAGCATGAACTTCATCTCCCTCCATCTTCTCCTTGGCTACCTCCTTACCTCCGGCTTCGGCAGTCTTCTCCATCATCTTATCCCACTCCTCAGCTTCTCTCATCCAGGAGATGGTGTTGACAGTCGTCACGTAGCACTGCCTTGCCACCTTGGGATCTCCCCTGATCCGCACCTGAACCCCTCCGTCGTTGAACTTAAGGCATTGATGAAAGGTGGAGGGGACACAGCGGAACGCGCTGATGAGTGGTCGTCCGAAGATGGCGCTATAGCTGCTTGGAGCGTCCACTATGACAAAACGGCAGTTTCTGGACTGCCTACCCAGGGTCACATGAAGTCCTACTCCTCCTTCTACTTCTTTCCTCTCCCCCGAGAATCCAAAACAGAGGGCCATCTGAGGCCAACACCCTTCTGGGCTCCACTGTTGGAGATAGCTCTCTTAGTTTCCATTATTAGTTTTATTTGTTTCCTTCTGTTTTCTGTTTTCTGTTTTTGTTCTCCCTGCCTATATCTATATAAGGCAGCGTTCCCTGTACAGATTGATCAGGTCTTTCTATTATTGAATATACGCTGCTCTGGCTTTCTTCCCCTATTCAAGATTCTTTGTTCTAGCCGTCTTCTTTTCTTAATATGGTATCAGAGCGACCAGGGTAATTCTCATGGCGAATACCTCTTCCGATCAAACTACTTCAGATCAATCAAGTTCGACTCAAAACTCCTCAGATCTACGTCGCGAGCCATCGATGTTGCCGGCGTTGATTCTTCAGCATTCTGACTCCCCCGGCATGGTTCTCGTTAATCAGGTTCTTCTTGGTACAACCAAATACATCCCATGGAAACGATCCATGGAAATTGCTTTGTCCTGCAAGAATAAATTAGGTTTTGTTCTTGGTCAAATTCCGAAACCAGAAACATCAGATCCGTTCGTTTTTCAATGGGAACAAGTTAATAACATGGTGATTTCGTGGATTCTCAATGTCGTTTCACCTGACATTGCGAAATCCATTCTTCATAGTAGCACGGCATCAATCATGTGGTCGAGTCTTTCTCGCAGTTTTGCTAACAGCAACAGCTCGCAGTTGTATAGTTTACGGAAGGCTATTTCCTCCTACACTCAGGACAATCTCACAATTGAAGCATATTACACGAAGCTCAAACAATTTTGGGATGAATTAGATTCTATTACTATCATTCCAACCTGTAAATCGACTGCACCCTGCGATGTTAGCAAAGCTTGGGAAGATCAAATGGAGGAGCAAAAGACTATGCAGTTTCTAATGGGTCTCAATGATAATTTTAAACCAGTTCGTGGGCAGATACTCCTCATGAAATCTCTTCCATCCATCGAGGATGTTTACTCGATGATTCAACAAGAAGAAAAGCAAATGACCATATCTCAGACACCTCTTCTTGATGACGCCACTTCTGCCTTCTACACAGGCCCTCAATCCAAATCCTCCAGGAATACTGGACCAGATAATGTTCGCAATCAATCATGGCACACTAATGCCAAGAAAAAATTATGGTGTGACCATTGCAAGATGCATGGCCATACTAAAGCAAAATGCTTCAAGATTCATGGTTATCCGCCCAACTACAAAGCCAAGGGAAGAGGAAATTCCATTGGTGGCACCCAGCGTTTTCAAGGACATAATGTGGAATATAATGGGTTTAATCCAGGAAATTTAAACCATTCACCTGGACATCCAAGTACTCAGACCATTGCTCCATATACAGCCGCTGACTCTGCATCATCATCCTCCACACAGTTTCCTTTCTCCCAAGGACAAATAACTCAACTTCTCAATCTTCTGAATCAGCAGAATCAACAACCATCCGATTCCTACCAGCACTTGGCAGGTATCAGTTGCTATTTCTCCTCACCAAATAAGAGTAACGATTGGATCATTGATAGTGGCGCAACCGATCACATTACTCATTCTTTTCATCTCATTCAAAATCCTATACGGGTGCAACATCCATCTAAAGTTCATTTACCTGATGGCTCCACTGCTCAAATTACTCATACAGGGACAGTAATTTTGAATTCAGTCATTACATTGAAGGATGTCATATTTGTTCCTTCTTCTAAGCACAACCTTATTTCAGTCAGCAAGCTTGCTTCAGATCTTACTTCATGCCTCAATTTTAGCTCTAATTCTTGTGTGATACAGGGCCATATGAAGAAAGCTGACATCCTTCTTGGCCAAAAGTTGAATGGACTCTACTACTTCCGTCCACAACCACATCATGCTGCAGCTACTTCTCAGATCAATGCTACCAGATTAGACAACTCCATTCTTTGGCATCATCGAATGGGACATATTCCAACCAATAAATTGAAGCTTGTATCTCATCAGATCCCCTCTTTGCCTATTGTGGAGCATTTTACTTGTTCAATTTGCCCTTTGGCTAAACAAACTAGACTTCCATTTAATAAAAGTACTACTTGATCTGTGAAAGCTTTTGATTTGATTCACTGTGACACTTGGGGACCCTACAAGGTTTCTACTCATTATGGTTATAACTATTTTCTCACCATTGTTGATTACTTTACTAGAACTACATGGACATACTTGATGAGTTCTAAAACCCAGGTTCCATCCATTCTAAAATCCTTTTTCCAGTATACTCAAACTCAATTTAACACTGCTGTAAAAATCTGCCGCACTGATAATGGATCGGAATTTCGTAATCACATATTGCAATCCATCTTCTTAGATAATGGTATTGAACATCAAAGTAGTTGTGTCTATACTCCGCAGCAGAATGGTATTCCTGAACGAAAACACCGTCATATTCTAGAGATAGCTCGTGCTTTACGATTTCAAGCCCATCTTCCTCTACATTTTTAGGGGGAATGTGTCCTTACAACCACATACTTAATCAACAAAATTCCATCTACCATTCTTGGGAATAAATCCCCGTTTGAAGTTCTATTCAATAAGACACCAACATACGACAACTTAAAAGTCTTTGGTTGTCTATGCTTTGTCTCAACCATCAAAGCTCAGAGGGACAAATTCAGTCCCCGAGCAACACCATGCATTTTTGTAGGTTACCCTCATGGCCAAAAGGGATACAAAGTTTATGATCTCCATTCACATAAGATCTTTGTTAGTCGAGATGTCCATTTTCATGAAGCCATATTTCCTTTCAAAAACTCTGGTACATCTGAAGACATCATTCCTTTTCCATCTGACTTAAGTGAATTCTCTTTGGATCCACCCTTGGAAACAAGTAATCACATGCAACATATTGATCTTTCAGAGGACAGCCACAGGTCCACTCTTCCAACTGAGCATAGTGTTGAATCACCAAGACATGTAAGTATACCTTCATCACAAATTCCTACATTGAGGAGATCAACCAGAGAAATTAAAGCTCCACGGTGGCAGCAAGACTTCATATGCTCTTTTGCATCCACTGATGAACCAACCACATATGCTGAAGCTTTTCAACATCCACAGTGGCGGGAAGCCATGGCACAGGAAATTTCTGCCTTGGAGGAAAATAAAACTTGGTATGTCACTGAATTACCACCTGGCAAGAAAGCTGTGAGTTGTAAGTGGATTTACAAGCTCAAATATAAATCAGATGGATCCCTTGAAAGGCACAAAGCTCGTTTAGTTGCAAGAGGATATACCCAAATAGAAGGATTAGACTATCAAGATACTTTTGCACCTGTAGTCAAAATGACTACCATCAGGAGTCTCCTTGCCATTGCTGCTGCCCGTGGATGGCCTCTACTCCAACTTGATGTCAACAATGCTTTCCTTCAGGGAGATCTACTTGAGGAGGTTTATATGCACATACCACAAGGTTTCATCTTCAAAGGAGATTTCAAAAGACCAGTTTGCCGACTAACCAAGTCGTTGTATGGTTTAAAACAGGCCTCGAGTCAATGGTTTGCCAAATTCTCCTCAACTATAGAAACAATTGGTTTTATTCAATCACAGTCAGATCATTCTTTATTTACCAGGACAAACAAAGAAGGTTTTATTGCTCTACTTATCTGTGTTGATGACATAGTGCTGACTGGAACTAATCCAAAGTCTCTTGAAGATTTCAAAGCCTTCTTACATACCAATTTCAAAATAAAAGATCTGGGCAATCTAAAATTCTTTCTAGGTTTGGAGCTCACTAGAAATCAAGATGGCATTCACATGACTCAGCAAAGTTATGCCTCTAAAATCCTGAAAGAAGCTGGTTTATCTGATTGCAAGGCTAGTAAAATACCGATAGAACAGAACCACAAAATCACAGATGTTGATGGAAATGATGCTGGAGATCCTGCCTTTTATCGACGCTTGATTGGAAAATTAATATACTTAACGGTGTCAAGACCACACTTGACATATTCTGTTCATATACTCAGTCAGTTTATGGGAAAACCAAAAGACGTTCATTTACATATGGTGTACAAGGTGTTACGATATATCAAAGGCTCACTTGGACAAGGCCTGTTGTTCCCTGCAAATCAAACCCTTAAGCTTGAAGCTTATTGTGATGCTGACTGGGCTGCATGCCCAATGATAAGGAGATCAATTTCTGGGTTTTGTGTGAAATTAGGCTCAACTTTAATTTCATGGAAGGCTAAAAAGCAGAATACGGTGTCAAAATCTTCTGCAGAATCGGAATATCGAGCTATGGCTGATGTTTGCTGTGAATTGACATGGCTAGTGAACCTACTTAAAGACTTTGAAGTCACTAATTTGACACCAATTCAACTACATTGTGATAATCAGGCGGCACTTCACATTGCCTCCAATCCTGTTTACCATGAAAGGACAAAACATATAGAACTTGATTGTCACATGGTCAGAGAAAAGCTGCAAGCAGGATTAATTGTGCCAAATTATGTTCCTACAAAACTTCAGTTGGCAGATCTGTTTACAAAGGCTATTGGGCACACTCAAATGCAGTTTTTACTTGGCAAGTTGGGTATTTGCAATTGCTTGCAAATATTAACTTGAGAGGAGGTGTTGGAGATAGCTCTCTTAGTTTCCATTATTAGTTTTATTTGTTTCCTTTTGTTTTCTGTTTTATGTTTTTGTTCTCCCTGCCTATATCTATATAAGGCAGCGTTCCCTGTACAGATTGATCAGGTCTTTCTATTATTGAATATACGCTGCTCTGGCTTTCTTCCCCTATTCAAGATTCTTTGTTCTAGCCGTCTTCTTTTCTTAATATCCACCTCCATCATGTCAAACGCCTTCTTGAAGATGACGTTGACCGAACTCCCGTTGTCCACTAGGATTCGGGAGACGGTGAAGTTCTCGATCGCCGTCTGAATGACCAGCGCGTCGCAGAACGGGTCCTCATAGCCCGGCATGTCCTTCTGGGTGAAAATGATTCTTTCGGCCGGGGGTGGAGCGATGGATGTTGAAGCTACGCTCCGGCGGTAGATGGTATGGAGGCTAGCCTTGCGGGTCGCCTCCACCCCTACCCCCCCCCCCCCCCCCCCCCCCCCATGGATCACCCCAATTCCTCCCCTATTCCCCACATCGTTTCTATCCTCACACCTTTCCTCATCCTCCTCTCGAGGTTCGACCTCCACAATCCTCACCGGCTGCAGCTGCTGTGGCGCGGGCGCTCTGCCCCTCTTCACTTCCAGGAACTCCGGGCAGGTGTCCGTTGCGTGACCTTCCTCATCATGGAAGATACAATACGGCAACGTCACCTCCCCTGCATCGGCTTCCGCCACCCTATTCCTTCTCCTCCTAGCGGCTGCCGCTTCCACCTCGCCTCTCCTTCCTCTTCCTCTTCCCCGGCCAATTGCCATGGCCTGTTGAGGTGGGGGAGGCATCTGCATCGGACCCTGCCTCCACCCCAACTGGGGGGGTCTCCATTGACCTCCGAAATGGTTACCCCTTCCTGGGCCGTAACCCCTTCCCTGCCCTTGCATTCCTCCACCTTGCGGCCTCCATCCCCCCTCCGGGGCCCGGGGCTCTTCCCTTCTCCTGACCTCATGCTGTCTCACCTCCGGCTCAATGAGCTTTGCTAGCCTCTTGGTGAGCTCCGGGTTGGCTTCTTCACTCGCGACTTCCTCTGACACCCTCTCCATCAGCTCTTCGTAGGAGACGGAGGCTTTTCTCTTCAACGTCATCTTGAAGAAACTCTCTTTCAACCCGACCGTGAAGGCGAGTTGGAGTGCAAACCTAGGCATCTCCTGAGTGAGCTGTACTTCCTCTTGGAACCTATCGACATATTGAGCCAGCGACTCCCTGGGCTCCTGCTTCACTGCGAAGAGGGAATCAACGTCCTTCTTCCTCTTTTTTGAGGTCGAGAACCTCAGCAAAAAACTTCGGCGCAAGTCCTCGAACGCGTAGATTGATCCTGCAGGGAGTTGATGGAACCAGTCCCTGGCCTTCTCCTTGAGGGTGACGACAAAGAGCCGACACTTAAAGGCATCTGACATCGGCCTGATGGAGACCGAGTCTTCGAAGCTCTGCAGGTGCTGGATGGGGTCATCCCTACCGTTGTAGTACACCCGGTCCCACTCTCCGAACCCCCCGGGGACGGGTGCGGAAAGCACCAGCTCGCAAAAGGGGCTTCCCCCTCCTGTCACTTTTTCTGGCTCCACTCGCCCCCAAGCTCTCTCGCCAAACTTGAGCTCGCCGGGACCGCACTCGCGAGGGCGGTGCTCGCCTGAACCACCCCGACCGTCGTTGCATCCTCTTGGTCCGGACTTGCCTGCGCCGCGCTCGCTGGGACGGAGTTCGTTAGCACTGAGCTCGCCGGCAAGGAGCTCGCCGGATTGGCGAACAACACTCACCCTTCCCTGTCCTGTCCTGATCCAACGACAACTTCCTTTCCAGCCCTTCCCCCCGGGGCATTCTCGCCCACCGTCGTTGGGGGAGGGGTCGCCTGAGGTGTTGGGGTCGTAAACTCGTTTCGCAGAGCTGTGATCGTAAACCCCAAGGTATCGAGCACTTCCTTTCTGAAATCTGCGAGCATCCTGGCCATCGCCACCTGGGGTGTCTCGCCGAACTCCTCGCCCTGTTCTTCATCTCCCGCCATAACCTTTCTCTGAAACTTTCTTGAACCAGCCACGCTCCACGCTCACCGCACCAAAATGTTGAAACCGATTTCTCGGTCTCTCGTAGAGCTCGGGGACCTCACCGAAATGAGGGGCGGCTAGCCCTTACTGATCTCTCGAGGAGGGTAGACGGAAGATTAAGAAATTGACTAAGACCTTAGTCACAGCGAGGAGGTCCCTCCACTAACCCGGAAGATCGTTGAGCGCTTCCCCTCCCAAGCCAAAGCTGTGACTTGGGCACCTTGGAGAGCTCTGGAAATGCTAACCAAAGAAAGCCTAAGGAGAGGGAAGCTGAAGTGACCTCTCTCCAAAGGTGCCCTTAAGGTCCTATTTATAGATTTTCTGGTCTGGTCTGCAAATAACAGGATTCCGCCTTTTGATTTTACTATCCGCACCCCGAATGGGTCTGCTAACAGCCAAGCTCCGCTGTTTGGAGAGGCTAAGGGCAGACCACCAAGGGTAAAAGGGTAAATTGACCCTAATGATTTATAGATAAAGAATTGCGAGAACCTTACTGTCGGAGCTCTCGCATGTCTTCTCGCGGATCCTGCCCGTGGCGCCTCTTTTAGAGGGTCGCCTTGCGAGAACCCTGCTGACGGAGCTCTCGCGGGTCTTCTCGCAAATACTGCTCGCGGCGCCTCTTTTAGGGGGTCGCCTTGCGAGGACTTCGCTGGCCCATTTTGGTGGTCTGCCGAGGTCTCATCGGCTGGGGGCCGATCTCGGCGAGGTCTGGATCTCGCAACTCCTGTCTCGCTCGGTTTCCTTACCTGGCGAATATCGGGGTTGTACACAACTCCTGTCTCGCTCGGTTTCCTTGCCTGGCGAATATCGGGGTTGTACACAACTCCTGTCTCGCTCGGTTTCCTTGCCTGGCGAATATCGGGGTTGTACAGAGGGGATAGGGTGACGCTACCCCTACTGTGACTTCCACGAGGAGGAAGGTCACGCGAGATCCACCTGCCCCGAGTTTTTGGAAATGAAGGAGGCAAGGGGTCCGATGCAGCAACAATAACAACCAGAGGGGATCGGGGAAGACCATGCCTGGGAGTAGAAGACCAAGTTCTGATTTCCATACTTAGTTTTTTCCAACCCTTAAGTCCGTGTAGTACGATGGCTTACTTCCATACTTAGTTTTTTCTTGCAGGTATTATGATGGCTAATGTGATGAAAGGTTTCAAAAAGTACTCAGCCCCGCTGCTAGCCAGCTGACCAGGCTTCCACCAAGTTGGCAGGGCCGAGGACCACTCAGTGGCTGGAAGTTTTCAAAAGTACTTAGCCCCGATGCTGGCCCACTGACCAGGCTCCCACCCAGCTGGCAGGGCAGAGGACCGCTCGGTGGCCGGAAGTTTTCAAAAGTACTTAGCCCCGATGCTGGCCCGCTGACCAGGCTCCCACCCAGCTGGCAGGGCCGAGGATCGCTCGGAGGCAGGAAGTTCTCAAAAGTACTTAGCCCCGATGCTGGCCCGCTGACCAGGCTTCCACCAAGATGGCAGGGCCGAAGATCGCTCGGTGGCTGAAATTTTTCAAAAGTACTTAGCCCCGATACTGGCCCGCTGACTAGGCTCCCACCCAGCTGGCAGGGCCGAGGATCGCTCGGAGGCAGGAAGTTCTCAAAAGTACTTAGCCCCAATGCTGGCCCGCTGACCAGGCTTCCACCAAGCTGGCAGAGCCGAGGATCGCTCGGTGGCCGGAAGTTTTCGGAAGTACTTAGCCCTGATGCTGTCCCGCTGACCAGGCTCCCACCCAGCTAGCAGGGCTGAGGATCGCTCGGAGGCAGGAAGTTCTCAAAAGTACTTAGCCCCGATGCTGGCCCGCTGACCAGGCTTCCACCAAGTTGGCAGGGCCGAGGATCGTTCGGTGGCTGGAAGTTTTCAGAAGTACTTAGCCCCGATGCTGGCCCGCTGACCAGGCTCCCACCCAGCTGGCAGGGCCGAGGATCGCTCGGAGGCAGGAAGTTCTCAAAAATACTTAGCCCCGATGCTGGCCCACTGACCAGACTTCCACCAAGTGGGCAGGGCCGAGGATCGCTCGGTGGCCGAAAGTTCTCAAATGTACTTATCCCCGATGCTGACCCGCTGATCAGGCTTCCACCAAGCTGGCAGGGCCAAGGATCGCTTGGTGGACGGAAGTTTTCAGAAGTACTTAGCCTCGATGCTGGCCCGCTGACCAGGCTCCCACCCAGCTGGCAGGGCCGAGGATCGCTCAGAGGCAGGAAGTTCTCAAAAGTACTTAGCCCCGATGCTGGCCCGCTGACCAGGCTTCCAACAAGCTGGCAGGGCCGAGGACCGCTCGGTGGCCGAAGGTTTTCGGAAGTACTTAGCCCCGATGCTGGCCCGCTGACCAGCTCCCACCCAGCTGGCAGGGCCGAGGATCGCTCAGAGGCAGGAAGTTCTCAAAAGTACTTAGCCCCGATGCTAAGTACTTAGCCCCGATGCTCGGAGTCAGGATCGCTAAGTAGTTTTTTTCCCCAAGATGGCTTCGCTAGCCGGGCTCTCACTAGCCGGCAGGGGATGACCTCTCGGGGAGGCTAAGTAGTTTTTACCCTTGAGATGGCTCCGCTAGCCGGACTCTCACTAGCCGACAGGGCAGGATGACCTCTCGGGGAGACTAAGTAGTTTTTACCCTCGAGATGGCTCCGCTAGCCGGGCTCTCACTAGCCGGCAGGGCAGGATGACCTCTCGGGGAGACTAAGTAGTTTTTCCCCCGAGATGGCTCCGCTTGCCGGGCTCTCACTAGCCGGCAGGGCAGGATGACCTCTCGGGGAGGCTAAGTGGTTTTTATCCTCGAGATGGTTCCGCTAGCCGGGCTCTCACTAGCCGGCAGGGCAGGGTGACCTCTCGGGGAGGCTATGTAGTTTTTACCCTCGAGATGGTTCCGCTAGCCGGCAGGGCAGGATTGGCCTCTCTGGGAGGCTTAAGTAAATTTTTTCCCTGGGGCGATGTGGAGTCTTCTCAATGTCACTCAGCGCCACTCACCGAATATGCAAGGTTGGACTTATCTTTCCGAGCGTGTAAACCTCTCGAAAAGAGCGGGGATTGTGTACGACCCTGTATTCGTCGAGTGGGTCCCCGAAGTCCAGGGTGTCGCTAGGCCCAATATTTTTAAGAGGCACCGCCCCAGGAAAGAGGGGCAGGCGGGCTCAAGGTTATTCCCAGAAGAAGGGGGCGAGCCGGGGAGGCGGGAGGCCTCCCGCTCGCCCAACCCCGTGGTGGGCGAGCCGGGGAGGCGGGCGGCCTCCACTCGCCCAACCCCGTTAGGGGGGAGAGCTGGGGAAGTGGGCGGCCTCCCGCTCGCCCAGCCCCGTGGGGTGGGGGGGGGGGAGCCGGGGAGGCGGGCGGCCTCCCGCTCGCCCAACCCCGTTTGGGGGGCGAGCCGGGGAGGCGGGCGACCTTCCGCTCTCCCAGCCCCGTGGGGGGGGGGGGGGGGACGAGCCGGGGAGGCGGGCGGCCTCCTGCTCGCCCAGCCTCGTTAGGGGGACGAGCAAGGGAGGCGGCCTGCCCCCTCTCGGCCAGCCCCAGGAAGAGGAGGCGGCCTACGTTTAGCATCTCAGAATAGCGGGATTTGGCTGTTGGCAGGCCAAGTCGAGGGGTATTTTCGTAATCTCTTAGGCCAGAATCTAGCTATTGGCAGACCAAGCTTGAAAAATCTATAAATAGGACTAAAGGGGCACCTTTTGGGGCATCACTCTCTTTGGGCTATTCTCCCCCTAGGTTTCCTTGGTGGGGGAAGAGAGCCTCCAATGGTGCCCCAAGCTCAGCATTGGCTTGAGATGGGAAGTGCTCTAAGATCTTCTTGGTGTGTGGTGAGACCTCCTCGATGAGCCATCAGTCCTGTTCCTAGTTTCTCAAGTCTTCGGCCTAGCGCTCTCCCTTGAGAGAAGTAAGTGTGTGGTCACCCCCTTTTTGGGGACCCCGAACTCCACGAGAGACCATGTATTGGTTTCAACAATATATTATGAAAAAAATGTAAATTCATAAAATATAATTGCTATTTGTGTAATTACACTATATCTCTATAATATAAATAATGATTGAAATTCATAAAATCCAAAACTTTTTAGTAGACCTCCTACACCTACTATGATAGGTAATCATTAGACCTCCTAGATCTACTTTAAAATAATTTTTTGTTAAAATATAAATGTTTTTGAAAAAAAAATAATTAAAAAATATTAATTAAAAAATTTTTGCGGTCATTTTGAGTACTCAAATGTATATGTTGTGGGTGCAAGGACGCACGAAGCCCTCCGGACGTGGGCAAAACCCTCCGGGAGCGGGCGAAGCCGGGCGGGTACTATCACGCTTGACATTAATATATATATATATATATAGAGAGAGAGAGAGAGAGAGGAATTTTAGGGAGAGAACCGAGAGAAATTTGTCAAAATATATATTATTTCAAATAGTGATCAACATGAAAGCTGTAGATCTCATCAAGTTTCATGTTGATCACTTTTTGATTTGAAGCCGTTTAAGCTCTCGATTTGGGACCCGAAAAAAGTCACGCCGAATATATATTTGGAGGCCGGGATTCGGCGTGACTTTTTACGGGTCCCAAATCGAGGGCTAAACGGCTTCAAATCAAAAAGTGATCAACATGAAAGTTGTAGATCTCGATGTAGATCTCATCGAGATCTACAACTTTCATGTAGATCACTATTTGAAATAATATATATTTTGACCAATTTCTCCCGGTTCTCTCCTTAAGGGGGAGAGAACCGGTTCTCTCCCTAAAATTCCTCTCTCTCTCTCTCTCTCTCTCTCTCTCTCTCTCTAAATATATATATATATAGGGTTTGATGTATATCCGCGCAGCGCGGATTCCGCGCTTTCGACGAACACGGGGGCTCTGTTCGTCCGTTCGACGAACACGGGCTTCGAACAACGGACGGGCGAACGACGAACGGCGAATGACCACGATCTAACATATATTATTTATCGATCGTGGCCATTCGCCGTTCGTCGATCGGTCGTCCGTTGTTCGGAGCCGTGTTCGTCGAACGAAGCCCTGTGTTCGTCGAACGGAGCCCGCGTTCATCGAAAGCGCAGATATACGGAGAATCCGCGCTGCGCGGATATACATGTATCCGAGATATATATATATATATATATATATACTATAAAGGGAATAGTGCATTCTCTGCTAACACCATCAGACAAATCTGGACCGTCCGATCAAAGCCTGATCAAAATTTGGCTGTCCGATCTAAGCAGGGAGGGCTGCTAATAGCGATTCAAGCAAAAATTCCAGTTTCCCGAACTCCAGAAAACCCGATACTCTTCTTTCCGCCCACGCATGCCTTCACGGCATCACCACGCCGCCGCCGGCGGGCTGCCCGGCCCCCACCGGCGGGTTCGCCGGCCGCCGGCGAACTTGCCGGCAGTTGTCCGGTGGCGCGGGGGCAGGGCCACCGCCGGCGGCAGCCCTGCCCGTGCGGCCCAGTTTTGGGGCTCACGGGCAGGGCCGCCGCCGGCGGTGGCCCTGCCCGCTCGCCGACGTACATATCCCGGCGAGTTCGCCGACGTACATATCCCGGCGAGTTCGCCGGCGTCCGGCGAACCCAGCGGTGGACGCCGGTCAGGCCGCCGGTGGCTCGCTCGGCGGCGTAGGCTTTTGGCGGGCGGGCGGCGTAGACATCGCGAGAGGATTCTCCTGTTTCCCATTTATCCCACATCGCCAAATAGAAAATATCATTCGTGTATATAAAATATCAGACTGCAACGCATAATAAATATTAAGATTATTAAGTGATGGTGCATGTTCTTGGGCTGCCAGCTTTATTTGGCTGCTCTTATTGGGCCCGGCTTCAACTGTTTGGTATTTCGTGGGCTCTGGCTTTGTCTGCTCTTCTTGGGCCCAGCCAATTTTTTTTAACCTGTTTTTTTTAGCCTTTTTTTTTACCTTTTTTTTTTACCTTTTTTTTTACCTTTTTTTTTACCGAGCAGCTGGGTGCTGCCGCGCGGTGCACGACGGCCGGAGGCCGTTTCGGGAGAGCGAAGACTGGCGAGGGGGCGAAGATTATTTAAAATTTAATGAATGTCAAATTATTTAAAAATTAAAATAAGTGACGGAGGCGAAGACCGACGAGGGGCGGGCGAATACCGGCGAGGGGCGGGCGAAGCCCGCCGACGCCGAGGGGGCGGGCGAAGCCCGCCTTGAATGCCAAGCGGGCGAAGCCCGCTTGGTTGCGGGCGAAGCCCGCATTGATGCGGCCGAAGGCCGCCCGAGAGCATCGAGCACGGGCGTAGCCCGTGCGAAGATGCTCGTATATATATATATCTATATTAAATAAGGATCTATCGAGAGGTACTCGGTCACGCCCCTTCCGCTTCTTCCTATACCGGACGACTCGGTCACGCCCCTTCCGCTTCGAGATATCATTCGCAGCTTGGGAGGCGACAAATTTTCATCGCAGCTCAACGCCGCCCCCGTCAACAGTACACGCGTTCGGTGGTTGCCGCTTCCGCTTCGTCTTTACCACACGCGTCCCACCGCTCTTCCTCTTCAACGGCGCCGCTTCCGCTTCGTTTTCACCAACGGCATGGCCCCTGCGCACCATTATGCCTCACTTCTCCTTCGTTCTCCTCGCCCAAGCCGACCGCTGATACTTCACCGCGCGGCTTATATATCGTCGTTCCGCTTCGTCGCCTCCATCCTTCTGATAATTTTCGTTTTCGTTTATCGCATCCCTGGTAACTGCAGCTCTCGATTTCATTTTGTTTCTCAATTTCAGTTTTTAATTTCGTTTTCGAGTTCAGTTTTATATTTCATTTTTGATATCAGTTGCTGGCTTCGTAGTTTGTAACTGTGCAGTTTTTGATATCAGTTACTGGCTTCAGTTTTGCTCTCCGTTTTTTCTTCCCCTGCCCTAGGTCGCCCTTCACGTCTGGACCTGCCACCCAGGCCTTCTTCTTCCCGCCGACGGCATAAAGGCGTCCTCCACGACGAACTCTGTTTCAGCATCCCCGTTGATTGTTGGCGGAGAACCTTATCGACCAGCTGCACGTTGAAGAAAGCAGTAAAACAAAACAGGGCCATCGTCAATCCACTGATGTTTGAGGGAGGAAAACCTGGGAGGTGCGGGTCTCTTTAACCTTTTTCTAAAGCATTCCTCCATTTTCTTATACCATTGTTCCAGTGTTCACCTTTATTTGTACCATGCTTTGACATAAATTAAAGAAATCTTCATATTTTATTTCATTCTCTTATAATCCCCCAAATCAACGTATACCCAAGCGAGAAGAATTTTCATAAAGAAGAAAGGGTTGATGAGGGCAAGACTATCATGCTGCTATTTTGTCTTTAATCATGCTGCTAATTTTTTTTAGTTTTTCTATGTTAGTTTCGATTGGTTTAAGTGCAACTTTTCTCTAAGGGTTGATGAGGGCAAGACTATCATGCTGCTACTTTGTCTTTAATCATGCTGCTAATTTTTTTTAGTTTTTCTATGTTAGTTTCGATTGGTTTAAGTGCAACTTTTCTCTTTTATATTAAATATCATGAGAAATGCATTGAGATGGCTTTATTGTAAACTGATTCAGCATGTTACTAACAATGCTAATATTGAAAAGTTCTTAAAAGCTTTAAGATTTTGAAAAGTTTGCGATTTCATTTTCTTGAGTTTCCCATTCTCTTGATTTGATTTCAAATTCATATTGGGGAGAGTTTTGAAAATTGAACACGAATCATGCTCATTATGATTTCAACTCCATGTATCATTTATAGAATTTGCTATTCTATGTCACTTACTTTGCAATGAGTATTCATAATGGAAGGGACATTTTGCACATTTTGTATTACTTCTCCCTCCTCTTCTAAATCAGCTTATTTTGCACATTTTGTATGCCAATACTTTTTACCTAAAATGCTCTACTCATGTTTAATGTTCTGTGTATGTTCTTCTCAGATGATTTGTGATGTCGCTTTGTTATATGATGTAGTCAAATCCATTTTACTCATGTTCAATGTTCTGTGAATGTGCCATTGCCATCCATGTATGCCCAAAATCCATCTTCATCATTTTTGTTTTTAATTTGTCTATCATACTTTTTTTCGAGCTTGCTAACTTTATTTTAATAAGAAATTGTTAACTGAGAAGGACACCAGTGCTTCCCTTCCATCTGCCTTGCAAAACAAATTATTTTTACCAGTTATTTTTTTGGAGCCCGAAACGCCCAACAACTCAGCACATTTCAACTCGAGTCGACTTTGCGTGGCACTAGATGTTCATGCATATGAAGAAATTGTCCGCCATGAGCAATCACACACGAACGCACAATGTTTTTTTGCTGTGTGTTCTCCATATTGACTTTATGTGGCACTAGAAGTTCATGCATATGAACCTCATTTACTAATATTTCTCAATTTCATATTTGTTTTCAGAGGATTTCTGCAAATACATGTTGAGGAAAAAATATGTCAGATATATCCAGAGGAATGACAGTGAAGTGTTATTATGGAGCTCAAACATGAGTTATGAAAATTTTCATTAAAGGTATGAATCACTGAATAACAATCATATCTGTACTACACATGCTAAAGTGTATGCCTTATTGATATGTCATCTGCGAAAACTATTATTATTTATTTTAATAGCTCAAATTTTTCTTACTAGCTAGAAACATTTTGCTTACTAAACTGATTCAAAATTGCTCAAATTTTGTTGCTCGCCGCGTGTAAAATCATTTGAATAGCATGGTGAGTTCGATTTGGCTGCCTTCCTTCTCCTCTCCGGCGACAGTTACTTCGCCGTCTTCCTTCTCTGACTCTACTCTGCCTTATTTTACAGCGCATTCGTTCTCAGTTTAGGAGAGAAACCACTCCATACCCACCCCTCGCTCTCCTTTCCTGATCTCCCAGTTACTCTCACATGTCCTTCACCGCGCTTTATCAGCAGTCAGTTTCTCTCTCTTCACTCTCTTCTCTCGCCATCCAGGTCAAGTCAGTAGAAGAGAAAAAAACTGCTCCCGCTTCCCGACCCCAGCCGCCGGTGAGAGAGAGGTATCGTGCTGAGAGCTTGCTACGATTTTCAGCCCCACTCGCCCATAGGAAGACGGCGAGAGAGAGGTATCATGTCGAGAGAGAGGTATATGGTTGTTCATTTCATAAATTGGCACACATAAATAAATATCAAGCTATGCCTTCGTTGAGTTAAATTGTATTGATCTGGATGTTAAAATAAAAATGGAAATGAAAATTTTGCTGTAAATAAATATCAAGCTACACCTACTATGATCGGTTAAATTGAAGGATGGAATAATTTTGTGCTATATTTTTTTTGAATGCTCATTCTCTTTTATATAATGAGTGGTTGACAGTTACCTGCGCTACGTAAGACAACTGACCCTGCGTAAGTATTTTAAATACACTTTATTTACAATTACTCAAGTTATTTTAATACATGATCAACTGTGAGGAGTTCTTCTTCGGAAACAGAGTAAGCGTGCTGAAGGCAGTGTCGATTCTCCTCTTCCTCTCCGTTCACAGGCTTGGAATGATAAATAAGACTATATGGTAATGTGTTCCAAATAAGACACCATTTCTGTGTTTATTGAATAACATTGATGGTATATTGCTGAATTAACCCATGCAAAGAGAGCCGGAGAGATCGTCATTGGCGCGACGGGAATCAAACATATGGCCCTCGCATGGTCGTTCGTGAGGCGGGATAGTCGGCATCGTCGTTCGCAAGGCGGGATAGTTGTCATCGTCGTTGGCATTAGCATGACATTACATCTCATGCATGACATTACTGATCATACATGACATTAGCACGGCCAATAGTACCCCCAACAACTCAACGTTCCATGAGCACGGCCTCCCCCTTCACCAATCTCCCTCTCCCAACCAGTGACATTGCATCGCACGTGCTTCCGTACACTCTATAGACGTTGTGCTTCATGTACACTACTCCATCCGGTCATATGATTCGAACAACATTTATTGTGCTGCCCTATTATCTTCGTGAATCGTCTTTCATAGTTCCAATCAACTGTCTTACATTCTCTCAGTTCGTCCTTGCAATTGTGCGATTTACTACATTCCTTACAATAACAGTATGGATTTCCAGATATTCACTCGACACTGCATTTTTGATGGACCCCGATCATACCCTCAACCACATGAACGCTGATGCTCAGTCTACTATTCGTCCTCGAAGACGGCGACGTGTACAATCTACAGCGGTACAAAATGAACATGCGCACACCTACTCTTCCGCCTTAATAATAAATGCACACATGACAGAAGCTCAAATCGAGGCTCACCGAGCTTCTAATCGGGCGCGTTCACAACGACGAAGAGCCCTGATGAGTGATGAACAACGTGCTGCACAGCGAGCATATAATCGATCTTACCAAAGAGCACAGCCTCCCCCTTCACCAATCTCCCTCTCCCAACCAGTGACATTGCATCGCACGTGCTTATGTACACTCTATAGACGTTGTGCTTCATGTACACTACTCCATCCGGTCATATGATTCGAACAACATTTACTGTGCTGCCCTATTATCTTCGTGAATCATCTTTCATAGTTCCAATCAACTGTCTTACATTCTCTCAATTCGTCCTTGCAATTGTGCGATTTACTACATTCCTTACAATAACAGTATGGATTTCCAGATCTTCACTCGACACTGCATTTTTGATGGACCCCGATCATACCCTCAACCACATGAACGCTGATGCTCAGTCTACTATTCGTCCTCGAAGACGGCGACGTGTACAATCTACAGCGGTACAAAATGAACATGCGCACACCTACTCTTCCGCCTTAATAAGAAATGCACACATGACAGAAGCTCAAATCGAGGCTCACCGAGCTTCTAATCGGGCGCGTTCACAACGACGAAGAGCCCTGATGAGTGATGAACAACGTGCTGCACAGCGAGCATATAATTGATCTTACCAAAGAGCACGACCTCCCCCTTCACCAATCTCCCTCTCCCAACCAGTGACATCGCATCGCACGTGCTTCCGTACACTCTATAGACGTTGTGCTTCATGTACACTACTCCATCCGGTCATATGATTCGAACAACATTTATTGTGCTGCCCTATTATCTTCGTGAATCGTCTTTCATAGTTCCAATCAACTGTCTTACATTCTCTCAATTCGTCCTTGCAATTGTGCGATTTACTACATTCCTTACAATAATAGTATGGATTTCCAGATCTTCACTCGACACTGCATTTTTGATGGACCCCGATCATACCCTCAACCACATGAACGTTGATGCTCAGTCTACTATTCGTCCTCGAAGACGGCGACGTGTACAATCTACATCGGTACAAAATGAACATGCGCACACCTACTCTTCCGCCTTAATAAGAAATGCACACATGACAGAAGCTCAAATCGAGGCTCACCGAGCTTCTAATCGGGCGCGTTCACAACGACGAAGAGCCCTGATGAGTGATGAACAACGTGCTGCACAGCGAGCATATAATCGATCTTACCAAAGAGCAAGACTTTTGCGTATGACGGAACAACAACACGCAGAGCATAGAGAGCACAGGCGTGTTGCAAGTGAGAGACGCCGGCAGCAACACCACACAGAAGATCATGCCTCCGACAATCACTCCATTCCTGCAGAACAAACACAAGCATGTACAGTCCTGCAAATGTCTCCCACAGATGCGCAAGGTACACACATTATATGCATTATCATACGTGTACGTGTAGTATGTTTTTATATGTCATCATAAATTCATGCAACCTACAAGATAACACCCCGCCCGTACATGTACGCATTGTACAGTGGCAGATTCAAGTACTACAGTTGTACATAGATATTCTTTGACAAGTACAGTGACACCAAATGAACATGCGCACAGCTACTCTTCCGCCTTAATAAGAAATGCACAGATGACAGAAGCTGAAAGCGATGCTCAACGAGCTTCTAATCGGCTGCGCTCACAACGACGAAGAGCCCTGATGAGTGATGAAGAACGTGCTGCGCAACGAGCATATAATCGATCTTACCAAAGAGCAAGACTTTCGCGTATGACAGAACAACAACACACAGACCACAGAGAGCACAGGCGTATTGCAACTCAGAGACGCCGACAGCAACACCACACACAACATCATGGCTCCGACAATCACTCCATTCCTGCAGAACAAGCACAACCACGTACAGTCCCGCCGATGTCTCCCACACATGCCCAAGGTACAAACATTATTTCCATTATCATACGTATACGTGTACTATGTTTTTATATGTCATCATAAATTCATGCAACCTACAAGATAACACCCCGCCCGTACATGTACGCACTGTACAGTGACATATTCAAATACTGCGGTTGTGCATACATATTCTTTGACAAGTATACCATATTTATCGCATTTCTGTGCTGAACAAGTGATTGAAATTGGCGAATCATCAACGTGCCAACCGCGTCCTTCAGTGCTGCCTGAGTTCACCATCCCAACATTATCTTCTACCTCAACTACTCATGCAGCTACAGCCACAGATGACTTTATTACCGCAATAACTCCTCCTTCAACATTGTCAGATCCACAGTTCGCGTCTACATTACATGTAGACGTTCGGCATTACACACCTCATGTGCCACAGAGGCATATGTTAGCGTCTACTACTTCAGAAGGTAAGTTCTTCACATTCATCAATTTTGTGTGCTGCTACATATATCATACAACTCATATTTCTCCTACAGAAAATGTTATCAGCTCAACTCAACAACGTGCCCGCGTAGACTACAACAATGTTGCGCGCATTCGTGGCACGCGTCCTCCTGTATATCATAATAGTGCACGCATCTGTGAAGACACCCAACATATTATATATTTACAACTCCAGCGACCACATTTCTGCTGTTACTGCAACGCTAAACTATTTGATGGTGAGACAGAAACACTGTGTTGCGCCAATGGACGAGTTCAAATTCCACCCATACCTGTTCCGTCTGACCTTTACAATTTGTTCACGAGTGATTCTGCTGAGGGCCATCATTTTAGAAGATACATTCGCTCATACAATCATGTTTTCTCTTTTACTTCTATGGGTGTGAACTTAGATGAAACGTTAGCAGGCCATCAGCATACTGTATACACATTTCGAGCTCACGGATCAATATATCACAGAATCGGTTCTCTGTTACCTCCTACAAACACCCGCCCTAGATACCTACAACTATACATCTACGACACCGAACACGCGTTAGATCATCGTTTGCAAGAGAACACAGAGCTTGATTGTGCAGTGCTTCAGAAGATACAAAATATTTTGTACTCAGTTAACCCGTTTGTAGCAATGTTCCAACAATTGGCTCAACATGAAAATATTGCAAACTGCAAATTGGTTATCAAGGAACGTCCTGCGCTAGGCCCTCAATATACATTGCCAACTGCATCACAGGTTGCCGCTATAATTGTTGATGTGGACGAATATTTAGAATCAAATGAGCGCAACATAATTTTGAAAACAACAGAAGGTCAATTTATTACTATTCCAGAATACTGTGGTTACTACGACCCCCTGCAATATCCAGTGCTCCTCCCATACGGCACATTCGGGTGGTTAGTTGAATACAAGGGCTTAAATAATCGACGTGTTAGTTGCTGTGATTATTACTCATACTTACTCCAAGTTATACTCAAACAATTTAACTGCCACGCCAACTTACATCTTATGTTTTAATTGTATTTAATATTTTACTTATATCATCGTAGGATCGTCAGCCAACATTATCATTCCTGCTACACGGCTGTCGTCTACTACAACAATATGTTGTTGACAACTACCTAAAAATTGAAACTCAAAAACTTCGATGGATAAAAAATAATCAAACAACCATTCGAGCTGAACTTTATTGTGGTTTACAAGACTGTCTAACTGCTGGAGAAAATACTGGAGGTATATACATAGTTATTTCAATATCATATCCATTACACTTTATATTTCTATATTGCACCATCTTCATATCAGAATAATCCTCTGTCACAGCAAATATTGGTCGGCGTGTTATTCTTCCATCATCCTTTATTGGAGGACCTCGCGACATGTACCAGCGTTACCAAGATGCAATGTCCGTTGTACAACAGTATGGTAGACCGGATATATTTCTGACAATGACGTGCAACGCTTCATGGCCAGAAATTACAGAGGCACTATACCCTTCACAAACACCGCAAGATCGTCCTGATTTGGTTGCTCGAATATTCCATGCAAAATTTGAGAGATTAAAAGACGATATATTCCACAAACATGTTCTTGGAAAAACTGTTAGTCATGTTCATGTGATTGAGTTTCAAAAACGAGGTCTGCCCCATGCTCATATGCTTATTATGTTTGATACGTCAGATAAAATGAACACTCCAGACGACTACGACAAAATTGTTAGTGCAGAGCTTCCTCATGTTGAGAATGACCCAGAACTACATAATGCTGTTGTGCGACATATGATTCATGGCCCGTGCGTGCACGTAAACAGTCATGCGACTTGCATGAAGAATGGTACGTGTAAAAAAGGTTATCCCAAAAACTTTGCTATTCATACTGTGCAGGGAGCAGATTCCTACCCAATCTACCGACGTTGTGATAATGGCCGATCTTTCACGCTCCGTCGCAGTCATGGGTATGCTGTTGATAATCGATGGATTGTTCCGTACAATCCATGGCTCTTGCTCAAATATAACTGTCATATTAACGTAGAAATCTGCAGTAGTATCAAGAGTATCAAATACCTATATAAGTACATTCACAAGGGCCCTGATTCCGTCGCAGTAGAACTCCACCCTGTTCCAGATCATAATGAGATTTCCCACTATATAAACGGTCGTTGGATATGTCCTCAGGAAGCACGCTGGAAGATATTTAAATTTGGTATGTACCAAACATTTCCGTCAGTCAGCCGTTTACAGATCCACTTGCCCAACAAACAGCAGGTGCAATTTCGTACAACTGATTTAATAGAGAACGTTCTTGCCAATGAACGGAATTCTCGGACAATGTTAACTGAATTTTTCAAAATTTACGACACCCATCAAGAAATACGTAATTATCTCTACACAGAATTTCCTAAACACTACAGATGGAATTCGTCATCCAGAACATGGACCAAACGCCGTCGTCATCTAAAAGTTATTGGCCGCATGTACTCTGTACATCCATCTGAGGGCGAAAGATATTATCTGCGTATGCTTCTACATCATATTCGAGGCCCTAAATCTTTTGACCATCTAATGACAGTTGATTCAACTATATATTCAACATTTAAGGAAGCTGCTGAACATTATGGTTTACTTGAACGAGACAACTGCTTACATAACTGCATGTGTGAGGCCCGGGAATTTCAGATGCCATCTGCACTGCGGACGTTATTTACTACAATCTTACTTTACTGCAACCCTACAGAGGTTAGACAGCTATGGAATGACAATTACACTGCAATGACTGAAGATTATGCCTCCTCCATTTATATCAACGATGTATTTATTCTAAATAAGCTCCTTCATGAAATTGAATTTACTCTTCAGCAACATAGCAAAAGTATTTCACAGTTCGATATTCCTCAAATATCTGCAGTGTTCCAAAATATGATCCCCATCTCAGGATTAATTGAAGATGAACTATCGATACCACTCTCACATTCAGATCTACAGTCTATTGCAAATTTAAATCCTAACCAGATGTATGCCTTCCAAACTATTACCGAAACTATCCGACGTCAAGAGAGAGCTATTTTCTTCATAGATGGACCTGGGGGCACCGGAAAAACGTATCTCTACAAAGCAATCATTGCACATTTACGCCATGATGGCCATATCGTGCTTGCTGCTGCATCATCGGGAATTGCTGCAACCCTCCTTCCGGGCGGAACAACGGCCCATCAAAAGTTCAAAATTCCAATCCCAATAGAGGCAAATTCATTTTGCACAATTGAGAAGCAATCTGAATTGAAAAAACTTCTACAACAATGCTCCGCAATTCTATGGGATGAGGCTCCAATGTCACACAAACACGTCTTCGAGGCTGTTGATCGCTCATTGCAGGACCTTCTTGACATACGCCAACCTTTTGGTGGGAAAATACTAATCATGGGAGGGGATTTTCGCCAAGTTCCTCCTATCGTAATTAACGGAACAAAGTCTCAAATTATCAGTGCAAGCATTGTCACTTCACCTCTGTGGTCATCTGTACAGCTGCTCCCACTATCTCAAAATATGCGCGCTCTCCATGATTAGGAATTCTCCGAGTTTCTGCTTCGCCTTGGAAACGGTGACGTGCCTACATACGATGACGATATGATCCATATTCCAGATTCAATGATTATTCCATGGGCTGGCGAACATTCAATTACTACACTCATCAACATTGTATTTGCGGATATTTCATCAAGTCTTACCAACAATGCTTACTGGGAAAACAGAGCATTGTTGACTCCGTTAAATGAAACTGTAACTGAGCTAAACGATAAATGTTTAAAATTACTTCCTGGTGATGAAGTAACATACTACTCATTTGATTCAGTTGACGATGACCCCCATAATTTATACCCGCAAGAATTCCTAAACAGTCTCTCACCGGGCAATCTTCCTCCACACAAACTATGTTTGAAAAAGAATTCCCCTGTTATGCTCCTTCGAAATCTGAATCCTCGAATAGGTCTATGCAATGGTTCACGACTCCTGTGCCGTCAGTTTCAAAATAATGTTATTGAAACAGAAATTCTTACGGGCCACCATAAAGGCAAGTTAGTATTTCTACCCCGCATCCCACTGAAAAATGCAGGCGACACAAAAATACCTTTCGAACTTACTCGGAAGCAATTCCCAATTCGTCTCAGTTTCGCGCTGACTATAAACAAAGCCCAGGGACAAACAATCAATCAGGTTGGCCTCTACTTACCTTCACCTGTCTTCACACATGGTCAACTTTATGTTGCTTTATCAAGAGGAGTATCATCATCCAACACAAAAGTTTTAATACAAAATGGAACTGTTGCTGGAGTTAAAGGAGTATGCACAAAAAATGTGGTATTCAAAGAACTTCTTGCCAAAGTCATCATACAGGTGAACACCTAACTTACTATTCAAATTACTTTCAATATACATAGTACTATTATCGATCGCGAGTACCTTTTCGTATCATTACCGTTCATACTATTACACTACTATTTTACTCCCACTCTGAATTTTTCATATGCCTTTTAACTTCACAGTCTCAGCAGAATTAATCACCTGCAACTACATTCAGTGTGACACTATGCTACAAATTCTTAAAGCTCACAATGACATTTACTGCTTCAATGAACTTCTCTGAGGTACTATAATTTCTTCGCAATAATGTCTCCTCACATTGAACATTATTAGATGAGTTTATGTTATACGGTCTGTTTATGAACAGATTCTTGCCTCCCGAAACTACATCGGTCTTTTAATATATCACATACTAAATCTTTCTCACCTTTAAAAATTATATCCTCAACTCCACATACATGCAAGTGGTGCATAATATACTATGCTACCATACATGCAAATGCATAGTACTCAATCGACTTTATTTAACTCTGTCCCACCCTGCCTCTACATTCTTTTAATTTGTTTATCCTTACGTAAGGTTGCTGCTTCTACTCAGTTTGTTACTTACTTTAACTGTATTACTTGCTATCATCACTAACATAACTATTTGTCCTATTTTTTTTAATTATGTTTCTCATTTCGTAAGTGTTCAATGTTTTCTCCGTGCACATCAACAAACATCCCTACCATTTCATCTGTATTACATACGGCGTAATTCGTCTGTACCTTCTGCATCTCCTACGCCAAACAGCTTCCTGACGATGTGCTTTACGAATAATTTTTATGTCCGTTCCTGCCTCATCGTCAAATATGACACTTACACAGCACGACGAAGTTGCATACAGCCGCGATGTCCCATCGGAGACGCGTGATTCCTACTACTTCTCCGTACTACTAAACGGCCTAAATATTTCCACCACTACAGATACTTTGAAGTCCATATTTGCATCGCTTCCGGGATACCTTCACGCTGTTGTATGCCCCCTGACTACTGCTCAGTAATTATATTATTTTCACCGACTCACTATCTACTTCGCTCTTATTTAAATTTTTTTTGCAAAGGTTGATGTAAACACGAACATTGACCCACTAGGTACGGCCGAGGTAGTATTTACCAAAGTCATCGTATTGGTGAACGCCTAACTTACTATTCAAATTACTTCCAATATACATAGTACTACTATCGATCGTGACTACCTGTATTTTGTATCATTACCGCTGTTACTGTTACACTACTATTTTACTCCCACTCTGAATTTTTCATATGCCTTTTAACTGCACACTCTCAGCAGAATAAATCACCTTCAACTAGATTCAATGTGACACTATGCTACAAATTCTTACAAAACTCACAATGACATTTACTGCTTCAATGAACTCTGACGTACTATAATTTCTTTACCATAATGTCTCTTCACATTCAACATTATTAGATGATTTTATGTTATACGTTCTGTTTATGAACAGATTCTTGCCTACCGTAAGTGCATCGGCATTTCAATATATCTCACATTTAAAAATTACATCCTCAACTTGACATACATGCATGTGCTGCAAAATATACTATGCTACCATACAAACAAATGCATACTACTCAATCAACTTGATTTAACTCTGTCCCGCCCTGCCTCTACATTCTTTTAATTTGTTTATCCTTACGTAAGGTTGCTGCTTCTACTCAGTTTGTTACTTACTTTAACTGTATTACTTGCTATCAGTGATGACATAATTATTAGTCCTATTTTTTTTAATTGTTTCTCTCCTTTCGTAGGCCTTCGTTGTTTTCTCCGTGCACATCAACAAACATCCCTACCATTTCATCTGTATCGCATACGGCGTAATTCGTCTTTGCCTTCTACATCTGCTACACCAAACAGCTTCCTGACGCTGCACTTTCCCAATAATTTCTATGTCCATTCTTGCCTCATCATCAGATATGACACTTACACAGCACGAGGAATTTGCGTACAGCCGCGATGTGCCAATGGAGATGCGTGATTACTACTACTTCTCCGTACTACTGAACGGCCTAAATATTGCCACCACTACGGATACTTTGAAGTCCATCTTTGCATCTCTTCCGGGATACCTTCACGCTGCTGTATGCCCCCTGAGTACTGCTCAGTAATTATATTATTCTCACCAACTCACTATCTACTGCGCTCTTATTTAAAGTTTCTTTTTTCAAAGGTCGATGTAAACATGGACGGTGAGTCACTTGGTACGGGCGAAGTAGTATTTGCAAATCAGGTCACAATGATAGTTGCTGCAAATCAGATTGACGGCTCTATGATTGACGGAAGGCAGATAACTGCGCGTCAACTTGCGCTGTTTGATGTTAATCCAGAGTACTTCCTACAGCAGTGCAACTGATACAACAACACTCCACAAAGTTTGCCTAACTGTTGTTATGTATCTTCGTCAATCGTTCTTCAACCTGTATTTATTTCATACGTTAGCATCTTATCTCCTCATGTATGCTGTTTTTTGTTCTCTGTATATTTCACGTTTCCTTTCGAGCATTTATTCACTGCTTCATCTGTGCTATACCTAACCGTTATTACTTCTACATGGTATTATTGTTACTACATTTTCTAAGAAAGGCAATGACAATTCATAACTAACCCAGGTGCAATGGTCCTGCTATTGATGTTGTGACACTGCTTAAATAAAATTAGAAAACATGTATGACAAGTAATGAGGTTGTGACACCGCTTAAATATTCGCAAATTTTTGCTCCTTCAAACCATTTTATTGCATCACTAAATTGCACAAATGCTAAACTGAGGAAGTATCGATACTTTTATGAATGTCCTGTTATTTGAAAATGTCGGTTTTCTCGCTAATATGAATTTCATGTTTTTTCGTGTTCATTGCTTACTCATTCATTTGAAATGTGTAATTGCATTTATGAAATTACATCGAAAAATCCAGCCACATCGACATTAACGATGCTGACTACGACATAGCGTCACACACAGAATCCAAGAAGACGCGAGCTTCGTCATTTACAAGAGGATGCTATACGTTCTCAAACGAGCAGAACTGAAGATATTTCAAATCCTTTAGTCATTAAGGTTCAAAATCAATCTTATAAATCTTCGATCAAGGTTCTCATCTGTACAATTACTCTCACTGTCTAAAAATATGCGCGCTCTCCATGATCAAGATTTCTCAAATTCCCTACTTCGAGTTGGAAACGGTGATGCACGTACATATGACGATGATATGATACATATTCCAGAATCAATGATTGTCCCATGGGACTGCAAACATTCAATTACTACACTTATTAACATCATATTTGCAGATATCTCATCGAGTATTACCACACCTGATTATTGGGAAAGCAGAGCGTTGCTGACTCCATTAAATGAAACTGTTACCCAATTCAACGAAAATTGTTTAAAAATACTCCCTGTTGATGAATTCACATATTATTCTTTTGAGTCAGTTGACGATAACCAGCATAATTTATACCCACAACAATTCCTCAAAAGTCTGTCCCCAGGGAATCTTCCACCACACAAGCTATGTCTGAAAAAATATTGCCCCGTCATGCTCCTTCGAAATCTAAATCCCCGCATAGGACTGTGCAATGGTTCACGCCTTCTATGCCATCATTTCAAACGAAATGTTATTGAGGCAGAAATTCTTACATGCCAACATAAACGGAACTCTGTTTTTCTTCCTCGCACACCACTAAGGAATGCACGAGATGCAAAAGTGCCTTTTGAACTGACTCGCAAAAAATTCGCAGATCGTTTAAGCTTTGCGCTTACAATAAACAAAGCTCAAGGACAAAAAATTAATAAAGGCAAACCAAAAAAGGCTATCCGCACACCAACATAACTTAAAATTGTCATTTAAATTATTTCCGAGGGGCGCGCGAACCACGTCGGGGGCGCGCGAAGCGCGCCGGGATGAACAGTGCCGTCACTGTTAATCCGCCATTTTGTTTTTGTGTAATTAAAGTCTTAATTTGTTTACTTTCGCGAAGCGCGCCGGGGGCGCGCGAAGCGCGCCGGGGGCGCGCGAAGCGCGCCGGGGGCGCGCGAAGCGCGCCGGGGGCGCGCGAAGCGCGCCGGGGGCGCGCGAAGCGCGCCGGGGGCGCGCGAAGCGCGCCGGGGGCGCGCGAAGCGCGCCGGGGGCGCGCGAAGCGCGCCGGGGGCGCGCGAAGCGCGCCGGGGGCGCGCGAAGCGCGCCGGGGGCGCGCGAAGCGCGCCGGGGGCGCGCGAAGCGCGCCGGGGGCGCGCGAAGCGCGCCGGGGGCGCGCGAAGCGCGCCGGGGGCGCGCGAAGCGCGCCGGGGGCGCGCGAAGCGCGCCGGGGGCGCGCGAAGCGCGCCGGGGGCGCGCGAAGCGCGCCGGGGGCGCGCGAAGCGCGCCGGGGGCGCGCGAAGCGCGCCGGGGGCGCGCGAAGCGCGCCGGGGGCGCGCGAAGCGCGCCGGGGGCGCGCGAAGCGCGCCGGCGGCGCGCGAAGCGCGCCGGGATGCGGCCGAAGGCCGCCCGAGATGCGGCCGAAGGCCGCCCGCGATGCGGCCGAAGGCCGCCCGAGATGCGGCCGAAGGCCGCCCGAGCTGCGACCGAAGGCCGCTTGAGAGCATCGAGCACGGGCGTAGCCCGTGCGAGCATCGATGGGCGTAGCCCGTGCGAAAATGCTCGTATATATATATATATATGTATATATTAGAGAGAGAGAGTACTCAGAGTTGGTACAGTGTGTGCAAACTTTTTTGGGGGGAACAGTGTGTGCAAACTAGGAAAGCAAAAGAGTTGATTATGGAGGTGGGGGGTCCCCGGCGGCAAAAGCTCCACAGTGATTCCCCTTTCTCCCTCCTACAAATATCTCCCCCCGCTGCCTCTTCTTCTCCTCACAGCCGCCCGTTCCCGCACAACAATCACCCTTCTCCTCTATCTCTTGCTCCCCCCACAGGAAGGACGAAAAGAGTCCACGACCAGAGCTTCCACAACGACACGCCGTCTCCGTCCATCATCTCCGGCCGTGCACCTCTTAATTAAGGTAAAAGAGCAGCACTGTACAGTCTGATTTATAGATATTCATCTCAATCATCAAACAATAAAATATAATCCGCTGTTTTCACCCCCACTCGAACTAATCATGGAGAGTACTCAACAGGTCCGAAAAGATGTCGGTGGAGGTTTGTCAGATTGCTCTGCTTCAGCCTGCTTTGCCGGAAGTTGTCAACCCGACCGTTGTGGAAGTGGCGCAGTCGCAGAAATTCGGAATAGAAATAGTGGAAGAGGATGAACAGAAACAGATGCTCGACATCTGGAGTTCAATCCAGAAGAACAACGAGAACGTCATGGCGGCGCCGCCGCCGTCCCTGTATGTCCACCCACTCGTACGGCAATCATCGAGCTTGATGAGCCAGAACAGCCTGGAGGTCTGCACGGAGAGCCTCGGCTCGGAGACCGGCTCCTATGAGTTATCCGGTGACGAATTGGACTCCCCTTTCAGAGATGAAACAGAGGACGAGGAGGAAGAAGCGGAGGAGGCGGAGGAAGAAGATGAGTATGATCTGGAGATGGAAAGAAAGGACCTTTCCAACGTGAATTACCACTGTTCCATTGGCAGGCGATCGCCGGCCCGATCATTCCCTCCGCCTCTTCCGTCCATCTCCCGCCGCGACGGCTTCTGCTTCAAGATGCAGCCTCACCGCCACAACGGACGCCTAGTTCTCGAATCCGTGCCTGTCCCCTCTCATAACTACCTCCACGCCGAGCGCCATGGCGGCCGCCTACTCCTCTCCTTCATCGAAACCGCCAGCCAGACTAACTCCCCTGCTCCTACCATCATCGAGGAAGTACTGCTGGAAACAGAGGAAGAAGAGGTGGTGATGGAGGCCGAGGATGAGGAAGAGGAGGAGGAGGAGGAGGAGGAGGAGCAAGAAGTTGAAGTGGTGGACAGGGGAACCATAGTGGAAGTAAAAGTCAGCACGCAGCCGCAGGCGGCGACCGGAGCCGGCATGCTCAAAGTCCACCGGTCATCTCTCGTCATCAATAAGTTCGCTGTCGGATCCCCATTGCCCGTGCAAGGATCTCCGCATATGAAGGGTAAGAGGACGATCCTCTCCACAACGACGGCGGCAGCTGCGGCGCTCATGACGGTGGCGTCGAACAACACGTCGTCTCCCAACAAGGACAACTACCTGCAGCAGCAGCAGCAGCAACAACATGGCAGCCGGTGGGTCCCGTTATCTCCGGCGGCTGCGGCTTCGTCCGATTCGAAGCTGCTGTTTACTTCGAAGAGGAGGAGCAGGGACGAGTTGCTGCATGATATGCGGCGGTGCAGCGAGCTCCGGCGGCTGCTGTTCATTTTCGAGCAGCCCTACTGTATTGCCACGTCATGAGTTTAGACACTATCTCTGTGTTCTGATTAACTCCATCCGTCCATTCACTTTATCCTTATATTCGTGATGGGGCCCGCTGAGATTAATAACAGCGTTCGTTACTTGTTGTGTATGCCGGCGCCCGGCGGCTGTTTTAGTTATTACTTAATTTGGTGGTATTATCCACTATTCAGTGGTTAATGAATCTCCTAATTAATCCCATATTTTTCTAATTTTTTTAGGGTAATTATATTGGCACCCTTATTTGGCTATTGGCACACCAATTTCTACGAGTTATTACGCGCCTTCTGAAAATACGTTTTGTACATGCATTTTTATGAAAAGTGTTCAACATGAAAATTGTAGATCTCGTCGAGATCTACAACTTTCGTGTTGAACACTTTTCCTAAAAATGCATGTACAAAGCATATTTTCAAAAATTTGCTATAATTAAGATCAGGGCGGCAATACGCCTTGTGCGTGCATTTTTAGGAAAAGTGTTCAACACGAAAGTTGTAGATCTCGACTAGATCTACAATTTTCGTGTTGAACACTTTTCCTAAAAATGCATGTACAAGACGTATTTTCAGAAGGCGCGTAATAACTCGTAGAAATTGGTGTGCCAATAGCCAAATAAGGGCTGCCAATATAATTACCCTTTTTTATTTGTATATTTCTTGTCTAAGGCTACGTTTGGTCACGGCGGCGACGGTCATGAACGTATAAATTATGAAACGGCGTTCGTGAATGTCCGACCTCACCTAATAAACTTAATCCACTTTTATGCTTAAAAGTTAAAACTAGTTTTCTTTTTCTTAGTGGTGGTCAAGACTATTCTCTTGCCAAACATGCATTCTATGATGGTGGAGTTTTTGTCCAAACTCTCCGGAGCAAAATAGCTTGGCGGTGACAGCCGTGAAAGCGGTGGTTATGAACTATAGTTCTTGAACGCCCGACCTCACCTAAGCAACTTCATCGGCTTTATGTTCAAAACTAGTTTTATTTTCTTAGTGGTGGTCATAATCATTCTCATGCCAATACATGCATTCTATGGAATAAAAGAGCTGCGTAAGGCTCCCTTTGGCACGATGGTGACAGTCGTGAACGGATTATGAACTGTCGTTCGTGAACGCCCCACCTCACCTAAGAAATTTCATCAACTCTACGTTCAAAACTAGTTTTCTTTTCTCGGTCATAACCATTGTCTGTCGTGCCAAACATGCATTTTATAGCGGTGACATTTTTGTCCGAATTCAGCGGAGCAAAAAAAAGCTGCGCCAAACGGAGCCTAAATTGTTCGAATTAATCCCGTTTATAATGATTTGATTTGGATAGCATATATATATATATATATCATAATGCTCCATTGTGTTTGAAAGTGAGAGTGGTGAGAGGAAGATATTTGAATTTATTACAATTATTATCAAAGCAGAGGAAGATATATAGTTGCAGTTTAAAAAAAAGCAGATTCGTGTGTCATTATAAACAGAGGAAGATGATAGCTGCTAAAAAATATATGCAAGTGGTTTGAATTTATTACTGTTATTATTAAAGCAGAGGATGATGATAGTTGCAGTTGAAATTAGGAGTTTCAAAAAAAGCAGATTCGTTTATGCCCGACAAAAAGGCTCTGGTTTGAGCGGCCCACCCAGATCCGCTCTCGGTGAGATGCTCGGGAAGGCCTCGGCCAGAGTTGGGGGTTGTTTTTAACCAGCAGCCTGGCTGGGACAGGGATAAACTCATTTGCACAATCTGATCACACTAGAAGATAATTAAGCGCAAAATCATAAAGAAAATTATAGCACAATCAGAGAACAACGAATTTTACGTGGAAATCATCTCTAAAGCAATGAAGGAAAAACCACGGGGCGGGACACACGAACAATCAACTATAAAATTATACGGATTACACTAAAACAATATAGGTTTGCCCAACCTTGATTCCCCTTGTATTCACAAGTCGAATCCTCTCTCAAACCACGGTAGAAAACTTCTCTTCAAGAAAAGGAAACAAGGAACTCAAATTTCTCCTCAAACGCCCAAAAATGGAAACGGAGACAAGACTGAGCAGAAACCTTACAGCGAAGACGAATAGTGCCAATGGTGAGAAACATGTTCTTCCTCTTGAACAACTCCTCCGGCAACAATGGCGGGAGAAACGTCTTGCTCTCCAACTTCTGCACTTCACGACTTTAGTTTTGGAAGATAATAACTTATGGAGAAAGTCCCTGCCTAGATTGTATGTTTGACATGACAAAGGTGATGACCGCTACCAAGAAAATGAACTAGTTTTGTGCATAAAATGCATGAAATTTTTTAGGCGGGGCCGGGAGTTCATGAACGACGGTTCATGACCACCACCACTGCGCCAAACGAAGCCTTAGTCGAGGCCTAGCCTTGCTGGCGGTCAAAAACGCGGTGGTTATGAACGGTCATTCGTGAACGCCTGATCTCACCTAAGGAACTTCATCCTCTTTTAAGTTAGTACAAAAACAGAGCCATAGTCAGGTTCGCCAAATTTGGCGTGACATTTTTGCTCCGGTGAGTTTGTACAAAACATCACTATCATAGAATGTATGTTTGGCATGACAACGGTCACTACCACCATAGAGAAAATAAAACTAGCTTTGAACATAAAAGCGGATGTGTTGAAATTATTGAAGTGGAAGTGGAGGAGGCTTTTGGACCTGGGCGGTCTGGGAAGAGACCGGGCGGTCTGGCGTGACCGCACGGTCTGGCGGTCTGACAATGGCGATCTGTCCTATTGGTCAGCTGCGGCTTCCGGGGTTGACCGCTGGTCTGGTCCAAGGGCTGCTGGAGGAGGAGGTCGTGCGGTCTGGCTGTGACCGCATGACGGCTGATCATCCTCAGGGTCTTGCGGTCTGTCTTTGACCGCGTGATAAGTTGTTCTCTTCAAGGACGTGCCGGTCTGGCGTGACCGCACGGGTTGGCTCTTGAATCCGGTCTGGTGGCTTTCCAGAGGGTTCTGAAGGAGTTCGCGGACTAAGTCATTCTTAGTCGCGCGGTCTCAGTTCGCGGTCTCAGGAGGAGACCAGGAGGGCGAGCTGGCTGTGTTTGCGGTCTCAGGCGAACACAGGTGGTGGGTGACTTCTAGGCGGTCTGGCGATCTCCGTGTGGAGTCGTGTTCAGACCAAGGGAGTAGCGATCTCCCGCGGTCTGGAGTGAAGTCGGCGCTCACCAAAATGAAGCAGGAGGGTTGCAGTGATCGCGCGGGTTGACCGGTAAGGTCGCGCGATCTGATGGGTGGTGACTCTATCTCATAGGGTGGTGACTGGATCAGGTCTCACGCCTATAAATAGGGAGCCACTGTAGCAGCAAATGAAGAACACACCAAGTGTAAGCCGAGTTTGCCTAGTTCCTGCGGTCTGTGTTTATCTGACCGAGCGGTCTCTGATTGAATTCTTCCTTGTGCAGCTTCTGCGGATAGTGTGGGCGGCAGCGATCACCTCTTCCTCTGAAAGTGTTCGGGCGGTCTGCGGCTTGGAGTTGTGGTGCTGGAGTTCGGGAATCAGGAGATCGGCAAAGGAGCGGTCTGGTGCAGCGGTTTGGTGGAGTTTCGAGATCGGGAACGGTTGCGGTCTGGCAGCAACGGTCTGGCGAGCTGCTGAGTTCGGCAAGAGACCGTGCGGTCTCAGTTATCTTCATTTTCTGTTCTTTCTCTTTGAAGTTTTGTGCTGACGAAATCATGTCTCGTCGAGCATGTCTTGCCCTGTAATTGAAGTGTTGCTATCAATAAAGATCGTTTTGTTCGCCTAAGATTGTCTCTGGTTGTTTGGCTCGTATCTCTAGTTGTTATTCCTGCTTACTCTCACAAGGTCCGGAAAATTTCACATGGTATCAGAGCAAGAGGTCTTGGTATTGAGATGCTTACATCGACTAACTTCAAGAAGTGGAAGTCGTGTATGCAGAGCTATCTTCTGGGTGAGGACCTCTGGGAGGTGGTAGGAGGAGATGAAACAGAAGAGGTGAAGGCAGTAGAAGGAGGTGATAATGGACCGGCCGTGAGGGCATGGAGGAAGACCAACGCCAAGGCCGAGTTCACCTTGAAGCGTGTCATTTCACCTGATCTCTTTGATCACATCTTGGGGTGTGGATCAGCTGCTGAGATCTGGAGAGCCCTGGATGGGCTGTTTAACAAAAAGAATATAGCAAGGCTACAGTTCTTAGAGAATGAGTTGGCGAGGTCAGCTCAAGGTGATCTTTCTATCTCAAACTTCTTTTTGAAGATGAAGAATCTCTGCGCTGAGATATCAGCACTGGATCCTGATGAGCCAATCTCTGAGGCGAAGCTGAAGAGGCACATCATCCGCGGCTTGCGGAAGGAATATGTGGCCTTTGTGACGTCGGTACAGGGATGGGCAAATCAGCCGTCTCTGCTAGAGCTGGAGAATCTGCTAGCGTCGCAGGAAAGTCTGGCAAGGCAGATGGCGGGGGTGTCAGTGACTGGGGGAGATGGCGAGGTTCTCTTCTCAGGGAAGAAGAAGTGGGAGAAGAAGAAGAAGACCACGGAAGGCCATGGGCCTTCAACTTCTGGGCAGCTGGAAAGGGGGTATGCTCCCAAGGCTGACGGGAAGAAGAAGAAGGAAGGTCTCAAATGCTTCAAGTGCGGAAAGGTTGGGCACTTTAGGAAGGACTGCAGGCTGAATACTCAGCCAGGGCATGCTGCTGAGAAGGAGGAAGCACCAGCCAGGCACTTTGATGGAGGATGGGGAGGAGCCTTCTCAGCTTCTATTGGAGCCTCGACTCCTATCAACTATCAGGAGGACTGGATCGTGGACTCGGGGTGTGGTCATCACCTCACCGGGGACGAGTCGAAGCTTTCTTCAGCAGAGCCGTACACAGGTAACAATGCTATTATTACTGCAGATAATACTGTGCATGCAGTCGAGAAGGTGGGGGTTGTTTCTTTGGGCAGTGATAGAGGGCCACTTACCTTGAAGAGTGTCTATCATGTGCCCGGAATGAAGAAAAACCTCTTCTCCGTGACCAACGCTGTTGACGCTGGGTATCACGTTCTGTTCGGCCCGACAGAAGTGAAATTTCTACGAAATGTAGAGGCCGTGAAGGCCGAGGTCGTCCATGTCGGGAGAAGGGCGAAGGACTTGTTCGTTTTGTCGACAAGTTCCTACGTTGACAAGATGAAGACGAATGATGGTGCCGTGATATGGCATGAGAGGTTGGGGCATGTAGGGATGGACAAGCTGAAAGCTATGGCGGTGAGAGGCCTGGTCAAGGGCCTGCCAAGTCTATCTTCATACGGAGAAGGTCATGTTTGCGCGGGATGTCAGTTCGGCAAGTCTCATCGACTACCGTTTGACAAGTCGCAGACAAAGAGTAGTGTGCCGTTGGAGTGCATTCACGGTGACTTGATGGGACCTACTGCTACCCCAAGCCTCGGAGGCAGCAGGTATATGCTGGTGTTGATCGATGATTACACCAGATATGTCTGGGTATATTTCCTGAAGGAGAAGGCGGAGGCGTTTGCCAAGTTTGTGGAGTTCAAGGAGCTCGTGGAGGGTCGGCTGAATCTGCGGATCAAGAAGCTGAGGACGGACAACGGAGGGGAGTTCACCTCTACTGAGTTCTCCACTTTTTGCAGGAAGGCGGGCATCCGGAGAGAGCTCACTTGTGCTCATACTCCACAACAGAACGGAGTTGCAGAACGGAAGATCCGTCATCTGACGGAGACCTGCAAGTGTTGGCTGCATGCCAAGAGTATCCCAAAGTCCTTCTGGGCGGAGGGAATGTCTTGTGCTGCCTACGTCATCAACAGGATGCCTCTAAGCCCCATCAACATGCTAACTCCACATGAGATGATGTTCAAGGAGAAGCCAAGTGTGGCACACCTTAGGGTGTTTGGTTCCACCTGCTACGTGCATGTTCCAGATGCTCTTCGGACGAAGCTAGATGCGAAAGCAAGGAAGCTAGTCTTCGTGGGATACGATGAGCGGAAGAAAGGGTGGAAGTGCATGGACCCGGAGACGCGGAGATTTGTTGTATCTCGCGACGTCGTGTTCGATGAGGTGACATCTTACAAGGGGTCTTCTGATGTGGAGTTACCAGAGAGCAGGGTGGAGATGCCAGAGAAAGCTGTGGAAAATCTTCAGGTGGAGCTACCTGTGTCACCAGGTGGTCCATCTCCTTCTAGTTCCGAGATGGGGGCTTCTGGTTCAGGGAGCAGGGGGAGCAATGCTCCTAGCACGTCTGGAAGGGGAGCTAGGGAAGAAGCAGCTGGAGATGAAGCGGTTCAGGGGAAAGAGCTGAGGAGATCGAAGCGATCTATCATTGTCCCTGATCGCTATACAGGAGGAAACGCAGTGAGCTTTGTCTCATGTTTCTTTGCTGGTCCCTTGGATGAGAGGGAGCCGTCTAGCTTTGAGAAGGCCCAAGGCGTGAAGGAGTGGGATGTTGCGATGCAAGAAGAGATGGCAGCTCTTGAGAAGAACGAGACCTGGTCTCTTGTGCCCAAGCCCAAGGGCATCACTCCTGTGACATGCAAGTGGGTCTACAAGCTTAAGAAGAAAGCTGACGGCAGTATCGAGCGGTACAAAGCTCGTCTTGTAGCTCGGGGGTTCTCGCAGCAATACGGTGAAGACTATGATGAGACATTCAGTCCGGTGGCCAAAATGACTTCAGTTCGGTTCATCATTGCCTTGGCGGCGTTCAGTGGATGGGAGATTTGGCAGCTCGACGTCAAGAACGCTTTCTTGTACGGCGAGATTGACAAGGACATCTTTATGGTTCAGCCACCAGGCTTTGTGTCTGAAGATCTTCCGGAGCATGTCTGCAAGCTGAAGAAGGCCCTGTATGGGTTGAAGCAAGCGCCGAGGGCGTGGTACGGGAAGATCGCAGAATATCTCCTATTCTGTGGATTTGTTGCTTCAGACTCAGACTCGAGCTTGTTCGTCAAGAAGAGCGGGGAGCTTCAGGTCATCGTGCTGCTATACGTTGACGATATGATCGTGACGGGGAACTCGAAGGAGGAGGTAGCGCAGCTTCGGGCCGAGCTGGCCATCAGGTTCGAGATGAAGGACTTAGGTGAGCTTCACCATTTCCTTGGACTTGAGGTGCAGAGGAAGGAAGGTGGAGTGCTGGTGACCCAAGCCGGATATGCGGAGCGGATCGTGGAGCGGTTCGGCATGAAGGAATGGAAGTGCACTTCCACACCTCTGGAGAAGGCTATGAAGCTTCGGAAGGATGAGGGAAGGATCATGCAAGATCCGTTGGTGTTCCGAGCTCTGGTTGGGAGCTTAATCTATCTGACGATCACGAGGCCGGACATTGCATATGCAGTGGGCAGGGTGAGTCGGTTTATGGCGGAACCACGAGTACCTCATCTGCTAGCGGCCAAGAACATTCTGAAGTATGTCAAGGCGACCTCGGACATGGGTCTCCTATACAGGAAGGATGCGGGCTTCGAGGTGCATGGATACATGGATGCCGATTACGGGGGAGATTCGGATGATCGAAAGTCGACATCTGGATTCGTCTTCATGGCGGGCCCTACGGCTATATCATGGTGCAGCAAGAAGCAGGATTCCGTGTCAGTCTCTACCACGGAAGCGGAATACAAGGCTTCGGCCTTGGCAGCTCAGGAAGCCATCTGGCTTAGGAGGTTGGTAGGAGACGTCCACAAGGAGGTTCGGGAGCCGACTCTGCTACGCGGTGACAACGAGAGTGCTCTCAAACTGGTAACCAATCCAGTTTGTCACGCGAGGACCAAGCATATTGAGATCGAGCATCACTTCATACGGGAGAAAGTGCTGGAGGGATCTCTTTCGGTCGAGCATGTGCGGAGTGCGGACAATGTCGCAGACATCTTCACAAAGGCGCTGGCAAAGGGGCCGTTCACACGGCTAAGGGAGCTACTTGGGCTAGTTTCCACTTCCCACTTCAAGGGGGAGTGTTGAAATTATTGAAGTGGAAGTGGAGGAGGCTTTTGGACCTGGGCGGTCTGGGAAGAGACCGGGCGGTCTGGCGTGACCGCACGGTCTGGCGGTCTGACAATGGCGATCTGTCCTATTGGTCAGCTGCGGCTTCCGGGGTTGACCGCTGGTCTGGTCCAAGGGCTGCTGGAGGAGGTCGTGCGGTCTGGCTGTGACCGCATGACGGCTGATCATCCTCAGGGTCTCGCGGTCTGTCTTTGACTGCGTGATAAGTTGTTCTCTTCAAGGACGTGCCGGTCTGGCGTGACCGCACGGGTTGGCTCTTGAATCCGGTCTGGTGGCTTTCCAGAGGGTTCTGAAGGAGTTCGCGGACTAAGTCATTCTTAGTCGCGCGGTCTCAGTTCGCGGTCTCAGGAGGAGACCAGGAGGGCGAGCTGGCTGTGTTTGCGGTCTCAGGCGAACACAGGTGGTGGGTGACTTCTAGGCGGTCTGGCGATCTCCGTGTGGAGTCGTGTTCAGACCAAGGGAGTAGCGATCTCCCGCGGTCTGGAGTGAAGTCGGCGCTCACCAAAATGAAGCAGGAGGGTTGCAGTGATCGCGCGGGTTGACCGGTAAGGTCGCGCGATCTGATGGGTGGTGACTCTATCTCATAGGGTGGTGACTGGATCAGGTCTCACGCCTATAAATAGGGAGCCACTGTAGCAGCAAATGAAGAACACACCAAGTGTAAGCCGAGTTTGCCTAGTTCCTGCGGTCTGTGTTTATCTGACCGAGCGGTCTCTGATTGAATTCTTCCTTGTGCAGCTTCTGCGGATAGTGTGGGCGGCAGCGATCACCTCTTCCTCTGAAAGTGTTCGGGCGGTCTGCGGCTTGGAGTTGTGGTGCTGGAGTTCGGGAATCAGGAGATCGGCAAAGGAGCGGTCTGGTGCAGCGGTTTGGTGGAGTTTCGAGATCGGGAACGGTTGCGGTCTGGCAGCAGCGGTCTGGCGAGCTGCTGAGTTCGGCAAGAGACCGTGCGGTCTCAGTTATCTTCATTTTCTGTTCTTTCTCTTTGAAGTTTTGTGCTGACGAAATCATGTCTCGTCGAGCATGTCTTGCCCTGTAATTGAAGTGTTGCTATCAATAAAGATCGTTTTGTTCGCCTAAGATTGTCTCTGGTTGTTTGGCTCGTATCTCTAGTTGTTATTCCTGCTTACTCTCACAAGGTCCGGAAAATTTCACAGGATGAAGTTCCTTAGGTGAGGTCGGACGTTCACAAACGACGATTCGTAACCACCGCATTCACGACCGTCACCGCCGTGCCAAACGGAGCCTATATATTCGCTCCTCCACCGTCCTTTCTCTACCTTGACCTTCTATTGAGTGATAGGAAGAGACATTCATCATTCCATGGACTGGAGGAATGAAAATTTGTGAATATTCCATTTCTTCAATCCAAATTGCAATAATATAATAATAATAGTAATAATATAATAATAATAGTAATAATAATAGCAATATAAATAAATTATAGAAAAATTAAGCTGTTAGCAAGGATCAATTTTGACCTTAGAAAGCATCCATAATAAAAATGCCCTACCTACTAATAATGTCTCTGACCAGGTATGGTCAAACAGCCTCTAAAGGGATAGTTTATTCCAAAGACTACAATTAATCATATAAATAATTAAGGATTAGATTTATATCACGAATTTAAAATATTTTGTAGAAATTAGCATTATTTAATTTATTTATCTTTCTACCTAATGTTGGGTAGAGACTTGTTTACGACAAGAGCTCCGAGAAGGTCGGAATAAGGTTCGATCAAATTGGTTGATTCACATATGTGAGATTGAAAGCGCTTTCATTTGCATCCGTTGATTTCATGAATATACGTCTCTCATTTAATTGAGTATTGTATATTCCTTTTTAAACATGACGCCTCTCACTTATTCCGTCGGGGCTAAGCGAGTACAGGTAGCCGCATCCGTGGCTAATGATGTTTTCTTTACTTTGGACGCGGACAACTCTCGACGAGGTTGTGGGCTTTGAGAGCGTGTCGACATAGTACATGAAAAACAAGAATATGACAATAGAACGGGCGCATTGAAAGAATAAATGATGAGCTACACATAGATAGTATTAGAGCAATTACTTGGATCTTCAATGTAAAGTACCCTAAATTACAGGTCGCATCACCCACTTAGGGTTGTACTCGTCGCGCCACTTATCTAGCTAATTTGTCATTAATCTTCAAGTTCAAAATTCCTCCCTGAAGGGAGGTTATGCTGTCATTTATTAGGCCTCGTTTGTTTAGGATTATCTCCTCCGTTCCGTTTGATCACACAACAAATTGTGTTTGTTTTTCCGCCTTCGGTACCAGCCGCACGCATTTAGGGGAAAGGCTAGAAATCAAACGTTAGCAACCTCAGGCGGGGAGCTCCAGTCGCCCGCGTTTTTCTCCTCCTTCGAAGCGCAGCAGCCACGCGACAAGTCATCAGTCTCCGGATAGCAGCTCGCGACCGGCGATCCTCATCCTCCGGTCATTCCCTGCCGACATAACCTCATCCCCACCGGCGATCCCCATCCTCCGGCCTTTCTCTGTCATCGCCTACCACTGCTCAGCGATCTCTGACGAACGACTAGCGATGGATTCACCATCATCCGGCCTATCAACAGATTCTTACATCATTTATGTAATTATGATAGGAGGAGGAAGAACCTGTTCGGAGCCTCCAGTCCGCACAACCGTCGACGGGGTCACCTCCTGCAGGGCCACCTCCGGCGGTGGCCATGCAGGAGCCCCACCAGACTACCCCCGACGGGTTCGCCGGGGTCCGGCGACCCCTCCGGGGGGCTCCGGGCAGGCCGTAGGAGACGGAGCCGCACAGAGGCAGGGTAGATAACGGGCGGAGGAGGCAGGCTGAGGAACGGCGGAGGAGATACAGTAAAATTTATATATATATATATATAAGGTATATAGTTTAAACAGTAAAATTTTTATATTAATAAAAATAATTAAATATATATATATATTAGAAAAAAAATAATTAAAAATTTATATAATAAAAATGTTTATAATAAAAAATGTTTATAAAACGCCACCGCTGTTTTGTCAAACGATTCTCCATTCTAAACAGCTCCGCAAACACAGACTATCCAAACAGATCTCCATTTCCAGCAACAAGTTTTCAACAGCTCCATTTACAAACCTGTATTTACAACAGCTCCTAGTTGGAACAAAATGGTCTAAATTAGAATATAAGGAAGGTTAGTCGGAAGAAAATCAAATCAAAATGGATCCTCCAATTTTGCTAACATTTTTTTCTCTCATTGAAATGTTTCTTTCTTTGGAGATATTCGGAATACCAACTTCATTTAGCTATCAATCGAATGCTGAAAAATAGAACGGATATTGGGAACTCAGGATACCGCTGGATTTAATGTGGTTGGGGGCGTTGACGGAGGAGAAATTACCGCTGAAATGACGCCAATTATAAATCCTAATAATGGGGCGGGATGGTCCATCGCCGACCGCCATTTCCACGTCTCTGCTCCTTCGAATTCCTTCCACGTCAAAGGAAGGGTTATACCGGATCTGCAATGGTTCTCCTTAGGATTAGAGTGAATCTGCTGGTGGTGGTGCCGCCTCCGACCATTCAGAAGCGTCTAAACCCTAAAACCTCTCTTCTCCCGGGAAAATGATCACAATCAAAGCCTTCCGGACGAACGCCTCCTCCAAGCGAAGCAGCCACACTCCCTTGCCCCTTGCCAGACGCACCAATCAAATAAATGATGAGTTTTTTTTGGTTTGCTAGAAGCGGGATAGAGTTTGCTAGTATCATCAACCTTATTATATATTAAATTATATTTTACTTAAAAATAATGTACTTTTATTATATTATTTTAAACATATAATTGAGTACCTGCTCGCAACCCATTTCCTAAGCATCGACCTAGCCATCTGAAGTATCGAGCTCGCCTCCTCTGGAGTAGAGCTCGATGACGCATGGATTGGCATTGACAACGCCATGATCGACATCGACAGAGATCGACATCGACAAAGATCGACATAAGTGGTGGCTCTTGCTGATAGGAGGAACGCCGTGGAAATCAGAACGGCCGGTTCGGACGACGCGGTGGTGCTCGAATGGCCAGCGGCAATGGCCATTTTGTCCCTTTCACGACAGCCTTTTTGAACCGGAGCTCGCATTGGTTTCACAAACGCCCAACCTCCAGTTCAGCCTCAACGGAATGGAGATGAAATGGGTTCTCAAAGAGAGCCATAGGCAAATTGTAGATCTTATTTTCCCCTTCATGGTTACCAACACAATCAACGTCATATGCCAAACATTGGTGTCTCACAATGACTTCATTTGGCACGACGTTTTTGCTCCAGTGAGTTTGGACAAAAACGCTACTGTCATAGAATGATGTTTGACATAACAATGATTATGACTGCCACTAAGAAAATAAAATTAGTTTTGAACGTAAAAGTGGATGGAATTCCTTGGGTGAGGTAGGGCGTTCCCGAATTACGGTTCATAGTCACCACGTTCATGTCAGTCACCACGCGCCAGACGGAGCCAATATGTATACTATCATATAATATAAGTGAAAATCACACTTTGGTAAAACATTAATTTTTACAATTTTAACTTTTATTTGTTTCTAAGTTTTATAACTTTTTACAAAAAAATTACTATCTGATAAAATATTTATCTTTCTAATTTTATTGTATCTTTATTTAATTTTCTATATATTTTTATAATTTAACGAGTGACAGGGCATGGGGCCCCCCGTGCGGGCGGTGACATTCGGCAGCGGCGACGACATTCTGTGTGGGCGACATTCGGTAGGGGCGGCACATTCGGCAGGGGAGGTGACTTTCGGTGGAGGCGATCTATATTTATATATGTATATATAAAACATAATTCAATTTTGTTCAACAAAAATCATGTGTGATGATTGTTATATTTTGCTTGACATAGTGGAGACCTGGGTTCAAATCTCACCATTGATAATTTTTGTGAGATTAAAAAATGGGTCATATGACACTCGTTTTTCAATAAATTTATGGGTAAAATCATAATTTCATGTTGTAGGGTACTCTACACCTTCATAATTTTAGGTCACTCCCTAGTAGGTTTAGGAGACCTATAAAAAAGTGGAGAGAGAGGGAGTGATTTGATCCGACGGTTAATGAAATATCATGCCAGATTCGACGGCTATAATCATTTCAACGGCTTTAAAATTCACGGGTTTGATACTTCTTTATATATACTTCTTTGTATATGGTAAAGATTTAAAAATGTTTTTATCCCTTTATTGTTTATTAAGTTTTATAGGGAAAATAAATGATAATTACACATTTACACCGTCGCTTATATAAACGCCCGAAGCATCTTTCCCGCCGCCAAGAACACTTCCACCGTTATTTTTCATCGAGGCGGGAGAATGTTCAGAAACAAGATATTGGTGACAACCCGCCTTGCTTCCCCCTCTCCCTCCTCATTCTTCCTCCTCCATCTCTCCCTCTCCGATTCCTCTTCGCCGATCGAAATCGAAACCCTATGCTGGAAGCTCTCCCGGCGGTTTCACCTAGCCTGCTTCCATCCGTCGCCGTCCTCCATCTTCGTCATCTACCAGGTGAATTCGCCATTACGTACTTCCTTCCCCGACCTCCATCTGCCGTGGTAATAGTATTTCCTTCTTATCCTGATTGCAGAGAAGTCAGACCGAGTCGGCGGCCCAAGTCGTCGTGGAGATCGACAAAACCCTAGCCATCATCAACGTGATTCTCGCTGTTTTTCTTCTTCTGATTATGGTTTATGGTTTCGTGGTGAATGCCGTTGGTTTGCAAAGTGAATGAATCCATTAAGGTTACGACTTATGGTTGGGGTTCTTTTACAAGGTCGACGATGAGGAGGAGGTCACTTCAGCGACTCTGCTCGCCACGGCCATTGAATGCTGGTTCAGATCATTAATGCTGGAGAAGAGCTGGAGATGCGTTGGAGATAGTACATTTGTGGAGTCTACTTTTGCTCGTGATGAGGAGAAAATTCATGTCCAAGCCCTTAACGTGGTACTTTATATTTGATGATTTTGTTGACATTGTTCCCTCCTGTACTCCTGTCTAATTATAACAATGCCGATACATTTGTTGACATTGTTAATGCCGATGCAGTACTAAACCGCGCATAATTGTTAGGTCCTAATTTCTGAGCTAGGAGATGGCCGAGAGGGAGAGAGATAGAGGGCCACGCTGAGGGAGAAGAAGAAGGCCAAGAGTTGGCCGGAGCTGGGAGAGACAAGGGGGGGGGGGGGGGGGGGGGGGGGCTGGAAACAAGAAGAGCTAAATCTTTATTAAACTTTTCATCCCATGCTAATTTTAGTTTTGCAAAAAATTAGAGCAATGCTGCATCTGGTAGCAGCTTTTTAGCATGCGGCGTAGGCACATGCGATGTAAATCCATCTCGCATATTGGCTGCGTCAGTTCTTATGGTGGGACGCTTGAGCTGTTGACAACTGATGCATGTAGCTGGCAGGGAATGCATGTATTATATAGTGCAAGAAGGCTAACCTGGTGTATAGTTTGCTCGCAGCAAGTGTGCATGGGCAAAGCGCACAGGTGCGCTGGCGTTGGAGCTTGCATGCGGGCAAGTACTCGCAGATTGTGTCTATGCACGAGTAGGATCAACGGTGCATACACCAATTTGTGTGGGGGGAGCAATGCCTTGTGTGCACAACTAGTAGTCTTGTGTGAATTTTAGCATCTGATGGTTGCAAATATACTGAGACGACAACAACACTCAAGCCTTTATCCCACTATAGTGGGGTCGGCTATATGGATCCTTTGTCGCCATTGTGTCCTATCTTTAGTCATAATCTCACTAATGCCTAAGTACATCATGTATTTCCTTATAGTTTCATTCCAAGTCTTTATTGGTCCACCCCTCCCCCGTTTAACATGCCTAGTGACTAAACTCTCACAACGCCTAACAGGTGCCTCTAATGGTCTCCTTTGTACGTGTCCGAACCATCTTAGTCGAGTTTGTATACAATTGGTGTCACTCATGTCTTATCCTTGATACATTCATTCCTAATTTTATCCAGTCTCGTGTGTCCACACATCCACCTAAACATTCTCATCTCCGCAACTCCCATTTTTTGCTCATGCACAAAATTCACTGCCCAACACTCAGAACCATGTAGAGCATCGCTGGTCTAATTACAGTACGGTAAAACTTGCCTTTAAGTTTTAATGGTATTTTACGATCACATTTGATCCCTGACGCGCCTCTCCACTTCAATCAACCCGCTTGAATTCTATGTATCACATCTTTATCTACATTTCCATTTTTTTGAATTATCAATCCCAGTTATTTAAAGCACTCACTGCGTGATATATCTTGATCACCCAGCTTAATAACGGAGTCATCCGTCCTTCTTGCACTGCTAAATTTAAACTCCATATACTCCGTCTTTGCGCTGCTCAACCTAAAACTCTTCTTTTCCAAAGTGTCTCTCCAAGATTCATCGACCAAAACAATATCATCCGCAAACAATAAACACTAAGCTATTGCTTGTTGGATATGTCTGGCGAGCTCATCTATGATAAGGGTAAAGAGATAGAGGCTCAAAGCTGACCCTTGATGTAAGCCAACAATGATAGAGAATTCCTGTGTTAATCCTCGAGATGTCCTCACCCTCGTCATTGAATTTGTATACATATCTTTGATTATGTCAATGTATGATACATTTACACCTTTCTTTTCTAAGACTCTCCATAAGACCTCTCTTGGAACCCTATCATAAGCCTTCTCAAGGTCAATGAGTCTCCTTAAGAGATGTATAACTTCCATGGTCGACCGCCCTGACATGAATCCAAATTGGTTCTCCGAGATACTAGTCTCTCGTCTTACTCTTCTTTCTATTACTCGTTCTCATTGTTTCATGGTGTGATTCATTAATTTAATTCTTCTGTAATTGACACAATTTTGTATATCTACTTTGTTTTTATACAAAGGTACTAAGATATTTTCTCTCCATTGGTCCGACATCTTGTTTGTCTTCAGTATCTTATTGAAAAAACATGTAAGCCACAAAATTCCTTCTTTCCATAGGCATTTCCATACTTCGATGGGTATATCGTCTGACCCAACCGCCTTTACATTTTTCATTTTCTTTAGAGCATCATTTACATCCGATGCTTGAATTTTACGATAAAATCTTATGTTCCTATACTCCTCCGATTTACTTAACTCTTTCAAGTTCAGTTTATTGTCTTTTACTTTATTGTAGAATTGTCAACTATCGGGAATTTCTAGAGCATCGCACATGAGCAAACAACAACCAACTAGAGAAGTTTAAGGTTGTGAGGCATTGTTTGGGCACAATGGACGATGGTGAATTGATTTGAAATTTCATTGCAAGATTGAGCATTAAAATCACACCAAAGAAATGTTAGAGTCAATGAACATAAGCAAGGTATTTAACAAAAGGGCATTTTCGTACAATTCTCACCTCTCTTTATCCTTTATAAACACATCACGCGCGCGCATGCGCATACACATACACGCAAAGAGGAAGGGCAAGTCATTGAGTGAGGATAAATAAGTGACTTTATTTATTTGTTGGAAGGGTGATATGCACCAAAAGATTAATACTCAATCTCTAAAACCTCTCTTCACAAGTGCGCACACACAAGGGAAGATAACTCATTGAATGCCAGTAAAGGAGGGGCTCTATTTATTTGGTGGAAGAGGAATATAGTTCTAGAGGATTAACACCCAATCACTAGTATATTTATATTCTTCTAATGACCTACACTCTCAATATTGCTATTGAGGGATACGTACATTCTCAATATTGCTTGTCGCATGTAGACAAACTCCCACAAATCACTAAGTCGCTGTGATGCTATATATCCCACATAGGTGGTAACCCTTCTTAGTTCTTGCAGCTATGGGGATTGTTTGTACCTTTTCCCACCATACCCACTGTTTCTCGATAAGTTGGATATCAACATAATTGTTCAAAGTGAGAGGGGTGCTCGCCTATCCGAAGTTACATCATCCAAGATGACCAATCCAAGTCACCCTATCTAGAGTATTCGCCTCCCTTATAGGAAGTATTCGCCTCCACATGAGGGGTAATCACCTCCCTCTATGGGGAGTATTCACCTCCCCATGAGGAGTATTTGCTTCCCCTATGAGGGGTAATCGCCTCCCTCTATGAGAAGTATTCGCCTCCCCATGAGGAGTATTCACCTCCCTTTTTGGGGAGTATTCACCTCCCCCATGAGGGGTAATCGCCTCCCTCTGTGGGGAGTATTTGCCTCCCTTTTTAGGGAGTATTCGCCTCCCCCATGGAGAGTACTCGCCACCCCTATGGAGAGTACTTTCCATCCCCTATGAACGGGCAACTCGAATTCTCACAGGCTTCCCTCGGGCAAGTCCCCCGCGTCTATAAATAGGCATGATCAGTGGTTGAAAGGACACCAGAGAAACCCGGGCCAAGAGCCCCTAATACTCGCATAACCCAGAAGAGGCTCCTGTGAGTACCTTCCCTTGATCAAGCGACACCTCTCCTAGAAATCTCGCTCATCCACACACGACATCTTACTATGTACTTGCCAATCACTCGTTATTCCGCGTAACCAACAATCCGCAACACCCCCTACCCTCTCATGATCTTAGTTGTGTGGAGCTAGGGGATTTCTGGCATCAACAAGGATAACATTTTGTATTATGCAAGCCCTTCTTGCACTTTGGCGAGTACTTTCTCTTCTTCGGTGGAGTATTGTGTTACGCCCCCCTTGGGTTGCTTCTCCGGACAACACCACAGTCGCGGTATGAAGGAGGGCACGAGCAACAACGGTTCAGCCCTAGGGGGGGCCCTCAGGACCCGGGTGATTATATAACCCGGGTTCCCTTCATGAGGAGGGTATTCAAATCATTATTCTCAAGGTATTCTCTTCTCCCTCCTCACAAACCCTAATTTCTGCTCTTCTCCTTAGCCTCTCTCTAGATCTCTCTTTCTCCCCTAGCAAGTTCATAACATTTGGTATCAAAGCACCCGTTTCTCCACCATGGTGACCACACGCACACAAGAGGAAACCACTCGATTGGAAAACTTGGAAGAAAACTGCGTCGGATTGACGAATTCGGTTGCCGCCACCGAGGAGGAGATGAGGGCCTCAACGCAGCAATTGGAAGAACGGATCGACACCCGACTGGACGAAATCAAGGCACTATTAGCGCAAAACCTGAAAGGGAAGGCGTCGATGCACGAAGATGACAGCGAAATGAAAAATCAGCCCACCGGAACGAACAGATCGTTCGATCCCGTGCGTATGAGAGCCGGATCCAGCGGATCGGGGGCTGGTGTAGCCGCGAACAGCAACGCGACGGGCGGAACTCGCGGTCCCTCGCCCGGGAGCGGAACAACCCCGATCTGGGCGGCGGACACAGGCGGGGCCCCCTCGCCATGGGGCCGGCCGGCCGGCGAGCAGGGGGAGTTCGGCGTGGTCCGTCCACCTTGGACGCGGCTCGGCGGCGAGTCGGGAGATGCCCAGAGGGCTCCAGGTGGGCAAATTGGAGAGGCGGGGGGCATTTTGCCTCCTCCGCATGGTGTCGGACCCCAGGGCGGCTACGAAACCGGCGGCCTTTGGGGCGGCCAGCCATTTCAGGGATTCCCGGGCGCCAACATTGGTCCGATGGAGCCGAGACGTCCGTTTGCACCGGGACAGGAAGCAATGGAATATGGGCGTGGAAATCAGCGGGTCTACATGCAACCAAAAAGGACCCGGATGAACTTTCCGAGGTCCAGAGGAGACGGAGACGCGTTAGAATGGGTGCAAAATCTGAGTTATTCTTCCATTATCAGGAGATTCCCGAGGGGCAGTGGGTCTAATTGGCGGCCTTCCATCTGGAAGACGACGCCTATCAGTGGACCAAATGGTTCCAACGTGACCAGGCTTACGCCCCATGTACGGAGTTCGTGGAAGCTTTCTCCGCGTGTTTTGGACCACTGGAATATGAAGACGTTGAAGCAACGCTGCAGAAGCTTCCACAGAAGGGAACAGTGACAGAGTACCGTACTGAGTTCGAGAAGCTGGCCAATCAGGTCAAGTGGGAGGAGAAGACTCTCCTAAGTTGCTTCGTATCAGGGCTGAAGGACTACTTGAGAGATGAGGTCCATGCTTACATGCCACGCAGCCTCAACTACACCATCAACCTTGCAAGGATACAAGAGGAGCGATTCACTCGACAACGGAGTCGCACCACCACCCGTGCAGCCGTGACACCGGCTCCAGTACGACGGGGGTACCCCGACAGCTGGTCGGCCCACCGTTACTAGATTGACATGGCCAGAGTTGCAGGCTCGGAAGGAGAAGGGCCTATGTTTTAACTGTGATGAGAAATACGGCCCGGGACACAAATGCCAGAAGGTGCAAGTTTTCATGTTACGTGACGAGGCCGAGGAGGAGGACTCAACCGAGGCCGACCTAGAGGAGGAGTTAGACCTGACAGAGTTTGGGGTCTCTCTACAGGCGATGGAGGGGTGTAGCGCCCCCTTACTATGCAAATGACAGGAAGGGTTGGCCGGGAGAAGGTGACGATCTTGGTAGACAACGGGAGCACTCACAACTTCATACATCCCGCTGTGGCTCAGAAGGCAGAGTACGACATAGATCGAGGCGCGACTTTCCACGTCATGGTTACGGATGGAAGTAAACTGCAGTGTGAAGGGGTGATGAAAGGGGTGGAGCTTCGGGTACAGGGGTACACCGGGCATGCTGATGTTTACTTATTGCCGATCCGAGGTTCAGACATGGTGTTGGGAGTACATTGGCTGCGACAGATGAGATGGGTAACTTTTGACTGGGATCAGATGGCTATGGAGTTCGTCCAGGGTGGGAAGGAGTATTGCTTGGGAGGCCTCAAGTCGTCTCAAGTGAAGGAGATATCGCTCCGTAGCTTGGAACGGCTAGGGGAACAGGATAGTACGATGACCGTTGTCATGGAGATTAGAGCGGATCCTACGGTTCCGGCGGAGATTCCATCCCAGATGCGTGCTCTGTTGGATTAGTATTCTGACTTATTTCAGGAGCCACGTACACTGCCGCCACCGCGGTTCTGAGATCACCAGATTCAGTTGAAGGCAGGAGCAGAGCCGACGAGCATCAGGCCATATCGATACCCGCACATACAGAAGGCAGAGATTGAACGCAACGTCAAGGAGATGCTTACAACAGGGATCATACGCCCCAATACTAGCTCGTTTTCTTCTCCCATCATTTTGGTGAAGAAGGACGGGTCTTGGAGATTTTGTGTTGATTACCGGGGCCTGAACAGTTCAACCATCAATGGCAAGTTTTCCATTCCTGTGATCGAAGAACTGTTAGACGAATTGCATGACGCTTCATTGTTCACCAAGTTGGATTTGCGGTCCGTCTATCACCAGATCCGCATGCACAAGGAGGACATCCACAAGACAACATTTCGGACGCATGATGGGCACTACGAGTTCCTTGTGATGCCTTTCGGCCTCACAAACGCCCCGTCCACTTTCCAGGCAGTGATGAATGAGATCTTCCGACCCCTACTTCGACGGTCCGTGTTGATCTTCTTCGACGATATCCTCATCTACAGCGCCAACTGGGAGGAGCACTTGGCTCTTGTGGAGCAAGTGTTCACCATCCTCCGTCAGCATCAACTCTACGCCAAGCAGTCGAAGTGTTCATTTGGACAGCCAGAGGTGGAGTATTTGGGTCACCTGGTCTCCGTGCACGGCGTCAGGCCGACCCCAGGAAGATCGAGAGTATGGTGACATGGCCACGACCACAGACGGTCCGAGTACTCAGAGGGTTCCTGGGCCTCACAGGTTACTACAGACGGTTTGTAATGGACTATGGGAAGATCACACGACCTTTGACACAGCTCTTACAGAGAGGGATGCATTTTTGTGGCAGGAGGATGCGGAGGCAGCTTTCCAGGCTTTGAAAGGGGCCATGATGACCACTCCAGTTCTCGCACTTTCGGACTTTGACAAAGAGTTTGTGCTAGAGACACTCATACAGATGCTTCCGGGGTAGGCATCAGGGCAGTTTTGATGCAAGAAAGCCGACCTTTAGCCTTCTACAGTCGAGCGTTGACACCCCGTACTCTTGGATTGTCGACATATGAGAAAGAGATGTTGGCGATTCTCCATGCTGTGGCAGTGTGTCGACCTTATTTACTTGGGTGACACTTCAAAATTCGAACAAATCACCAGAGCCTGAAACACTTCTTAGATCAACGGGTTGCCTCCCCTCTTCAGCAAAAGTGGGTCACCAAATTACTGGGGTATGACTATGAGATCATCTATAAGCAGGGCAAGGAGAATGTGGTGGCTGATGCATTGTCTAGATTGCCGGAGAGCACTCTCCATCAGATTTTCGGTCCCCTCATCGATTCTTTGGATGAGATCCAGGAAGAGATCACGCGGGACGCCGAGCTCAGAGATATTGTGGAGGCTCTAAAAAGAGGGGAATCTTCCATCCCTGACTACCAGTTGAAGAATGGGCGGCTGTACTTCCAGGACCGAGTGGTAATTTCGTCAACCTCTCCATGGAAAATGGTTATGCTCCAAGTTTCCCTCTTCACCCACAGGTGGACATGCCGGCATACTACAGACACCCCAGCGCCTACGGGCAATTGTTTTTTGGAAGGGCCTCAGGCAAGATGTTCAGCAGTTCGTTCAGCAGTGTGACATCTGGCAGCGGCAGAAATATGAGACTACGGCGCCAGCAGGCCTACTCACTCCCCTGGAGATATCTCAGCACATATGGGACACAGTTTCTCTGGACTTTATTGACGGATTGCCCAATTCGCAGGGCAAATCCGTGATCTTGGTTGTGGTGGACAAACTCTCCAAGTATGGGCATTTTCTGGCACTGAGTCATCCATACACCGGCGAGCCCGTAGCTGATCTGTTTGTGCGGGAAATCGTTCGGCTTCAAGGCATTCCGTGCGCCATCATTTCTGACCGGGACCCTACGCTTGTTAGTAATTTTTGGAAGGAGTTGTTTCGCCTACAGGGCACTTATCTGCGCATGAGCACCGGAAATCACCCTCAGACAGATGGCCAGACAGAGGTGCTCAACCGCGGAGTGGAGACCTACCTCCGATGTTTTGTAATGGACAAACCTCGGACGTGGACCCGATGGTTACACTGGGCCGAGTACTGCTACAATACGGCTTACCATTCCGCCAGCAAGATTACTCCCTTCGAGGCAATCTACGGCCGTGCACCTCCCTCTTTGAGCAGTTATGAGCCAGGTAGTACCACATTGCCGATAGTGGAACGGGCATTACGGGACCGCGATCGTACTCTGGCTACGCTCTGGGACAACCTTCGCGCAACACAAGATCGTATAAAGCTCCAGGCAGACAAGCACCGCACTGAGCGGGAATTTGCAGTTGGCGATGAGGTCTTCCTCAATCTCCAGCCCTATAGGCAACTCTCGGTGGCCCATCGGACGAATCAGAAGCTAGTGCCATGCTACTATGGCCCCTTCCACATCATCCGCTGGGTAGGACCCGTGGCGTACACCTTAGCTTTACCGAAAGGGTCACGTATACATCCGACCTTCCATGTGTCTGTACTCAAGCAGAAAATCGGCGAGTCAGTACAAGCTAGCCCACTTTTACCAGAGGTCACCACTGCAGGCGAGTTGCGGCCACTGCCCGAACAGGTTCTGATGGTTAAATGGAAGAAACGGGGCAATGAATACCGTCCTGAAGTCTTGGTCAAATGGAAGCATATGACGGCGGCACACAACACTTGGGTCGACATGATGGAATTCAAAGAGCTTTATCCGGACTTTCATCTTGAGGACAAGCTGATTTTTGAAGGAGAGGGGAATGTTACGCCCCCCCCCCCTTGGGTCGCTTCTCTGGACAACACTACAGTCGCCGTATGAAGGAGGACACAAGCAACAAGAAGGCTGAACCGGCGGTTCAGCCCCACACTTCTAATTAATCGGCCAAGAGACTGAACCAACGGTTCAACCCTAGTGGGTGGGTGGGTGGGGGGGGGGGCGGCCCCCTCAGGACCCGGGTGGTTATATAACCCGGGTCCCCTTCATGAGGAGGGTATTCAAATCATTATTCTCAAGGTATTCTCTTCTCCCTCCTCTCAAACCCTAATTTTTCCTCTTCTCCTTAGCCTCTCTTTAGATCTCTCTTTCTCCCATAGCAAGTTCATAACATATTGGCGTTGAAGCTCTCCTTTACAATGAGTGCATGTACTTATTGTGCTTAATGGATTCTTTCTTCAGCTTCTCTCGCTGATTTCGTGAGCAAGATGTGCACAGTTTTCTTCTCAACCTCTTTTGTGTTGCTGATGTGGATTGGCCTGTCCTTTGCAGGGATCAAAGTGGATTACTTGCCATTCTTCTTGATGTCACAGGTATTTGTACTTTCGGCATGGTTCACGCTGAGGCCAAATTTCTAGGGTTTGGGAAGTTGCATATGGCAGATTTCAAAGCCATCAACATTACAATAGATGTTGCCAACGTAAGTACCAATCATGGAAGGTATTATGCACCTCTTCTTCACACGCATGTTTTGGACCTTATGGATCTACCCCACCGAATAGGGTGTGGAATGCGCCTCCAACTTTAACCCTACTGTTTGCATCATTGATTGACTAACGATTCACAACACCAAAGAGTTTACTGTTGATGACGCACATGGTTCTAAATAGTTGGTTCCTGTGTGAAGGAATCCTCAACCTGTTGTGAGATTATGATCTTCCACATCATCTCCCCAATCACATCTACTTTTGAATCCCCATTCTCAAAGGTTGCACTCTTCAGCTTCTTGCTCCTCATATTTTTCTCTGTTCACATATTCCCGGTAGCTTTGGGAGGACATTCATTTGAGTGATGTCCAGGTTGGTTGTATTTGAAACACTTCCTATAATAGATTTTGTTTATATTTTTTGGCTAGTATTTAACTTCTTGCCTTTTCTCTCGATCCCTCGGTAGGTCGCGAATCCTTCGGCGCTTTAGTCACCATTCTCTCTCGCGTCCATCACATTTTGCCACCGTGTTTGCTACGGGACTGGAATCGCTCCTGTAGTAGTCGATCGACCTACTTACGTGATAATGCTCATTCGTGAAGTTTGGTATGTATTGCGCCCCAATGCGATTGTGAGTAATGGGTCAGCCCTTACATGAACTGCGAAACTTGTTGGCCCATAGTCTCATCTAAGCGGTTTCTCTTTGCTAATCGCATGAACTCACCATCATATTCAGTTAACACTGTGAGTACTTCATGAACACCTCTAGTATTGGTGGAGCAAATGATGCTCAAAGCCATCTGCGAGGAATCGGCCCTGCAGCACCTTTCATTTTCATCCACGGAACCATTTGCCTCTCAACATCTTTCCTCATTTTTTCCTGGAAACCAAGCCCCCACTTTAGATTTGAGCTGATAGGAAGCCAGTGTCACCTTTCTTTCCGTCTAGATGTCCATGTATTTGAAGACACGATTAACTTCAGAAATCCAACATATGAACTCCTTGATGCCCAAGTCACTAGAGAATATCAAATGTCTACCCGCAACTAGCATTGAAAGTAGTCTATAAGTGGTTTCAAGGTATTCAAAGCAGCCTATTAGTGGTGTCAGAAATGTAGATTTACCTAACAGAAAATGTTGTGATCTCAATGTATTCAAAGGAGTTTATAAGTGGTCTAAATGGCTGTGCATAATGTTGCGTAGCTTAATATATCTCAATGGCTTCTCCCGTAACTTCGGTAGCGTCGCCGGAGAATTGGCCGGTGGCGAATGATACAGTGGAGCTGGAACCGCTGTTGCCTTGGCGGGGTGCGCTCGGAGATAGAGAGCTACCATAATCTCATTAAGGGGTGGGGGGGGGGGGGGGCAAGGAAATAGAACTAACTCTTGGCATATCATTCCACAAGCCGAAGGGGCCTTTAAATAAGAGATACTAGGGGCATACATGTAATTACGTCCCCGAACTTTGGACTCGACATAAATGACAGATACAAATTGTAGAAATTAGGGCTTTCTCATATATCCCTTTTAATCTATTACAAGTATATATATACCACAAAGGGTTCTTCATTGCTAAATACACACCAATAAGGTTATATACTCACCAACACTCCTCCTCAAGGTGGGCGAAAGATGTTAACTAAGCTCATCTTGTCACAATTCCTCATCATGTCGTTTGAGCTGAGCCCCTTTGTCAAATAATCAGCAGCTTGATTCTTGGTGGTGACATAGCTAAGCTCCAAGAGTCCACTATCCAGTTTCTCTTTTATAAAGAACCTATCAATCTTGATATGCTTGGTCCTGTCATGATGAACTAGATTGTTAGCGATGCTGATTGCTGCTTGACTATCACACCATAGCTTCATCCCGTCTCCTCGATCCAACTTCAGCTCCATTAGCATTACTTTCAACCAGAGGAGTTTAGCGACCCCCAGAGCCATAACCCTATACTCAGCTTCAGCCGTTGATCGGGCTGCAATCGACTGCTTCTTGCTTCTCCATGAGATCAGGTTGCCACCTACAAAGACGCAATAACCTGAGGTTGATCTCCTATCATCAACACAGCTTGCCCAATCTGATTCGCAGTATCCTTCGATCTTTACATGTCCGTTCCGTCTAAAGAGTAGTCCTTTTCCTGGAGCAGATTTCACGTATCGAAGAATTTGGTACACAATATCCATGTGTCCCTTCCCGAGATCGCGCATGTAACGACTAACCACGCTCACAGCGAAGGAGATGTATGGACGTGTGTGGCTCAGATAGATCAATCGCCCGACAAGTCTTTGATATCTCTCTCTATCAACTGGTTCCCCTGCCTCAGCACTCACTTTCTCTTTAATGTCGATAGGCGTTGCAGCTGGTTTGCATCCAAGCATCCATGTCTCGGTGAGGAGATTCAGGGCATACTTTTGTTGAGACAGAACAATTTCCTTCGCATCATATACAATCTCTATCCCAAGAAAGTACTTAAGAGAACCCAAGTCCTTCACCTCGAACATCTTCCCCAAGTCACACTTAAGACGCGCAATTTTCTTCTCGTCATCTCCCGTAATGATCATGTCATCCACATACACAACAAGTATGGTGATGTATGTTTCTCATTATGTCTGAAAAACACAGTGTGGTCGGCGTTGGTTTGCTGATATCCCATCCCGACCATGGTCCTTCTAAAGCGATCAAACCATGCACGAGGGGACTGCTTCAGTCCATACTGTGCCTTCTTCAACCTACACACTCTGCCTTTCGTCATGGCTGTACTAAATCCAGGTGGGACCTCCATATATACTTCCTCATCAAGATCGCCATGCAGAAATACGTTTTTCACATCCAGTTGGTGCATCTTCCATCCACCATTGGCCGCCAGGCTGATCAGGGTTCGAACCGTACTCATCTTTGCAACAGGTGCGAACGTCTCATTGTAGTCGATGCCGTACGTCTGGCTGTACCCTTTCGCAACCAATCGAGTCTTGTAGCGCTCGATTTTGCCATCCGGGTTCTGCTTTACGGTAAAGACCCATTTGCACCCAACAACCCTCTTCCCCGTCGGGAGCTGTGCTAGTTCCCACATCTTATTATTCTCAAGAGCGCGCATCTCCTCCTTTGTTGCTGCTTGCCAGGTGTGGTCGGCTTTAACTACCTGCCAATTGTTAGGTACAATAATACTATCCAAGGATGCAATGAATGCTCCGTGAGAAGAAGAGATAACGTCGTAGGAGACAAATGAAGCAAAATCCCAACCATATCGATCAGGAGGATTACCCGTATTGCTGCGAGTGCTCCTTCTGACAGGAGTAGTCAGGGATGTGGGAGAGATAAACTCACTGGGAGGTGACAGTGGTTCAACTGGAGGTGCTTCCGGGATTGAGACGGGCATAGACGAGGGACTAGGCACTGTTGTTGTGGGTGCAGGTACGAGGTCAGGAGTTCTCTTTTCTCTTCTCTGATATGTGACAAGCTCCCCTGAAGTTGTGGGTATCACACCTCTCACCTCCTCCTGCTCTTCATTCGTCCCTTGCTCCTCAACGGGTTTTCCACTGTCTTTACTTAAATCTGTCACCAGGCTCTCCCATTCTCGGCCTCCATTCCTAAGATTGGGCTTTTCAGGTACGAGTAGAATCTCCTCCTGTGGGTAGTACTGCTCTTGCTCTCGGAAGTGGACATCCATGCTCACGAAACACCTTTTCTCGACTGGACTCCATCATACATATCCCTTCTGAGTACCAGAATACCCCACAAAGATACATTTAATTGCCCTGGCATCAAGTTTGCCAACACTTGTCCTATTATCCTTCACAAAGCAGACGCACCCAAAAACCTTAAGCGGAAGCATACCTCCGTTATGCCCTTGCAGCTCCTGACACGGCGATCTTCACCCTAAGATCTTCGATGGCATTCTATTGATTAGCTGTGCTGCCGTTAACACTGCATACCCCCACAAGTGTTGGGGAACCTTCATGTGCAACATCATGCTTCTTGCCACTTCCATCAGATGTCTGTTCTTCCTCTCAGCAACGCCATTCTGTTCAGGAGTGTATGCGCAAGTGGTTTGATGCAGTATCCCGTGAGATGATAAGTACTCTGCAAGGGTCTTATTGGTATATTCCGTCTCATTATTCGACCTAAGTACCTTGAGTACTGCACCGTATTGAGTTTGAACATGCTTGTGAAAGTTCTGGAAACAAGTGGGGACCTCACTCTTAGCTTTCATTAAATATACCCACGTGACACGGGAAGCACAGTCAATAAAGGTCACAAAGTATTTATAGCCATTAGAGAAATTAACTGCACACGGCCCCCAAACATCTGAATGCACAACATCAAACACAGAAGAGCTTCTATGACCAGAACTAGCATAAGAGTTTCTTGTGAGCTTGCCTAAGTCGCAAGCATCACACACAAGTTTACTTTTACATTTTTTTCAAAAATAGAAGGAAACAATTGTTCTAAAACACCAAAAGAAGAATAACCTAATCGTCGATGGTGGAGCAGAAGTGCCTCCTCTATACTTGTCTCCAGGTTCCCTTCCTTTATCTTCTCGGTCGCAGATACAAGTGCAGTGTCCAATCCCTGCTGATCCAGGTACCACAGCCCATCACGCCAGGTCCCAGTCCCAAGTATACGCCTCGTCTCTTTCTCCTGGAAGGTCACCTTGGGAATTTCAAAGGAGACAGTACATTTTAGTTGAAGTATAATAGAGCTGATAGACAAAAGGCTAACAGGAAATGAGGGAGCATGCAAGACATTAGATAGTTTTACCGAACCTGTGCAATCGACCGTACCCTTACCAACCACTGGCTGAAAGGTCTCATCCGCTGTCTGGATGCCATGTGGAGATGCAAGGCGTGAGTATGAAGTGAACTTCCCCGAGTCCCCGGTCACATGTCGGGATGCACCCGAGTCAACAATCCACTCCGTCGTTCCAGAAGGATGAACATACATTGCATGAGATGGCCCCTCAATGGCGTCTCCAGTTTGCCTCCTCTTGAGACCCTCCATCTTGCTCATTAGACTCAGAAAAGTCTGCTCCTCAGTGTAAATAACATCAGCCTTCTCATCACATCCACTAATGCCTAGATTGACACGATAGCCACCTCTGCCACCACGACCCTGGCTCCATCCACGACCACCAAAATCCCCTGCCTTGGTTGGTCTAGGGCAAGCATTCACTAGGTGACCTGTCTCACCGCAATTGTAGCACCGCCGTGTGTCCTCTCATGGTCTTGAAATACCCGAGTCAGTAGCCGCTAGCACGGACTTTATGACAGTTGAATCTCCCGTCCCTGCCTAGAGTTTGAACCGGGTCTCCTCCTGAATCATGGACGAGATGACCTCTGACAGAGTGGGGATCTTCGTACCTGACAGAAGTAAGGCTCTCCTCTGATCGAACCGTTCATTTAACCCCTTCAGGAACCTCATGGTCCTCTCTTCTATTACAAGCTTGGAGGCCTTACACTATGGGTCACTGCAACTCATACCACCAGAAGCGTGGTCATAGTCCACCCATAGCCGTTCTAACTCTGATACGTACTCCTGTACGGTTTTCTCACCTTGAACCGTGTCATCAACTTCGCCCTTCACCTGGAAGACCCTGAGAGTGTTCCCCACTCCATCATATGTGCATCGCAGCCTGTCCCACACCTCAGCAACTGTCTCCAGGCCATCAACCGTGGCAACAATTGATGGGACAACCGAACTGAGAAGCCACATGAACACCGTCATGTGGGTTGATTCCCACTCATCTCCTGCAGTTGGGTTCTCTGGCTTCTTCAACTCCCCTGTCAAGAAACCCCCAACCTTCTGCGCTGTAAGAGTCTTCCTCACGCGGCGCGACCAACCCAGATAGGTGGTCGTTCCTTCAAGCTTTAGGTCAACCGGTGGAAGGTCCAACTTCACCGGTCGGGGTGATGAACCCAACAACTTCAACAAGGTAACCACCTCAGCCAGATCTAACTTCTTGAGGACCTCCTCCATTCTTTCTTCGTCGAGAGTCTTCTACAATTCGTCGAGGGTCTGCTACAATTCGTCGAGAGACTGCTGTAATTCGTCGAGAGACTGCCAGCTACAATTCATCGAGAGACTGCCAGCTACAATTCGTCGAGAGCTACAATTTCGTCGAGAGCGTCGAGTATCGTCGAGAGCTCCTTTCACGTCGTCGACGATACTAGCTCCCTTCCCCGTCGTCGACGATGCTCCATGATCGACGATGCCTCCACGATCGACGATGCTCCACGATCGACGATGCTCCACGATTGACGATGCTCCAGCGAGAGCTCCTTGCCCGTCGTCGACGATACTCGCTCCCTTCCCCGTCATCGACGATGCTCCACGATCGACGATGCCTCCACGATCGACGATGCCTCCACGATCGACGATGCCTCCACGATCGACGATGCCTCCACGATCGACGATGCCTCCACGATCGACGATGCCTCCATGATCGACGATGCTCAACGAGATCGTCAAGGACGTCTCCCTTCCCTGTCGTCGACCAGTCTTCAGTGACGGGAGATCGTCAAGGATGATTGGTGGAGACCGGCCCAGATCAGGTCGACGCAAAAGTGTCCGCCGCCGCACCCGCCCGGACCTCTACCGACCCTGAATGATTGCATTTTAATTTTGTTATTTATTTTGCATTTATTTTTGCACGCCTGCGTGCGTAGCCATGTTTGCAGATTTCATTTGTATTCCCCCTTATATATATATAACTACACACGTATATATATTTATTGTATCCTCCTGTTAAAAAGCCCTAAGGCCGGTTCAGCCGCTCCCAGCCGTTCCCGATCCCGATCCGGTCAGAAGAACTTCCGCATGTTGCACCTTCCGCCCACGTCCAACCGCCTCCATGCGCGATGGCAGAGCACGCCTTCTCCCCGACGATTTCAGCGCCTATCCAGGCTTCTTCCATGACCACGATCTTTTCCTCCACGTCGCCATTGATTCGGCTGGAACGGTAGGGGTGATTCGATTTTTTTTTTTTAAAGTGTTGATTTTATTTCCTTTTTAGTTGGATGTTAACCCTATATAAGGGGTTCGTATTGTGTAAATGGGGAGGATGGAATTTGATTTTGAAAAAAGAGAAAAGTGATTGCTATTTCCGTTCGAATCCTGTAGGTGAGTGAGGGAGACGATGAATAGTGAGTTTGATGTTCCTGTTGATGTTAGGTTCCTGTTTGAGTTCTGTATGGAGTTATAGGTTTATGTATGAGTGTGCTACAAGAGTTTGATATTGAAGGCTTCCTATTTACCGATTGCTTCCTGTTTTAGTTCTGAATGCAAATTTTTTTAGGCTGTTGCTTTCCATTTAGGAAGATAATTAACAGTAGCTTTAATGTTACTGTTGAGTGAATTTTTAGTTCTTGTGTTCGAGATTTCGTGGAGCCACTGTGTGCGAGAGAGCGATTCTATTCCGTGGTGCCCGTGTGCGATAACGGACGACCTCGGAGCGGGAGATCGAAGGTGACGAGGAATTCTTCGCGGGATCGCCGTCGACTTCGGTTGCGGAAAGACGCCTCTTTCCGTGGGTAATTTGTTTCTTCCCCCTCCTTTGTGTGCTTCTATATTTCCTCTTTAGGTTATTAGATTCATTGTGGGCTTTCGCCCGGATTTTGTCAGCAAACGCTACGTCGAAAACTCCAAACGGAAACGTATTTGGAGTTCACGATTTTCGTTTGCTACAACAAGGGGAACGGAACGAAAGTTGCGAACTTCCTTCCCCGGATTTAGAATTGAATCATAATTTCAAGAAAATTCATTTTAAACAAAATTAGTAATTTTATGCTTTACAAAAATTTAGTTGCTTAATTTCTTAAAGTTCGTGCACGCCCGCTCAAATCTCAATTTTTAAATTGCATGCATTTAGGGATTCCTAGAAATAGCCGACAGACGCGCAAACCCTACGCGCCGTCCTGCATCAACGATGCTCCTACGAAATCGTCAAGGACGGCGCCCTTCCCTCCGCCTCTGATACCATGTAGAAATTAGGGCTTTCTCATATATCCCTTTTAATCTATTACAAGTATATATATATATATATATATACCCCAAAAGGTTCTTCATTGCTAAATACACACCAATATGGTTATATACACACCAACACAAATACAATAACACGACATAAATATAATGACGCAACATAAAGACACGACATAATTAGGACACAACATAATAAATGGGCACGAAGCCCATAACAGATAATCCAAGACAATATTGCCTTTTGAGTAAGTTTAGTCGATACATACGGGCTATGAGATCTTCATATTCAGAGGTCCCAAAGCATTTCATGAGACCTGATAGAAGTGATTGTGAAGCTTTGGAGAGCCCATCTCTTCTAGGCTTTAAATCCATCCAGAGGCTGATCTTTATAGTGCATTGAAGCTAAAATGAGTTGTTCTTAAGGGGAAACTCCGTGATAGGAAAAATCATATTAAGCTATGAAGATCCAATCATTTTGACCTTCCTAAGGTTAATCTTGGAGAAATTCACTTTGACCGAACAATGTTTTATATATGCCTGCATTTGGAGGAAAGATGGAGGCGGCTGCATGATGAGGATGCATATTTGCATGTAATTCGAGGTGCGAGCCTCGAATTAGTGTAATGGGAACCATGCCCGCACTCGCTCCTGTGTTTGTGTATTGTTGCATCATTGTCGATATTTTGTCGCTAATCTAAAGATAAATCTTCCAAAATTTTCTTTAATTAATTTGTGGTTATTTTTCCCCATATTTCTCCTTGAATTCCTGAGATCTTTTGCTCAATGTCATTGAATCAGGTTCCTTCATCCATTGCACATTGAGAAGGACGGCCAAAATAGGGAGGTAGTAGATGGTTCTTGAAAAATCAAGAAGGAAGAGAAATATAGAATTAGGGTTAGAGAAGGGCTGAGAGAGAAGGAAGGAGGTTAAAGAGAAAACTTTGAGAAGGATAGAAAAGAAGTTGAGGTTATGCATACCCTAATTCGTGTATTCAACTCTTATTTATAATTCTTATTGCATGATTTATACTTAGGTTGTGGGCTTATTACAATAAGAAGTCATCAAATCAAACCCTTCTCTGAGTTCTTTTTTGGGACTGTTGTTGATGTTTGTTTGGAATTCATTGTTATCGCTTTGTTTGTTTCCCTAACCAAGCCTTTATACTTGATAGCTTCCTTGGCTCCTCAAACTCAGTTCCTAGGCTGAACCATTTTGTTTGCCATTACATTCTCAAATCAGAAGTCTCTGATAAAGAACCCCCAGAAATTGCGATTATTAAGGAGTCAAAATACTCTGTTGCTAGAGCCAGTCGCCAAAGAGAGGATGTGTGCGGGAACAGTGAAGTTGGTCCTGAATTAAGTCAAGCGAGTTGCAATTGTAGAGCAGGGGTTGGGATCGCTAAGGTCTTCTGATCGAAGAGGAGGCTGCTAACGGATTCTGTTATTGTATAAGATATCCGGTTCACTAACAAACTTGCCTTAAAAATCTTTAAATCATCCAAATTTTCTATCTTCTAATTTGTTTTTATTGAATTTTATTTAGGTTCTATCAAATATCAATATTTAAGGAATTTTTAAATCGGAATTTGTCCCACTTTGAATAAAAAACACAATCAAATGTTTAATCTTCTTCTATCTGCTCATAGATCGAATGTTGAGGGTGTTATATATATATTGTATATTGTGTATATTGAAGCGTGGTAGACTTATCTTAGGCTTACCTTTGGGTGTTGGGATCACCCCTCTCCCTTGTATTTATATACCCTCTATTAGTGTGAATAAACAAAAAACTCTCTTTTCCTATCATGGTATCAGAGGAATAGGGTTTTCCCTCTTCTAGACGCCTACTCCTTTCCACGCCTCCTGCCGAGCTGCGTTCGTCGTCTTCCTCTCTCGCGGTCAATGATTTTTGGCGCTGCTTCTTCCGTCTGCAGAGTTGGCGTCGCTCCTTCTCCCGTCTGCAGAGGTCTCGCTGCTCCCGTTTACCTCTCTCGACGCCGACTCCTTTCCACGCCTCCTGTCGAGCTGCGTTCGTCGTCTTCCTCTCTCGCGATCGATGATTTCTGGCGCTGCTTCTTCCATCTGCAGAGTTGGCGTCGCTCCTTCTCCCGTCTGCAGAGGTCTCGCCGCTCCCGTCTATCTCTCCCGACGCCGAATCTAGAAGCTCTCGCTGCTCTCGTTCTCTTCGACTCCTGCCACCGTTTTCCGTCTAATCTCTTCCTCTCTGGCTGCCCTGCAACCCCGATGGCCTCGTTCACTCCTCCGCCTTCCTCCAAAAGGCTGACGTCATCCTAGATGGACGGAACTACAAGGCTTGGTCTGCCACCATTGGCGCGATCCTCTGTGGCCTAGATCTGTGGGGCCACATTGACGGATCTGAGCTTGCTCCTGCGCCACCAGCTTTTGCTCCTGCAACCCACTCCTCCACTGTCAGCACAACCGCGTCTGCCCCCGTGGACACCTCTTCCATTGTCCAGCGCTCTGAAGGGGCGAAGTGGCGCTCGGACGACTCTTGCGCCATAGACGTCATTTGTCAGTCCTGCGAGCTTCCCATTCGCATGGCCGTTTACGAGCTACCAACGGCCAAAGCGATGTGGAATCACCTGCGTCGTCTCTACCGACCATCTAGTCAGGCCCTGCGCCACTCTCTGTTCCAGACCCTTGGCGTCTGCTACCAGCGTGATCGGTCTGTACAGGCCTTCTTTACTGAGCTCATGGATCTCTGGCGTCAGTGTGATGAGATGACTCCTTCCCCCTGCGCTACCTGTCCTCAGTGTGTTGCTACCTCTCGGGATTGTGATTATCTACGCATGTATGAGTTTCTTATGCGCATATGCCCCGAATTTGAGCTATTCGTGCCCAGCTTCTTCACCGGGATCCTCCTCCGTCTCTCAGCGATACCTTGGCCTTGGTGATCGCTGAGGAGACTCGTCTTCACTCCTTGGACGTTGCTACTCCTTCTAGTGTGTTGCCTCATGCTGTGCTTGCTGCTCCCGAGCTTCCTCCGCAGTCTTCTCTTGTGAGCCCTCCACTGCTGCCGTCGTCGGGATATAGTGCTCCTGTGCGCCCTGTGTCTCATCCTTCGACACTCTACTGTTCCGCCCGGTTCCCCTCGCCGTCAGCCTGTCCGCTGTCACTACTGTTAGTGTCTTGGTCATGTCAAATCTGAGTGTCGCAAGCTTCAGCGGGCTCTGCAATCTGGAAAACATCGTGCTCCTGGTGCTCCTTCAACTCACTTCTCTGCTGCGGCGCAGTCACTCACAGTTTCTGAACTTGCCCAGCAGCTCTCTTGCGGTTCTTGGCCTTGCTCCTCTGCCTCCGTGCTCTCACAGGATGCTTCAGCCGCCTCCGACTCCCAGCCAGCTGCCCCCGCCCCTGCAGTTATCTCTCCCTCCGACTGGTTGCTTGACTCTGGAGCCTCGTTTCACATGACATATGATGCCACCCACCTCTTGTCCTGTCAGCATGTCTCCTCTGATCTTAGTATCATGGTCGCCAACGACACCATTCTCCCCATTACTATTCGTGGTCTCCTCCATACCAGTCATTTTCATATTTCCGATGCTGCTTACATTCCCAAGCTATCCATGAACCTTATATCCACCAGCCAACTCACATCTCATGGTTGTCTTGTTATTTTTGATGAGTTTGTGTGCCGTGTGCAGGATCGTCTGACAGGGACACTCCTTGGAGTTGGCCGTCGTCGTAGCGGGGTGAACGTTCTTGATCGGCTTCATCTTCCATCGTCTCCATTGTCACCAACAACGTCTACCTTTTGTCTTCCTTCGGCGGTCTTCTCTCAGTGACATCACCGCCTTGGTTATCCTAGTGGTTCGCGTCTTGCCTCTCTCATCAGTCATGGTGTTCTCGATCGTGTTACTGTCGATAGTTCTCACACTTGTACGAGTTGTAAGCTTGGTAAACAACTACAACTCCCATATCAGTCTAGTGAGTCTAGGTCTCAACATCCTTTTGATTTAGTTCTTTCTGATGTATGAGGTCCTGCACTTTTTGTATCCAAGGGTGAACACCGATACTATGTTCTATTTGTTGATGATTATTCCCGCTATTGTTGGATTTACTTTATGCATTCTCGTTCTGAATTTTTCAGATTTATGTTACGTTTTCTGCTATATTGCGCACCCAGTTTTCCGTTTCCATCCGTATCTTTCGTTCCGACTCGGGGGGCGAATACCTCTCTCATGCTTTTTGAGATCTGCTCACTACTCACGGTACTCTCCCCCAGCTTGCCTGTCTCGGTGCCCATGCTCAAAATGGCACCGCTGAAAGAAAGCATCGTCATATTATTGAGACAGCTCGCACCCTTCTCATCTCCTCCCACGTTCCTCCTCATATCTTATTAACCTTTAGCCTTCCACTTTCCTTCAGGGCCAGAGTCCTGGTGCGTGTCTGTACTCTCGACCCCCACGCTACACTCATCTTCGTGTTTTTGGCTGTCGGTGTTATGTTCTACTCCCTCCACGTGAGCGCACCAAGATCTCTGCTCAGTCTATACCATGTGTTTTTCTTGGATATAATACCGAGCACAAGGGCTATCGATGTTATGATCCTGTTGCACGCCGACTTCGTATCTCACGTGATGTCGCATTTGATGAGTCTCAACCTTTCTTTGTGTCCTCCGTCCCCTCGACCTCACACGCATCTGTGACTCCCTCTGATGTGTAGTTTCTCACTCTTTCCATCTCACCGCCTCATGTCTCATTCTCTCCACCGGCATGTCCACCTCCTCTCCCCTTGCCACCAACCACACCATCTCCGACCTCTCCAGTCTCACCTTCTCCCTCCTCCTCGCCACCCACTTCTCCTTCTGATGCGCTCGTCGTCCCTCTTCCATATCACTATACTCGTCGTCCCTCTTCCATATCACTATACTCGTCGTCCCTCTTCCATATCACTACACTCGTCGTCACCCTTGTGTTCCTTCGTCTGCAGTGCCTCCCGACTCAGTTCTGTCTCCTCCAGCGAGTGCTCTGTGGATGATCCTCTTGCGCGTCGCAATCCACCTCGTGAGAGACGTCCTCCCGATCGCCTCAGTCTTGCTACACTACCACTTGACCTGCCTGCCCTTCCTGCTACTGCCTGTGGTACTCCAGAGCCGACTTCCTATCGTGAGGCTGCCCAGATACCTGAGTGGCAGTCTGCTGAGTTGGAGGCGCTTGATCACACTCGTACCTGGGAGTTTGTTCCTCTTCTACCCGGTGCTATTCCTATTACTTGCAAGTGGGTCTTCATAGTCAAGACTCGCTCAGATGGTTTTGTAGAGAGGTACAAGGCTCGACTTGTTGCTCGTGGTTTTCAGCAGGAGCAAGGACGAGACTATGATGAGACTTTTGCTCCAGTCGCTCACATGACTATGATCCGTACTCTTATTGCAGTTGCAGCTGTTCGCCACTGGTCTCTGTTCCAGCTCGATATGAAGAACGTTTTTCTTCACGGCAACCTTCAACAGGAGGTGTACATGCTCCCTCCTCCCGGTCTCTCCTCTCCTTCAGGCCTTGTCTGCCGCTTGAGACGGGCTCTTTACGTGCTCAAGCAAGCTCCCCGCGCATGGTTTGCATGTTTCAGCTCAGCCATTACGTCCGCCGGTTTTCAGTCGAGCCCGCATGATCCAGCCCTGTTTGTGCACTCCTCCTCTCGTGGCCGGACTCTTCTGTTACTTTATGTGGATGATATAATCATTAATGGTGATGATCCTTCTCATGTGACATTCGTCAAACATCACTTCAACAACAGTTTCAGATGACTGATCTTGGACAATTGAGCTATTTCTTGGGCCTTGAGGTCACTTCTACAGACCGTGGTTTTCAGCTCTCTCAGCAGCGTTACACATCAGATCTCTTAGTTCGGGATGCCCTCTCTGACTCTCGCATCGTGGACACCCCTATGGAGCTTCACCTTCAGCTACGACCGGATGATGGGGTTCCACTCTCTGATCATACTCGCTATCGTCACCTTGTCGGGAGTCTCGTCTACCTCACTATTACTCGGCCCAACATTGCCCATGTTGTTCATGTGTTGAGCCAGTTTGTTAGTGCGCCTACTTCTGTGTATTACGGTCACCTACTGCGGCTCCCGCGCTATCTCCGGGCGACGACTTCACGTGGTCTCTTCTACTCCAGTAGCAGTTCTCTGCAGCTCCGTGCTTACTCGGATGCTACTTGGGCCAGTGATCCTGTTGACCGTCGATCCATCACTGGTTTCTGTTTGTTCTTGGGTACTTCTCTTATTGCCTGGAAGTCCAAGAAACAGACCAGGGTTTCTCGTTCCAGTACTGAGGCTGAGCTTCGTTCCATGGATACCACTGCTGAGGACATTATCTGGCTCCGCTGGCTCCTTGAGGACCTTAGTGTTTCTTCTCCGGATCCCACTCCACTCCACTGTGATAACACCGGCGCCATTCGTATTACTCTGAATCCGGTGAAGCATTCTCTTTCCAAGCATGTTGGGGTGGATGCTTTCTTACTTCGTGAGCAGTATGGTCGTGACACTATTGCTCCTTCCTTTGTTCCTTCTGAGCAGCAACTTGCAGACTTGATGACTAAGCCACAAACACGGACACAACATGCCTATCTCCTGTCCAAATTCTCGATGTATGATCCCCGTGAGTTTGAGGGGGGGGGGGGGGGGGGGGGGGGGGGGGTGTTAGATATATATTGTATATTGTGTATATTGAAGCGTAGTAGACTTACCTAGGGCTTACCTTTGGGTGCTGGGATCACCCCTCTCCCTTGTATTTATATACCCTCTATTAGTGTGAATAAACACATATTTCTCTTTTCCTATCAGAGGGTAGTCTCAACACTTATACACGTGACCTTGTTTTATAGTGTAGAGTGTGTATGCGAACTGAAAGTTGACAAAAACTGAAGTATGTTTCTTAAATTATCTTTTTTGGTTTTATCAGTGAAATAATTGCACTTGTACTGTAGCTTTATGTTTATTGTTGTAATTCCTGTAAAGAAGTTCAGGAGGCATATAGAGTGTAGACTGATAAATATGAGACAGATTATTGTCTTCATGTAAAGAAGTTTAAGAACCATGTTTTTCTTGTATGTGTTACAGAAATCCTCAATAAGACGCACCAATCATTCAACACAACAGAACCTAGCCCTTATTTTAGACGAAAACATCGCCACATAGAAGTCTGTAACTTGCAAAAAACCCATCAAACTATAAACATAACAGTGGAGAGGAAGGCCGGGATTCGCCAATTCATCGACCCAGAAAAGATGATACGCTGAAAGGCAAGTGAGAACTGACAGCGGCGATTAGTTGAGAAGAGAAGAGGGAGCATAGGAGTAGAGAGATGATTATGATAAACTCTGCATCGGCTACCTACATGACATGCATTTTGTGTCATTTGTTGCTCAAAGAATGGAAGTGACTTGCCTGAGCACTTGCGTGTGGGGACTTGGCCCGACAACTTTTGGCTGAGACTCATTTTGGGTCAGAGCCGTGGTAAAAGGAGGCTAGTCAAACACTAAATTGCATTTTTGCCCCCACGATAGAGCTCAAAAAGCCATCTTCCTGAACATGCCCTTAGAATTGAAGTATAATTGCAAATGGTCATCTGCATCCCTACCAAGAACTTACTATTGATGAAGTTTTTATTTCATTCTAGCAAATTCATGATATATATCAAGTACATTGTTTTCATTATTGTTCTTTCTGATATAATAATATTTTTGATCTTGCATTTGCAGAGAGTGCAATCAGAAAATGATGTTACTTTTGTTTTCCTTGTTTCACCTGATGTAATTTGGTTTACTAGAGATAAGGTGTTTCATTCACCTCTCATTTTCCTATATCAAATATTAACAATGTTTAAATCATCAAATTGGCATACTATTGTAGATTATCGATTTAGTTGCATCACGAACTTTGCAAAATGTTCATGATGGCAATATAGCAGTTGTGGAAAAGGATATGCTTTTTACTGCCTGCAGTGTCCTTCCCACTCTTTACAATGGGCATATCATTGGTAAAATGCTTTCATTTTAATTGATTTTTTTGGGTTTTTAATCTACTTCAAACATCTTTTAGTAATGAATTGTGGCAGAACTGAGCAAACTACCTCCTGTTTCGGAGAAATTTGACCTGTTAGAAGAGCTCTGGTTGATGAAGGTAACAAATGAAAATTGTGATCCTTCCTTCTCCCCTCCTTTCTCGTTAAATTTTCTCCCTTTAACTATTACATATGCATCCGGGCCCTCAACGACAAGAGAGGAACTCAGAATCGCCATCGTGGTAAATGAGTTCTTTTATGCATAAAGTCATTGTTATGGTATTTTTATTTAGGCTGCCTAGAGATCCCTACATAAGGAGTGAATTGTAATGGGATTCTGATGGAACTAGGCTTCGTGGAGATGAAAGCAAACAAATACTAACAGATTAATCTAGCAAAAAAATACATGTCTTGGGATGCGGTAGTTGACCGGTCCCAATGAGTAGCCGCTATGTGGGCTCCTCCCCCAAGATTTAGACCTTCTATCTCGGTACCCTAATCCTTCATCATTCTCTCCTTTATGTAGAGATATATAATACTCATAATTAACAGTTATTCTAATTTGTAAATACATAAAAGAAATAACAAAATAAGAAAATATTCTAATGGTGGCCAAATGAGCCTTATGCCTCCAACTCAGTCTCCGCCTTGGCCCCTTCTTGCTGCTTGAATACAACTGAAGAGCCACACACATTTCAATACTCCCCAGTGGAGCGAAGTCCAAAAATTGTTCCTTGACTTCAAAAGCGAGGTTCCAGGTAGTCTCGTCGGTGGGGAGTCTGTGCCATTTAATCAACACTTCCTTGATGGGATGTTCCTATATGAGAATTGTCTTTTTGGATAGAATTGCTCCAATGTATAGATGGGTGTGGCATCAGTGAGTAATTTGTCAGGGAGCGCGGGGGCAATGAGATGATTTCCCGGTCTGCCTTCATTTGGGACAACACGAAAGACATGTTGGATTTTGCTCTGAGTTGACTGCTTTAACGAGTACGCTACCGGGCCCTCACTTTCTATGTTCTAGAACATCATGTAATAACGAGTGCTCAGCTTAGGGTGCATGCAATGCACAATTGAAATTTGTCGAGGAGGTTGTGGTTCTAACCAGGTTGCATTGCCCAAATTGTAGGACACCTGTATGTGTTCATTTGTCGTCTGATTCATGCACCGTTGGGTCTTGGTGAGGTGGAGTTAAGTTGATAGAGGTCTCGTATCGATCTGAAGTATCTGTGCTAAAGCCTCCACGTGACATTCCCCTAGAGTATGTTGCATGATAGCGGGGGTGGCTAACTGTGGCTGATTTGAAAGTAAGATACCACTGAGGTGGAATGATGAGCCGTGTTATACCATAACTCAGCCAATAAGATCCAATTGCACTATTGTTGGGGTTTCCAAAATGGTGTAAGTAATTCTTGACACACCTATTTAAGAACCTTGATCTCTCCGTTGGTTTGAGGGTGGTAGGTTGTGTTCAACCGAAGAGTTGTCCCTGCAACTTAAATAACTCCTACCAAAATGAACTAATGAATATCGGGTCATGAACACTAATGATGGATCATGGAAACCCAAGAAGACAGTTTCATGGATGCTGACTTAAGGCCATATTATAAGGATGTTTCACTGAGACGAAGTGGTCGTACTTCGAGAGCCCGTATACCACGATGAGGATGCAGCTAAAGCCAATGAAGTGCGGTAAGCGAGTGAAAGTCCGTCCCGATTCTTCCCAAATTGTGTTTGGGATGGGGATGGCTTGCAAAAGTCCTGCAGCCTACATTGCTTCATATTTTGCCCACTGACAAGTGATGTAGTTTGCCACGAGCTGCTGTACAATGAGTAACATCTTGTGCCAGTAGAGAGTCTCCAACAACCTATAGTAAGTTGGGTTGGCACCGGAATGTCCTTCGGTGGCAGTCGTATGCAAATCATGGAGAAGACACGAGATCCATGTGAAGTTGTCAGCAGCGACCAAACAATCTTTGAAATGGTAGTGTACGCCAATCAAACGGAAGGGTGGACAGGATTCCGAGTCGGCCCGCAACTTGAGAATAATGGGCATGTAGTAAGTATCTTTGGACTTCTTGCATATTAGAGTTCACATCCATCAACTGTGGTTGTGAGTTGGTGCAAAGGGTCTCAGGTTCCTCTTTGCGTGATATGGAGTCTACCGCTTTGTTGGTGAATCCTACCTTGTACTCGATAGAGAAATCATACCCCAAAAGTTTAAAATCCACAATTGTTGCGCTGAGGTGGCAATTTTCTTGTGGAGGTGGTGGTAGAGACTTTGATGATTCGTACACACAGTGAAGTGGCTAACCAACATGTATGGGTGCCAATAATGAATGGACAATGCGAGGGTCATAAGCTTGATGCCGTAAGTGGAGGTGGCACGCCGAGGTCTTGCAAGTGCCCTGTTGAAATATAAGCCACAAGCCGGCTTTCTTGCATATGAAAAATGCTGATTCCGCTCCTAGATGCATCAAATTCGATCACGAAGGGATTGGTGAGGACTCGTGCTGTGTAGATGGCTTTAGAATCTGACGAAAGCTTGTTGGGCTTCCAGTGACCATGCAAAGGGGTGTTCGGTCGCCCCCTTCAGGAAGTCAGTGAGAGGTCTAACTATGTGGTGTTAATTGCAAATGAATCCCTTGTAGTACTCGGTCATGTCGAGGAATCTTCAGACGGCCCGAATGGAGGACGGTGTCGGCCACTGAGCAACAACCGTGATATTCTTCGGATATATGGCTCGACCCTTTGTGGAACTGATATGATTGAGATACTCCACCCATAATACACAAATGAACATTTCTTAATGTTCACCATTAGTTGATGTTGTGCTAGAAGCTGAAAGACGCGCCTGATGTGTTCCAACTGGTCTCCCATGAGGTATTGTAGATATGGGTGTAGTTGTGTCTTGCGCCATTGTCATCTCCTGAATGTGTCCTTGTAGGTTTATGGTGTGTGGTCCGGAAATGCTACTTATAAAGTAGAGAGAAGTTGGTGAGAGATTAGAGTGCTTCTTGGAGTTTCTTGAGTGTCAGGGCAATCATCTGTCTCAATATAGAACGACTCATTATCCTTTGCGCCTCTGAAGAGACACGACTCACAATTTGGGCATTCATGGCCCTGGGAGTATGGATTACAACACCAAAAGTATAACCCCTTTTCGAGGAGCTCCATAAAGTCCCAATGCGAGAGTCGTTGGTGCGACAACTTCTTGGGAAGGGGAAGACAATCAGTGGTCGTGGAACTATTGGCAGAGGGGCTTGCTCGCGCGTTACAAAACTACTTACGCCGAACTAAGACATGCGAACATGAATGATGAATTTGCATTGCATGAAAGTAACATATACAAAACTCGAGAGACAAACTCCTGCCTAGCATCGGAGGCTGGGTCCTCCAAAGCACTTCACTCTCCAAAGAGAGCCCAAAAGACAAACCTCCAAAAGATCCCTCATCACTCCTACAAATTCCCCTTATATAGATGAGGGGAGGCTCGCTTAATATGAAAATACAAAATATATTAATTAATCTAATTAATATTCTATAGTTAATTAATACTAATTAATTACATAATATTATATCACACCATAAATTTATCGCGGCGGCTTCCATATGCATGCTCCTGTGGTTCCAACGAGGTGGGACCTGCACAGGCGGATGTGTGGGTGTAATACTATACCACCCTTGAAAATTGGCCTTGCCCTCAAGGCCGAGACTCCAAGAGGCCTCGAGATCTGTAATAATGGCGGTGGCAGACACAATTTGAATAAAAAAATGGTCGTTGTTGTGGCGTGAAGTTAATAGTGGCGGGTGAGCCTTTGAGCAAATAAAATGTGACGTTGGATGTAGGTATGCTTAGGAGAAAGATGTCTGGTGACCTAGGCCGGTATAGAGAAATGAGAGGGGTGTAGCTAAAAAAGAAGGGTGCCGAAATGGGTTTAATAAGTGTGGAAGCGATTGTGGGGTCTAGCTGCAAAGGAAAGAAACTAGAAGAGGTTGGCTCATGCAGTGCGTGTAAATGAGGGGAGTATTGGGTGCGGTAAAAGAGGAACATGAGAAAAAGTTCATAAGAGATGGCATGGGACGGACAACAACAACACTCAAGCCTTTATCCCACCATAGTGGGGTCGGCTTGGCATGGGACGGAAAGGCCAAAAATAAAAATGGAGGAAAGTTGTATAAAAAATTTCTTTGGGGGGTGCACCGGGAAAAGGCTGTTGTGGGGGGACCGATGGAAAAAGGAGATGAATTTTCAGTGTGGAGTGACGAGAAGGAAGGTCGTTGTCTGGAGGCGTCATTGTCGTGGAAGGGGGATGAAATTGTGTGAGGTCTGCAATGGTCGAAAGGATCGATATCGTGCGGCTGTGTGGAGGGGTGACAGTAGGTGGGAACGGAAGTTGGTACAGAGCCTAAAAAGTGGCAGTGGAGGCGAAGAGCGGTCGTGGAGGTGTGTATGAAGTAGCTTGCATCTACTTGGAGGTGGCCGTGAGAGGAGCAGGCTTGCAGCTACCATGGTGGAGGCCTAGTGGATCGGGCGGCGGTTTTGACGGCGAAAGTCGTACGGGAATCGAGCACGTTGCCGGGAGCAAGGGTTCGTGGAGGCCGAGGTGGGCCACTCCTGACCAATGTTGTCAGGCAACAACATCGAGAATGTTGCAGGCCGGGGGTGTCAGCGGCATGAGAAAGAACTCTTGGACGACGAGGATATCCCAACAAAACGTCTGTGGGTATATCTGTGCTTGTTGCTTAGCAGCGACAGAGGTCGGGGATGTAGTCGCGAAGGCCAGACTACCTCGCAGGGAACACCGCAGTAGAGATCTGCTTGACGATGGAGGGCAAGAGCGTGGCGGGGAGCGTTGGGATCATCGTTGGGTGCGCTGGTGGTTTGTCGATCGCATCCCAACGATCTCTAACACTCCCCCACACGTGGGACAAACATGCATACAAAAATTCGCTCTGAAATCATGTAAGAACCGAACTTCCATTCCAAAACCTCAGGTAGTAGGAGGAGGTGTTAAATGCTTATAAAGTCTAGGGACGAGTCTAGTAGACCATGCGGGTCCTGCCGGGAATACTCTCCCAGCACACGTTGTCTCCAACAATATTTATTTTTTATTTAACAAACAGTAGTGCACGGGGCTCCGCCATGCCCCGACGCAACAATACATATGTTGTTCATTATCCTCTTAAATTTTTTTGTCTACCCAAATACATAATAAAAATTGAAGGGATAATGACATTTTTTTTAAAATAAACTAACAACACATAGATTAAAAGCAATTATAAAAAAAATCGAAAAATTATAATAAAGAAGGGATAAAATTGGAAAGATGAATTTATCACCAAAGGATGTTTTTGTTAGGGGCCCCACACCGTGTTTTTCTCTTATATATGATATAGATAACTTTTTGAATTGTTACATAGTATTTTTGCCTGGACAATATTATAGTTTCAGTTGACTGTCCTTTACACTCATGCCTTGCAGCATGGTCTAACTTTACCAAGTGATTACTATGTCAATGTCCACTTCAGTTATGGAGGCCAAGCAAGCAATCAATGGTCATGTTCTTTCAAAAGATCGGCACACTTGCAGTTTTGCACAACCTTATTTTATTTGTTATTTCCGATTATATTGGTTTTACTTTCCAGTTTGCAGCATCAAAATTGCAGCTATATACAGGTTTCCCTCAGCTTTTATTCTTCGAGGTTCAGGGTTGTCTCCGGCTCCGCAGACAGTTAGATCCTCAATGGCAGTAAATGCATTGAACTCTTTCATTAAAACAATAGGATGTGAGTACTTCTTATGCCTGTACCACATGTTTAGAACAAGTTCTTTTTTCAATAGGATGTGAGCACTTCTTATGCCAGTACCACATGTTAAATCTGATGTTTTTCAAAATCAAATTCTGCAAGACTTTCTTGCGTTAAATCTGTACAGACAGGTGGTTCTTGTTATTTCAGATAAAACATATAGTTGTGTTTGAATTAAGAAAGTTTATGCTCACTAAATCATCCTCAGCAGCCTTTCCCAATATTATGATCTATGAATGTGTATTTTATGAGAATGAAGCATCATGTAGTTCAGTTTTCTTTGGGCATGCTTTCTCTTCCCTCTGATTCAACATGCTATCCATGTTGGTGGATGTTATGGATCAGTATGATCCTACGCCCTCAGTTATCTAGTTATGTATTATTATAAGTATTCATGTGTCAAGTCATTGTATCGAGTCGAGTCTTCGTAGCGTTTTAAGTGTTTTAATATTTGATGTATGTTGAGTATTTACGGTTATGCCATCGGGGCCTATATATATAGGGTCTTTGGGGGTCATGTAATATTATGCAAGAATTGAATCAAAGTTTCCCTTCTCTCTCAAGCTTCTCCCTCTCTCTCTCTCTAAGCCTTCTTCCCCCTTAGGGTTTCTTCTCTCCTTCCTCCACCCTCTTTGGGTTTCATCTTCTCTCATCTCCTCCATCATATCTAGGGTTAACTCCCCCCTTGTATCCCCATCCCGCTGCCATCTGAGAAATCCCCCACAAGCACATAACAGTGGACTGCGAGTTGAGGTCAACCCAAACATCTTCTTTGACATGTGATCATAAGACTGGCTTTATCACTGATCTTTGGATTGCTCCATTGTTTTTAATGCCAAGTTCCAAATTTTATCATGGTCTTGGTCATCATTGCACATACTTTAACTAGTTGGGATCTGTAATGGAGAGAACTCCAATTTAAATTTTTTATAATCCATCATTTTCAATGCAGGTTCAGATTTCTTTAATCTAGGCCTCCTGAAAGTGAAGGTACATGTACTTATTAAATGAAAACTAGAAGGTTCTATTCTTCCTCTATTTGATTTCATCATCTTTATTGTATTTCACTTGAATTTTGTTCTTATCATTCACGAGATCCATGAAATTTCCTTCAAGAACATATCATTGCTCCTTGTCATACTGAATTACATGCATGTTCTTTGAACTGGAAGTTTTTGATGATATTTTATGTTGTAAGCTGCTAAAAGGAGTCATTTGCTATCCATCCAAGTGTTTCTCATTGTGCTCTTGTATAAGTCCTTTTAGTTTCAAATCGATGTTCATGCGAACAGTTTTTTAATAAATTGTTGATCCAAGCAATTTTCTATACTAACTCATAGCTTGGGGAGTTTAAATTTTATTTGCATCCAGATGCCAATGTTACTTCCTTTAGCACTTGATGTAGCTACATTTATCTAGACTAAAGTTTTTTTTAATATTGAAGGAAGTATCTTCAATTGAGACTCTTATGATGCAACCGGCCTGGAAAGTGGCTCGAACTGCAGGCGTTGATAATAAAAGCATTACTAGTACCCAGGAATCTGTAAAGGATCAGTACATCATTTCCCAGAACTCCCATTTGACTTTAGGTATTTACATTAAAGCCAATCCTGCATAAATTATGTTTGGTAATGTGGTTTACTCTGATGTTCTCTCCCTCTTTCCCTCTCTCTCTCTCTCTTGTACCCACGAGATTTTCGCACCCCAAAACCAGCTCTTCACAATATTTCTGCTAATAGAATGTTGGATCATGACAAAAGTAATGCTACCGCTGTCTTGACAAGAGAAGAAATGACAGTAATTACAACTACATGTTCAATTAAACCTCCAATCTCAGAAACATTGAATAAAGTTGTGCAAGTTCCGGTGAAAGCCCCGCCACTTTGTCAATCTCAAGCTTATCAAAGAGGTACATTTCCGTAAGAAAAACTCTTCTTCGTTTGAACTATTTCCCAATTGCACCTGTGCACCATGCTACCATGACATGATTTCAAATCCTAGCAAGAAATTAATGGGAACAAATAATCAATTTAGTGATCAAACGGTATTACATACTGGCTAAATTAAAGAAAACCAAAAGAGAAACCATTAGCACCAACCAGCTAGTGCAGATCAATGCTTTGAATCAAAGAAATTTGAAGTAGCTTCTTTCAATTTGCTGTGAGAAATTAGATATGGTCCTGTGGTAGTGGCATCAAGAAAGGAAGAGAAACAAATGGACCTATATATATATGGTCATTTACTGGGACCTCCCCTGTATGTTTGCAAAATTACAGGCGCACCCTTCTATCCTTTGAAATTACAAATACCTCCCCTGTAAGTTTATATTTCATAACATGCATGCACAAAACTATCCCCCTAGAGATTTTCTTCAAAGGGGTATTTTTGTGTATGTATGTTATGAAATGTAAACTTACATCACATGGGAGGTATTTGTAACTTACATCACATGGGAGGTATTTGTAATTTCAAAAGATAGAGGTGTGCAATTTGTAATTATGCTAACTTTGAGGGGAGGTTTGGATAATTAATAGTATGTATATATTAGTCATACTTAATTAATCTAGTGTTATGGAATTCCTTATATGGGAAGTGTCATGTGATAGCTTCTGCTACCGCTGAACAAAATATGGTTAGATTAATCAAAATTGCGAGATACAATATATCGAGGTATGTTTGAATTTTGATACCCACTCTTGAGCGCAGGATGTCACACCCCGATCCGGAAAGCTCGAATTAACGAGATGAGAACGGAAGTGTGAGTTAAAAGTCTTAATGAAGCAGACAATATTTCGTCATCAGTATTAGTTGCTTAGAATGAACCGTATTATTATTAGGTTTTTTTAACTAGCTTTATATATAACCTACAATTGCATATTACAACACTCCTCCTCAAGATCGGCAAAAGATATTCACTAAGTCTATCTTGTTACAACCTCTGATCATATCCTCTGAATTGAGTCTCTTGGTCAAACAATCTGCTACCTGACCCTTGGTCGAGACGTGACTCAATTCCAGTAGCCCACTATCAAGCTTTTCCTTTATAAAAAACTTATCAATCTCTATATGCTTGGTTCGGTCGTGCTGGACTGGATTATTTGCAATACTGGTAGCTGACTGACTGTCACACTACAACTTCATCTTATCTCCTTGATCCAACTTCAGCTCCACAAGCATCCCTTTCAGCCACAGAAGTTCTGCAACCCCTAAAGCCATGGCTCTATACTCTGCCTCTGTTGTCGATCTAGCCACTACTGACTGTTTCTTACTCCTCCAGGAGACCAGGTTGCCTCCACAAATATACAATAGCCTGAAGTTGACCTCCTATCATCCGCACAGCTTGCCCAGTCAGAGTCGCAATAGCCCTCAATCTTCACATGCTCGCTCCTTCTGAACTTCAGCCCCTTGCCAGGAGCATCCATCAAGTACCGTAGAACCTGGTACACTGCATCCATATGGCCCTTCTGTGGGTCATGCATGTAGCGGCTCACCACGCTCACAACAAAGCAGATGTCCGGGCGAGTGTGGTTCAAGTAAATCAACCTCTCGACTAGCCTTTGATACATCTCACGATCCACTGGTTCTCCGGCCTCGGCACCCAGTTTACACTTCTGATCGATTGGTGTCGCAGCAGGTTTGCACCCCAACATCTCCGTTTCTGTAAGGAGATCCAAAACATATTTTCTTTGGGAAAGGACTATCCCCTCTGCCTCATAAGCAATCTCAATCCCAAGGAAATACCTAAGAAGACCCAGATCCTTCACCTCAAACTCCTTCCCCAGAGCCCCCTTGAGGCGGCCAATCTCCTGCTCATCATCCCCTGTGATGATCATGTCATCCATATATACCGCAAGTATGGTGATGTGACCTTCATTCTGCTTGAAAAACACCGTATGATCAGCGTTTATCTGCTGATAGCCCATTCCAATCATTGCTTTCCTGAACTTGTCGAACCACGCGCGATGTGACTGCTTCAGCCCATAGAGGGACTTCTTCAACCTGCAGACTTTGTGATGCGGAGCAGAGGCGAGGACGAGCTTTGGGCCCATTTGGGGCTGATTTGGCGACTTACCATATATGGCGTGCCCGGATCGACGATCCGACTCCGTGGATGCGTTCGGATTCGTGTTGCGAGTCGATTTCATATATTACTTTATATATTTTGGTTTATTATTGTTGTATTTAAGTGGATTTTCACCCGGCCAATCATAGTCGTTGATTGGGATGCCCTAACCTTTATTTTATTATAAATAGATAGGTAGTGGGCTGATTGGAGGCATTGCAGAATTTAGAGAATTGTATTCCCGGATTCCCGCGATCCCACCACGGTGCCGACTCCGTGGAACCCTAGGTGACGACTCCTACGCTTGTATCTCCCTCCCCACGGTTTGCCCTAACCCTAGGCTCCTTCCTCCCCCTCGCCGCCACCCTCAGCCCCCCCCAAAACCCCAACCATCAGTGGCTGGCCTGCTGTCCAGAAATCCATCCCTTCTCTATAGCACTATTTGATGAAATACACTATTCATTCCTAAAGTTTATTCTCCCAATTGAAAGCAGCAGGCCCACTGCCTTCTCAGCAAACCACCGCCGCCTACCTACTCCCCCCCATCCAGCCGCACCACCCTCCAATTGTTGGAGCCACCACCGCCCATCCTGGCCTTCCTAGACCACCGCCGCCCCTCCAAACTCCTTCCCCAGCCGGCCCTAATTCCAGCCGCCGGTCTCCACTGCCGCCAGCCCTCCCCCACGTGGAACCACCATCCGACTCCCCTCCTCATCCCGGTTCAGTCCAGATCCGGGAATTTCAGCCCCCGATCCGTCGTTCCCTCCACCCGTACTTCATCCCTTAGCCCGGACCCGCTACCAAACATTGGATCCATCAATCCCTCGCCTGGATCCATACCTACGCGGCCGGACCTATCCACTCTCGGCCCGATTCCACCCTCCACCGCCGAGGACAGCCACCGTCATCATTTCCACGCCGTCGGTTCCACCTCGGATCATCGTACACGCATCTCCGGCTCCGAAATCTTCAGTGCCTTGGTCAGCCCACTACTTTGCGAGTCTTATTTGTATTGGAATATTTTATTCAGCATTTTATATTGGATTGGACTCTCGTACTTGTTTGAATATCTTGCATGGTAGTTGTTTGTTAGGTTATTATTGTGATTTGCAGGGTTTAATCGCCGAGCGCTTGTGCTTTGGCCCTCCACGCGGAGGAAAACCAAAGCTTGTTTTCGCCCTAATAGATTATTTATGCTTTGCCGTGAATTAATTGCGCGTGGTATGTTTAAATTTATTATCTAATTTGGATTCACGCCGTCGGATTTGCATAGCATGTAGGGTTTGGTCACGGATTATTCGCCGCCTATAGATTCGTCCCGCGTCAATTGGTATCAAAGCGAGGTTGCGCACACTTTTCGATACGCAGTCGTAGAGTTTATAGGATTTTTTATTATATCTAGGTGTCTAAATTATGCCTCCCCTCACTTTAGAGGTCTCGAGTCCACTTGCACCCGCCCTCATAGATCCCCTTTAGGGAGACCCTCACGATACTACGATGATTATTTGCGAACGCAGTACACCACTTCCAGAGATCGTGTTGACCCAACAACACGACCCCACTATGCTAGAGACGATCAGTATGATGATTGTCGTCGTTCTTATCCGTACATGCGAGCGGATCTTGTTGATCATTCGACACGACTCGGTTACCTTAGGGATGATTATTATGAGGATCGTTGTTCCGAGAGAGATCTTGAGAGTCAGTTTCGTACTGCTGCCCCTTCCTTTGACGGCTCATCGAGTCCCGAGTCTTTCAGTTATTGGCTCGTGGACATGGAGTATTATCTTGACCATTTTGAGGTATTCGGTAAGCGTCGCGTCAAGTTTGCGAAACTTAGACTTTTAGATCAGGCAAGGGCACATTGGGCTAGCGTTGAGAGGACCCGCGAGTGAGACCATCTTCGTCGTATCACTAGTTGAGTGGACATGAAGCGTACATTGTGTCAGAGGTATCTGCCTTCGTCGTATCGGAGTCGCTTGCTCGACCAATTATTTTCCCTTCAACAAGGATTCATGTCCGTCGCTGAGTACAGGGATCGCTTTGATGAGTTAGTTGTGAGGAGCGATATCCGAGAGGACCCAGCCATGACCTCTTGTAGATTTCGGTCTGGCCTTCGATCAAACATTCGTACTGAGGTGGTTTATCATAGCTCGAAGTCCCTCGAGCAGACGTATCAGCTTGCCCTTCATTACGAACAGTCTTTGAGGTCCGCAAGAGCTAGTCGGTTGGATCCTCACTTTGACCTCCGCAGTACGAGCTCCTCCCACACCGAGGACACCACCCTGCCTACCATTGTTCCGTCAGACATGGCAGAAGTGATACCTGATACGGATTGCTCTCACCCCAGTGAGGTGCTTAGCCCAGTGAATGACCTATCTCTTGATTCTGACCCGTCTCTCGCGACCCCGCCGGAGAGTGAGCTTGAGCGACCTCTTGAGCTTATAGTGTCGTGCCCCTCACCCACACCACCACCTCTGACATGGCATGGGTTAGCTAGTACCCCAACCACAGACTCACGTCTTGACACCGCACCCACAAACCCATTCTTGAGCGTAGATCTATGTCGCTCTCCCATTGTCATTACCATGAGTCACATCACGACCGAGAGACTAGAGTCTGGTGTTGATCTCGTGGTGGCTATGTCATCCATGCACGGGGACACTACCCCTCACGATGGTACTCATCTGGAGGATCATGGCCCTAATGACGAGTTCTACGACGAGCACCCCGTTGAGCCTCCTGATGAGCCACCACATCCTGGTGAGGATGCAATTCAGGTGAGCCCCGCATGTACGAGTATTGATTTATGGAAGCCTCTTCCATTACCATCCCTGACCCCGCCCCAGAGGATGGATATTGTGAGGAGCATCCAATATTTAGGGCACGACCTGCCAACACATCGAACTCTCGCTGAGTTTTGGGATGCACCACCTGCTGACCCACCAGACGAGCTCTTTCTTTTCGGGGACACTCAGCACACTATAGAGCCACGTCTTCTGGTCGATGCACATGATTTTCACTTAGGCGGTCGTCGTATTCGCGATGACTTTTCTTACACACCTCCCGGTGAGCCCCCTGATGTGTCGCATTCCCTGATAGACACTTGGATCTTTATGAGCTCGTATTTGAGTATAGTTGTCTTTCACGATCATCTGAGCACTCGTCATACACGAGATGAGTTTTTCTACACTCCTCCGAGAGAGCCTCCTGATAGGCCACCTCCTTTGGTAGATTTTCAAGTGGTTATTAGTCTTTCACATAGCGAGCATGTTATGTCGGTCATGTTTCATTTGCATCATTTGCATGAGTCTGTTGTGTTGTTTGTTCGTCGTTTGCATGTGTGCCATGAGTCGGTCCGACGAAAAGTCCATATTGATAATAAATTTTGTAAATCACATGTGGATGTTCACTGGCAAGTGCAGGTGCTTCATGAAGGTGAGCAGGTGATGGTGAGAATCTGCGTTGTGAGGCTCCGTGCGAGGCTTGCTAAAAGCTTGAGCGTTAGGCGAATGGATCCCTATATAATCATGAGACAGATCGAAGCAAACATCTACGATCTTGATATCCCTGCAAGTATGGGTATCCACCTGGTATTTAGTGTTGAAGATATGCCGTCGTACTACGAGCCTCGCGAGTATGTGGACCCAAGCAGTGGGGACTTCCAGCCGCGCACACCTCCACTCCCGTTGCCTTACCACCCTCATAGCCCACCCACGTCTGATGGCCACCACTACTCACCCACTTCTGACACCCACCCACCTGGGGACTCGTCTTCTTTGGTTCTACCCACGGCGCCGCCGATCGCACCGGGATCCACCACTCGTGAGTTGAGCTTTGAGAGCATCACGGAGACCATATTCCGTCGGTACATTCCTACTACAGACGTTGATGACATCTGGGTACTTGCAGCAGAGCTTGATCGACTCGCCCCTGGACTCCGACTTCAGTGCGGTCGTCTCCATTCACCGGAGATAACGGCTTTTCAGTCAGGGGGAGTTGATTGGCGAGGCCACTTTTCAGCGACGACACTTGGACGATCTCTGGCAGGCATCTTCGAGTTTTACCTGGCATTCGGCGAGAGAATTCTGACCCCTATTCATCGGGAGATGAATTCTTTCAAGCCGGGGAGATTGATGCGGAGCAGAGGCGAGGACGAGCTTTGGGCCCATTCGGGGCTGATTTGGCGACTTACCATATATGGCGTGCCCGGATCGACGATCCGACTCCGTGGATGCGTTCGAATTCGTGTTGAGAGTCAATTTCATATATTACTTTATATATTTTGGTTTATTATTTTTGTATTTAAGTGGATTTTCCCCCAGCCAATCATAGTCGTTGATTGGGATGCCCTAACTTTTATTTTATTATAAATAGATAGGCAGTGAGCTGATTGGAGGCATTGCAGAATTTGGAGAATTGTATTCCCGGATTCCCGCGATCCCACCACGGTGCCGACTCCGTGGAACCCTAGGTGACGACTCCTAGGCTTGTATCTCCCTCCCCAAGGTTTGCCCTAACCCTAAGCTCCTTCCTCCCCCTCCAAAACCCCTTGCCGCCATCCTCAGCCCCCCCCCCCCCCCCCCCCCCCCCCCCCCAAAAACCCCAGCCATCAGTGGCTGTCCTGCTGTCCAGAAATCCATCCCTTCTCTATAGCACTATTTGATGAAATACACTATTCATTCCTAAAGTTTATTCTCCCAATTGAAAGCAGCAGGCCCACTGCCTTCTCAGCAAACCACCCGCCGCCTACCTACTCCCCCCATCCAGCCGCACCACCCTCCAATTGCTGGAGCCACCACCGCCCATCCTGGCCTTCCTAGACCACCGCCGCCCCCCTCCAAACTCCTTCCCCAGCCGGCCCTAATTCCAGCCGCCGGTCTCCACTGCCGCCAGCCCTCCCCCACGTGGAACCACCATCCGACTCCCCTCATCCCGGTTCAGTCCAGATCCGGGAATTTCAGCCCCCGATCCATCGTTCCCTCCACTCGTACTTCATCCCTTAGCCTGGACCCGCTACCAAACATCGAATCCATCAATCCCTCGCCCGGATCCAAACCTACGCGGCCGGACCTATCCACTCTCGGCCCGATTCCACCCTCCACCGCCGAGGACAGCCACCGTCATCATTTCCACGCCGCCGGTTCCACCTCGGATCATCGTACACGCATCTCCGGCTCCGAAATCTTCAGTGCCTTGGTCAGCCACTGCTTTGTGAGTCTTATTTGTATTGGAATATTTTATTCAGCATTTTATATTGGATTGGACTCTCGTACTTCTTTGAATATCTTGCATGGTAGTTGTTTGTTAGGTTATTATTGTGATTTGCATGGTTTAATCGCCGATCGCTCGTGCTTTGGCCCTCCACGCGGAAGAAAACCAAAGCTTGTTTTCGCCCTAATAGATTATTTGTGTTTTGCCGTGAATTAATTGCGCGTGGGATGTTTAAATTTATTATCTAATTTGGATTCACGCCGTCGGATTTGCATAGCATGTAGGGTTTGGTCACGGATTATTCGCCGCCTATAGATTCGTCCTGCGTCACTTTGCCTTCTGTCTTGGCTGTGTCAAACCCTGGTGGTATCTCCATGTACACCTCCTCTGCTAGATCTCCATGAAGAAATGCATTCTTCACATCTAAATGGTGCAACCTCCATCCACCATTCACCGCCAAGCTGATCAGAGTCCTGACAATGCTCATCTTCGCAACGGGTGCAAATGTTTCGTCATAATTGATGTCATAGGTCTGGTTGTACCCCTTGACAACCAATCGAGCCTTGTAGCGCTCGACCTGTCACTCTGGGTTCTGCTTCACAGTGAACACCCATTTGCACCCAACTGCCTTCTTATCCTTTGGCAGCTGTGTTAACTCCCAAGTCTTGTTCTTCTCAAGAGCCCTCATCTCCTCCTTCATCGCTGTCTTCCACTTCAGATCGTCTTTGGCAACCTGCCAATTGTTAGGTACAATAATATTATCCAACGATGCAATGAATGCTCCATGAGATGAGGAGATATGATCATAAGAGACAAATGAAGCAAAGTCTCAACTGTATCTATCAGGAGGATTTCTCGCATTGCTGCGAGTAGTCCTCTGAAATGTGACAGTTGGGGGAGAAGTAGAGGGAAGGATATCACCAGAGGCTTGCGATGATGTAAGTGTTCCAGGAGTAGGGGCAGACGTAGCCAAGGTTCTAGGAGCTAGACTGGGCACAAGCACTGGAGCTGGTATTGCAGACAGCTTCCCCCTCCTACTGTATGTAAGTAGCTCGCCCTGAGCCGTAGGTCTAACATCTCGCCTCTCCTTCTCAATCTCCTCCGGGTGTTCCTTATCACTCTTCTGCTGCTCATCACCCTCCTGCTCCTCCTCCGCTGATCCTCCCGGCCATACTCCCAGATCTGTCACCAACCTCTCCCTCTCTCGCCTCATATCTTTGGTATCTGACAAATCATGTGTGATTATAGCTCCCTCCTGTCGGTAGTACTTGACGCAGGCGAATCTATAGGCGGTGGAAAATCTGCGACCTAACCCTACATGCTATGCAAAGTCCGACGGATTAGCCACAGTTAGATAATAAACATTAACATCCCACGCAAAATAAATTCACAGCAAAACAAAATATTTTATTAAGGCGAAGCAAGCTTAGGCTTCCCTCCGCGTGGAGGGCCAAAGCAAGAGCGCGTGGAGAATAGTTCCTTCCTGCAGTTAGAGATTAATCTAGACACAAATAATTATAATAAAATGAACATCCAATCAAACATGTAATATTCCAAACAATAGCAATGTTTACAACCTAATTCCAATCCAAAACACAACACAAATAAAATAAGATTGCTGTAGTTTTTAGGGAAAACTGAAGTTTTGGAGAAGATTAAAGGTTTCCGGGTGGTGGCGGACTAGATCGGGTAAGGGGGAAGGTGGATCCACGAGCGGGGAAGGGTTGGCTGCGGGTACGGGCGAGTTAGGGCTGGATCGGGGTCCGGACTTGGGGCTGGACAAATCTGTCCGGATCTGGACAGATCCGGCTGGTTTGGTGGATGGAGAAGAGGGCTGGGATGGGCGGCAGGGGAGGCTCTGTATGGAGGGCTGTTGGCGGGTATAGGGAGGCTGGCGGCGTGGGGCTGCAAGCAGCAGGGAGGCGGCGGGATTGTTGTAGATGGGCGGCGGCTGGGAGCTTTGGAGGGGGTGGCGGCTGGGATTCAGCAAGGGGCGGCGGCAAAGTTTCAGCAAGGGGTTGGCGGCAAGGGTTGATGGAGGGCTGCGGGTGGAGGAAGGAGAGAGGCTAACAAAGAGAACACTTACCCAAGGAGTCGTCACCAAGGGGCTCCACGGCGTCGGCACCGCGGAATGATCACCGGAAATGAGGAAGAGGAGATCTCCAAATTTCAGCAATCCCCTAAAACTGCAGCCATATGTCCTATTTATAATGAAATAAAATTAGGGCAACCAAGATGGACGGCTATGATTGGCCGTTGATCTCGGCGCCAAAACAACACTAAATACTATACAAAATACAACATGCTATATATGAAAATTCATCAGAACGACGAGCCGGACGCGACCGTGGTGGCGGATCGGCGATCCGGTCACGCCATATATGGTAAGTCGCCAAATCAGCTCCGAATGGGCCCAAAGCTCGTCCACGCCTATGCTCCGCATCAATCTCCCCGGCTTGAAAGAATTCATCTCCCGATGAATAGGGGTCAGAATTCTCTCGCCGCATGCCAGGTAAATCTCGAAGAGGCCCGCCAGAGGTCGTCCAAGTGTCGTCGCTGAAAAGTGGCCGCACCAATCAACTCCTCCGGACTGAAAAATTTCCATCCCCGATGAGTGGAGACGGACGTGCTGAAGTCGAAGTTCGGGGGCGAATCGATCAACCTCATCTCTCAACACACTAGTAGAAGGATCCGGTGGGATCTGAGGTGCCAATGGTGAAGCCGTTGGGGACAACATCTCGGGTAAGTAAGGGTCAGAGGTGGGCTGAGAGCGGGCAATGAATGTGGTGGCAATGGCTCGGGGGTAGGCTGAGTGATGGGTGGTAAAAACGGTGGTAAAGGCTCGGGAGGGCCGTCAAGATGTGGGTCCGAATACTCGTGAGGTGCAAAGGATGACATCAGGTTCTCGACATTGAACATAGTATGGGTACCCATGCTCGCGGGGATGTCCAGCTCATAAGCATTTGTCCAGATGCGTCTCAGGACTAAGTAGGGACCCATTCGCCTAACGCTCAAGCTTTTAGCAAGCCTTGCACGGAGCCTCACAACGCAGATTCTCACCATCACCTGCTCGCCTTCATGAAGTACCTGCACTTGCCAATGAACATCCGTATGTGATTTGCAATATTTATTACCAATATGGGTTATTCGTCGGACCGACTCATGACAAACATGCAAACGATGAACATACAACACAACAGACTCATGCAAATGATGACGAAACGACTCAACGGACTCATGCAAATGATGTAAATGAAACACGACGGATACAACGTACTCGCTATGGGAAAAGCTAATAACCTCTTGAAAATCTACCAAAGAAGGGGGCCTATCAGGAGGTTCTCTCGGAGGAGTGTAGAAAAACTCATCTCGTGTGTGACGAGTGCTCAGATGATCGTGAGAGACAACTATACTCAAATACGAGCTCATAAAAATCCAAGTGTCTCTCAGGGAATGTGACGCATCAGGGGGCTCACTAGGAGGTGTGTAAGAAAAGTCATCGCGAATGCGATGACCTCCTAAGTGAAAATCGTGTGCACCGACTAGAAGACCTGACTCTATAGTGTGGTGAGTGTCCCCGAAAAGAAAGAGCTCGTCTGGTTGGTCAGCAGGTGGTGCATCCCAAAACTCAGCGAGAGTGCGATGTGTCAGCAGGTGGTGCCTTAAATATTGGATGCTCCTCACAATATCCATCTTCTGGGGTGGGGTCAGGGACGATAATGGAAGAGGCTTCCATAAGTCGATACTCATACATGCGAAGCTCACCTGAATCTCATCCTCATCAGGGTGTGGCGGATCATCCGGAGGCTCAACTGGGGGCTCATCATAGAACTCGTCACTAGGGTCATGGTCCTCCAGACATTTTTATAGGCGATGCCTAGGCGTCCAGTCGGCCGATTGAAAACAAGGCGAAGGCCGCCTTATTTTTTTTTAAAATTAGGGGTATAGACAGCGGTTTATATATAAACCGTTGTCTATACTCTCATAGACAGCGGTTTATATATAAACCGCTGTCTATTGTAATATTACGTGTACAATATGAGTGAAATGAGAAGCTGTAGAGAGAGCTATTGGGACTGGGGCTCGAAATTTACGAAGTGGTGCTCAAGCTAATCTTGAACAAATATTTGAAGGGGATGAAGATCTAGATCATTTTAGTGTTGCAAATGATGATTAAGATCTTGCTGATAATTACGGGCAAATGACGAGTACCTCAAACCAACTAAGCTCATGCAATGCCAATGACGATTTACTAGATGATGATTCTATTTGATCTAAAAAATTATTAATGCTACATTGCTACTGTGTATCAGTGTATGATGATAACATTTTGGTATTGAGTGAAATGGTTGTGAATCTTGTGATTGTCAATTTGACATTATGTATATTGATTCTAAAATCTGAATGTTATTTCTATTTGATTCTGAATGTTATGATGCTGAATGAAAAAAAACTGTATCTGAATGTTGAATGACTTCTGGAGTTCTGGGAGTGTTGAAAATTCTCTTTCAGTCTTATAAAAAAAATGGGACTATAGACAACGGTTATTTCAATAACCGCTGTCTATAGTCCCCTGCCAGTGACTATAGACAGCGGTTATTGAAATAACCGCTGTCTATATTCTTCATTTGTTTTAAAAAAAAATTAAATGTCGCTTAGCATTTGCTCGCCTTATTGTCGCCTAGGCGTCCGCCTTGTCGCCAAGGCGTTAAGGCGGTCGGGGCTCGCCTTGGTACGCCTTGACGCCAAGATAAGAATGACTCCAGATGAGTACCATCGTGAGGGGTAGTGTCCCCGTGAATGGATGGCATGGCCACTACGAGATCAACACTATGCTCTGGGCCCTCGGTCGCGATGTGACTCAGGGACATGATAATGGGAGAGCGACATAGACCTAGACTCAAGAATGGATCCGTAAGTGCGGTGTCCGGAAGTGAGTCTGTGGTTGGGGTGCTAATCAACCCATGACATGCCAGAGGTGGTGGTGTGGGTGAAGGACACGACACTATAGACTCAAGAGGTCGCTCAAGCTCACTCTCCGTCGGGGTCACGAGAGACGGGTCAGAATCAAGAGATAGGTCACTCACTGGGCTGAGCACCTCACTGAGGTGAGAGCAATCCATATCAGGTGTCACTTCTGCCATGTCTGACGGAACAATGGTAGGCAGAGTGGTGTCCTCGGTGTGGGAGGAGCTCGTACTGCAGAGGTCAAAGTGAGGATCCAACCGACCAGCTCTTGCGGATCTTAACGACTGTTCGTAACGAAGGGCAAGTTGATACGTCTGCTCGAGGGACTTCGAGCTATGATAAACTACCTCAGCACGAATGTCTAATCGAAGGCCAGACCGAAATCTGCAAGAGGTCATGGTTGGGTCCTCTCGGATATCGCTCCTCACAACTAACTCATCAAAACGATCCCTGTACTCAGCGACGGACATGGATCCTTGCTGAAGGGGAAATAAATGGTCGAGCAAGCGACTCCGATACGACAAAGGCAAATACCTCTGACACAATGTACGCTTCATGTCCACCCAACTAGTGACGCGGTGTAGATGGTCTCGCTCGCGTGTCCTCTCAACGCTAGCCCAATATGCCCTCGCCTGATCTAAAAGCCTAAGTTTCGCAAACTTGACGCGACGCTCACCGAATACCTCAAAATGGTCAAGATAATACTCCATATCCACGAGCCAATAACTAAAAGACTCGGGACTCGATGAGCCGTCAAAGGAAGGGGCAGCAGTACGAAACTGACTCTCAAGATCTCTCTCACAGCAACGATCCTCATAATAGTCATCTCTAAGGTAACCGAGTCGTGTCGAAGGATCGACACGATCCGCTCGCGTGTACGGATAAGAACGACGACAACCATCATACTGATCGTCTCTAGTGTAGTGGTCTCGTGTCGGTGGGTCAACACAATCTCTAAAAGTGGTGTGTTGCGATCGAGAATAATCGTCGTAGTAACGTGAAGATCTCCTTGACGGGGCTCTGTGAGAGCGGGCGCTAGTGGACTCGAGACCTCCAAAGTGAAGGGAGGAATAATCGTGACACCTAGACATAATGAAAAACCTATAGACTCTACGACTGCGTATCGAAAAGTGCGCGCAACCTAGCTCTGATACCAATTGACGCATGACGAATCTATAGGCGGCGGAAAATCCGCGACCTAACCCTACATGCTATGTAAAGTCCGACGGATTAGCCACAGTTAGATAATAAACATTAACATCCCATGCAAAATAAATTCACAGCAAAGCAAAATATTTTATTAAGGCGAAACAAGCTTAGGCTTCCCTCCGCGTGGAGGGCCAAAGCAAGAGCGCGTGGAGAATAGTTCCTTCCAGCAGTTAGAGATTAATCTAGACACAAATAGCTATAATAAAATGAACATCCAAGCAAACATGTGATATTCTAAACAATAACAATGTTTACAACCTAATTCCAATCCAAAACACAACACAAATAAAATAGGACTGCTGTAGTTTTTTAGGGAAAACTGAAGTTTTTGAGAAGATTAAAGGTTTCCGGGTGGTGGCGGACTAGATCGGGTAAGGGGGAAGGTGGATCCACGAGCGGGGAAGGGTTGGCTGCGGGTACGGCCGAGTTAGGGCTGGATCGGGGTCCGGACTTGGGGCTGGACAGATCTGTCCGGATCTGGACAGATCCGGCTGGTTTGGTGGATGGAGAAGAGGGTTGGGATGGGCGGCAGGGGAGGCTGCTGTATGGAGGGTTGTTGGCGGGTATAGGGAGGCTAGCGGCGTGGGGCTGCAAGCAGCAAGGAGGCGGCGGAATTGTTGTAGATGGGCGGCGGCTGGGAGCTTTGGAGGGGGCGGCGGCTGGGATTCAGCAAGGGGCGGCGGCAGAGTTTCAGCAAGGGGCGGCGGCAGAGTTTCAGCAAGGGGCTGGCGGCAAGGGTTGATGGAGGGCTGCGGGTGGAGGAAGGAGAGAGGCTAACAAAGAGAACACTTACCCAAGGAGTCGTCACCAAGGGGCTCCACGGCGTCGGCACTGCGGAATGATCACCGGAAATGAGGAAGAGGAGATCTCCAAATTTCAGCAATCCCCTAAAACTGCAGCCATATGTCCTATTTATAATGAAATAAAATTAGGGCAACCAAGATGGACGTCTATGATTGGCCGTTGATCTCGGCGCCAAAACAACATTAAATACTATACAAAATACAACATGCTATATATGAAAATTCATCAGAACGACGAGCCGGACGCGACCGCGGTGGCGGATCGTCGATCCGGTCACGCCATATATGGTAAGTCGCCAAATCAGCTCCGAATGGGCCCAAAGCTCGTCCACGCCTATGCTCCACATCACTTGTTGCATTCCACTCTGTCAACACTGATTTTGAATCACATAGAGAACCCCTAACTTCAGAGGTCTCGATCTAGGAAGATAGGAAGCAGACCTTGTGATGCAGGGTAGGGTGATGAGTGTGACTGTAAGCTATGTAAACCCTAACAAGTAACAACACATTGCCGCGAAAAATCTATGTAATGCCCTAGGATGATGCAAGCATGCAAAGACAATTCTGAGTTCTGACATTGAATTGCAACTAATAATAATTTTAAACAAATCTTAACACAAATATTCACAAAGAAATTAGAAATGCTTGCAAGATTTGATTCGTGCCTGTGCCAGCGCTAGAAATTCAATGTGCAGTAGAATAAGCCATGCAAGTGAGACGTGGGCTGTAGGGTGGAGGGAGCTGATCTGATGGCCTTGGAGGATTGCGGTAGCTGTTGTGGTGGCCATACGATTGTATGTGGTCTATAAAGGGGTGACGTGGGCTGTAGGGAGGCTGGAATGGGGCGGCGCTAGGGTTGGCGATGGGCTGGTGTTGGTCGACCAAGACTCTGTGTTAACATCTGATTATATTGACAGCCTTATTGACCTATTCATGACCATTTTCCCTTTCTTATTTTGATACTAAAATACTTCTTTTTAATCTTGTTATTCATTATTATCAAGTTGACAGCAAAGAAGTTAACACAGAGTCTTGCGCGAAGAAGAAGAACAAGGCAAAGCAACACACCGATAGTTCTGATGTGAATTCCAAGGCAAGTTATCCATTATTGCAATGAGCATACATATATGTATATATGTATGTATGTATATCCACTATTGCAATGAGCTTACCGGGACATCCCCTCGAAGTTTGTGTAATTACAGCTTGCACCCCTCTAACTTTCAAAATTACAATTACCTCTCCTCAATGTTTACATTTCATAACATCCATGCACAAAAAGATCCCTCCCCCCGCTCCCCAAAGATTTTCTCCAAGAGAGTACTTTTGTGCATGGATGTTATGAAATGTAAATATTGAGGTGGGTAATTATAATTTTGAAAGTTAGAGGGGTACAAGCTGTAATTATGCAAACTTCAAGGGGAGGTCCTCGTAAATAACTCTATATGTATATATATACTTTTATCTTTTAAAAAAACATGCATCTAATGCTTGGTGTCTCGCAGGTCTCTGACTTCCATGCAAGAGGTAAGCTACAATCCCTCACCGTTCCGGATCTAAAACATTTCCTTGCTAGCAGAAAAGTGAAGGTGGGAGGTAAGAAAGACGAGCTCATCCAACGTGTTCTCGAAATCCTTGGTTGATTTCTGTAGGGTTTCTAATTTTCTTCTTCTTCGTCTTCCAACAAAGTTGTGTGTTTTGTTTATCCTTTGCATTCACTGTTATTGTGAGTTATTTTGAAATCCTTTTATGCACTTAGTTGTTAAGAACTTACTCCAGAAAACTCATTTATTCCAGTGAAGATACATCTTAGGCCTCTCTATCTTTGATCAATTGGTTTTAGGTTAGTAATTTTCTATATAAAGAAATAATGCAATAATATTTATTTATTCATGTTAATTATACTCCAATCTTAGTGGCCTGTTAATGCTTACAACTTATGAAGGCCTAAGGATGATTGATCATTTGTCTTCACATTTTTCAAATTAAGTCTATGTTTTGAATGCAAATAATTAAAATTATATTTGAAGGAAGATCTGCAATCCTTGCGCTTCACCTTTTGTCAGGAGGGAGGCATTAGGCATTGATGTCACTGATAATCCATCCATTGGGGCTTATAATTGACATATGGAGGAATATGAAATTAAATTTAACATTCACCACCCTTCAAGCATAACTTCATGTCTCAGCAGTCAGCATCAAGGAAGCTAACATCCTTCATAGCTCACTAATGAATCATGTTTCCTTTGTATCCAATGAGAACACTCTCCTCCATAATGCTACCTCCTTATTGACGCATGATGAATCTATATGTGACGGACACGCTATGTCCTAACCCTAGATGAATGAATGAAAGTACATGACAGATGCAAATGGGGCTATAGGATTTTCTAAATGATGGTACGAACATACACACAAGCAATTGAACAACAAAGTGTCACCACATAAATCATAACCTAAGGCAATGCAAACTAATGATTCAATCATGCAAGTATTTTCGACGAGCAATTAATTAAGTAATAATACTTGTAGCTCACACAATTGATCACAAATACTCCAAATTAAGCAAGTAAATGACAATTGCAAATTAATTGAGATCACGTTGAAAGTAAATGCAGATGAAGAAGAACATATGACCAAGGAGTGTCAAATCAAATAAATTCGAGCCAATAATTTAAGAACTACAAGTAGCGATCATATAACGCAAAGGAAATGAAAATTGAAAAATAACACTCACCAAGTAATAAGAACCAATGGTGGAGGGTGTGATATGCAAGTTTGGGACGGTCGTAGGTGCACTGCGTTGGTTCCGACGTACGGTTGGCAGGGGATTATGAAGCTGAGTGAATTCTTAGGGTTTGTAGATTAAGGGAGAGACTTTGGGGATGTGGCAAGGCTATATGGATGGTTGGTCGGTGTGGAAGAGGTTTGGAGGATGACTGTTTGGTGGTTGTGGCGGCAGAGGAGCGAATTTGGAGGGACTATGGGTCTAGCGGGGGGCATTTGCCGGTGGTTGAAGAAGTGGAAAAGGGCGTTGTGGAGGTCGGGGTTGCAGGTTGTGGAGGTTGTGGTGGGGTTGTTGGGTGTAGGGCTAGCGATGAGAGTGACTGAGAAGTGGTTTCGGGCGGTTGGAGTGTCAGCGGAGGGTTGGAAGCTGACGATGTGCGGCGGAATGGTTGGAGAAGACTTTAGAGAGAACCGATGGAGTCAGCACCATTAGTCCGAGCGTTGGCACCGACAGGATCCTCGACTTCACACCGAGGAGGGGGAGACCGAGAAGCGTCATGTAAAGAAGCTGAAATCCTCGATGTCCTTAAATGCATGGTCAGCTAAATTATCATAAATATTGTTGACGAAAAAGATTTAGGGTTTCTTTTCATCATCACAGATACTACACCTATATATATCTGTACAAGTGCGTTAAACGCACACCACTAACTAAATACCAACAAACACCAACACTCCTCCTCAAGGTGGGCGAAAGATATTCGTTAAACTCATCTTGTCACAATTCCTGATCATATCCTTTGATCTAAGACCCTTGGTTAAACAATCTGCGGTCTGATCCTTGGTCAAGATGTGACTAAGCTCCAGTAGCCCATTATCCAATTTCTCTTTTATGAAGAACCTATCGATCTCAATATGCTTGATTCTATCATGGTGAATTGGATTGTTTGCAATACTGATGGTTGTCTGCCTGTCACACCACAACTTTATCCTATCTCCTCGATCCAATTTCAGCTCTATCAACATTCCCTTTAGTCACAGAAGTTCAGCAACTCCCAATGTCATAGCTCTATATTCTGCCTCTGTTGTTGATCTGACCACCACCGACTGCTTCTTGCTCCTCTAGGATATCAGGTTGCCTCCTACGAATATGCAATAACCTAAGGTGGATCTCCTGTCGTCTGCACAGCTAGCCCAACAGAGTCACAATAGCCCTCAATCTTTACATGCGCGTTCTTCCTAAACAGCAACCCCTTTCCAGGGGCAGTCTTCAAATATCGAAGGATTTGATACACAATATCCATGTGACTCTTTCTAAGGTCATGCATATAGCGACTCACCACACTCATGACAAAGGAAATGTTCGGACGCGTGTGGTTAAGGTAAATCAGCTTCCCAACTAGTTTTTGATACATCTCCCGATCGACTGGTTCACCTGCCTCAGCACCCAGTTTACACTTCGGGTCGATCAGCATTGCAGCAGGCTTGCACCACAACATCCCTGTCTCTGTGAGGAGATCCAAGACATACTTTCTTTGGGACAGATCAATTCCCTTTGCACCATAGGCCATCTCAATCCCAAGGAAGTACCTAAGCAAACCCAAATCCTTTACCTCGAACTCCTTGCTCAACGCTTACTTGAGGTGGGCAATCTCTTGCTCGTCATCCCCTGTGATGATCATGTCATCCACATACACCACAAACATGGTGATGTGGTCACCTTCATTTTGCCTGAAGAACATCGTGTGATCAACATTGATCTGCTGATAACCCATCCCAATCATCGTCTTCCTGAATCGGTCAAACCACGCACGTGGGGACTGCTTCAATCCATAGGGGGGCTTCTTCAATCTGCAGACTCTGGCTTCTGTCTTGGTTGTGCCAAACCCCGATGGTATCTCCATGTACACCTCCTCAGCTAGATTTCCATGAAGAAATGCATTATTCACATCTAGTTGATGCAACTTCCATCCACCATTCACTGTCAAGCTGATCAGAGTCCAGACGGTGCTCATATTTGCCACGGGTGCAAAAGTCTCGTCGTAATCGATATCATATGTCTGGTTGTACCTCTTTGCGATTAATTGAGCCTTGTAGCGCTCGACCTGTCCATCAGGATTTTGCTTCACGTGAAACCTCACGTCCACCCGACAACCCTCTTGTCCTTTGGTAGCAGTGCCAACTCCCAGGTCTTGTTCTTCTCAAGAGTTTTCATCCCCTCCTTCATTGTTGCTTGCCACTTTGGATTGGCTTTGGCAACCTACCAATTGTTAGGTACAATAATACTACCCAAAGATGCGATGAATGCTCCATGGGAAGAAAAGATATTATCATAGGAGACAAAGGAAGCAAGGTCCCAACCATATCTATTAGGAGGATTGCCCGCATTGCTGCGAGTGGTCCTTCGGACCGTAATAGTTGGAGATGGATGAGTAGGAGGAATGATCTCACCAGAAAGTGGCAGTGGAGGTGGATGTGCTCCAGGAGTAGAGATTGACGTAGACAAGGGACTAGGCACTGACACTGTAGGCACATGTACTGGTTCTGCAGTTTGCTTCCCCTTCCTATGATATGTAAGTAGCTCCCCCTTAGTCGTAGGCCTCACACCTCTCACTTCCTCCTCCCGCTCCTCATCACTCTCCTGCTCCTCCTCACTCTCCTGCTCCTCCTCCACCGCTCCTTCATGTCATACTTCCAAATCCGTCACCAAACTCTCCATCTCCCGCCTCATACTTTCGGTATTTGTCAATTCTGGTATGGATGAGGCCTCCTCATGTGGGTAGTACTGCTTCAACTCTCTGAAGTGGATATCCATGCTCACGAAACTTCTCTTCTCCACTGGACTCTTGCACACGTACCCCTTCTGAGTACCAGAGTAGTCCAAAAAAATACACTTGAGTGCATTCACATCAAGTTTCCCAACACTCGTCTGTTGTCCTTCACGAAGTACACAACCGAATACTTTTAATGGAAGCATCCCCCATTATGTCCCTGCAACTTCTGACACGAGGATATCCATCCTAGAATCTGTGATGACATTCTGCTGATCAATTGTGTTGCTGTTAACACTGCATACCCCCATAAACTCTGAGGGACCTTCATATGAAGCATCATACTCCTTGCCACCTCCATAAGATGCCTGTTTTTTCTCTTTACCACGCCATTCTGTGCAGATGTGTATGCTCAAGTGGTCTGATGCAGTATCCCATGGACTGATAGGCACTCTGTCAATGCCCTATTAATGTACTCTGCTCCATTATCTGACCTTAATACTTTTATCACTGCGGCGTACTGTGTTTGGGCATGCTTATGGAAATCCCGGTAACAGGCAAAAACATCACTTTTAGTTTTCATCAGATATAACCAAGTAACACGCGAAACACAATCAATAAATGTCACAAAGTACTTATAACCATTCAAAAAACTTACGTCACAAGACCCCCATACCTCAGAATGCACAACATTAAAAACAGAAGAGCTCATCCGGCCCGTGCTAACATAAGAGCTTCTAGTAAGCTTGCCCAAGTCACATGCACCACATACTAGTTTGTGTTTATTTGCTTTTTCAAACAACAAAGGAAATAATATAGCTAAAGTACTAAAAGACGAGTGCCCCAAACATTGATGATGGAGTAGAAGCATATCCTCTGCACTCACTTTTTTGTCCCCCTTCTCCTATCTTCTCTGCCACAGATATAAGAGCTGCATTATTCAATCCTTCCCGATCCAAATACCATAGCCCGTCATGCGAAGTCTCAGTCCCAAGTATCCGTCTTGTCTCCTTCTCCTAGAAAGTCACCTTGGGAATATCAAAAGAAACGACGCATTTTAGTTGAAGCATAATGGAACTAATGGATATGAGGCTAACTGAAAAAGAAAGAGCATGCAAGACATTGGATTGTTTTATTGAACCTGTGCAATCGATTGTGCCCTTACCGACTACTGGCTGGAAAGTCCCATCCGCGTCTGGATGCTATCTGTAGTAGTTAGATGAGTGTAGGAGGAGAACTCACCCGCATCCCCTGTCACATGTCGTGATGCACCGGAATCAACGATTCAATCCGTTGCCCTGGAAGGGTGAGCATACATAGCTGAAGTTGATGTCCCCCCAGTTCCACTATTGCCGCCTTCACCAGCTTGCTTCTTCTTAAGACCCTTCATCATGCTCATCAGGCTCATCATGCTCATCATGCTCATCATGCTCATCATGCTCAGCATGCTCAGCATGCTCATCATGCTTAGTAGGGTCTGCTCCTACTCGTTGTAAATAACACCAGCCTCCTCATCACATCTGCTAATGCCCAGATTGGCCCGATAACCGCCTCGGCCACCACGACCCTTGCCACGTCCACGACCATGGCCACCACCCAAATCCCCCTCCTTTGGTGATTTGGGGCAAGCATACCACAGATGACCCGTCTCCCTGCAGTTGTAGCACTGTCGGGTTTCCTCTCGTGATCTTGGAACACCCGAGCTAGTAGCCGCTAGTGCCGACTTCACTGTAGCGGACCCTCCAGTTCCTGCCTGAAGTTTGAGGCGAGTGTCCTCCTGAATCATGGCCGAGATAACCTCTGTAAGTGTAGGAATCTTCGTACCAGACATAAGTAAGGCTCTTCTCTGATCAAATTTTTCATCTAACCCCTTCAGAAACTTCATGGTCTTCTCCTCCACGATGATCTTGGAGGCCTTACACTGTGGGTCATTGCAACTCATCCCACGAGAAGCATGGTCGTAGTCCACTCATATGCATTATAACTCTAAGGCGTAATCCTGCACAGTCTTCTCACCTTGAACTGTGTCATCAATTTCTCCCTTCACCTGGAAGACCCTGAGAGTGTTCCTCACTCCATCATATGTATTTCTCAGCTTGTCCCAAACCTCCATGACTGTCTCCAGGCCATCTACCGTTGCAGCAATCGATGAGACTACCGAGCTAAGAAGCCACATGAACACTGTCATGTGGGTTGACTCCCACTCATCTCCAGCAGCTGGGTTCTCTGACTTCTTCAACTCCCCTGTCAATAAACCCCCAACCTTCTGCGCTGCAAAGGTTTTTTTCACGCGATGTGACCAACCCAGATAAGTGGTCGGCCCATCGAGCTTCAGATCAACCGGAGGAAGGTCCAACTTCGCCTGGCGGTGCGTGAACCCAATAGTCTCAACAATATGACCACCTCTGCGGGACCCAGCTTCTTGAGAATATCCTCCATCAGAAGCTACAGTAGCCCCACAATGTCCAACTGTCGATGCTGCTAAGCCCTTCAACAGTCCGCCGCTCCTTCAGCCCCGCCTTCTCCACGCTCACCGCACCAATCTTAAGCTTGTAGGATCAGGATCAGACCGACATGAGGGTCATGTCGAGTGAGGATCAGGCCGACATGAGGGTTATGTCGAGTGTGGGTCAGATCGACAGCTTCGGCTTCTCCACGATATTGAGCTTCGGCTTCTCGACGATATCGAGCGAGGATCTCCACGATATCCACGATACGATATCGAACTTCGGCTTCTCCACGATATTCACGATATCGAGCACGGTGCGGGTCGGACCCCTTTGCTTCGGCTTCGACTTCGTCGACCATTGATCGACTACTTCGGGGTCGTCGATCGACTGTGGATGTCGAGAGCAGATCTCCTTCGTCGTCGATCGGCGGCTTCTCCTTCGTCGTCCTTTCAGTGTCGTCGATCGACTGCGGATGTCGAGCGCAAATCTCCTTCGTCGTCAATCAGCGGCTTCTCATTCGTCGTCTTCTCCTTCGGCGTCGTCGATCGGCGGCTAAGAGGCGGAAACAGGTTATCGAACGAGAGGCAAACCGAACGAGGGCTCTGATACCATGTTGACGAAAAAGAATTAGAGCTTATTTTTCTCATTACAGATATTACACCTATATATATCTGTACAAGTGCGTTAAACACACCACTAACTAAATACCAACAAACACCAACAAATATCATAATATAAGTCCAAAAAAATACATAGAAATATGAAAAATCGCGGTGAACGCAATGACGGTCTCCGATCACCAATTTGATGATCCAAAATCATCGATCTCAAAATCGCTCAAATGTTACGATCAATCTCCATCACTTATCCACCTTTAGTGAGGAGGTACTAAATCCTTAGGCATGAGTGGAAAATTCTTCTTTGTCTCAGCCAAATGTCTTCCTTGTGAGCTTTATATATAATAAATCATGTTTCCTTGTCCAAGAAGAGTTTCTCTTGGAGGTGCAGGACTCAGCTTTTTTCTCGATATGATTTTGATACATTACGATTGACAGCTTCGGATTTGGAGTTTCTTCTCTTGCCAGTTGCCTCTCTCCCCTTCCTCCCTCCCTCCTTCCCCTCCTCCCTCTTCTGGGAACCCTAGTCTAACAATTCTCCTCAGTCATACATTACGATTGACGCTCACATGAATGATGCAGTAGCGGTGGCCTATAAAAACGCTGGTGTTGTAGTGACGAGAAAACATGATTAGGGTCTAGTAATGATGCACATATACTTGACAACCATTTCAATGGTAGATTATAAATAATAAAATGTATTTGAGCTAGCACATGCATATCCCAATTGATTACAAAATAGTGATTCTAAGTTTGTGTCAGTCGAGAGCGCTTTAATTAAATACATATCGAATGAACCCTGCAAGTCGAACAATTTCAAGAGAACAAACAACCCTAAACACACCTCCATAATTGTATGATATCAATGCGTACAAAATGAACAAGAAATAAATTTCTAATAAGAATTTGCACATGCATAGCAGATCGGGGACAGATGTGATGTTGTTTCACCGGATGCGGAGGGCTGGAAAGCAGGTGGAGAATGCAAAAAGATACAGTGCCCTCTTCTTATAGCAGAATGTATTACATGAAAAAAAAAATCATTAATACTTTTAACATCCCCTCAAGTTGGGCATGTAATATTATTCATACCCAACTTGTTAATAAGATTTACAAATACTTTTCGCTCAATCCTTTAGTAAGAACATCTGCAAGTCGTTCTTCTGATTGTACGAAAGGAGTACATAAAACTACTTTCATAATATTTTATTTAATGAAGTGTCGGTCAACTTCGATATGCTTGGTGCGGTCATGCTCAACAAAGTTAGAGCAATGTTGATTGCAGCTTTGTTATCACAGTACAAATTGAAGGGACCAGTTTCCAGCAAGGCAAGGTCATTCATGAGAGTACGAAGGCACAACACATATACCGTGAGTCATGACTCTAAACTCAGCTTCAGCACTAAAATGAGTCACAACATGTTTTTTACTTCTCCAAGTATTCAAATTAGGTCCAACAAAGGAACAATATTCTGTTGCGGATCTCTTATCACTAACAGATCCAACCAAATCCACATCAATGCATTTAAGTTTTCACTTGGTGAGAATATAATTCCTTTACCAGGCGAGGTCTTTAAATATCTTATAATTTTGTGGACAACCTGGAGATGTCTGACCTTAGGTGAATGCATATATTGACTTACAACTCCCACATCATATGCAATGTCAGTGCGAGTATGAGACAAATAGATAATTTTCCTTCCAGCTTCTGATAACTAGTAATATCTCCTACTAACTCCCTACCATCTTCTTTTCCTAGTTTGTGGTTGACTTCAATAGAGGTTTCTGCATGCTTACAATAGTTCATTCCTCTCTGCTCAAGTAAGTCCAGCACATACTTCCGTTGTGAAATATGAATCCCATATTTTGATCTGCCTACCTTAATTTCCAAAAATATCTCAATTTTCTCAAATCTCTCACTTCAAATTCACTAGCAAGTTTTATCTTTAGTGCATGGATCTCATCCAAGTCATCACCTGTAATAACTATATCATCAACGTACACAATAAGGAGAGTCACATTCATCTCTTTCCGTCTGATGAATAGAGTATGATCGACTTGACTTTCAGTATAGCCTAAAGAGGTCATGACTTTGTGAAGTCTCCCAAATCAAGCCTACTGAGATTGTTTTAATACATAAATGACTTTCTTCAATCTGCAAACCTTCCCTCTTGAGTCGCTAGGGACAAGACCAGGAGGCATTGACATATAAACTTCCTCTTCCGGCTCACCGTGAAGAAAAACATTCTTTACATCCAGCTGTTGTAGCTCCTACCATTTGCAAGCGGCCCAAGATAATAAAGCACGGATTGAGTTCATTGAATATGTTATATGGCTAACAAATAAGAGATTGCGAGTAAAAGAAGGAACATGTAGAGCAAAAGTCAATATAAGAGGAGCAATTGATGGATCCATTTCCTGCAATAGAGGAAAGTTCCATCAGCAATGCTTACATTGTCTTTGTCAGACAATGGAGCATATGAAACAAAACATGACGAGGACTATGTCGTATGGTTAGTGGCCCCATGGTCAATGATCCAGTGAGTGGTAGGCGCACGGCGGCAAAATGAGCACTTGGAGTACCTGAATGGGCAAATGACGAGGATGGACAGGAGTGGGCTCAGAGGATAATCCTTGTATCATGCATTGAAGGGTCATCATCTCATTAGTGGATAAATAGCTAGGTAAAGGAGGAGGCTCGAAGATCTGGCCACCAGAAGGAATGTTATCAACTAATTCAGTCAAGTGAGCAGAGCAAGGAGAGGTAATGCTAGATCTGTCACAACCATGTCCTCCACGTTCTCCACGAGGTACGATGTCACAACGAGATGAGGGAAACCCATGTAATTTGAAGCAAGTATCACATGCATGTTGATTTCTACCACAATAGTTGTCACAAAACAGGTGGTCTTTGTAAGTGGGTCGTGGCTTAAATGTTGGGAATGCGAGAGCACGCAAGCCCGACCAGAGCACCTGCAAATTAGTTCGAGCAAGTACCTGCACGACCGCTTAGCGGTATGCCGATACACAACCAAAAACACAGCACAAAATAACAACAATAAAGGTGACACACAGATATAACGTGGAAACCCAATAGGGTAAAAACCACGGGACGATCGGAGTCCAACCCGGAAAGCCGCCACTAAAAATGTGTAAAACAGATAGGCAATTACAAGGCTTTCCCTCCTCGATCCACATAGGATCTTCACCAACTTCGCACCACACAATGTTACAAAATAAACAGTAGCAAGAAAATTGCAAGTTACCGACAGTGGCAGACGAGACGGATTACACAAATCCTCTCCAAGATGCCTCTTCGAATACTTGCCAAAGTCTGCTCCAGATCCAATCCGTGTATGCGAAGTATTCCTCGTCAACGTCGCAGAGACGTCTGAAAGCTCTTCCCAAATCAAGACGCTTGCCACAAAGGCCTCTCTAAGAACTCTTTCAATGCTTGAGATAGGAGATGAGTGGATGTCTTACCCCTCCTCCTTCATGCCTATTTATAAGGCCAAAACCAAGGGGTAGATGACGGTAGATAGCATGTGGAGGAAGCTTCCTTGAAGCTTCCCTCGGTCAAAGAACACATGTCGAATAATATGAAGCTTCCTTTGGCCACCTTCCTAGAAGCTTCCTTCAAGAGCACATGTTGATTTCATAGTCAACGACGCCTAACCCTTTTCACACTTGGCATGAAACACATGCTTGAAAAGCATGGTCAAAAGGTGGCTAGCCTCTTTCACACTTAGGAGAAAATTATCTCATCAGATCTCCCCCTTTTCGACTAAGTGAAGAAACTTGTCATTCTAACAATCTTCCTTCAAATCTCCAATTTGCCTCCCACTAGGGCCTCCATCAACATGTCTCCCCTTTGATCAATAGATTCATCGCCATCAAACTCGAATCCACAGTTTTCTCCACAAAGGACGGGAACTGTACCCAACAATTTATCCCCATTGCACTTATGTGGAAGAGATCGCCATGCCAGCGATCCTCACACCATGCTCAAACTTCCCCCTCGACACGGTCTTCGTAAGCATATCTGCTCCATTGTCATCCGTGTGCACCTTCTGCAAATCCAGCTCTCTCTGCTCTAGAGTATCGCGTATCCAATGATACCGCGTGTCAATATGTTTGGATCTCGAGTGGAAGGTGGGGTTCTTCCCTAAATGAATCGCACTCTGACTGTCACATAAGAGTGTGTAGCGCTCCTGAGTGAAACCCAGCTCTTTGATGAAACGCTTCATCCAAAGAAGCTCTTTTCCTGCCTCAGTGACTGCAATAAACTCTGCCTCCGTAGTCGACAGTGCAACGCACTTCTGTAGTCTCGACTGCCATGACACAGCTCCCCCTGCAAATAGGATCAGGTACCCAGAGGTCGATCTTCTGGAGTCCAAATCTCCAGCCATATCAGCATCAGTGAGCCCAGTAGCTCTGGCTCACTATCTCCAAACCTTAACGTCAAGTCTGACGTCCCATGCAAGTACCTCAGAATCCATTTTACAGCGCTCCAATGTTCTCTTCCGGGATTGGAGAGAAACCTGCTCACAGTGCCTACGACATGCGCTATATCAGGGCGAGTGCATACCATGACATACATAAGACTACCAACTGCAGAAGCATAGGGGACCTTCTGCATCTCCTCTTTCTCCTCAGGTGTGCTCGGGCACTGGTCAGCGGTAAGTCTGAAGTGAGCTGCAAGCGGCGTGCTAACCTTCTTCGCCTGATCCATACTAAATCTCTGCAGCACCTTCCTGATATATCTTTCCTGTGATAACCAAAGTAGCTTGGAGCCTCCGTCTCTCCGAATATGCATCCCTAGGATGGTCTTCACAGCTCCCAAGTCCTTCATCGCAAATGTGGAGCTCAACTGCCGCTTCAACTCGGCAATGCGCGCAGTGCTCCTCCCGACAATCAGCATGTCGTCAACATAAAGGAGTAAAATAATGAAATCATCTGGAGCGTACTGCTTCACAAACACGCAGTGATCAAGGGTGGTCCTCCTGAAGTCGATCTCCCCCATAAAAGCATCGAACTTCTTGTACCACTGTCGTGGGGCCTGCTTCAGGCCATACAAACTCTTCTTCAGGCGACAGACTAGGCTCTCCTTCCCTTTCACCTTAAAACCTTCAGGCTGCTCCATATAAAGCTCCTCCTCAAGATCGCCATGCAGAAAGGCGGTCTTGACATCCATCTGCTCAATCTCCAGGTCTAGCCTTGCAGCAAGGCCAAGAACAACCCGGATAGACGACATCTTCACAACATGAGAGAAGATCTCATAAAAATCAACTCCTTGTTTCTGACTGAAACCCTTCACCACTAATCTTGCCTTGTATCTGAGTGGTGTCGAGGGGTCTCCCTGCTTTACTCTAAAAATTCATCGATTCTTCAGAGCCTTCTTGCCCTTAGGCAATCGTACCAGCTCATAAGTATGGTTCTCATGCAGAGACTGCATCTCCTCTTGCATAGCAACCATCCACTCTTTCTTCTCTGAGCTCTGCACTGCTTCATCAAAGCACTCGGGCTCCCCCGCATCAGTCAACAAAATATACTCAGTAGCAGAGTATCTCGAAGATGGTTGTCTGACTCGATCAGACCTCCGTGGAGCGAGCTCAGCTGCTGGTATGGGCACATCATCAATGATGTCCTCTGTAGGCTCGCCATCATTCATGTCCTCATGGCCTGGAAGTGGCTCAACGCCCTGCACTGGATCAGGCTCTGCGGCCTCCTCAGTATCGTCACCTCCAGTCATAGGAGACTCTTCATCAGTGTGAGAGTCAGCCTTCTCAGTCTTTTCAGGATCAAGCATAGTCTGATCCTCACAAAATATGGCGTCGCGACTGCGTACAAGCTTCTTCTCAATTGGATCAAAGAACCTATAGCCAAACTCGCCGCTGCGTCCATATCCCAAAAATATGCATTGACGGGTCTTAGAATCTAACTTCAATCTTTCATCCCGAGGGATGTGCACAAAGGCTTTGCAGCCGAAGACCCTCAAGTGACTATACGAAGGGTCCTTCCCATACCAGACTTTATCAGGAATATCCTCCTGCAATGCATAACTGGGAGATAGGTTGATGACGTGTGCAACTGTGTATAAAGCCTCACCCCAAAACATGCCAGGTAGCTTTGACTCAGATAGCATACACCTCACCCTCTCCATCAAGGTCCTGTTCATCCTTTCAGCTACGCCATTTAGCTGCGGCGTCTTGGGCGAAGTCTTTTCATGTCTGATCCCTTGCTCTCTACAATACTCATCAAAAGGACCAATATACTCTCCCCCGTTGTCGGACCTGATACACTTTAACTTCTTCCCAGATTGCCTCTCCACCTCAGCGTGGAATCTCCGAAAAGTGTCGAGAACCTCACCTTTGGTCTTAATAGCATAGACCCAAAGTTTTCTCGAAAAGTCATCAATGAACGTCACGAAGTAAGACGCTCCTCCTCTCGTCTGGACCTTCAGTGGTCCGCAGACATCAGTATGTACGAGCTCTAGTGGCTCGGATCTTCTTGTGGAAGTATGTCTCTGGAATGATACTCTATTCTGCTTTCCAGCCATGCAATGGTCACATCTCTCTAACTGATCCACAGATAGATCAGAGATCATCTTCTTTCGGGAGAGACATCCCAGACCCTTCTGGCTAATGTGACTCAGTCTCCTATGCCATAGGGATGTGGATGCCCCATCTCTAACGGTGTTGGCCTGAGCAGCTTCAGGTCTCCCCTCCATATAGTATAGGCAAGTGTCTCTATAATCTCTGGCCACTACCAGCGACCCCTTAATTAACTTCCAAAAATCTCCACCAAAGACACTTAAGTGTCCTTCATCACCTAGCTTCCCAACTGAAACTAGGTTGAAGCGGATGTCAGGTACATGTCGCACATCTCTTAGGATCATCAATCCCCCAGTGCTCGTCTTCAGGTGCATATCTCCTCTTCCGATGACTTTAGACGTATCAACATTGCCCATCCTAAGCACCCCACAATCGTGAGTAGTGTAGGTGGCAAATAACTCCCTGTTGTGGGAGACATGTGCAGAAGCACCCGAATCAACAATCCAGCTTCGGTCATCACATGAGAGTGCAGCTGTGACGTCATCTCCAACAATAATTGTACAACCCGTATTCGTCGAGTGGGCCCCCCAGCCAACTGGAGAAACCTGGGTCGTCCGGATCATTCGCCGGGTCACTCGCCCAGGCTAAGGAAGGTAAAAATGCCCCCGAGTTGGTGGGGGTAAGCTGTAGGAGAGAAGGCGCTAGGCGAGTGGTGCCCTCACGGACCACTCGCCCAGAAGCGTGGGCATTCGCCCAGCCAGGCGGGTGCCCAGCGAATGGTGCCCTCACGGACCACTCGCCCAAAGGGGTGTGAGGGGAAAATGACCATAATACTCCTGGTGGGCTGCAAATAGCCCTTCGGAACAGCGGAGTTAGGCTATTAGCAGACCAATTTGGGGTGCGGTTAGTAAAATTAAAAGGCGGATTCAGGCTATTTACAGACCAGCCTAGGAAAACTATAAATAGACCCTTAAGGGCACCTTGGAGGAGATCCGATTTTAGAGAATCCTCTCCTCTAGGCTAGTTTTGGTTGGCAGCCAGTGCCCTCCAAGGTGCCCGGTTGAGCTTTGGTTTGGGAGGGGAAGCTCTCTAAGATCTTCCGGGTGTGTGGCGGGACCTTCTCGCTTCAGCCTTGGGTCTATTCCGTTTCCAGCATCCACCATCAAGAGAGTCTAGTGAAGGAGAAATAAGCATCGGCTACACCCCCAGTGGGTCCGAACTCAAGAGACCAGTTGCTGGTTTCAACATTTTTGGTGCGGTGAGCGTGGACCGTAGCCGGTGAAAGAAAATCCCAAGCTAGTTTCGATGACAGGAGATGGAGGAAATGGTTCTGACTCAGGTCACTCGCAGCCACCCGCGGCAGGGGAGTGGTTGGAGATGTTTGAGAAGTTCAAGCAAGAGGTCCTGCAGACAGTTCTCGCGACAAGGAGCGAGTGCGAGACCCCGACGGTGCCAGTGGTCCCGCCTTTGCAGATCGGCGAGAACGCACCGGGGCAGCGGCCGGGGAAGGAGGTGCCAGCAGAAGGAAGTGCGCGAGAACTCCCCGGACGGCAGCTGTTCAGCAGTCCGGCGAGTGCTGAGGTGTGTGAGTTGGTCCCGCGCGAGAGGACCACTCACCGAGCAGGGGAAGGGAGCCCCTTTTGCGAGATGATCCTCTCGGCCCCAGTGCCAGAAGGGTTTCGTGGGCCGGAGATGTCCTACTACACCGGCAAGGAGGATCCAGTCGTGCACCTGCAGTGGTTTGAGGACATGACATCAATCCTTCCCATGTCGGATGCTTTTCAATGCCGACTCTTCGCAACCACCCTGAAGGAGAAAGCAAGGGACTGGTTCCACCAGCTTCCCACAGGTTCCATCTACGCGTTCGATGATCTGCGCCGAAGCTTCCGACTGCGTTTCTCAACGTCAAAAAAGAGGAAGAAGGATGCGGAGGCTCTCTTCAAGATCAGGCAGAGGGAGGGGGAATCCCTAGCCAAGTACGTGGACAAGTTCCAGGAGGAGATACACCTAGTGCAGGAGGTGCCGGGATTCGCCCTCCAGATGGCATTCATCGTAGGGCTGCGAGAGGGGTTCTTCAAGATGGACCTGAAGAGAAGACCTCCTGTATCCTTCGAGGAGTTGATGGAGAGAGCCGCGGAGGAGATTGAAGGGGAGGCAGCCAACCCCGAATTCTACAAAAGGTTGGCGAAGATGAGCGAGCCTGAGGCGAGGCAGCCAGAGGGAAGAAGGTGAGAGGAGCCCAGGGGCCAGGGGTTCGAAAGACCACCTCGGGTTTGGAGGAACCAAGAGCCCAACAACAGGTTGGGCTGGAGGAACCAGGAAGGACCGACGCGAGGTCAGGATGAAAGGTACCAAGGAAGGGAGGCAGGAGGAGTGAATCAGGGGTGGAGGCAGGGTCCCAGACCCCCTCACCCCCCGAGGGAGCAAGCCATGGCGGTAGGCCGAGGGAGAAGAGGTAGAGGAGCAAGAGGAGGAAGAGGAAGAGCTGGAAGAGAGGACAGGGTGGCGTTGCCTTACTGTGACTTTCATCAGGAAGGTCACGCGATCGCCACCTGCCCGGAGTTCTTGGAGATGAGGGGAAGAGGACAGCCACGGCGGCAGCAGGCCAGAATTGAGGAAGTGCTCCCAGAGGCAGAAGAGGACCGGTGTGAGGATAAGACAGATACAAGAACCAGGGGGAATCGGGGTGATTCACGGTGGGGTTGGGATAGAGGCCTCTCGCAAGAGAAGCTTCCAGGCCATGTTCCGAAGGGACGTCACGTCGACTTCCCAGACCCCACCCCCCTCTGAGAAGCTCACCTTCTCCTCAGAAGATATGCCAGATTACGAGGACCCATTCTGCGACGCCCTGGTGATCCAGACAGCGATAGAAAACTTCACGGTCTCTCGGATCCTGGTGGACAACGGGAGCTCGGTGAATGTGATCTTCAAAAAAGCTTTCGACGCGATGGAGGTAGAGAAGAAGAGGGTGCAGGCCTCCGACGGACCACTGTTTGGTTTCTCGGGGGAGCGGAAGGAGGTCGAGGGAGGCGTAGGTCTCCAAGTGACGTTGGGAGGGGTCCCCAGGAACTGCCGGATAGTCATCGTTGACGCTCCAAGCAGCTACAATGCTATCTTCGGACGACCCCTCATCAGCGCCTTCCGGTGCGTGCCCTCATCGTACCATCAGTGCTTAAAGCTCCATAGTGGAGGAGTCCAGATCCGCGTCCGAGGAGATGCTAAGGTGGCGAGGCAGTGCTATGTGACTGCCGTCAACACCATTTCATGGATGGCGGATGCCGAGAGGATGGATGAAGAGATGGCGAGGCCGGAGGGGCCAGGAGAAGTGGAGAAGAGAGAAGTAGGGAAAGAGGGCAATGCCCGAGAGGAGAATTTGGAGGTCGCTCAGGAAGAGCAGGAGCAACGGGCAGGTGGAGGCGGCGAACAAGGTCATCGTGAACTTGCTCAAGAAGAAGGTGGAAAATCTCAAGGGCAATTGTGTGGAGCAGCTCCCCTCGGTCCTATGGGCTTTAAGAACCACCCCCAACACCGCCACGGGAGAGACCCCTTTCAAGCTCTCTCACGGCTGCGAGGTCGTCATCCCCATAGAGTTCGAAGTTATGACACCACGGGTAAAGGTCGCCGCAAATGGTGAGGAAGATTGGAGAGCCGAGAACGAGGAGGAGTTGCGGCTCTCCCTCGACCTCATCGAAGAAGCTCGGGATCGAGCAGCCATCCATCAAGAAGAGGTCAAGCGGCGGATGGCCAAGTATTTCGATAGACACGTCAGGATCAAGCAGTTCGAGAAGGGAGATCTGGTACTCAAGAAGGTCGACGCGGCTGGGAGGTCCGTCGCGGTGGGAAAACTTAACCCCAACTGGGAAGGCCCCTATGTCGTGGAAGAGGCATTAAAGTCTGGGGGGTATCGCCTTCAGAATGTGGAGGGCCAACTCCTCAGCCACACATGGAGTGGCGACGACCTTAAACGTTTTTATCCTTAGTACCATGTAGTAATAGTGGTTTTTGAATGAAAACATTCTGTTTAAACTGTGTGTATAAAAATGATGCTACAGCTCGCAGGAGAGACCCTAAAAGTTCCAGAGGTTGGCCCCGAGCAGACCCGCTGTCCAGGCTCTCATCTAGCTGGCAGGTCCGAAGGCTCACTCGGTGGCAGGTTCCATGTTCCAGAGGTTGGCCCCGAGCAGACCCGCTGTCCAGGCTCTCATCTAGCTGGCAGGTCCGAAGGCTCACTCGGTGGCAGGTTCCATGTTCCAGAGGTTGGCCCCGAGCAGACCCGCTGTCCAGGCTCTCATCTAGCTGGCAGGTCCGAAGGCTCACTCGGTGGCAGGTTCCATGTTCCAGAGGTTGGCCCCGAGCAGACCCGCTGTCCAGGCTCTCATCTAGCTGGCAGGTCCGAAGGCTCACTCGGTGGTAGGTTCCATGTTCCAGAGGTTGGCCCCGAGCAGACCCGCTGTCCAGGCTCTCATCTAGCTGGCAGGTCCGAAGGCTCACTCGGTGGCAGGTTCCATGTTCCAGAGGTTGGCCCCGAGCAGACCCGCTGTCCAGGCTCTCATCTAGCTGGCAGGTCCGAAGGCTCACTCGGTGGCAGGTTCCATGTTCCAGAGGTTGGCCCCGAGCAGACCCGCTGTCCAGGCTCTCATCTAGCTGGCAGGTCCGAAGGCTCACTCGGTGGCAGGTTCCATGTTCCAGAGGTTGGCCCCGAGCAGACCCGCTGTCCAGGCTCTCATCTAGCTGGCAGGTCCGAAGGCTCACTCGGTGGCAGGTTCCATGTTCCAGAGGTTGGCCCCGAGCAGACCCGCTGTCCAGGCTCTCATCTAGCTGGCAGGTCCGAAGGCTCACTCGGTGGCAGGTTCCATGTTCCAGAGGTTGGCCCCGAGCAGACCCGCTGTCCAGGCTCTCATCTAGCTGGCAGGTCCGAAGGCTCACTCGGTGGTAGGTTCCATGTTCCAGAGGTTGGCCCCGAGCAGACCCGCTGTCCAGGCTCTCATCTAGCTGGCAGGTCCGAAGGCTCACTCGGTGGCAGGTTCCATGTTCCAGAGGTTGGCCCCGAGCAGACCCGCTGTCCAGGCTCTCATCTAGCTGGCAGGTCCGAAGGCTCACTCGGTGGCAGGTTCCATGTTCCAGAGGTTGGCCCCGAGCAGACCCGCTGTCCAGGCTCTCATCTAGCTGGCAGGTCCGAAGGCTCACTCGGTGGCAGGTTCCATGTTCCAGAGGTTGGCCCCGAGCAGACCCGCTGTCCAGGCTCTCATCTAGCTGGCAGGTCCGAAGGCTCACTCGGTGGCAGGTTCCATGTTCCAGAGGTTGGCCCCGAGCAGACCCGCTGTCCAGGCTCTCATCTAGCTGGCAGGTCCGAAGGCTCACTCGGTGGCAGGTTCCATGTTCCAGAGGTTGGCCCCGAGCAGACCCGCTGTCCAGGCTCTCATCTAGCTGGCAGGTCCGAAGGCTCACTCGGTGGCAGTTTCCATGTTCCAGAGGTTGGCCCCGAGCATACCCGCTGTCCAGGCTCTCATCTAGCTGGCAGGGCCGAAGGCTCACTCGGTGGCAGGTTCCAAGCTCTCAAGGGTGGATCTCGAGAACACTCGCAGGGACCACGCGCCAGCAAGGTGTGCCTCATCTTTCTTCCTAACTACCTAGGCGAAACCCCGGCCCGAGCGAATGGTAAGGGGTTTCGAGTGGAACAGGAAGCGGGAAGTCAAAGAGGGGCAGCATGTCAAAGTCATCCTCGGGCATTCGTTGTGTGGCCAAAGTAGCCGCAGTTAACGTCCTAGCGAGCCTAGCGAGATATAGCGGCGAATGAGAGAAAAGCTGAGAATAACACAAATTGTAGTCAATGTATACATCTTTTAAAGGCACTCGCCCGTTCAAGATTACAAGCAAAAGGATAAATGCAAAAAGAGAGAATACAAGAGGCCCTTATCAAGGATCAACAGATTTCTCGCTTGAAGATCCGTCGCTCTCACCAGAGTCTGGGATGAGGGCGTCTTCTCGCGGCTCGACGTGGTCGTCCTCAGGAAAGGGGATTGGAATGTAAAGCTCGGGGACGACTTGGCGAGCGGAAAGGCATTCGGCCTCCGCCTTCAGGTATCCCACTCGCCGCAGCACCTGCAGCGCATGCTTGACGGCATTCTGCGCGTTCTCTTGCATCAGCTGCTCCAACTCGTGATGGGGATAAAAATGGCCCCCGCTCCCCGGGTCGAGTGCTGACGCACCAGCCTCTCGCAATCGCTGGACTTCGGCTTTGGCCAGGCGGATTTCATCCTCAAGGCCGGCCACCCGAGCGCGGAGCATCTCGGCAACCATGGTATCCTGAAAATAATAACAAAGGTGGTACGAATAAAGTTCGTCAATCGGCAATAGGTCACTCGCGGGAAAGGAGAAAACATACACACCTCTGCGACAGGGCGGTTGGCGAGAAGGGTCTCCGCAGCCGCCAGCTTAGTCCTAAGCTCCAGCGCCTCAGTAGAAACAGCGGACCGGGACTCCTCAACCTCCGCCAAGTCCCGCGCCAGTTTGATGCTCCGGCGCGAAGACATGTGCGCGAGCTCGAGCGCCCGCAACATGGCCCTGGCACTCTCATGAGCGAGAATCTGGGTCGTCTCGGCATCATAGACTTCGGCGTCTTCTCGGCCATAGAGGGCATACGCGATGGCGTAAGCCTCACCGCTGGCGAGATCGCTCTCTATCCACGACGGATGGAGGGTGGAGAGCGAGACCCGGTTAGCATTCCTGTCCCACTTGACCAGGGGAGCCCCCGATGGGTCCATGTACTTCTCGCCGCTGGGGAAGTTCCGATGGTCCCTGGGAAGTGGGGCGGCGGCAACGACGGTCCCGCGTGAGGGATTGTCTCTCCTGGCGCACTCGTCCCCAGGGCTTGGATCTGAGCACCCGCCCCGAGGGTCTCGTCCAGGACCCCCTTCCCCTTGGCGGAGGGGGGGGGGGGGGGGGTTGGGGCTTCTTGGAAGAGGAAGAGGTCAGCACCGCTGGCTTGCGCTTCTTTCCGCCAGGCTTGGAGGAAGAAGGTTCCTCCCGACAGGCATCCGCGACGGCCTGTGCGAGAGAGAGGGCAGATCCGGAGGGACGCGGCGGATGAAGGGGGAAGTGGCGCACACCTGCATAATATAGCAAATGGTTCTAGCGAATGATGTAAAAATCACGAAGCGAAAGCGAATGAAGTCTCGAACACTTACCCTCGCCCTGCGGAACGGGTGGAAGCGAGTTGACGTTTCGCCGGAGATGGACGAGATCCATCCCGTGCTCCAGGATGTATTGGTGGAGTTTGGCCTCGTGCCCCCTTAGGGTCGGGGGGCGGAAGGTTGACTCCTCCTCCTGCACCGGCGCGAGAAGAGTGTTCCCCAGGTTCCCGCTTACGAAAATAAAGCGGCGAACCCAGTCATGGTTCTTGTTCGGGAGCCCGTAGTGCTTTAGGGGGCTCAGTCCCGAGAAGAACGAGATACCATTGGTGCAGCGGAAGGTATAGAGCTTGCGGAAGACAGGCAGCGAGAACTCGATTCCCTCTTCCCGCAGGTAGCTCGCGTACCCGACCAACATAGCAATGGAGTTGGGGTTGAGCTGGCCAGGCACGACCCCGTAGTATCTGAAGGTCTGGCGGAGTTCCGGCCAGATCGGGAGGCGAAACCCCACCTCGAAATGCTCTAGCGGGATCGCGAGAGCACAAGGCGAGATGGAGTTCAGACGCTCGTCCGGCCTGGGCTTTCGCCCCTCGAAACCCGGCGGGACGTAGTCGGCGACGGCAGTCAGGTAAGCCTCCTCGGAGAGGTCGCAGGAATCGAAGACGTGGTCGGCGAATGCGCTGGCGCACTTGGCCCTGCCTTCCGCATCGCCACCCATTTTTGCGAGTGAAGAAGGAAAGGGGAGCAACAGATAAGGAAGAAGCGCGAGTGCTAGCGCAAGGAAAGAGAGCGGATGGTTAGGTATTTAATACGGTGGTTGAAAGACTTATTTATAGAGGGACTAAACGGCGTTTGGGCTTTCGAGGCCACGGGTGTGCGGATAGCCATCGCGCCTTCCCGACACCTCGAAGCCCGAGCCGGTCCCTCTCGCCCAATAATGGCAAATGCCCTATGTCTATTCATTCCGCGACTACGCGAAAGAGGTTAAGAAAGCATTCGGCAATAATAAAACATTCGGCAATACCCAAGCAAGATATAGGAAATAAAAGACAAAGCATAGAGCATTCGCAAAACACAGGGCATAAGATTATTACAAACGGAAATAAAATCCAGCATCCGCGCTACAGAAAATAAAAAGATTACAAGAAGGGCGAATGAAGACTGGCTCAATACTCCTCCCAGACCCACCGACCTCGCTTTCGCGACCCAGCTTCCATGGGCATTCGCGGGCGGTAATATGCGAGTATATTGGTGATCTCATGGGAAGCCAGTTGGAGTTGGTCCCGGGCTCGCGCGGCGTGTGTTTCGGGAGATAACTCCCCTCCTTCGCCCCCCAGGCGCTCCACCGTGGTGAGAATACGCGAGTAGTCCCGATGGAGGTCCTTTAACTCACGCGCGACTCTCAGTCGCACATCGTCCACCTGGCCGGCTACGTTTCGCTGGATGTGGATGAGCTTTCCCAGGACCTCCGAGATTCGATCCTTCAGGGTCGCGTGATCCGAGGAATCACCCAGAAAGTCAGCGAGATCCCCAGGGGAAGGGAGAGGCGAGAGCATTCCCTCTCCCCCCTCGTTGAAGGAGTCAAAAGGGGAGGCCTCCCGATAGCCTGAGAAATCAAAATTAAGTCAGTTGCAATAAAATATGCGAATGCTATGGGGTCAGAGGAGTAAACTAACCGGGGACGGGTTCCCTATGACCTGAAGGGCGAGACGAATGGGGGAAGACCCCAGACAAGCCCGCGGAAGGTGGTAGGACCTTCCCTCTCCCCGGACGGTAAGGCGGAGGAGGAACCGGAACATCCGCACGGTCATCAGCACGGAGACGCTGATCCAGCTCTCGCTCAGGCGAGACCCTCCGTTCATTCACGGTGACAGAGGGGTTCACCTGAGCAGTGGGACTTGGAGGAATGGAGTCCCGCAGCGGGACGTCAGGGTTGAGGGCTGCGAAAAGGTAATGGTTAGTAGCCGACAACATAAAAGGGAAAAGCGAGAAGGTTCACAACTCACGGGATTGGGGTACAGTCTCCCCAGGAGGAGGCGGAGGAGCAAGATCCAGATCAGGAGGAGGTACCTCGTCCGCGGGAGGTGGCACCACAGCGCTGCTCAAAACGGCCCCATGGCCGTCCTCAGGTACCGAAACCCCCTGCGAATGGCCAGATCAATTGAAGAATAAGAAGGCGGAAACAGAAAAGAAAGGCAGGAGAAATCCCCGTACCTGAGTCCCGGGGTCTGGAGGGGCATTCGTCGGAGATTCCGAGGCGGTCTCGCCTCTCTGGCGAATCATCTGAATCGCTTGGGCTCGCCGCGAGACGTAAGGGCGCTCGCATCCCTCTTGGATTTAAGCCAGGGAGCAAATCTGGCCGTCTTCGGGGCGGTCGCAATCTGGGCCGCAGCCAGACGTTCGATCATCTCCCGCGAGAGGGGTCTCGAGGAAAGTTTGTGGAAAGACATTGAAAGTAGCGAAAGATCCCGAGAAAGAAAACTCCGGGCCAAGGTATGAAAGTGGTCCAGCAAAAATCTGACAGGAGGAGGTATATATAAGGTGGCGGTGGGACCCACGGAATCTTATGGATCCAGTCAGCAAGCACTCACCGAATACAGGGTTGGACTGTTCTTTACGACCGTAGGAACCGCTCGTAAAGAGCGGGGATTGTGTACAACCCGTATTCGTCGAGTGGGCCCCCCAGCCAACTGGCGAAACCTGGGTCGTCCGGATCATTCGCCGGGTCACTCGCCCAGGCTAAGGAAGGTAAAAATGCCCCCGAGTTGGTGGGGGTAAGCTGTAGGAGAGAAGGCGCTAGGCGAGTGGTGCCCTCACGGACCACTCGCCCAGAAGCGTGGGCATTCGCCCAGCCAGGCGGGTGCCCAGCGAATGGTGCCCTCACGGACCACTCGCCCAAAGGGGTGTGAGGGGAAAATGACCATAATACCCCTGGTGGGCTGCAAATAGCCCTTCGGAACAGCGGAGTTAGGCTATTAGCAGACCAATTTGGGGTGCAGTTAGTAAAATTAAAAGGCAGATTCAGGCTATTTACAGACCAGCCTAGGAAAACTATAAATAGACCCTTAAGGGCACCTTGGAGGAGATCCGATTTTAGAGAATCTTCTCCTCTAGGCTAGTTTTGGTTGACAGCCAGTGCCCTCCAAGGTGCCCGGTTGAGCTTTGGTTTGGGAGGGGAAGCTCTCTAAGATCTTCCGGGTGTGTGGCGGGACCTCCTCGCTTCAGCCTTGGGTCTATTCCGTTTCCAGCATCCACCATCAAGAGAGTCTAGTGAAGGAGAAATAAGCATCGGCTACACCCCCAGTGGGTCCGAACTCAAGAGACCAGTTGCTGGTTTCAACAATAATGACATCGTCCTCTGTAGATACAATAGCTGCAGTATGACTCTCATTCCTATCATCAGTAGCCACTCCTTTCTTCCTTTCGTCATTCTTCAGAGAATAACAGAACTTCTGAATATGCCCCTTCTTATGACAATAGTGGCACTCCACGTTTTGATAACGTGACTTGGACTTCCCTCTGCTTTGTCCTCTCTCGCTCTTCCTTTCTCTACTCTTGCTCCTGCCTCTCTCCCTGGGCTCAGTGTAGAGGATGTCAGCTCCTGAAGAAGAGCCTGATATCCCTTGAGACTTTCTTCTCACCTCTTCGTTCAAGATGCCACTCTTGGCAATCTCCATAGTAATGATGCCCCCGGGAGAGGAGTTGATTAGAGAAACTCTAACCATCTCCCAAGAGTCTGGAAGAGACTTCAGCAGCCATAATGCGTTGACCTCGTCCTCGAAGGTCACCTTCATAGCAGTAAGTTGATCAATAATACCTTGGAACTCATTCACATGATCCAGGATAGGGGATCCTTCCCTGTATCTGAACTCACCCAGCTTCTTTAGTAGATATAGCTTGTTGATGCCAGTACTCTTGGCATACAACGTCTCGAGAGTCTTCCAAAGTATCTTTGCATCAACGATACTCGCGACATGATTGTAGACGTTCGGTTCCACGAATCGTCTGATGAATCCGCATAACTTCCGGTGCTCCACCTTTCACTTATTTGGATCCATGTCTTTAGGAATCTCCTCAAAGATAGGAGCATGCCAGCCCTTGACGTAGATGAGATCTTCCATCAGTAAGTGCCACTGATGGTAATTTGCGCCGTTTAATTTCACCATTTGCTCGGAACTCGAACCTGAAGTAGATTCCATTGTTCTCTGTCACTGATTAGACTAACCTCAGTTCTTTGAGCCGACTATTTCCAAGAAAGGAATCAAAGAGGATAGGGAGCGGACCAATGGTCGTCACCTACCGCACCTGATCACTAACCCGAAATATCAGATCGGCTCGTCTCGAATCCCAAATAGGTCAGCCCGATACCAACTCTGATAATGAACCTACCTCTGATACCACTTGTTGGGAATGCGAGAGCACGCAAGCCCGACCAGAGCACCTGCAAATTAATTCGAGCAAGTACCTGCACGACCGCTTAGCGGTATGCCGATACACAACCAAAAACACAGCACAAAATAACAACAATAAAGGTGACACACAGATATAACGTGGAAACCCAATAGGGTAAAAACCACGGGACGATCGGAGTCCAACCCGGAAAGCCGCCACTAAAAATGTGTAAAACAGATAGACAATTACAAGGCTTTCCCTCCTCGATCCACACAGGATCTTCACCAACTTCGCACCACACAATGTTACAAAATAAACAGTAGCAAGAAAATTGCAAGTTACCGACAGTGGCAGACGAGACGGATTACACAAATCCTCTCCAAGATGCCTCTTCGAATACTTGCCAAAGTCTGCTCCAGATCCAATCCGTGTATGCGAAGTATTCCTCGTCAACGTCGCAGAGACGTCCGAAAGCTCTTCCCAAATCAAGACGCTTGCCACAAAGGCCTCTCTAAGAACTCTTTCAATGCTTGAGATAGGAGATGAGTGGATGTCTTACCCCTCCTCCTTCATGCCTATTTATAAGGCCAAAACCAAGGGGTAGATGGCGGTAGATAGCATGTGGAGGAAGCTTCCTTGAAGCTTCCCTCGGTCAAAGAACACATGTCGAATAATATGAAGCTTCCTTTGGCCACCTTCCTAGAAGCTTCCTTCAAGAGCACATGTTGATTTCATAGTCAACGACGGCTAACCCTTTTCACACTTGGCATGAAACACATGCTTGAAAAGCATGGTCAAAAGGTGGCTAGCCTCTTTCACACTTAGGAGAAAATTATCTCATCATTAAAGTCCCGAGTATTAATGCCTCAAAAATAATGAGAAGCAGCAAGTGCAGAACGTCAAAGGCGACCTCTAAACTCTAAGACTGTATGCGATCATATTCCGGTTGGACAATGTTATAAGCCTCTATCAAAGAAAGGACATGATTGCGGCCAATGATATGAACACTGATCTGATCGAAATCCCTGTGTAAACCATGGAGGAACTCAAACACTCAGTTTCGATCTTCAAGAGCACGAACAATGAGCGCATCAGCGAAGTAAATAAGGTTGAGGGATTCAAAATAGTCTTATTCCTGATATAGCTGGGTGAGCTCCAAATAATAGGCAGACGGTGGTCGATCGCCTTATCGATGGAGAAAGATCTTCCTTCGTAACTAAAATATCTGATGTGTGTTTCCTTTCTAGGAGTATGTAGATTCAGCCCGACTTCGAATTTTTGCAGCAGTATTCAAGAATAGATAATTCCCGCGATAGCCTCTTGCATGGATTTAATCAACCAGAACATAACCAATGAGTTCTCTGATTCTCATTGTTCTCAACTGGACACAGTCTTTGCTGGCTCCTTAATAGTACCGTTCACTTAGCCAAACAATAGGTGATTCTTAAGAGTCAGGGCCATAACCCGATACCTCACGCTACTTCTGCTGCTCTCGCTTTCCGCCAACACTCGTAGAACTTCAAGCACCGATCCACCGATCCTTCTTCTCTCTCCATATGTCGATCTCCTCCGCCGAGCCATTGACTCCCGTGCCCAGGCTGCGCGTAATGCACTAATCAGCTTACATGACGGTCGATTCGGGTATGATGCGAAGTTTTTTTTTTTGAAGCAGCACTTTTTGTGATTCTCCATCAAAACTCATCAATTCTTAGAACTATAGCATGGACTTCTTTATGCGAAGGTGTTTGCTCCGTTTGGTGCGGCTTTTTTGCTTCGGTGAGTTTGGACAAAAAGCCACTATTATAGAATGTATGTTTGGCATGACAATGATTATGACCGCCACCAAGAAAAAAAAAACAATTTTGAACATAAAAGCGGATGAAATTCCATAGGTGAAATCAGGTGGTCACGAACGACGGCCACCACTGTGCCAAACGGAGCGGTCGCCTGCATCAGCAGACCATCCAGCCAGGTACAAGCAGTCCGTTCAAGCCAACATAGAGACAGCATCATCAGATCATGCTCCGGACATCAAATACGGAAATACCTAAACTTCGCTAATTGTTGTGGATAAATTATGAAAAATTAATTAGAAATATTTATATTATAAGCTCTCATACTATTCTTCTGTGGAGAATTTTTAAAGATTTTACCCTAAATCTGAATGTGTTGTTGTAGTTTCCGCCAGCCAGCTGCTGTGATCTCCTTGTTTCGATCCTCCGACCCGTGATTTCAGAAATTTGGAATCGAACCGCACAAACATTGGAATCGAACCGGCTTGGTTTGAGTGGTTTAAAAAATACTAATACACATAATCTAAGAGAAAAAAAGACAACAATATATATTATGTTAGCACTTATAACTAATATACATTGAATTGCACGTTATCTTATCTTAATAATAAACTCACCTCATTAATGATGAGCTAATCTAAAAAAAGGTTCTCATTCATCTCTAATCTTCAATTTATTATGTAATATTTATACGGTTCAGTTTAACATTAAAAATCGAAAAAATCGTGAATCGAATTGAATTATGCGGGTTTTTAAATATTGAAATCATAACTGAACCACAGCCCACGAAAATTGAACTGAATCATGCGGTTTGATTTGGTTTGACGGTTCAATTACTATAAATTTTTTGAATCAGTTACTCACTATAAATTTTTTGAATCAGTTACTCTCCAAAGGTTTTCCCTTGGCCATGATTTTTTCACATGAAAAATCTCATTTTTTTCTCATTTATCTTAATTTAATTTTTACGTGCTTGTGACCCACTCAATTTTCTTTTCTTTCCAACCATCCGATTTACTGCATAAAATAAACACGCACACACACAGGTGCCCGACGCGTGCTCCGCCCCTACGGCCAACCGCAACAGTACCCGGCATGGGACGGCAGGCTTCGTCTGCCCCTGGCGCGATGCTGTCGGGCGGCCTTCGGACGCATCCAAGTGGGCTTCGCCCGCCTCCGCACGGGCTTCGCCCCTGCTCAATGCGTCTGCGGGATGCGCCCACAATATATACATATGAGTACTCGAAATGACCGTAAAAAATATGCATCAATATTACAATATTTATTTTGTAAAAAAATATACGTATATACTTAAAATATTATTTTTTTTTCTCTCTCTCTTGGCCGCACTCTCTCCCCCTCTCCTCTCTCTCTCTCTCTCTCTCTCTCTCTCTCTCTCTCTCTCTCTCTCTCTCTCTCTCTTGGGATTTCGGGGGGAGGGAGGGAGAAGGATTTAGTCCAAATGGATATTCATAGACTATTTTGATGGTTTGATTTGAGATCAAACAGTGAAGATTGTCTCAATGTCCCCATTAGATAGTCTATTTACCTTGTCATGACCAAAATTGATACTTCTTTATAATATATTATATTATATATCTTTAACTACTATATACAAGAAGCTTCCTTTTGTGCAACATTCAAAATTGCCAAATATAGCATCATTCTTTTACTCCAATGACTTAACATATATTATGAAAAAAAAATAGAAATTCATAAAATATATTGGCTATTTGTGTAATTACCCTATATCCTATAATAAAAATAATGATGAAAATTTATAAAATTCAAAAACTTTTCAGTAGACCTCCTACATAGGTAATCATTAGACCTCCTACATCTATTTTAAAATGATTTTTGTTAAAACATAAATGTTTTTGAATTTTTTTTATAAAATATTAATTAAAATTTTTGTGCGGTCATTTTGAGTACTCATATATAAAATATTAATTAAAATGCGGTCATTTTGAGCACTCATATATAAAATATTAATTAAAATTTTTGTGCGGTCATTTTGAGTACTCATATGTATATGTTGTGGGCGCAAGGGCGGGCAAAGCCAGCCCGCGCGAAGCCCGCCATCACCGGTCGGATACTGTCGCGCTTGTCAGTAAAAGCGGAGCCTCATGCCAATCACTTGTGTGTGTGTGTGTCAATATGCGTAATTACAGTTTGTACCATTCTAATTTTTGAAATTACCCTCTTAATATTTACATTTCATAACATCAATACACAAAAAGATCCCTCTGAAAATTCACTCAAAATGAGTACTTTTGTGCATGAATGCTATGAAATGTAAAGATTGAGGGAAGTTTTTTGTAATTTTAAAAGTTAGAGGGATGCAAACTGTAATTACATAAATTTCAAGGGAAAGTCATGGTAAATAACCATGTAGTATTTTAATAAAACTAATTAACATCAATACACAAAAAGATCCCTCTGAAAATTCACTCAAAATGAGTACTTTTGTGCATGAATGCTATGAAATGTAAAGATTGAGGGAAGTTTTTTGTAATTTTAAAAGTTAGAGGGATGCAAACTGTAATTACATAAATTTCAAGGGAAAGTCATGGTAAATAACCATGTAGTATTTTAATAAAACTAATTGGCATCAATACCTTATTTTGAAAAATTGAATAAAATAAAGACTATATTCAAATTTATGATACACTATTCATTTATCTTAAAACACAGGCAGGTTGTAGTAATAATATACTCAAATACACCAAGCTCGTTTTTTTAAAATATAAACAGAAAATTTTCTATTATTTTTCAATAAATAGATCCACCCCTGAAGCAGTACCTCATTGAATATAGATGCAAAATGAAAATTAAAAAAAATCGTGAATTAAGGAAAAAAAAATAAGGGGAGGGCATAATATAAGGATGCTCATGAATCGAATTGAATAACACATCAATCAAATTCAAAATTGGGATATAATGCAGAGATTCAGATTCGTTCGAATATTTGAATTCAGATTCGTCATAAATTCTTGATTCGTATTTGGCTTCGAATTTGAATTCAGATTCAGGCTTAGAAAAGTTTATTTTATTTATAAAATTTATATTATGATTTATGAGAAATTTAATTTGTTATAAAAAATTTATTAAACTTTTTTTTTAGTATTGATCAACTATTCGCGAATTCTTTAACAAAGATAATATTGTTCATATTTGGATTCGAATACCACTCGAATTCGAATTTGAAAAATATGAATTTTATTCGAATCAATTGAAGAATTGTATGCAAACTACTTGATTTGTGAACAACCTTAGCGTAATATCCCAAGACTATAGATTTGGGTTGTAAATGTAAAAATTAAATAATTCGAATGCGAAATACCAAAATTTTCAGGTGCAAAGTGCAAAAAGTCTGGAATATACTGTTTCCCTCTGGAGTGTGAAAACGGGGGCTAGCTCGGTATGATTCCCCAGCTCAGTTGGGAGATTCGCGCTCCATGTCTTCTCCTTGCCCACCCGTATGGAACTGGTCACCGACGATCAATGCCTCGCGACCCTCCCTCGCCGTCTCCACCGTGTCGCTCTCTACCTTCTTCCTTCATGATCCGATCAGACGGTTCACGGCGGCGCAGCGGCTTCCCCGGTCGTCGCCGCGGGATCCTCCGCCTTCAGAGGAGCACAAGATGATCGATATCCATCCCGAGTTCATATTCCCGGAAAAGGACCACAAGGAATTGAGGAAGATCGTGCAGTGCCCAGCCGCAGATGTGTCGGAAAGCTTTGCACCGCTGAGCCGGAGGCAGAGGGCCAGGCTTCGCCGAGATTCGTTGAGGAGGCGTCCACTTTGGAAGAGGATCGTGTTTGCGTCGAAGAAGGTTAGGAGCATCATTCTTCTCAACGTCATCACTGTGATCTACGGTAATATACCCCTCTTTCTCATGCTACTTGATTCATTTCATCACAATCCCTTTTCGTGAACCATGCCTTGGTTCCAGAATTTGTTGGAGCTTCAGGTGTTACTTATAGATCCATGCTCACTTGCTTAACACTTTGTTAGAATTTTACTTTGAACTCCATTGATTAGAAGTTGATTACAGTATAATCTTTCTTATAAAATCGCCTATTTTGTTAGATTTCTCTCTCCAGAAATTGGTAATAAGGGACGCAGTTTTACATTTAAGTAACTATTTTAGTAGAAGTGCACAAATCAACACCTGTTCAACACAATTTGTATATTGAAAGATGTGATGATAGCCCACTATTTCCTACTCTTCTTGTATATGATATGTCACATAGATTGTGTTGAAAATTCTCACTACATGCGAGTAAGGAGCTTTTCTCTTATTCCCGTTGAATTGATAATTTGGAGTTTAGGATTCCATAGGCTAACTGATGTAAATTGGAAATCTCAAAATTGATTTTAAAGGTAAATTTGCGATCTTTTCAAATATGTAGCGCAAACGAGATGTTCTCAAATAATTTCAAGTGACAATCAACCTAGGGCACGCAAACACGCATAAAGAGCCAACATTTGAACCTAGAATAAATATGAATTAGAGAAATGAAATTGCGAGAATGCAAAAATTAATGATAAACAAGTTTTTTTATAATTAAAGTCAAGCTCCGAAATTTTGAATGATCACAATAATCATGAGCATAAAACTATAATTATCGTGTCAATGCATGAGCAAGAGAATGATAAGAGATGTGCCCAAGGACTCGCATGTGACAAACTTTCCAAATCAAGTGCGAGACAGGTCTAAGACAGTAGGAATTGTGACTGGATTTCGAGACGTTGTCCCTTCTGGGGCACCGATCTCTCGCCGATATTGAAGATATGATAGTTTGTTTATCGTTTTTTTGCTTATGGTCCTATTTGTTTTTTGTTAGTGTTTACTTCGTTTGGTCCAGTCATGCATTTGCCTTCATGCACGTGAGTTTCACGTGAGGGGGAGTGTTGGGATGAAGGCGACTCGGATGATCTTTCCCGACTTTTCGCCTTCGTTCCACACGGTCTCCGGGCTTATGTCATATGCGTCTCCCCATGTTTTTTCCTTGATGATTGGTTGGTGGTATGGTCTCTGGTGGTTTTCTATCTCTCTTTCTCTCTTATCCCCACGGTCCCGTGAATCTGTGTGTGTAGTGTTATCCCCGCAGGTCTCGTGGATTCGTGTGTGTGGTGTTATCCCCGCGGTCTCGTAGACTTGTGTGTGTAGTGTTATCCCCGCGGTCTCATAGATTTGTGTGTGTGGTGTTATCCCCGCGGTCTCGTAGATTCGTGTGTGTGGTTTCCTCTCTATCTGTCTTGTCCACTTTGCCTACCACTTTTTATCATTTCTTTTATGATGTCCAAGCTGAAGGTTCCTCCTTCAGCTTGAGGGGGAGTGTCGGAGTTATGAGTTTAGTATTATTATGTTTGAGTCTTTAGGAGTTTAGTCCCACATCATGAGTCCGGTTTAAGTGTCTTTGTAATCCCTATATATTACCCCTATGTGGAAGAATAAACACATCAATCTATTATCCTCTCATTTCTTTCTTTCCACTATACATTCATTCCTAAATTTATCCAGCATTTAGTATATAAAAGTATGTAGAAAAAATGCGTGGATATCTACAATTTGACACATGAATAAATGCATTTATGCAGTTACAACTTGCATGTGCAACCATCCACTTGTACATGTAAAACCGCCAAAAATAATTAATGGTCAGGCATGTTGTATATGCTCCATCCTCAATAACTTTTCATCTACTATTTCCTCTTTATGCATGCAACTTCTTGTATTGACCAACTGTAGATTGAATAGCCTGAATAGAAACTCTTGAAATCATTCTTTGTTTTCAACTTTCAAGCAACTGTACTCTTAACTGGTAATGAAATTTTGTTCCTCAAAACAGTCTGTTAAAGAGCAAGAGTTTGTTTCTTTCCCATTTGTTTTCTACAGTATGTTGTTGAGTTGGAGCATTTTTGAAACTCTGTATATAATTAGCCAAGAAATACAATGGAATTTCTGCACAATTATTCGTTTTCGTCATCTTAGTTTCTTCGATTCCATATCACTTTTATTCTATGACTTCACTCTATCGTTATGTCTCATACCAACCATTTTCCAGCCAGTGATATTCCCGTCCTGAAAGAAGTTGAGCAAATTGTAGATCCGGCACTCTTCAGTGTTGTGCGCTTTGCTGTGACTACAATTCCTTTCCTTCCTTTCATGTTAAAAGAAAGTCTGGACTCCCAAACTCGATCTGCTGGAATAGAGTTAGGTTTTTGGGTTAGTTTAGGTTATTTGACTCAGGCTCTTGGATTACTCACATCTGAGGCTGGACGCGCATCCTTCATTTCTGCCTTCACGGTGAGATTAATTTTTTTATGCTTCATTTTTGCATTAATTTTTTGCACCCAAGTTCCCAATGTGCAATAAAAAACAAAAATGTGTTGTAAAATATGTAGATTATTGTTGTGCCACTAATTGATGGCATCTTTGGAGCAACGGTACCTGCCCTTACATGGTATGGAGCACTTGTGTCTCTAGTAGGTGTTGCTATGCTTGAATATGGCGGCTCTCTTTGTGTAAGTTCCGAACATCTTTTAATCATACACTAATTTCGTTTTTTGGTAGACTTGCAATTGTATGAGCTAAGTAATGTACTTTATATGTTGATCTTCATTGGTTAATGATTAAACTTAATGATGATATTAGAATGTGTAAGAGAGTTGCAAGAAAAGGAAAATGCATTGTGATGATTAATATACGAGGCTAATTTTATTTTTTGGAGAACGGTGAAAATTGTTTTATATAAGAGTTTAAATGAAAAAGGGCTTATAAAAGGGCATTACAAACAAAACCATGGAGTTTATAGAAAATTGGTTCAAAGAAGTTGGCTTAGCTTTTAATAAAATGCTTAGATGCATAAAAGGTTAATCTTTAGATCCAAGTGAGGTTCTTCCTGGGATTTGAATTTTTTTGTTACTGTAGTTGTTTAGTTGACAATGCTTTTAGTTTAGTTTGATACCGGTATTTATGATCTCATGATTAGATGAAAATTAATTTGGTACTAGTATCTAAGAACAAAGGTGAATTATGATAATTATGCAAACGATTAAAGCTAGTGACTACATTGATCTTATTTCTTAAGTGATATGGATGATAGTTATGAATGGTTGATGAGAAAAATGGACGAAGAATATTATCAAGAAGATGATTGATGTTTGATGATGATCATTTGAAATGTGATATGAGTGTGCCTTGCCCTCATCAGGCATGCATCTGCACCTTGAGCCTTGCACCCAGGCTCCAGAAGCTCTATGCGCCTTGATGAAAGCATTGTTTTTCAGGATTAATGTTTTTTAGTTGGAATAATGGTAACTAACTACCCATGGAGGTGTTAGTGATCACCCAATTTCTTCGGAAAGAACAATAATTACCTGTAAGATCTTAATTTTTTTCTTCTCTGTATGATTCAATGTAGGTTGGAGATATTTTGAATCTTTTGAGTGCGGTGTTCTTCGGGATTCATATTCTCAGGACCGAGCAAATTTCAAGAACCACACAGAAATCCAAGTTCTTGGCTCTTCTTGGATACGAGGTATAGTTTGGCCGTCTATACCTTCAAGTTGTTCACTTATGATATTATCATTTGGTTTCAGGTCTTTGTTGTGGCATTGTCTTCTGCAATCTGGTACATGTTTCAAAATTATTTTCTTGATGGGGATGGGATAAGCCTTGGATCATTTTCATGGTTTGGTTTGCGGGAGTGGATTGTTTCGTTTCCATGGATTCCTGCTATGTATACCGGTATTTTCTCTACTGGTCTGTGCTTGCTAGCAGAGGTCTGTTCTTTCTGACCTGCTCTGATTTTAATTTTGATGCATCTGCTAAAATTTAGTGGCTAGAACTGGTACTAACATTGAGCCATGACTACATTTTTTGTTGCAGATGGATGCTATGTGTGATGTATCAGCCACTGAAACTGCAATAATCTATGGACTACAACCAGTATGGGGTGCTGCCTTTGCCTGGTTTTTGCTTGGTGAGAGGTGGGGTACCTCTTCTTGGATCGGCGCTGCGCTTGTAATATGTAAGCTGATTTAACCTACTAATAAGGTTTCTTGAGTCTCTATAAGGGTGCAGATGAGGCGAGCTTATGCCGATCTTGACAAAGTTCACAAGCTCGAGCTCGACGAACTTGTATTGTATGGCTCGAGCTCAAGACTTATATATTGATCCCTAGCTGCTAACAAACTCTTCTGCTCATGAGTCATATTTCTTATGTATTTATTTAAAAAGTTTAAAAATAAGCTCGCGAGCCAGCTCGCAAGCTGATGAACAGAGATATATTAGCTCGAGCTCGTTAGAATCAAGCTTGAGTCAAGTTTTTTTTCGTGTCAGCTTGCTGAGCTCACGAGCTAGCTTTTAGCTCAACTTGCACCCTAGGTGGCTCGGGCCAATTTATGAGCCCAAACCTTTTAAAAGCTCTGATAGGCTGGACCTGATCAGTTAAATGATCCTAATATTCTTAGTGCCGGCTCACGAGTACATTTATATCATTCAAAGGCCCCACCGCTTTTTTCGCCCACCGCCGCTAGCTCAAGTTGACAACAACATTACTACTAGAAGTTAGCTTTAAATTCATAAACTTGTATAGGAAACTCTTACCAGTAGAACACCTATTATTTTCTTAGATTATGCATTCACCCAAATTGAAGGGGAGCCCTGGCGCACCGGTTAAGGTGTTGTCGTGTGACCTTGAAGTCACGGGTTCGAGTCCTAGAGACAGACTTGCAAAAATGCAGGGTAAGGTTTACCCACATTTCACCCTTGTGGCCTTCCCCGGACACTCGCTGCGCGGGGATGCTTTGTGCACCGAGCTGCCATTTTTTATGCATTCACCCAAATTATTTTAACTTTTCATTAGATTATTGCTAAAGAAAAAGAACGGTTCCGAGCTCGACACTCGCTCTAAATTCAACTCAAATAGTTTTGAGTTGATTTTGTTCTTGCAAAAAGTTAAGCTGAATTTAATAGGTAGACAGGAAATATTACCCATAGCTTATAGCAGATCCTTTTTGTTGGTTGATTTTCTTGAAAAAAATAACATGATGTTTAAAACTGCTCCATTACCCTCTTTGACCTGAGAAACCTGCTCTCCTTGCAGCTGCATTCTTTGCATGCTCCACAAAACTGTTCGGTTGTCGGTGAAAGAGCCTCGGCTCTTTATGATGTGCACAAGGCTACAAGAAATTCCTGATGTGAGACTATTCTCAACACGCCCCTTTACGTGTAGGGTTGTGGGCCTCTAACATGTGGACTGCTTTCTTTATGAAGTGCACAAGACTACAAAAAATCCCGATGGGAGTGTGTCATTAGGCCTAGGTTGCATTGATACCATGTTAAGTCAAACCAATTGGTGGTAGTTGGGGAGGCCCTCGATCTATATGAAACGCACATTACTACCATAGTTTCACAATGTGAGACTATATTTGATGGAGATTGTCCGTGCAACATTGAAGACGATGATTGGATCGTCAGATGGACGGTCGAAGTTTGTGATCGCGTCGGGCTCATTTTTTCTACATTTTTGCATATATATGTTTTATTTTTCGGACATGTATTTTGGGAATTAGGTCAAATAATGTGATCGACCGATTTGGGTCATCTGATCATTTAACCCCTATCCTTATTTACTACCAACAGCCGATAGTTTATGTATCGAGGATTTATGTTTCAAGAGAGAACCGCTCGATCTTCCTCTCAGTGCGACGCCGAGAGCCTCTTGTTGTGCGATGTTGTAGGTTTCTGCCTCCGAGAGTTCGGCCTCCCCCGTCCGCCGCCTCCCCTGCCTCCAGCGCCCAGGTCCGAGCCTTCTGTTGCCTTCCCTTGCATCCAGCGCCACCGTTGCCTCCATTTCTAGCCACCAGTCCTTCCCATCAGCCTCGGGTGCCTCCGAAAACCTCGTCTGACCCTCCTCTTGCCTCCAGCAACCCCACCCCACCCAACTGCCGCCTCTCTCCTTCGTCCATCCCTCCTCCAACATTCTCCCTTTTGGACAGCCACCGCCACCACTAGATCTTCCCCTCCATCACCAACACTGATTACCTCGTGAGTTTTACATTATAGTTTCATTTTCCTTTACATTGTATGGTACTCCTATTTATTGCTAGTAATCTATTGCTCAGTTAATTTGGCTCATCTAAATTATGTGTTTGTACTTTATTCGCCCTTGCATTTAATCTTAGCATGTTCAGTTAATTTGCATATATTATCTATTTGCCCAAATCACAACGTATGTGATCAATTGTGATGCTTGCACTAGATTTTAAAATCAATATTGTTTAATAAATTGTGCGCCAAAAAATACTTGCATTAGAACTTAGAGTTCATCGGATTGTGTGTATGCATTCGTTCACATATTCATTTTAGGGTTTGTCGTAGGTCCATTACAATCGTCGTGGTTGCTTGCATTTCATCTAGGGTTAGGGCATCGCGCATCTGTCACCTGTAAATTAGTCTTGCGTCAAATTCGTGTCAGAGCCAGGTCCGGGCTTTATTTTGATACGCTATAGTAGAGTCTATAGGTTCCTCCATGGCTAGTCATGGTGGTCGTTCGACAAGATTTTATGGTGATAAGACTGAGTATCGTTCGTGTCATCGTCTTTACACCTCCCCGCTATTTGAGGGACCAAAGTTCGTATGTGCTCGACCCCATAGAGCTCCTTCAGAGAGATCGTCGTATTATTATGATGATTATCCTCGTCCCTGGCCCATCACTCATAGAGATCGTGTTGGCCTTTTGACACGACTTGATTATGGTAAGAGCGACTACTACGATGATCATTATTTTGAGGAGAGTCTTCAGTATAGGTTTTGTTGAGTTGCTCCACTGTTTGATGGTTTGTCGAGTTTCGAGGCATTTAGTTATTGGCTCGTGGACATGGAATATTATCTAGATCGCTTTGAGATATTCGGTGAGCGTCGCGTCAGATTTGCGAAGCTTAGACTGCTAGGTTAGGCGAGAGAGTATTGGGATAACATTGAGAGCAGCTTTATGCGAGATCATCTTCGCCCCATCACCAGTTGGGTGGAGATGAAATGGAGATTGTGTTACAAGTATTTGTCGACGTCATATAAGAGTCGACTCCTCGATCAATTATTTACCCTTCGACAAGGATCCATGTTTGTTACTGAGTATAAGATTATTTTGGCGAGTTAGTAATGAGGAGCGACATTCGTGACTATCTCGTCGCAATCGCTGCTAGATTCTGTTATGAACTTCGGTATACGATCTATGTAGCACTGAGCGATCATCGGTTAGATTATGTTGAGTAAACATTTCAGCTCGCCCTTTATTATGAGCAGTCCTTGGGTTTCGTTAGACTTAGTCGAGTAGGCTCGCACCCTGACCATCCCGCCATGAGTCCTTCCCAGCCCGAGACCATCACTATGCCTACTCTTGTCCTGTCGGACATGATGATTGTGATACCTCATACTGATTTCTCTCGTCCCGGTGAGACACATCGTCTGAGGAGTTGTTTGTCACTTGATCCTGACTCAGACCCTGTGGCCTCAAAAGAGAGTGAGCACGAGCAACCCTGTGATCCTATAGTGATGTGTCTTTCCTCTACCCCTACGTTGGCTTAGTTATTGTTCAGATCATAGACTCGCCCTTGCGTGCCGGTTCATCTGAGTTTCTCCACATTGTGATGGGGAGTTATGTCCCGAGTGAGGGTCGAGAGCATAATATTGACTTGGTAGTGGTCATCTCTTATGCTCTCAAGGATGCTACTATTTTTGATAACACTCATCTCAAGGATCATCCTGATACGACTGCATTCTTTGATGAGCCCCCGGTTGAGCCACCTGACGAATCCTCTCTAGGTAGCAGTTTCCCTAGTATTTATCTCTTAGGTATTCGTTTGAGCGATCATCACATTCACTCGAGCTTTTTTATACACCTCCGGGAGAGCGACCCGACGAGTTTTACCCTTTGAGATATATTCGACTAATCTTCGAGTTCCTCGACATCCCTTTGAGAGATCGCATCGTCTACAATGAATTTTTCTATCGGCCACTCGATGGCCTCCCGATGATTTACCTTCCTTAGGAGATATTTGGTACACCATGATATTACAACTCAGTACCAAAGTCCTAGGTAGTCATTTGGGAGTTTGTACACTCGACGAATATTTCTACACCTCACCTGAACCACCCATTCTTAAGAGCCTTCATTGCTACATGGAGTTTGCATTTTGTCGGTATGTCGGGTCCATCGTTATTTCATTTGCATCCGTTGCATATTATGTATATGGCGTATTTCGGCGTAAAATTATATTAAAAATGAGAACTTTAAAATTTGTGTGGATAGTTACATGAGAGAGCAAATGTTCAATAAAGGTGTTGGGTGATGATTTGCATATTATTTGTGTGGTTCCCATTGGGGACAACTATGAATTTGAGTCCTATGCGAATGGGTCCATACACTGTCATGAGAGAGTCTGAGTCAAATTTCTTTGAGCTTGGTATTCCTAGATATATGGGTAGTCATCTTGTATTCAATGTAGAGAATTTGATTATAGATGTAGAGCCACCTAGTTTTGGATCTTCAGCTTTCCATTTTAACTTCAGTTCTCACCATCATTATAGTCTCTCCTATACCTCCATCCTCCACTACATCCCTACCAATCACCATTATATCCCTACCCGCCCCACATACGGAAGCTTGCTTGGTGAGTGGGATCCTCGGGGACTTCAGCGACACGATGACCTTATGCGGAGACAGTTCTTACCAGGAGTAGTGGAGAGTCTCGTTTGCTTGCTTCGAGAGCATGTAATCACCATTCACCGGAGATGAATGCTCTTGAGCCGAGGAGATTGAGGGAGATCGTTCGCGGAACATTGAAGACAATGATTGGATCGACATTTTTGGATCGTCAGATGGACGATAGGAGTTCGTGATCGCGTTTGTGCTCATTTTTCTACATTTTTTCATGTATATATATTTATTTTTCGGACGTGTATTTTGAGAATTAGGTCAAATAATATGATCGGACGATTTCGGCAATCAAATCATTTAACCTAACCCTTATCCTTGTATACTACCAGCAACCGATAGTGTAGGCATCGGGGATTTAGGATTCAATAGAGAATCGCTTGATCCTCTCGGTGCGACGCTGAGAGCCTCCTGTTGTGTGGTGTCGTAGGTTTCCCGCCTCTGGGAGTGTCGACTCCCCCTTCTGCCGCCTTCCATGTCACAAGTGCCCAGGCCCGAGCCCGTCGTCGTCGTCCCTTGCCTCCAGTACCGCCGTCACCGCCTTCCCTTTCCTTCAACGCTTTCGCCGCCGACATTCTTAGCCATCAGTGCCTTCGCCTCATCCCCGAGTGCCTCTAGCGACCTCTTCTGACCCTCTAGCTGCCTCCGGTGACCCCACCTCACCCAACTGCCTCCTCTCTCCCTCCAGCCCTCTTCTAGTCCCCATTTCAGCCCATATTCAACCCGCCAACAACAACTTAGCCCCTTCTACCTCCTCCAACAGTAGCCCCAAGCCATCCCTATCATCTCACATCCCCTCCCAGGCCCGTCCCAGCCAATACCAGCCCACAAAAGCCCATTCTCCCCTCCAACAACCCCGAGACAACAACATTCTCTCTTTCGGACAGCCACCGCCACCTCCGGATCTTCCCCTTCACCATCGACACTGATTACTTGGTGAGTTTTACATTGTAATTTCATTTTCCTTTACATTGTACGGGTACTCCTATTTATTGTTAGTAATACTTTGTCAGTTAATTTAGCTCATCTGATTTATAGATGTGTGTGCTCTATTCACCCTTGTAATTAATCTTAGTACTTTCAATTAAATTGCACTTTATTTGTCTGCCTAAATTATCATATTTATAATCAATCATGACGTTTGCGCTAGATTTTAAAATCAATATTGTTTAATAAATTGTGCGTCAGAAAATACTTGTATGATTGTGTAACACCCCAACTTAGTTTTACCACAAATCAGCAGTCCGGCCGGGCCCCGTGATAAGAAGCAAACCAAGTAGCGGTAATAAAAATGGTACATAACAGGATAAATGAAAAATGCTAAAGTAGTACTTACAACGGAAACAGTAAAAGAAGCTAAGGGGTAAAAGTGTACCTCAAATTTTGAATTCACAGAGCCACTAAAATTGAAAGACTCAAAATGCTTGAAATACTGAAAATTTATACATAGTCTGATACAAGAAACATTAGAGAATCCGGATACAAGCCCAAATCATAAAACAGTACTGAGGGAATAAACTACTGATTGGACACAAACTATAAGGGGAACTTCGGCAAACGCTCTCATCCTAAGCGCAACACCCCACCTGTGACCCCTGTAATAATAAACCCAAAAATGGGTCAGCCCAACAGGAGAGTAAGACCATTCTTCTTAGTGACACTAAAAACATTTGGAAGAAACATGTGTGCATACTTTTTAAAATAATATGTTCATGCTATGGAAAAATATTTACTGTTATACTATGCATACTTTTCAAAAACATTATGCTTAAGATGAATGTCTGTTCTAATTTATAAATGTCTGTTCTAATTTCTAAACACCTTATGCATAATTATTTAAGTCCGGAAGGAATGGTTAACCATATTCCCACTTCTAATCTTTTGTCGTATGCTGAGAATCTGTTTATGCGCATTCTATCGATCCGAGTCCCAACTAACGAATGCCGAGATTTTAGTGTCCCACGGACATAGACTCGCATCTTCTGAATTTCTAAATGGAGAAAACGTCTCCCTGCTATTGAGGCTCATAAGGTCTACTATGCCCCCATGAGTAAGATAGTGCGCTTCTATCTATCACGAAGGAGAAAGTCTCAATCATGTCTCCTAATAAAATTTTCCGTTACCTATTGGATTTTAAATTGGTTCAACTGACTAGTTATATGTCGCATTTCATTAACAGGTTGAATGTTGATGTCTAGGTAAACATGGTTGTATAACATTACAAATTTTCCTCCTACTATTCGAGGATACAATATGTGCATATAACTAGTTGGTAGTCTAACTAAAAAGAATAGAATTTCTTACCGTGGTGTTACGCCGCTCGTACACAAGACGCGGCGGCATGATTCCACCTAGATCGCTTGACGAAGGGCGACCTTTTATATAACCAAACGCGACCTAGCTCTGAAAAATAACCACGCCCGTTGATCAATAAAACAAAATGTCCCATTTTTGGGTTTCCCCCAACTACAACACAATAAAATTGGTGCTATCATAATAAAAGGAAAGGCGGTTCAACAGAGAAAGATCAAAGAGGCCTTTACCTCTTCCAAATGATGGCCACTACTACACTGGTGATGAATCAATTGGTGAAAAATCAAATTTACCGCTTCTGTAATACACAAGATCGTAAACCAAACCCCCAAAATTATTTGAGAGGGAAGGAAAAGTCTAGGGTAGAGTATTACTTACTGAAACGGGAGGAGAGATCGATGGCGCCACACGAAGAACACTGCCGCTGAGCGTGCAGTCGACCGAGACAGAACAGGAGGTAGGAGGGACCTGCAGCTAAAACCCAAAGGCTGACCTGAGAAGTACTCGGCGGTTAACTGCGCAAAATAGGGAAAACAGGAGGACCCCTGGCAGAGATTTCCGAGTCCTCTGGATCTGAAGGGAGAGAACGGGGCTGGAGGCGCTCACCGAGGAAGCTAGTGAGTTTTGCCGCCGTACCCGACGAACGCAGAAAAGGAAAGGCGACCCTGAACCCTCGCACGACGGCCAGGAACGGAAGCGCGAAGAGGGAGCGCCTGCGAGCGGAAACGAGCGGCGGTTTCGTCGAACTGAAGTGAGGGGGAAAACGCCTATGCCTTTTATCGAAAAGAACCAACGCGTGAGCCCCTACGCCGGTTACCAAAAGGCAAAAATGTGGTCTGCGGATTCTGCCTAAATTAACAGTAATCTAATGAGGGGAATTAATGGCAGAATTACTCAGGAGAGAAAGTTAAACCTCTAGAATCGTAATACAATAATGTAAATCCTTAATAACTGCTAAGTCTATGCGCTACGCTCTCGCGTAAACAATAAACTGTGTCACAAACTTTCAAATATTTTTGTTAGTCAATTTATTGATGCGCATCCACCGTTCGTAATAAAATTGTACCTCGATCCGACATTGGCTTTGTCAAACTTGCTCGAGAATGGGCCCTGCGATCAAAATTAGCTTTGCGAATTAAATTAAGGTTGTTACAGATTGAATCATTCACGGCATCGCATTAGAGACTAAGATTAGTTGTCATAAGTTCATCAGATTGTGTGCGTGCTCGTTCCCATCTTCATTTTAGAGTTTGTCATAAGTCCATTACATTTTCCGTGGTTGCTTGCATTTCATTTAGGATTAAGGCATCGCGCATCCGTCACCTGTAGATTCGTCCTGCGTCAATATTCTTGATAAGTCCTCTAATAGATATTTGTCATTGGCTTCTAGCACACAGACTAAATCTTTAATTGACGTGCCAGTTAGGCCAATCTTTTTTGATACCATCTTAGATTCTATGCATTTAACCTAAAATCAATTTGTTGTAGCAAGATTATTATAGTTTCATTTCCTCATGGGACTATATTCTGCTCCTGAATTTCATTGATTAATCATGAAATTCATTATTAATTTTTTGTTTCACTACGGCCCTTCATTTGCAGGCGGCAGTTTATCAGTTCAAATCCTCGGAGACTACGGTAAAGATGAAAGTGACGCGGAGCGTCCCAATGCCGAAAAGGATCTCTCCCCCTCCACCGTCACTGTAAATCCTCGAAAGAAAGAATAATTCAGATGTCTTTAGAAAGTAAGCAGCATACTTTTTTATGGCTTTCAGAAAATAAAATACAAAAAATTGGATCATGAATCTTAATCCAGGTTTATTGACTGACATCTTCATTATCTTGTGTTTTGATCAAGCTTATTGACATCTTCAGGTGTTAAACTTCTTTTTATAAAACAAACAGGACAAGTTCTGATGGGATTCCAGCAAAACAAAGCTGAAACTGGAGTTCCGAACCGATATGACGATCTTGAAACATTTGTGACCTTTATCCCGACCAGTATAACTCATTTCCACCGATCGAAGTGAAAAATCGGACGAGTATTTATGACGAATAAAACTGACTCCTGTACAAATATGAAGTCAGTAGAAGATAACTATACAGCTAGCCCAGGAATTCAGATGAAAAGATGTAGAAGAAGCCCAAGCTGCAGATGTAGAAGAAGCCCAAGCTACAGATGTAGGCTAGCAAACTAAAGTATATTCATATTATTGCATAGAAATTATAAAGTGGGAAATACATACATGAGAGTTCATTGTGATACAATTGTAATCTGGGAGTTTGTTGTATGAAATTTCATGTGCATTGGAATGTATTGGCTATTCTTTTTTTTATGGAGGGAGATTTTATTATTTATATTAAGGAATAATTACTAAAACTTCCTCTAGAAGTTAGCATAATTACTGGTTGCACCCCTATTACTTTTGAAATTACAAAAAACCTCCCCTGTAAGTTATATTTCATAACAAGTATGCATGAAATTTCCTCTATGGCACTTTCCTCCATAGGGTGTTTCGTGCATGCATGTTATGAAATGTAAATTTACAGGAGAGGGCTTTGTAATTTCAAAAGATAGAGGGGTGCAACCTGTAATTTTGCAAACTTCGAGGGTTAAATTTCATTCATGCAAGATTTGGTTTGTAAATTAGAATTTTTCATCTTAAAAGTTGCATCATGAGAAGCATTGGGATGCCAAATCAAACAAATGTTTTTAGAATGTATGATATTTCTGCTTTTTTTGCAAAAAAAATGACTTGAAAAATATCAATATATTTTGAACTTTTGGCACTAAGCATCATCTGATTATGAGGTTTTTACACATTGTAGCGTAAATATTTAATTTTGGCACTTTTTACCATCAAAGGGTTTAATATTGACATTTTGCACCTACCAATTGAATATTTATGGTGCAAAATGTCAATATTAATAAAGCCTTTGGGGGTGTAAAGTGCCAAAATTAAGTAGTGCAATGTGCAAAAACCTCCTAATTGAAGGGTGTTTAGTGCTAAAATCCCGTATATTGGACAAAAAAAAGACTTGAAAAATATCGATATATTTTGGACTTTTGGCACTAAGCGTCCTTTGATTACGAGGTTTTTATACTTTGTACCGTAAATATTTAATTTTGGCACTTTTTACCCTCAAAGGGTTTAATATTGACATTTTGCACCCTACCAATTGTATATTTATGGTGCAAAATGTCAATATTAATAAAGCCTTTGGGGGTGTAAAGTGCCAAAATTAAATTGTGCAATGTGCAAAAACCTCCTAATTGAAGGGTGTTTAGTGCTAAAATCCCGTATATTAGACTATATTTAAATATAAATAATGTTAATGATATATGGCGGATGGTGACCCATATTGTCAACATAATGATTGGCGACATCTATTTCTTCTGGAAGGCTGTTATAGACACTTGGGAGTCCAAAAGATCTGTTTAGCTTCGGCGAGTCCTCTTCAGCGAATTCTCGTGATCTCTCGTCCTAGGGTTCACTACAACAATTGAATCCGGCTCCTAATCTTTGGCCTCTAGACATCTCTCTCATCTCCTCCCAGTATAAATCCTACGCACTCGCATATATTCTTAGAGATCTCACTGGTTCTCCTAAAGAAAGAGCCTGATTCCAGAAGGCTTAGCATCTACAAAGTTTTCTTGCTCATCTGGCAATCCTCCTTAGAGAACTTGTGAATATTCCCAACAACTCCGAAGTACTTGCATGCCTCAAGATTGGGACATCATCCAACTATCATTTCTTACTTTCATGTTGCATTCTCTGTAGTCTGTCTGCTTTTCTATGTAGCCAGTTAGCAATCTGTGTGCCTTGCCCGTCAGGCAGGGTCCGGAGTAGTATAATTAATGGTGAACAGTACAATGAAATGGTGATAAAACTCACATCAGTACCAGAGTGGTACTCACGAACTCAATTTTTATTCACGCAAGGACTTGTAATCAATTGTAATCTTTTTAACTCATTAAACAAATCACACGATTAAATGTTTGTGTTGTGCAAAGCCTACTGATGGGTTTCCATCGGATCGTGCACACGAAGGAGCGGGACCCACGTTCATTTACTCCCGCCGGAAGACTTGATCGGATCGCCGATCCGACTCCGCGGTTGCGTCCGGCACGTCGCCGCGAGTCAAAATCATATATTTATGTATTTGTTTCGGACATGTATTTATTTATTTAAGGGCTAAACCCACCGGCCAATCATAGCCGTTGATGGGGATGCCCTAATGTTAGTTTTCTCTTATAAATAGGTTTAGAGGGCTGGTTTAGAGGTTATTGTTGATTTTGGAGAAGTTCTTCCCGGAATCCAGCGATCAAGCCGCGGTGCCGACGCCGTGGAGCCCTAGGTGGTGACTCCTAGTGGTGGAAAATCCCCCCCCCCCCCCCCCCCCCAAGGTAACCCTAACCCTCCCCCTTCGTTTTCCATCATTCCCCTTCCCCTTTCTTCCCCTTAGACCCGCCGGAACCCCCTCCCCAGCCCGCCGAACTGCTGCAGGCCAGCAGCCAACCCGCCGACCTGCTACAGTCCGCAGGCCGCCCCCTCCATTCCCGCACCCCGCCAGCCTCCTTGTGGCCGACCGACCATTTGCCCCCTTCCCTCCCTCCGAACCACCAACTCCTCTCACTTTTCCCTCCCCCTACAACAACCCTACCCTTATTTTCGTGGATCCACCTTCCCAAACTCCCCAAAATTTCAGATCCACTTAGATCTGAAATTTCCCCTTCCCGATCCACCATTCTCCCTACTATACACCCGCTCGTTACCCGGATCCGCTCCCCAACACCGGATCTACTACTCCCACGTCCGGATCTACCCTTATTGCCCGGATCTATCCGCTATCAGCCCTCCCACTCCGTTTTTCCACCGTGGACAGCCACCAACCACATCCCCTGACCCGGATCTACTCCTCCAAGCTCGTTGTTTCCATTGCTCCAAACCAGCCCCTAGTTGTGAGTTATTTCATCGTGATTTGGTTGTATTATTTCTTGATATTGTTATTGGATAATCTAGTATTATGTTTGGATTTTGCTTGTGGTGTTTTGTGTCGATCGAGTACTAACTTGCAGGAGGATCTATTCGCCGCGCGCTTTGCTTCGGCCCTCCGAGAGGAGGAAAACCAACTAAAATCGCTCAATATTAAATTATTCTCTCATTGCAATTATCTGTTTGTGGTGTTAAATTTCCATTGCTCAATTAATTGTTGGCACGATTGACGGTTGTGTCGCATGTAGAGTCTAAGTGGTGCACCGCATAGCCTACCCTACATCAGTTGGTATCAGAGCTAGGTTGGGCCATCTTGCATGCTCCGTAGTGGTAGGACATTTAGAAGCATGGTAGATCCGCAAGTCACCCACGAGCGAGCGGCCGGTTCGAATTCGAGCGCTGCCACCACGGATTTTGAGCGCCTTGTGTTAGACCGTTTTGATGCCTTGGGTACACAGTTCACCAACATGCGTCGTGACGTCGCCACAGTGAACCAACGTCTAGATCGTTTAGAAAAGTTAGGAATATTCCGACACCCCGTGACGAGGAGATTGAGGACGACCCTGACAATCCTCCCCATCGAGATCAGAGGGATAAGGACGATCCACCACCGGAAGACCGTTATCGTCGTGATATCTCTTATCGAGTCCCACCCCCACCGGTGAGGAGATGCCCCGATCTTGCGGCTGAGCATCGTCATGCCACAGTTCGTGGTCGACCCCCATTTCAGCGAGATGAGTATCGTATGCCCCGACAGCCTTGTTTTGACCCCAGGGATCGAGCACCCCCGCATGATCGCCGTGACCGTTACCGCGATGAGTACTATCCCCCGGGTCGAAGAGAGCGTGGTCCTCAGCCTGCTCGATACGACGCCTATGATGACTATCCCGAGGATTACCCTGATCCACGGAGAGGCGACCACCAGTTTGATATCACTCGTCGTATCCGCATCGACGCCCCATCCTTCGACGGGCGCTTAGATCCGAAAGCCTTCAGCGATTGGCTTTTGGATATGGACCACTACTTCGAGTGGTACGAGATGAGTGACGAGCGCTGTGTCCGCTTTGCGAAGATGAAACTGATCGGGCAAGCAAAGGTGTTTTGGATCAGTGTTGAGAGGGCCCTAGAGCGAGACGGCTACTATCCTATTTCCAGTTGGGAGGAGATGAAGGATAGACTGAGAGAGAAGTACCTCCCCACCTCGTACCGTGACCAGCTGTTCGAGCAGCTGCAGAATTTACGACAGGGGACGCTTACTGTTGCAGAGTACATGGCCCGCTTCGATGAGCTGATGGTTCGGAGCGATATTTCTGAGGAGCCTATTGCCACAGCATCCCGATTCAGGGCGGGCCTCCGCGCCGATATCCAGAGAGAGCTGATTCCCCACCATCCTGAGAGTGTCGATCAGATTTTCCAGCTTGCCCTCGAGTTTGAGCAGTACCTCCGATCGTCGAGCACGAAGCAGTTCCCCGCACGAGCTGATTCGTCAACCTTTAGGAAACCCGCTCCACCCCAGACCTCCGCGGCCGCACCTTCTCGCACCCCCACCGATGCGAAGGGCAAAGTCGTGACCACTGATGGCCAGCAGCCTGGCGGTATTGTGTATTTTAGATGTTCTGGCAGAGGACACGTGGCGGCGCGGTGCCCCACGCAGAACCTGCTAGTTGAGGGCGAGGAGCAGGATTTAGACGAGGACGAGGATGCCCCCGAAGACGTCAGGGCCACTGTGGAGGATGGTTGGGAGAGTGACGCTGAGAGATCGTTAGAGGTGGGAGTGATTAGACGCCTACTACATATCCCACGTGTGGACGAAGACTGGCGTCGCACCACCAACTTTTACACATACTTCCCTAGCGCAGGCGGACCCTGCAAGCTAGCTATTGACAGTGGAAGTTGTGTGAACATCGTAGCGCAGAAGGGGCTTGACCGTATGCAGGTGAAGGCCGAGCCCCACCCCCATCCTTATAGAGTCGTCTGGGTAGATAAGACGGCCATCCAGGTTACCCAGCGTTGTCTTGTCCCTATTACTATTGCATCGTTCCAGGACAAGGTGTGGTGTGATGTTATTCCCATGGATGTCGCCCATGTTCTTCTAGGCCGCCCCTGGCTGTTTGATCGCGACGTCACGTGCTTCGGCCGCTCGAACACGTGCATCTTTTATGATAAGGGCCGGAAGATTACGCTGACACCTACCCAGCCACGAGAGAGATCGAAGGGTGTCGTTGAGCCCTCGGTGAGCACGAGCGCCTCGAAACCGCTACACATCCTGAGACGGAGCGAGTTCTTGCATGATAGTATTGAGTCAGATATCATCTACGTTGTCGCTGCCACTCAGGCCACTGAGGACACTCCGGTTGACCACCCGCTAGCGGTGCGTCCCCTTTTAGAGGAGTTTGCTGATATGATGCCGGAGGAGCTCCCCGATGAGCTGCCCCCACCACGGGACATTCAGCACGCCATTGACCTGATCCCGGGGGCCTCTCTCCCGAACCTGCCCCACTACCGCATGCACCCGGATGAGCACGCTGAGCTCAAATGGCAGGTCGATGAGCTTCTTCGGAAGCAATTTATTCGAGAGAGTATGAGCCCGTGTGCTGTTCCCGCCCTTCTTACCCCTAAGAAGGACGGCAGTTGGCGTATGTGTGTCGATAGCCACGCCATAAACAAGATCACGGTCAAGTACCGCTTTCCCATTCCTCGATTAGATGATCTATTGGACACTATGTCCGGTGCCCAGATCTTTTCCAAGATCGATCTGCGTAGTGGGTACCACTAGATCAGAGTGCGTGAGGGAGACGAATGGAAGACCGCCTTCAAGACTAAGGACGGTCTCTATGAGTGGCTAGTCATGCCATTCGGGATTTCGAACGCCCCTAGTACATTTATGAGAGTTATGACGCAGGTGTTGCGGCCCTACATGGGCAAGTTTCTGGTTGTGTACTTTGATGACATACTAATCTACAGCCAGACACAGGCCGCCCACCTCGATCATTTGAGGCTTCTCTTTGGCACTCTCCGCCGGGAGAAATTGTATGTGAATCTGAAGAAGTGCGCATTCCTTTCCGAGTCTGTCCACTTCCTTGGATTCATTATATCATCGACTGGAGTATCTGTTGACCCCGAAAAGGTCAAATCTATTCGAGACTGGCCTGTGCCTACGACTATTCATGAGGCTCGCAGCTTTCACGGGCTTGCCACCTTCTACAAGAGGTTTGTCCCGGGTTTCAGCACGATCATGGCCCCCTTCACGAGCTGCCTCAAGAAGGGAGAGTTTCAGTGGACCCCCGCTGCCACTAGAGCCTTCGAGGAGATTAAGGAGAGGCTGACGACGGCCCCAGTTCTGAGGCTTCCTGATTTTAGCCGTGCTTTTGAGGTCGCTTGCGACGCGTCTGGAGTTGGTATTGGTGGCGTATTGAGCCAAGAGGGACACCCTGTCTCCTACTTTAGTGAGAAGTTAAACGAGGCGAAGCAGAAATACTCGAACTACGATCGAGAGTTTTATGCGATTGTCCAGTCCTTACGCTACTGGAGGCACTACCTCCTCCCTCGAGAGTTTGTGCTTTACTCCGACCACCAGGCATTACGTTATTTAGATTCTCAGCGCAAGTTGGGGCATCAGCATGCCAAGTGGGTCGAATATCTGCAGGACTTCCACTATGTCCTCAAACACCGAGCTGGTGTTGAGAACAAACCTGTGGACGCCCTTAGTCGCCGTGTCTCCTTGCTTCAGACTATGACCGCACGTGTCGACGGGCTTGAACACTTGATCATAGAGTATCCGACGTGCCCTGATTTTTGTGAGATTTACACCGCCCCCCGAGATCCCCCAGACCCCGTTGAGGGATATCAGATCTTCGAAGGATACATGTACCATGGATCCCGCCTATGCATTCCCCGGACATCGTACCGTGATTTTCTGATTTGGGAGTTGCATGAGGGCGAAGCCGCCGGACATTTCGGGCGCGATAAGTCCATAGCCATTGTGGAGGACCGTCTCTACTGGCCCACGCTTAGGAGGGATGTGACTAGAGTCGTCCGCCACTGCCGTATCTGACAGACGACCAAGGGCACGAAGCAGAACGCAGGCCTATATACACCCTTACCGGTCCCACATCGACCTTGGGAGGACCTTAGCATGGATTTCGTTCTTGGACTTCCCCGCACTCTTCGGAAGCACGACTCCATCTTTGTGGTGGTCGATCGCTTTTCGAAGATGGCTCACTTTATTGCATGTCGCAAGACGGCGGATGCGACCCACGTTGCATCCATTTTCATGAGGGACGTCTTCCGATTACACGGCCTTCCCAAGTCCATCGTATCGGACCGCGACGTGAGATTTATGAGCTACTTCTGGAAGACCCTGTGTCTCAAGACCGGCACCACCCTTAAATTCTCTACTGCCTACCACCCACAGACGGATGGGCAGACGGAGGTAGTGAATAGGAGTTTAGGAAACTTGTTGAGGTGTCTGGTGGGAGAGCATGTGAGTAGCTGGGACTTAGACCTTCCGGTCGCAGAGTTTGCATATAATAGTTCGGTCAATATAACCACTGGGTTGAGTCCATTCCACATAGTGTCAGGTTACGACCCCAGGAAACCCATTGACCTTATCCCGAGTCCGTTAGAGTCCCGGCCTAGTGAGTCTGCTGAGTCATTTGCACAGCATCTGCATGAGTTACATGAATCGGTCCGCCGACGTATTAATATGAGCAATGAAAGTTATAAAACCCACGCAGATAAAAGAAGGCGAGAGCGTATTTTTGATATTGGCGAACAGGTGATGGTACGAATCCGCCCGGAGAGACTCCCTTCGGGGCCTGCCAAGAAGTTAAGCGCCAGGCGAATGGGTCCTTTCTCGGTTATTAATCGGGTTGGGATAAACGCCTACAGGCTAGACATCCCGGCGAGTATGGGGATTCATCCAGTATTCAATGTCGAGGATCTAACACCTTATTACGAGCCTCATGACTATGGAGACCCGAGCAGTGGGAGCGACCCCTCTCTCCCCTTGCCATCCTTCACCACCTCCCCACCCACGCCAGATAGCCACCACCGCCCACCCATTGTCGATACCCTTCCACCTGGGAGTTCGTCACATATGGTTCCACAGCCGGCATCACCGCTCGCACCGGGTACCACCATGAGAGAGTCGAGAGATGAGAGCATCACGGAGGTCAGATCCCACCAGATTGTTCCCACCACGGATGGGCCACGTCTTCGCTACTTGGTTCATTGGCGGGGCCGCGCCGACGCTGACGACGCTTGGATATTGCCGGCAGAGCTTGATCGACTTGCCCCCGGACTTCGACTCCAGTACGATCGTCTCCATTCCTCGGAGATGAATGTTTTTCAGTCGGGGGGAGTTGATGGGTTTCCATCGGATCGTGCACGCGCAGGAGCGGGACCCACGTTCATTTACTCCCGCCGGAAGACTTGATCGGATCGCTGATCCGACTCCGCGGTTGCGTCCGGCACGTCGCCGCGAGTCAAAATCATATATTTATGTATTTATTTCGGACATGTATTTATTTATTTAAGGGCTAAACCCACCGGCCAATCATAATCGTTGATGGGGATGCCCTAATGTTAGTTTTCTCTTATAAATAGGTTTAGAGGGCTGGTTTAGAGGTTATTATTGATTTTGGAGTTCTTCCCGGAATCCAGCGATCAAGCCGCGGTGCCGACGCCGTGGAGCCCTAGGTGGTAACTCCCAGTGGTGGAAAATCCCCCCCAAGGTAACCCTAACCCTCCCCCTTCGTTTTCCATCATTCCCCTTCCCCTTTCTTCCCCTTAGACCCGCCGGAACCCCCTCCCCAGCCCGCCGAACTGTTGCAGGCCAGCAGCCAACCCGCCGACCTGCTACAGTCCGCAGGCCGCCCCCTCCATTCCCGCACCCCGCCGGCCTCCTTGTGGCCGGCCGACCATTTTCCCCCTTCCCTCCCTCCGAACCACCAACTCCTCTCACTTTTCCCTCCCCCTACAACAACCCTACCCTTATTTTCGCGGATCCACCATCCCAAACTCCCCAAAATTTCAGATCCACTTAGATCTGAAATTTCCCCTTCCCGATCCACCATTCTCCCTACTATACACCCGCTCGTTACCCGGATCCGCTCCCCAACACCGGATCTACTACTCCCACGTCCGGATCTACCCTTATTGCCCGGATCTATCCGCTATCAGCCCTCCCACTCCGTTTTTCCACCGTGGACAACCACCAACCACATCCCCGGACCCGGATCTACTCCTCCAAGCTCGCTGTTTCCATTGCTCCAAACCAGCCCCTAGTTGTGAGTTATTTCATCGTGATTTGGTTGTATTATTTCTTGATATTGTTATTGGATAATCTAGTATTATGTTTGGATTTTGCTTGTGGTGTTTTGTGTCGATCGAGTACTAACTTGTAGGAGGATCTATTCGCCACGCGCTTTGCTTCGGCCCTCCGAGAGGAGGAAAACCAACTAAAACCGCTCAATATTAAATTATTCTCTCATTGCAATTATCTGTTTGTGGTGTTAAATTTTCATTGCTCAATTAATTGTTGGCACGATTGACGGTTGTGTCGCATGTAGAGTCTAAGTGGTGCACCGCATAGCCTACCCTATATCACATACTCTTGTTGTTTTTGTTTCCCGCAGACTAGTTCTCAGTCTCTTTTTCTTATTCTCTCGTCAAACTATTTACGAGCCATGTATTCTTCATCGGGTTGTTCACTACCCCCTAGAAGCGCAACAGCCGAGGTTGGGCTATTTTTGCCCCAACAATGATAACCACTTGATGTAGCTTATGGATAACATTATCTACAATTGATGTTGTTGCCTACATCTTCTCGTCGGCTTTGTCGAATGTGCCTTGATGAAATTCCAAGTCACGCGTCTTGTACATCGTCAATGCATGCCACCTTTATAACGCACTTTGCACCTTTCTAATAAATTAATACCATCCCAAGCAAGGCTTGGTCTCTCCACCATAAGTGTCATACATTCATTCAAGTGTTGAAAGAAGATAGTAGAATATATTAAGTTCTCAAAGGAGAGAAGTTAATTTGGAATGTCAACCTTAATCAATTTCTAGCATTTTCTCCCTAAAACCATAAATAAGAAAAAAAACAGGCTGTAAGGTTTAAAAAATTTCCCTAAAAAGGCATTGTGCTTAAAAAAAGAAAGAAGTACAACACTAACTCAATATCATTAAATTATATTGTTGAAGTGAAAGGTGTTTATAAATATCCTTAATAGTTATACTTAAAATACTATTACATAAATTAGTAAAGATATGTTTGAAAACTATGGAAAGTGATGATCTATGTGGTGGACAACTCTTATGATGATCATGTAGCATTCGTCTTCACGGCCCTAACGAAACACGTCTTTGAAGATCTTGAAGGTCAACATACCCTTATATTTAAAAACGGTCATTTACCTCGGTCTCCCCTCTAAATTTGTTAAATTACAGTTTACACCTATTATTTTTAAAATTACAAAAACCTCTTATGTAAGTTTACATTTCATAACATTCATGCATAAAAAGACCACCCCCCCTAAAAATTTACTGTAAGGGGGTATTTTTGTGCATGGATGTTATGAAATGTAAATTTTTTGTAATTTCGAAACTAAGAGGGGTGCAACCTGTAATTATGCTAATTTCTAGAGGAAGTTTTGATAATGATTCATATTTAAAAATGTCTAAAAATTATGGACATGGAAATGATTCGCATTGAGAAGAATTGATGGATGTGATGATATTTATTTTGCTTGGACAAAAAAATCATAGGATTTTAAGGTGACATTGGTAGTGGAGGAGGCCGGGATATAATTAGCGAATGGTGGACGACAATTGGGCATATTTGATTCAATCTGTAAGCATGTGTATCAGGCGAATTTGAACTTTGTATAACCGAAAAGACTTCCTAAGATGATAAAATGGCACCTCATGAATAAAAATGTAGGAAGTACCAAAAGTTACATATGGATCACAAATAAAAGATAGTGGAGGAGGTAACAATAATAACCATTTTTGGGCATTTTTTACATTCAAAAGCATAAGACGTCTACCAATAAAGTCTAGATTATTCAACTAAGCCTCTGTTTGGGGGCGGGGGCGGTGGAAAAAGCAGTGGTGGGAAGTCTAATGTGGCAATATAGCTGTTCAGAAAGCTGTTTGAAAAAAAATGTAGATTGTTTGAAAAATCTCCATTTACGTGTTTTTCAAAAAAATGTAGAACATTTTTTCTGTTTGGAAGAAAAACTTTTAATAATAAAAATTGTTTTATGTTAATAATTCATCGCATAGATAAGAAAATATTATATAAATCATAAATAAGCAGATTACAAAAGGCCAACACAGAGAAGCAAAGATCATGAATGGTCGGGCGTGGTTTTAATAAACCCTCAAATAAAAGAGTAAAAATTGAAAGCAAATAAAGCGCTTTTTAGAAAGCCCTATTGGACCCTTCTCAAAAAGCCCCAAAACAGCTTTATTGGAAAAACTCTTTTGAAATAACTCCTCATCCAAACAACCTACAAAGTTCAATGGTTGTGGGAATAGAGCTTTTCCCACCGCCACCGCCGCCCCCCCAAACAGAGCCTAAATTTTGGATATTTTTACAACATAATGATTGTAATTATAACGATCCAACCCACAATACAAGAGGCAATGTTGACCTTGATTCAATCCAACTTATATTAAGCTGAACATCACAATTTTACCCGGTACCTTCTAGAAGGTCACAAGATTCGCCATAGTAGGTCTTGAGCATTTGAATTAGAACTGGAATATTATCTAGATGACTAATTTCTCTGACTGTTCATAATAGAAATCTGCAGACCCATTCATAATTCTAGCAGTGAGATGGAATAGGAAGAAATACTTACATAAGAAGACTTAGGGTGCGTTTGGCGCGGCTTATTTTGTAAGACCCCCTTTTTTTTTTCAAACATCCGGGTCTTAGGCCCAGAACCGCCGCTTTGCGGTGACACCTTCGCTCGGGAGGGTCGCCACTACAAAACGCCGATCCTGCCGGCCAATTCGATCACAAAGAAGAAAAGTATAAACGAACAATTATAAGTTCAAGTCCACAATCACATGAATTATAAACCATACAGTAAATGTCCACAGTGATATAACTGAATAAAAGATAACAAGGGTTACAATAATAAATGGCTCGTGCCCTGTACATTATATCCTCACTACAAGATCACTCGCGGAAGCTAACTACTAATCACTCACAGATCCTGAATCCTGTGCTTCTGTACTAGACTGGCCCGCCTCCGTCTGCTCCGTCCTCTGGTGCTGCTGCGTCTCCATCGATCTCCTAAAATGATATGGTCCACCGACCGTTAGTCAAAAAGACTAAGCCTTATGTTCCCCACCCCACCCCCAGTGGCTCCTGGGCACCGTGCGGGAGGATGAAGCGGAGGACAGCAAGGGATATAACAAAGAGCAGGTGACAGTGGCACAAGAAATGTTTCTACACTACACATGCGTATATATATAACTAAAGCAGAAAAAGGGCATAGTAAAAGCAGGTAAAGAATAAATAAAGTGCAGTAAGTAAAGAAAAGTAACCATTGATTTATAGGGATTACCCCTATAGACCAAGGGGTCGTTTTGCAGGGCCTACCGTATAAGAAGTCCCATAACCGACTTATACGTTAGGGGTAGGTTGAATGCAATGTTTATGCTATGACATGCAAAGTATGCTGTTATGCTATGTTCATACAAGTGCAACTCACTCACTACGACTCTATGCGCATAGACCTTTAGTTCCCCCTTTTTGGAGCGAGCTAGACTCCCAGGATACTCCCGTAGTGGCAAACGGAAGCGGTGGGTTGGGCCTCGCCCACCTCTAGGTTGGTATTCACACTACCTAACCTAGACCTATCGTACGCCTCAACGCAAAACCCGCGGAGCATCTGCATACTCTTACTGGCTGGACCACCAGACTTTTAAGGCTAAGTGTAAATACCACACTTGCCGAGTCAACGTATTGACGTCGGTGTGAACGATCGTCCAATACCGAAGACCCACCACCTTCAATGCACATGCAACATGTTCTACTTCCTACCTCTGAGCCATAAGCTCCCCGGGCCAACCTGCCCACCATCAATAACCTTCCGACCCATCGGCTCGCCGAACCAACCCGTCCGTACCAACAAACACTACTGAGTCACAAGCTCACCTGACTTAGCACTCCGCTCTTACAACTACCGAGCCTACAGCTCGTAGCACCAAACCAACTAACCTGTCGTAACCACGGAGTGTGGGTGTGTGTATTATTAAGTTAATCTTGAGTAACAACTTACTCCTACAGTTTGTGGTTAATCTTGGACTTCCCGTGGATTACCCTGTAAGGGGCTCGCTACGTTACTAGGAACCGAAATGGGATGACACCTCAAAGTTTCCTTTCTCAAGACACTTAGTGTTGTTGGTATCTACCCATAAGAACACCCTCCTTGTTATTACAATTGTATTAACCCTAGGTGACTTATGACTTTCCAAGACGATCCTTCGTCAATCCCGAGCACCACTCTACCCTCTATAATCCTTCTTGTTGACCATCATACCTTCTCAACTAAACTAGGTAAACCACTTACCTCCCATCCCTCCTAAGGATCCACTTGATTCTCAAATTTCACAGTTTTACTATACGCAGACCAAACTAATTATATGAAGCTCACAACTAAAGGTACTCCAAATATTCATCCAACTGACCCAAGCTATTTACTGGAGGTCTATCATGATGTTATAAGATTAATTCCAGAGAATCACATTTTTCCCAATATTATTAATAATTAAAACATTTTTTTCCAAAATACAACTTCTTACGGTTTGAACTACAAGTGCACTTTTCTGGCTTCCATTGCCTACCAAACTTTTTACATAAATCAAGGGTACCTAATAATCAGTAAATATGAGTTTGTAGGAAATTCCAGCAAGGTTTACTATTATTAAAAATTCCAAAACCCATTAATTTTCAATTATTTCCAAAGGAGGTACCCTCATATGAACTCCAAACCTTATGAAAATTTATACAGAGGTGATTCATACTAAAATATTCAGCCCTACAAAATTTGACCATATTCCATAGAGGTTACATTTGTAATTTCCACAAAGAACATATTTGCAATTAATTCCAAATTGAACTAGAAGTACCAAAAATATCAATCCCACAATTATGAGAAAATTACTGTGGGTTCATAATGGTATGAAATGACATCCAGCAAAGTTTCATGAAATTACAGAAACCAACACCCTAAAATTGTTCATCCCAAAAATTGCCAACAATATGAATAATTATAATTTGGACCTCCAAAAATCTTCCAATGGTTCTAATAGAATCTCCAGGGGTTAATAACATCAAAACTAAGTTGTTGACAGAAGATGGTTAATCACTAAGTATTAGTTCTTCCTAAATCCCAAAAACCTAAATATTTACATATCTCCAAGGATTTATTCCCTAGGTTTGGCAACTCCAAATCCCACCAATTTCTCATAGGAGGACTCTCTGGCCACCATGACCATCTCCCCAAAATTTTAGGTCAAACCATAAAAGTTTGACCCCTCTTCCTTCATTTACCTTTATATGCACCCCTTAGGGTTTACCCTAGGGTTAGGGTCCATACTTCCCCAAATCCACTCAAACTTCTTGTGAGGGTGTTATATCACTCATAGAACTCAGAGGAGTCTATTACACTCCCCTCCAAGGACAAACACTCCTATGTCCTTCCCAACCCTAAAAATCCCCACTAAGGGACCTACCCTAGGGTTCTAGGGCTACCCTACACCAAACCACCCCAAACTCCATTGGAGGGTGTGTTATGCCCTAAAAGGTCAGTGGCCAAAATATCAGCATCTGTTGAGGTGATTTGACCACTCAAAATACCAAGGGGGTGATTTACCCTAAATAGCCCTTTATGGGTCAAACTAGGGCTGAGTAAAATCCTAACCAAAACACCTCCAAATGAGGTGAAATTTTAACCATGGGTTTATCATGACCCTAAGAACACCCCACCAAAATTTGGTGGAGTTTGGAGGTCATTTGACCCTCCAAATAATTTATACATTGATTATTAAATTTTTACAAAAACTTTAGGAAAATGTTCCAAAAAATCCCATTTTTGGATATGTTATTTCCACTGGCATGACTCACTCCTAGTCCAAATTTCAAGTCATTTGGACTAGTGGTTTAGTGTGGGCATCCATTCAAAATTCAGTCAACCTTTGCACTATAATGGGTGCTGAGGTCAAACCTGACCTCCTAATGTGATGAAGTCAATTTTGAAATAAACTTTAGGCCAATACCTACAACTTTCATATAGAACACTTTCTCTGAATTTACCTCTAAGTATTTTCTAAAATTAAAACCAATAAAAGCATTATAACTACTATTATTAATTAAGATATATCATTCAGGATTGTTTTATTAGGCAGGATCGGACGGTCCACGAGTCGTCTTCCCCGATGAGCCAAGGGATCGATCTCGCCGCGCCTGGAGCACTTTGATCGTTGATTTCCCGACCACCTGAGCGCCGCCCCGACCAACCAACGCCACCACCACCTCCGTTGAGGTGGTGGCCGGCGATGAGCGGTGTTCGATTGGCCGGAGGTGGCCGGAATTGGGTTCTGGAAGAGGAAGCCCAAACCCGATCTACGGGTGGCTTAGCTGGCCCGATCCACGGCCATTTGGCCACGAATCGAGCCGCCGATGAACTAGATCTACACCACTGAGGAAGGAGCAGAGAACCAGACCTGCTTGGGGCTTGCTGCCTTGCCGTTTGGGTGAACCTCCATGGCCGACCACCATTTTTGTGAGCTCTGCGTTTTCTACACCAAGTTGCCCGAAACTTTCGTCTAACAGGGGGAAACTGATTGTAACGATCCAGGCCCGCCAACACGGGACCCAGCTGGACCGTCAGCACCCTTCCGGCCCAGGCCCGCCAACACGGGACCCAGCTGGCACCGGAAGGGTTCAGCCTACAAGATGGTCTGCAGACCATGCACCCCAACCCCTCTCTGTCCCACCATAGGGCACAGTGGGTTGTTGGAGACCGCAGTCCCCCTTTGATGAGAATTGAGCCAGTGAAGCGTGCTCGGGCTGGAGTAGTATTGGGATGGGTGACCTCCTGGGAAGTCTACGCGCTACCGCTTCACTGGCTCAATTCTCATCAAAGGGGGACTGCGGTCTCCAACAACCCACTGTGCCCTATGGTGGGACAGAGAGGGGTTGGGGTGCATGGTCTGCAGACCATCTGGTAGGCTGAACCCTTTCGGTGCCAGCTGGGTCCCGTGTTGGCGGGCCTGGGACGGGAGGGTGCTGGCGGTCCAGCTGGATCCCGTGTTGGCGGGCCTGGATCGTTACAAAAAAAGTGCAATCATGCAGCTCAATTGGTGATGAGAAGTGAAAGTACTCCATAGTTAAGCGTGCTCAGGCTGGAGTAGTTCTGGGATGGGTGACCTCCTGGGAAGTCCACGCGCTGCCGCTTAACTGGCTCAATTCTCATCAAAGGGGGACTGCGGTCTCCAACAACCCGCTGTGCCCTGTGGTGGGACAGAGAGGGGTTGGGGTGCATGGTCTGCAGACCATCTGGTTAGGCTGAACCCTTCCGGTGCCAGCTGGGTCCCGTGTTGGCGGGCCTGGGCCGGGAGGGTGCCGGCGGTCTAACTGGGTCCCATGTTGGCGGGCCTGGACCGTTACACTGATGCTCTGGGTCTAGGGAAGCTTTTAAAAGCTTCAATTGAGGGAGGGGAAGGGTCATGGCTTCAATGCCATCAATGGCCATGAATGGTGAATTTCGGCCATGATGAAATCCCATGGGATTCACCCCTAGGAGGCCGGGAAACGGATGGAAACTTCTCCCCTTCCATTGGGGAGTTGAATCCAGCCATTAATGGGGAGGATTGAGGGGGTTTCACCTTCCTCCATTGATGGCCCCATCTTTCTCTCTCCCCCAAATTGAATTTTCTCTCTCCTACTCATCAAGGCCGATTTTTCCCTCTCTCTTATGTTTAATGCTATCCTACTAGGCTGGTTGACCACCCAATTGAGCTAGCCCAAAGGGATTGGGTTAGGTTTAAGAGATTTGACCAAATTTGGGCAAGTTTGACTTTTGGTCAAATTGACCAATTGGGTGACCCTAGGATGGGGCTTTTCGGTCCATTGGACTCCAAATTAGATTTAGAATCCACTGGTGGGGTCAATTTGGTCACATGAGCCTTAGTTGACCCATTATAAGTTGATTTGACCAAAATAGGCTAAGTTGACTTTGGTCAAATTGAGCCCTAGGGTTGACCCAGTCATGGGGCTTTTTGTTCCACTGGGTCCCCTATGATATTGCAACACTATGGGTATGGTCAATTTAATATAGTGGTGGTCAATTAGGGCACTTAGTGAAGAATTGTCATTTTGACCTAAAAGGGCATTTTGGTCAATTTGCACCACTGGGGGTCCCATGATGGGGCTTTTAGGCCTACTAGGTCTCTTATGGTATTTTAGACCTAAATGTGTGGTCAGTTTGGCATGGTGAAGGTCAATTGACTCTAATTAGGCTATTTTGACCAATTTGGGGTTATGGTTGACTTTGGTCAATTTGGCCTCTTTGATTGACCCCAATGGGCCCTTGGTGCTCTAAGCGGACCCCTGAAGGGTTAGGGATACTATGGTGGGGTCAAATGGTCGAGTTGAGGCCCTAAAGTCCAACTCCTATAGGCCTCTCCTATTAAGGCCTAATTGATGATTATGCCTATTTATGATTTGGTTTTCCTTCGTTCCCTTCTTGCCGTGAGTGGACAAGGGTTGATAGGTGGTTCCTTTTTCTTTTTCTTTCGTTTTGGTAACTGCTGCTCCCGATAATTTCTTCCCTAGGAGAGATCAGCAAAAGTAGTGTCTTCTTCTTTGGACTTGGATCTTCATTGTCAGCAACTTTATAGATGAGATCTGGTTTTGTTGGAGGCGCATCCGAGCAGTCTCATGAAGAAGCAGAACCATCCAGGGCGCATCCTCCAGTTCTGGAAAACGGCCACATGATTTATGTTCTTGGAAATCCCATGCATGCTTTGACCACCGCCATCAGGTTTTGGGAAAAACAAGGCCGGTGATAAACTTCAGTTTTTAGTTTATTAAAGCTTAAGTTTTCAGGTTATAATTTTTGTCTTCATATTTATTATCTTAAGTTTTTCAAATTATATATATATATATATATATTATATATTTTATGAGATCTGAATAAAGTCTTGTTGGATTAAGGAAGCTCGATGGAATTCATTTGATCTGCATTCATACACAGAATTTTATCATTTATCCTTAACTTCAATATCCGGCTATTATAATTGATATATGTATATATATATATATGTATATCTATATTAATAAGCGCGATCCGTTCCTAACATGTCAATATAGTCGGTCACAGGAAATTACGCTTTTGCCCTCTGTAGGAACGAAAAACAATGGTGCAGCTGCGGCTCGGTCACGCGGGATCCCGGGGGGCGGGCGCGCTCAAGCGGGGGCGGGCGGGCTCACGCGGGTCAGGTCGGGGCGAGCCAGGCGGGCTCACGCGGGCTAGCGGGGCGTGCCAGCCGGCTGTGCCCGCCCGCTGTGATCTTCGAGCATACAGCGGGTTTCCGCTATATAAACAGCGGAAACCCGCTGTAATTGGCAATGTGGGACTAAAAGTCCCACATCGCCATTACATTTAAGCGGGCGGGGCCCGCCTGTGGGCCCCGCCTAGTCCTGAACATAAAGCCCGATCGGGTCGGCCTGGGCCGGGCCCGATCGGGCTTTTTCCTATATCGGGCCGGGCCGGGCCGGGCCTCCCCTGGAATCGGGCCGGCCCGGGCCGGGCAGGCAGCACATAAGTGCTGCCTGCTCCGGCCCTTTAGGCCGGGCCGGGCAGGACCGGGCCGGTCTCGGGCCCGATCCGGGCCGGCCCGGTTTTATTATTTTTTTAAATATAAAAATAAATTTTTTTATTTTAATTTTTATAAATTATTAAATATTTAACAAATGAAACATTTGGAACAAAAAATTTTATTAATATTGAAAATTTGGAACAAAATACAAAATTACAAACGCGTCCATTTCGTACAAATTTGAAAATACAAAATTGAAAATACAAAATTTAAGTCGTACAAAATACAAAATTGAAAATACAATTGCTTGATTTAATCATCTTGTACTTGTAGATTCAACGCGTCCATTTCGTCTTCTATCTCCTCCGAGCTATCCTCCAATGTTGTTATGTGTTGCTTCCTCTTTACACTGTCCAAGTAGTCCTTATAGCATATGCAAACCTCCAGCGAATCTTCGTTAAGCCGGCTCCTCCGCTCGTTCAAAACCCTGCCACTAAGAGAAAAAGCAGACTCCGAAGCTACTGTACTAGCTTGGGCAGTTAATAAATCACAGGCCATATAGGCCAAAACAGGATAGGTATTAGTTTTACCTTTCCACCAATTTAAGATATCGAAGTTTTCGATCTCTTCCGAACTCATAAAATCGCTAAATTGAGTTTTTGTGTATAATCCTAATTCATCTAAACTACTAGATGTGCGCGCTTTTTTCCTAGAAGCTAAATCTAAAATTTTATTTTTAAGACTATCCTTCGTTTTGGGTTGCGTTATTTCTTCGCGGGGTCGTGACCCGTATAAGTTATTGTAATAATTATAACTTTGCGTAAAAAAATTAGTAAAACTTGAAGCACTAACGGGGTCTTCCGCATCATCATAATTTATATTTAAGGTTAGATTAGTATTGATTTCGTCGATCAAATTTTCTACGCCTTCTACGTTAAGTAGCGGATTTAAAGCGGCGGCGCACGAAAACATAGGCGGTATTTCTCTATAATATTTTAAAAAAAAATCTTCCATTACTTTAATTAAAGGAGCCCAACCTTGGTGTTTCCTATAATAACTAAATTTTTCTGTGATATGTACGAAATGCTCAATTACTAATGCGCTCGTTGGATAATATACTCCAGATAAAGAAACGGTGGCCCTATAAAAACACTTTAGTAAATCTACATAATATTCTATTATGGTCCAATCAGTTTCACCTAAACCGTGTTCAATATTAAGCAAACTATAATATTCCATTAGAAGTGCTTTTTGTTAAAGGGCTCTTTTTAACATTTTATAGGTTGAGTTCCATCTAATAGGCATATCGAATTGAGGTTTCAAATATTTTTGATTTTGTGCTTTACAAAATTTTCTAAAATCTTGAGCTCGTTGTTTAGTACAATAAATTGTTTTTAACATTTCGCGAATTTTATTAATATATGTTGACATTGCCTTTAAACTATCCTGTACCACTAAATTTAGGACGTGACAAACACATCTAGTATGAAAAAACGCGCCGTTGAGAAATGGTTTTAAATCTCGTTTTAACAATTCAATTGCGGCGCCATTATTGGAGGCGTTATCAAGAGAAAAACTAAGTATTTTATCGTTAATTTTAAATTCCAGCGCACATTTCATAATAACCTTATATAAAGCTATAGTCGTGTGCGGGAATTCAAAACCCGTAAAACATATTACGCGTTTATTTAGCTCCCACGAAATGGGATCAATCCAATGACAAGTGATGCAAAAATAAGCTAATCCTAAATTTAAATTACTCGTCCAAACGTCGCTCGTTAGACTCACACGTCTTTTGAAATTTTTAAAATACGTAATTAATTCTTGTTTTGCTTCTAAATATAACCTAATCGTGTAACGTCTTAAAGTAATTCTACAAAACTTTTGGTATTTGGGCTGAAGCCCCCCATGTATGTACTCTGTGCCGTCGTCATTGTCGAAGACGCTGAATGGCAGCCCACGTTTGATGACGAACTTCGCCTGCATCTATCGCTGTCGCATTTGATCGTACGTCCAAATCTGTCCTGCTCCAGAAATTTGAGCTTGACTTGACTCGGGAGGAGCTTGTTTCGACTCGCAAGATTTTTGGTGTCTAACGAGCGTCGAGTTGCCGCTGATGGATAGCAACTCGAGCACATCTTGCAGCGCCCTTTTTTTTCGGAGCCGACTTGGACCATGTCGAAATGCTCCCAAATACCCGCTCTACGGTTGTGCTCCACCACCGAAGCCGCACTTTGAGAAGACGACGCTGGAGTTGTGGAGGACGACGCCATTGGGAGAGCTAAGAGAGAGAGAGAGAGAGGTGAGGTGTGAGAAAAGAGAGAGGGGAGGGGGGGTATTTATAGGTTTTTTGGTTTTTTTTAATTAAAATAATAATAATAATAATAATAATAATAATATATTATTATATATAATAATAAAAGGCAGCCAACGGCTCTAATAAGAGTCGTTGGCTGCCTCTCATGGCAGCATGGCTGCCACATGGCAGCCATGCTGCCATGATGAGCTCATGAGCCTAACGGTTCTAATAAGAGCCGTTAGGCTCAATCGGGCCTAGCCCGAGACCGGATCGGGTTTTGCCCGGCCCGGTCTCGGGCTCTACCTGGCCCGGACCGGGCCGGGTAGTGCGGCCAAACCGGGGCCCTAAAGGGTAAGGGCTCGGCCCGGTTCGGGCCTGAACCGGGCCGGGCTTGACCGGGCCTTGACCGGGCCGGGCTCGGGTCGGCCCGTCAGGCCCGGTTTTTTTGTTCAGGACTAGCCCCGCCTGCTATTTTTTTTAAAAAAAGACATTTAAGCGGGCGGGGCCCGCCTGTGGGCCCAGCCTGCTATTTTTTTTTTAAAAAATAGTGCGGATGAACACATTTTAGATCCTAATGTAATAACTTATACCTCTATTTCATATGCTATATTTATAAATTATTATATAATTGGGATGATTTCCTTTAGTATATGGCAAACTTGGTGGGTCTGCATAGCTTTTGGTACGATTATTTTAGGGTAATTATATTTGCAGGCCTTATATGGATATTTGCAGCCCAATTTTTACGAGTTATTACGCGCCTTTTGAAAATACTCTTTGTTAGGTGCATTTTTAGGAAAAGTGTACAACATGAAAGTTGTAGATCTCGTCGAAATCTACAACTTTGATGTTGAACACTTTTCCTAAAAATGCACCTAACATTGCGTATTTTCAAAAGGCGCGAAAAATTTCACAATAGTCTCGCGCCTTTTGAAAATACGCAATGTTATGTGCATTTTTAGGAAAAGTGTTCAACATCAAAGTTGTAGATTTCGACGAGATCTACAACTTTCATGTTGAACACTTTTCTTAAAAATGCACCTAACAAAGAGTATTTTCAAAAGGCGCGTAATAACTCGTAAAAATTGGGCTGCAAATATCCATATAGGGCCTGCAAATATAACCACCCTTATTTTATTAAAATTCCTAAGCTTTGAGAAAATTTCTAAATGAGTGATATTTGGAGTTAGTTATTTTTAAAAACCTTTACCAAGTCTAAGAATTAAATAAAATAGTGGATGGTATATAAAATAGGATTAAAGCATGCCATCTCTTCTTTCCCAAAAACATAAAAAAATAGGTATATTTGGTTCAAGTAAAACTGGTACCTCTTCATATAAAGTGCTGCATAAAGTAGCAGAAGTAATTTGTTATGATCAAAATACTGCTCATCAGGAAGAGTTTGCTACGCACTATAGTAAAAAGAATATTGTTGATCTATTAGATCCTAGATGGGAAAAGCTTGATAAAATTGTTTTAAGTCCGGGAGTACCATTAACTCATGATATTGTCAAAATAGCTAACGCTAATAATATATTAACATCCGCAAATGTTTTTAAATTTTAAAAACTTAATTTTTTTTAAAGTTTTTTTTAAAAAAAAATTCACTTTTTTTTAAAGTTTGTTTAAATAAAAAATATAACTTTTTTTTTTTAAAATAGTTTTTTTTACATGTTTTTTTAATAAAAAAAAATGTGGTCTTTTAAAAAAAAGACCGGCGAGGGGCGAGCGAATACCGGCGAGGGGCGGGCGAAGCCCGCCGACGCCGAGGGGGCAGGCATAGCCAGCCTTGAATGCCAAGCGGGCGAAGCCCGCTTGGTTGCGGGCGAAGCCCGCTTGGTTGCGGGCGAAGCCCGCTTGGTTGCGGGCGAAGCCCGCTTGGTTGCGGGCGAAGCCCGCTTGGTTGCGGGCGAAGCCCGCTTGGTTGCGGGCGAAGCCCGCTTGGTTGCGGGCGAAGCCCGCTTGGTTGCGGGCGAAGCCCGCTTGGTTGCGGGCGAAGCCCGCTTGGTTGCGGGCGAAGCCCGCTTGGTTGCGGGCGAAGCCCGCTTGGTTGCGGGCGAAGCCCGCTTGGTTGCGGGCGAAGCCCGCTTGGTTGCGGGCGAAGCCCGCTTGGTTGCGGGCGAAGCCCGCTTGGTTGCGGGCGAAGCCCGCTTGGTTGCGGGCGAAGCCCGCTTGGTTGCGGGCGAAGCCCGCTTGGTTGCGGGCGAAGCCCGCTTGGTTGCGGGCGAAGCCCGCTTGGTTGCGGGCGAAGCCCGCATTGATGCGGCCGAAGCCCGCATTGATGCGGCCGAAGGCCGCCCGAGAGTTTAGGGGGGTACATATTTTATTATTTTTAATTTATTTTCTCTTTTAATATTTAATGAATGGAAAATTATTTAAACTTTTAAATAGGTGACGGGGGCGAAGACCGGCGAGGGGCGGGCGATTACTGGCGAGTGGCGGGCGAAGCCCGCCAATGCCGAGGGGGCGGGCGAAGCCCGCCTGGAATGACAAGCGGGAGAAGCCCGCATTGATGCGGCCGAAGGCCGCCCGAGAGCATCGAGCACGGGCGTATCCCGTGCAAAGATGCTCGTATATGTATATATATATATATATATATATATATATATATTGTGTTGATTCTCATTTCTTGAAGAGAACCATTTAGATAGACTTTGTATATTGACGGGATCTACGGACGCAATGGATTTCATAAAGAAGAACGCATCAAGGATTTTGTAGATCAACGCCACGATGAAGTACGAGCTTGAGTCAGAGAGCGGTATAAAATTCCGCACTTCAGCTACCGTTCGCTTAAGTTTCCTTTTATTTGCGTGTGCTTGTTTAATTAATTAATTAGAAATATTTAATCATGCATTTTATCACTCCAATAGAGATTAATAGATTTTGAATAAGACGATCCTGCATTTTAATAGTCGATGCATTCAGTGTTTTGTGTTGTCCTGAATTTTCGATAACACAATTAGCCGTAGCGACACCGAAATTTTCCTAACAAAAGCCAGCCGTTGTTTTGCTCGCCAGTCCAGCCGCGCCATCCGCACATCTAGGGTTTCCTCTCCCCCAATCGCCTTCTCGCCCGCTCCAGTCGACGACACATTCACCGATATTTCTCGCCGCCGCTCGTCGTCAACCGGAGCTACTCCTCACTCCGCTCCTCATCGATATCTCTCGACGCCGCCGGAATCAGCCTTTCCAGTTTCCTCCTCCGGAATCAACCTATCCGGTTTCTTCCTCCTCCACAGCCTATCCAGTGCTCGCCCGCTCCAGCTTCCTCCGCCGGATTTTAGGTAGAAATCATTATTTTTTGTTAATTTTTTTTTAGCTGAATGTGTTTGTGTGTGTGGTGTGATGATGGTCGTGAATGTGTGTTTGTTTGCGTGTGTTTTTAATTTTTGTGTTTGTGTGATGATGGTGATGAATGTATGTTTTTTTGTTTGTCCTGATACTGCAGGCGGGGCAGAAGAGATGATCACGTTGCTTGAAAGTATAGCGCAACAGTTGTACGCTTCTAAATCTTAGATGGGTGGGAAGATATGCTGATATTTTTATCTATTGTAGTAACTAATATCAAGATTATGTATTTTATGTGTGGAAAAAATTTATCAAAAACTCCGTTTTGTTCCCAAACAAAATTTTCAAAACTTCATTTCAATATGTACTGAAAACTTTATTTGACCCAAACAGTTTTTTGCCAAAACTTCATTTCTCTGAAACAGCTCTTTTTCAAAACTCCATTTCTGATCAGCAGCTTTTTATCGGCAACAGCCCAACCAAACGCACCTTAATAGATAGATATGATTAAAAAATAATACTTATTGTAGAAAATATAGCATGTGTTTTTTTTTACAAATAAATGGGATTCAAATGACATGAAATTTTTGAAAATTTTAGGCATGCTTCATCATGAATATTAAAAAACATAGTGATTTTTTCATATACAAAATAAATCTAATCTGCTTTACGAAAAAAAATCCAAAACAGAAGAACAAAATGGGCACAAACCCTAGGTATTGTGAATGCCAACATGCAACAGACATTGAAGGTCTAACCTTCATTGACAAGGTCCAAAATAGATGTAGTTTGACCCTAAATTCGTACGGAACACTCGATTACATTAACACGCATATGACTCGATAACGCAACAAAACACGCGACTCAATGAATAAAAAATAACTGCGAACACATCCACGGCGAATTATCAATTCACATCATGTGCCAGATAACACTAGAAATGCCCAGCCAGCAGTATTGTGAAATGTGAATGCCACATGCAAACACATGTTGAATTAATCTCACATCAGCACAACTACAATCTCAATCTTTATATCTCCCCCCATAGGAATTAGCAACCAACCAGATGCATTTCACAAATTATTATATGTTTATATACAAATATATTTATATAGGCAGAAGATTTCTGATAAATCTATGGGATCAGCTCCAGGGGTGGAATGAATTATGATCCCTCAGCACCCGCCGCCTTCGGGCTCGATCGAGCTCAGAAGACCATTGCCCCTCAGCTGCATGCAGTGCTGCTCGGCGTCGGCCTGAGCGCAGATGATCACGACGGACAGCCCGTTGTGGTGCGCCTCCTGCATCACGTTGACCGCGGTGTCGAGCGTCATCCCTGGAATGACCTTCATGAGCACCTGCACGACGTACTCGCGCTTGTTGAAATTGTCGTTGTGCAATATCACGCGATACGGCGGGGCGAGTTTCCTCGATTTCCTGCGGAAGGGAAAGCAGGCTAAACCATGAGACGCGTGTATCGTGGAAGGTATAAGCAGTTGAATCGCTTGATGTTTTACTTGTATTGAATTAAATTGAGCTTATTTTGAGTCAATTCAAACCGGCGCAAATCAAATTTTGATTCGATTTCGAGCTTGGGTTGGTTTGCTCGAAAGCTTATTCAGGAGATTTCGATTTTGATCCGAGCCTGGCTCACTCGACTACCGGGCCTAGATGTAAGACTTCAAAAACTGTGTCATAGATATCTTGCTTCATATTCATATAAATACTTGATGGTTTCTTGTACACTAAAACTGCTTAAGTATTATAGGCGGCTATACTCTATGGATAAGAGTGTTTGACCATGAAGAAATTACAATTAGCCAAGTTGAGTCTGACACAAATGAAAAACACATGAAATTATTGTTGCAAAAGCTATGATAAACTAAGTACATAAACAAAACCATTTCCAACCAATTATTCAGTGTATAATCATCAAATTATTGTTCCACAAGCTATGATAAAAAATTCAAAGTTGATGAGAATACCTCAGATCAAACTCAGACTCTCGACCGGGGGTAGTTCTCTCAATGGTCGGCCTTTCCAATACCCCGCCTTTACCTGGCCCAGCAGCTGATATTGTCCTAGGAACGCCGCAATTCACATAATATCCCTTGTGTAAGGACACTTTATCACCTATTGTGCATGCGCATTATGTCGTAAAAGAATTTTCAAAAAATACGGAGAAAAACACATATATAATAAATAATAAGTGGATATATAGTTTACGATTACAACAGAACTTCGAAGACACATGCTTATCACTCAATAGAGTAGAACCATTCATATAGATATTAAGAGGTAAAGGTGAGAAGTATATCATATCCTAATTATAAGATTCTTACAAAATCCATATCCACAATATTTACTTGATTGCATTTTTCTATATTTTGGCGGTTTTTGGAATTTGATGGAAATTTTGTGTTGTTGAAGTATCATGCTGACAATTTTCAAAATAGAAAAATTCTACCACAAAGCAAAGTTAAATATCTAATGCACTGTATAACCTAAGAGCCCACTCCATCAAGAGCTTAAGGCTCCGCTTGGCACGGCGTTGGCGGTCATTAACGCGGTGGTTATGAACTGTCGTTCATGAACGCCCGACATCACCCTAGGAACTCCACTCAATTTTATGTTCAAAACAAGGTTTTTTCTTGGTGGCAGTCATAACTGTTGCCATGCCAAACGTATATTCTATAACGGTGGCATTTTTGTCCAAACTCACCAGGGCAAAAACATCGTGTCAAACGGAGCCTAAAACTCTTTCACAAACTTAGGCAGAGTAAGACCTATGTAGTAAATACAAATTATAGCAGAGAATTTGCGTGTAAGTGAACAATTTGGAAGGACAAACTTAATGGGCTCTGATAGATTTGATGGTGCACTGCTGTCTTGCTTATTAATCATTTAAAAGCAGATAAATAAATCAAAACTACAAGCATAAGCCCTCAATTATTTGTATTACCTATGCTAAATTAACATAGCTCTATGGATATCATCAACATCACAACAGCGTAACCATTAACTGATCATCATTTTAATTTTCAAAGGCTTGATTTATATTTGTATAACATGAGAAATAAATGCTACAGGGAATGAAAAATAGCACATTGAGCCTCAAAACTTTACGTTTCCTGTTGATTATTTTTAATGCATCAGTATCAAAAGTAAAAGTTTATAAACACTAGGGTGACCTTAGGATGGAAAAGATTCAGAATCATCATATGGTAAGTAGAAGAGAGATGAATAAAAACTGAAGAGCAGCAAAAAAACATTTAACAAATTTAGAATTTCATGCACCACAAAAATATTAAATTAACTATTTATTCTGTCATCTTAATGTTGGATCATTATGCGCCCCAAAATTACAAAGTAAATACGACGGAGTATGCATTAGGCCTCGATCAGTAGGCTTTTAGGCCTCTGAGTCAGTAAGCTTGTCGACTTGCTGGCCTGCTCGGCCAGTGTGGATGGTGAATATTTCTCTGGCAACATTGTGAAACTTTGTCCAGGAGGGCATGTCATCTCCCTTCTTCACCGATTGCTTATCGAGACACCATTTTTAGGCAAGACATACTTGCGGAGCATTGCCCACCAAACCAGAGATTCAAATAAATCGTGAATTTGATGGCAGCGATTGGTGGAGTCGTCGTGATCTCGGTAGAAGAGCAATATTGAGTGGAGATGTGGTTCTATGACGGTGCAATTGATGACATCGATAAAAGTGTTTATCCTTGATTGAAAATGCAATCTCGACTAGGGAGTTGGTGTAATAGAGAGTGGTGGTCATAGGCATTCCAGTAAAGGTGACTTCTTTGAGAGCTCTTGATTGGAAAGTCACCCTGGAAGCTCCTGTGCATGGCCTCCATGGCGCTCTGGCAAAAGTTGTTGAGGAAGGGGGTTCAATGATGTTACGGTCGCGCACGCCGACGAGACGCTGCGGCGAGTCTACACGCGTAAGAAGGCGACGGATACTAGCCCACCGGTCTGGAAGAGACCGCCGAGGAGCGCGCTACTTAATTATTTCTATTCCGATGTTGTTTTGAGTTTTACTATTTGCAGATCGCTTTTGTTATTCGCACCCTGCGGCTATAAGGGGTGACGTATGCATGTATTATTTTGCATGCTTGGATGAATGGATTTAGGGCTGCTCCCTAAGTTTTCTCCTCTACCCTAATCCCTCTCTTCTCACTCACCACCGCTGGCCCTCCCCCTTGTCGGATTCCTCTCTGGGATCGTATCAATTTGGTCCGACCTGCCGCACCGCTCGCAATTCCGTCGCCGGTGCTCACCATCGTCCGCGAATCTATTTCCTGCACTGACTTTTGATTCCGCCCGGATCGCAACACGCCAAGCACCAACCCGCCTGCTTCGCATCCCGATTCCGCCTGCTTCGCGACCGCCAAGCCAATACGCCCGCATCATCTTTCGTTTCGGCCTGCATCAACGTCGCACGGCCTCCGTCGACTGCATCGGTCGATCCCCGCTCAAATCCGCTGGCAAAACCTTCGTTCCCTTGTACGACGCCATGATCCGCCAGATCTGACTTCGTTCGGTCGTCCGGTGCCCAGATCTGCTAGCTCCTGCCCAGATCCAACTCCTCCAGCCACCGTCCGCCAAATCCAGCCCCATGGCTCCCAACACACGCTCCTCCGATGACCCCGCTTCCAATACAGCCTCTGACGCCCTCAGCCGCCGCATCAAGGCTCAAGATCAGCTCATTGCCTCCATGCATGCCACGCTCATCGCCCTCCATTCCAAGATCGACTCCCTCTAGGCACTGACCACCCTCTTCGGCTCCAGCTCGGCCGCGGACGAGGGCTCCCTCTTCGGCGCAATACCGGTGAGACCACCCGAGCCGCAAATCCACCCGGCTCCCGACCGGTCCGCCCTCTCACTCGACATTCCGTCCTTCGTCGACATCGACCCGATGGATTGGATAGCTAAGGCGGAGCAATACTTCCCTCAACTTCACGCCGAAACAGGACAAGGTGTCCACCGTTCTTGTTGGCTTGGACGGCTCTTCACTCCATTGGGCCCGGTGGCTCCGCCAATGGAACCAATCCCTCTCCTGGCCCGAGCTCAAGCACAAGATGATTCGGCGGTATGACAACCGCTACTCTGGTTCCTCCGTTATCGAGCGTCTTTGCGGCATCCGCCAGACAACGTCCTGGACGACTACATTGATGAGCTTGTCGCCTTGGCCACCCACGTTCCCGGCCTTCCGCCTGACCATTACCTGGGCTTCTTCATGCAGGGCCTGCTGCCACACATCCGCTCTCGTCTCCGCACACACCACCCTCGGACGGTCACTGACACCCTTGACATGGCGCATTTGGTGGAGGTCGACCTCCCTCCTAGACCTCCTGCTTCTCCGGCCGGCCACCCCCCTCCGCAGACAACTTGGCGTCTGCCCGCCCCTGCTCCTCTGCCACGCTAAGTTGTTAAAGGCGCGCCAAGGCTCAAGTCTCACCAGGCTCAGAGGTTTGCGCCTTTGTGCGCCTTTTTTGCGCCTTTGGAGCATAAAAGACACGTCTAGGTGCAATTTCTATTGTAAATTTTTTTTTCAAAATAAAGAAAAAATAATGTAAGAACTAAATATATTTTGCATGATTAAGTGTTTGTGAAACATAATTGAGCGTTGAGACTTAGATATGATCCAAGTGATCACATTGATTCTATTTTTTTAAGAGATATAAATGATAGTAACGAATTATTAATGAGTAGAATAGATGAAAAATCTGATTAAAAAGATGAAGTGATGTTTGATGCAGATTATTTAAACCGAATATAGTTGCGCCTTGCCTTCGTCAGGCGCGCGCTTGCGCCTTGTGTTGGAACATGGTTTTCCACATCCCTTTGATTTGAGAATAACAAATCCTACTTGTATTTGATCTTGTTTGTCATTGTGTTTTTAGCATGCAGGTTTGAACAGATATGACACCAGGTTGCTGCAATATTGGTCTGATACTATCCACAAGCAAAAAGATTGAAAGTTGTCTAACGCCATGCGTTAGGACTTAACGCTGGGGCGTTAGCGATCGACGGGATGGTCTGCCGATCGACGGGATGGCTTGCCGATCGACGGGATGGCTTGCCGACTGAAAAAAAGAGAAAGAAGTTTAACGCCAGGCGTTAGGACTTAACGCTGGCGTTAACGATCGATGATTATGGCAAGGAGGAATGCAGTCGTGATTGAAGGAGCATTTTGGGAATGATTTGACTCAACGCCCGGTGTTAGAGTCAACGCCAGCGTTAAGGTTGCCTAAAATGAAAGTTTCTAAAGATGCAGAATCTCCTTCCTGTTTTGAAGATCCGAGCCATGAAGTTATTTCTATACTGAGTCAACGCCCGGCGTTAACTCTTAACGCCGGCGTTAGCTTCCAGTCCTATAAAAAGGTCGATTTCGTCTTCTCCAATAATTGATTGATTAGAGCCATATTCCAACACTTCAGAAACTTTGAGAGGGTTGTATTTCCAGACCAACACATCTCCCACTCAATTTCAAAAGGAGGAATCGAAGGAGGCTTGGATCAACACACTAACTCAACGCGAAGAACGCACGCTTGGACTTCAACGATCTTCAGCGATTCTTCGGCGTCTCCTTCAGATTACCACATAGGGAGTTTCATATTTGTCTTTTGTATTTGTCTTTTATTTTTATCTTTGTAATCGGTTCGGAAATTCGCCTCGTGTTGGCGACTAGGTCTAGGGAGTAGATCTAGGGGGTGCTCGAGGCCTTTCTTGGGATAGGAAGGCTAGAGCGGCTTGAGGCCGTATCTGGGGAGAGATCGGCTAAAGCCAACCGGTTCGTGGGGATACGAGTCGGTATAGAAAACGAAAAGAATATTTTATATTTCGCCTTCGATTTCTAGCGTCATAGAAATCAGATTTTGTAATCAATTTTATAAATGATAATCATGTCTTTTCTTGTTTAATAAAATTGATTTCATTTCTAATTTCATTATCTCTTTACTTTTGATTTAACTTACTTCTACCAAAATATCAAAAAAATTCTATAAAAGTTTAAAGTTTTCTAAAACCTTTTTCACCCCCCCTATAAGGGCGCCTCAAGATCCAACACCTTGAGCCTTGCGCCTAGGCTCCAAGACCTCTTTGCGCCTTTGTGCGTTTTGCGCCTTTAATAACTAAGCTGCCACGCCATCTGTTAGGACGAAGAGGAGAGACGTACCTTAGGGTTATGTCCGTCTTCGCACGCGATTCACCTTTCTCCAGCAATCCGACAATCATTTATATCTCCAAGGAAAACCCGCCGGGCTTAGGCTTAGCCACTCTTATCCTCACCACCCGGTGAGGGGGTTACTTGACATTTAACACCCCTCAAGCTAACCCCATAAGCATCCAGCATTCCGAGCTTAAGGGAGTAAGAATGAAGGGATTTGCCAGAGACCGCTTTAGTAAGCATGTCAGCCAGTTGATCTTCAGAGGGCACAAACACCATAGTCACAGTTTGATCCTGAATTTTGTCCCGCACAAAATGGCAATCAATTTCAATATGCTTTGTTCTCTCGTGAAAGACAGGATTGTTAGATATATGAATTGCAGCTTGATTATCACAATAAAGTTGCATAGCCTCAATGACAGGAAATCTCATTTCCCCCAAGATAGATTTAACCCAAACCAGTTCACACGCAGTAACAGCAATGACACGGTACTCTGCTTCAGTGGAGGAACGAGCCACAACATTTTGTTTTTTACTTCTCCAGGAAATAAGGTTGCCACCAACAAAGATGGTATATCCACTAGTAGATCTTCTGTCCATGGAAGAGCCTGCCCAATCAGCATCACAGTACCCGTGGACCTTAAGATGGCCATGATTTTGATAGATAATGCCTTTTCCAGGGTCCTTTTTTAAATACTTGAGAATCCGCAGAACAGCTTGATAGTGATGAACTTTAGGGTTGTGCATGAATTGACTAACCAATTCAACAGCGAAGGAGATATCAGGTCTGGTGATTGTCAAATAAATCAATTTCCCCACAATTCGTTGAAAATCAGACTTCCTCTCAAGATCTGGAGAGGTCTCCTTATGAATGTCATAACCAGAGTCCACAGGACTATCCACAGGTTTGACTCCCAAATATCCAACATCATTGAGAAGGTCCAAGACATATTTCCGCTGGGAGATCATAATCTTCCCGACAGAACGTGCGATCTCAATCCCAAGAAAGTACCGAAGGAGACCCAAATCCTTTATTTCAAAAGCGGACGCTAATTCCTCCTTAACCCGAGTAATGTGGAGGTCATCCGTTCCTGTAATAATGATATCATCCACATAGACTACGAGAATAGTAGTGCATTCCTCCCCTTTGTAGACAAAGACAGAATGATCAGAAGTACAGCGATTGAAATTCAGATGAACAAGTTTATCACTTAGCTTGGCAAACCAGGCACGTGGAGACTGTTTGAGGCCATATAAGGCTTTCTTGAGGCGACACACATGTCCTTTAGGAACATCCATACCAGGAGATGGAGTCATATAGATTTCTTCCTCCAATTCACCATGAAGGAAAGCATTTTTAACATCGAGTTGATGTAGAGTCCAAGACTTATGAGCAGCAATAGATAGGAGTATTCTGACTGAGTTCAATTTAGCAACTGGAGCAAAGGTCTCTTGGAAGTCTACACCATCAACCTGAGTAAAACCTTTAGCTACCAATCTCGCTTTGTACCTATCAAGAGTTCCATCTTGTAGAAATTTAGTAGTATAAATCCATTTGCATCCGACTAGATGGCGCCCATGAGGAATAGGAACAATTTCCCAAGTCTTTTGACGTTGGAGAGCGTTCATCTCCTCCTCCATAGCCTTTACCCAGTGGAAATTTGAGCTAGCCTCTAAAAAACTGTTAGGAATAGGGATAGAGGAAACAGAAGCAAGATATACTTGTAATGAGTGAGAGATAGAGTGATACCCAACATACTTATCCATAGGATATCTAGTACGACCACTCTGAATTTGAAGAGCAGAAAGGATCTCTGAAGTGGTGTTGTAGCTTGGATCTGGCGGAGTGGTGGTAGGTGGTGGAGCATAAGTGTGACATTCTTGTCCAGTCTTGATGTTTTTCCTTCTTTGATATACTTGAAGATCCCCTTTTCTTCTGTAAACTCGAAGATCACTCGTTGGGGTTTCCTTTATAACAGGAATATCAACACTTTCTGGAGCAGTCACATCGACAAGAACAGGAAGAGGTGGCAACATGTCACTTTCTTCTTTGCTTTCCTTCTGAAACGTGATGAGTTTGCCCTCATTGGAATAATAAGGAGTGTTCTCGAAAAAGGTAACATCTTTTGATATAAACCTTCTCCGGAGAGTAGGAGAATAACACTTATATCCCTTTTGGTTGGCAGCATATCCCACAAAAACACATTTTATTGATTGAGGCCCTAATTTGTCCTTATGAGGCCCCACGATGTGAACAAAGGCGACGCACCCAAACACCTTAGGAGGAAGGTTGAATGGAGGCATATTTGGGCAGAGAATCTGTAGGGGGTACTTTCCTCCCAAAGTACCGGTAGCCATCCTATTAATAAGATAGACGGATGTGAGAACTCCTTCATCACATAGTCCCTTAGGGACGAACATCTCTTGCAACAAGCATCGAGTGGTCTCCAAGATATGACGATTCTTTCTTTCGGCAACCCCATTCTGTTGAGGAGTCCCCGGACAGGAAGATTGGAAAATAATCCCATGATCTCTCAGAAATAGCTGAAGGTCACTGCACGTATATTCGCCTCCATTGTCACTCCTAAGAATTTTAATTCCAGTTCCAAATTGAGTCTGCACATAATGATAGAACAACTGAAATATTTTTGAGACTTCATCCTTCTTTTTCATGAGGTACACCCAGGTAAAGCGTGAGTGATCATCAATAAAAGAAACAAAATATTGAAAATCATTCACAGAACAAATAGGAGATGTCCAGACATCGGAATGTATCAAATCAAAACATTTCAAACTTCGACTCAAACTAGGAGCATAGTTGGTCCTACAATGCTTTGAAAATTCACAGGACTGACAATCAAAAGTAACAGTTTTAACTTTTAACATTAAGCAAATGCGGAAAAATAGCTTTCAAGGTCTTCAAACTAGCATGCCCAAATCTCTTGTGCCACAGCCTCAACTGATCCTGGTCGGTAATTTTCTGAGAACTAAGAGCCTGACAGTTGTCCATGACATACACTCCACCTGACTCATGTCCACCACCAATCGTCATGGACAACTGCTCTATCACCTTTTTCTCCTCTCATTGTGTGTTTCAGGATCTGGCGAGTCTACACGCGTAAGAAGGCGACGGATACTAGCCCACCGGTCTGGAAGAGACCGCCGAGGAGCGCGCTACTTAATTATTTCTATTCCGATGTTGTTTTGAGTTTTACTATTTGCAGATCGCTTTTGTTATTCGCACCCTGCGGCTATAAGGGGTGACGTATGCATGTATTATTTTGCATGCTTGGATGAATGGATTTAGGGCTGCTCCCTAAGTTTTCTCCTCTACCCTAATCCCTCTCTTCTCACTCACCACCGCTGGCCCTCCCCCTTGTCGGATTCCTCTCTGGGATCGTATCAATTTGGTCCGACCTGCCGCACCGCTCGCAATTCCGTCGCCGGTGCTCACCATCGTCCGCGAATCTATTTCCTGCACTGACTTTTGATTCCGCCCGGATCGCAACACGCCAAGCACCAACCCGCCTGCTTCGCATCCCGATTCCGCCTGCTTCGCGACCGCCAAGCCAATACGCCCGCATCATCTTTCGTTTCGGCCTGCATCAACGTCGCACGGCCTCCGTCGACTGCATCGGTCGATCCCCGCTCAAATCCGCTGGCAAAACCTTCGTTCCCTTGTACGACGCCATGATCCGCCAGATCTGACTTCGTTCGGTCGTCCGGTGCCCAGATCTGCTAGCTCCTGCCCAGATCCAACTCCTCCAGCCACCGTCCGCCAAATCCAGCCCCATGGCTCCCAACACACGCTCCTCCGATGACCCCGCTTCCAATACAGCCTCTGACGCCCTCAGCCGCCGCATCAAGGCTCAAGATCAGCTCATTGCCTCCATGCATGCCACGCTCATCGCCCTCCATTCCAAGATCGACTCCCTTTAGGCACTGACCACCCTCTTCGGCTCCAGCTCGGCCGCGGACGAGGGCTCCCTCTTCGGCGCAATACCGGTGAGACCACCCGAGCCGCAAATCCACCCGGCTCCCGACCGGTCCGCCCTCTCACTCGACATTCCGTCCTTCGTCGACATCGACCCGATGGATTGGATAGCTAAGGCGGAGCAATACTTCCCTCAACTTCACGCCGAAACAGGACAAGGTGTCCACCGTTCTTGTTGGCTTGGACGGCTCTTCACTCCATTGGGCCCGGTGGCTCCGCCAATGGAACCAATCCCTCTCCTGGCCCGAGCTCAAGCACAAGATGATTCGGCGGTATGACAACCGCTACTCTGGTTCCTCCGTTATCGAGCGTCTTTGCGGCATCCGCCAGACAACGTCCTGGACGACTACATTGATGAGCTTGTCGCCTTGGCCACCCACGTTCCCGGCCTTCCGCCTGACCATTACCTGGGCTTCTTCATGCAGGGCCTGCTGCCACACATCCGCTCTCGTCTCCGCACACACCACCCTCGGACGGTCACTGACACCCTTGACATGGCGCATTTGGTGGAAGTCGACCTCCCTCCTAGACCTCCTGCTTCTCCGGCCGGCCACCCCCCTCCGCAGACAACTTGGCGTCTGCCCGCCCCTGCTCCTCTGCCACGCTAAGTTGTTAAAGGCGCGCCAAGGCTCAAGTCTCACCAGGCTCAGAGGTTTGCGCCTTTGTGCGCCTTTTTTGCGCCTTTGGAGCATAAAAGACACGTCTAGATGCAATTTCTATTGTAAATTTTTTTTTCAAAATAAAGAAAAAATAATGTAAGAACTAAATATATTTTGCATGATTAAGTGTTTGTGAAACATAATTGAGCGTTGAGACTTAGATATGATCCAAGTGATCACATTGATTCTATTTTTTTAAGAGATATAAATGATAGTAACGAATTATTAATGAGTAGAATAGATGAAAAATCTGATTAAAAAGATGAAGTGATGTTTGATGCAGATTATTTAAACCGAATATAGTTGCGCCTTGCCTTCGTCAGGCGCGCGCTTGCGCCTTGTGTTGGAACATGGTTTTCCACATCCCTTTGATTTGAGAATAACAAATCCTACTTGTATTTGATCTTGTTTGTCATTGTGTTTTTAGCATGCAGGTTTGAACAGATATGACACCAGGTTGCTGCAATATTGGTCTGATACTATCCACAAGCAAAAAGATTGAAAGTTGTCTAACGCCATGCGTTAGGACTTAACGCTGGGGCGTTAGCGATCGACGGGATGGTCTGCCGATCGACGGGATGGCTTGCCGATCGACGGGATGGCTTGCCGACTGAAAAAAAGAGAAAGAAGTTTAACGCCAGGCGTTAGGACTTAACGCTGGCGTTAACGATCGATGATTATGGCAAGGAGGAATGCAGTCGTGATTGAAGGAGCATTTTGGGAATGATTTGACTCAACGCCCGGTGTTAGAGTCAACGCTAGCGTTAAGGTTGCCTAAAATGAAAGTTTCTAAAGATGCAGAATCTCCTTCCTGTTTTGAAGATCCGAGCCATGAAGTTATTTCTATACTGAGTCAACGCCCGGCGTTAACTCTTAACGCCGGCGTTAGCTTCCAGTCCTATAAAAAGGTCGATTTCGTCTTCTCCAATAATTGATTGATTAGAGCCATATTCCAACACTTCAGAAACTTTGAGAGGGTTGTATTTCCAGACCAACACATCTCCCACTCAATTTCAAAAGGAGGAATCGAAGGAGGCTTGGATCAACACACTAACTCAACGCGAAGAACGCACGCTTGGACTTCAACGATCTTCAGCGATTCTTCGGCGTCTCCTTCAGATTACCACATAGGGAGTTTCATATTTGTCTTTTGTATTTGTCTTTTATTTTTATCTTTGTAATCGGTTCGGAAATTCGCCTCGTGTTGGCGACTAGGTCTAGGGAGTAGATCTAGGGGGTGCTCGAGGCCTTTCTTGGGATAGGAAGGCTAGAGCGGCTTGAGGCCGTATCTGGGGAGAGATCGGCTAAAGCCAACCGGTTCGTGGGGATACGAGTCGGTATAGAAAACGAAAAGAATATTTTATATTTCGCCTTCGATTTCTAGCGTCATAGAAATCAGATTTTGTAATCAATTTTATAAATGATAATCATGTCTTTTCTTGTTTAATAAAATTGATTTCATTTCTAATTTCATTATCTCTTTACTTTTGATTTAACTTACTTCTACCAAAATATCAAAAAAATTCTATAAAAGTTTAAAGTTTTCTAAAACCTTTTTCACCCCCCCTATAAGGGCGCCTCAAGATCCAACACCTTGAGCCTTGCGCCTAGGCTCCAAGACCTCTTTGCGCCTTTGTGCGTTTTGCGCCTTTAATAACTAAGCTGCCACGCCATCTGTTAGGACGAAGAGGAGAGACGTACCTTAGGGTTATGTCCGTCTTCGCACGCGATTCACCTTTCTCCAGCAATCCGACAATCATTTATATCTCCAAGGAAAACCCGCCGGGCTTAGGCTTAGCCACTCTTATCCTCACCACCCGGTGAGGGGGTTACTTGACATTTAACACCCCTCAAGCTAACCCCATAAGCATCCAGCATTCCGAGCTTAAGGGAGTAAGAATGAAGGGATTTGCCAGAGACCGCTTTAGTAAGCATGTCAGCCAGTTGATCTTCAGAGGGCACAAACACCATAGTCACAGTTTGATCCTGAATTTTGTCCCGCACAAAATGGCAATCAATTTCAATATGCTTTGTTCTCTCGTGAAAGACAGGATTGTTAGATATATGAATTGCAGCTTGATTATCACAATAAAGTTGCATAGCCTCAATGACAGGAAATCTCATTTCCCCCAAGATAGATTTAACCCAAACCAGTTCACACGCAGTAACAGCAATGACACGGTACTCTGCTTCAGTGGAGGAACGAGCCACAACATTTTGTTTTTTACTTCTCCAGGAAATAAGGTTGCCACCAACAAAGATGGTATATCCACTAGTAGATCTTCTGTCCATGGAAGAGCCTGCCCAATCAGCATCACAGTACCCGTGGACCTTAAGATGGCCATGATTTTGATAGATAATGCCTTTTCCAGGGTCCTTTTTTAAATACTTGAGAATCCGCAGAACAGCTTGATAGTGATGAACTTTAGGGTTGTGCATGAATTGACTAACCAATTCAACAGCGAAGGAGATATCAGGTCTGGTGATTGTCAAATAAATCAATTTCCCCACAATTCGTTGAAAATCAGACTTCCTCTCAAGATCTGGAGAGGTCTCCTTATGAATGTCATAACCAGAGTCCACAGGACTATCCACAGGTTTGACTCCCAAATATCCAACATCATTGAGAAGGTCCAAGACATATTTCCGCTGGGAGATCATAATCTTCCCGACAGAACGTGCGATCTCAATCCCAAGAAAGTACCGAAGGAGACCCAAATCCTTTATTTCAAAAGCGGACGCTAATTCCTCCTTAACCCGAGTAATGTGGAGGTCATCCGTTCCTGTAATAATGATATCATCCACATAGACTACGAGAATAGTAGTGCATTCCTCCCCTTTGTAGACAAAGACAGAATGATCAGAAGTACAGCGATTGAAATTCAGATGAACAAGTTTATCACTTAGCTTGGCAAACCAGGCACGTGGAGACTGTTTGAGGCCATATAAGGCTTTCTTGAGGCGACACACATGTCCTTTAGGAACATCCATACCAGGAGATGGAGTCATATAGATTTCTTCCTCCAATTCACCATGAAGGAAAGCATTTTTAACATCGAGTTGATGTAGAGTCCAAGACTTATGAGCAGCAATAGATAGGAGTATTCTGACTGAGTTCAATTTAGCAACTGGAGCAAAGGTCTCTTGGAAGTCTACACCATCAACCTGAGTAAAACCTTTAGCTACCAATCTCGCTTTGTACCTATCAAGAGTTCCATCTTGTAGAAATTTAGTAGTATAAATCCATTTGCATCCGACTAGATGGCGCCCATGAGGAATAGGAACAATTTCCCAAGTCTTTTGACGTTGGAGAGCGTTCATCTCCTCCTCCATAGCCTTTACCCAGTGGAAATTTGAGCTAGCCTCTAAAAAACTGTTAGGAATAGGGATAGAGGAAACAGAAGCAAGATATACTTGTAATGAGTGAGAGATAGAGTGATACCCAACATACTTATCCATAGGATATCTAGTACGACCACTCTGAATTTGAAGAGCAGAAAGGATCTCTGAAGTGGTGTTGTAGCTTGGATCTGGCGGAGTGGTGGTAGGTGGTGGAGCATAAGTGTGACATTCTTGTCCAGTCTTGATGTTTTTCCTTCTTTGATATACTTGAAGATCCCCTTTTCTTCTGTAAACTCGAAGATCACTCGTTGGGGTTTCCTTTATAACAGGAATATCAACACTTTCTGGAGCAGTCACATCGACAAGAACAGGAAGAGGTGGCAACATGTCACTTTCTTCTTTGCTTTCCTTCTGAAACGTGATGAGTTTGCCCTCATTGGAATAATAAGGAGTGTTCTCGAAAAAGGTAACATCTTTTGATATAAACCTTCTCCGGAGAGTAGGAGAATAACACTTATATCCCTTTTGGTTGGCAGCATATCCCACAAAAACACATTTTATTGATTGAGGCCCTAATTTGTCCTTATGAGGCCCCACGATGTGAACAAAGGCGACGCACCCAAACACCTTAGGAGGAAGGTTGAATGGAGGCATATTTGGGCAGAGAATCTGTAGGGGGTACTTTCCTCCCAAAGTACCGGTAGCCATCCTATTAATAAGATAGACGGATGTGAGAACTCCTTCATCACATAGTCCCTTAGGGACGAACATCTCTTGCAACAAGCATCGAGTGGTCTCCAAGATATGACGATTCTTTCTTTCGGCAACCCCATTCTGTTGAGGAGTCCCCGGACAGGAAGATTGGAAAATAATCCCATGATCTCTCAGAAATAGCTGAAGGTCACTGCACGTATATTCGCCTCCATTGTCACTCCTAAGAATTTTAATTCCAGTTCCAAATTGAGTCTGCACATAATGATAGAACAACTGAAATATTTTTGAGACTTCATCCTTCTTTTTCATGAGGTACACCCAGGTAAAGCGTGAGTGATCATCAATAAAAGAAACAAAATATTGAAAATCATTCACAGAACAAATAGGAGATGTCCAGACATCGGAATGTATCAAATCAAAACATTTCAAACTTCGACTCAAACTAGGAGCATAGTTGGTCCTACAATGCTTTGAAAATTCACAGGACTGACAATCAAAAGTAACAGTTTTAACTTTTAACATTAAGCAAATGCGGAAAAATAGCTTTCAAGGTCTTCAAACTAGCATGCCCAAATCTCTTGTGCCACAGCCTCAACTGATCCTGGTCGGTAATTTTCTGAGAACTAAGAGCCTGACAGTTGTCCATGACATACACTCCACCTGACTCATGTCCACCACCAATCGTCTTCCCACTCGCCATATCCTGAAACACACAATGAGAGGAGAAAAAGGTGATAGAGCAGTTAAGTTGTTTAGTTAAACTGCTAACAGACAAGAGATTCGTAGGAAATGAGGGAACAATAATCACAGACTTGAGAGAGACAGAGGGAGAAAGATGAATAACCCCTTTACCAGTCACAGACGTCGAGGATCCATCAGCGAGTTTCACACTGCCAGAGGTAGGAAAAATAGAGGAGACTCTCATAGAAGATCCGGTCATGTGATCGAAAGCCCCCGAGTCAATAATCCAAGGGGTGGATAGTTCTTTAGAGGACACAGTAGTAGAGCGAACATGAGCGGCCGTACCTGCCAAATCACCAGCAGAGTTGGCTTTCAGAGCCTTGAGTTCTCTAATCAAACTCTCGTTTTCTGCCTGAAGATACCCAGAATTATCAAGGTGGCCATACATAGCAGTAGGAGGCCTCACATATTTCCCATCAGAACCCCGAATCCATCCTGGAGGGATTAAATGAGGATGAAGATCCCAACATTTCTCTTTCTCATGGTCTTTCTTCCCACAGTGAGGGCACTTCATTTTACTCTTGTCTTCTTGCCTCATATTTCTAGGATGTCATTTCTTCTGTTCAGCAGCAAGGGCAGACACCTCATGACCCACATGAGTACCTGAACGAAGGAAGTTTATACGACTAGCTTCTCCCCTAATATAGTGAGTCACAGTCTCTAGATCAGGCACAGAATCACGTCCCAACATCTGAACCTTCTGGAATTTAAGTTCAGGAGGGAGACCAGAGAGCATCTCAAATACCCTCCGTTGCATGAGTTCAGTCTTGTAGTCTTCAATAGTCTGAATAGCATAATACTGATCAATTTCAGCCCACTTATGGGTCAACTTGTCATAATATTCTTCGAAGTCCCCCATTCCAGCCATGTGGATCTGTTCAGTTTGGAGTTGATATATTCTCGCTAAGTCCTTTTTTGAGTAATTTCGTTCGATCTGTTCCCACATTTCTTTTGCAGTTTCACAGAACAGAAAGTGGCTTGCAATCTTGGGTTCCATAGAATTGACAAGCCAATTAATCACTGTGAGATTCTCACCTTCCCATTCCTCGTATTTGGGATCGGTCTTGTTTGGAGCCGGCTTGGATCATGTGAGAAAACCCAGTCTTCGACGGCTCCCAATGAAAATCCTCATGGACTGAGCTCATAGAAGGTAATTCCTCCCATTGAGTTTAATGTGAGTAACACCTTGACTGAAGTCCATGTTAGGACCTCCACTGTAGTGTCTGGGTTGGTTAACGGCCCCTTCAGAGGCATTTGCACTTTTCAAGTTCTCATCCATACGGGCACACAAGCCGGAGGACCTACAGGAAGCAGACGGAATACCAGCAGCAGCAGCAGGAGGACCTTCAGGTCAGAACCACGGCAGCAGGACAACGGCAGGAGCAGGACCTTCAGGTTACGGCAGCGGCAACAGCAGCAGACAAAGGGAAGCAGAGGACCTTCAGGACAGAACCGCGGCAGCAGGACAGCAGCAGGGCCGGACCTTCAGTTCACGGCAGCAGCAGCAGCAGCAGCAGCAGAATCACGGCAGAAGCAGGACGCGGCGGCAGGACGAGGCTCCAGAACGACGACAGGACACAGCGCCGACGATCACAGGCGGGATCGCGTCAATGGATCGCGGCTCGAGCGACGACGGAATCGGCAGCAGGAACGACCGACGGGACTGGCACGACGAGCCTTCAGGTCGACGGGAAGAACCGCTCTGATACCATGTTAAGACGAAGAGGAGAGGCGTACCTTAGGGTTCTGTCCGTCTTCGCACGCGATTCACCTTTCTCCAGCAATCCGACAATCATTTATATCTCCAAGGAAAACCCGCCGGGCTTAGGCTTAGCCACTCTTATCCTCACCACCCGGTGAGGGGGTTACTTGACATTTAACACCATCCGCATGGGGGACACCGCCCGGGGCGCCCCTCGGCCCCTCTCCAACAGTGATTACAATGAGCTCCGCAGCAAGAGCCCGTGCTTTCAGTGCCGCCAACCCTACTCTCCCAACCAAGAGTGTTCCGTGAAGGAGTTCCATGCCATCATTAGTGACGGCGACCCTGGAGTTACCTAGGCTGACTTTGAGGCCCTGGAGCTTTCAGCGGAGGGCCCCCTTCGACCCCGCCACGACTACGTTCCACTGCTTGGAGTTATCATGTGTTTCGGTGGGCGGGATCTCCGGACCGCAGACCATGAAGCTCCGACTCCTCGGCTCGATCCCCAGATTTTTCGGTCCGCCTTGGCGATGGGAGACGTCGACCGACTCAGGGTCGTTGCCCTGTCGCGACTCTCCGTGGAGTCCTGTTCTGTGACTGCGGACTTCTACGCGTTCGGCCTCGGCGGTATCGATGACATTTTGAGGGTGGCTTGGCTCCGCACACTTGGTGATGTGCGTGTCAATTGAGCTTCTATGACCATGCAGTTCCTCCACGAGGGTCGGCCGTGTTGCCTCGACGGCGACCTCGTTCTCCTTCGCTCTCCAGTATCTCTCTGCACGATCCAGGGGACAACGGACGTCGACCTTTCTGCGGGGCTGCGGCCCCCATCAGAATTATCCGATGTGCCTCCCCCTTCCCCGAAGGACCTCCCGGAGCTTCCCACCGCGCTCATCGATGTCATCCATCCTCTGGCAGGCCTGTCACCAGCCCGGACGACCGACCGGGCCAATTCCCTCCAGCCTAGGACCGCAACAGTCTCGGCGCAGCCGTACCGCTCTGACCATGTGTCGAACGATGAGCTCGAGCATCTAGTGCAAGAGATGTTGATGGGGGCCTCATATGTCTCGGTGCGAGCCCATTTTCCAGACCGGTCCTTCTGGTCCGGAAGAAGGACGGCAGTTTGCACCGTACAACCCAGCCAAGCTACTTGATCGCCGCTACTACCTTCAGGGGGACTCTAGTTCGAAGGAGATCCTTGTTGCTTGGCTTAACCGTCCGGAGTCCGAATCCACGTGACTGCCCCGGGATGACTTCTGCCGCCAGTCTGCCGACTACTATCTTGAGGGCAAGATACAGTTTCTAGACGACAGCATTGTCACGGTCGCGCACGCCGACGAGACATCGTGGCGAGTCTACACGCGTAGGAAGACGACGGATACTAGCCCACCAGTCGTGGAAGTGACTGCCGAGGAGCGCGCTACTTAATTATTTCTATTTCGATGTTGTTTTGAGTTTTACTATTTGCAGACCGCTTTTGTTATTCGCACCCTGCGGCTATAAGGGTTGATGTATGTCTGTATTATTTTGCATGCTTGGATGAATAAAATTTAGGGTTGCTCCCTAAGCTTTCTCCTCTACCCTAATCCCTCTCTTCTCCCTCACCACCGCCGGCCCTCCCCCTTGTCGGATTCCTCTCCGAGATCGTATCAAATGAACTGAAGGCAGCTCAAGAATTTGTGTCGAGTGATGAGTGACAAGTGGCCTCCTCCCTTGGGCAAGGCCCGAAGGGAAAGATGGAGGCATTATTGTCTTCCGTCTAGGATGTTGGCCAACTCCAGCATCTCCCCAACGAACTTTAGCGAAGTGATGTTGAGCTAAGACTTAACAGATCATCACTCAGTTGCGGGTTATATTGAGTTGAGCGATGAAAGACTGTAGGTCATAGATGTCAATCCTTTTCTGCTGGGACTCAAAGGGATATTAATAGGTTTTTTCAAATAAGCTCATCGCAACTTATAAATATTAACAGTGTAAATCCTAACCTCTCCATGTGGACGAGAACTTCTTTTAAAGAAGCTTATCACTTATATAAGGGATAACAACATAAACCATGACCTCTCCCAAAGAAAATTTAAAAGTCAAGCTTCACTCCCTCCAGCTTTCCATCTCCCCCTCCCTTCCGAAACTAAAGAGGCAAGCTAATAACAAATATCTTTCTAATCTGAAAAATATTGTTCCATAAATTAATCCAAAGTGCTCAATAAACTTTTCTTCTTTATCTATATAAAATCATAAGACAATTATCAACTAATAAATAAATGATGCCACATTGTAATAAGTTCAAATTTGTTAGTTATAATAAAAAAAGGTGGTAAGAATGAAGTTTAAGCTTTTAGTTTGGGATTTTAAGGATGATATGCACGTACACGAGGGGGAGAAAATATCACACTGATACGAAATGAAAAACTAGAGTCAGCAAAAAAGGCTTGAACTAGTAGCCATACCTAATATGGCAAACGTTGACCAAAAAGACTTTCTGTGTGTGACCCATATCTATCGAAATCAGAAATACATGTGGAAGGCGTAAACAACGGGTCAGGTCGGCGACCTCAGCAGATCTGCTCGGCAGCCTCTGCATATTAGCTTAGCGACCTTAGCAGACAGCTCGACAACCTCAAAAGATCACCTTGGCAACCTCATCAAGTCAACTCGTCAAACTCGTATTGAACTGCATGGGGTGGGGTCCACCTATTTGACAGCAAAGTACCCATCCCCCTTGTCTTTGCCTATAAAAATGATCTCATTGTAACGGGTGGAAGGAATTTCACCCCGCGAAGTCGCCTATGTGAAGATTTGGCAACCTCACCTGCCTTCCTCCGCTATGTAGCACGGGGACGGAAACGGGATACGGGATACGATACGAAACGGATACGGGAAACGTGATTTAAAAAAAATACGGATACGGGAAACTTTTTTAGATTTTTTTTTTAATTATTTTAATATAAGTATTAATTAATATAAAAAAATACAATTAACAAACTAAGGTACTATCTCAGTCACTACATTCAATAAAGAATAAGAAGAGGAAGAAGAAGAAGAAGACGAAGAAGACGAAGAGGAAGAAGAAGAAGAGGAAGAAGAAGGGGAAGAAGAAGAAGAGGAAGAAGAAGGGGAAGAAGAAGAAGAGGAGAAGGAAGAGGAGGAAGAAGAAGAGGAAGAAGAGGAGGAAGAAGAAAAAGAGGAGGAGCTTACTAGTAGGGAGGGATCGAGAGCAGAGAGCGTGATCTGAAGCGACAGTGGAGCGGCAGCAGCTTCGACTGCGGGGGTCGGGAGAGAACAATGCAAAGCTGCGGGGTCGGGGTCGTGACACACACGTGAGTGTGAACCCTAAACAATCAAATTAATATGAGGCGTGACCGCGCGCCTGACGCCGTGAATAAAATAGCGGGAAACGCGTATCCCGCTTAATAGTGGGAAACGCGTATCCCACAAGCGGGATATGTGTTTCCCAATTAGTTTTTTTATTTAATTTAAATTTTGTGTTTCCTACGTTTCGAAAACGCGTTTCCGCACGTTTCCGGGTGTTTCCCGTATCTGATACGCGTTCGAGCCGATACGCGAAGCATTTTTAAGTATCCGTGCTTCGAAGTTCCTCCGAACTCGCATAACACTTGGTTCGGGAAGGGAAGTTCGTATACACTTTTGGGTATGCGGCGGGACCTTTACAATCTAACACGACCACCTCGTAAAGCAATAAAATATTTTTTTGTCCTCTTATTTGCCTCTTGCTTTCGTGGTCAGCACGAACTACTAGACCTTCGGTCATACCACAATCCAAACTTTGCGAGTCGAGACCTTGGCTCTTTGCGGGCCGAGATCTCGGCTCCAACATTATGAAACAAAGGTTACAAATAAATAATTTAAATATCAAATCAAGCTCAGATATTATGTATTTGTTGATGTCTAAACTTTAAGTTATATATGTACATATATACATATGTATATATAGATATGCATATATATGAGATCATTTTAACCTATAGATATTTGTCAACGTTACTTTAAAAGTTTCATTTATTAGTAGTACATATCATCAAATTCATTGCAAGGTCCGGCATTCTTTAGTTTACAAAATTTAAATCAGATTGGAAAAAATAGTTATCATAAAAATTACTTCAACTTAAAATTTCAAAAGGTCTTGCTCTGAACAAAACCTGTTAAGTATGACACTTCTAAAATTAAGTTTGAATCTACCATGTGAATCTTAACATGATTTTCTGATCATAAAACCTTTCAATTACAAAACATTGCAAATTAACAATCTTTTTTTTACAAATTATTTAATTATTAATAGAGAAATAAACAGAAAAAACAACTAGAGTTATCCAACTGCCACCTTCCAAATGAGTACTAACCACCATTCTAGTTATTCAATATTCAAATATATACAAATCACCATGAATGAACCCGAAGTATCAACTCCTTCACAAATCTCTCTCTAACACATCTCCACAACATGGAATCAGAACTAAAAATGTTGATATTTCCTAAGCAAAACTGACACTTCAACTATCAGAGCCCATTAAACTGGTAGACTAAATTGGTATCAACTGTTAAATTTGTGTCCAAGGATTAGGAACTGTTAACGACCAATCCAAAAAGGCCATAAGGGAGCCCATGTAGAAATTTCTCTCTTATTTAGTCTCCCATCTCTTGTGCAGTTTTGTTGCCACCCCCTTGACTGTATATGTAGAGGGGAGTTAGTATACTAGATTTATATAGTGAAATAAAATAATTTTATATTTCACGTTCTAACAGGGTATCAAAACTAACCATTTCTAGGGATTAACTGTAATGCTTTAAATTAATTGAAGCTCAGATTGGGGTGCGGATAGGGTGTATGGTCTGCGATTAGCAAGTCCAATTAAGGGTTTTAAATAAAGGGTTTAGGGTTTCCTCTCCCCATTACCCGATCCCCTCCTCACTTGGCGTGAACCAGCCGCAACCCCCCCCCCCTTTCCCGATCTCCCGTCTCCCTCTCTCGTTTTCGCGCAGGCCGCCGCTCAGGAACCCCGACCCCCTCTTCCCTCTCTCTCGCTCTGTTGCAGGAAGGAGGAGCTCGATATCTCTCTCGATCTCTCTCTCTCGATATCTCTCTCGATCTCTCTCTCTCCCCCTCCGCCGACTGGAAGGAGGAAGAAATCCCCCCTTCACTTTGTCGCCGCCCCTAGAGCCGACTGCTCCCCCTTGTCGAGAGCTGCAGGCTACCGGGTGCTTGCGCCGACTGGAGTGAGAGTTCCCCGTCGCTGTTTTGGCGCTTGACCGAGGATCTAGAGGAGATCTCTTGCCGAGAACCGTGTGTGGAGCCGAGTCGAGGCTAGATCCGTGGTAGGGCAACCGTTACGATCGTCCCAATGCCTCCGCGACGCTCTGCAAGGGTAACGATTTCTTTCCCCGGTCTTAGAACCGTATTTTCTGTATTTTGTGCATGTGATTATGTTCCGTGCAATGAGAGTCCCCTCACGCCGTTTCGGTTGAGGACGGGGACTCCGCCAGGGCGTGAGATTGCGACCCCGGCGTATGTTTGTGTGAACTGCACGTAGAGTCCCTCTCCCGCTACGCGGTGGAGAGCGGGGACTCCGCCAGGGCATGGGATTGCGACCCCGACGTAGTTTTTCTGCTTTTACTTTGCTTAGGAGGGCCACCCGCCTCCAATTGGACGCGGTGTGTGTTTCCCTCGGTTCATTGTGTCCGTCCCCGGCATAAATCTGCATTAGTGATCCGACGTGCGAGTCTGGATTTAGGCTTTGTGGATATTATATGTCGTGGGGTCCCGACCGGACCCATGTTATATTCTAATTGCAGACCAGGGATGTTACAATTGGTATCAAGAAGGAGAAAAGAGATGGAACCGCCCTTGTCCTTCCTGCTCGCCGCTCCCGACCTCCAGATCGCCCGTCGGCGTCGAGAAGCTCGTCGCCAACCTACTTCCCTGTTGTCGGTCGTAAGAGAGACAGAGGGAAACCGCTTGTTGTCGTGTCTTTCCATCCCTGACCTTTTCACTCAGGTATGACGAATTTCATTTCGTTGTTTACGCTTTAAATTTCGGGACGAAATTTTCTTAAGGGGGAGAGAATTGTAATGCTTTAAATTAATTGAAGCTCAGATTGGGGTGCGGATAGGGTGTATGGTCTGCGATTAGCAAGTCCAATTTAGGGTTTTAAATAAAGGGTTTAGGGTTTCCTCTCCCCATTACCCGATCCCCTCCTCACTTGGCGTGAACCAGCCGCAACCCCCCTCCCCTTCCCAATCTCCCTCTCCTTCTCCCTCTCTCGTTTTCGCGCAGGCCGCCGCTCAGGAACCCCGACCCCCTCTTCCCTCTCTCTCGCTTTGCTGCAAGAAGGAGGAGCTCGATATCTCTCTCAATCTCTCACTCGATCTCCCTCTCGATCTCTCTCTCTCCCCCTCCGCCGACTGGAAGGAGGAAGATATCCCCCCTTCACTTTGTCGCCGCCCCTAGAGCCGACTGCTACCCCTTGTCGAGAGCTGCAGGCTACCAGGTGCTTGTGCCGACTGGAGTGAGAGTTCCCTGTCGCTGTTTTGGCGCTTGACCGAGGATCTAGAGGAGATCTCTTGCCGAGAACCGTGTGTGGAGCCGAGTCGAGGCTAGATTCGTGGTGGGGCAGCCGTTACGACCGTCCCAATGCCTCCGCGACGCTCTGCAAGGGTAACGATTTCTTTCCCCGGTCTTAGGACCGTATTTTCTGTATTTTGTGCATGTGATTATATTCCGTGCAATGAGAGTCCCCTCACGCCATTTCGGTTGAGGATGGGGACTCCGCCAGGGCGTGGGATTGCGACCCCGGCGTATGTTTGTGTGAACTGCACGTAGAGTCCCTCTCCCGCTACGCGGTGGAGAGCGGGGACTCTGCCAGGGCATGGGATTGCGACCCCGACGTAGTTTTTCTGCTTTTGCTTTGCTTAGGAGGGCCATCCGCCTCCAATTGGACGCGGTGTGTGTTTCCCTCGGTTCATTGCGAACCCCCGGGTCGATTGTGTCCGTCCCCAGCATAAATGTGCATTAGTGATCCGACGTGCGAGTCTGGATTTAGGTTTTGTGGATATTATATGTCGTGGGGTCCCGGCCGGACCCATGTTATATTCTATTTGCAGACCAGGGATGTTACATTAATTGTCTCGCATTTCCGGACTTACTGTCCACAACGCTAATCTACCCGCGTCTATTTATTCTCGTTGTTGTCTTCTTGCTTACAAACAACTCGCCGGAACACGACCACCTCCAGCTCTCGAGAATGTCTCGCGTACCCGAGAGCTCGCGCCAGTGCTCTCGTTGATCTAACATAACCCGAGAGCTTGCGGACATTCGGAAGCGGTCATCTTGTTGTCAGAACTCGTGTTGAACTAGCTTCCAGAGCCCACGCTTTGCTAGTTTTGATCGCAGTGATCTAGAACGAAATCCAACTTGCAAGTTTTGCCCTATTTCCAAAATTGGGTCTCGCGCAATATAGCTCTAGCTATCCTTTTCTTGCTCACAAAAGTCTCACAAGGCATCTCGAACACGGATTCTCGACAATCAGAAACTCTGTTGTTGTTTAACATGTGTCGTAGTAATATTTTGTTCGAGTGGAGTGCTCGTGTTGAACAATGGGAACACCCAAGCCCATTCCTGCTACCACTATAGTTGCTTCTGCTCCTGCACCCTTTTCCAATGCCTCCAGAAAACTCAGCGTGGAGCACAAGTTAACTGATCCCAAGTATGCCAATTGGAGAGTTTACTTCTTCCTTATGCAATCTCAAGTTCTCAACGAAAATGATACCATCTCATGGATGCTCCTCCCGACCCTACATCTCCCACCTATGTGAAATGGATTGTGTGATATCTTAGTTCACACTTGGCTAGAAAAAATCTTTCTGATGCCCGTCTGCCATCATTTGTAATGATGAGACCCTGAAGGTTGCATGAGATCATCTTGTTGCTCTCGGCTCCAAAGGAGCTAAAATATTTTGAATTTATATTCTATATTCGGATCTTTTTGCTAGATTGACCCTCTCTCCCAATGTTGCCTACAAAAAAATTTGGTCTCTAGGCGCAGAACTTCTATAATATCCTCCTTTCTCTGGTGACTTTGAACTCAGCAGAGGCACTTTGAGGTGTTCCTTGTCATATGTTATCTTCAACAACTTCCAGATTCTAGGGAGAATCTGTCAGGGAGAATCTGTCATTCCCACATTGAATACCACTGCTACTCATGCATCCATTGTGACGCATCTTTTGAGTCGAGCTCAGACAAAAACTACTCTACCTTCTGAGACTCATGTTCATATTGCTGATCGTGTAGCACATCATGGACGTGAAGGTCGCATTGGTGCAGAGAACGTCATCTCATCTGCTCTCATTGTGGGAATATTGGTTATCATGTTGACTACTGCTTTGTGAAGCGCCCTCACCTTCGACCGCGGAGTCATGCTAGTACCACTGAATCTAAGATTCTTTATTGACCTCCTCCAGTAAAGATGGTTCGTGTGTTCTCGCTAAGGGTAGACAACTCATCAACTCAGGCACCACTAACCATATGATTGGGGACTTTCTTTCATTTATGTCGAGAAGTATATAGGGTTCCCACCGGCGATTGTTGTTGATGACTCTCACGCTCTAGTCCGTGGGAATAGAGTTGTTACCATAACCTCCCATTTAAAACTGGACATGGATCTATATGTCACTAACTTTGCTTACAATTTGTTATCAAAGAGTGACATTACTAAGGTATGGGAATCATGGATCGAGGGCGGGGCGCACTTATCGGATCTCACCGGAGTCTAAATACGCAGGAGGCAGAGATAGGATCGTCGTATAGACGATCCGAGTTGTTCGGCGAGGTCAAACAGAAAATGACATATTTTATGTTTTTTTTCATTTTTTTTCATGTAAAATTAGTGAATTTATGTTCCGGGTGATCTTGGACGTCTGCAGTGGGTTATAAGTCTATAAATATGGGTCTATGTGTTAGTTTTCATATATCACATATTTTGTACATAATTTTTGGGTTTTCGCAGTCGTCCCACTATGCTGATTCTGTGGATCCTTGGTATCGAAGCCAAGTTAAGTACTACTCTTCCATAACTCCATAACCCCCCCCCCCCCCCTCCCTCACTCATAGCCACCAATAACTACCTCCCTTAACTATCAAATCACCCCATAACTACACTTAATTTACTATAACTACCTGTATTCCTTGTGATAACTATATATCCTAGACAATAACCGCCTGTTTCTGCAATTCCAACTTTGTCGTGAGCATCCCACTTCATCTTGAAAGTAGCCCCACCCCACTCATTGTTTAATTGGCGAACATATGATTTCGGATGTTAATACATACCTGTGTCCAAAGCTTGTCCTGTTTGCTGGGTATATTCTCTTAGTGTTCAATTGAAGCATTCTTAACTTCAAATTGACTAGCAATTGCTCGTTTACTTAATACACTAATATCAATTGTGGTGTATTGCGGATCTCTTTATTAAATTTGGAATTTATTGTAACTAACCATTGGACAATTGCATGTGCATCGCATTATTTAAGATCCCCACGACACTTCACAAACATCGCCCATTGGAGTTCCTTATGACACGATTACACTCACCACATTTGTCATGCGTCACTAAGCAATTAAATTGTTGTCTTATTTTTTCCATCTCATTGTTATTTTCAGGACCTTCAATCAAAAAAGATAGCTGCTACTGGGATTGAATTGGTGGGGGTGCTCTACTATCTCGATGATCTTCCAATATTCTCAAGATTTGCGGCTAAAGTCTCTGTATTTCAGTGGTATCAATGTCTTAGTCATCCTCCTATTCATCTCTTGCATCATCTTTTCCCATCTTTTGCTTTTGAGTCGGTATTAAAATATGAAGATTGGCATGACAAACATCACCGTACTACTTTTCCTACCAAACTTTGTAAATGTTCTATGAGTCTTCCGAACTTATTCATTCTGGTGTATGTGGTCCTAGTCCCACTAAGTCTGTTGGTGGGGGGATTCTGTACTTTATTACTATTTATTGATGGTCTCTCACAATATACTTGGGTAGGAAAAGTACTTTATTGCCTATCGCGATGTAAATCGGCCCGGTTAACCCCATGGAGGCCTCGTTAACCCCATGGGGTCTTGCTAACCCCAAGGATTCTTTGCATGCCGAAACTACAAGGATGCGGACATGACAAGGTATACTCCACAAGTTGTCCACTCCCGGCTCCACAATCACAATCACAAGCATGTCATCAGTCAGCGCGCTCATGGCGAAACATAGAGCATCATGCTCATAACAAAACATAGCATGCAAACAGAAGTTCATTCCAATAGATCCTTTTCCACGCCGACTGCAACGGTAGGTCATGCCTATAGACCCTTTTTCCATGTCGGACTGCATATTGTGGGTGCGGCAGGTTATACTTACATCTAATAGGCCCTTCAATCGGCACCGTTCCAACAATCACATAAGGTCCTACATGACCTACTGGGCATCTAAACTTTAATCTCACACATGAATCTTCACGCTTCGCCAGACGTATCATGGGTAGCATCATCAATCGCATTTCCAATTCACATGGTATTCATAATTCATCCCACATCGGGGTTTGCCCCCAAGATCTCACGCTCATGGTTTCTATCACAACCTTAGCATATCACTATGGAGAACCTATCTCATTAAGCGGATAATACTCAACTTTACAATTCCAAAATCACTATTCACAAACTACACTCCACCACGGGGAGTCCATTGGAACTTGAAATTAATATTCATGAAAGGCAATACATAGCGCTCTTATCATGGCATCGCATATTTCTATTACGGATTAATCTCCCAACGAAACTATCCTTCATAATCATATCATCAACTCATATTCATTAACAATGGGATCACATGCCACTACATGGAGATCCTACGGCAAATCGAACTTATCCTTCACAATCACAACTTGACTTTGCTATCACCGGATATCCGTTCCAATAAGGAAATCTATCACAGATTGGATTTATCATCGATATCGCTAGTCCCAATTAATTAACCATAGTACTATCATTTCACAATTATATTTCTATTTCATAACAAAGTCATTCCCGATGACATAATTTATATCCGCCAAACTCATCGCATGCACTTTCCTCTATGGGGATATTTCAAATTGGTGAAATACCTCAAACGATCGTTTGCCCAATCCCATTTCCTCAAGCGAACACAACAATGAAAAGACAGATAATTATACGTTAGTATACCATTCATACATCACTGAATCGGGCCACCAACCGCGATTAAGCTTCACACACAATGTCTATTCAGGAATCGATCTCGGACATCTAATGCAAGCATATCAGGGTCGCATTCTCAGACCCCGGTGGTTCGCAATGAACCGTGACCACCTCAAGTCCTCTAATTAGAGAAGTCGAGTGTCACCATAAAAACACATGCCTAAAAGAAATCGAGAAAGCAAAACAAGTCCTAGACCCAGGGAGAAGAGAATTTATTAATAATTGTGTTGCTCACAAAATTGGGTTGCTAGTGGTCGTCTCAAATTGTTTGTCCCAACTCCAATTGTTTGGTTTATTTTGTGTGCTCGTAATGAGGTAAAATATCATGATATCAAAATGAATTCTTTCCGGATGAAAGTACAAACTAATTCTGTGATTCTTAGCCTATTTGCAGAAAAATTAATTGCTTCAGTGAAAGATGATAATATTGAACTTATTTCAACCTTAATTTTCCTACTGCAGAGATTTCTCTAGGTAATGTTTCATTTGGAAAAAATCATTCTTTGATGAAATTAAACCTAATGTTGTTGTAAATCGTTAGGAAATCCTATCTGCTTCGGTGTAGGGGTTCTCACAAGAGATTTTGTGGGTTGTCCTATTAAAATTCTTCATTTCAATATTGGTCACATCAACCACCATACTGTTAATCTTCAAGCTCTCTATAAAGGACTCCAACTGTACTCTACTTTATTCTCACCTTAATGCTGGGCGAAAACTAATTATAAACCTCATCTTAACTAATGTAACTCTACATTGGAAATTGGTAAAATCTCTCACTTACGATTAAAATTAAACTACTTTATACTTCTTATCACATGTTTACTTTCACTCCTTTGGGAATGAAGTTGCCTCCTTTCTTGCTAAGGAGGGTGCAACTATCATGGACCCTACTGAAATTACTACACCACCGGGCTCTTTAGCAATTGTATTAATCCTAATTCCCGCTAACCTTCAATTATTGTTTGCTCTCCTCTTCTTCTTAAATATGCACACTGGTGGAGACCAGCCCAGATCAGGTCGACGCAAAAGTGCCCGACGCCGCACCCGTCCGGACCTCTACCGGCCCTGAATACCGGCCCTGAATTATTGCATTTTATTTGTGTTATTTTAGTTCGCATTTTAATTTCGTTTTGCACGCCTGCGTGCGTAGCCATGTTGGGAGCCTTATTCTCCTTTATATATATATAGACATATATATATATATATTCACATTCATATAAATATATATATATATATGAATACGTCCTGTATTTTTAGGTTGGCAGAAATAGGAGCCGGTTCAGACTTCAGCCCACGCCGATCCACCTCCCTGTCTCGTCCACGAAACCGCCTGCGTGCGATGCTTCCGCCATAGGCTCTGCTCCAGGAAACGATCTGCAGCCCACGATCCCCTCTCCGACGGTTCAAGGCAACTCCTCCCTGCCGTTTCTCCACGACACCCTCAGATTTGCGGGGATTCGGTTCTTCTCTCCCAGTAAAACCCTATAAAGACGAGGGCAGAAGATGGAGTTGGGGGGGAGAAAAACAGGTATTGGTATTCGATTTGAGTTCTGAATGTCGATCTGGCTGTTTGTATGTGAGCGTATTTCCGTAAGAGTTAACATCGCTGAAATTCCCATCTGCCGTTTGTGTTGTTCGTTGAAGATGAACAGTGTAATTAGCATTTGAATCTTACTTCCCTGAACCTGCGATTTGCATCTGTGAGAAGAGCTTGGCTATTGAGAGTTGTGTTCATTCTTTATTTCCTGTTTAGAAATTTTAATAGCTGATCTCTATTTCCGTGAAAGGAGTTCTCAATTGCTGTTTGAGTCCTGTTCGTAATTGAAGAGAAGATGAGCAGTAAAATTAAAATTACTGTTTAAATATTGTTTCCGTTGATTAAAAGAGGAATGTTGTGCTGACCTCTTGATTTTCTCTAGACAGTTAAGATAATTCAGTTCTGGTGTGTAGAGATTTCGTGGAGCCACTCTTGTGAGAAAGAGTGAGTGAATTTAGGTTGTTTAGTTTGTGGCTGCCGTATATTAGCGAGCGTTAGAGATTCCGTGGAACCACTTAGTGTGAGAGTGAGTGAATTTTCTCCGTGGTGCTCGTGTGCGACTGCGGCCGACCTCGGAGCGGGAGATCGAAGGTGACGAGGAATTTCTCGCGGGATCGCCGTCGACTTCGATTGCGGAAAGACGCCTCTTTCCGTGGGTAATTTGTTTCTTTCTCTTCCTTTGTGTGTGTCTATACTTTCTCTTTAGGTTAATAGATTTATTGCTGGATTGTCGTACGGATTTTGTCAGCGAACGCTACGTCGAAAACTCCAAACGGAAACGTATTTGGAGTTCACGATCTCCGTTTGCTACAACAAGGGGAACGGAACGAAAGTTGCGAACTTCCTTCCCCGGATTTAGAATTGAATCATTTTTTCAAGAAAACCCATTTTAAAAAAAATAGTAACTTTTGTGCTTTATAAAAAAATTAGTTGCTTAATCTTTAAAGTCGTGTGACGCCCGCTTAAATTTCAACGTTCAATTGCATGCATTTAGGGTTTTCCTAGAAAGAGCCGACAGGCGCGCAAACCCTACGCGCCGTCCTGCATCAATTTGGTATCAGAGGGAGGTTCCGAAATTTTTCTAAGTTTCGAAATCCGCCCTGCGTAGAATAGGAACCCGCATAATATTTTAAAAAAATTTCAAAAAAAAAAGGGATTTATTTTGTTTTCTTTATTTTAGCATAACCATCATCTTAATTGTGTGTTTGCATGCATCTGCGTAGTGGTAGGTTAGTGAGCATGAGTTCACCACATCACACTCCACCTGAACACCCTCAAGAGGTAAATTCTGAGATACGTCGAGTTGAACGTGGCCAAGCGAGTCGTGTGAACGAAGGGGCGGAACCACCCCCGTGGTTTCTACCTTTCGCCCACCAAATGGCAGCGTTAACCGAGAGTGTTTATCAAGTGAGAGAAGGGTTTGAAAACCTTAGTGTTAGGATGAATAGCTTAGAAGTACCTCCTCGAGTTTCAATGCCGCCTCCAATTCGAGATGAGCATTATGTTCGTCCACAGTACGAAGCCCCTCCACACTATGGAGAGAGGTCTACACTTAGGAGAAATCCCCTATTTGAGGAAGAGGGTCGGAACCCCATATGTTGAAACCAGCAACTGGTCTCTTGAGTTCGGACCCACTGGGGGTGTAGCCGATGCTTATTTCTCCCTCACTAGACTCTCCTGACGGTGGATGCTGGAAACGGAATAGACCCAAGGCTGAAGCGAGGAGGTCCCGCCACACACCCGGAAGATCTTAGAGAGCTTCCCCTCCCAAACCAAAGCTCAACCGGGCACCTTGGAGGGCACTGGCTGCCAACCAAAACTAGCCTAGAGGAGAGGATTCTCTAAAATCTGATCTCCTCCAAGGTGCCCTTAAGGGTCTATTTATAGTTTTCCTAGGCTGGTCTGTAAATAGCCTGGCTCCGCCTTTTAATTTTACTAACCGCACCCCAAATTGGTCTGCTAACAGCCAAACTCCGCTGTTCCGAGGGGCTATTTGCAGCCCACCAGGGGTATCCTGGTCATTTTCCCCTCACACCCATTTGGGCGAATGGTCCGTGAGGGCACCATTCGCTGGGCACCCGCCTGTCTGGGCGAATGCCCACGCTTCTGGGCGAGTGGTCCCCTGGCTGGGCGAATGTTCTCATTTCTGGGCGAGTGGTCCGTGAGGGCACCACTCGCCTAGCGTCTTCTTTCCTATAGCTTACCTCCACCATCTTGAGGGCATTTTTACCTCACTTAGCTTGGGCGAGTGACCCGGCGAATGATCCGGACGACCCAGGTTTCGCCAGTTGGCTGGGGGGGCCCACTCGGCGAATACGGGTTGTACACAATCCCCGCTCTTTACGAGCGGTTCCTACGATCGTAAAGAACAGTCCAACCCTGTATTCGGTGAGTGCCTGCTGACTGGATCCATGAGATTCTGTGGGTCCCACCGCCACCTTATATATATATCCTCATGTCAGGTTTTCCTGGACCACTCTCTTATCTCGGCTCGGAGTTCCTCCATTTCCCAATGTCTTTCCACAAACCTTCTGCGAAACCCCTCTCGCGAGAGATGATCGACCGCCTAGCTGTGGCCCAAGCTGCGACTGCCCCCCGAGCATCCAAATTTGCTCCCTGGCTAATGTCTAAACGGGATCCGAGCGCCCCCTATGTCTCGCGTCGAGCCAAGACGATTCGGCTGAATCGTCAGAGAGGCGAGACTGCTTCGGAGTCTCCGGCGGATACTCCACCGGCGGATACGCTGGCGGATGCCCTTCCGGACCCCGCGGTGCTGGTATGAGGATTCTTCTTGTCTCCATTTGGTTCTTGTCCCTTACCCTGCACTTATTCCGACCATTCGCAGGGGGCTTCGGTACCTGAGGACGGCCATGGGGCCGTTCTGAGCAGTGTGGTGGTGCCACCTCCCGCGGACGAGATACCTCCTCCCGATTCGGATCTTGCTCCTCCGCCTCCTCCTGGAGAGACTGTACCCCAATCTCGTGAGTTGTGAACCTTCTCGCTACTCCTTTTTATGTTGTCGGCTATTAACCACTATCTCTTCGCAGCCCTCAACACTAGCGTCCCGCTGCGAGACTCCATTCCTCCCAGTCCCCCTGCTCAGGTGAACCTTTCCGCCACCGCGAATGAACGGGGGGTCTCCCCTGAGCGAGAGCTGGATCAGCATCTCTGTGTTGATGACCGTGCGGAGGCTCCGGCCCCTTCTTCACAGCCTTACCGTCCAGGAAAGGGAAAGGTCTTACCCCCCGCCTGGCTGTCTGGGACGCACCCGCATTCGTCTCGTCCTTCGGGTCACCCGGATCCCACCCCAGGTCAGTTCACTCACCCGCCTCTATTGCACTCGCATACTTTATCACTGCTAATCCTAGTTGTGATTCCGCAGGCTATCGAGAAGCCTCCCCCCTCGACTCCTACTACGAGGGGGGAGAGGGAATGCTCTCGCCTCTCCCTTCCCCTGGGGATCTCGCTGACTTCCTGGGTGATTCCTCGGATCACGCGACCCTGAAGGATCGGATCTCGGAGGTCCTGGGGAAGCTTATCCATATCCAGCGAAACGTCGCCGGTCAGGTGGATGAGGTGCGGCTGGGAGTCACACGGGAGCTGAAGGACCTTCGACGAAGTCACTCGCATCTTCTCGCGGCGGTGGAGCGGCTGGGGGGTGAAGGAGGGGAGTTGTCTCCCGCGAGGCATGCCGCGCGAGCCCGGGACCAACTCCACCTTGCTTCCCAGGAAATCACCAGTATGCTCGCGCTCTACCGCCCGCGAGCGCCCACGGAAGCCGGGTCGCGAAAGCGAGGTCGATGGGTCTGGGAGGAGATCTGACCTTCCCAACGTCCATCCCTCTTGTTGTTTTCTTTTCTTACCTTGTGCTGCGAATGTTGAACATTGTTTTTATCTGTAATAATTTTTCTATGCTTTGCGAATGCTTCTTTATTTATTTTTCGTATCTCATAACTCTACTTGGGTTTTGCCGAGTGATAACCTTTAGCCGGATGCTTTCCCTATTTCGTTGCGTAGCCACGGAATGAATAGACATAGTGCATTTGCCACTAATGGGCGAGAGGTACCGGCTCGGGCTTCGAGGCGTCGGGAGGGCGCGATGGCTATCCGCACACCCGAGGTCTCGAAAGTCCAAACGCCGTTTAGTCCCTCTATAAATAGGTCTCTCAACCACCGTATTAAATACCTAACCATCCGCTTTCCTTTCCTGCGCTAGCACTCGCGCTTCTTCCTCGCCTGCTGCTCCCCTTTTCTTCATCATTCGCAAAAATGGGCGGCGATGCGGAAGGCAGAGCCAAGTGCGCCAGCGCATTCGCCAACCACGTCTTCGATTCCTGCGACCTCTCTGAGGAGGCCTACCTGTCTGCCGTCGCCGACTACGTCCCGCCGGGTTTCGAGGCGCGAAAGCCCAGGCCGGATGAGCGCCTGAATTCCATCTCGCCTTGTGCTCTCGCGATCCCGCTAGAGCACTTCGAGGTGGGGTTTCGCCTCCCGATCTGGCCGGAACTCCGCCAGACGTTCAGATACTATGGGGTCGTGCCCGGCCAGCTCAACCCCAACTCCATTGCGATGCTGGTCGGGTACGCGAGCTACCTGCGAGAAGAGGGGATCGAGTTCTCGCTGCCCGTCTTCCGCAAGCTCTATACCTTCCGCTGCACCCATGGTATCTCGTTCTTCTCGGGACAGAGCCCCCTAAAGCACTACGGGCTCCCGAACAAGAACCATGACTGGGTTCGCCGCTTTATTTTCGTAAGCGGGAGCCTAGGGAACACCCTCCTCGCGCCGGTGCAGGAGGAGGAGTCAACCTTCCGCCCCCCGACCCTAGGGGGGCACGAGGCCAAACTCCACCAATACATCCTGGAGCACGGGATGGATCTCGTCCATCTCCGGCGGAATGTCAACTCGCTTCCACCTATTCCGCAGGGCGAGGGTAAGTGTTCGAGACTTCATTCGCTTTCGCTTTGTAATTTTTACATCATTCGTTAGAACCGTTCGTTACATTGTACAGGTGTGCGCCATTTCCCTCTCCATCCGCCGCGTCCTTCCGGATCTACCCTCGCTCTCGCGCAGGCCGCCGCGGATGCCTGCCGGGAGGAACCTTCTTCCTCCAAGCCTGGCGGGAAGAAGCGCAAGCCAGCGGCGCCGACCCCTTCCACCTCCAAGAAATCCAAAAACCCCCCTTCCGCCAAGGGGAAGGGGGTCCTGGGCGAGACCCTCGCGGCGAGTGCTCAGATCCAAGCGCTGGGGACGAGTGCGCCAGGAGAGACCACCCCTCGCGCGGGACCGTCGTTGCCGCCGCCCCCACTTCCCAGGGACCATCGGAACTTCCCCAGCGGCGAGAAGTACATGGACCCCTCGGGGGCTCCTTTGGTCAAGTGGGACAGGAATGCGAACCGGGTCTCGCTCTCCACCCTCCATCCGTCGTGGATAGAGAGCGATCTCGCCAGTGGGGAGGCTTACGCCATCGCGTATGCCCTCTATGGCCGAGAAGACGCCGAAGTTTATGATGCCGAGACGACCCAGATTCTCGCGCATGAGAGTGCCAGGGCCATGCTGCGGGCGCTCGAGCTCGCGCACATGTCTTCGCGCCGGAGCATCAAATTGGCGCGGGACTTGGCGGCGGTTGAGGAGTCCCGGTCCGTTGCTTCTGCTGAGGCGATGGAGCTTAGGACCAAGCTGACGGCTGCGGAGACCCTTCTCGCCAACCGCCCTGTCGCAGAGGTATGTATGCTTTCGCCTTTCTCGCGAATGACTTGTTGCCGATTGACGACTTTATTCTTACTAACCCTTGTTATTAATTTCAGGATACCACGGTTGCCGAGATGCTCCGTGCTCGGGTGGCCGGCCTTGAGGATGAAATCCGTCTGGCCAAAGCCGAGGTCCAGCGATTGCGAGAGGCTGGTGCGTCAGCACTCGACCCGGGGAGCGGGGGCCATTTTTATCCCCATCACGAGTTGGAGCAGCTGATGCAAGAGAATGCGCAGAATGCCGTCAAGCATGCGCTGCAGGTGCTGAGGCGAGCGGGATACCTGAAGGCGGAGGTCGAACGCCTTTCCGCCCGTCAAGTCGTCCCCGAGCTCTATATCCCAATTCCCTTTCCCGAGGATGACCACGTCGAGCCGCGAGAAGGTGCCCTCGTTCCAGACTCTGACGAGAGCGGCGGATCTTCAAGCGAGAAGTCTGTGGATCCTTGAGAAGGGCTTTTTGTATTTCCTCTTTTTGCAGTTATACTTTTGATTGTAATCTTGAACCGGCGAGTGCTTGTAAAAGATGTACTTCAGTGATTACACTTTGCATTATTCTCAGCTTTTTTCTCAATCGCTGCCATACCACGTTAGGCTCGTTAGGACGCCGATTCTTCTTATTCGCCGCCACACCTCGCTAGGCTCATTAGGACGTCGATTCTTCTTCTCATTCGCTGCCACATCTCGCTAGGCTCATTAGGACGTCGATTCTTCTCATTCGCTGCCACATCTCGTTAGGCTCATTAGGACGTCGATTCTTCTCATTCGCTGCCACATCTCGTCAGGCTCATTAGGACGCCGGGTCGTGACGCGACTGTCTTGGCTACCCCGCGAATGTTCGAAGATGACTTAGGTCGGTTGCTCCCCTTCGATCTCTCGCTACCAAGTGAACCTTACCATTCGCGTATCACGGGGTTTCGCTTAAGTAGTCAAGAGAGTGGGGTGTGATCCTCTCTCCGGCGCGTGGTCTATGCGAATGCTCTTGAGATCATCTCTTGAGAATTGAGAAACAGCCACCGAGTGAGCCTTCGGACCTGCCAGCTAGATGAGAGCCTGGACAGCGGGTCTGCTCGGGGCCATCCTCTGGAACATAGAACCTGCCGCCGAGTGAGCCTTCGGACCTGCCAGCTAGGTGAGAGCCTGGACAGCGGGTCTGCTCGGGGCCAACCTCTGGAACATAGAACCTGCCACCGAGTGAGCCTTCGGACCTGCCAGCTAGATGAGAGCCTGGACAGCGGGTCTGCTCGGGGCCAACCTCTGGAACATAGAACCTGCCGCCGAGTGAGCCTTCGGACCTGCCAGCTAGGTGAGAGCCTGGACAGCGGGTCTGCTCGGGGCCAACCTCTGGAACATAGAACCTGCCACCGAGTGAGCCTTCGGACCTGCCAGCTAGATGAGAGCCTGGACAGCGGGTCTGCTCGGGGCCAACCTCTGGAACATAGAACCTGCCACCGAGTGAGCCTTCGGACCTGCCAGCTAGATGAGAGCCTGGACAGCGGGTCTGCTCGGGGCCAACCTCTGGAACATAGAACCTGCCGCCGAGTGAGCCTTCGGACCTGCCAGCTAGATGAGAGCCTGGACAGCGGGTCTGCTCGGGGCCAACCTCTGGAACATAGAACCTGCCACCGAGTGAGCCTTCGGACCTGCCAGCTAGATGAGAGCCTGGACAGCGGGTCTGCTCGGGGCCAACCTCTGGAACATAGAACCTGCCGCCGAGTGAGCCTTCGGACCTGCCAGCTAGATGAGAGCCTGGACAGCGGGTCTGCTCGGGGCCAACCTCTGGAACATAGAACCTGCCACCGAGTGAGCCTTCGGACCTGCCAGCTAGATGAGAGCCTGGACAGCGGGTCTGCTCGGGGCCAACCTCTGGAACATAGAACCTGCCACCGAGTGAGCCTTCGGACCTGCCAGCTAGATGAGAGCCTGGACAGCGGGTCTGCTCGGGGCCAACCTCTGGAACATAGAACCTGCCACCGAGTGAGCCTTCGGACCTGCCAGCTAGATGAGAGCCTGGACAGCGGGTCTGCTCGGGGCCAACCTCTGGAACATAGAACCTGCCACCGAGTGAGCCTTCGGACCTGCCAGCTAGATGAGAGCCTGGACAGCGGGTCTGCTCGGGGCCAACCTCTGGAACATAGAACCTGCCACCGAGTGAGCCTTCGGACCTGCCAGCTAGATGAGAGCCTGGACAGCGGGTCTGCTCGGGGCCAACCTCTGGAACATAGAACCTGCCGCCGAGTGCGCCTTCGGACCTGCCAGCTAGATGAGAGCCTGGACAGCGGGTCTGCTCGGGGCCAACCTCTGGAACATAGAACCTGCCACCGAGTGAGCCTTCGGACCTGCCAGCTAGATGAGAGCCTGGACAGCGGGTCTGCTCGGGGCCAACCTCTGGAACATAGAACCTGCCACCGAGTGAGCCTTCGGACCTGCCAGCTAGATGAGAACCTGGACAGCGGGTCTGCTCGGGGCCAACCTCTGGAACATAGAACCTGCCACCGAGTGAGCCTTCGGACCTGCCAGCTAGATGAGAGCCTGGACAGCGGGTCTGCTCGGGGCCAACCTCTGGAACATAGAACCTGCCGCCGAGTGAGCCTTCGGACCTGCCAGCTAGATGAGAGCCTGGACAGCGGGTCTGCTCGGGGCCAACCTCTGAAACATAGAACCTGCCACCGAGTGAGCCTTCGGACCTGCCAGCTAGATGAGAGCCTGGACACCGGGTCTGCTCGGGGCCAACCTCTGGAACATAGAACCTGCCGCCGAGTGAGCCTTCGGACCTGCCAGCTAGATGAGAGCCTGGACAGCGGGTCTGCTCGGGGCCAACCTCTGGAACATAGAACCTGCCACCGAGTGAGCCTTCGGACCTGCCAGCTAGATGAGAGCCTGGACAGCGGGTCTGCTCGGGGCCAACCTCTGGAACATAGAACCTGCCGCCGAGTGAGCCTTCGGACCTGCCAGCTAGATGAGAGCCTGGACAGCGGGTCTGCTCGGGGCCAACCTCTGGAACATAGAACCTGCCACCGAGTGAGCCTTCGGACCTGCCAGCTAGATGAGAGCCTGGACAGCGGGTCTGCTCGGGGCCAACCTCTGGAACATAGAACCTGCCGCCGTGAGCCTTCGGACCTGCCAGCTAGGTGAGAGCCTGGACAGCGGGTCTGCTCGGGGCCAACCTTTTATAGAATTCGGGATTGGCTGCCTCCCTTCAATCTCCTCCGCGGCTCTCTCCATCAACTCCTCGAAGGATACAGGAGGTCTTCTCTTCAGGTCCATCTTGAAGAACCCCTCTCGCAGCCCTACGATGAATGCCATCTGGAGGGCGAATCCCGGCACCTCCTGCACTAGATGTATCTCCTCCTGGAACCTGTCCACGTACTTAGCCAGGGATTCCCCCTCCCTCTGTCTGATCTTGAAGAGAGCCTCCGCATCCTTCTTCCTCTTCTTTGACGTCGAGAAACGCAGTCGGAAGCTTCGGCGCAGATCATCGAACGCATAGATGGAACCGGTGGGAAGTTGGTGGAACCAGTCCCTTGCTTTTTCCTTCAGGGTGGTCGCGAAGAGTCGGCATTGGAAAGAATCCGACATGGGAAGGATTGATGTCATGTCCTCGAACCACTGCAGGTGCACAACTGGATCCTCCTTGCCGGTGTAGTAGGACATCTCCGGCCCACGAAACCCTTCTGGCACTGGGGCCGAGAGGATCATCTCGCAAAAGGGACTCCCTTCCCCTGCTCGGCGAGTGGTCCTCTCGCGCGGGACCAACTCACACACCTCAGCACTCGCCGGACTGCTGAACAGCTGCCGTCCGGGGAGGTCTCGCGCACTTCCTTCTGCTGGCACCTCCTTCCCCGGCCGCTGCCCCGGTGCGTTCTCGCCAATCTGCAAAGGCGGGACCACTGGGACCACCGGGGTCTCGCACTCAGTCCTTGCTGCGAGAACCGTCTGCAGGACCTCTCGCTTGAACTTCTCAAACATCTCCAGCCACTCGCCCGCCGCTGGTGGCTGCGAGTGACCTGAGTCAGAACCATTTCCTCCATCTCCTGTCATCGAAACCAGCTTGGGATTTTCTTTCACCGGCTACGGTCCACGCTCACCGCACCAAAAATGTTGAAACCAGCAACTGGTCTCTTGAGTTCGGACCCACTGGGGGTGTAGCCGATGCTTATTTCTCCCTCACTAGACTCTCCTGACGGTGGATGCTGGAAACGGAATAGACCCAAGGCTGAAGCGAGGAGGTCCCGCCACACACCCGGAAGATCTTAGAGAGCTTCCCCTCCCAAACCAAAGCTCAACCGGGCACCTTGGAGGGCACTGGCTGCCAACCAAAACTAGCCTAGAGGAGAGGATTTTCTAAAATCTGATCTCCTCCAAGGTGCCCTTAAGGGTCTATTTATAGTTTTCCTAGGCTGGTCTGTAAATAGCCTGGCTCCGCCTTTTAATTTTACTAACCGCACCCCAAATTGGTCTGCTAACAGCCAAACTCCGCTGTTCCGAGGGGCTATTTGCAGCCCACCAGGGGTATCCTGGTCATTTTCCCCTCACACCCATTTGGGCAAATGGTCCGTGAGGGCACCATTCGCTGGGCACCCGCCTGTCCGGGCGAATGCCCACGCTTCTGGGCGAGTGGTCCCCTGGCTGGGCGAATGTTCTCATTTTTGGGCGAGTGGTCCGTGAGGGCACCACTCGCCTAGCGTCTTCTTTCCTATAGCTTACCTCCACCATCTTGAGGGCATTTTTACCTCACTTAGCTTGGGCGAGTGACCCGGCGAATGATCCGGACGACCCAGGTTTCGCCAGTTGGCTGGGGGGGCCCACTCGGCGAATACGGGTTGTACACCATAGATAGGCACGAATTTGCGCGTGATCAGGGTGGGAATTTTCCAAGGAATTTTCCGGAACCCCAACGAGGGCCTATATTAGGCATGCGAGATAATTATCAGGAGAGACCACATTATGACGTAGCGAGAGAGGAGCGTCCTCGAGACCATCATCGACATATACCGGCCATGCATCGTGATGATCGCCCTAGAGATTGGCATCGACCGCCGCCCCCACGGCGTCGAGACTATCGTGATCCTTACGATGATGATTACGACTATCCTCCCCGGGATAGGCGACCGGATCTCACACGAGTGGTGAAACTTGATCCACCACTTTATGATGGTTCTATGGATCCCAAAGTCTTTTCAGATTGGGTTATTGATATTGAGACTTACTTTGACTGGTATCGTATGACGGAGGACCAAAAGGTTCAGTTCGCCAAAATGAGATTGACTGGGCGAGCGAAGATCTTTTGGATAGGCGAAGAGCGTAGTCTAGAGAGGAATGGGCGCCCTCCCATTACACTTTGGCCCCACATGAAGGCCATATTAGAGGAGCAGTACATTCCCCAGCATTACCAGTCCCGACTACGAGACGAGCTGACATCTCTACGTCAAGGGTCCAAATCAGTTTCTGATTACTTAGCTGAGATGAAGGATCTTATGATTAGGTGCAACGTAGTAGAACACCCACGTGACACATTATCTAAATTTAAGTGTGGGTTGCGATCTGAGATCCGAGATGAGTTGATTCGATATGGCCACTATTCTCTTCCTGAGATCATATCTATCGCCATTGATATCGAAGAGCACCAAAAGAGAACCTCCTGGTTCAAATCTCAAGCTAAAACGAGTACTTCTTACAAGAAAGAAGAACAGAAGGGTACGGAGAGTGCGTCGAAGCCTACCTCGGCCTACACCCGAGATCAGAATAGGAAGTCCCCTATGGGAACTGTGACCCCTTCACAGATCCGATGTTACGAGTGCCAGCAGATGGGCCATATTTCGAGGGATTGTCCTAAGAGGAAAGGCACGTTGGTTATTCATGAGGTGACTGAGGAGGATGAGTATGTAAAAGAAGCTGGAGTCGAGAGGGACTCACACGTTTTGAACGACGAAGTGTACGGTACGCCTAGTGATGAGGAGATAGATCCCGGCGTTCTAGTGGTGAGATGCATGCTTTCTACACCACAAGAGTCAGCAGATTATTGGCGGACGAACATCTTCCAGGCCTACTTTAAGGCTGGGGAGAAAGTGTGTCGTTTAGTTGTGGATAGCGGGAGTTGTATGAATGTGATAGCTGAGACAGCTCTAGCCCGCATGGGACTCACTGCTGAGCCGCACCCATCCCCATTTCAGGTAGCTTGGGTTACCAAGACTACACTATCGGTGACTAGGAGATGTTTAGTGCCCATCACTATCGGAACGTACTCCGATAAGATATGGTGTGATGTTATGCCTATGGATGTATGCCACGTATTACTTGGGCGACCCTGGTTATACGGCCGGGATGTCACCATACATGGCAGGTCCAACACTTGCTCCTTTCTACTGGGCGGAAAGAGAGTAGTGTTGACCCCGGTGCGACCCAAAGCACCCCCATTCCGCGCGAGTAGTAGTACGAAAGAATCTCTTCCTCCCACTGAAAGGAAGAAGACTCTTAGCATTATACGGGGTACTGAGTTCCATCGAGAGAGTTTTGACGGTGGATTTATGTATGCCTTAGTGGTTTTACAGGCATCTGATTTATCAGAGGTATATGAGTCGACTCCTATACCTGCTAGGAGACTCTTAGAGGAGTTCCAGGATCTACACCCTGATGAGCTTCCGGCTGAGTTACCTCCCATGAGGTGTATTCAGCATGCGATAGACCTTGTTCCTGGAGCTTCTCTCCCTCATCTACCGCATTATCGATTGAATCCTGCCGCCCACGAGGAGCTGCAGAAGCAGATTGGAGAGTTGTTAGATAGAGGCTTTATTCGCCATAGCCTTAGCCCTTGTGCGGTGCCTGCCCTCCTTGCCCCGAAAAAGGATGGTACATGGCGTATGTGCGTTGACAGTCGTGCTGTCAACAAGATCACAGTGAAATACCGATTCCCGATACCCCGGCTGGATGATATATTGGACATGTTGACTGGGGCTACGATCTTCTCTAAGATCGACCTTCGTAGTGGTTATCATCAGATCCGTATACGCGAGGGAGACGAGTGGAAGACCGCCTTCAAGTCGAAGGATGGACTTTATGAGTGGCTTGTGATGCTCTTTGGGTTGTCCAATGCCCCTAGTACTTTCGCTCGGATGATGACCCATGTCTTCAGGCCTTACATTGGGAAGTTCGTAGTAGTTTATTTTGACGACATTTTGATATATAGTCAGACTGAGAGAGAGCATTTGACTCACCTACGTACTATTTTCGAGCTCCTGCGAGCCGAGCGACTATACATCAATTTGAAGAAATGCGTTTTTATGGCTGAGTCTGTTATCTTTTTGGGATATATAGTGAGCTCCGCTGGCATCACTATGGACCCTGAAAAGGTTCGAGCGATTCGTGAGTGGCCTACACCCCAGAACATTCACGATGTCCGTAGTTTTCATGGGCTAGCCACCTTTTATCGTCGATTCATAAAGAACTTCAGTTCTATTATGGCACCAGTCACTGAGTGTACGAAGAAGGGAAATTTCAAGTGGACGTCATCGGCAGCTAGAGCCTTTGAGATCATCAAAGATAAGATGTCCACTGCACCTGTTTTGAGACTCCCTGATTTTAGTCACGTGTTTGAGGTATCCTGCGATGCCTCTGGGGTTGGGATAGGAGGTGTACTTAGTCAAGAGGGTCACCCCGTTGGATTTTTTAGTGAAAAGCTCTCAGGCCCGAAGCTGAATTATTCCAACTATGAGCGCGAATTCTATGCGATTGTGCAAACGTTGTGTCACTGGAGGCATTATCTATTGCCCAAGGAGTTTGTCCTCCACTCCGATCATCAGGCGTTGCGTTATATCAATTCGCAGCAAAAGTTGAACCCTCAACAGGCTAAGTGGGTATCATATTTGCAGGAGTACACCTTCGTTCTCAAACACTGTAAGGGAACGGAGAATCGGGTTGCCGACGCCCTTAGTCGAGTCACCCTCGTATTCTCATAGATGCGTACTCAGGTGATAGGATTTGAGCGTATCAAAGATGACTATTCTAGTTGTCCCGATTTTAGCGGAATTTATGATGCGATACACTCTGATCCCTTTCACGATGAGACAGATTACCTCATTCGAGACGGATATTTGTTTCGTGGAACCCGTCTGTGTATTCCCCGCACCTCATTGCAAAATTTCATTGTATGGGAATTACATGGCGGAGGTTTAGGTGGACACTTTGGACGAGATAAGACGGTAGCCTTAGTAGAGGAGCGATTCTATTGGCCCGGGATGAAGCGGGTTATCGCACAGATTGTCAGTAGCTGCCGCACTTGTCAGGTAGCGAAGGGCAATAAACAGCCCGCTGGATTATATACACCTTTACCGGTGCCCAGTATTCCTTGGGATGATGTTAGCATGGATTTTGTGCTTGGATTGCCGCGCACTTTTAGGAAGCACGATTCCATTCTTGTAGTGGTCGATCGGTTTTCAAAAATAGCATATTTCATTCCCTGCAACAAAACCGACGACGCCTCTCATGTTGCCAGAATTTATTATAAAGAGGTTGTCGCGCACCGAGGGATACCCAAGACTATCGTTACCGACCGAGATGTCAAGTTTACCAGTTATTTTTGGAAATCGCTCTGGAGACTATTAGGTACTAAACTTCTATTTTCGACCGCCTATCATCCACAGACCGACGGTCAAACTGAGGTTGTTAATAGGAGTTTAGGAAATTTACTGCGCTGTTTGGTAGGAGATCACCAGGGGAATTGGGATCTAATTCTTCCACACGCTCAATTGGCCTATAATAATTCGAAGAATAGATCTACGGGTTTATCTCCCAATGAGGTTGTTCATGGTCACACTGCACGAGTGCCGCTAGATTTAGCCCCACTACCACCCACTTTTAGGACTAGCCAGTTTGCACACGACTATGCATTGCATTTGCATGATTTGCATAAAGAAATTGAGCGGAAATTGCATAGTACTTCTGATTTATACGCAACTCAAGCTAACAAGCATAAAAGAGCTATTAGTTTCAAAGTAGATGACTTGGTGATGGTTCGGCTAAATCCGGAACGGTTACCTTCGGGTACCGTAAAGAAGTTAGCTGACCGTAGAACTGGACCCTTTAGAGTGGTCAAGCGGATTGGGCAAAATGCGTATGAACTTGAGATGCCTTCCGATTGGGGTGCAAATCCGGTTTTCAACGTAGCCGATATGACTTTATTCCACGATTACCCGCATGAATCTTTAGATCTTCCATTGTTTTCTCCTCCATTTGTTGCTTCTGGGTTGGGGAGTGCTAGTAGGGAGCCACATTCCGGACATACCGACACTCATTCAGTTACTGACACACCCTCTGCAGTTCTCCCATTTTCCACTGACAGTTTTCAGGATGAGCGTGAGGCGCCAGGTGATTCTTTCATACCAGTTCCCAGAGCCGCTGATAGACTTCCGCGACAGATATTGGTTCCCGAGCAGATATTGGATGACGAGACAGTGACCACTACTGATGGTGGTTTTCAGAGATATTTGGTTCGTTGGCATGGCAGACCAGAGACCGAGACCAGCTGGGTCTTGGCCGAGGAGTTACAACGTATGGATGCCGACCTTCTGCAACACTACCGGTTGGAACACTCACCAGAGATGAGTGATTTCGAGAGGGGGAGAGTTGGTGGAGACCAGCCCAGATCAGGTCGACGCAAAAGTGCCCGACGCCGCACCCGTCCGGACCTCTACCGGCCCTGAATACCGGCCCTGAATTATTGCATTTTATTTGTGTTATTTTAGTTCGCATTTTAATTTCGTTTTGCACGCCTGCGTGCGTAGCCATGTTGGGAGCCTTATTCTCCTTTATATATATATAGACATATATATATATATTCACATTCATATAAATATATATATATATATATATATGAATACGTCCTGTATTTTTAGGTTGGCAGAAATAGGAGCCGGTTCAGACTTCAGCCCACGCCGATCCACCTCCCTGTCTCGTCCACGAAACCGCCTGCGTGCGATGCTTCCGCCATAGGCTCTGCTCCAGGAAACGATCTGCAGCCCACGATCCCCTCTCCGACGGTTGAAGGCAACTCCTCCCTGTCGTTTCTCCACGACACCCTCAGATTTGCGGGGATTCGGTTCTTCTCTCCCAGTAAAACCCTATAAAGACGAGGGCAGAAGATGGAGTTGGGGGGGAGAAAAACAGGTATTGGTATTCGATTTGAGTTCTGAATGTCGATCTGGCTGTTTGTATGTGAGCGTATTTCCGTAAGAGTTAACATCGCTGAAATTCCCATCTGCCGTTTGTGTTGTTCGTTGAAGATGAACAGTGTAATTAGCATTTGAATCTTACTTCCTTGAACCTGCGATTTGCTTCTGTGAGAAGAGCTTGGCTATTGAGAGTTGTGTTCATTCTTTATTTCCTGTTTAGAAATTTTAATAGCTGATCTCTATTTCCGTGAAAGGAGTTCTCAATTGCTGTTTGAGTCCTGTTCGTAATTGAAGAGAAGATGAGCAGTAAAATTAAAATTACTGTTTAAATATTGTTTCCGTTGATTAAAAGAGGAATGTTGTGCTGACCTCTTGATTTTCTCTAGACAGTTAAGATAATTCAGTTCTGGTGTGTAGAGATTTCGTGGAGCCACTCTTGTGAGAGAGAGTGAGTGAATTTAGGTTGTTTAGTTTGTGGCTTCCGTATATTAGCGAGCGTTAGAGATTCCGTGGAACCACTTAGTGTGAGAGTGAGTGAATTTTCTCCGTGGTGCTCGTGTGCGACTGCGGCCGACCTCGGAGCGGGAGATCGAAGGTGACGAGGAATTCCTCGCGGGATCGCCGTCGACTTCGATTGCGGAAAGACGCCTCTTTCCGTGGGTAATTTGTTTCTTTCTCTTCCTTTGTGTGTGTCTATACTTTCTCTTTAGGTTAATAGATTTATTGCTGGATTGTCGTACGGATTTTGTCAGCGAACGCTACGTCGAAAACTCCAAACGGAAACGTATTTGGAGTTCACGATCTCTGTTTGCTACAACAAGGGGAACGGAACGAAAGTTGCGAACTTCCTTCCCCGGATTTAGAATTGAATCATTTTTTCAAGAAAACCCATTTTAAAAAAAATAGTAACTTTTGTGCTTTATAAAAAAATTAGTTGCTTAATCTTTAAAGTCGTGCGACGCCCGCTTAAATTTCAACGTTCAATTGCATGCATTTAGGGTTTTCCTAGAAAGAGCCGACAGGCGCGCAAACCCTACGCGCCGTCCTGCATCACACACCCTTCTTTTGATTGGGATTTTGTCCTCCCTGTATTTCGACAATTTATTATGGTTGTTATGACCACCGTTTCCTTGTGTCACTTCATCTAAGGGTTCATGGACCACCCCTAGGGGTGATGTAGGGTAGGTTACATGGGTGCGCAATTAAAATGCAATCCTAGGTGAAGTGCGAGAGATAATTTTATCGCACATGAACTCTATATGAAAGCACTTGCATGAACCGGCAGCGAAAACAAAACATAGCAATAAATGATTAAATCACATGCATATAATTTTAGCAAAAAGCAAAATAAACCTTTTAGGCAAAGCCAGCAAAGGTTTTCCTCCGCAGAGAGGACAAAAGCAAAGCGCGCGGCGAATAGATCTTTACTGCAAATCACAAATTAATATAAAACAAAAGGCCACAATGCTATTTATCCAAGCAAACATAAGATCACAACACAATATTTTAATGATGAAAACAAGAGTCCATATAACAATAAAACACTCACGAAATATGGGGGTTGCCGTGGGAGGAGAGATCCGGCAAGGTACGACGATTTTGCGACCGAAATCTGAAGATATAAGGCTAGATCTAGAAGGAGGGCTGGATCAGGGGCGGATCTAAGGGGGGTCAGCGGGGGCCCGGGCCCCCCCAAGAATTTTGCAAAAATATTAGTAGATTTGGATTCCTCTCGTCGAGCCAATGATTTTTGACTACTTACACGTCAAAAACGGTGTCCGAATGAGTGAGAAATGTCTCCGAGAAGATGAAGGTTTTCATTTTTTTAAGAGAGGAAGACGATGATTGGCCCCCCTTCTACGAATCCGCTGTCATTTTGATCCACCCTGCTTTAGTTCCCGCAAGCGTGTAGCGATATCTACGCCAGTAGACGAGCACAAAAACATTTGTGTCATCTACACCAACCACGTCGGTGCCTCCCAGCATGGCCGACGTGTCCGTTCCCTGCATCTGTCGTCTCATGCGCCACCACGATCCTTATCGTCATCGACGAAGACATCAATTTGGTAAACTACGCACTTGTCAAGGGAAAACAACATCGCTCGTCATTCTGTTTTCAGGTCCTGTCGTCCTCAGCCATAGCTGAAGCCTTCATCAATCTCCTCTTTCGGTGCCCAGCGACTCCTGCTCGCTACTCACGAGATCCTTGCTGATCAAATCCACTCAATCACTCACGTGTGCCGTCCTTGCTGACCGCACAAGGAAGAGCGGTCTTTTTCGAGCCCCGGGCCATTTGCCCTCTGCACGCCTGCTGTTTCTTCATGAGCTGCCCACTGCTCGTTCCATCGAGCTCAACCCCTTTTGGGAAAATGTGTCAACCCATTAGTCGGCCCACAGTTTTCTCTCACGGATGCACCACCACATCGACCCAATATAGCTCCACCAACCCCTGTTCTACCGGCCTTGCCGACCAATATCATCTCTCCGCCACTTTTTCCTGGCCCCCCCTTGATGAAATTCCTGGATCCGCCCCTGGGATGGATTTAGAAGGAGGGGGTTGGATATGAGTGAAGGGGGCTGAATTTGGAAGGTGGGGACTGGATCTGAGAGGAGAGGGCTGGATTTGGAAGGTGGGGACAGGATCCGAGGGAAAGGGGTTGGGGAGAGGTCGGTTGTAGAAGTAGGGGAGAAATAGGGGGTTGTAGGGATGATGTTGAATGCAGGGAAAGGGGGGATTTTGGGTGGTGCTGGGCGGTTTGGAGGTGGCAGCAGGTGGGCGACAGCTGGATCTAGGCGGCTGCAAGGGGAAAGACGGCCAATCAGTGGCTGTAACTGAGGGAGATTGGCTGGCAGTTGGTTCAGATGAAGGCTACCATCGAGAGGTTGGAGGGAGAGGAGCAGGGGAATGAAAATTGGATCGTAGGGCTGGCAATATGGGGAGGGATTTCGGTTGGGGCTTTGGAGGTGCTTGGAGGTTGCGGCTAGGGCTTTGGGAGGGGGAAATGAAGGTTAGAGATAAGGAATAACTTGGGGATGAAGGAAACTGTTATGGGCCAAATTTGGGGGTGCCTTGCCTGAGGTGTTGACAGCGGAGAGGGAGCAGGGATACAAGGGGCTAACCCTAGAATGAGGGAGAAGGAGTTGAGAAGAGAGATGCTAGAGAGCGGGAGAACATTAGAGAGAGATGAGAAATTGATTTAATTTTTTGATATCTTTGCAGATACAATGACCGGTCTATTAATAAACCCAAGATACTAACCCTAACAAATAAGGATAATAATAATAATAAAGACAATATAACGCATGATGGTCCTATGTGAAAGAAACTGTGCCGACACGCTAATGCATTCCGAAGTGGACGTGCGGAATGAATGCGATCAAACCCAATGTAAACAATGCAAGCATGTAATCAATTAATCCGGAAATAAAATAACAGCAATTATACTTATATAATTTACCAAGTGTACACAATGTGAACTTTGATAATTTTCCGACACACAAGCAAAATCACGCATGTCGTCACAAGTGATGTTTTTAACTACAAATTTTACAAATGGATTATAGGAGAACAAAGTAATGAAAACAAATAGCACAAACAAGATAATACTTCCACTAAAAATATGCAAGGTTCACCCCAAATATTCAATACAGAAGATAAAACAAATTAAAATGAGAAATACTCACGAATTTAGGGATTCGACGGCGGCGGGATGCGGTAATAGTGGAAGGAAGTCGAAAGTTGTTGTTGGAGAAGATGAACAGTGGTGTTTCCCTTTTCCTGTAAACGAGAGGATGATGAACAGTGACTGCCGAGGACGAAGGGGATGAACAGGAGCAAGGGAGGTAATGGGGCTGGCGGTTTCAGGCAGAGATAGGGTGGACGTCGGGCTTTGGTGAGGGGAAGATGGTTGTGTGGGGTCCCAGAGGCGGTTAGGTCTGAATCGAGGATGTTTCGATCAGACTTGAGCTTTCACTGCAGCAAAAAATGGCGAGAAAGATGAATAGGGGAAGTTGCGATGGAGGCCAAGAGAGAACGACTGGAACAGGAGGTAAACCGTGGATTTTTGTACGTGGGAGGGGATAGGTGTGCTGCAGGAAGCTATCGAGCAGGAGCAGTCGTGCGACTTGGGGTCAACGACGGCTATGAGACGATGAACAATGGAGGAGTGGGTTACTAACAGTCGACGGGGAAGAAGAACTGTGGATTTGACATTGGCGATTCTGTCGATCGTTTCAGGCGATGGGATACATGAATGGAGACTGTAGTCTCTTTCGTCGCTGGAGAAGGAGATGAACATGAGGGGAGGGGCAGTTATCTCCTTATGACAATGAAAATGAATGGGAGGTTGGAGCGGTTTGAGAGGGGATTGTGGGATATGAAACTATTTCACAGGAACAGTGAATAGAAAAGGAAAAAAACTGATAAATGAAAAGGATAACCGGGACATAGCACCTCGGGGATTGCAGCGTCGTACCGCGAATGACTGCCGGATATGGATTCGCTCACAAATGTATGAATTGAAAATCAGAACACCCACCCCTATTTATAACGAGAGGGGCGGTTGGACACCCAGCGTGAACGTCTATGATCGTTTGTTACGTTCGATGTCCAAAAACACTAAATACAAGCCAAAAAATAAAATAAAATACATATAAAATGTAAAACGGCACCCTGGACGCGCTCGCGGCCTCGGATCGCCGATCCGATCAACGCATCTCCGAAAATCTGCAAAAACCGGTCCTGCCGAGTAGTGGCCCGATCTCCTCCGAGCATGAACATGCGGTCAATCCCCATCACAATATGACCGACTCAACTCAGACTCGATTCAATACATAAGGACTTAGCTCCATATATAAATACTATCTAACGAGATAACTGTCGGCGTGGGACCTCTAACATTCCACACGTTCTTGAAATCGAGCTTGTCCTCAAGTTCGAGTGATGCTTGCACAACTGATCATCTGGCTCTTTGATTTCTCTCCAGAACAGCACCTGATAGTGTGTCACTGAAGCTGGGGCGACGTCAAACGGCGAGGCGTCAATATGCTCCAAGTGTCATAAAAGACTGCAAGGAGCTGGCGGGGCAAAGGCACGTGCGAAGGGGATGCAGCCAGGAAGAGCTGGAGCAAGGGTGAGTGTGTCGGGGAAATAATGGTCGGTGAGAGAAACGAATCCAACCGGGCCCACAGAGGAGGTGACCGGAGAAGAGGCGGCGCGGTGTGTAGCGGAGGTGGCAGAGCAGGGGCCGGTATAGCAGGCAGCGATGTCAGTGGAGGAAGTGGCTGAGCAAAAACCACGGGAGTTGACGGTGGAGCGACAAAAACCGTGCAGAGCGGCGGGGCCTCTGCAGTTTTCAGCGGAAGCGAAAATCGTTATAGTGGCATTAGCAGCTGGGGAGGTGGAAGCTGCGTCGGCGATCGGTTGGCAGAGTCTGGCAGTGGCAAGGGTGGCAGCGGCGGAAACGTCGGCCATGACGGTGTACTCGTCGGCCTTGACTCATTGCGGATGTTGGCGATGAGTTGCGACATGGAGGCCTGATATGAAGCCATCAACGAACGGAGGATAGCCGAATCGGCAGCACTGAGCTTCATGTCCATCATAATTAGTTAATGGATTAATTAATTAATCCAATGTAGCAGAAGGAATAAGTTGTGACTAGCGGCTCGGTAGGTGTGCTGCCAAGTCGGGGAAACTCAGAAAAGCTGTCGGCAGTGAAGGTGGAAAACGGCGGCTGCTAGAGTGGAAAAGCTTGGTTGTTGGAAGGAGAAAGCATGCTTCGTCGAGAAGGACGCACGAGGGAGTTGGAGAGGCGGGAGGCTCGAAAAAGAGGTGTAAATTGTGCGTCCCAAAGAAAAAGGCTCGAGGATCGAGTTGAGCCGAGAGTCAATGACGAAGAATAGCCCGCGACTGGACGACAGAGGTCGTTGGAGCTTCACGAGCAGCAACGGGTTGTATCGGAAGATGTCGCGCGGGAGTCGTCGTGCGGGAGATGTCGCGCGGGAGGCTCGCGCGAGAGCTGCGTCTCTATTGTTGGAAGCGCCGATGATACAAAAGTTACTGGAATCAGGAGTCTCTGTTGATACCAAATATGTTACGGGACTATTTTGTGAGGCTTCGTCAGGGTGTTGACAGCGGAAGGGAGCGGGATACAAGGGGCAAACCCTAGAATGAGGAAGGAGTTGAGAAGAGAGGAGCTAGAGTGAATGAGAACTTAGAGAGAGAGACGAAAAATTGATTTACTTCTTTAATAACCATGCTCATACAATAGACCGGTCTATTTATAGACCCACGATACTAACCATAACAAATAAATATAATAATAATAATAATAAAGATAATACGACCGACTAAACTCGATACAACTCAGACTCAACTCAATACATAAGGACTCGACTCCATATATAAATACTATCTAACTAGATAACTGCCGGCATGAGACCCCTAACAGAAATCACGTAGGAGTCGTCACCTAGGACCTCACGGAGTCGTCACCGTGAGGGGATCGTTGGATTCCGGGAATAGTTTCTCCAAAATCTACAATCGCCTCCAAGCAGCCCCTACTTCTATTTATATTAACACAACATTAGGGCATCCCTTACACCAACGACTATGATTGACGGTTAATATAGCGGACCCAATTACACTAAAAAAAGACTGAAAATACAATATAATATATGAAAATGTAAGTAAACGAAAATCCGGACGCATCCGCGGAGTCAGATCCTCGATCCGGAAACGCTAAATATGGCAAGTAGCCAATTGTCCCCGAACGGGCCCAAAACTCGTGTTCCACCGCGGTTCCGCGTCGCCAATCCCCATCAAGGGATCTCTTAACTCCTCACTTATACACACTACACTGAAACTACGTATGGTTTGATTCTATCCGATCTCTTACAAAGTAAAATTGGATTGGTGTGTAGGCATTCACACTTTTTTCAATTATCTCATTTATATTTTATTAGATGTTTTGCCTTTTTTTTCTCCTCTTGGGTGGGAATCCTTCTCTTCTTTGTTCGCATCACTTCCCTTCTTCCATGGTTTGGTCATCTTACATTTGAAGACCACGTTGCTTTCATTCTTCCATTATTTAGCCATCTGACATTTGGATTCCTTCCATATTGTTTGTTGCTTCTCTCCTTCTCTGACTTGTGTTGCTTGCTTTGATACTTCCTTGTTTTGATTCTCTTTTTTTTCATCTCCCACCTATTTGAAACTTATTGACAGATATCCTTGTGTTATATTGTGAGTTTAATCACTTTGTGTGACCCAGCATTTACAGAAAAATAAAAAAGGTGCGAACATGATGTAGCAAAGTACTGATGAGCCAAATGGGGAGCAATGCTTCTCAGCTATAATGGGAGAAGGGGGAGCAAACTAATATGCTTGTTAAATCCAACTTGGAGCACATACAACATCATTCAATTACAAAGGTGGATCATTGATTATCGTTGCCCACACCGTGTGAATGGAAATGATTCATATTTTTATAGATGCGTGGACATACAAATGGTCTAACATTTCTCAAATACCATGGCCCGGTGGAAGGAGAGTTGATACGGGACTGCCCATAACACGTTGGTAGGGTTGCCGGAGGATGGCCGGACGCGGTAATGACGGCGGCGAAGAATACCGTGAACCCGGAACTGCGGCTGCCTAGGCGGGGTGTGCTCGGGAGGAGAGAGCTACCACAATCTCTTAATAAGGCAAAATGAGAGAATAAACTTCTGGATATCCATTACATACAACATATGCCCTTTAAATAGGCTTACAACCCTCATAATGATAACTCCAAACCATGACACTACCAACTTCTAACTCCTACCAAACTCATAAATGCAAAATAACACAAAAGACAACAAATTAAAAATCCCACATGATAACTGGGAAGGAAGTCCATAACAGAAACTATGAAGAAAGGTAACAATACTCTTAACAATGTGTATCATGTGTTGGGATTGAAGAAGAAACTTGTGTTGATTCTTCAATTATGGAATCGGGAAAATACGTTATGTTTTGTCCAAATGATGTCAAGTCTTTGGCCAACTGAAAAAACATAATTAATAATCTTTTTATTGTTGGAAGAAGAACATTTTCATGTGTCGTGTCTGTGGTAGAAGCATATGAGAATAAATGAAGTCAAAATGATAGTGCATCAAGCTGACATGCATGACTGGGTCATATATGCTATCAAATGCTGCAGTCTATCTCTTTAAAGAATCTTGTTGATGATGCTCCAACTATGGCAAATCTCATGTTCTTCCTTTTTAAAAATTCATCAAATCGAAGAAATAATCCGTTTTCATTCATTCATAAGGATATGTTAAGACCAAAACTGCAAGGATTTGAAATTTGGTAAATTATATGCTACTCACCATGATTCTTTTAATTATGGTCTTAATTTAATGAAGATGAGGAAAGGCTAACATCCAATAACTTCAAGGGGTTCTACTCTCCCAGCCTTCGCCTCCAGATAAAATCAACCATATCTGGCCCAATCGCAGCTACCAATCTGCCCCAGAAAGCACGTTTCAAGCAAAAAACGGATATCTCAGTTACATAAGAGAAGTAGATGCTTATGAGCAAACCCTAAAACTAAAAGAAGATCCCCTCTATCAGAACGAACGCGAGTGGAATTCCGCGAGTGAAATTCTAGTCAGAAGAATTAAACAGATCTATCAAAATCTCCCGAATAACAACGCATCCTCATATCCCCGCACTCGCCAGAATGCATCTCAACAATATGCAATCGGAACTCGAACTTCCAGATTCAAAAGTAAATCAGCAAACTAAAGAGAAAAATTTATCCAATCAGCATGAGCACAAGTGGAGCTTCAGTGAGAAGAACTAATCGCCCAGCCAGTGAGCAATAAGATTAAAATGTAAGATCGGGACAAAAACGAAAGACACATGTAAAACAAATTAAAGCAGGAAGAGGAATGCATGGAAACGAAGATGAAACCTGATCTGGAGTTGAGAACATGGCCAGGAGAGAGCGCAATCCGACCGGAGATGGCCGTCGCCATTTAGCTTCTCCGCCTCCTCTGCGCCCAAAAATAAAATTCGACTTTATTTCCTGGGCCTGAGGCCCTGGGAGGAGAAGAACAAGTCTGTGCTCGCCGAGAGAGAGAGAGAGAGAGAGAGAGGGAATATCCGGCCCGCTTGCGCGAGCTCTTATTCCTTCGTGTGTGGCGCGTGGTGCACCGTGTGGCGGCATTTGTGATCCATGATTCCTTTTAATGGTCCAGATTACACTAGCCAATAAATGGGGATGAGTTCTCTCCATTTGTCTGTATCATCAAAGTTATTCGAAGTGCGTAGTTAGTTTGCCCTTACTCCTCTTGAGTGAGAGCGCAAGGTTGGTCACTTAGAGTGTAACATCCCCCAAACTTCTGGACCCCTAAATTGGTTTTTGTCATGACTAGGTCATGACAAAACCATAGGAAGAACCCAAGACCTTGTGAGCTTAGGAAAGAAGAAGAAAACCACCTTGGTCTGCAAATATCAATTTCCAGTTACCAAGCTTAGGGTTGGACTTTAGGGCCTCAACTTGACCATTTGACCCCACCATAGTATCTCTAACCCTTCAGGGGTCCCCTTAGAGCACCAAGGGCCTATTGGGGTCAACCAAAGAGGCCAATTTGACCAAAGTCAACCCAAAACCCCAAATTGGTCAAAGTAGCCAAATTAGGGTCAAATAACCTCCACCATGCCAAATTGACCACTCATCTAGGTCTAAAATACCATAAGAGACCTAGTAGACCTAAAAGCCCCATCATGGAACCCTCATGGGTGCAAATTGACCAAAATGCCCTTTTTAGGTCAAAATGGCAATTCTTCTCCAAGTGCCCTAATTGACCACCACCATATTAAATTGACTTTACCCATAGTGTTATCATATCATAGGGGACCCAGTGGACCAAGAAGCCCCATGACTGGGTCAACCCTAGGGCTCAATTTGACCAAAGTCAATTTAGCCTGTTTTGGTCAAATCAGCTTGTATTGGGTCAACTAAGGCTCATATGACCAAATTGACCCCACCAGTAGTTTCTAAACCTAATTTGGAATCCAATGGACCCAAAAGCCCCATCCTAGGGTCACCCAATTGGTCAATTTGACCAAAAGTCAAACTTGCCCAATTTAGGTCAAATCTCTTAAACCTAGCCCAATCCCTTTGGGCTAACTCAATTGGGTGGTCAACCAGCCTAGTAGACTAGCATTAAACACAAGGGGGAGTGGAAAATCGGCCATGGTGAGTAGGAGAGAGAAAATGGGGGTTTTCCCCAATTTTGGGAAGAGAAAAGAGGCCATTCATTGCAATTAAGGTGTTTCACCCCTTGGCCTCCCTCATTAACACTCCCATTCATCTCCTCTGGCGATTTAGAGGAGTTTCCAGCAGTTTCCAGGTGTAATTAAGGCAGGGGGATGTATAGGGCCGGCCTTGGGGAGGAAGATGAGGAGGCCATTAATGGCACAAGGGATTAAAGCCACCACCACCTTCAATCGACCCCCCTATCACCTTCAGAAGTCGGAGAGGAGAGAAACCCCCAAGAATTCAGAGGAGATCGTGCTCTGTAGGCTTGAATCGGCATGGCACCACAACCACCCCGAGCTCCCATGGTTTACACGAGGACAACAAGGCGGCAAGCCCCACAGCAGGTCCATTTCCCTTCCCTAACCTCTGAGGAATAGATCCCAATCGCCGGCGGCTCGAATCGTGGCCAATTGGCCGTGAAACGAGCCAGCCAAGCCTCCCGTCGATCGGGTTGGGCTTATCCTCCCAGAACACGAATCCGGCCACCTCCGGCCGATCAAACACCGCTCATCGCCGGCCACCACCTCAACGGAGGTGGTGGTGGCGTTGGTCGGCCGGGGCGGCGCTCAGGTGGCCGGGAAATCCAAGATCAAATGGCAACGGGCGCGGCAAATCCTGGCAGCTGGTTTATCGGGGACGAAGACCAGGCGCGGTCGGATTGCTTTAAGATTCGTGCGCCTCCCTTAGTGTTAATTCCTGTTTTCTGTGGTCAAAATGCTGCAGTTTGTTAAATACTTTAAAAATACTTAGAGGCTTCTAGGGAAAATTTGTCCAACATCAAAGTTGGAGCCCCTGATGTCTAGTTTAATCCAAAATTGAGTTCACTCGATTTGGAGCCCTGGTTAGGGCACAACACTCATTTTGGTGAGGTCTGTCCATAGGGATAACCAGAGTTTGTTTTGGATGCCCACACCAATCCAGAACTCTAAATGACTTGAAATTTGGGGGGTAGGCTATTCTTATGTATATGAAGGACATATCCAAAAATCAGAATTTTTGGAGAATATTTTTCTATAGTTTTTGGAAAAAATTAATAATCCATGTATGATTCAATTAGGTGTCTTAAACACCTCAAAACCACTCCAAACTTGGATGTGTGGTCTTAGAGATCATACTAGGTCTCTGGTTAAAATCCCATAATTTTTGGAGTTGATTTGGTAGGGTAATTTTCAAAGTCAATCCTAGGCTCCCTAGGTTAGGGAAAGACTTTGGGTGAGTGCCCCCACTCTTCCACAAAGCCAGTTGGCTTCATATTTGGGGTGCACATCACCCTCACCCTTGCCAACCCTTGGTCCAAATTTGGTGGCCATTGGAGGTGGTTTACCCTAGTAATTTGCAAGGGGCTATTTGCTATTTGCACCCCAATTAGGCACCCAAAAGAACCCCACTCCTCACCAAATGTTGGTAGGACCTTGGGTGGTCATTCACTGACCTCTGGCCAACACTTTGAGTAGATTGGACTTGGACAAGGTAGGGAGTTTTCCTTGGACTTTTGTTTGCTTAAGGGTTAAATTAGGGTAAAATTGGACTTAGGCTAATTTTGGAGTGTGGAGGGGCTTCCTCCCACTGATTGAAGGAGTGACTTTGGTCACTGACTTGGGGTGTATGGGACACCCCAAGGAGCCAATCTTGGATGAGTTGGGCTTGGTGTGCCCTTAAACCCTAGTGGTTAACCCTAGAGTGCCCTTTAGGGCTTTGTGAAGGACATAGGGGTGTTTTCCCTTGGAGAGGAGTGTAATGGACTCCTCTGAGTCCCATGAGTGATGTAACACCCTCACAAGAAGTTTGGGTGGATTTGGGGAAGTTTGGACCATAATCCTAGGTTAAACCCTAAGGGGTGCATTTAGAGGCCAATGAAGGAAGAGAGGTCAAACCTCAATGGCTTGACCTAAAATTTTGGGGAGATGGTCATGGTAACCAGAGAGTCCTACTATGAGAAATTGGTGGGGTTTGGAGTTGTCAACCCTAAGGAATAAATCCTTGGGTAGATTTGTAAATATTTAGGTTTTTGGGATGTAGGAAGAACTAATACTTGTTCATTAACCACCTTCTGTCAGCAACTTAGTTTTGATGCTATTAATCCCTGGAGATTCTATTAGAACCATTATGAACCCACAGTAATTTTCTCATAATTTTTGGATTGATATTTTTGGTACTTCTAGTTCAAATTGGAATTAATTGCAAATATGTCCTTTGTGGAAATTACAAATGTAACCTCTATGGAGTATAGTCAAATTTTGTAGGGCTGAATATTTTAGTATGAATCATCTCTGTATAAATTTGCATAAGGTTTGGAGTTCATATGAGGGTACCTCCTTGGAAATAATTAAGAATTATGGGATTTTGGAATTTTTAATAATAGTAAATCTTGCTGGAGTTTCCTAAAATTTCATATTTACTGATTACTTGGTACCCTTGATTTATGTAAAAATTGTGGTCGGCATTGGAAGTCAGAAAAGTACACTTGTAGTTCAAACCTTAGGAAGTTGCATTTTGGAAAAATTGTTTTAAATATTAATAATATTGAGAAAAATATGATTCTCTGGAATTTGCCTTAAAATATCATGTTAGACCTCCAATAAATAGCTTGGGTCAGTTGGATGAATATTTGGAGTACCTCTAGTTGTAAGCTTCATGTAGTCAGTTTGGTCTGCGTATAGTAAAACTGTGAAACTTAGGAATTTAGTGGCATACTAGGTGGAGATGGGGTGCAGGTGGTGTACATGGGCTGTTTAGTTAGTAGTGAGTCCTCCCAAGGAAGTGTATGTGAGGAAAGTGTACTTGGTGGGTCAAGGGTAAGGTCATCATGGGGATTGACGAAAGATCGTCTTTTCCCTTTAATGTCTTAAAGCCCTTAGGACTAATCCAGGTGAAGTACTATGTGGGCTCTTGTGGGTAGTAACTAGTAACATTAGGTGTCTTGGGAAAGGAGTCTTGGGGAGTCTTCCCAGTATAACTCTTATCACCGTAGTGAGCCCCTTACAGGGTAACCCTCAGGGAGTCCAAGATTAACCATAAGTCGTAGGAGTATAGAAGATGCTCAAGACTAACAAATAACACATTCACTCACACTCCGTGGTCACGGAAGTTTGGATGGTTTGGTACCCCGAGTGTAGGCTCGGTGGGGGTTAGTGCGGATTGTTGATCTGGGAGATTGTGACTCAGTTTGGTACTTGGTTGGGCAAGTTAAGCCCAGGTGGTTTATGTTAGAGTTCGTAGATAAATAGTAAAACATGTTGCATGTGCACAAGGTGGTGGGTCCTTAGTGTTGGCGATCGTTGCACCGACGTTGACACTCGGGCTCGGCAAGTGTGGTACTTACACTTAGCCATAAAAGTCTGGCGGTCCAGCCAGTAAGAGTACGCAGATGCTCCGCGGGTTTGCGTTGAGGCGTACGATAGGTCTAAGTTAGGTAGTGCATATACCAACCTAGAGGTGGGCGAGGCCCAACCCACCGCTTCTATTTGCCACTACGGGAGTATCCTGGGAGTCTTGCACGCTCCAAAAAGGGGGAACTAAAGGTCTATGCGCATAGAGTCGTAGTGAGTGAGTTGCACTTGTATGAACATAACATAACAGCATACCTTGCATGTCATAGCATAAAACATTGCATTTCAACCTACCCCTAACGTATAAGTCGGTTATGGGACTTCTTATACGGTAGACCCTGCTAAACGACCCCTTGGTCTATAGGTTTGTATGGGCATTCCTATAAATCAATGGTTACTTTTATAATACTTTACTTGCCGTTATACTTACTGCTTACTGCTCTTTATGTACTTTTTACCATGCTTTTACTTACTGCTTCGCTTATTTATATACACCTGTGTAGTTGTAGAATTCATCTTGTCACCTGTTATTGTATTACCCCTTGATTGTCCTCCGCTTCCTCCTCCCCATACGGTGCCTAGGAGCCTTTGGGGGAGGGGTGGGGAATTGGCTGAGTCATGTTTGACTGACGGTCGGTGGACCTTATCATTTTAGGATACCGCGGCGATGGGGCAGCACCAGAGGCCGGTGCAGATGGAGGCGGGGCAGTCTAGCACAGGAGCACCGATGACAGGATCCGTGAGTGTTAGTTTTAGTTGATTGCTTCTGCGAGTGATCTTTGTAGTGAGGCTATTATATATCGGGCAGGAGCCCTTGTTATCTCTTTTGTTTCAGTTATGTATGTGGACATCTCTTGATGGTTTATTTATATGTGATGTGGACTTGGCTTATTTAGTCGTTTACCCTTACTTTTCTTTGTGATCGAATTGGCCGGCAGGATCGGCGTTTTGTAGTGGCGACCTTCCCGAGCGAGGGTGTCACCGCAAAACGGCGGTTCTGGGCCTAAGACCCGGTGGTTTTTGCAAAAAAAAGGGGGTCTTACAAGTGGAATCAGAGCAAACCTCGATCCGAAGAAAAGAAGTCCACAAACCCTGGGCCACCCCGCGCGAGCTTAGTTTGAGGACAAACTAGCAGCGGAAGCAATGGTGTGCCCATAAGGGAAATCACATGAAAAGGTCCACTTATAACTGAACTTCCTTTAGCTAAGTCCCTTACAAGTGTAATCTTTCTTATGTAGCCGGCGACGGAACCTTCACCGCAGCATGGAGTTCCACCGACTCCGAACCTCGTCCCACCACCATCGGCTCCTACCCCGTTCCAGCAGACAGAGTTGGGACAGACACTGACTGCCATTCTGGAAACTTTCAGGGCACAACAGGCACCGGCTCCTCAGCAAAACCCCGGAGCCAACTGGTTGAGCATCTTTCGAGGTCTCTCCCCACCTGCATACATTGGGACAGAGACTGTCGTAAGGACTGAAGAATGGGTAGACATCATGGAGGAGATGTTGACAGGAATCCAGTGCCCGGCAGATATGGAGGTGCCACTGGTGGTTTCGTGCTTGGAGTCCCATGCCAAGAGATGGTGGAAGAGGTTCCTGGCTACAGCTTATCTGGGACTGGAGGCTGCGGATGTTTTGTGGGATGATTTCAAGGCGGCACTGTTGGAGCATTTTGTGCCGCAGTCTGCAAGGGATGATCAACCTTGTCATCGTCAACCGTGTGGATGATGCATGGATGTGTCAACCTTGTCATCGTCATGAGGGATTTTTCTTGCTCGGAGGAGGATCTCCTGGATGCTTGTTAGAGATGATCGTGGCATGCGCTTCTATGAGAGAGCTCGATAGTTAACTTTTCACTCTCTTTTTACCACACAAAAAAAACTAAAGTCGTTTCACATGAATCAGATAGGCTCTGAATGACCAAACTAAACCAACAAAACTCACCTTGGTTCGTGCTTCAGAGACCACAGCATGCACGACATCTCCCATGCACGAATCATCATCACTACACAAATTGTAACACCCTCATCCGTCTCTAATAGTATAACAGAAGGTCCGGTCGGGGCCCCATGCCATATTAAACGGACAGGCGAATATGTTACTAAATGAGACCACATTCTTTAATTCTAAACGCATCATATCACAGAGATGCATTATATTATTGCGGAAGCTTTAAAGAGTTAAAAAAGAATAATCATCCAACGAGGAATGTCCACTACTAAATAATCCAGGAATGAAAGTTATAGATCGAAAGGGTTTTAGCCTTAAGGCCTTACATCACCAATGTTTAGCAAAATAAAGTAATTTACATACTTCGGCACGCAGACAAGCAACACATGAAAAATACTAAACACAACACTTGGGCCTTCAAGATCTGATCTCGCCGTCTTTGTACGGGGTGCGCGGGGCTATTGTGGAGGGCGACTGTTTGACCCTCATGGATAGCTGTGCGGCTGGTTTGCGACGGGGCGACTGGAGTGTGACGGTGGATGGCGAGGACTTCTCTTTGCTGAGTTGTTTTCCCCAACTTCGGTTCCATCATATTGGTTGTGCGGCCAACAGAGTTGCTGATTTCTGTGCTCGCTTTGCACTACCGGGAAACTTTGTATGACTAGATGTAGACAGCACCCAGACAGAGTTTGCCGAGCTTGTTCATGCAAACTTCGATGGCATGTTGTAGTTTTGTTTTTTTCCTTTCTTTGTTTTCTAATTTCATGTTATATGCACTTTTAAAAAAAACACTTGGGCCTTCAAGGGCTGGCTCAGCAAAAAGGCTTCAGCCCGCTATTTCCTGCTCGGCTCACCTGCTCATGCATAAGAACATTCTACCAAGCGGTGGCAAACAAAGCAACGGTTAGCATAGCTGACCAAATTATAAAGACATCACCCCTTCCTCGGGGTGGCGATGTTTTTTCCCTGCAAGCAGATAACATGATCGCATATAATAATAAAGTGCAATTTAAGCACCATTCAACACAAATATTTGCACGGCGGCCAAACGTCTCGTGCACTCAGGGCACGTTATCGGTGTACCGGGTAACCCAGGATCACACCCTTTGCCATCACAGGCATTCAAAGGTGCATTTAGCACCCAAATGGTGAAATTCATGAGTCTCACCACCATTCTCAGTCCTAGACTAGATGGTTACGCTAGAGCATTACTAGTCGGGCATAATACCACGACTTTCCTTTATGCCAACAACAATTGCCACATGCTTTAGGTCTATTTAACCGAACGACATAGAGCAAAACATCACCAATCTAGATCAACCTGTCCAAATGGGCTTCACACATCATGTTTATGCTCGTATTCGCGCTTCCGGGCACTATATGCAAATAAATAAACGGGGATAAACATATCAACCCGTTGGAGAGCCCCTTTTCTCCACCAATCGGTGGGGCTTCCATGCAAACATGCTAATTAAGGGCTTCACCAGGCCAAGAAAAGAATCGTTACCCTTGACGCGCATTTCAGAGGCATAGCTCGATCGTCACGGATTTGGTTTACACACAACGGTCCGAGCTCCAAATCGACCACCCGAGCTCTTCCCTCCGCTAGGTCGGCCAAGCTTGAGCTCCAAGGACCGTCTTCACCGGCTGCGCTCACGGACTCAACAAAGAGAATGGGGCTGAGAGAGTGGAGCTCGGTTGCCCCTGCTCCAGGCCGACGGGAGAGAGGGAGAGGGAGGTAGATCGGGCGACACCTCCTTCCTCCAGGCCGACGGGAGAGAGGGAGAGGGAGGTAGATTGGGCGGCTGCTCCTTGCTAGCTCCAAGCCGATGGGAGAGAGGGAGAGGGAGGTAGATCAGGCGGCTCCTCCTTGCTCCAGGCCGACGGGAGAGAGGGAGAGGGAGGTAGATCGGGCTCCTCCTCCTTGCTCCAGGCCGATGGGAGATATCAAGAGAGGGGAGAGGAGGGATCGGCGCATGAGGAGGGGGGCTCAGGCTGCTATTCTGAAAAGGGGGGAGGGGGAATTTAGGTTTTAAATAAACCCTAGCCAAAACTGCTATCCGCAGACCACTCCTCTAAACGCACACCAAAACAAGCTATGCGCACATCAAACCTTGATTTTTTAAATTTGGGGCGTTACACGAAACATTTACTCTGCATGAAGCATCGACTACACGAAGCATCAAGACTGCACGAAACTTCAGCAAAACATATTTCCTCACAAATAGTTTTAGTAAAGAAATATAAGAAATTGTAATAATTTTTCGGCAGAGCAACTGCATTTTCTTATAGCATATGCAACTAAAAATAACATAACTTTGTATTGGGACATTAAGTTGCAACTGAGCACCGTCATCGTCACACATTGCGCACGGAATACACATGTGTCTATAATGGTCACACTATTTTCTATGTTTGAATTTTTTTGGTCTAGCCACGGTTATCCGTATAGCGACAATCCTGTTCGAGTTGGGTCGGCCCACAAATGAGTAAATCTCTCCCAGCACAAATCATTTTCATTCAGAGGGTTTGAACCCAAGACCTCTGGTTAAGAGGCGAGAGTGCCAAACCCAAGACCTCTCGTTCTATGTTTGAAATTTTTAAATATCTTTTTATTACATTTTTCTCTCGTTTTATATTTTGCTTATTTAATAATATTTATTTCATTTTCAAGTCTATCTATACTTTTATATTCTATTTTCATCTCTATTTATACCTCTGCTTGTAGGCTCCAATGGTCCGTATCATGTTAAATCTAAACCCCCGAAAATATCCTAAACGCAGACCACGTACTACTGATGACCCCGTACTTCGTTATTTTCGCCCGAGTGAAGCTTCACCTCTTCCGCACGACAAGAGTTTTGCCCATGTCACTGCCCACCTCGTGGTATCCGTACGTACTTGCAGTGGAATGGGTGAGAATGCTCTCTAACTGGCCATGTTTCGCGTCCCCGTAGCCGATGTGAGATCCCCAGTGGTCATAATCTTGGGAGAAATCCAGATGATCCTCTTTTGTTGAGGGCAAAAGTTCTTTCTTTGAAGTTTTTCAAGATGGTAATAGGGCAATGCAGGGATATTTTGGCTCACAAATGAGAGGTAAGCAGTATATGTTAATTGTTTGATACTTTCCAGCATTATAGAATTGAGCTAGAAATATTGGGTCATTAGTTGTGAAATCATAAAATGACACAACAACAACACTCAAGTCTTTATCCCACTATAGTGGGGACGGCTATATGGATCCTTTGTCGTCATTGCGCCCTATCTTTAATCATAGCCTCATTAATACCTAAGTACATCATATCTTTCCTTATAGTTTCATTCCAAGTGTTTTTTGGTCTACCCCTCCCCCCGTTTAACATGTCTGACTAAACTCTCACAACGTCTAACAGGTGCCTCTAATGGTCTCCTATGTACATGTCCAAACCATCTTAAACGAGCTTCTCGCATCTTCTCTACAAATGACGTCACTCATGTCTTATCCATGATACATTCATACCTAATTTTATCCAGTTTCGTGTGACCACACATCCACCTAAGCAGTCTCATCTCCGCAACTCCCATTTTTTGCTCATGTACACCATTCACTGCTCAACACTCAGAACCATAGAGCATTGCTGGCTTAATTGCAGTACGGTAAAACTTGCCTTTAAGATTTAATGGTACTTTACGATCACATAAGATCCCAGACGCGCCTCTCCACTTCAACCTACCTGCTTGGATTCTATGTATCACATCTTTATCTACACCTCCATCTTTTTGAATTATCGATCCCAGATATTTAAAACACTCACTGCGGGAAATATCTTGGTCACCCAATTTAATGACGGAGTCATCCGACCTTCTTGCACTACTAAATTTAAGCTTTATATTCTCCGTCTTTGTCCTGCTCAACCTAAAACCCTTCTTTTCTAAAGTGTCTCGCAAAGATTCAAGTTTCGCGTTCACACCCTCGCGCGCCTCATCGACCAAAACAATATCATCTGCAAATATTAAACACCAAGGTAGTCCTTGTTGGATATGTCAGGTGAGCTCATCTAAGATAAGGGTAAAGAGATAAGAACTTAAAGCTGACCCTTGATGTAAGCCAACAACGATAGGGAATTCATGTGTTAATCCTCCAGATGTCCTCACCCTGGTCACTGAATTTGTATACATATCTTTGATTACGTCAATGTATGATACATTTACACCTTTCTTTTCTAAGACTCTCCACAAGGCCTCTCTTGGAACCCTATCATAAACCTTCTCCAGATCAATAAACAATATATGCAAATCTTTTTGTCTTTCTCGATAGTTGTCAATGAGTCTCCTCAAGAGATGTATAGCTTCCATAGTTGACCTCCGTGGCATGAATCCAAATTGATTCTCTGAGATGCTAGTCTCTCGTCTAACTCTTCTCTCTATTATGTGTTTTCATAGTTTCATAGTATGACTCATTAATTTAATTTCCATGTAATTGACACAATTTTGTATATCTCATTTGTTCTTATACAAAAGTACCAAAATACTTTTTCTCCATTGGTCTGACATCTTTTTTGTCTTCAGTATCTTATTGAAGAAACTTGTAAGTCATAAAATTCATTCTCTCCCTAAGCATTTTCATACTTCAATGGGTATATCGTCTAGCCCAACCGCCTTTCCATTTTTCATCTTCTTCAGAGCGTCATCTACCTCTGATGCTTGAATTTTACGATAAAAAATTATGTTTCTATACTCTTCCTATTTACTTAACTCTTCCAAGTTCAGTTCATTTTCTTTTTCCTTCATTGTATAGTTGATAAAAGTATCATTTCCATCGCTTTTTAATAGCCACATCATTCGTTAAAACCGTATCTGATTCATCTTTTATGCATTTAACTTGGCTTAAATCTCTTATCTTCCTCTCTCTAGCTCGAGCAATTTTATATATATCACGCTCTCCATCTTTGGTATCTAGTCGTTTGTAAAATTCTTCATAAGCTTGACTTCTTGCTTTACTTACTTCATTTTTAGGTTCTTTTTTGACGACTTTATACTTTGTCAGGTTTTCATTATTTTTACAAGCATATAATATTTTGTAGCTGACCCTCTTAGCCCTCACTTTGTCTTGCACTTCTTTTTTTCACCACCAAGAATCTTTTTGTGGGGGCGCACGACCTTTTGACTCTCCAAGTACGTTCTTTCCACTTAACCTTAAATGAGAAGACATAACTTCCCATGTGACACTAGGATCAACATAAGGATCATCAATTAGTTGTTCTAAAACCGTTGCCTTGAAAGCAACATGTTTTTCCTTCTTCAAGTTTCACCACCGAATTTTTGGCAACACTTTTGTCTTTCTCTTAAAGTTACTATATTTAATTTGCACATCCAACACCACTAACTTATGTTGGGTTGTCAAACTTTCTCCTGGCATGATTTTGCAAGTCTTACATGTTGAAACCTGCAACAGGCCTCTTGAGTTCGGACACCTCCTCCCGATCTGGACCTTGCTCCTCCACCCCCTCCGGGCGAGACTATACTTCAATCCAGTGAGTTGTGAACCCTCTCGATTTTCCTTTCATGTTGCTTGTGACTGACCATTACCTTTTCGCAGCCCTCAACCCTGACGTCCCGCTGCGGGACTCCATTCTTCAAAGTTCCCCTGCCCAGCAGAACCCCTCTGTTACCGCGAATGAACGGAGGGTCTCCCCTGAGCGGGAACTGGGTCAGCACCTCCGTGTTGATGACCGTACGAATGCTCCGGCTCCTCCTCCTCCGCTTTACCGCCCCGGGAAAGGGAAGGTTCTACCACCTTCCGCAGGCTTGTCTGGGGTCCTCCCCCATTCATCTCGCCCTTCAGGTCATAAGGAACCCACCCCAGGTCAGTTTACTCACCTGCCCCTATCGTACTCGCATATTTTACCACTACTGACCTGGTTGTGATTTCGCAGGCTATCGGGAAGCCTCCCCCTTTGATTCCTACAACGAGGGGGAAGAGGGGATGCTCTCGCCTCTCCCCTCCCCTGGGGATCTCGCTGACTTCCTGGGCGACTCTTCAGATAACGCGACCCTGAAGGAGCGGATCACGGAGGTCTTGGGGAAGCTCATCCACATCCAGCGGAACGTCGCCGGCCAGGTGGATGATGTGCGGCTGGGAGTCGCGCGTGAGTTGAAGGACCTTCGGCGGGACTACTCGCGCATTCTCGCGACGATGGAGCGCCTGGAGGGTGAAGGAGGGGAGTTGTCTCCCGAAAGACACGCCGCGCGAGCCTGGGACCAACTCCAACTGGCTTCCCATGAGATCACCAATATGCTCGCGTACTATCGCCCGCGAATGCCCCTGGAAGCTGGGTCACGAAGGCGAGGTCGGTGGGTCTGGGAGGAGTACTGAGCTAGTCTTCACTCGCCCTTCTTGTTATCCTTCTATTTTCTGTACCGTGGATGCTGAACTTTTATTTCTGTTTGTAATAATTTTATGCTCTACGCTTCGCGAATGCTTTATTCCTCGTTTTTGTTTTTCTCGTAGCTTTGCCTGGGTATTGCCGAATGATATGCCATTGTCGAATGTTTCCTTAGCTCTTTCGCGTAGTCGTCGAGCGAATAGCCACAGGGTATTCACCATTAATGGGCGAGAGGGATCGGCCCGGGTTCCGAGGCGTCGGGAAGGCGCGACTGCTATCCGCACACCCGTTACCTCGAAAGCCCAAACGCCGTTTAGCCCCTCTATAAATAGGTCTTTCAACCACCGTATTAAATACCTTACCATCCACTCCCTCTCTTTCCTTGCGCTAGCACTCGCGCTTCTCTCTTCTCTGATGCTCCCTTCTCCTTCGGCATTCGCGAAATGGGTGGTGATGCGAAAGGCAGGGCCAGGTGCGCCAGCGCATTCGTCAACCACACCTTCGACTCCTGCGACATCTCCGAGGAGGCCTACCTGACTGCAGTCGCGGATTACGTTCCTTTTGGGTTCGAAGCACGAAAGCCCCTGCCGGAAGAGCGCCTAAACTCCATCTCGCCCTGTGCTCTCGCGATACCGCTAGAGCACTTCGAGGTGGGGTTTCGCCTCCCCATCTGGCCGGAACTCCGCCAGACCTTCAGGTACTATGGGGTCGTGCCCGGCCAGCTCAACCCCAACTCCATCGCCATGCTAGTCGGGTATGCGAGCTACCTGCGAGAAGAGGGAATCGAGTTCTCGCTGCCCGTCTTCCGTAAACTCTATACCTTCCGCTGCACCAACGGCATCTCCTTCTTCTCGGGTTTAAACCCACTTAAGAACTACGGGCTCCCGAACAAGAACCACGACTGGGTTCGGCGCTTCCTCTTCGTCAGCGGGAACCTGAGAAACACACTTCTCGCCCCAGTGCAGGAGGAGGAGTCAACCTTCCGCCCCCCCCCCCTCCCCCCCCCCGACCCTGGGGGGGGGGGGCACGAGGCCAAACTCCACCAATACATCTTGGAGCACGGGATGGACCTCGTCTATCTCCGGCGAAACGTCAACACGCTCCTGTTCATTCCGCAGGGCGAGGGTAAGTTCTCGAGACTTTCTTAATTCGTTCCGGTTTTGTGATTCTTACTTCATTCGCTAAAACCATTCGCGATATTATGTAGGTGTGCGTAGCTTCCCCCTCCATCCGCCGCGGCCTCCTGGGTTTTGTTTGCCTCTCGCGCAAGCTGCCGCGGCTGCCTACCGAGAGGGGCCTTCCTCCTCCAAGCCCAGCAGCCGAAAGAGAAAACCCGCGGCGACTCCTTCCTCTCCCCCCAGCAAGTCGCGATGCCCTCCTTCCACCAAAGGGAAGGGGGTTGTGGGTGAGACCTCTGGAGCGAAAGCTCCAACCCAAACCGTGGGGACGGAGGTCCCGGCCCAAACCCTGGGGACCGAAGTGCCGGCCCCAACCTTGGGGTCGGGTGTGCCAGATGGGACGGCGGTCCAGGCGAGATCGCCGTTGTCGCCGCCTCCGCTGCCCAGGAACCACCACAACTTCCCGAACGGAGAGAAGTACGTGGATCCCTCAGGGGCTCCCCTAGTCAAGTGGGACAGAAACACGAACAGGGTCTCGCTCTCCACCCTTCATCCAACCTGGATAGAGAGCAACGTCGCCAGCGGCGAGGCGTACGCCATGGCGTATGCCCTCTATGGCCGTGAGGATGCCGAGGTCTTCGATTCCGAGAAGACGCAAGTTCTCGCCCACGAGGCCGCTCGAGCCATGCTGCGGGCCCTTGAGCTCTCGCACATGTTTTCTCGCCGGAGCATCAACTTGGCACGGAATCTGGTCGGGGTCGAGGAGGCCAGGGCTCTCATCTCTGGGGAGGCGACTGAGCTCAGAGTGAAGCTGGAAGCCGCAGAAGCGCTTCTCGCCCGCCGCCCGGTTGTAGAGGTATACTTTCTCTTACTCCTGCGGATGACCATTGCTGAATGCCGCACTTTTATCTCAGTTTTATATCATTTCTTCAGGATGCTACAAGCGCCGGGATGCTTCGCGCGCGGGTGGCCGACCTTGAAGAGGAAGTCCGCCTGGCCAAAGCCGAGGTCCAACGGTTGCGAGAAGCCGGCGCGTCGTCGCTCGATCCAGGAAGTGGGGGGCACTTTTACCCCCATCATGAGCTGGAGCAACTGATGTAGGAGAATGCGCAAAGCGCCGTTAAGCATGCGCTGCAGGTACTGCGGCGAGCTGGATATCTGAAGGCGGAGGCCGAATGCCTTTCCGCTCGCCAAGTCATTCCCGAGCTCTACATTCCGATCCCCTTTCCGGAGGACGATAACGGCGAGCCGCGGGAAGACGCCCTTATCCCGGATTCGAGCGAGAGCGAAGGATCTCCAAGCGAGAAATCTGCCGACCCTTGAGAAGGGCCCTTTGTATTTTTTTACTCTTTTTTGTACTTACCATTTTGAATGTAATCATGAACGGGGCGAGTGCCCTTAAAAGATATATATATTGACTACCATTTTTGTGCTATCTCAACTTTTCTCTCATTCGCCGCTATATCTCGCTAGGCTCGTTAGGACGTTAGTTCTTTCTCATTCGCCGCTATATCTCGCTAGGCTCATTAGGACGTTAATTCTTTCTCATTCGCCGCTATATTTCGCTAGGCTCATTAGGATGCTAGGTCGTAGCGCGACTGTCCTGGCCACCCAGCGAATGCTCGGAGATGACTTAGGTGTGCTGCCCCTTTTCGACTTCCAGCTTCCTGCCCCACTCGTTCCTCCTTACCATTCGCCCAGACCGGGGTTTCGCTTAGGTAGTCAGGAAGAGGGGTGAGATTACCTTACTGGCGCGTGGTCCCTGCGAGTGTTCTCGAGATCCACCCTTGAGAACTTAGAACCTGCCACCGAGTGAGCCCTCGGACCTGCTAGCTAGATGAGAGCCTGGACAGTAGGTCTGCTCGGGGCTATTTCCTTCATCACCTTAGAACCTGCCACCGAGTGAGCCTTCGGACCTACCAGCTAGATGAGAGCCTGGACAGCGGGTCTGCTCGGGGCCATTTTCTCAACACCTTGGAACCTGCCACCGAGTGAGCCTTCGGACCTGCCAGCTAGATGAGAGCCTGGACAGCGGGTCTGCTCGGGGTCATTTTCTCAACACCTTGGAACCTGCCACCGAGTGAGCCTTCGGACCTGCCAGCTAGATGAGAGCCTGGACAGCGGGTCTGCTCGGGGCCATTTTCTCAACACCTTGGAACCTGCCACCGAGTGAGCCTTCGGACCTGCCAGCTAGATGAGAGCCTGGACAGCGGGTCTGCTCGGGGCCATTTTCTCAACACCTTGGAACCTGCCACCGAGTGAGCCTTCGGACCTGCCAGCTAGATGAGAGTCTGGACAGCGGGTCTGCTCGGGGCCATTTTCTCAACACCTTGGAACCTGCCACCGAGTGAGCCTTCGGACCTGCCAGCTAGATGAGAGTCTGGACAGCGGGTCTACTCGGGGCCATTTTCTCAACACCTTGGAACCTGCCACCGAGTGAGCCTTCGGACCTGCCAGCTAGATGAGAGCCTGGACAGCGGGTCTGCTCGGGGCCATTTTCTCAACACCTTGGAACCTGCCACCGAGTGAGCCTTCGGACCTGCCAGCTAGATGAGAGCCTGGACAGCGGGTCTGCTCGGGGCCATTTTCTCAACACCTTGGAACCTGCCACCGAGTGAGCCTTCGGACCTGCCAGCTAGATGAGAGCCTGGACAGCGGGTCTGCTCGGGGCCATTTTCTCAACACCTTGGAACCTGCCACCGAGTGAGCCTTCAGACCTGCCAGCTAGATGAGAGCCTGGACAGCGGGTCTGCTCGGGGCCATTTTCTCAACACCTTGGAACCTGCCACCGAGTGAGCCTTCGGGCCTGCCAGCTAGATGAGAGCCTGGACAGCGGGTCTGCTCGGGGCCATTTTCTCAATACCTTGGAACCTGCCACCGAGTGAGCCTTCGGACCTGCCAGCTAGATGAGAGCCTAGACAGCGGGTCTGCTCGGGGCCATTTTCTCAACACCTTGGAACCTGCCACCGAGTGAGCCTTCGGACCTGCCAGCTAGATGAGAGCCTGGACAGCGGGTCTGCTCGGGGCCATTTTGGGAGCTTTCAGAGTTTTTCCTACAAGCTGCAGTATCAACCTCAAACACATATGTTAAACAAAATATTCTTATTTCAAAACATTTTCATTACATAGTTTCAGGGATAGAAACGTTTAAGATCGTCACCACTCCATGTGTGGCTGAGAGGTTGGCCCTCCACATTCTGAAGGCGATACCCCCCAGACTTTAGTGCCTCTTCCACGACATAGGGGCCTTCCCAGTTGGGGTTAAGTTTTCCCACCGCGGCGGACCTCCCTGCCGCGTCTACCTTCTTGAGCACCAGATCTCCCTTCTCGAACTGCTTGACCCTGACGTGCTTGTCGAAGTACTTGGCCATCCGCCGCTTGACCTCTTCTTGGCGAATGGCTGCTAGGTCCCGAGCTTCTTCGATGAGGTCGAGGGAGAGCCGCAACTCTTCCTCATTCTCGGCTCTCCAATCTTCCTCTCCACCTGCGGCGGCCTTTACCCGCGGTGTCATAACCTCGAACTCTATGGGGATGACGGCCTCGCAGCCGTGAGAGAGCTTGAAAGGGGTCTCTCCCGTGGCGGTGTTGGGGGTAGTTCTTAGGGCCCACAGGACCGATGGAAGCTGTTCCACCCAATTGCCCTTCAGATTTTCCACCTTCTTCTTGAGCAGGTTCATGATGACCTTGTTTGCCGCCTCCACCTGCCCGTTGCTCCTGGGATGGTGAACGGATGCAAACCTGAGGTCTATCCCCAGCTGGCCACAGAAGCTGATGAATTCCTCGCTTGCGAACTGCGGACCATTATCCGTGACTATGGCCCGTGGAAGCCCATGTCAACAAATGATCTCCCCCCATACGAAGTTGCGGATTACCTGGGAGGTGACCTTAGCCAACGCCTTGACCTCCAACCACTTTGAGAAGTAGTCAATCATGACTAGGAGAAACCTCCTCTGCCCACTAGCCTGGGGGAAGGGTCCTACCAGGTCCATCCCCCATATGGTGAATGGCCAGGGCGCCGTGATACTCTTTAGCCTCTGAGCTGGCATGAGCTGAAGCGGGGTGAACATTTGGCACTTCTGGCACCTCTTGACGAAGGCTGCCGCGTCTTTACTTAGGGTCGGCCAGAAGTACCCCTGCCTCATTATTCTTGCCTCCAACATCCTGCTCCCCGAGTGGCTGCCGCACTCGCCGGAGTGAACTTCTTCCAGGATCTTTGGGACCTCCTCCTCTGAAACGCATCGGGCCAGGAGGCCCGAGAGGGTCTTCCGATACAAATCCCCCTCATGGAGTACGTAGTTGGCTGACTTATATCGGAAGCGCCTCTGGTCCGGAACCTCCTCCGGAAACTTTCCCGTTGCAAGGAAGGTGACGAAGGGACCCTTCCAGGAGGGCCGCTGCTCTACTTCCATGAGTTCTCCCTCCTCGATCGAAGGGCGGAATAGGTCTGTCAGGGTCCCCCCGACTCGAGGACCGGATTTGGCCAACCGATCCGTCGGGGTGCTCTCCTCCCGAGGGACGTGCCGGATGGAGAAAGTTTTGAACGTTCCCACGAGACCTCTCACTTTGGCCAAGTATCTTATGAGCGCAGGCTCCCTCGTATCGAACTCTCCCCTGATCTGAGAGGCTATTACCATCGAGTCGGTGAGGACCTCCACGTCATGGACTCCGAGCTCCTGGGCCAACCGTAGACCGGCGATCACCGCCTTATACTCCGCCTGGTTGTTGGTGATTGGGAAGTGTCTGCTCGATCTTTACTCCGTGGGGACTCTCCAGCACCACCCCTCCTCCGAGAGAATTCTTGCCCGAAGCCCCGTCCACCAGCAGCTTCCACGGAACGTGACGAGGGGCTCCATCTTCCTTCATCTCGGCCACATAATCGGCCATGAAATCAGCCACCACCTGCGCCTTCATGGATAGTCGAGGGACGAAGGTAATGTTGAATTCACTAAGCTCTATCGACCATTTTGCGAGCCTTCCCGAGTGCTCCACTCCTTCGAAGATCTAGCGGAGAGGGTGGTCCGTCACTACTTGAATTGAATGGGCCTGGAAGTATGGCCTGAGCTTCCTTGCTGCGACGACCAGAGCAAAGGCCAACTTCTCCAAAATCGGGTATCTGAGCTCCGCTTCCCTCAGGACCCTGCTCACGTAGTAGACGGGCAGCTGCTTCTTGCCTTCCTCCCGAACCAGGACGGAGCTTACGGCCTCTGCCCCGACCCCGAGATATAGATATAGATCCTCCCCCTCTTTGGGACCTTGGAGTAGCGGAGCTTTGGTGAGTTGGCTCTTCAAGGCCTGGAAGGCCTCTTCGCATTCTTTTGTCCACTCAAACTTCTGGTTACCTCGTAATGTTTTGAAGAAGGGGGAGCATTTCTCCCAGGCTCGGGAGAGAAACCTGCTCAGCCCTGCGAGTCTTCCGGTTAAGCGCTGAACTTCCTTGGCGTTCCGCGGCGACCCCAGCTCCATTATGGCCTTAACCTTGTCCGGGTTAGGTTCTACCCCTCAAGGGGTGAGAAGATGCCCCAGGAATTTCCCCTTACTGGCCCCGAACACACACTTCAGGGGGTTCAGGCGCATCTTGTACTTGCGTAAGGTGGCGAAGGTCTCCTCGAGGTCCTGGATGTGAGAGCTCACGCACTTGCTCTTCACCATAAGGTCATCCACGTAGACCTCCAGGTTTCTTCCCCTTTGCTCCCTAAATACCCGGTCCATCATCTTCTGGTAGGTTGCTCCTGCATTTTTCAGCCCGAAGGGCATCATCTTATAGCAGTAGCATCCCTCCCTGGTGATGAACGAGACGTCTTTGACGTCCGGGGGGTGCATCCTGATCTGGTGATAACCTGAAAAAGCATCCAAAAAACTCATCACAGAAAAACTGACGGCTGAGTCAACCAGCGCGTCGATCCGAGGCAGGGGATAACAATCCTTAGGGCATGGCATGCCTTATTTAACAATGAAAAATCCACACACATACGCCAGCGGCCATCGGCCTTTTTTACCATTACGACGTTGGAGACCCAGCCTGGGTATTGGATCTCCGATACAAAACCTGCTTCGAGGAGTTTTGCCACCTCCTCGTGGATTGGTCCTTCGAGCTTGCTGGCGAAGGTCCTTCTCTTCTGCCGGATGGGGCGGGCTTCTGGATCGAGGTTGAGACGATGGCAAGCCACGTCCGCCTCGATGCCTGGCATATCAGCTGTGCTCCATGCGAAGACATCCACGCTCTTCTGGATGCACTCCAGCATCTTCACCCTGTCCTCCGGGCCGAGACCCCCGCTGATCCGCACCTCTTTCACCCTTCCCTCCTGGGTGAGGACCTCTATCTCCACCACCTCTTCTGCCGCCTCGAGCCGGGCTGGCTCTTCCCATTGGCCCTTTGCTTTTCGCCCTTCTACCCGGGCCTCTTCCTCTGCGGCTCCTTCCGCCTCCACCGGCTCGACCTCCTGTTCTTCCTGAGCGACCTCCATATTCTCCTCTCGGACATCGCCCTCTCCCTCTACTCCTCTCTTCTCCACTTCTTCTCCTGGCCCCTCCGGCCTCGCCATCTCCTCATCCATCTTCTCAGCATCCGCATCCAAGAGATGGTGTTGACGACAGTCACATAGCACTGCCTCGCCACCTTAGCATCTCCTCGGATCCGGACCTAGACTCCTCCACTATGGAACTTCAGGCACTGGTGGTACGATGAGGGCACGCACCGGAAAGCACTAATGAGAGGGCGTCCGAAGATAGCATTGTAGCTGCTCGGAGCGTCAACGATGACGAACCGGCAGTTCCTTGGGACCCCTCCTAACGTCACTTGGAGACCCACGCCTCCCTCGACCTCCTTCCGCTCCCCTGAGAAACCAAACAGTGGTCCGTCGGAGGCCTGCACCCTCTTCTTCTCCACCTCCATCGCGTCGAAGGCCTTCTTGAAGATCACATTCACTGAGCTCCCGTTATCCACCAGGATCCGGGAGACCGTGAAATTTTCAATCGCCGTCTGGATCACCAGGGCGTCGCAGAATGGATCTTCATAATCTGGCATGTCTTCTGAGGAGAAGGTGAGCTTCTCCGAGGGGGGTGGGGTTTGGGAAGTCGATGCGACGTCCCTTCGGAACATCGCCTAGAAGCTCCTCTTGCGAGAGGCCTCTATCCCAACCCCACCATGAATCACCCCGATTCCCCTTGGTTCCCGTATCCGCCCTGTCCTCGCATCGGTCTTCTTCCGCCTCTGGGAGCACTTCCTCGATCCTGGCATGCTACCGCCGTGACTGACCTCTCCCTCTCATCTCCAAGAATTCTGGGCAGGTGGCGGTCGCGTGACCTTCTTCCTGGTGAAAGTCACAATAAGGCAACGCCACCCTGCCCCCTCTTCCTGCTCTTCCTCTCCCTCCTCTTGCTCCTCTACCTCCTCTTCCTCGGCATACTGCCATAGCTTGCTCCCTTGGGGGGTGAGGGGGTCTGGGACCCTGCCTCCACCCCGGATTCATTCCTCCCGCTTCTCTTCCTTGGTATCCTTCTTCCTGACCTCTCGCCGGTCCTTCCTGGTGCCTCCAGCCCAACCTGTTGTTGGGCTCTTGATTCCTCCAATTCCGAGGCGGTCTTTCGACCCCCTGACCCCTGGGTTCATCTCGCCTTCTTCCTTCTTGCTGCCTCACCTCGGGCTCGCTGATCTTTGCCAACCTCCTGTAGAACTCCGGGTTGGCCGCCTCCCCTTCAATCTCCTCTGCTGCTGGCTCCATCAATTCCTCAAAGGATGAAGGAGGCCTTCTTTTCAGGTCCATCTTGAAGAACCCATCTCGCAACCCTACGATGAACGCCATCTTGAGGGCGAATCCCGGCACCTCCTGCACAAGGTGTATCTCCTCCTGGAACCTATCCACGTAATGTGTCAGGGATTCCCCCTCCCTCTGCCTGATCTTGAAGAGAGCCTCCACATCCTTCTTCCTCTTTTTTGACGTCGAGAAGCGCAGCCGAAAGCCTCGGCGCAGATCGTCGAACGTGTAGATGGAACCTGCGGAAAGCTGGTGGAACCAGTCCCTTGCTTTCTCCTTCAGGGTGGTTGCGAAGAGTCGGCATTGAAAAGCATCCGACATGGGAAGGATTGATGTCATGTCCTCAAACCACTGCAGGTGCACGACTGGATCCTCCTTGCCAGTGTAGTAGGACATCTCCGGCCCACGAAACCCCTCTTGCACTGGGGCCGAGAGGATCATCTCGCAAAAGGGGCTCCCTTCCCCTGCTCGGCGAATGGTCTTCTCGCGTGGACCCAACTCGCACACCTCAGCACTCGCCGGACTGCTGAACAGCTGCCGCCCCGGGAGATCTCGCGCACTTCCTTCTGCTGGCACCTCCTTCCCCGGTCGCTGCCCCGGTGCGTTCTCGTCGATCTGCAGGGGCGGAACCACGGGGACCGCCGGGGTCTCGCACTCACTCCTTGCTGCGAGAACTGTCTGCAGGACTTCTCCCTTGAACTTCTCAAACATCTCCAGCCACTCCCCTGTCGCGGGTGGCTGCGAGTGGCCTGAGTCAGAACCATTCCCTCCATCTCCTGTCATCGAACCTAATTCGAGATTTTCCTTCACCGGCTACGGTCCACGCTCACCGCACCAAAAATGTTGAAACCTGCAACAAGCCTCTTGAGTTCGGACCCACTGGGGGTGCAGCCGATGCTTACTTCTCCCTCACTAGACTCTCTTGACGGTGGATGTGAGAATAAGGAAAGACCCAAGGCTGAAGCGAGGAGGTCCCGCCACACACCCGGAAGATCTTAGAGAGCTTCCCCTCCCAAACCAGAGCTCAACCGGGCACCTTGGAGGGCACTAGCAGCCGACCAAAACTAGCCTGGAGGAGAGGATTCTCTAAAATCGGATCTCCTCCAAGGTGCCCTTAAGGGTCTATTTATAGATTTCCTAGTCTTGGACTGCAAATAGCGTAAATCCGCCTTTTGATTTTACTAATCGCACCCCAAATTGGTCTGCTAACAGCCTAACTCCGCTGCTCTGAAGGGCTATTTGCAGCCCACAAGGGGTATTATGGTCATTTCCCCCTCAAATCCTTTTGGGCGAGTGGTCCGTGAGGGCACCACTCGCTGGGCACCCGCTTAGCTGGGCGAATGCCCACGCTTCCGGGCGAGTGGTCCGTGAGGGCACCACTCGCCTAACTCCTTCTCTCCCGCAGCTTACCCCCACCAACCCGGGGGTATTTCCACCTCCTAGCCGGGGCGAATGATCTGGCTGACCCAGGTCTCGCCAGTTGGCTTGAGGGACCCACTCGGCGAATACGGGTTGTACATTACAAATCTTTTTATCTATTTTGCGAGTCATAAAATAGTCAGTTTGTGACTTATTTTGTCCGCTCTTGAACGTAATTAAGTGTTCTTCACTCTTCATGTAGAATGTTTTTGTCACAATTAGCTCATGTGCTATGACAAAGTCTAGAACGATTCTTCATTCTTCATTTCTTTCTTCATACCAAAATCCTCCATGAACATTTGTATAATTCGTATTTTTCTTTCGTACATGTCCATTTAAGTCCAATCCAATGAAAATTTTCTCGCTTTGTGAGATTTTTCTTACCAAATCATTTAAGTATTCCAAAAATTATACTTTCATAGTTTCACTTAATCCTACTTGTGGCCAGTGGCGGAACTAGGATTTCGAAGTCGCACGGGCACAATTAAAGTATTATCAATTCGGGGGGTTCGGGGGGCAGCGACCCCTGATGTTCTTATATTTATGTAGGGAAAATATTGAACAAAATATTACACAACATAGCTCTACAGGTTGATTCAACCCTTTTCCACTTTCCAAGTCTCCACATCCAAGTTCTCTAGCAACTCGATCAAACTTGTAAAAACTACCTATATACTCCTTACATGTATCAAATTAAGCAACCAATTTTTGAAATGCATAAGCCAAAAGAAAAATCAACATGTCATGTAGTATGCTTACATTTGATGGATTGTTGCTAAAATATAAATATAAAATGGGAAGATTTGTGAAAAATGAAGATTATGAAGATTTTATAAGTGAATTCCAGCAACAAAATTAATATTTCACAAACTCAAGTAGAAGATAAGCAGTACAAAGCAATAGCAGGGGCCGAAGGAGGAAGAGTTGTGAAGCGATGAGTACAAAGCAATAGCAGTACAAAACAAAATTAACATTTCTGAAAGGAGGCAGCTCACCTTGGTCAGCGGAATGAGGGAATGTGAGTTGAGGTCGCCAAAGGAGGAGAGTTGTGAAGCGATGCCCTAGCAGTCGGAGGTTTGTGAATAAATCCCGAAGTCTTCCACGCGTGCGACATCGAGTAGAATCAATGAGAGTTCTTGCGGGAAGAGGAACAAGCGGAGTGAAAAAATCACGAATGGAGGGAGATGGAAGAGGAGTAGACGGAGGAATACCTATGGGCGACGATTCGCAAGATAAAGAACCAGTGCAAGCCCGCCCTCGCCGATCCCAAGCTCGCCCGCCCTCGCCGATCCCAAATCGCCGCCCTAGCAGAAATCAGAAATCGCGAAAAGGCACTGTGCCTAATACTTATTCCGCGATATTTACGCTCGGGCACGTGCCCGAGCGTGCCCACACCTGCGTCCGCCTCTGGCGCATAAGCACTAATTACATTAATAGTTTCCTTTCCTACAATTTATTTAAGAGTTAAAATTCTATCACCTTTTCTGAAATCATAAAATGATGTTAGAAAAAAGAAATCACTGATTTTTTTTTTTTTTAATCACTGAATTTTGTTGGTATAAAATGAATTTTAGTAATGCAATTCACAAGAGTGAATGTGTCGACAAAGAAATAAAATAAACATCACAAGTAAAGATTAACACTCACTAAGGTGAACAGGCTAGAACAAACAATACGAAATTTCAATGATTTCTTTTAGCATTATAGAATTGAATGGGTCATTATTTGTGAAAGATCAATGTTATATGCAGCCCGTTTTTGGCTTTATGTAGACCGTGAATATATGCAGACCAAAAAATTATTCATGCAGGACAAATTTTATATCTATATGTCATATTCAAAAATCAAATCAATACATCTTTCAATAAAGAATAACCTCATCCCGCCGCTTCCATTACTGAACACCGACGCAATTTCAAAGTTCCAATCTTGCCAGCGCCACTTTTCACCTTCGTCCCACCGCCAAGTCTGTGCAACCTCGTCATCGCAGATCACTCTTCCAGCTCCCTTCCTTGCGGTCGGCCGCCCGGGGCCGGCCTTCCTCCCAGCCAGCTGCCTGAGGTCGGCCTTCCTCCCGGCCGGCCGCCCTTCCTCGCCGGTCGGTCTCCCCGTCGAGCGCCCCTCCCCACCGGTCGGGCCTTCCGCTGTGACCGTACGATCTCTCCATCTTCCTATTGACGAGTAACCACCCGCATAACCGCCGGCGTAACCACTCGTAGTAGACGGGTGCGGATATCCGAAATAATCTTGGTTTGTGTATGGAGAAATATTTAATTAATACACATCGTAATCCATATAAAAATCGTTCTGTGTTTAGTATTTTTGGTGGTTACGGTTTGCGATTATCCGCAGTAACCACCGTAACCACACATGGGGCCTATAAATAGAACCCGAATGCTTAACTTCTTTCCATCTTTTTCTCCTCCTCCTCCTTCCTCCTAAGTTCAAGAGAGAGAAAGAACTCTCTTGAAGATTTTCCTTCTCTTCGAAGACGCCCATGAAGGAATCTTCAAGCACTTCGAAGAAGATCGAAGATCTTCATCCTCCTTCGAGCGCTCCAAAGGCCGCCTAACAGCTTGTGTACCAAGTTTCAGAGCGCGACCAAGTTTCATAACACGGCAAGTTGGAGAGTGTGCCAGGCTCCAGAGCGCATCCAAGTTCCAGAGCACGGTGCTCCCCACCGCTGTACAGAAGAAGACTGAGCTTCGAGAGTGGTGGTTTGTCACCCTCCGAACACTTCTCTCTCTCTCACCCTCAAGTTGTAACGAGTAGCAGTCTGTCTCCCTCGATTTCTCAAGCAAGCCCTGTAAAGAAACTAACAAATAGTGAAGTTTGGTCGGCACCGTCTCGGCCGCGTGGTTTTTCATCTCTTTCCGGGATTTTCAACGGTAAAAAGGAGCCCTTGCCAACCATCTCGCTTCTTTGTGATTGTTTGCGCGCTCGTCCGCTCTCGGGCTAAGACGGTCAATTTCAGACCGGTTCAAGGAGCCTCGAGTAGACCGCAACAATAATGACATGGTTTGCATATATCAAAGAACTACAAATAATTAAACAGAATCTGCTAATCTCATCACCCTAATTATATTACATTTCTTCGTGCATTACAATTTATATGCGCGGAGGTAATAATTCAAAAAATAATTAGATAAACAATTAATTTGATAATTACTCTATTGCAAAATACAATCTTTAATAATTTTTTATATAATTTAGCTTCACCATCAACAAATTAAAACCAAATTATCATTTACATAATGCTGGCCCCGATCTTATCTTTTGCATCATCATTTGTCTTTTATTATCGTGTTCTCATATCCATCATTTTTATGATTTTATATTAAAAAAATATAATAATAAAATTTAAGTTAATTTTGACTTATATTTTATGATCCGATCCTTTAAAAAAATGTAAATCTATTGTTATACGGAAAGCCCTATTTATGTTTGATGGGGTTTCCTAAAAGTGGTCTGATTGAACAGGAGTTGTCGTCACGACCTAAACCGCCTCGCCAACATGATTCCAGCAGAATCATACTCGCACGATCCTTTGTCCAAAGGGATGTCATGATACACCTGCAAGACAGGCGCGCAAGTCTCGCCCAAGCAAGGGGGCTCCCGTCACGCACGAACGACATGCACACAGCACATTAACATACACGGGCGCAGCCCCCCGCACGAAGCCGCACTCCCTAAGGGAGAGTGCAGCGGACGTGCGCTCCCAGTGGGAGCGCATGCGCTCTTAGCTAGCACATCCGCATGTGCTCCCGACAAGCACGCTCGACGCGCGCAGACATCGCTCCACCACCTTCAACCCCCCTCCCCCCGCGAGCGTGAGGCCGCTCGTTACAGAGATTTTGTTAAGTCCTCGAGAGCCGAGCATGGTAAAACATGCTCAGAGAAAGCCTTGAGCGTGGAACTCGGCAGAGCAGTCCTGAGCAAAGTGTTGCGGGGCAGCCCAGAGCGGAGCTTTACAGGGCAGCCCGGAGCGGAGCGGAGCGCCGCAGCCTGGAGCGGAGCGCCATGGCGCAGCCTGGAGCGGAGCGCCGCAGCGCAGCCTGGAGCGGAGCGGGCGAGAGCGGGAGCGCTCGCCGCAGAACTGGCTAGAGCAGGAGCGCTCGCCGCGGAACTGGCGAGAGCGGGAGCGCTCGCCGCGGAAACTGGCGAGAGCGGGAGCGCTCGCCGCGGAAACTGGCGAGAGCGGGAGCGCTCCCCGCAGAATTGGCGAGAGCGGGAGCACTCCCCACGGAACAGGCGGGAGCGATAACGCTCCCTGTGGAGCAGGTGCGAGCGGGAGCGCTTCCTGTGGAACAGGCGAGAGCATGAGGGCTCATTGTGGAACGAGTGGGAGAGGGAGCGCTCCCCGTGGAACATGCGAGAGTGGCAGCGCTCCCTGCGGAGCAAGAGAGAGCGCGATCGCTTATCGTGGAGCGGGAGCGAGCGGGAGCGCTTCCCGCAGAGCAAAAGCTCTTCCCGTGGAACAGGAGCGAGCGAGAGCGCTTCCCGTGGAACAGGCGGTAGTGGTAGTGCGAAGGTACTTTGCAGCGGGATTAAGACCGGTCATAAATGTTGGTGCCCCTTTGCAGATCGGGGCGAGGCCGCGATGAGAAACTTTCGATCCAGCTCAACCCGAATCCTTTTATGGGAACCCCATCAATTGCCCCCCCCCCCCCCCCCCCCCCCCCCCCCCCCATTTTTGGAAGCCGCGATTTACAATCGATAGTCCAAAAATTTCTACCGCTCATTATGAGTTCGCGGGAGAGCGTTTGGACATGGCGGCCCTCACGCTCTGCATCGGAATATTTATCGCGTTAATTTCAATTAGTATAATTATGATATTTAATGCCTCGCCTTATGTAATTTCCATTATTAGCGCTTCTGATACATCTTATAAGTTACCCTGGATGGTTACAGAGCCAAAGTGAAACTTTTATAGGGAATTTGAGAGGAGTGATTTCCACTGCTGGGAGGGAGAAATCTAGCACGGTCGTGCGAGAGGAGAGGTTTCCCCTTTCTGGAAAAGGTGTGAGCGCGGCGGCCGGCGCAGAATGGTGCGGGCGGGGAAGCGCTCACGGGGAGGCGCGCGCGGAAAGGCGCGAGCGCAGAGAGGCGTTGTTCCCTGAAGAGGGAGCGACAAGCTTGGAGCCGCACTTCGATGTGGAGTGTGGTCGAGGACTTGCAGAGAGGAGCGGGGCGCTGCCGCACGCCCGCACTGCGCTGTTGAGTGTGGCTATCGCGGCGTACTCTGAATTCGAGTGTAGCGCGGTGCCTTGCCCGAGCGAGTGCAGCTATCGTGGCTTATTCCGAATTGGAGTGTGGCGCGGTGCCTTGCCCGAGCGAGGGCGGCCTTGTCGCACCCTTTCGGGGACACTCGCCGTTGCGCGGGAGTGTTGATGCGCGATCGTAACATCCGAAGGCCTGATTCCATTGGTCGATTCATTTTTTCCCGAATATAATGATCCGTTTTTGGGGTACCTAACTTGAAATTATTTCAAAATTTTATTATTCCTATGGTCACTTGCCGTGAATTGCAAATAAGCGAGCCCGGAAATTTTTGACTTCGATCATATTTACTTCAAGTTATTTCATCGTGTGTGAGCCACTTTTCATTTGCGGCTTTAAATATTTCTTTATGTCAAGTTTGGAGGCCTATGTTTGAGCGTATTGCGGAGGGATGTTTGCCCCCCCCCCCCCCCGTCCTTGCAGTACTGGAGGACTCCGAGTTCTTTTTCTAGATGACGCAGGAGAACGGGTGTTCGTCCTGGTTGGGATCCATAGGAGGGCTTGGGGCTTGCACTTTGGCGAAGGTATTATGCAGTCTGGAAGCTATAAGTCAGGCAGCGTGGGATCGAGGTGTTCTGGAGTGTGGGAGGGAGGTGTCCTGCAACGCGGGAGCTAGATGCTCTGCAGCATGAGAGCGAGGTGCCCTACAACGATGGAGCACGATGCTCTACAGCAAGGGAGCGAGGTGCCCTGCAATGTAGGAGCTAGATGCTCTGCAGCGTGGGAGCAAGGTGCCCTATAATGTTGGAGCTAGATGCTTTGCAGCGTGGGAGCGAGGTGCCCAGCAATGCAGGAGCTATATGTTATGTAGCGTAAGAGCGAGGTGCCCAACAACGCGGGAGCTAGATGCTCTGCAGCGTGGGAGCGAGGTGCCCTGGAATGCGAAAGCTAGATGTTCTGCAGCGTGTAGCCCTGAACATAAAGCCCGATCGGGCCGGCCTGGACCGGGCCCGATCGGGCTTTTTCATGGATCGGGCCGGGCCGGCCCGGTCCCCCCCCCTGGAATCGGGCCGGCCCGGGCCGGGCATGCAGCATTGATATGCTGCCTGCTCCGGCCCTTCAGGCCGGGCCGGGCAGGACCGGGCCGGTCTCGGGCCCGATCCGGGCCGGCCCGGTTTTTAATTTTTTTAATTAAATTATAAATTTTTTAATTTTTTATTTTTATAAATAATAAATAATAACATTTTGAACCAATAATATTGAACAATTTGGAATAAAAATTTTTATTAATATTGAAAATTTGGAACAAAAAATTTAAAATATTACAAAATTTAAGTCATACATTTGTACAAAATACAAAATTGAAAATACAAACCTATAAAAGCTATGATTCTTATAAAATTTAATTAAAAAATTTACATATTTTAAAAAAAGTACATTTAGATTGGACTGCGGATTTAATCATCCTGTAGATTCAAGTTCAACGCGTCCATTTCGTCTTCTATCTCCTCCGAGCTATCCTCCAAAGCTGTTATGTGTTGCTTCCTCTTTACGCTGTCCAAGTAGTCCTTGTAGCATATGCAAACCTCCAGCGAATCTTCGTTAAGCCGGCTCCTCCGCTCGTTCAAAACCCTGCCACTAAGAGAAAAAGCGGACTCCGAAGCTACTGTACTAGCTTGGACAGTTAATAAATCACGGGTCATACAGGCCAAAACAGGATAGGTATTAGCTTTACCTTTCCACCAATTTAAGATATCGAAGTTTTCGATCTCGTCCGAACTCATAAAATCGCTAAATTGAGTTTTTGTGTATAATCCTAATTCATCTAAACTACCAGATGTGCGCGCTTTTTTCCTAGAAGCTAAATCTAAAATTTTATTTTTAAGACTATCTTTCGTTTTGGGTTGCGTTATTTCTTCGCGGGGTCGTGACCCGTATAAGTTATTGTAATAATTATAACTTTGCGTAAAAAAATTAGTAAAACTTGTACTACTAACGGGGTCATCCTCATCATAATTTATATTTAAGGTTAGATTAGTATTGATTTCGTCGATCAAATTTTCTACACCTTCTACGTTAAGTAGCGGATTTAATGCGGCGGCGCACGAAAACATAGGCGGTATTTCTCTATAATATTTTAAAAAAATTTCTTCCATTACTTTAATTAAAGGAGCCCAACCTTGGTGTTTTCTATAATAACTAAATCTTTCTGTGATATGTACGAAATGTTCAATCACTAATGCGCTCGTTGGATAATACACTCCAGATAAAGCAACGGTGGCCCTATAAAAACACTTTAGTAAATCTACATAATATTCTATTATGGTCCAATCAGTTTCACCTAAACCGTGTTCAATATTAAGTAAACTATAATATTCCATTAGAAGATCTTTTTGTAGAAGGGCTCTTTTTAACATTTTATACGTTGAGTTCCATCTAATAGGCATATCTAATTGTGGTTTCAAATATTTCTGATTTTGTGCTTTACAAAATTTTCTAAAATCTTGAGCTCGTTGTTTAGTACAATAAATAGCTTTTAACATGTCGCGAATTTTATTAATATATGATGACATTGCCTTTAAACTATCCTGTACCACTAAATTTAGGACGTGACAAACACATCTAGTATGAAAAAACGCGCCGTTGAGAAATGGTTTTAAATCTCGTTTTACCAATTCAATTGCGGCGCCATTATTGGAGGCGTTATCAAGAGAAAAACTAAGTATTTTATCGTTAATTTTAAATTCCCGCGCACATTTCATAATAACCTTATATAAAGCTATAGCCGTGTGCGGGAATTCAAAACCCGTAAAATATATTACGCGTTTATTTAGCTCCCACGAAATGGGATCAATCCAATGACAAGTGATGCAAAGATAAGCTAATCCTAAATTTAAATTACTCGTCCAAACGTCGCTCGTTAGACTCACACGTCCTTCGAAATTTTCAAAATAAGTAATTAATTCTTGTTTTGCTTCTAAATATAACCTAATCATGTCGCGCCTTAAAGTAATTCTACTAACCTTTTGGTATTTGGGCTGAAGCCCCCCATGTATGTACTCTGTGCCGTCGTCATTGTCGAAGACGCTGAATGGCAGCCCACGTTTGATGACGAACTTCGCCTGCATCTCTCGCTGTCGCATTTGATCGTACGTCCAAATCTGTCCTGCTCCAGAAATTTGAGCTTGACTTGACTCGGGAGGAGCTTGTTTCGACTCGCAAGATTTTTGGTGTCTAACGAGCGTCGAGTTGCCGCTGATGGATAGCAACTTCGAGCACATCTTGCAGCGCGCTTTTCTTTCGGTGCCGACTTGGACCATGTCGAAATGCTCCCAAATACCCGCTCTACGATTGTGCTCCACCACCGAAGCCGTACTTTGGGAAGACGAAGCTGGAGTTGTGGAGGACGACGCCATTGGGAGAGCTAAGAGAGAGAGAGAGAGAGAGAGAGAGAGAGAGAGAGAGAGAGATGAGGTGTGAGAAAAGAGAGAGGGGAGGGGGGGTATTTATAGGATTTTTTAGTTTTTTTTTAATTAAAAAAAAATAATAATAATAATATAATATATATTATTATATATTAATATATATAATATATTAAAATGGCAGCCAACGGCTCTAAGAGCCGTTGGCTGCCTTCATGGCAGCATGGCTGCCACATGGCAGCCATGCTGCCATGATATGAGCCTAACGGCTCTAATAAGAGTCGTTAGGCTCATAATCGGGCTAGCCCGAAACCGGTTCGGGCTTTGCCCGGCCCGGTCTCGGGCTAGCCCGATTATCGGGCTTTACCCGGCCCGGACCGGGCCGGGTACCGGGCCGGGTACCGGGCCGGGTAGTCCGGCCAAACCGGGGCCCTTTTAGGGCCCCGGGTAAGAGCTCGGCCCGGTTCGGGCCTGAACCGGGCCGGGCTTGACCGGGCCTTGACCGGGCCGGGCTCAGGCCGGCCCGTCAGGCCCGGTTTTTTTGTTCAGGACTAGCAGCGTGGGAGCGAGGTGCCCTGTAACGCGGGAGCACGATGCTCTGCAATGTGGAAGCGAAGTGCCCTGCAACTCGGGAGCCAGATGCTCTGAAGCGTGGGAGCGAGGTGTCATGCAATGTGGGAGCACTTCTGAGCAGTCCAGATCAAAGATGTCGAGGGGGTCCGCGCAGGAGAGTTTGGAGTCCAACCAAAATCCTCGAAGTCCTTGAAGGAGAGTTGGAACACTGATGGAAATCTTTAAGGGGGTACTTGAAGGACGATGAAGATCTTCAAAATTCCATCGCCCGAAAACTCAATGACGAGAGCGGGAGCGCTCCCCGCGGAACTGGCGAGAGCGGGAGCGCTCCCCGCAGAACTGGCAGGAGCAATAGCGCTCCCTGCGGAATAAGCGCGAGCGGGAGCACTTCCTGCAGAACAGGCGAGAACAGGAGGGCTCCCTGCGGAATGGGGGAGAGCGGGAGCGCTCCCCGTGGAACAGACCAGAGCGAGAGCGCTCCCTGCGGGGCAGGAGCGAGCGGGAGCGCTCCCTGTGGGCAGGAGCGAGCGGGAGCTCTTCCCGCGGGCAGGAGCGAGCGGGAGTGCTTCCCGTGGAGCAGGCGGGAGCGGGAGCGCAAAGGTACTTAGCAGCAGGAATAAGACTGTCCATAAATGCTGGTGCCACTCTACGGGTTCGGGCGAGGTAGCGATGAGAAACACTTTGTCAGACTCAACCCGAACCCTTTTAGGGGAAGCCATCAATTTTTATGTTACGATACACCCAGGGTTCCATTTTTGAATAGTCATGTAGGCCGAACACCCCAACCCATCTCCGCACACAGAGCGGAGAGGGGTTGGGGTGTTCGGCCTGCAGGTTTGTTCAAAAATGAAACCATGCGTGAACCATAACAATAATTATAATATATAATAATTTTATTAATGAGCACATGTACATCTAACCAAATATTATCTAAATAATAATGTATATTATACTAAATTATATATATATATATATGATAAACGGTGCACGGGCCCCCGTGCAGTCACGATGGTACTTGTTGCGGGTCACTCGACGCTCTTTCAGACCGGGCGAATTGAACCGTTTTAGCCCGAGAGTGGACCGAGTGCGCAAACAGTCACAGAGAGAACAGACATGTGGCAAGAGAACGTTTTTAGAGTGGAAAACCCGGAAAGGGTGAAAAACCACGTGGCCGGATCTGTGCCAGCCAAATTTCACTAAGTGTTAGATTGTTACAAGTAAAGTTGCGAGAACTGAGAGCGACAGATCGCTTCTCGTTACAATTGCAGTTGAAGGAAAGTCTCTGAGAGTGACAGGACGTCTCTCAGAAAAACTAAGTACTTTGTTGTTGCAGGAGGTCTTCGAGGTCCGAAGAAGATCTTCAAGTGACGAAGGAGATCTTCAAATCACGAAGGAGATCTTCGAACCGCGAAGTAGATCTTCGAACCACGAAGGAGATCTCTGAAGGAATTCTTCAAGGAGCTCTCTCGGGTGCAAAGTGTCTGATCCTTTCAAATGAGGGTTCAGGGTCCCTTTTATAGATTTGGCCGGGGGCGACCCGGTAATTTCGTTGTTGTAACCACCGTAACTACCTGACGGGCCGATCTCGACCGTTGATCGAGAGCACACGGATCGCCACTTTCTGAATATGACAATTTCGCCCCCCCGGTCAGTTCGGTCACTTCGGGCAGCTGGGGCAGTTTCCTTGACAATTTCCGAAGGCAATGTGTTAATCCTGCAATCTCAAGAAGGATAGTGGAGTTAGCAACCGCGCGCGCTATAAACCTTGCAATGTTCAAGTGCGCGCGGATCAAAGGCACGCTAAGGACTTAGCGGCGCGAAGTGCGATTGGGCTTGCGCAAGGACGTCGCAAAGAGTGCAACGGGCGGCGCGAGGCAAGGGGGAGTGGTCGGTACCGCACACGTGCGTGGGTGTCGGCGTGCGGCCGTGCGCCGGGTACCGCGCATGGAGCGCTAGGGGTGTTGCGCGCGGCCGTGCGGGCTGCGTGCGGTACCGTGCGGGCCGTGCGGTTGCGCGCGCGCGCGGTACCGCGCGGCCGCGCGGTTGCATGTGCGCACGGGACCGCGCGGGCCGCGCGGCCGCGCGATACCGCGCGGTAGCGCGCGGAGCTGCAACGGTTGGGGCGGTTTTAGGCAGTTTTTTTGGGGGTTTTCTCCCCCTCTTTCTTGCCCATGACTCTACCATCTTAGTGGGGAGTGAGGTTTCTGGCTAAATGCAGCTCGAATCTCTTTATAAAATAGATGAGGACCCTTCAATACTTAAATCACAACAATGCTCCGGTGCGCCAGTACTCGCAGACCCTCAAGCGCACAAATATAGTCCTATCATACGACCGCCCTCGGGAAATTGCAACCAGCATGAGGAGAGGGGCACTGTTGTGGCCGAGCCACAGTCTCGGCACGGGGAGCAGTTTAAAACAAGAAAAAAAAAAGTAAAAATTTTAAAATGAAAAAGTAAACAAAAGAACGAAAGAAAAGAATATGGCGCAAAGAGCCGTACCGGAACTGCAGCTCCTTCCCCCTTTCATCCGCCGGCCGTGACAGTTATCTCTGGTCCTCTGGAGCATCCCACAGCCATCCACGTGGACATCAATATTACCGCAGCCACCGTGCCGGATTGAACCCCTCCCAGTGGGCCCCACGACAGATCGGCAAGCGCGATGCTCCCCCGTCCTTGGGCGTGGGACCCATTCCTCCGGAGCGTTATCTTCCCCGTCGTGATTGCTACGGCGTTATCACCGCCGTTGAATTTCCAGCCTGGCAGTTCCTTCTTTTGGAGTCGGTTGGAATTCCGGGAAAAAGCCGACCGGAGCCGATCTGATCCGGTCGAGTTCCTTTCCCGAGGGAATGACGTCTCGGTTTTCCGGTTCCCGACGAGGGGGAAGACATGAGCTGGAGCAGCGCGGAGCACGCAGCAGCGGCAGAGCCAACCATGTGATATTCCACGTGGCCTAATGTTATTGGATTGTGGTTCCCGTACGGCACATTCCCGTTCTCGATGCTTCCCTCCTCCTTTACCCATTTTCGGTTAAAAATAAAAATAAAAAAAGTAAATTGTTGATAACTCTTTTACATTTTTTTATCATTTCAAATTTCAATAACCCTTTTAATATTTCAAAATATGTGAATAATCTTCTCCTTATTTCTTAAAAAAAAAATAGGGGTATTAATAATTAAATTGAATATCATTTTAACACATTTAACTATGTCTAAAAATCATTTCAGTTCTTGAAGTTATAAGGTAATGGCAATTAGGTCATTAAATTTTTAAGTTGTCTTTTTTTTTTCCCTTTCTTTTGAGTGCATTTCAAAGGCTAAAAAAGATGCCTAGATGAGAAGTTCAGGAACTATTCCAATTGCTTAATAAGCCGTGCCAAATGATTTGAGCATAAAATGTTTAGTATGACGATGAAGTTTTTGTACTAACTCATCGGAGCAAATTAGCCGCGCCAAACGAAGCCTAAAATTTTAAGGACTAATTTGAGATTAGCTTGAAACCTCAAAACTGATATGAATTTTAGCTATTTAACTATAGGAAAGAAAAGCCTTTTTGGGATAAAATTAAAGATTTGTGGAACATCAGTAATTTTAAATTGATTTTTTGGAATTCTTATTTTTTCAATATTCACTAAAACGAAGATATATTTATCTTAAAAATAAAAAAAAAATTATATTTCAAATTATTTTAAGAGAAAAATATAGTTTTACTATTTATTAAACATGTAAATCAATACTAAATAATTATATTACAAATTTTTAATTGGCTCAACTCTAAATCCATACTAAATCATATAGCAAAACCTCTAGTACTCATGCGGCCTCTCAACATTCAAAAGAACTCCAAAACCCACCAAAAATTTTCAATGCTAGCTCAGTGTCGTGACAACACAGCCTCTCCTCTCTAGATTCGAATTTCAAATTCATAATTGTTGCAGGTCGCTCGACGCTCAAACTATCTCAGCTCGAGAGTGAGTCGAGCGCTCAAACAATCACAAATTGAACCAACAGTTGACAGCGAGGTTTTTGATATAGAAAAAACCGTAGGGAAAAAACTACAGGGCCGGATCGGTGCCGACCAAGTTTCACTATTCTTTGGAGTATTATTAGCAGTTTCTCGAAGGTGACATGTCACTGCTCGTTACAATGAGATTCCAAATAATGTCGAAGTTGTCGGGGGCAGAGCGCAGAGAAGCGTGCTCTGAAGCCGTTGAGATGACGAACGCATCAACTGGAGTTCTGGCTCGGAGCTGGAAGTCGAGTGAGATCTTCGAGTCGTTTTCGAAGGGGAATGAGATCTTCGAAGCAATCATACGGGTCAAAGGAGATCTTCGAGTTCTGAAGGTGATCTTCAAGTTCAAGGCAAGTTTCAAAGGGCGAATGAGATCTTCGAGCATCGAAAGAGAACTCTGAATAATCTTTGAAGGAGCTCTCTTCGATGTAGCTAGAATTCTGTCATCCTCAAATGAGGATCCTCAACCTCTTTTATAGCTTCTATGGAGGGCATCTTGGTAATTGTGTCTCTAGGGAGGTGCAGTTATCTACACCCCATAATAGAAGATTTTACTATCTGCACCCCCATAATAGAGGATTTTACTATCCGCAACCCTATGATGGGGGATTTTATTATTCGCACCCCCATGATGAGGGATTTTACTATTTGCACCCTCATGATAGGGGATTTTACTATTCATACCACTATGATGGGGGGATTTTACTATATGCACCCCCACGATATGTGATTTTACTATCCGCACCCCCATGGTGGGGGATTTTACAATCTACACCCACATGGTCGGGAGGCGACGAGTGTGGCGGCGGATGATGAGTGAGGAGGCACGTGATGAGCACGGCGGCAGGCGATGAGCGTGGTGAGGGAGACGAGCGCGGGTTGTGTGCAGATCATGTTGATCCCGGTCGCTCGACCCTCTGTGGCCCGGCGTGGCTTTCGATCACGCGGAGGCCATGCCCTTGTGGACTCTGACCGCACAGAGGCTCGCGCAGAGGCCCAGACAGACTGAGCGTCTCCAGTCGTGCATAGGTCGCACGCATGTGCGGCCTCCGATCGTGCACAGGTCGTGGGGCGGGTGGCTGCGTGGCGGACGCGTCCCTCCACTTAGGGGTGTGGTTTCCCGCACCCCCATGATGGAGGTGTGCGGTTAACTGCGTACCCATGATAGGGGGAGTGGTTACCCGCACCCACATGATTCGTGGAGTGTGGTTTGCGTGTATGCGCGTATGTGCGTTCCGACATCTGTTTGGAAGACCAAACAAACTCAGAATTGCGCGAGAATAGTTCTGTTGGAATTGTATCAACGAGCCGGTCGGTGTCGTGGAAAAATATCTCCGATTTGACCGAACTATTTTTTGCAAACCCCATCAAATGCCCCATTTTTCGGAGGTCGTTTCTCGTATAAAATGAGTCCGAATTTTTTTCTAACAGTCATATATTTTCAAGTGTGCAAGTTTGTTCATTTGATTCATGCGCTGAAATTCATTCTTTCATGCAGGTTACTTTGCAAGTTTGCTTGGGCAAATTGTCGCGTCTCATGCGGTTGCGAGCTTGCCATTTTGCATAGGTACTGGAGGTCGTCGCTCTGCGTCAATGCCTGAGGTTAACACTCGGTTGGCACATACTTGTTTCTTGGCGCATGTATCGAAGTCATTGCTTGGTTCTGACGTAGGAGGGACTTTTGTCTCGTCCTTGCCGATTGCGAGCATGTTACTCGACGTAGGTACCAAAGTCGCCTCTCGGCGTAAGTGCCAGAGGTTGACACTCAGTTCTAGCGTAGGGGGGCCTTTGTATAAGAGAAGATAAATTTGAAAAATGTGTGTGTGTGTGAATCTGATGATTTAGAATGATTCTGTAACATCAGATTTAGTCCCGGAATATCAACTGTTGATGAATTTTCTATGAGAATTTACGGTTGATTTTGTTTAGCGAGACCATTGCCAAGGGCGCTGCCCCTTGGACCTCGTTAGGAGCTCTGCCCCTAAGACTCCGCTAGGGGCATAGCCTGTTGGAACCCTGTCAAGAGCGCCTTATATTTCAATATGATTTCACATATATCTATGATGTATCTGCAATGCAAATGATGTAACTTTATGTTCCTATCTAAATGGTTTAAATGAGCACTTGATTAAACGTTAATCGCATATATTATATTTAAATAGTTTAAATAAGTGCATGATTAAATGTTAATCTTTTATTTTCTTTAAAAGTTCTAAACATGTGCACAATTAAAAGTTAATTATATTTTCATCAAAATCTCTTAAAAATATTAAGTGTTTGGATGCATTCCGATGAAGACACTCTTTCTATCTTGTTCGATGAGATGTGAGCTTGCCAAAGCAAAACACATTAATCTATCTTGGCGGGGTGCGATCGAATAATATGAAATTGTTGATATTAAGTCTAATTAACTAGGTCACCTCAAAGTTGAGTGTCTAGAGACATATGGTTGATATGCACCATAAGATGGATGTGAGTAATAGTTATTCATCAGCCATACAAGAGTTGCATGATGATGCAATTGACAAAAAAATTGTCTACTTAAATAGCCACATTGTAGGTGATCAGCCAAATATGACTCATGATGGGGGTGAAATACAGATTTTGCCCCACTAGAGAGTCGCTTGCTTAAACTCTCTGAATTAGTATGAAGAGTTATTAATTTGAAGAAAATTATGGAAGTATTTTAATAAAGGGCCTTATTAAAATATAATATAGTTTGAAATATAATACTAATATAAATTTGCGTAATTTTGCAGAGTATCCTTAATAAGTAATACACTTCACACTTTGTCCCTGTGATCGATCCTTGAGAAGGACAAACTCAATAAGACAAACTTTTTGGACTGATATATGAACTTGAGGATTGTCTTCAAACATGAAAGTAAGCTCTATGTCATAGAAGAAGATTCCTCTGAAGGGTCACTCAGATTTTCCTCTCATGTAGATAAAGATGCTTACAAGAAATACCAGGACGACTCCTTAGACGTTAAACGCCTCATGCTCGCAATCATGAACTCTAAGCTTTAGAAGCGACATGAGACAATGTGTGATTATGAGATAGTCGAGCACCTCAAAAAAATGTTTCAGAGAAAAACTCGACAGGAGAGTACGATGTGTCGATGGCATTGTTTTAGTGTAAGATGGGTACTCGTGACCCTGTGGAAACTCATGTACTCAAAATGATTGAGCATATTGAGAACCTACAAAGATTAGGGTTTCCTTTGGGCCAATAGTTGACCACTGACTTGATTTTGCAATCATTGTCGGACAATTATGAGCAATTTATCTTGAATTACAATATGAATGAAATTGACAAATAGCTACCCAAGCTTCTAGACATGTTGAGAACTGCTGAAATCAATATGAGGAAGGTCAAGTCTACTAGCCCCATACTGATGGTGCATAAATGTAAGGGCAAGGCTAAGGGATCTAAGAATACTAAGATTGATCTAAGTATTAATTTAATCTCATGTCCTAGAGCCACGAGGAGACACCTCTGCATGAACCGACGGGACTTTTGGGACACGCACAAAACACACACTTGTGTGCCAAGGGCGTGTGCACCTAACTTTTGCGTACGAGTTAGCGCTTATAAATAGTTCAATTTATCCTAATAAACTATGATTTGACTCAAAGTTCTAAATACCGTAATGTCACAAAAAACACATCTCTCCAAAGCGTAACTAACATTTCGTAGGAGAGAAAAATGATCATCTTACAACCCTGAGTTCGTTGGACGGACTATGAGGTGTTTCCAACGTTCATGTGGATACCCTAGAGACGCAGATATTATTCTGCATTTGGACTCAAATACTAGTCATTCTTCTCAAAATCTGATTTTTACGTAGATATAATTATAGTTTCTTAATTTGTTGTGTTTCGCATGGATCGTGTCGAGGGTTTTCTGTATTTCTGTTGCACATTTGATACCCTTGAAACCCAATAGGTTGCCCTTTCAAACGACCTAAACAATAGCTCAAGAAATCTCACGACATTACATCTGAATGTTAGGAATCTCAAGAGAACCACATGCCCTAAATCAAACATCATGAACTCTCACGTAATGCATGCATTATAACAACACTATGACCATATTCACACCTATAACAAAATTCTTGCATGCAACATCACTGAACCGGGGCCCTGGTCTCGATTTAGATTCATTCATGCAAGGGTCATAATCCCAGGGGCCCTGTGGTTAACAATGAACCATGGATACCTCAAGGGGTAATTATCCCACACCCCGATGGTTAATAATGAACCATGGATACCTAAAACCCTCTCATTAAGAGTATCAGATGCCACCATTATCAATATTGTTGGAACCAAGAAAATCTTGATCCCAAATGTTCGGACCAAATGGGACTGAAGCCAACTTGTCCATTGCTTGGCTCAAGCCAAATTAGGCTATGTGGATCTGAAGGGTGTAGTTATCCACCTCCTAGACCTGCATGACCTCCTGGAAGCGATCGATGTAGTGCCCCAACAACTCATCGGGTCCCTACGTGGCAGAAAGAGGGCAGCTGACCCCTTATTTCTCTTCTTTAATGTTGCGAACCGCAACATCAACTCTCAACGCATGTCCTCGAAGCTGTAGATGGACCCTGCAGGCAGTTGTTGGAACCAATCTTAACCTTACCCTTGAAGGTGATCACAAAGAGCATGCATTTAAATGCATCAGTCATAACACAAATGGAAACTACATCCTCAAATCATTGCAATTGTTGAATGGGATCATCCTTCCCAGTGTAGTTGTTGAGCACAGGTTCACAAAATCCTTCGGGGATTGGCGCGAGTACAACTCACTCACAAAATGGCTCATCGTCCCAGTTTGACGAGCTAAACACTAGTGAGATTCGTCGTCCTTGCAAAATCGGAGGGCTCACGGAGTGACATACTTGGTTCAGTCGAACAAGGGACGCTCCTCGTCGAGGGAGGCGGCGGCCTCTTTGTTAGGTCATCGTGATGGCTCGCCATCCCAAGCTAGGGTGGCAACTAAAGACGAGGCCATTGTGAGCTCGACAGTCAGTGCTAGGAGAGATTGTAACGTCTCCAGCATCCCTTGAACTCGGCGAGGTCAGCTTTGGTGACGAACTCACCCGAAGCTCGCCTATTACCAGTCTCCATCTCCCTTTCATCTTCGTTCACCATGAGAACTCGCACCAGTGTTTCTTCCATCGACCATGGTCCACGCTCACCGCACCAAAGTGTTGGAATCAAGAAAATCTTGATCACAAATATTGGACTAAAGGCTACTTTTTCAACACTCGGTTCAATTTGAATTAGACTAATTGGAGCTAGAGGGTCTTGGAACTGCCAACAAATAGGACCTCGAGCTGCAGCGTGGAGGTCCTACCTCTTACCCGGAAGTACATATCAACTTATCCTCCAAATACAAGATCTGAGCTCGGCACAAAGGAGGCACAAACTGGTTTTTGGGAAGCTTGGGGGGGGGGGGGGGGGGGGGTCAACGTGCCTCTCACTTGAGCCCTGGGGTCCTATTTATGAGCAATCCATGGGCTATATGATTTGCGAATAGCCACCCCCACCTTTTGGAGATACGGAGTGTACCCGACAACTGGTTCTCATAAGCCTTCGAAGTAGGCGAGGTGATCCCGAATATCCTGAGCGAGGTCGCAAGAATTTGGGTTGCTGATGCGGAACTCGCTGACGAGTTAGCCTCCAATGCGACAAGTTTGAGGATAAGCCTCTGGAAGGCTCTTTAATGGCGTATGATGGTAAGTGTCTTGAGGGCTCGCCAACAAGATGGATTTTAGGCTGGCGAGTTCTTAAGAGGGGCGAGCTCTTAGGCCAACTAGCTCCTTGTTGAGTCGAACTCCGATTCTGGCGAGTTCCCGATGACTTCTATACAATCTCATTTGTTGTCCCTCCTGGGCCAGGGCCCCACTTTTTGGGGCATAGGAGCTTCTGTTCGGGGTTGGGCCTACCTCCTCGAATTTGAGTTGTACAAACATTGAATGCAAATAAAGCATGATTGAGCAAGAATGCATCCTAAAATTGGGAAGAGACGGATCATTACCTTCCACACTTTTCCCGCCATGGAATCCTTGCAAGAGTGGATGGAGAATGATCATGGAAGCCCAATTTATTCAATGTCGGTGATGACACACCATTTATAGTCACGAAGCTCTGACGAGCTCCGCTTCTTCTTCCTCTTAGCCCTCTTTCTCCTCTCCTCTTTTCCAACTTAATCGAGAGTGTAAAAGAGTGAAATAAGCCCTCAAAATTTGTATTCTTGACCTAAGGACTTCAGGAAAAAATCATGGTCATTGGATCCTAAAATAACAAATCGAATGGCTCAAAATTGGGCTTAAAATCTATTTACGACCCCGAGCACGGCCTGCCTCACGACTATGTCCACGACCGTGTCCCGCCAAACAATAATTTGGCACATGGGTTGGCTTCTTGGGTGTATACAAAACCTCTGACATGGCTTAGTCAAGTTGTGTACCTGGTCATGTCGGGTGACTCAGCCATTGTACATGACTTGACCCATCTGTGTCAAGGGTCGTGTACAACTCATGATAAATGTGTGCTTCACGTACACGGTCATGTGTCAGGTTGTCTATGGCTAAAACCCCTCTTAATGACACCAAAATCCTCCTAAAGCTGCCACCAACCTTCATGGGGATTCCATAAGCTTGATAGGTCCATTATAGTTTCAATCAACATGAGAAATTGAGGTGGTACAACTCCCTTCACCGAAAAGGAAATTTCATTCCCGAAATTAAATTTCACATAATAAACGACATACCTGAAGTTAAGAGTTTCGGATACTCCTCTCACATTGTATATTCTCTCTCTTAAGATAAATCATCTTGCATACAATTGTAACAACGTACTTTCACGAGTTTGACTTTTTAATTCTGCAACTTTTGGCTTTCCACATCATCTATGCAAACCGGGCACACCATGATTGTCAAGTTTTTCTTCTATCTGTACAGTCATTGGTTCAATCACAACACTAGACTTCAATAAGGCCTTCCTCAAACCCAAGATATAGCATACATCATGTAAACCACTCAATCCCACCCACAATGCAAGACAATATGTTGATTCGCCAATGCGCTCAATAATCTGAAACGGGCCCAAATATCTTGGACTAAACTTATTCAAAAGTCGAATCTTTGACACACCCTTGAATGACTTGATCTTCAAGTATACCATATTGCCAACCGCAAACTCCAAGTTTCGATGGCGTGCATGATAATACTTTGTTTGTCGGTCTTGAGCGATCTTCATACGCTCCTGAATAGTCATCACAATTATTGAAACCGATTTCTCGGTCTCTTGTGGAGCTCGGGGCCCTCAACGAATTGAGGGGCGACTAGCCCTTACCGGTCCCTCGGAAGAGGTAGGCAGATAACTCGGACAAGGAACAAAGACCCTGGTCTCAGCAAGGAGGTCCCTCCACTAACCCGGAAGATCGTTGAGCGCTTCCCCTCCCAAGCCAAAGCTAAGACTGGGGCACCTTGGAGAGCTAGAGAGCCCAAACCAAGACAACCTATGGAGAGAAGAAGGCTCAAAGATTCTGAAACCGGTCCTCTTCCAAGGTGCCCCTTGAGGTCTATTTATAGATTTTAGTTTTGTGGTCTGTCAATAGCCAAATCCCGCTGTCCATTCTTACTATCCGCACACCGGATTGGTCTGCTAACAGCCAAACTCCGCTGTTCGGAGGGGCTACCCGCAGACCACCAGGGGTTTTTTGGTAAAGGACCACCCTAGGCGCCGGCGAACCAGGGACCCCTGACCTGTTCAGCGAACACGGGGCTCGCCAAAAGATCTGGCTGGCTCGCCTAAGCCGTCTAGCGAACTCCTCCTACCGGCTGACTCACCTGCCTCTACGGCTCGCCTGCCGAACCGCTCCTTAGCGGGCCGAGCTCGCCTAAATGGCTAACTGTACCCCAAAAATGGCTATTTGTACCCCAAGGTCCCGGACCTGCCTAGCGAGCTCCTCCGACCGGCTGGCTCGCCTGCCTCTGGGGCCTCTCGCTCTTCTTGGGCTCGCCCCGCCTGGCTCGCCCATCCTTGACTCGCCCCCTGGGGTATGCGAACCAAGGATCCTTCCAGGCGAACATCGGGGTTGTACACAATCCCCGCTCTTCGCGAGGTTGTCTTGAGCTCGCGAAGAAACATCCAACCCCTGGTGTTCGCGGATTCGGCTGACGTGGCGGGAATCTTTCGGTGGGTCCCACGTCCAAAACTATAAATACCGTCCGCCGCGGCTAGTGATCGAGCTTTTTCTTCCCCTTCTTCCTCGCAGGAAACAACTTCTCCCTAATGTCTTCCAAGCCGAGCGCGTTGGATCGGCTGAAGGCTTCCAGGGAGATGGCGAAGGCCCAGGCCGCCGGAAGCAACGCCTGGATGTTCAACCTTGCCACCTCCCTTTCCCCCCGGACCAAAAAAGCCAAGACGGTTAGGAGCTCGCCGGGAGAGGACACGACCTTACCTCCTGATTCGCCCCCTCCGCCGAATACCGAGCTCGCGCAACAGGTATTCTTCGTCTAAATTCTCTACATCGACTCTCTACTTACTCCTTTTCTTCTCGCAGAATCCTCCACCTGAGGAACGCCTGGCGGGCCTCACGCTGACCTCCTCTCGTGCTCCATCCCCAGCGAAGTTGGGGTCGCTAGATGCTGGGACCGGGACCTCAACCCAACAGGCGCCTCTCTCGCAACCCCGTAAGTCATACGTATCCTCCTTTATCTCCGCTTGAGTCCATGCGATATCCATGCGTTTGTGGCCTATGCAGATACCCCACCGCCGAGCCCCAAGAAGAAAGGCTCCACACCGGCGCGTTCGCCGATTTCGCCTAAGGTCAACTTGGAGACCCCCGGCTTCGGTTTGGTGGGCAGGCGAAGTCCAGGCGGCTCGCTTCTCGATGGCGCCCAGGTCGCGGAGAGAGTGGTGTACCCCCCTGGTCTGGGGAAACCCCATGTCCCGGGGTTCCGCGGAAACTTCCAGGGTCGGCCGGAGTCTTCTCGCAAGCAACGTCGTGAGTCCTCCTCCCAAGGTTAGTACATTTGTCCGGGCTCGCCTTTTCGCTCGCCCCCTGATCCTACTAGTTCGTCCTTCGCAGACATTTCGGAAGCCACGTCTGAGTCAGAATATGGGAGGGTGGAGATGTCACCGCCGCCCTCGTCAGGCCAGATGGAAGACTTCTTGGGCGACCCGGGCGACCCCGAGCGAATGAAGAGACGGGTGTCAGAGGTGCTTCAGAAGCACGGTATGATGCTACGCGAGCTGGAGGAGCAATACGACGCGGACCGGGCTGTCTTCGACGAGAGATTCGCCACGATGGAAGACGCGAATGCGCGCTTGATCGCCGAGGCGGAGCCGGTGACTCGCGCGGACGTCACCTCGCCCGGCGTGCACATCTCGCGGGGCGAGGATCAAGCACACCTAATCCTGCGCGAGTTTAAAGCGCTTCGCGAATACCACTATTCGAGAGTGCCGCCGCGTGCGGGGAAGCGGGGTCGGGGTCGCTGGAAATGGCTTCCTTACCCCTGAGACTGCCGTGGTTTTTTAACTCTACTATCCCCTTGCTTTTATTTTTCATGACGCTTCTGTTGAACAATATCTGGTGTGGTAATATTCGCGAGTCCATCGTGACTCGCCTCTTATCGTTTTTTATTTTTTCCTTCATTTCTGTGGTGTGCCTGTGGTTCATTTAGTTCGTTCGCTGTTTGATACGATCGCCCTCGTGGAGCGCTCGCGAGCTTCTGTGCGACGTTGTGCCCAGACCCCCTTTTCTCGCGGGTCGGCCTTGGGCGGGGTTTAATTACCGCGCAGCGGTGAGCCCGGGCTCGCAAGACTGCAGTCCTACCGAGTAGAAATCTACTTTATTTTCGCTATCCGCACTCCCGACGCTTCGATTCTCGTGCCCATCCGATTTTCCTATAAATAGTTTGGATTCACTTTTCCATCCGTCGCATTTATTTCTCAAGTCCTCTCGCGTTTACGCTCATCTCTGCTCTCGCAAGTTCGTGCTCGCGCACGCTGCTTGCAGGCTGCCTCTTCCTGACTCGATGCAAACAAATCAGTTAGTGGGAGCGGATGGCGAGAGTGAGGGGCGGTCAAGATGCGCCTCAGCGTTTCAAGCCCACGAATTCTACCGCGCGAACATCACGGCCGAGGAGTACAAACATGTCGTGGATCGTTATCTCTCGGAGGGTTACTCGGCTCGCTGTCCGAGCGAGAGATCTACATTAAACGAGACCGAGGATGACGAGCTCGCGATCCCCATTGCGCACTTCGAGAATGGGTTGCGACTCCCTTTATGGCCTGAAATCCGCCAGGTACTTCGCTTAGCCTTCTCGCCGTTCCCTGTTCGCCATCGCGACTTTTTCACCGTTCTTTGCAGGTGCTACGGTATTATGGGGTGCTGCCGAGCCAGCTGACCCCGAATGCGATCGCGGACATTGTCGCGTTCGCCAGTTACATGCGGGAGGAGAGGATCGAGTTCAGCCTCCTCGTCTTCCGCAAGGTGTTTTCCTTTCGCGCCTTCCGGGATGGGACCACCTACTTCGCAAGTCAGCACGTCACCGTCTGCGAGACGGTGAACAAGAGTCACTACTGGACTCAGAAGTTCATCCTAGTGAAGGGACCCTTCGGTAACCTCCACTTCACCCCTCTTCAACGGGATGACGCCACCTACCGCCCTCCGAGCTCGCTGGGCGGTGCCGACGCCAAACTCCTCCAATACCTCTCCGGAAAAAAACTTCGAAGTCGCCTATCTGCGGCGCAACGTCGACTCGCTACTCGTAGTTCCCCAAGGGGAAGGTATGGCTCGCTTTCGCCCCACTCCCCTTTCCTTTTTCTTCGTTAACACTTTTACTTCTTCAGGCGAGCGCGAGATCCCCGTTAATCCTCCGCACGCGCAAGGCACCGCCCTCACGGCGGACACTCTCACGACCGCGGCGGCAGAGGCTTGCCGCGATCTTCCTGTCCCCGGGTCCGGCAAGAAGCGGCCTCCGTCTGCGAGCCAGCCTGATTCGCAACCCTCCTCCAAGAAGTCGAAGGGGAAAACCCTCGCCGTCAAAGACAAGAGAGCGGTCGTCGATCTAAGCGAGACCGACGGCTCGCCCCCTTCTCCTGCGAAACAGCCGGACCCGTTGGCGAGCCAGGGCGCCGGGAGCTCTTCCACAACCCCCCAACCCAAGAGCCACAAGAACTTTGACCTGGGTGAGAAGGTTTCCGATATCCTTGGCGAGCCCCTGCTCGCTTGGGATCCCGACGCCAACCGTATTTCTTGCTCCACCCTTCACCCCTCCTGGGTGGAGCTGGGTAAGGCCGGGGAGGAGGCGTTCTCTCTCACCTTCGGCTTATATGGCCGCGAGGACGCCGCCGCCTATAAAGAGATGGGGCCAAGACAACTGGTCTATGAAGAAATGCGAGCCCAGTTCCGCTCGACGGAACTCGCACATATGGCGGGGCGCCGTTATCTGCAGACGGATAGGGACATCCACGCGTACAGGGAGGAGCTTAAGAGGGCTCGCGAGGAGATCAAGGGCCTTAAGGAGAGAGAGGAAGCGTCGGAAAGCCTCCTCGTCGGGATGCAGGGCAAGATGGTAAGCGGCCCTTGGGCCTCTTTTCTTCGCTGTTCGCGACCTCCGACCTTTGTCTTAACTCGTTTGATGTTAACTCAGGATGCCGATGTAGCAACCAGGCTTCTCGCTCGCAACGGCGAGCTGGAGTTGGAGAATACTATGTTGAAGGCTCGGGTGGACGAGCTGGTTCGCAGCGTGCTGCCTCCTTCTCCTGGGCGAGCCAGGTCTCAACAGAGGGTCGCCGAAAGTGAGGAACAGAGACGGCGAGATGCACAGGAGGTCGCCAACCTCGTCTTCACGACCCTCAAGAACGCGAGCCTGCTAGCGGAAGACGCGGTGGAGTTTACAGCCGAAAACGTCTTCCCGGACCTCTTCGACTTGGCGCCATGGTTGGGGGCTCGCAAGAATGGCGAGGGCCCCCCAGAATGAACCCCATTAGCCTCTCTTTTCTCATTATTTTGAATGTATATTATTCTTTTTGGGCTAGCGAGATCGCCGCCGAACATAGAAAAATCTTGGGGAATGATAGTTATAATTTTTTCGTTAGTATTTATGCGTATGCTCGCGTTTCTTTTTCATCTCGCATTTGCTCTTTCTTTTGAATTCTCATGACCAGTTGTTATGTGGTAGTGCTTCCGGGGGGGGGGGGGGGGGGGGGGGGGCTCGCGAATGCGTGTGTCTGGGATCGCCTCGCCAAGGTTCTCCTTTGATGGATTTCGCTAACCCGGGCCGTCGCCGCCCGCGGATACTGCCCGGCGAACTCAGACATAGGCATCCCGCGAACCAAACCTTCCTGACTTTAGTATCTCAACCCGCTACCTTAGGCCTTATCAGCCTCGACCCTTTCAATCTTGCGAACCGAGCCCTTCTGGCTCTAACACCTCAACCTGTTACCTTAGGACCTTGACCCCTATTGCCAGCCTCTCCAGAGATCAACCTGAACCCCCCGTCTAGGTGAGAGCCCGGGAGCGGAATCGATCTAGGGCATTCCAGCATCAATGTTTCCAACCTTGCCAGCCTCTCCAGAGATCAACCAGAACCCCCCGTCTAGGTGAGAGCCTTGGAGCAGAATCGATCTGGGGCATTCCAGCACCAATGTTTCCAACCTTGCCAGCCTCTCCAGAGATCAACCAGAACCCCCCGTCTAGGTGAGAGCCCGGGAGCGGAATCGATCTGGGGCATTCCAGCACCAATGTTTCCAACCTTGCCAGCCTCTCCAGAGATCAACCTGAACCCCCCGTCTAGGTGAGAGCCCGGGAGCGGAATCGATCTGGGGCATTCCAGCACCAATGTTTCCAACCTTGCCAGCCTCTCTAGAGATCAACCAGACCCCCCCCCCCCCCCTAGGTGAGAGCCCGGGAGCGGAATCGATCTGGGGCATTCCAGCACCAATGTTTCCAACCTTGCCAGCCTCTCCAGAGATCAACCTGAACCCCCCGTCTAGGTGAGAGCCCGGGAGCGGAATCGATCTGGGGCATTCCAGCACCAATGTTTCCAACCTTGCCAGCCTCTCCAGAGATCAACCAGAACCCCGCGTCTAGGTGAGAGCCCGGGAGCGGAATCGATCTGGGGCATTCCAGCACCAATGTTTCCAACCTTGCCAGCCTCTCCAGAGATCAACCAGAACCCCCCGTCTAGGTGAGAGCCCGGGAGCGGAATCGATCTGGGGCATTCCAGTACCAATGTTTCCAACCTTGCCAGCCTCTCCAGAGATCAACCAGAACCCCCGTCTAGGTGAGAGCCCGGGAGCGGAATCGATCTGGGGCATTCCAGCACCAATGTTTCCAACCTTGCCAGCCTCTCCAGAGATCAACCAGAACCCCCCGTCTAGGTGAGAGCCCGGGAGCGGAATCGATCTGGGGCATTCCAGCACCAATGTTCCCAACCTTGCCAGCCTCTCCAGAGATCAACCAGAACCCCCCGTCTAGGTGAGAGCCCGGGAGCGGAATCGATCTGGGGCATTTCAGCACCAATGTTTCCAACCTTGCCAGCCTCTCCAGAGATCAACCAGAACCCCCCGTCTAGGTGAGAGCCCGGGAGCGGAATCGATCTGGGGCATTCCAGCACCAATGTTCCCCACCTTGCCAGCCTCTCCAGAGATCAACCAGAACCCCCCGTCTAGGTGAGAGCCCGGGAGCGGAATCGATCTGGGGTATTCCAGCACCAATGTTTCCAACCTTGCCAGCCTCTCCAGAGATCAACCAGAACCCCCCGTCTAGGTGAGAGCCCGGGAGCAGAATCGATCTGGGGCATTCCAGCACCAATGTATCCAGACTTAGTCATGTCGGCACGGCAGTAGTAGTTATAAGCATTATAAAAAAGGAGTAAGACATTCATTAAACAACATAGTAAAGCACTCAAGGGTAAAACCTTTTCAAATCATCCCCACTTCGGGCTCGGTCGAGGGGTACCCCTTCCACATCCTGGAGATGGTACCCTCCCGACTTGAGCACCCTGCTTACAATATATGGACCTTCCCAGTTGGGGTTAAGCTTTCCCACCGTGGCACCTCTGCCGGCCGCGTCGACCTTCTTCAGGACTAGATCTCCTTTCTGAAAGTGTCTTATCCGGATATGTCTGTCAAAATATCGAGCCATCTGCCGCTTGACCTCTTCCTGCCTGATGGTAGCCAAGTCTCGGAGTTCTTCCACCAGGTCCAAGGACAGCTTCTGCTCTGCATTGTTACCCTCCAGCCACTCTTCATCCCCCTCGCTCGCGGCGATCACCCGGGGGGTCTTCACCTCAAACTCTATGGGGAGAACGACCTCGGACCCGTGAGAGAGCTTGAATGGAGTCTCCCCGGTGGCGGTATTCGGAGTAGTCCTCATGGCCCAGAGGACGGAGGGTAGTTGTTCCACCCAACTTCCTCGAAGGTTTTCCACTTTCTTTTTTAGCAGGTTCATAATTATCTTGTTCGCCGCCTCCACCTGCCCATTACTCCTCGGGTGGTGGACCGAAGTGAACCTGAGGTCAATGCCGAGCTGAGTGCAGAAGCCGACAAACTCTTCACTCGCAAACTGCGGCCCATTGTCCGTCACAATAGCTAGAGGGAGTCCATGTCTGCAAATTATCTCTCCCCACACAAAATTCCTTACAACCTGAGAGGTTACCTTAGCAAGTGCTTTCACCTCTACCCACTTGGAGAAGTAGTCGATCATGACCAGCAGGAACTTCCTCTGGCCACTGGCTTGGGGAAAGGGGCCGACTAGGTCCAGCCCCCATATGGCGAAGGGCCAGGGAGCCGTGATGGTCCGGAGCCTTTGAGCTGGGAGGAGCTGGAGCGGGGTGTAGAGATGGCATTTCGGACACTTTCTTGCGAACTCTGCCGCATCCCTGCTGAGAGTGGGCCAGAAGTAGCCTTGTCTCAACACCCTCCCTTCCAGGGCCCGACTCCCGGAGTGACTGCCGCACTCCCCGGAGTGGATTTCTTCCAGCACTCTCGGGACCTCCTCCTCGGAGACACAACGGGCCAGGAGTCCCGAGAGGGTCTTTCTATATAGCCCCCCTGCATGCAAGGAGTAATAAGCGGACTTATACCTGAAGCGTCTCTTGTCCACATCCTCTCCAGGGAACTGCCCGGAGGATAGGAAGGTGATGAACGGATCCATCCACGAGGCTTGTTGATCCACCTCCATCAATTCTCCTTCCTCGATGGAGGGCCGGAAGAGTTCCGAAGTCGTCCCTCCCGCTTGGGGACCGAACTTGGCTAGGAGGTCCGCCTGGGTGCTCTCCTCCCTCGGCACGTGCTTGATGGAGAAGGTGCGGAACTGCCCGATGACCCCCTTAACCTTTTCCAGGTATAGTAGGAGGGTCGGGTCCTTTGCTTCAAACTCTCCTTTGATCTGGCACGCTACCACCATGGAGTCCGTGGAGACCTCCACGTCCTGCACACCCAGTTCTCGGGCCAGCCGAAGGCCCGCTATCACTGCTTCGTACTCAGCCTGGTTGTTGGTGATTGGGAAATGGATGTTTAAGGCTTGCTCAATCCGAGTCCCCTGAGGACTCACCAGGACTATTCCCCCTCCATAGGAGTATTTTCCCGACGCTCCGTCCACCAACATCTTCCATGCTTCTGGGAGAGGTGGCTCGTGCTCCCCCACTTCGGCCGCATAGTCGGCCATGAAATCTGCCACCGCTTGAGCCCTGATGGATGTCCTGGGTACGAACGTGATATTGAATTCGCTTAACTCCACGGACCACTTTGCCAACCTTCCTGAGTGCTCCACCCCTTCCATGATTTTGCGGAGCGGGTGGTCCGTCACTACTTTGATTGAATGGGCTTGAAAGTAAGGCCGGAGCCTCCGGGCTGACACCACCAATGCGAAGGCCAACTTTTCCAAAATCGGGTACCGGAGCTCTGCCTTCTTCAGCACTCGGCTGACGTAGTAGATAGGGAACTGTTTATTCCCTTCCTCCCGGATTAACACGGAGCTTACTGCTTCGGACCCTGCCCCCAGGTACAGGGATAGGTCTTCTCCTGGCCTCGGTCCCTGGAGCAGAGGGGTTTGGGTGAGCTGTTCTTTCAGAGCCTGGAAGGCCTTCTCGCACTCCGGGGTCCATTCAAACTTCTTGTTTCCCCGCAGTACTTTGAAAAAAGGTGCACACTTTTCTCCCGCCTTGGAGAGGAACCTGCTGAGCCCGACCAACTTCCCTGTAAGGCTCTGAACCTCCTTCGGATTTCTTGGCGACCCCAACTCCATCACCGCTTTAACTTTGTCCGGGTTGGGTTCCACTCCTGTGGGGGTGAGCAAATGGCCCAGGAACTTCCCTCGGCTCGCCCCGAAGACACACTTCAAGGGATTGAGTTTCATCTTGTACCGCCGCAGGGTCCCGAATGTCTCTTCGAGGCCTCGGAGGTGAGTCCCAAGGTCTCGGCTCTTCACCATGAGGTCATCAACATAGACTTCTAAATTTCTTCCTTTCTGCTCGCGGAAGAATCTATCCATCATCCTTTGGTACGTAGCCCCTGCGTTCTTGAGCCCGAAGGGCATCATCTTGTAGCAATAACATCCATCCCCCGTGATGAAGGAAACATCCTTGATGTCCGGGGGATGCATGCGGATTTGATGGTAACCTGAAAAATCATCTAAGAAAGACATTACAGAAAAACCAACGGCCGAGTCAACCAGCGCGTCGATTCTGGGCAGGGGTAGCAATCTTTCGGGCATGATTTATTAAGAAGCGAAAAGTCGATACACATACGCCACTTACCTCCTCCCTTTTTTACCATAACGACGTTGGAGACCCAGCCTGGATACTGGATCTCCGATACAAACCCGGCCTGCAGGAGTTTGCCCACCTCCTCACGGATGGGCCCTTCTAGCTTGTCTGCGACGACCCTCCTCTTCTGACGGATGGGGCGGGCGCCGGGGTCGAGGTTGAGGCGATGGCAAGCCACATTCGCGTCGATCCCGGGCATTTCCGCGGCGCTCCAAGCGAAGACGTCCACGTTCTTCTGTACGCAAGCCAGAATCTCCGCTTGATCTTCTGGGCTGAGTTCTCCGCTGACCCGGACTTTTTCCACCACCCCCAGCCGGGTGGTGACCTCGAGCTCTACGACATCGTCCACAGCCTCCAACCGGGACTGCTCTCCCCAAGTCTTCTCCTCTTCGGCACACGTGGGAGCCCGGGATTCCTCCTCGACTTCCTTTTCTACCACCATCAGCTCTTCTGCCCTCCCCTCCTGGGCCTTCTCTTCTTCTTCCTCTCTTTCCGCCCGGGGTTCCTCAGCTACCCTTTCCTGGGCACGGACTTCATCTCCTTCCAACTTCTCCTCAGCTACCCCCTCACCTTCGGCTTCGGCCACCTCCTCCATCATCCTATCCCACTCCTCAGCTTCTCCCATCCAGGAGATGGTGTTGACAGCCGTTACGTAGCACTGTCTTGCCACCTTGGGATCCCCCCTGATCCGCACCTGAACCCCTCTGTCGTTGAACTTGAGGCACTGATGAAAGGTGGAAGGGACACAGCGGAACGCGCTGATGAGTGGCCGTCCGAAGATAGCGCTGTAACTGCATGGGGCGTCCACAATGACAAAACGACAGTTTCGGGACTGCCCACCCAGGGTCACATGAAGCCCTACTCCTCCTTCTACTTCCTTCCTCTCCCCTGAGAATCCGAACAAAGGACCATCTGAGGCCAACACCCTCCTAGGCTCTACCTCCATCTTGTCAAACGCCTTCTTGAAGATGACGTTGACCGAACTTCCGTTGTCCACTAGGATCCGGGATACGGTGAAGTTCTCGATCGCCGTCTGGATGACCAGCGCGTCGCAGAACGGGTCCTCGTAGCCCGACATGTCTTTCTGAGTGAAAACGATTTTTTCGGCCGGGGGTGGGGCGGTGAATGTCGAAGCCACGCTTCGGCGGTAGATGGTATGGAGGCTAGCCTTGCGGGTCGCCTCCACCCCTACCCCCCATGGATCACCCCGATCCCTCCTCTACTTCCCATATCAGCTCTATCCTCACACCTTTCCTCCTCCTCCTCTCGAGGTTCAACCTCCACAATCCTTAATGGCTGCTGCTGTGGTGGCGCGGGCGCTCTGCCCCTCTTCACTTCTAGGAACTCCGGACAGGTGTCCGTTGAGTGGCCTTCCACATCATGGAAGATGCAATATGGTACCGCCACTTCCCTCGCCTCGGCCTCTGCCATCCTATTCCTTCTTCTCCTAGCGGCCGCCGTTTCCGCCTCTCCTCCCCTTCCCCTTCCTCTTCCTCTTCCTCGTCCAATCGCCATGGCCTGCTGGGGAGGGGGAGGCATCTGCATCGGACCTTGCCTCCACCCTAACTGGGGGGGCCTCCATTGACCTCCGACATGGTTACCCCTTCCTGGACCGTAACCCCTTCCCTGCCCTTGCACTCCTCCCCCTTGCGGCCTCCATTCTCCCTCCGGGGCCCGGGGTTCTTCCCTTCTCCTGACCTCCTGCTGCCTCACCTCTGGCTCACTGAGCTTTGCTAGCCTCCTGGTGAGCTCCGGATTGGCTTCCTCACTTGCGACTTCCTCCGACACCCTCTCCATCAGCTCTTCAAAGGAGACGGGGGCTTTTCTCTTCAACGCCATCTTAAAGAAACTCTCTCTCAACCCGACCGTGAAGGCGAGTTGGAGTGCAAACCCAGGCATCTCCTGAGTGAGCTGTACTTCCTCCTGGAATCGATCGGCATACTGAGCCAGCGACTCCCTGGGTCCCTGCTTCACTGTGAAGAGGGAATCAGGGTCCTTCTTCCTCTTTTTTGAGGTCGAGAACCTCAGCAAGAAACTTCGGCGCAAATCTTCGAACGAGTAGATGGACCCTGCTGGGAGATGATGGAACCAGTCCCTGGCCTTCTCTTTGAGGGTGACGGCAAAGAGCCGACACTTAAAGGCATCTGACATCGGCCTGATGGAGACCGAGTCTTCGAAACTCTGCAGGTGCTGGACATGGTCATCTCTACCGTTGTAGTACACCCGGTCTCATTCTCCAAATCCCCCCGGGACGGGTGCGGAAAGCACCAACTCGCAAAAGGGGCTTCCCCCTCCTGTCACTCTTCCCGGCTCCACTCGTTCCCCAAGCTCGCTCGCCAAACTTGAGCTTGCCGGGACTGTGCTCGTGAGGGCGGTGCTCGCCTGAACCACCCCGACAGTCGACGCTTCCTCTTGGCGCGCACTCGCCAGTGTCGCGCTCGCTGGGACGGAGCTCGCCAGCACTGAGCTCGCCGGCACGGAGCTCGCCGGACTGGCGAACAGCACTCGCCCTTCTTGGCTCTGACCTAAGCCAACGGCAACTTCCTTTCCAGCCCTTCCTCCTGGTGCCTTCTCGCCGACTGCTGTTGGGGGAGTGGTCGCCTGAGGTGCCGGGGTCGCAAACTCACTTCGCAGAGCTGTGACCGTGAACCCCAAGGTGTCGAGCACCTCCTTTCTGAAATCCGCGAGCATCCTAGCCATCGCTTCCTGAGGGGTCTCGCCGAACTCCTCGCCCTGCTCCTCATCTCCCGCCATAACCCTTCTCTGGAACTTTCTTGGACCAGCCACGCTCCACGCTCACCGCACCAAAATGTTGAAACCGATTTCTCGGTCTCTTGTGGAGCTCGGGGCCCTCAACGAATTGAGGGGCGACTAGCCCTTACCGGTCCCTCGGAAGAGGTAGACAGATAACTCGGACAAGGAACAAAGACCCTGGTCTCAGCAAGGAGGTCCCTCCACTAACCCGGAAGATCGTTGAGCGCTTCCCCTCCCAAGCCAAAGCTAAGACTGGGGCACCTTGGAGAGCTAGAGAGCCCAAACCAAGACGACCTATGGAGAGAAGAAGGCTCAAAGATTCTGAAACCGGTTGTATAACCCGTAATTCGTCGAGATCAGAAATGCAAGAGGACAACACAGAAGACCTCCCCCACCTGGGGGAGTGCAGAAGACCTCCCCCACCTGGGCGAGTACAGAAGACCTCCCCCACCTGGGCGAGTACAGGAGACCTCCCCCACCTGAGCGAGTACAGGAGACCTCCCCACCTGGGCGAGTACAGAAGACCTCACCCACCTGGGCGAGTACAGGAGACCTCCCCCACCTGGGCGAGTACAGAAGACCTCCCCCACCTGGGCAAGTACAGGAGACCTCCCCACCTGGGCGAGTACAGAAGACCTCACCCACCTGGGCGAGTATAGGAGACCTCCCCACCTGGGCGAGTACAGAAGACCTTCCCCACCTGGGCGAGTACAGGAGACCTCCCCACCTGGGCGAGTACAGAAGACCTCCCCCACCTGGGCGAGTGCAGAAGACCTCCCCCACCTGGGCGAGTACAAGAGACCTCCCCACCTGGGCGAGTACAGAAGACCTCCCCCACCTGGGCGAGTACAGAAGACATCCCCCACCTGGGGCGAGTACAGATTTCTACCCCGTTCAGAAGGCAAGAGCGGTTATCCGCAGCTCATTTCAGAAGGCGGGAGCAGCTACTCGCAGTCCATTTGGATTTGCCTATAAATAGGACCCCAAGGCACAAGTAGAAGGCACCTTCACCCCCCCTAGGGTGGGAGAGTACACTGCCTGCCTCTCTTGTGCCAAGCTCAGCATTGGCTTTAGGAGGGGAAGTTCCTATAGACTTCCGGGTATGTGGCGGGACCTCCTCGCTGCAGCACACAGGTCTTGTTTATAGGCAGGTTGGAGTGGTTTTGTATAATGTCTAGTTTCTTATCACCTTGTCTCGCGTGGGTCGATCACTAAACGAGTAGCCTTTGGTCACCCCCAAGTCTCGAACAGTTGGACCGGTATCCGGGTTCCAACATTTTTGGTGCGGTGAGCGTGGACTGTGACTGGAGTAAGAAACTTTAGTGTGAGACCTCACGGTGAGCCTTGATGAGAAAGGTCCTAGTCGAGTACCAGTTCAGGCGAGTACAAACTGAGGCGAATTCCAGCTCAGGCGAGCTCAATCAACTCGTAGGTGTTCCACTCGCAGATACAGCCTACAGGTGTTCCACTCGCAAATACTTCCTACAGGTATTCTACTCGCAGATACTCTGCCTACAGGTGTTCTACTCGCAGATACTCTGCCTACAGGTGTTCTGCTCGCAGATATTCTGCTTGCATGTGTTCTACTCGCAAGGTGCAAGACAACCTAATATAGGTGACCCCTGTCCGCTGACCGGGCAGCAGAACCCCCGAAAACTCTGCGCAGGGGGTCATAAGGCCAAAGGTGACACTTGTATTGCCCTCGTTTTCACCTCTTTTTATTGCTAACACATTTTCATACATAGCACATATTAACACTCATGGGTGCTTTGGTAAAACCCCTGAGTGCTTTCACCTGATTTGCATATAGTGTGACTTTGACATCTTGACCACTATGACAACTGTCACAGAGGGATCCATATGACAGGGTCATGGTAGAGAGTATATTTCACGAGTCCTTTCTACTTTATTCCGCGAATTCAACTTGCGAGGTATTCACTTCAACAATTCAGGTGTTTTTCTATATATCCCGCGAGTCCGTACTCGCAAGTTCATCACTTCAGCAACTATGGTGGTCTATTAATTCCGCGAGTCCGTACTCGCGAGGTCATCACTTCATCAACTATGGTGTTCTATTAATTCCGCGAGTCCGTACTTGCGAGGTCATCACTTCAGCAACTATGATGTTCTCTTTAGTTCTATCTTGAGAGCTGATACTCAGCGAGTTCATATTTTCATGGTATTCTCTTTGGTTCCGCGAGTTCCTACTCGCGAGAATGTATCCAACTACTCATCTCTATAAGATTCAGAAAAAATCTATATTCGGCGAATGCTTACTCGCGATGGATGTTCTTATTTGGGATGATCTTATTCAACAGCTTATACTTCCTGATGAAAACTCAAAGGACAATTATTCATAACTCACTTTGGCGAGGAAAAATCATCATGAATCAGGTCACGCAAAACTCATTCTTCTTCTTGTTATTCACTACATATAACAATATTGATCTATCTATTGCAAAACTCTTAAGAATTAGATCGGGCATCCACTCGAAGTAGTATGATATATTCAAAAGCATTTTAGGATGTGTGATCTCACCTCTCCCCTTGAAACTTTTGGTCGAGCAATGAGATGACGTCTCGGGTTCAATGCGCCATCCTAAGTCCAAGCCTCTGCATTGCCGGCCGAGATCAGCTCCCCCTTGAATGTTGGCTGATCTGCCCCTCGAGTACCGACTCTCTTTGCCCGTGCACTAGTTACTAGGGGAGAGAGTGGAACTATATTCTCAGGTACTCTAAGTAAGTTGAAGTCCTCGAGATGTGTTGTTGTCGTAGACCAGGTCACTGCACGAGCTCCTCTCCTGCATACCGACTACTTGCCCCCTCGAGTGAGTTGAAGTCCTCGAGATGTGTTGTTGCCGTAGACCAGGTCACTGCACGAGCTCCTCTCCTGCATACCGGCTACTTGCCCCCTCGAGTGAGTTGAAGTCCCCGAGATGTGTTGTTGCCGTAGACCAGGTCACTGCACGAGCTCCTCTCCTGCATATCGGCTACTTGCCCCCTCGAGTGAGTTGAAGTCATCGAGATGTGTTGTTGTCGTAGACCAGGCCGTAGCACTGGGCTCCTCCCCTGCAGGCTGGCTACTTGCCCCCTCGAGTGAGTTGAAATATTCGAGCAGAGTGTTGCCGTAGACCAAGTTAATGCACGAGCTCCTCTCCTGCATACCGGCTACTTGCCCCCTTGAGTGAGATGAATGTCCTCGAGAAGAGAGTTGCCACCTAGTCAACGCTAAAAGCCTAAAATGTTTGGCACCTCCCCCAGTTGAGCTCGCTTGTCTAGCGAATGGCCTGGAGGGTGTCTAATCTTCTCCACCTCCAGTTGAGCCTCGCTCCTGGAGGGTATCGTCTCTTCTCCACCTCCAGTTGAGCCTCGCTCCTGGAGGGTGTCGACTCTTCTCCACCTCCAGTTGAGCCTCGCTCCTGGAGGGTGTCTAATCTTCTCCACCTCCAGTTGAGCTCGCTAGTCTAGCGAATGGCCTGGAGGGTGTCGACTCTTCTCCACCTCCAGTTGAGCTCGCTCGTCTAGCGAATGGCCTGGAAAGTGTTGACTCTTCTCCACCTCCAGTTGAGCCTCGCTCCTGGAGGGTGTCGACTCTTCTCCACCTCCAGTTGAGCCTCGCTCCTGGAGGGTGTCATCTCTTCTCCACCTCCAGTTGAGCCTCGCTCCTGGAGGGTGTCGACTCTTCTCCACCTCCAGTTGAGCCTCGCTCCTGGAGGGTGTCGGTTCTTCTCCACCTCCAGTTGAGCTCGCTAGTCTAGCGAATGGCCTGGAGGGTGTCGACTCTTCTCCACCTCCAGTTGAGCTCGCTCGTCTAGCGAATGGCCTGGAGAGTGTTGACTCTTCTCCACCTCCAGTTGAGCCTCGCTCCTGGAGGGTGTCGACTCTTCTCCACCTCCAGTTGAGCCTCGCTCCTGGAGGGTGTCGTCTCTTCTCCACCTCCAGTTGAGCCTCGCTCCTGGAGGGTGTCGACTCTTCTCCACCTTCAGTTGAGCCTCGATCCTGGAGGGTGTCGTCTCTTCTCCACCTCTAGTTGAGACTCGCTCCTGGAGGGTGTCGACTCTTCTCCACCTCCAGTTGAGCCTCGCTCCTGGAGGGTGTCGTCTCTTCTCCACCTCCAATTGAGCCTCGCTCCTGGAGGGTGTCGACTCTTCTCCACCTCCAGTTGAGCCTCGCTCCTGGAAGGTGTCTAATCTTCTCCACCTCCAGTTGAGCTCGCACGTCTAGCGAATGTCCTGTAGGGTGTCTAATCTTCTCCACCTCCAGTTGAGCTCGCTAGTCTAGCGAATGGCCTGGAGGGTGTCGACTCTTCTCCACCTCCAGTTGAGCCTCGCTCCTGGAAGGTGTCTAATCTTCTCCACCTCCAGTTGAGCTCGCTCGTCTAGCGAATGGCCTGGAGGGTGTCTAATCTTCTCCACCTCCAGTTGAGCTCGCTCGTCTACCGAATGGCCTGGAGGGTGTCTAATCTTCTCCACCTCCAGTTGAGCTCGCTCGTCTAGCGAATGGCCTGGAGGGTGTCTAATCTTCTCCACCTCCAGTTGAGCTCGCTCGTCTAGCGAATGGCCTGGAGAGTGTCGTCTCTTCTCCACCTCCAGTTGAGCTCGCTCGTCTAGCGAATGGCCTGGAGAGTGTTGACTCTTCTCCACCTCCAGTTGAGCCTCGCTCCTGGAGGGTGTCGACTCTTCTCCACCTCCAGTTGAGCCTCGCTCCTGGAGGGTGTCGTCTCTTCTCCACCTCCAGTTGAGCCTCGCTCCTGGAGGGTGTCGACTCTTCTCCACCTCCAGTTGAGCCTCGCTCCTGGAGGGTGTCGTCTCTTCTCCACCTCCAGTTGAGCCTCACTCCTGGAGGGTGTCGTCTCTTCTCCACCTCCAGTTGAGCTCGCTCGTCTAGCGGATGGCCTGGAGAGTGTCGACTCTTCTCCACCTCCAGTTGAGCCTCGCTCCTGGAGGGTGTCGTCTCTTCTCCACCTCCAGTTGAGCTCGCTCGTCTAGCGGATGGCCTGGAGAGTGTCGACTCTTCTCCACCTCCAGTTGAGCCTCGCTCCTAGAGGGTGTCGTCTCTTCTCCACCTCCAGTTGAGCTCGCTCGTATAGCGAATGGCCTGGAGAGTGTTGACTCTTCTCCACCTCCAGTTGAGCCTCGCTCCTAGAGGGTGTCGACTCTTCTCCACCTCCAGTTGAGCCTCGCTCCTGGAGGGTGTCGTCTCTTCTCCACCTCCAGTTTAGCCTCGCTTTTGGAGGGTGTCGACTCTTCTCCACCTCCAGTTGAGCCTCGCTCCTGGAGGGTGTCGTCTCTTCTCCACCTCCAGTTGAGCTCGCTCGTCTAGCGAATGGCCTGGAGGGTGTCGAATCTTCTCCACCTCCAGTTGAGCTTGCTCGTCTAGCGAATGGCCTGGAGAGTGTCGACTCTTCTCCACCTCCAGTTGAGCCTCGCTCCTGGAGGGTGTCGTCTCTTCTCCACCTCCAGTTGAGCTCGCTCGTCTAGCGGATGGCCTGGAGAGTGTCGACTCTTCTCCACCTCCAGTTGAGCCTCGCTCCTGGAGGGTGTCGTCTCTTCTCCACCTCCAGTTGAGCCTCGCTCCTGGAGGGTGTCGACTCTTCTCCACCTCCAGTTGAGCCTCGCTCCTGGAGGGTGTCGTCTCTTCTCCACCTCCAGTTGAGCCTCGCTCCTGGAGGGTGTCGACTCTTCTTCACCTCCAGTTGAGCCTCGCTCCTGGAAGGTGTCTAATCTTCTCCACCTCCAGTTGAGCTCGCTCGTCTAGCGAATGGCCTGGAGGGTGTTGACTCTTCTCCACCTCCAGTTGAGCCTCGCTCCTGGAGGGTGTCGACTCTTCTCCACCTCCAGTTGAGCCTCGCTCCTCGAGGGTGTCGTCTCTTCTCCACCTCCAGTTGAGCCTCGCTCCTGGAGGGTGTCGACTCTTCTCCACCTCCAGTTGAGCCTCGCTCCTGGAGGGTGTCGTCTCTTCTCCACCTCCAGTTGAGCCTCGCTCCTGGAGGGTGTCGACTCTTCTCCACCTCCAATTGAGCCTCGCTCCTGGAAGGTGTCTAATCTTCTCCACCTCCAGTTGAGCTCGCACGTCTAGCGAATGTCCTGGAGGGTGTCTAATCTTCTCCACCTCCAGTTGAGCTCGCTAGTCTAGCGAATGGCCTGGAGGGTGTCGACTCTTCTCCACCTCCAGTTGAGCCTCGCTCCTGGAAGGTGTCTAATCTTCTCCACCTCTAGTTGAGCTCGCTCGTCTAGCGAATGGCCTGGAGGGTGTCTAATCTTCTCCACCTCCAGTTGAGCTCGCTCGTCTAACGAATGGCCTGGAGGGTGTCTAATCTTCTCCACCTCCAGTTGAGCTCGCACGTCTAGCGAATGTCCTGGAGGGTGTCTAATCTTCTCCACCTCCAGTTGAGCTCGCTAGTCTAGCGAATGGCCTGGAGGGTGTCGACTCTTCTCCACCTCCAGTTGAGCCTCGCTCCTGGAAGGTGTCTAATCTTCTCCACCTCCAGTTGAGCTCGCTCGTCTAGCGAATGGCCTGGAGGGTGTCTAATCTTCTCCACCTCCAGTTGAGCTCGCTCGTCTAACGAATGGCCTGGAGGGTGTCTAATCTTCTCCACCTCCAGTTGAGCTTGCTCGTCTAGCGAATGGCCTGGAGGGTGTCTAATCTTCTCCACCTCCAGTTGAGCTCGCTCGTCTAGCGAATGGCCTGGAGAGTGTCGTCTCTTCTCCACCTCCAGTTGAGCCTCGCTCCTGGACGGTGTCGTCTCTTCTCCACCTCAAGTTGAGCCTCGCTCCTGGAGGGTGTCGTCTCTTCTCCACCTCCAGTTGAGCTCGCTCGTCTAGAGAATGGCCTGGAGGGTGTCTAATCTTCTCCACCTCCAGTTGAGCTCGCTCGTCTAGCGAATGGCCTGGAGGGTGTCGGCTCTTCTCTACCTCCAGTTGAGCCTCGCTCCTGGAGGGTGTCTAATCTTCTCCACCTCCAGTTGAGCCTCGCTCCTGGAAGGTGTCGACTCTTCTCTACCTTCAGTTGAGCCTTGCTCCTAGAGGGTGTCGACTCTTCTCCATCTTTTTTAGTTGAATTTGCTCAGCCAGCGAAGGGCTTGAGAGGGATACTAAGTGACATATCATCTAATGCCCATCTCTCCGAACCACGGGTCCTACATTGTTTTTCCGAGCTCGTATCGAGCTCAAAAAAAGCGGGGATTGTGTATAACCCGTAATTCGTCGAGATCAGAAATGTAAGAGGACAACACAGAAGACCTCCCCCACCTGGGTGAGTGCAGAAGACCTCCCCCACCTGGGCGAGTACAGAAGACCTCCCCCACCTGGGCGAGTACAGGAGACCTCCCCCACCTGGGCGAGTACAGGAGACCTCCCCACCTGGGCGAGTACAGAAGACCTCACCCACCTGGGCGAGTACAGGAGACCTCCCCCACCTGGGCGAGTACAGAAGACCTCCCCCACCTGGGCGAGTACAGGAGACCTCCCCACCTGGGCGAGTACAGAAGACCTCACTCACCTGGGCGAGTACAGGAGACCTCCCCACCTGGGCGAGTACAGAAGACCTTCCCCACCTGGGCGAGTACAGGAGACCTCCCCACCTGGGCGAGTACAGAAGACCTCCCCCACCTGGGCGAGTGCAGAAGACCTCCCCCACCTGGGCGAGTACAAGAGACCTCCCCACCTGGGCGAGTACAGAAGACCTCCCCCACCTGGGCGAGTACAGAAGACATCCCCCACCTGGGGCGAGTACAGATTTCTACCCCGTTCAGAAGGCAAGAGCGGTTATCCGTAGCTCATTTCAGAAGGCGGGAGCAGCTAATCGCAGTCCATTTGGATTTGCCTATAAATAGGACCCCAAGGCACAAGTAGAAGGCACCTTCACCCCCCCTAGGGTGGGAGAGTACACTGCCTGCCTCTCTTGTGCCAAGCTCAGCATTGGCTTTAGGAGGGGAAGTTCCTATAGACTTCCGGGTATGTGGCGGGACCTCCTCGCTGCAGCACACGGGTCTTGTTTATAGGCAGGTTGGAGTGGTTTTGTATGTTGTCTAGTTTCTTATCACCTTGTCTCGCGTGGGTCGATCACTAAACGAGTAGCCTTTGGTCACCCCCAAGTCTCGAACAGTTGGACCGGTATCCGGGTTCCAACACCGGTCCTCTTCCAAGGTGCCCCTTGAGGTCTATTTATAGATTTTAGTTTTGTGGTCTGTCAATAGCCAAATCCCGCTGTCCATTCTTACTATCCGCACACCGGATTGGTCTGCTAACAGCCAAACTCCGCTGTTCGGAGGGGCTACCCGCAGACCACCAGGGGTTTTTTGGTAAAGGACCACCCTAGGCGCCGGCGAACCAGGGACCCCTGACCTGTTCAGCGAACACGGGGCTCGCCAAAAGATCTGGCTGGCTCGCCTAAGCCGTCTAGCGAACTCCTCCTACCGGCTGACTCGCCTGCCTCTACGGCTCGCCTGCCGAACCGCTCCTTAGCGGGCCGAGCTCGCCTAAATGGCTAACTGTACCCCAGAAATGGCTATTTGTACCCCAAGGTCCCGGACCTGCCTAGCGAGCTCCTCCGACCGGCTGGCTCGCCTGCCTCTGGGGCCTCTCGCTCTTCTTGGGCTCGCCCCGCCTGGCTCGCCCATCCTTGACTCGCCCCCTGGGGTATGCGAACCAAGGATCCTTCCAGGCGAACATCGGGGTTGTACAACAATCTCAAATGCATAAGACACCACTTTCATTCCCAACAGATGAGTGTCACCTGCTTCCAGCCAAGACATTCACGTCTAACACCGCCTCCCAAAAAGAGAGCTTCGTATGGTGACATTTTGATACTCGCTTGAAAGCTATTGTTGTATGCGAACTCGATCATGAATATATGACGCTCTCACTTCTTCTCAAAATTGAGTGTACACATTCTAATCATATCTGTCATTGTACAGTTAGTCATATGACTCATATCCATCTAACTGTCGATTTGTGCATGGAAGACCAAACTCAATTTGAGCTTTGTTCCCAAGCTCTTTTGAACCAACCTCCATTCCTTGGAAGTGAAATGTCTGTCTCTGTCGCTGATGATACTCATTGAAATCCCATGCAACTGAACAATATTACTCACATAATGTTCTTCCAAACTCTCCACATCATCATCCTTCCTATTCGGGATGAAGTGAGCCACATTGGTCAGGTGATCCACATTCACCCAAATGACATCATTTCCCTGATGGCTGTGCAAACTATGTACAAAATTCATAGAGATATCAGCGAACTTTCACTCGGGGATATGAAGAGGTTATAGAAAACCGCCAGGGCTTTGACATTGTGCCTTAACCAAGACACAAGTCTGCCACTGACCGCTCTATGCGGCCACCGCTCTCGCGTGGAGAGGGCGTCGGAAGTGAATCGGTCAAAATAATATAAAATGGAGAATAACACCCCAAGTATCGACTCTCTCAAATAATACAGGAGGGTGGATTAATCGTTATGAAGATTAAGGAAAGAATGATGTTTAAGACAACGTTAAGTTGGATTTGTTTTCCTAAATTACTAATACTTAAAAAGTAAAACTAAACTACGGCGAAGGTTGTGAACACCTCTTCGATCATTTGCAACACAAAATCTCAAACACAACAACAAGAGCAAATCTCGATAAACATTAAACAAGGTTAAACATGCTTACAACATGTTCATGACAATAAAAATACCATCCAACATTCATGAAGATAGAAGATTATAATTACCAAGAAATCTAGAGGAGCGAGAGTAGATAAAATGATACAAACATTGCTCGGGTATATTCCTTGGAACCCAACAGAACTCTTGAAGCCGGTGCTTTCCCTCGCGATGATCCTTGGTTGCGTCCGAGCACTTGGAAGAGTTGTGACCTTTACGCAAGCATTCCCCATCTTCTCAATGATTTGAAACATCCATATCAGCTTCTCCTTCTCCTTTGGGTAGCGATTTTCGAAGCGAAGGGAAGAAAACTCCTTCCTTCAGCTCTGGAATGAATGGAGGGGTCTAGGCATGAAAAACGACGACCTACAACCGTTGAAATCGGAGAACCAATCAAAGATCATGAAATTCTGTCAAAAATTAATATTTATAGGCCGTCGTCCAGAATGCTCGCGCATGGTCGTGCGCATGGTCGTGTGTGAAGGAATGAAAATCTGGGCGCAAAAATCATGCGCCCTAGCCACCAGGCAAAGACTATGCATGATAAGTCATGCGCTGTCATGCGAGAAGGAAGTCGCACGAGCACAATCCGAAAGCAGAAAATGAGGTCATATAACTTGCCCGGTCGTGCGTGAAGAAACCTGCATGGTCGTGCCAAATGTCAGTCGTGCCAAATGTCAGTCGTACGCAGTAACTCACACACGGTCGTGCGCGAACAATGACGCATGAGTAAAACTCGAAAGGAGAAATTATGGGAAATTGAGGTGAATGAGCACGCACGTCGTGCACGAGTAATCGCGCACGGTCATGCATGAGTAATCACACACGGTCGTGTGAAAACCTTAAATGCACATAAGTTGTGCATTTAGAACACACACGATCGTGTGTGTCTTAAACGCACGAGCAGTCTTGAAACTTAAGATTTTCATGGAAAGAACCATGAACGCTCACGGACGTGCGTGTTCACGGGTGTTTCAAGAGTGTCTCTTAATTCCCAAATGTCCACACAAGCAATTGCAATTTAATCAAGATCAATGCATCGACTATAACCAAAAAACTCAGATAAGGGGTGTACAACTCGTATTTGTTAAGGGTAGGCACATCCCCGCCACGACAATAAAAGAAACCTGGCGGTGATTGAACAATTTCCGGGCGAGCGAATTATATTTTTACTTGCCCATAGGCGAGTTCCATTTTTACTCGCCCATAGGAGAGTTTGGTGATTCCACGCCCATAGGCGAGTTCCTGCTTTTACTCGTGTTGCGGTCTACTCGGCGGCTCCTTGAACCGGTCAGAAAAGGAACCGTCTTAGCCCGAGAGCGGTTGAGCGCGCACACAGTCACAGAAAACAAGGCAATGGACAAGGAGGCTTTTTTGACGTGGAAAACCCCGGAAAGGGATGAAAAACCACGTGGCCGAGACGGCGTCGACCAAACTTCACTATTCGTTGTTGTTGTACAAGACTTAGTAGAGATGGTGAGGGCGACAGACCGCTCCTCGTTACAACTTGAGGGGAGAGAGAGTCGTTCGGAGGGTGACAGACCACCTCTCGTGAATCTTAAATATTTCCGGCGCTTTGATGTTGACTTGATCTTGCCTTTGGCCGCTTTGCTTGCTGTGAACTTGCTGAGTATGTGTGAAATGCGTTGGTGAGACGTAGGAAGAAATCCCGTGGAGAGAAGATGAAGAATAAGAGATCCCCTGAGCCCTATTTATAGGTTCCAGGGGAAGTTGTGGTGGTTACGTGGTTATTTGCAGCCCGTAACCACCAGATAATATCTATTTAATTTTTTATAAAATATTAAGAGGTTTTAGAAGATAATCACACCCCCACTTCGGGTGGTTACGCTGGTGGTTATCCGCACCTTGAAAGGTGAAGATTGCGCGGAGAGAAACAGACGGTTAGGATCTAACCACCGTGAAACCAACCGGCGAGAGACCGATCAGGCGGCCGGCGGGGGAGGCCAGCCGGCCCTTCTTCGCCGGCGAGGGGATGGGCGGTCGGGCGCCGACCCTCAAGGAGAGGGGAGGCCGACCGCCCGCCGCCCCTCAAGGGGAGGGGCGGTTAACCGCCTCCCCTCAAGGGGAGGGGCGGTTGACTGCCTCCCCTCAAAGAGAAGGGCGGCCGGTCGCCGCCCCTCACGGGGGGACCGGCCGACCTCCGCCCCTCACGGGGGGACCGACCGGCCTCCGCCCCTCACGGGGAGACCGGCCGGCCTCCGCCCCTCACGGGGGGACCGGCCGGCCTCCGCCCCTCACGGGGGGACCGGCCGGCCTCCGCCTCGAGGAGGAGGGCGGGTGGCCGTCGCCCCTCGAGGAGAGGGGCGGCCGCCCGCCGCTCCTCAAAGGGAGGGGCGGCCGGTCGCCGACCCTCACGGGTAGGGCCGGCCGGCCGCCGCTCCTCAAGGAGGAGGGCGGGAGACCGTCGCCCCTCGGGAGAGGGGCGGCTGCCCGCCGCTCCTCAAAGGGAGGGTCAGCCGGCGGACTCCCCTCACGGGGATGGCCGGCCAGCCGTCGCCGCTCACGGGGGGAGCCGGCCGTCCGCCTCCCAAGGAGGGACGGCCACTGCCGTCCCTCACGGGGTGGGAGTGGCGGCCGGTTGCCGCCCCTTGGTCGCGAAGGATGGCTGACCAGGGATGGGGCCGGCCGGCGACGCCGCTTGCGGGGCGGTTTGGCGATGATCGTGCGCGTGGATCGTGTGCGGTGATCGGGTGCGTGTCAGTTTTCTCCTAACTCCCCATTAAGGGAGTGTGGGTCACGGGATTCCGGCTATTCACAGCCCATAATTCCTATAAAATGGACGAATCCCCATCAACTCGCAAAAAACGAGCCCCTATTAAGTCGCCCATAAGCGAGCTTCTCTCGCATTCGGCCTCGTCACCAATTATCTCGGTGACCTCCTCTCACCCTTTAAGATTGTGCCTATCTACTGTCTTGCTCAGCTCTCGGCTTTGGAGGAGAAGTTCTTTTCGACTTATGGGTACGCAGCAGGACCTTCTCGCTGCGGCAATCGAGTCGTGTTTATAAACATTCCGGTTTTCTCTCTTGCTCTTGCCATCAAATTTTTTTATGTTACACCGCAAGATCAGTAACTTTAAAATACCCTTTTGATCCGAACATTTGTCATCCAATTTCTTGGTTCCAACAAGAACGCAGTGTAATATTTATTTTAATTTACACGTGGTCAATCAAGTATTATCTTTGTCTATTAGATATTTGTTTGCCGGGTATCTTTTAAATATAAAAATTTAAAAAGAAGAGATAAAATTGTTATAATAAACATTATTTCCCATGCTAATCTTTTTCTTACAGTAGTAAATAGATATACATATATATAATAATATATAAAATAAAAAGAGCGCTATGCGTTGTCATATTATATTAGTAGACTAAAAAATATATTATTTTCATCTACTTTATATCTTATGTGTGTTGAATAAAAAAATCCTAGAAATTGAATCATCCAACTCCCGATTTACGGTTTTCATTCTCAACGCTCCAAAATCTCCATTCTTTATTCCCAACGCTTCAAAACATCATTTTTGACCTTCAACGTCACCGTAGCCCTTTTCCTCCATTCCCCCAACAGAGCTCCATTCCCACCGCCCAAACAGACAGACCCTCAGTTCTTCATTCCTTACTCCATTATGAACTGGGTTCGACGTTTTTGGCGATTGATACCGGTCTGATGGAGCAAAATTACTCGATCTCCATCGCCCGTGCCACTACAAATTATCGATTTTATGTCGCTGCGAATTACATAAGGAAGGAAAAAGCATATATCATGGCCACTGGAGGCACTGAGGCACCCATCCTTCCGATCGGAATAGGCGGCTTCGTAGCCTGCAGGGATGTCGTTGAGGAACAATGATCCGGAGAATGGAAGTAGGTCGCCTGTGAATGTTGCTCAAAGCATTCAAGGTGGTGGTCAAAGTGGAACTATCTTCCCGTTGCCTCTAGCTTGAGTTTTATAGGCAAACCCTAAATTTAATACGGGTACCAGATATCTCGATATCCGAACCGATCCAAATATACATTAACAACCCGTTCATTTAGTAAAGTGCTTTTCAAGCATGATTGCTAAAGCAAACGGTAAGAATTTAAAACAAAAAAGCATCTATATCCTCATAATTAATTATTAAATCCTCTTCTAATCATTTAATAATTTTTTACTTAATGGGATAATGTAGTTATCCAAAAATTAATAAACTGAGAATTAACAGAATTTTAATTATCATAAATAATGAAATGCTGATAGAAAGTAATAGCAGCAGGTCGACGGAGTCGGGGCACGGCGTCGGGGCGGCAGCAGTTCGACGGCAGCAGGTCGACGACTTCGAGGAGGCGGCGTTGGGGCGGTGGCAGCAGGTCGCCGGCATCGGGGCGGCAGCAGGGCGTCAGAGCGGCAGCGGGAGGTCGGGGTCGGGCGCTAGGGCAGGAAAGGGAAAAGATCTGGAAGAAAATAAAAGGGGCGGCAATAACAATTTTGGGCCTGCAAATATAAGCGGCCTGTAATTAACCGAAAGCAATATTTATTTTTATTTAGTTAAACATTTTCAAAAAAATAACTGAAATACCAGGCTCGTTTTACCACTTTCTTACGCTAACCAGTTTTCTTTCTCGTTACCGACTAGCTTAGCTAGCTCTGTGCGCGCGCTAGTCTCTGTTTCTCTTTCGCCATCTTCCCTCTCTCTCTCTTCACTCGAGGAAGACGACTAGGGTTAACTTTCCCCCCTCCTTCGGCATCTTCGCTTTTCCTGTTTTCTATCCATCAGTGGTTATTTCAAGGTAGGGTTTCGAAGTGCGAGCCCATCACGAGAGTCACTTCTTTGCTTCTTCCATTCTACGAAGCTGCGGGGCGGCGGCGGCGGCAGTGATTGCAGAGCGCGACTTGACCTGGATCCCTTTCTCTCCATCGAAACGGTGCAAGGATGAAGAGGGAGCATCTCGAGAGCAGCGGCAGAGGGGGGATTGGGGGTTTCCCGCTCTCCAAGAGGAAGATGCTGGGTTTGGAGGAGACAGAGGCCGGCATGGATGAGCTACTGGCGGCGATGGGGTACAAGGTGAGGTCATCGGACATGGCGGAGGTGGCGCAGAAGCTGGAGCAGCTGGACATGGCGATGGGGAGCAGCACTTCTCAGGACGATGCGTTGCTTTCTCAGCTCGCATCTGATACTGTTCACTATAATCCATCTGATCTGTCGAACTGGCTCGAGAGCATGCTCTCAGAGCTCAATGCGCCTCCTATCCCGTTCCTGCCCGCGTCTCATCCGATTCCGATCGGATCAGAGTTCCTGACCGGAAATCTGTCTTCATCTACTGAACCCGGCGGCGCCGATTACTACCTCCACCACCGCGCCGTGTGCGGACCAGTGTCTCAGGTTGATGGCGGGCTGAGAACTCAGAAGCGGTTGAAACCCTCCCCTTCGACCACATTCTTCTCAAGAGCTGCAGCACCGGCCACTGTATCGACCCCGGCAGCTACCGTTGCCGGAGAGGGTTCTTCTGTTCATCCTCTGGTGATGGTAGACACGCAGGAGGCTGGGATCCGCCTGGTCCATGCCCTGCTTGCCTGCGCTGAAGCAATCCAGGAAGAGAATTACAAAGCTGCTGACGCCATATTGAAGCAAATATCAGTGCTCGCCTCCTCTCAAGGCGGCGCCATGCGTAAAGTCGCCGGTTACTTCGCGGAAGCCCTCGCCCGTCGGCTCTACCGTATCCACCCCCATCTAGACGCCTCCCTCGACTCAGCCTTCTCCGACATCCTTGAGATGCACTTCTACGAGAGCTGCCCGTATCTCAAGTTTGCCCACTTCACCGCAAACCAGGCTATTCTAGAGGCTTTCGCTGGTTGCAGCCGCGTTCACGTCATTGATTTGGGTGTAAAACAGGGGATGCAGTGGCCGGCGCTGATGCAGGCGCTCGCCCTCCGCCCCGGTGGCCCACCGTCCTTCCGCCTCACCGGAATCGGCCAGCTTCAGCCGGACAACCCTGATGCGCTGCAACAAGTTGGTTGGAAGCTTGCCCAGCTCGCCGGCACAATCAATGTCGAGTTCGAGTTCCGCGGCTTCGTCGCCAACAACCTTGCTGATCTGGAGGCCTTCATGCTCGAGTCCCCCTCGCCAGGGATCAGAGGATCGGATGAACCAGAGGCCGTGGCGATAAATTCCATCTTCGAGCTCCACGGCCTCCTGGCGCGGCCGGGCGCGCTTGAGAAGCTACTGAGCACCGTTCGATCCGTGCGGCCGCGGATAGTGACCATCGTCGAACAAGAAGCCAATCATAACGCCGGTGGGTTGTTGGAGCGGTTCACGGAGGCGCTGCACTATTACTCCACCATGTTCGATTCTCTGGAGGGCAGTGGCGGCGGAGCCGGAGACGGCGAGGGTCAACAAGACCAAATAATGTCAGAGATGTTTCTCGGCCGGCAGATCTGCAACGTCGTGGCGTGCGAGGGTGCGGATAGGACTGAACGTCACGAAACGCTCGCTCATTGGCGGGCGCGTATGGCCGGGGCTGGATTCCAGCCTGTCCACCTCGGTTCGAACGCCTTCAAACAGGCGAGCATGCTGCTTGCGCTGTTCGCCGGCGGCGACGGCGGCTACCGCGTCGAGGAGAAGGAAGGCTACCTCACGCTTGGTTGGCACACGCGTCCTATAATCGCCACATCTGCCTGGTGCGTCGCCGGTTCCGTCTAGTCCGATCAACTGACGCCGGACAGGTGGTGATCGCTGTCGGAGTAGTACTATGCAACCCACCGGTGCGGCACGCTTACTCCCTTCTCCGTTCCTTTTTTTTAATTTTAATTAATTAATGTTAGTTTTAGTTTTTCTTTTTCTTTTTTTTAAGTCGGCACCTTTTTTTTTCTTCTAAGAGTATGAATCGCTCTGTACTTATTTTACCTCTAGCAGGCTATATAAATTTGCATCAAATAATATTATTGTGAATTAAACATACTGCATTAGGCTCTAATTTCTACGTTTACCAAAAGGCAGTGAAAACCCAACTATAGGACTCTGTTTGGCGCGGCTTTTTTGCACCCAAAACCTAACTATAGTGCTCTCTGTTTGGCCCGGCTTTTTTGCGGGGCTGAATTTGGGCAAAAACGCCGCCATCATGGAACGTTTGGAATGAAAGCGGTTATGACCGCCACCAAGAAGATAAAACTAGTTTTGAACATAAAAGTGGATGAAGTTCCTTAGGTGTGGTCAGATGTTCACAAACGAAGGTTCGTAACCACGACGTTCACCACCGCACTTAAGGTAGCCTTAAGTTTCCAAGAATGTGGGAAGTAAATTTGAGGCTCTGGGCCCATGGCGTTAATGCGCTCGGGAGGGTTTTAGGTTGATTGTGGGCCCATGGCGTTCACTAACGAAGGTTCATAACCACATCGTTCACGACCGCCACCACCACTGACCACCCCAAACGGAGCCTTAAGTTTCCAAGAATGTGGGAAGTAAATTTGAGGCTTTGGTCCCAGTGCTTTAATGCCCTCAATAGGTCTGCAAGCGGTTCGGTTCGATTTTAGGTAAAACCGAAACCGAACCGAATAGACTCGGTTTTTACACACCCAAAATCGAAATCGAACCGAAATGGATCGGTTCGGTTTGGTTCGTTTTTTTTAACATCGGTTCGATTTTTCGGTAAACCTAAAACATATTATCTCTCAAAATAATTTTTATTGCTTGCCCAAGTGCTTTTCTAATAGTAAATCTCGAAAGCAGTTCATCAACATTGAAGGAAAATTCAAAAACACATTAATATTTAGATTAACTAGTACAATTAATACAATAAGTTCAAGTATTAGTTTAAAATAAAATCAATAAGTACAACATTTAATTTACTCGTTTACGCTCGGGTAATTGTTACAAACTTATGATAAGATAAGAGATATTACATAGTCTCGTTATTTTGGATTCAACTTCAAACTCAATGCTCACCACCTCATGTTTTCATTCGACGGGACACACTCAAAGTCCAAACTTATAATCGGTTCGGTTTTCTCGGTTTACCGAACCTATAAACCGAACCCGAACCGAATAAGCTCGGTTTTCAGCCCCCCAAACCGAAACCGAACCGAACTGATCCGTTCGGTCAAAATTCGGTTCGGTTTGGGTCGGTTCGGGTCAGTTTGGTCGGTTTCGGTTTTCTGTGCACACCCCTAACCCTCAGTAGAGTTTTAGGTTGATTGTTGTGTTACCATCTAGCCCATCACAATTGTTAGACCCATTTGTGTGATGGTGGGAGAAATTATTGTATGATATCGCGGATTGTTCACTTTAATCATTAGATTTTTTTTTTGTCAAAATATATAAATTAATCCCTCAATTTTAACCTAAGTCTCTGAACCTTTATTTGTCTTATATTGATCCCAAAACTTTTTACCGGTTAAATATTTAACGGTTTAAATGACGTGATGGCCTTAAACCGATGATGTGACGCTAGCTACCAGGCAAGTGGCTTTGCCTCTATCCCTAACTGTGAACTTGGCGAGACTCCGCCGCTATGCTTGAGGCTCTTTGATTTAATCTTGCATTACAATTTTTTGACACATTAGGAGATTAAAAAATTTGAGAGTATTTTATTGTTAAGCATAATTGATCTTCAAGCAAAAGAGACATAATAAGCCTTAGGGCTCTTTTGGGTAAGCGTTCCGCCTCCGTTGAAATTGGGTTGAACGGAACGCTCAATGATTTAACGTTTGTTTTTACACCTTCATTTGGAGCCGCTTGTAAAAGCTGCGGTGTACAACCCTGTATTCGCCGAGTGGATCCCCGGGGCCTAAGATGTCTTTAGGCCTAGCAGTTTTCAGCGCTGCCCCAGGCAAGAAGAAGGGGGCGAGCGGTGGAGGCGGAGGCCTCCCGCTCGCCCAGCCCGTATTTGGCGTGCGGTGGAGGAGGGAGGCCTCCCGCTTGCCCAGCAAGCAGGGGGGCGAGCCGGTGAGGCGTGTGGCCTCCCGGGCTCGCCCCTGCCACAGCAAGGGGGGCGAGCCGGAGGTGGCCGACCTCCCGGGCTCGCCCCGCCCCAGCAAGGGGGGCGAGCCGGAGGTGGCCGACCTCCCGGGCTCGCCCCGCCCCAGCAGGAGGACGAGTCGGAGGTGGCGGACCTCCCGGGCTCGCCCCGCCCCAGCAGGGGGCGAGCCGGAGAGGGGCCGACCTCCGGTCTCGCCCAGCCCCAAGGAGAGGGGGGGGGGGGGGGTCTGCGTTTAGTGCCTCGAAACAGCGGGATTTGGTTGTTGGCAGACCAAATCCGGGGGTATTTTCGTAATCTCGTTGGTCAGATTGTGGCTATCAGCAGACCAAGTCCAGAAATCTATAAATAAGACCAAGGGGGCACCATTTGGAAGATCTCCCTTTTGGCCTCTCTCTCCCCAAGTTTCTCTAGTGGGTGAGGAGAGTCTCCAAAGGTGTCCAAGCTTAGCATTGGCTTGGGAGGGGAAGCGCTCTAAGATCTTTCGGGTGTGTGATGGGACCTCCTCGATAAGCCCTTAGTCTCATTCCTTGTTTCTTAGCCTCTTAGCCTAGAGCTCTCCCTTGGGAGAAGTAAGTGTGAGGTCACCCCTAACTAGTTGAGGGCCCGAACTCCACAGAGACTAAGTCTTGTTCTCAAGTCTTGGTTTCAACATGCGGTGCGAGAATTGTCTCCGTTCGGGAACCTTGCCTGAGCCCTCCAGTCTGCCACGCTAGCTCTCGCATGCTCTTCTTTTGGTTCAGGAACCTTGCAGGAGCCGGAAGATTGAAGTCAAGCGGCTCAGAAACTTCCACCGACGAATTTTGTTCCTCATTTGTCTGATGATCATCGCCTCCATTTTCTCTGCCACAATCGGAGACCAAATGAGACCTCTTGTGCCCTCCCAATGCCTTACTGAATGAGAAGATCTTGCCACAGAGGATGCATCCATGGAGTCTGGTCTTCCGAGCGGTCTCCAGCGGGTGTTGCACAGAGGCGTCGGTGTCGTAGAACTCGCTGACGACGCGGGAAAACATCATGAGGCTGATTGCAACATCCTCCTTTTCAGGCTCGTAACCAGGCAACGATGATGTTGAGGATCTAGTTGTGGAGACAAATGCAATTGTCGGAGAAGCCACGCGTCTGTTTGAGGAAGACGACTGAGATAAGTTAGCAGATTCGACTTTTCAAGGAGCATGGAATGTGAAAAATATTTAATAATAATTATGTTGTAATTTAGCAAATTTTAATGCAATTTAGAAATTTTTATCATAAACTCGAGTGTGTATGAGGCGATTTTATTGAAGAAGTGCCTTGAGGAGAAAAACAATTTAGCTGCGGATTTGGCCAGTGAAAAAGCGAACTAGGGCAGCAACATGGTTGCATGTCTCAATGTTCATCATGGATGTCCGAGGAAGTTTTATCATATACAATACTGTTGAAACCGAGACTTGCGAACAAGGCTTAGTCTCTGTAGAGTTCGGGGCCCTCAGCTAGCCGAGGGGCGACCAATCCTTACTCCTCCCAAGGGAGAGCTCTAGGTTGAAGGTGTTGGAACTAGGAACTGGACCAAGGGCCTAGTGGGGAGGTCCCGCCACATACCCGGAAGCCCCTTAGGAACTTCCCCTCCCAAGCCACTACTAAGCTTGGGCACCACTTGAGGCTCTCCTCACCCACTAGAGAGAGAAAGTGGGGGGAGAGAGAGAGGGAGAGAGCTAGCCTAGAATGAGATCCCCTCAAATGGTGCCCCTTGGTCCTATTTATAGGATTTCTGAAGTTGGGCTGTGAATAACCAAAAACCGATCCGTGAAATTACCAAAATACCCCGGACTTGGCCTGCGAATAGCCAAATCCCGCCGTTCCACGGTGCTAAACGCAGACCGAATGCCCTCCTGGGCTCGTCCCCTACTGGGCGTGGGGGCGAGAGAAGCTCGCCCCTTCCTTGGACGCGGGGGGCGAGAGGGGGGCTCGCCCCTCCTCCTCTCGCCCCTTAATGTTGGGGGCGGGGGCGAGATCACCGGGCGACGGCCCGGTCTCGCCCCCTTGCTGGGAGTGGGGGTGAGCCCCTGGGCAGCAGCCCGGGCTCGCCCCCCCTAGCTGGGAGCGGGGGCGAGCCCCTGGGCAGCAGCCCGGGCTCGCCCCCCCTTGGGGGGCGAGCCCCTGGGCAGCAGCCCGGGCTCGCCCCCCCTTGGTGGGAGCGGGGGCGAGCCCCCGGGCGGCAGCCCGGGCTCGCCCCCTAGCTGGGAGCGGGGGCGAGCCCTTGGGCAGCAGCCCGGGCTCGCCCCCCTTGGGGGTGGGGTCTTGTCCCTCCACCTCTCGCTCCCCTATGTAGGGCGGGCAAGCGGGAGGCTTCCTCCCTCACCGCTCGTCCCCCTTGCCTCTACCTCCCTTCCTGCTTGGGTCGATGCTACCATGATGCTCCAATGAGCCTTAGGGAGTATACTCGGCGAATATCGGGGTTGTACACACCCGTCATAGGTGGGTGCGATTATCCGAAAATACACTGGATTGCGTATAGAAAAATACCCAAATAATACGCGTCCTAAACCATATAAAACCGGTCTGCAAATAACAATTATGATGGTTACGGCCTATGAATAATCGCATTACTACCGTAACCACCTCTTGGGCCTATAAATAGGACCACAAGCCCTATTTCATTTTCATCTTTTTCTCCTTCCTCCTTTCCTCCTAAGTGCAAGAGAGAGAACTCATTGAAGATCTTCATCATCTTCGAAGGAGTGCTTGAAGAATCTTCGAACGCCTCGAAGACAGTTCAGAGAGCTTCGTCCTCCTCCAAGCTTCTTTCCGAGCACGGAACGCCTCGAGATCGTCACCTCCAAGGCATCGACGAGCTCCTCACTTCAGACACCGCCATCGAACTCCGAAGTGCTCCAAGAGTCCTGCGCGCACCCCTTGATCTCCTAAGCACATGCAAAAGGTCGTACGAGCTTCAGAGCGTGGTGCTCCCTACCGCGACAAAGAAGAAGACTTAGCTTCGAGAGCGGTGACCTGTCACCCTCCAAACGTCTCTCTCTATCTCTTTCCCTCAAGATGTAACGATGAACGGTCTGTCACTCTCGATTCCTTATCAAAACATTATAAAAGAGACACTGATAGTGAAGTTAGGTTATCTCCGAACAAACCGCGTGGTTTTTCACATCTTTCCGGGGTTTTCCACGATAAAAAAAGTTCTTTTGCCAACCGTCTCAATTTTTTGTGACCGATTGCGCGCTTATCCGCTCCCGGACTAAGCGGTCATTCTAAACCGGTTTTAGGAGCCTCGAGTAGACCGCAACATGTGAAAATAAAAGAGTTGTCGTCCTAGATTGCATGTTACAGAGAAAATGATTTATAGGTGTGAGTTGCTGGCAAGTTGACCGATTCATCGAGGCCACCCTACGGGGAAAAAGAAAACCAAACAATGTTTACCATATTATTTGAAACTCGAAAATCACTCGGATATTGAGCCGATTTAATTTGACTTGAAACACGTTTCGAGTCTACTTCGAATCACTAGAAATATGTTTCGAATCAACTCAAATTAATTAAAATATTAAGTATTTATCAACATATTATTATTCTAAAATAAGAAACTCTAAAGTCTAAACCTAAACTAAAGAAGCAAATCTCTAAATGTCTTCATTTACTGAATTTTAAGCCGGCTAAATTTAATTTCAAGCCTACTCTCAATAAATGGGCAAAATGCTCAAGTTCGAGCTAATTAGATTCAATCTCAAGCCGACTTGATATTGAGCCATTTCGTGTTGAGCCGACTCGACTCGACACTTTTAATTTCGACCAAGCTCAAATTGCTCTAACTCAGCTTGAAATCTTCCCTAAAATCAAAGGGATCAAGATGTTTGGTGATGGAATATTTTTAATATATTCACAAATAATGTATATTTTTCGGTTTTGAAAAACTCTTATAAAATAATATGATCAGATCTTGAAACAAATTTATAAAGAAATTCCTAAAGAGAATGATTAAAAAATGAAATAAAGCATAATAATATTTAGTTTAGAATTGAGCCCGGGTAAGGTGCGTGATCACTGCTTTACAGAAGTTGCACCACCCTCTGGTAGGGATTTCACCGATGCTTACTCCTCCAAGGTACAACACCCTGCTAGATCCTGAAAACTCTGATGTGCGCGGATACCAGAGAAGCATGTAACACTTGAACTCTCACTTGATGAAGCAAACGTAAAGAAAGCACAATCAAGATCGCAAGAGAAAACTGGAAGAGCATATGAGAACAAAAGTGAACCAGTGATGAAAACGATTCAGGAAAACCTCCTATATAGGAGTCTCGTAAAAACCGTAAGTAATAAACACGTAGTTAATTCCCAACTGTTATGATAAGTAAATTTAATCATGCATAAAATTACGCACATGAAGCTGTCTGTAGAAATTAACGTAAAAAATTCACGCATACTAAAAAATTAATGAGACAAAACACGTGAAAAATTCACGCATACTAAAATTACGCACAGGAAGCTGTCTGTAGAAATTAACGTAAGTCGAATAGTATTCAACGAAAGTTGATTTCTTCTCTACGCTGTGAAATTGACGTAAAGTGATTTCTCATTGTCGCACGACGGGAAGATTTGAGTTCAGTGTGTCAAATTCTATTCGGGACGAAATCGATGTAGATGATATGCAGAAAATGGTTTATACGCAAGTGCACGTGTCAGATCAAGTAATAAAGTGTGAGTAGAGACCGTTCCCACAGAGAGATGACTATTCTAGTGCTTACAAATACTAGTTACACCGTTTCGTTAAATTCAAGTAGATCCAATAATGTGATTTTAAAGAGTAACAAAAATTCTGAATGGAACTTTGAACTAAATTAACTATTTTAAAGATACTTTTTACGAGTTGAAAAAAAAATAGTCTTGTATTGCTGATTTCCTATGTCTATCAAGATGATGTTTGAAGATATTATTTTATAAGAATATTATTTAATTTATCTTGCGATGATTTTATAGAGGAAATCCTTATCTCTCGAAACTCGGAAGTCTTGATATCTTACTCCCCTAGTCATCTCTAATTAAAGCAGAATGAAGATATTATGAAGGATAAAAATCAAGATCGCTAGGAAGAAGAAGAAATCTCTTTCACCCTTCTATACTATAGAAAACTTATGAAGCATTAACACTCCTCTCTCGAATCTCGAAGTGTAGTGAAAATATAGAAACTTTGGTTAAAAATTTACATCACTCATCTCTCGATTCTCTCAATGCAATAAAATAGCCTTTAAAATATTACTACGCCCCTCTTCTCTCGATTCTCGCGGTGCAATAAGAAAAATAAAAGCAAGATCCAAAAGTTTCATTCAAATTCATAAGATCTCTAAAGTTAAATTGTCATACAAACTTACAACTTAAAAGAAATCATCACCATAACATGCATAATACTCTCATCATACAAGACTATGAGAAATTAGTTCATAACTGAGATCAAACACCATGAAATTGGAAAGATCTTACAAGACATGGTGACAGAAATTCGTTTCTCTCCTTGCTTTAATGGCTAGAACGCCAATTCTGCAATCGAATCTCCCTCCTGGACCGAATTCTCCTTGCTCTCCTCCTTCTATTTCCAAAAATGATCGAAAGATTTTGTCTCTCTCCTTTCATTATATAGTCATACGCCCCCTTAGGAAACTCAGATTGGTCGAATAGATGTGTCTATTCCCTTGTGTAACCGCCAATTTAAATGATTTTTGGATTTTAAAAATTCAGGTTTCGCCGATTTGTTGCAACAAATTGAAAATTTGTTGCATCAAATTTTTTTCTGGATTTTCCTTCATAAACTGTATTGAAAATGTTCTGACTTTGTTGTAATAAATTTCCTGACTTTGACATAAACCTGTACTTCAATGCTACATTGAATTCCTTGCATTTCCTAACATCAAAACATGCCAAATAACTTAACTTAATCTCAAATATAAATTTATTAATTTTTATCCACTATTTATTCCACTTTTTTTATTTAAATTACCAAAATGGGTTAAAATAACTGATTAAGATAACTTCTTTTTGGGAAGTTATCAGCAGGAGATAAAACGTTGTATAGAAATCGACGTATACATCGCTTGTATTCGACGCATGGATTTGAGGCATTTAATATTTTCAAAATGACAAAAAAATTGTACAAAAAATACAATTAAGTATGTGATTTTGTAAGTTTGTTTAAGGTTTTTTTTAGTGCGAATAGTATTCATAAGATATCGATTTTTGAAATACATTCTTGCTAATAGTCGTGAGAGTTTAGTCACCTGTTAGGCGTCGTGAAAGTTTAGTTAAACGGCGGAGGGGTAGACCAAAAAAGACTTGAAATGGAACTATAAAGAAAGATATGATGTACTTAGGCATTAGTGAGGCTATGGTTAAAAATAAGGCGCAATGGCGACAAAGGATCCATATAGCCGACCCCACTACGGTGGGATAAAAGCTTGAGTGTTGTTGTATTCTTGCTGATAACCAAAACAGCGGTGCTAATAACAACACCATTTGCTGTTAACTAATTTCATGATGTTTGACTGGGCAATATCAGAAGACCTGATGAGTGATGACATGATGGATAGATAATAATAATAATAATAATAATAATATCATGCCAGGCCCCAATGGTTATATTAAAAATCACGCCAGCTAATCAATCAGTCCTAATCATGTCCACGTCAGCCAGGTGCCGCATACTGTACAGGGCTACAGTCTGCAGCAGATGTATGGGTACAGCTACAGGTATAAACTATTGTAATATGTCCATCATAACTTTGTATAATACTATAATGGGTACCCAACAGGTTACAGATTACAGGTTACATCCCCATGGAGTTTGCATAATTACAGGTTGCACCCCTCTAACTTTCGAAATTACATCTATCCCCCTCTAAGTTTCCCTAGTTTACAAAAATGCCCTTCCATTTGGAATTTGATAAAATCGGCCAAATTATTTTACGATATTCAATTTTACCCTTTGTAATGACTCTACATTAAAAGGCATGACCTTTTGCTTTAGAAATATAGATGAAAAGTGATCAAATATGTCAAATTACTTTATGATATTCCAATTTTATCCTTTGTAATGACTCTACATTGAAAAAGTTGTGTTACATTTTACCCTTTGTAATGAATCTAGAATCATTGTAAAAGGATAAGATTGAAGTATCATAATGATTTTATCATTTTCCATCCATATTTCTAACGGAAGGGGTATTTTTGTAAACTGGGGAAACTTAGAGGGGGAGGTAAATGTAATTATGAAAGATAGACGGGTGCAACCTGTAATTATGCAAACTCCCAGGGGAGGTCCCGCTAATTAACCATATGTATATATTAGCATCTTAGCATGAGCTTTGCTCGCGCTCGATGCTCTCTTGCGGGTTACGCCTGCAGACAAGCACCCAATGCAAGCAGCTTACACCCTTGCTCGATGCTCTCTAGCGGACTATGACAGCTTGTAAGTGGGCTGCGCCTGCAAGCAAAAGAGGAGCAGCCCGTGCTAAGGCTCCGTCGGTCTGAAATTAAATCAGTAGCAAGTTGAAATGATGGTGCCTAATAATTGCTTTAGCAAGTCGAATTGACAGAAAGTTGTTTAAAATACTAAAGAACTTGCAACTTAATGATGAAGACATTTGTATACACAAACAAAATCAAAGTTCAAAGAGAATTATAACATAGGGTTAAAAAAATACCTTGTATACTGTCGAAAATGCAGGAGTGCAGTACTAAGAAGGGGATGATACTTGCCTTTTTTTTTATCCTGTTGTTTGGATTCGTAGAGCCGAATCTGCGGCAATTATCCTCCTCGGCGTCTAATTCGGTAGAAGAGCGGGTTGCGCCCGCTTGTGCTCGATGCTCTTTGTAGGTTTTTTATGTAGGTGTGTAACTTAGTTGTAGCTACACAATAACAAAATCACATCTATATGCCAATGAACATTACGGGAAATGCAGCTTTCACAATAAAAACCTAATCTCAACACAGAAAGAGATCAAACATTTGAAGATACTACAATCAGTAAAGAAAAATGAAGGAGAGAGCAGCCCCATGCTTAATACAAGAATCATGGCAAAATAAGGGCGCTGGATATATTTCTACTATGATCTAGGAAAAGAGACGAGGGAAGAAGAAGATGAAGGACTTACCGGAGGTGGATGCGATTAATATTTGCAGTTGGAGCCGAGGAAGAATGGATATCAGATGCTAGAGTGTTAAAATACAACCAATTTACATAAGCTCAAGAGATGTGGCAGAAGAAGAAGGCAACTCGTCAGTGCAGAAAGACCAAGAGATGGCTGAGAATGAAACGGTACAGCAAGATGGCGTGAAGAAGAAGCAGGGCTCAAGCATGAAGATGGAACGCCGCGCCTGCAAAGGGAAAAGCAATTTTTCAGAAGAGACGTGATTCTCCATGAAAAGCTGTTCCCGAGAAATGAAAAACGTCTCTTTTTTTATTTTGCTCTATAAAAGTCCCGTTTAGAGCCCTGTAACAAACTTAACTCAATTTTAATATTAAATATGTGACTGAAATATTCAGAGAAACATTTAGTGTTTGTCTTTTCTGTCTAACAGTGGTATCAGAGCGATGAGTTCAAAAGTGAGTGTTGGAATGTTGTCTTCTAATGTGCCAATATTCAATGGCGATTTTTATGAATACTGGGCTATTCAAATGCAGACACTGTTTCTTTCGCAAGGTCTATGGGAAACGGTACAAAATGGAATTCCAGCAACCACGAATACTTCTACTACACCTCCTTCTGTAGATGAACTAAAAATACAAGCAGAAAATCAAAAACAAGATGTAAGAGCACTGATATACATTCAGCAAGGTGTCACCAACACGATCTTCCCAAGGATTATGGCTGCTACAACTGCTCAAGAGGCCTGAACAACCCTACAAACGGAATACAAAGGGTCTCCTCAGGTAATATCTATTAAATTACAAACGTCTTGGAAAGCATTTGATACACTATCCATGAAAGATGGTGAAAAGGTTCAGGATTTTATAGCCAGAGCCACTACCATAATCAACCAGATAAGATTGTTAGGTGACACCATAGGAAACAAGCGTGTAGTGCCTAAATTATTAAGAAGCCTGACCCCACAGTTTAACCATATTGTGTCTGCCATTGAGGAATCAAAGGACCTCACAGTTCTGAGCATATCAAAATGGCTAGGCTCATTGCAAGCACATGAAAATAGACTACAATACCAATCATCTCATATAGAACAAGCCTTGCATTTAAATACCTCTCCTACAAAAATCTACTTATCCAAAAATAAAACAGAACTTTTAAGTTCTAAGAGACCTCCAAACTTCATAAATAGGGGTCGTGGGAGAGGAAGAGCCTCACCAAATGGAAGGCCACCCTATAATAAAAAGAATGGGATATCCTGCACATTATGTAAAAGAACCAATCATGAAGCAAATGATTGTTATTTTAAATATAAAAAGTGTAAAAGACCTACACACATGGATACAAACGGTTGTTTTATAGATAAACCAGAAACTAAAGCATCAGAAGAAGAAAACAAAGAAGCCATGTTTTATATAAATGACCAAAGCCCCCATCATCATAACACTTGGTATATTGATAGTGGGTGCTCAAGTCATATGACAGGAAATAAAAATATTTTCATCTATTTAGATGAGAGTATAAGGTCTGTTGTTATTTTGGGAGATGGAAATATACAACAAATTAAGGGGATAGGAACCATCAAAATTAAGACAGCTTTGGAGCAAGTTAGATTTATTTATGATGTTAGCTATGTTCCCTCCTTAGCCACCAATCTCCTAAGTGTTGGTCAATTGTTGCAAAAGATATCAAATATTTTTCACAGAAAACACTTGCAACATCATAAATAAATCTGGGATCCTTGAAGTGGCAGTAGAAATGACAAGCAAGAGAGTTTTCAGTCTGTTTCTGTAACCATTAGCTGATGTGGCTCTCACGAGCACAAGCCAATTACAACTTCAAACTAACATATGACATAAAAGGTTTGTCCACCTGAATCTACAAGACCTAAAAGAACTAAAAACTTATCAAATGGTAGAAGGCTTACCAGATATACTGGTCGAAAACAAAGTGTGAAAGTTGTGCAGAAGTGAAAAGCCACAGACAACCCTTTCCAAAAATTTCATATATGAGAAGTTTTCAGCCACTGGATCTAGTGCATGCAGACCTTTGGGGTCCTTCTCAAATACCATCATTTAGTGATAAAAGATACTATTTTTTATTTGTGGATGACTGCAGACGATATATGTGGATTTACTTTCTTAAAAATAAGTTTGAGACTTTCCAAACTTTTCAAATTTTCATAGCCTTGACAGAAAAACAACTAGAGAAATCTATTAAAACATTAAGAACTGATAGAGGGGGTGAGTTTACCTCATATGAGTTCAATACCTACTGTACACAACAAGGAATCAAGAGAGAATTTACAGCCAGCAGAACCCCTCAGCAGAATGGGATAGTTGAGAGGAGAAATCGAACCATCATTGAAATGGTAAGGACAATGTTGCTATGCAAAGATTTGCCAGAGGAATTTTAGGCTGAGGCAACACATACATCAGTCTATATCTTAGATAGATCACCTACCAAAGTATTAATAAAGCAAACTCCTTATGAAGTACTTTACAAAAGAAAAGCAAATGTAAACCATTTTAAAATTTTTGGTTGCATTGCTTATGCCCTCATCCAAAAAGAGGCTAGAGGAAAGCTAGACAAAAAGAGTGAAAATGTATTTTTGTTGGCTATAGTGGAGAATCTAAAGCTTATAGACTCTATCATCCAGAGCAACAAAAGCTTATCATCTCAAGAGATGTGTTGTTTGATGAAGACAAGAGTTGGGGTTTAGATCAAGGACAAACTTCCAATTCTAGGACTGATGTAGATATGAAAGATTCCTTCCAACTCAGTGAACCACTGATGGTTGAAGCTCCCACTACTACAATTCCAAATCCAGAATATTCAGAAAGTCATCAGCCGCAAAATTCTCAGTTACAATTATCACCTCAATCTTCAAGTTCCTCTTATAGTCCATAATTCTCATCACCCCCTAGAAAACTGAGACTATTAGAAGATATTTATACACGTGGAGAATTAGTGTTCAATATGACAACACCCACAAATTTCGAAGAAGCATACATGCTTCCAGTTTGGCAGCAAGCTATGGATGAAGAGATTAAAATGATAGTAAAAAACAACACCTGAACATTGGTAAATAAGCCACCACAAGCTGATGTAATTGGTGTGAAGTGGATCCGTAAGTTAAAAGAAAATGAAGATGGCTCAATTCTTAAACACAAGGCAAGAATTGTGGCCAAGGGATATTCCCAAATTCCAGGAGTTGATTTTAATGAAACATATGCTCCTGTTGCTAGAATGGAAACCATTAGGACCTTGCTTTTGCAGCACAGTCCAGCCTCCCTGTTTTGCAATTAGATGTAAAGTCAGCTTTCTTAAATGGTGAAATTGAAGAAGATACATATGTTGAACAACCAAGAGGGTATGAGAAAGCAGGAGAAGAACATAAAGTTTATAAACTAATTAAAGCCCTCTATGGTTTAAAATAACCTCCAAGGGCATGGAATTCAAATATTGATAAGTATTTGCTTTCTATACAATTCCACAAAAGCAAGTATGACTCATCACTATACTTAAAACACTTGAATGGAGACAATATCTACTTGTGCATTTATGTAGATGATAATATGAGTTTCATTGAAGAATTCAAGAAAGATATGGAATGCAAATATGAAATGACTGATCTAGGGCAATTGCGTTTCTTTCTGGGACTTCAGATTATACAGTGCCCAAATTGTATTATGCTCACTCAAGAAAATATGCAAGAGATTTGCTAAAGAAAATTAAAATGGATGAATGTAATGTTGTAACAATACATATGTCTCCTAGTGACATATTAATTCCAGCAAGTGAAAATGAGCAAATGATGCATCATTATTTCGAAGCTTGGTTGGATCATTAATATACCTAACAAATACAAAACCAGATATAGAGTTTGCAGTGAATTCTATTTCTAGGTTTATGAATAATCCAACCAAAGTTCATTATGAGGCAGCTAAACGAATCTTAAGATATGTTCAGGAGACCAAATATTATGGTCTTATCTATCGGAAACATTATCATAGCCAACTGATAAGCTATATTGATTCAGATTGGAGAAGAAGTGTAGAAGACAGAAGGAGTATCAGTGGGTATATTTTCTTCCTAGGGCAAAATGCAATAAGCTGGTCTTCCCGGAAACAACAATCTGTTGCCCTCAGTTCTGCTGAAGCAGAGTATATGGTGCTGAGTAAAGCAACCACTGAAGCCATTTGGCTACGAAGGGTCGTTGAAGAAATATTTTCAGAACAAAGGGAAGAGACAGTCATTTTCTCAGATAGCTCAGTTGCAATAGCCCTAGCAAAGAATCATGTCTTCCATAGTCGCAGTAAACATATCGAAATCATGTATCATCATATCAGGGAAATATAGAGAAATGATCAAGTTGAGACACTTATCTTCTGAACAACTTGTCGATCTTCTTACCAAACCCTTGACAAAACCTCATTTTGAATATTTGAGGATGAAGATAGGAATCGAAGACCTCTCGAGCTTAGGGTGTGTGTGTGTGGGGGGGGGGGGGGGGGGGGGGGGGGGGGGGGGGGGGGGGGGGGGGGGTTAAAATACAACCAGTTTACATAAGCTTAAGAGATGTGGCAGAAGAAGAAGGCAGCTCGTCAGTACAGAAAGACCAAGAGATGGCTAAGAATGGAACGGTACAGCAAGATGGCGTGAAGAAGAAGCGGGGCTCAAGCATGAAGATGGAACGTCGCGCCTGCAAAGGGAAAAACAATTTTTCCAGAAGTGACGTGATTCTCCATGAAAAGCTGTTCCCGAGAAATGAAAAACGTCTCTTTTTTATTTTGCTCTATAGAAGTCCCGTTTAGGGCCCTGCATCAAACTTAACTCATTTTTAATATTAAATATGTGACTGAAATATCCAGAGAAACATTTAATGTTTTTGTCTTTTCTGTCTAACATAGATTTCTCTCGCACCAAATTGAGGGTGTGCGGATACAACAGACGTGCGAGAGAAGAGGAGCGGAGTTAGGTTTGAGGGGGGGGGGGGGGGGGGGGGGGGGGGGGGTTGAATGGAGCTTGTATTATTTTCCTTCATCTGCGTACCTAGAATAGGATCCTCTCTATTTGGAATGAACACGGTCCAAATTTATTTCTGGCTGCGGGTTCACAAATCCCATCCTTTTATATTTTTTGTTTAATCAAAAAAGTCTATACCATTAGATCAAGTGAGAATGTATCCACAACATGAAATGGACCATCATTTGAGAATCCTGATCCGGGGTATTTTGGTTCCTCTCTTCTCCGCCCCGCATACAGCCTGTCGATCTGAGAAGACAACAAATTTTGCTCAGAAATTACGGCAGATCTTGGATGGAGAGGACGTGGAGTCGCTGGATTGACTCTTCCAGTCGTGCATGCGGTTTTCCAGTGCCCGAACACGATAATATACATGTTGTTCGTCATCCCCATAACATTTCGACTCGACAAATACGAAATTTAAAGGGAAAATGACACTTTTTTAAAATAAAATAATATATATTATATTATAAAAGTTGTAATATATAAAGGGTAAAATTAGAAAGATAAATATTTCGCCGAAAAAATGTTTTTCCATTATATATATATACTATACAAGTAATCATGCAGGAGATTCCCCTATGCCCCGACGTGACAACACATTCTTCGTTCACCTAGAAATTGTCACACATAATACAAAATTCAACAAAAATTTAAGAGGATGTCACACTTTCTAAAATTAAATTAAAACCATAAAAATAAATTATCCAACTAAAAGTAGGAAAATTTATAATAATAGTTAAATTTATATATGCACATTTGAGTCAATTTGAGCTTAAATCCAGTTTGAAGGTCAAAATTGAGGATTCCCTAACAGAGTCTGAGTCGTAATGGAACTAATTAAGAAGGTTGATTAGTCTAAGGGTGAGCATAATAATAGAAAATCGATAGTCGCTCGAAAATCGATTTCGAGTCGGCTCGAAATTGATTCGAGTCGGCTCGGAATCGAGTCGATTTCGAGCCCTCTGAGTCGAAAATTTCGATTTCGAGGCGGGCCAAAATCGATTGAAAACGACTCGATATCAGCCTTATAATAATCCAATTAAATCGAGTGAACACACACGTGTTCCTACGTCGAAAACTCATATCGCTAGGTCTAAGCACATAATGTAGATCATGACCAACTCTTCCTCTTAAAGTTAAATTATTATTTTTTGGTTGATTATATAATCTCAAGCTCCATTTTAATGGTTCTTGATGTAAGCGATTAGAGATAATCATGACTGAGCCCCTCCAAGATATTTTTGTATATTTCTCTCTAATAATCCTCATTGCAAATTGATCTTAGGACAGATAAATTATTAAAATATTTGGGGGAATTGTATTATTATTTTTAATTTATAAAAATAATATATTGTAAAGTACATTTTCTTATCTTGGGCCTTTTTCATCAATCTTGATATATACAGTGGGCTTATTGAATAGCCCATTTATATTGATATATTCCGCGGGCAATTTTTTTTTTACTTTTTACATTCAGTCAATTGTTTGTTTGTGTAGACATGCTGGTTGTTAGGTATAGGGCTTTGCTTCTATCGCTGACTAGGTGGAAGGATGGCAGGTCTGAGCCGATTTATATCAAATATAAGGGATAATAATGTTCTGTTCTTCAAGACACTTCGTGGGGGAGCAAAATTTGAATGGATCAAGGAGTGTGATGAGGGATTTGACCATGGAGATCACAATCTTGTAATTGTAATCAAATTTCTATATAATAAAATCATGTCCAGGGAGGATGTTGGATTCCAGGGTGGATTCTATGGGAAAATCATCTGTTAGGGGTCGGGGTGGTCTAGGGAGGGCTCGAAGACCTTTTGGGGAAGAAGGGAGAGAGCTAGACTTGGGCTTTAAAATCGGGTCTGGGGGGCCGGCCCAGGCCCGGCCTGGCAAAAGCCCGGGTAGGCCCGGTGGCGGGCTAAGCCCGCCCCGGGCCAGGCCGGGCTACGGGGCCCTTGCAAGGCCCCGATTTTGGGGCAAAGCCCAGCCTGAAGACCGGCCCAGGCCAGGCCGGGCAAAGCCCGGTTTTTAGGCCCGGGCCGGAACTGGGCCGGGCTTTGCCCAGGCCCATTAAGACCAACGGCTATAGAGCCGTTGGTCGCTGCTGCCGCCTGCAGCATTTAATGATGTTGCAGGCGGCAGCATTAAGTGGCTGCTGCCACTTTATTAAAGTTGCAGCATCCACTTATTCTTTTTATTTTATTTATAAAAACAATTAAAATTAAAAATTCTATTTTTTAAATTTTATATTTATATTTTTTTTTCTATTTATACCCCCCTCTCCCTTCAATCTCTCTTACTCTCTCTCTCTCTCACTCTCTCTCTCTTACTCTCTCTCTCACTCTCTCTCATTCGATGTCGTCGAGCATGGCGTCGTCGTCATCAACGTTGGCGCACGAAATTGTGGAGCACAAACACGGCCCCAGTGTGGGAGCACTTCGAGAAAGTCAAAGTCGGCAACGAACACAGGGCAAAGTGCAAACTTTGCGCGAAACTGCTTACCCTCAGTGGCAACTCAACACTCGCACGACACATTAAGTCGTGCATGGCGAAGCAAGCTCCCGAGTCCAGTCAGGCGCAATTATCGGGATTCACACAAATATGGACATACAATCAAGCTCGGCAGCGGGAGCTGCAGGTGAAGAACGTCATCAGACGTGGGTTGCCGTAAACGCAGACCGATTTTAGCTATATGCATGCCACCGTTTTTTAAAAGAAGATATCATTTTCTCTTTTAAAACTTCAGGAAAAATGATTTGAGTAGTTTAATACTTCATGTATTATGTGTTTTTTCCTTCCATGCAACGGTGTCCCCAAGGAGTTTACTCGTTTGTCCGAGTTTATTGTGTTTTTAAATTACAACTGGCCTAAAACCATTCATGGGTATTTGCTACGGCGATGGCGATGGCGACGATCGCGACGTCGTCGGCGATGGCAGCGATGTCGACGATCGCGACGTCGTCGGCGATGGCGGCGATGGAGATGTCGTCGGCGATGGCGGCGATGGTGGCGATGGCGGTCATGGCAGCGATGGTTATACTTCAGGTAGTTACGTCGCTAGTGGGGGTTCTTTGGATAACTGCACCCCCATGAATGGGGTGCGGTTAGCTCTTTTAGGGATACTCCATCAATAACTCTCCCAGATTTACTGACGAAACAGTGACATTCAACGTAACATCGCACGCATGATATTTTACTTATTTTATGAATGTTATATTGCTTGGTGATTTACTTAGGAAAATATTAATTTGATTTTTGAATATGGTATGTAAATATGAAATTTTGCCTAATTTTTTGGCCTGCATATATCCGCGGCCTACATATAGCCAAAACGAGCCTGCATTTAACATCACTCTTGTTGTTTGGGCTTCCTTAGGCCCCGTTTGACATGGTGACCTGAAAGTTATGAACGTGATGATTATGAACCGTTGTTTGTGAACGCCCGATCTCACCTAAGGAACTTTGTTCAGAATTATGTTCAAAACTAGTTTTCTTTTCTTGGTGGTGGTCGTAACTGTTGTCATGCTAAACATACATTCTATGATAATGACGTTTTTGTCCAAATTCACCGGAGCAAAAACGTCGCGCCAAACGGTGCCTTTGATTGCTGATGTCGGGCTTTTGCATTTTGATTGTGCTTGTTAATTTGATTAATCTATGGCCTGCTTGTCTGGCTATTGGGGTTAGGTGTGTTATGGTTTAATTAGGAGTTCTTATCGGTGAGAATGGACGGAAATGACTTTCCATAATTAGTTTTTTCACTAAAATCAATATCTGCAGAAATTACTTTTGTACAGAATTTCAATTATATTGTTCCGCTGCATAATTGAATTCAGTCGACATAATAGAAATTAATGCACAAAAATTGTTAATTGGCATTTAAATTGTCATTATACATTTTTTTATACAAAATTCAAAACGTGCGTCATCGCCGAACGCATAAAATAAAATAAAATATTTTAAGACACATTTTTCGCACAAGCGCACTGTTTGGGCGCACATTTTTTTCGGGCGCGTGTTTTTCGGCCCTGTGTGCATTTTTCAGCCCGGGACTGTATTTTTCGTCTGATCGCGAGTTCTCTGGTCGGGAGTGCGTTTTTCGACACGACACATTTTTTGTCCGAGATGAAAAATACGCGCCATTGCGAATAATGCGCGCTTTTGCCGAAAATGCGCACCCGAAATGAAAAAACACCAGCCCGACCGAAAAATGCGCGCACGAACAAAAAAACTCGCGCCCGTGCAAAAAGTGCATGCCAGCGCGAAAAAACGTATGCCCAGACAAAAAAAAATGCACCCGGGCGAAAAATTCTCGCAAGGCGAAAAACGCATGCCCGGACGAAAAACGGGCACCGGTAGAAAAACTCGCGCGCTCGTTAGAAAAACGCGCTGCTCGCTCTGGCAAAAAATGCGCGCCCTGGCGTAAAACACGCCTCGAGGCGAAAAAAATGCGCGCTCGGGTGAAAATGTACGTCCCGGCCGAAAAACCTGAGTCCGGGCGAAAAACACGCGCCCGGGCGAAAAACATGCGCCCGGCAAAAAACACGCACCAGGGCGAAAAATGCGCGCTCGAGTTGAAAAAATGTGCTCCCGGCAGAAAAACTCGCGCTCTGGGGATATACGTGTGCCCGCGCGAAATATGCGCTCCAGCGTGAAATACATCTGTTCGCACTAAATACGCTCGCCAGGGCAAAAAGCGTCCGCCCATGACGAAAAACGTGCACGGGCGAAAAACGTCACGCCGGGAGCAAAACTCGCTTGCCGGGAGAATAACGCGTGCTCTGGAGAAAAATGCGCTGCTCGCTCAAACAAAAAATACGCTCACTGGCGTAAAACACACCTCGAGGCGAAAAAACGAGCGCTCGACCGAAAAATGTGCGCTCGGGTGAAAATGTGCGCCAGGGCCGAAAAACCTGCGCCCTGGCGAAAAATGCGCGCTCGGGCGAAAAATACCACGCATGGAGCAAAACTCGCGTGTTGGGAGAAAAATGCGTCGCTCACTCGCGCAAAAAACGCGCGCCCTGGCGTAAAACACACCCCGGAGCAAAAAACTCACTCCCGACCGAAAAATGCGCGCATGGCTGAAAACGCGTGCCCGGGCCGAAAAACATGTGTCCGGGCCGAAAAACCTGGCCCGGGCAAAAAACATGCTCCCTGGTGATATACATGTACCCACACGAAATACTCGCGCCCATGCGAAATACGTTTGTTCGTACTAAATACGCCCGTCAAGGCAAAAAACGTCTGCCCAGGCTAGAAAGCGTGCGCGGGCGAAAAACGTCCGGCGGGTGAAAAACCTCCACCCTGGCGAAAAGAAGCCCGCCCGGGCGAAAAATGCACGCCAGGCAAAAAGACGTGCCCGGGCAAAAAAAATGCACCCGAGCCGAAAAACACTCAATTATCGGAAACCCATGGGCGAAAATAAGAATTGACGATTTGATTTTTTAGAGCAAAGTCATAGCTAAGTCTTTTCTCGCCAAAAGCTAGAATTAGGTTCTAATCTCTAATGCCAATTCCATAAAGTCAATTATGTGCAAATGAACGGACCCTAATTGCTTTATGTAAGGGTTGATGGTCTTGGGTTTATCATGCTGAATGGTTTCTTTGGATCTGTTTGGGAGGGCGGCGGCGTTTTGTGGCATTGGTAGTTGTATACAAAGAATCATGAGTTGGAATTGTTTTTTTTAATTATTTTGAGATATGGGTATAACCTAGAATCGAGCCGAAGTGAACGGTTTGAATCCGGTTTGAATCCGGTTCTATACTTTAGAACAGTGGGTTGGTTCCGATACCAAAAACTTAGAGCTGAACATATATGGGTCGGTTCTTGATTTTGGGTGAAACCGAATCGATCTGAGTTGCACCCCTACTTAGTTTTTACAAATATTAAAGTTTATCAAACATAAACACTGTTGACGCCTGGAAAATCCTGGCCTCAAGATTCGGATCAATACAGTCTGAGGCTACTTGCCCAGCGGTTGAACGAGAAGGTTTGGTTAGCTACGATGAGCGAAACGGAGAGAAAAAGGACACAACCCCAGGTGCTGCGGCAGGGAGGTCCCACCACGTACCAAGAAGCTCTAAAGAGTCTTCTCCTCCAAAACCACGAATGGCCGAGCTCGGTACTAGGTAGGCACTTGTTAGGGAAGATTCTTGACTGTCAAGGGGGGGGGGGGGGGGGGGGGGGGTGCAGCTCTGATTTTGACAAGTGCCATTCCTTGTACCCCTGGGGGTCTATTTATAGACAAATCCTAAGGGGGAGGGGAAGCGGATGGCTATCTCTAACCCCCTAGAGTTGGTTTTTTTAGACAAGGCAATAGGTTGGCGAGTAGGTAAGGACCTCAGACCTAACTGGCGAGTTGGTTGGCTAAGTCGCCAATAGGCGAGTAGGTCCGAACTCACGACTTCCTCGCCTGGCCGGGTAGTGAACGCCGGGCAGTGCTTTCCTCCTCGTCCTATGCGAGTAAGTACCTTCTCGCACAACCAAAACTCTTTATCTTCCTTCGTCTTCTGGATTGTTGACTTCTGCCTTGACCTTTTGACCTTGACCTCCGCCTACGTGGCCTTTAGATGGGCCCACCCTCGGAGAATGAGGGTTGTACACAATCCCCGCTCTTTGCGAGCAACGTAGTTGGTCGGAAAGAATCATCCAATCCTTATTCGACGAGCTTCTTCTGGCGGGAAACGTACCTACTCGGCAGGCCTGGGACCCCCGGAAGTCTATAAATAGAGGGGGGTGGTCCTTCCTTGGCACGCCACTTTTTTAGAATTGACGAGATGCTGTCAGCCGAGCAGATGATCGCGAAGACCGAGCTGTTGATGAAGTTGATGAAGAAGACGAAAAGCTCGGATTCCCGCAAGAGAAAAAGAGGATCCTCTGATCGTCGCCTTAGCCCTGGCCGAGGAGGTTCCTCGGGCGAATCCGGCGACCTCCGCGCCTGAGCCTTCCCTTGCGCCATCGACCGTTGAGAGATTGGGGGATGAAGTTCCTCGATCCACTGCCGAGGAGGAATCCCTAAACACTCACCCGGACCCTCCCCGAGAAAGTAAGCGTCTTCTCGAGATATCGTGATTTTTGTGCTGACGTTTTGTTGATGTCGACGTTCTTTTGCAGGTGAGCCCTCAGCGGAGGTGAACATACTGACGTCCCCGCTCGAAGAGCGAGTAGGTGCCGAGCACCTAACGCCTCCACCGATCCTTCCCGCAGGCATTCTCCCTGAGCGGGAACCTTCTCGGCCACCATCCCCTATTCCTGAGCGCGTGCCGGGCGGAAACCGGATACTGCTGAGGAATTCCCGGGTCGTCCTTCCTGGGGGAAGGGGAGAGCGAGGATCTTCCTCGGTTGTCCCCACGGCTCAGCTTCCTCGGCGCCCTGACAGCGGACCGTCGTCCCATAACGGACGGGGTGGGCGCTCAGGGGGTCGGCATACTCCTCGGCGCTCGCCTTCTCTTCGCCGATCTCCTCGGCGAAGGCTCAGTCCTCGACGGACTCCATCTCCCCGTCGGGTTGCCTCTCCTCCTCGCCGGGACGTTCCTCGGCGGTCACCTTCTCCTCCTCGTCATCAACCGAGAGCGGCACCTATGCGGGCAGGTATAATCTTCGTGAAGTGCTATCTTTAGGTGGTTCTTTTTTCTAACTCGCCGTCTTCCAGCCCGTGCCACGTCTCCGGGGTCTGCTTTTATTGAGGCGCTCGGACTTTCTACTCGCGAGTACAGGACGAAGATGGACTCCGCCTAACTCGACCTGGAGATAAAGGTAGAGAGGTTGCTGGCCTACGAGGTTCATCGGGGAATAACCTCGCTTGAAGGACGCGTCTCAAATATCGAAGGATTCGAGCATCGGCTAGAGATGGCAGAGGGAAAGCACTATCTTGTCACCGAGTTGGACAGTCGGATGGTCGGCATAGAACATCGCTATGAGGCGCTGAGGGCGGAAGTGCGCAGCCTTCGGGCGAGTATTGGGTCCCTTGGGACGTTGAATCGTATGGAGGAGCACATCCGGCTTGGCGAGGAATTTTTGGCGAGAGCGAATGAGCAGATGGCCTTCGCGCGTCAGCTGGGATTCAACGGGCGGCTTGGTGCAACCTCGGATAGGCGCGACGATCCTCATGTCAATTAGGATTGCTTGTTGATTTGTATTTTTAGAACATTATTCTGCGAGTATTGTAATAATCTAGAATTGACTGTGTGCTGTGACTTTAAACCGTATCGCTTGATCGCGTTTATGTTGAATTTGTCTTCTGCAGGGTTTTCTTGCGTTTTTGTAGATCGTCGCTTAGACGCGAGAAGGGTGGTCATCACCTCGCGTATAAGGTCGTTTGTGTGACTTTGACGTAGGCGAGTAGGTAGAACCCTCGCACTACTCACATCGCGATCCCCCCTTTCCTTTCCTGTTGCTGATTTCTATAAATAGGGGGTAGGGGTCCAAAATCGGCGCGCTTTCTCGAACTTCTTCAATTGCCTTTCCTTCTCGTTTCCTTCTTCCTACTCGCTGTGATGACGCCTTCTTTGGAAGCTGAGACCCGCCGCTTGACTTATGCCGAGAATTTTATCGCGCATAATTTCAAGAAACCCGTTACACGCGCGGACGATCTGGAGAGATTCGTCCATCAACACCTTGCGCAAGGCTTCCGGGTCGGCCTTCCCGCTCCCCACGAGCGGATCAACACCTTCTCGGAGGGCAAGCTCGTCTTCTCCCTTTTGCACTTCGAGGTCGGCCTGCGCCTTCCTCTCTGGCCTGAGTTCTGCCAGATCCTCCGGTACTACGGCTGGGTCCCCTCCCAGATCAATACGAATGGGGTAGCGATGATCATCAGCTACCTCTGCTTCCTTCGTAGCGAGAAGATCGCTTTCTACTTGGACGTCTTCCGCAAGATCTTCTATATGGGAGCGACCAAGGACGGGGTGATTTTCTTCGGCAGCCATCACTGCAAGGTGGTTGGGACTTCGAACAAGGTCCATCGGTGGAGCGAGAAGTTCATCTTTGTCACCGGTGACTTTTCGCACATACCAAATCTCCCTCAGCAGAGACCTTCTGGGGCGCTCGTCACTCCATCGCTCCGGGGACGACGCGAGGAACTCTTCCTCGCCTTGAAGAACAAGAAACTCGATATCGAGTTCTGGCGAAGGGACGTGGACCACCTCGCCTTCGTGCAGCCTGGCAAGGGTAACATTCCTTAGTCGCTGCTAACAGTAATTTTATCTTTGTTTCTTGGTCTAACGACTGTCTTCAGGTTTGCGACATCTTCCGTCCACGGCTCTTCTTGTGGGGGGTCAGACCCCACCTCCTCGATCTCCCACGGTCGATCCGGCGACAATGCAACAAGGCGAGGAGGAGGAAGTCGAGCAGGGATCTCCGCTCGCGGAGATCCATCCTGGGGTCGGCGACGCGACTGAGATCCTTCGCGCGGCTGGATGGCCGGCCGAAGGCGAACCACCGACGATCAAGAAAAGGAAGAGGAAGGAGGTTGCCCGGCGCGTGGCGGAGGAGCGAGCTCGCGAGGAGGAAGACAGCGTCCCTGAGAACCATCCCAACTTTGGGCAGGGTTCGCTGAATAAGGGCTTGGATGGCGAGCCGCTGATCACCTGGAGCCGGGAGCGCATCGAGGTGTCCTTAAGCACTCGCCTGCCTTCGTGGAGCGAGGATGAGGTCCCGAACGACGATGTCTTCAGCGTCTTGTTCGGACTTTATGGTCGCGATGATGCGAAGGTTCTGCGGGAGGCTTCTCCTCGCTTTCTGGCCGATCAGGGATCGCGGGCAATGCTGCGAGCTTCGGAGTTATTTCATCAAACCGCGCGGAATCTCATCGACTCTAAATTGGAGCTCACGCTTCATCGGAAGCTCACGATGGAGGCCGAGAAGCGAGAGGACGAGGCTCTAAGGCGCGCCAAGGCGGCCGAGGATAAAGCCGAATCCAGTCGGAGCTTCGAGGTGATCTTGGTACTTTACGCGAGCTAAGATTGAAACCCGCTCTCCTTTCTTCATATCTTCTAACCTGTCCTTCTCGCATCTACAGGAAGAGCAGTTGGTGGCGGCGGAGACGATATCCAAGCTCGAGTGCGACCTATGGTCGAGCCAAGTCTTGCTGGAGGCGACGCAGGTTCGTAACACCGAGTTGGAATCGAGGATGGCTGCACTTTCCTTCTCGGAAGCCGGACCTTCTCGCCGAACTCCTGGATCGTTCATGACGTCGCAGGAGCTCTCGTCTCTTCGACGAGAGATTGCCCTAGCCGCCGGGGACTTAGTTTTCGCGAAGCTTTCGGTGGCCGGCTTGCTGGTTCCTGGGGCGGAAAGCTTGACGACGGAGGGGCTTCTGTCATACATCTTGAACACCAGCGAGGAGGAAGACGACGAGGAAGAGAACGAGTCGGATTCGGCCGACTATGCTCCGCCGTCTAAGTGAAATATTTGTTTTTGACAATTTTGTGCTTCTCGCGGCTCTGCGAGCATATTTTTTGGTAGATAACATTCATTTTGATAGTAATATTTATTTTCTTGGTGAATCTTCCTTGTGCTGATATGATGTCGCTAGGCTCATAGGCTCGCATGTTTTCTTGTCTTTCTCGTCAGGGCGACTTAGGATGAAATCGGGTCTGCCGACCATCTTCCTTGCTCGCTTCTTCGACCTGCTCGTTTTTATTTTGGCTTCTCGCCCATAGGGTTACTCGCACTAGCCCCTGCGAGTTGGTATCCTGCTCGCACCCTGACTTCTGAAAAAGCCGTTAGATAGGAAAAGATGGTCGGGGCCAAGGGGACTCATATTCCCGATAGCCTTCCTTCTAGTGCGAAGCTGGTGCTATTGAAGAGAACGACTTAGTGGGGAATGACTGTCGGGGAGGTTCCAGAGGAGCACCTTCCAAGGGAACACAATATCCCAAGGTCTCCATCCTGCTGTTAAAGGGGTCGACACAGTAGGGAATGACTGTCGGGGAGGTTCCAGAGGAGCACCTTCTAAGGGAACACAACATCCCAAGGTCTCCATCCTGCTCGGATGCTAGATGTCGACCCTACCTGTTTCCTGTTGCTCAACAATTAAACGGGGAGTTAAACACACTTAGGTACATTAACTCACATGATTGGAGGAAATAATTGGAAATGAATTGTTTGTTACGGGCTCTTAGCCCTCGAGGGTACACAACACCTTTATTCAAGGGTCCCTTGATCGGTTAAGTCGATCATCTCTTCGTCGAATTGGGAGGTCGGCGTCCAGACTTCTTCCTGATAATCTCTCCAGTCGGATGAGAAATGCGGTCAGTGGGAACCGCGGCCAACGTGCAAGGGGGAGCTAATCTCGGCCGTCATTGCAGAGACTTGGACTTAAGGGAACGCACAACCGAGGCACTGTCCCATCATCCGTTCCGGGTTGTACGAGAATCAAGTCAGAGGCCAGTTTCCCAACCTGACTAGGAGATCGACTTCACCTGCTTTCTTCTTTTAAGGCTTGCTATTATGAAAAATCTTCCTCATCCCTTGTTTCAGGGGGTTTTATTTTTAAGCAATCAATTTACAGAAGAGAAGGGTATACATCCCTGCTTAGGGATAAAACCTCTTTAGATCATCGCCGCTCCATGTATTCCCCAAGAGCTCCCCTTCTTGATTCTGTAAGCGATCCCCTCCTGCTGCAAGTGCTTCGTGGACGATGAAAGGTCCCTCCCAATTAGGGTTGAGCTTTCCTACGACCGCCGATCTCCCAGCTGCGCCCACTTTCTTCAGGACTAGGTCACCTGCTTGGAAGTGCTTGAGACGAACGTGCTTGTCGAAGTGTCTTGCCATGTGACGCTTGATCTCCTCCTGCTTAGCCGAGGCTAGATCTCGGAGCTCTTCGATGTAGTCGAGGGACAGCTTCTGGGCTTCCTCATTCTCTAGTCGCCATTCTTCATCTCCGTCTTCTGCCGCAATCACCCTAGGACTTCTGACCTCGAACTCTACTGGGATGAGAGCTTCGGACCCGTGAGAGAGTTTGAACGGGGTTTCCCCTGTGGCTGAGCTAGGAGTGGTTCTCAAAGCCCATAACACAGAGGGGAGCTGCTCCGCCCAATTACCTCTTAGGTTCTCGACTTTCTTCTTTAGTAGGTTGATAATTAACTTGTTGGCGGCCTCCACTTGTCCATTGCTCCTGGGATGATGTACTGACGCGAACCGGAGATCAGTTCCGAGCTGTCTGCAAAAATCCTCCAGCTCCAAACTGGCGAACTGTGGACCGTTGTCGGTGACGATGGCGAGGGGAATCCCGAATCTGTAGGCGATTTCTCCCCAGATGAAGTTCTTCACGACTTGAGAGGTGGTTTTGGCCAAAGCCTTGGCCTCAATCCACTTGGAGAAATAGTCGATCATGACGAGAACAAACTTCCTCTGACCGCTGGCTGAAGGAAAGGGGCCTATCAAATCCATTCCCCAGATAGCGAACGACCACGAGGCGGTGATAGAACGAAGATGCTGGGCCGACTGCAGATGAAGGGGGGCGAACAGTTAACACTTCGGGCACTTTTTCGAGAAGGCCTCCGCATCCTTGCGGATAGTGGGCCAGAAGTAGCCATGTCTCAGGATCCTTTGCTCCAAAGTGCGAGTCCCAGAATGGCTTCCGCACTCTCCCGGTGAATTTCCTCCAACACTCGAGGTACTTTTTCTTCGGAGACACATCTAGCCAGAGGGCCCGAGATGGTCTTGCGATATAACTCCCCATCTTGCAATAAATAATACGCTGCCTTGTACTGAAACCTCTTTTGATCCCCTTCTTCCGCTGGAAGTTGCCCAGAACTTAGAAAGGAAATGAACGGATCCATCCACGAAGGACGATGATCGATCTCCATCATCTCTCCTTCCTCAATGGATGGTCGAAACAACTCCGTGATAGTCCCTCCTGCTCTTGGCCCGTACTTGGCCAGACGATCCGCTGCCGAGTTCTCCTCTCTCGGTACGTGCTCGACGAAGAAGGATTGAAAGCTTCCAATCAATCCTTTCACCTTCAGGAGGTACTTTTGCAGAATGGTGTCACGTACTTCGAACTCTCCCCGAATCTGAGACTCGACCACCATTGAATCGGTGAAAGCCATGACGTCTTGGATGCCCATCTCCTTTGCGAGGCGCAGGCCTGCTATGATGGCTTCGTACTCGGTTTGATTGTTCGTTACGGGGAAGAGGATCTCGACTGCTTGCTCGATCCTAGTTCCCTGTGGGCTGACAAGAACGATGCCCACCCCCACAGAGCTCCTGCCTGAGGCCCCGTCCATGAACATCTTCCAAGGGTTGGGACTAGAAGCCTCCTCTCCCGGTTCCGCTTCCACCGAGAAGTCGGCTAAGAAATCTGCTACCGCCTGTGCTTTGATCGCCACCCGGGGCGAGAAGGAAATGTCGAACTCACTGAGTTCTACCGACCATTTCGCTAGCCTCCCCGAGTGCTCCACCCCTTCCAAGATATTTCGGAGAGGATGGTCAGTTATGACCCGGATGGAGTGAGCTTGAAAATAAGGCCGAAGCTTCCGCGCCGACACCACCAAGGCGAAGACGAGCTTCTCCAAGATTGGATATTTCAACTCTGCCTTCTTGAGCACCTGGCTAACATAGTAGATTGGGAGATGCTTCTTTCCTTCTTCTCGGACCAACACGGAACTTACCGCTTCCACCCCTACTCCCAAATAAATGAGTAGGTCTTCACCTTCTTTCGGGCTCTGAAGGAGAGGTGTCTGAGTCAACTGCTCCTTCAGCCTTCCGATCGCCTTTTCGCACTCGTCGGACCATGCGAAATTCTCGCTCTTGCGGAGCGTCTTGAAAAAGGGAGAGCATTTCTCTCCCGCCTTGGATAGAAAGCGGCTGAGACCTGCCAACCTTCCTGTCAGCCTCTGAACTTCCTTCATGGTCTTCGGCGAGGCCATCTCTAGGATTGCCTTAACCTTGTCAGGGTTCGGCTCCACTCCTCCCGGAGTGATGAGGTGTCCCTGAAACTTCCCCCTTCCAGCTCCGAACACGCACTTCGCCTGATTGAGCCTCATCTTGAACTTCCTCAGCGTTGCAAAGGTCTCCACCAGATCTGCTATATGCTCCGGGACGCTCTTGCTCTTGATCAAGAGGTCGTCCACTTACACCTCCAGGTTCCTTCCCTTCTGCTCCTTGAAGACAAGATCCATCATTCGCTGGTAGGTTTCTCCTGCATTTTTTAGACCAAAGGGCATCATTTTATAGCTATAGCACCCATCCCCAGTGATGAAGGAAACATCGCGATAATCGGGGGGATACATCCAGATCTGGTGGTATCCCGAAAATGCATCAAGAAAACTCATTACAGGAAAACCGACGGCTGAATCAACCAGCGCGTCGATCCGAGGCAAGGGATAACAATCCTTGGGGCAGCTTTTATTTAATAAAGAGAAGTCCACACACATTCTCCAGCTGCCTACAGCCTTCTTAACCATTACAACATTGGAGACTCAGCCTGGGTACTGGATCTCCGACACAAAACCTGCGTCCAACAACTTCTTCACCTCTTCACGGATAGGCCCGGCCAACACGGTGGCGGTGGACCTCTTCTTCTGGCGGATGGGCTTCACCGCGGGGTTGAGATTGAGGTGGTGGCAGGCAACCTATGGGTCGATTCCGGGCATCTCAGCAGCACTCCAGGCGAAGATGTCAATGTTATCCTGCAGGCACGTTGCCATCTCCACCTTCTTGGTGACCTTCAGCGATCCACCGATCTTCAGCAGCCCAGATACTCTCGCTGCGGAGAGTACCTCGATCTCCTCCACCTTCTCGTACGCCTCTAGCCGGACCGTGCCTCCAGTTACCCTCTCGAACTCCTCCGCGTCAGCCATCCAGCTGATGGTGCTAACCGAGCTGAGGTAGCACTCGCGGGCGGCTCTTGGATCGCTCCTGATCCTCACCTGGATGTCCCCTTGGCAATACTTGAGGCACTGATGGTAGGAGGATGGGACAGCCTTGAAGGTGTTGAGAAGTGGCCTCCCGAAGATGGCCTTGTAGCAGCTCGGGGCGTCGACGATGACGAAACGACATTGGAGAGGGGTGCCCCCGAGTGTTACAAGGAGATCTACTCCTCCCTCCACTTCCTGCTTCTCTCTGGAGAAGCCAAAAAGGGGACCATCCGGCGCTCGGACCCTTCCTGCGCCGACGCCCAACCCGTCAAACGTCTCCTTGAAGATGACGTTTACGGAACTACCGTTATCGATCAGGATTCGATCAACGGTAAAGTCTTCTACGGCGGCTTGGATTACGAGGGCGTCATGAAAGGGGTTCTCATTCCCTAACATGTCTTCTTCGGAGAAGGTGATCACCTCCAACGGGGGCGGTGCCTGCGAGGTCGAAGCGACGCTCCTTCGATAGATTTGATGGAGACTTCCCTTGCAGGAAGCTCCTATCCCCGCACCCCCGTGGATCACCCCCACTCCTTTACCTCCTGGGTGTAAGATCCCCCTGGTACGCCCGTGAAAGGTGTATATAAATACGCAAGTGCACGTGCCGTACAAGTAATAAAATGATGAGAAAGTGATCGTTCCCACGAGGAAGTGCTTAACTTAGCGCTCACAAATATTAATTCTGCCTTTTCTCTAAATTCAAGCTAGTAGTAATGATTGGTAGAGAAAACTTAATAATTCAAAAGCAACAATTATAACTCTAATTACGGTTACTTAAAATACTTTTACTTCACTTGGAAAGATAGTCTCACATGTGATTTTCCCTTGCTATGATGACAACCAATAAAAGTGATAATTCATGAAGTATTAATGATTCTCTTGCAACGATTCTAAAATGGATAACTTTATCTCTCGATCTCCATTATCCGTTTATCCCAAATCCTCTAGTCGTCTCCAACTTAGATAAAATTAGAATAACATAAAGTACTAGAATCACAGTTGCTAATTCAAGAGGAGATCTCTCTCTCTCTCTTGGAATTATATTAAGATTTATGATACACTTTCAACGCTCCTCTCTCGAATCTCGCGATGAAGTATAAATATGGAAGTTTGGTTAAAAACTACACGACTCCTCTCTCGAATATCGCCGTGCAAAACAAACGTTCATCTAGCCCGACTCATCTCTCGAATTTTTGCCAAGCACTTTAAAGATGAAACTTAAACCAAAATCCCAAGAATAGATCATAAATTTAATAAAGATCACATCAATACATCACAAAGCATAAATGAAAATCAAGTCATCATCACAACTAAGGTACTCCACACATGCAAGACTTAGGAATTTAGTTCATGAAGGAAGAGAGAAACCACAAATCAAAGTAGATCTTACTAGACATGATTCCGGAAATCAAAACGATGTAGGAACGTTTTTAGGTTCAGATCTATCTCCTTAGTGCTGGTTCGAGTCCCCTTCTCCAAGCCCTAGCCGAAATTCTCCAAGAGGAAGAAGACCTCCAAGTTCTCTCCTCCTCTTTTCCCTCTCTTTCTCCCCAAAAATAATTCGCCCTCTCTCCAGTAATTTCGTGCTCTTAACTTCCATTCCAAATCTGAAGGGATGCCTCCTTTGGAAATACACGTAGGCGCCTCTTTTTAAAATTCAAAATCTGAATTTCGTCGCCACGTTGCAACCTGCTAATTTTTGGCGTTGCAACCTATTTTCTGCATCAGCAATAAATGATCCATTGCTTCCCCAACTTGAATCCTTGACCAATCTTTGATAGAAAACCATGGAAAATGACCGAAATCAGTCCAATATTGATTAATAAGATATTTAAACATATTTTCTATAATTGGGGATTATTTTCCTCTTTTTAATGAAAATTAGAATAAAATAAGTAGTGAAATAACTTCCTTTTGGGAAGTTATCACCCCACCACACTTAGTCAGTTGCTAGTCCCTATCAACAAAATAATAAATTCAAAACTTGAATAAAGAACTGATGAAATTGTGCAAACTCAGATAATCACACATCCTTAACAACAAATTAACTAAGGCATATTAATAAAATCCGCTTTACTCAACTGATAAGCCAATAAATCAACACGAATTCAATCATTCACAAATCCATTAGCTCGAATGAAAGGTAAAGCTCAAATAAAGTCATAAGTGTTGTGTGTGCTTTTCCTTAAAATTAGTTACTCCTAAACATCTTTTAACATTGGATCTCCGCGACATAGGGAAAGATAAGAATAGCTAAATTATTGATTGAGTCTACACAAAGATCAGTAGTTCAAATGAGAGTAGAATTGACTTGGATAAGCGTTCAAAGATGATGTTGATAGCAGAAAGACATTCCCTTAGTTCGTAATCTTAATAATTCACCAAATCATGAGGTTTATTGACATTTTCACCATTTTTTTTTAATTCGTAGTAGGGATCATTCCAAGTATAAGTGTACATACCTAGGCCACATATCACTATGATGCATTTTTTATATATATATATTTTAATTGACTAGCATAGTAGGGATCATTCCAAGTATGTATACATATACTTAGGCCCATATCACTATGAATCTCAACCATTTTTTTTTGAAATTAAACACCCATAAAGTGGCTAATATACTAAGACGTAACTAATAAGAATATTGGGAAGGTAAGCGTGGAATAATACGTATCAACATGAAAAGAGTTCAAGTACAAAGATTGTAGTGGAGGGTCAAAATGGTTTAACTACATAAACCCAAGCTTCAGCCAACATCGCTAACTCAGGTCTTACTCACCTATTCCCATAATATTTTAGAAAGCCATATCAAAAGCTAGGTTTTGAAGTAAAATCTTTCAAGGAAAATTGTGCTTAAATCAGACTTAAGAGCGCTTTACTAAAAACAATTCTCACTAATTTCAAATTCTGTGACTGAAATCGTTTGATTAACCGGCCATACCACTCGATTATCATTGGATAACAAGAATGTCCTATAGGTTAAATTGCAAAAACAAAGACGGAGTTATTGAGTTCGCATATATAAATAAATAAGTCCTTATCCAAGCAGTAGGGGTTGCACTCTAACCACCCCCACACTTAAACATTGCTAGTCCCTAGCAATGAACTCAATGAAAATATAAAAGAGGAAAAAATTGACAATTTTACGATGAAAGAAATAGGAATAATGTAAAACGAATACTCCCCTCATATTTTTCTGCATGTTGCATTGCCACCTTCCAAAGAATTCATAGTCCATGAGTGCTTCGGTCGAATCATAGCCCAGTAGTTCAGAGGATCTGCAAATAACATCACAAAACCAAACACAAGCATAACCCTAATAAAGTAGCTTTTAATTTAAAGATTCTAACGTTAGCAATGGATATTGGATGGAGACATATCTTAGCAAAACATTTCAAGTAACTAAAGTAAGGGAATGCAAGGTAATGTGCAATAAAATTAAAATATACAAACATCACAACACTAATTTCACAGAAATATTGTCCAAAAATAAGAAAACAAAAGGAAGCATAATATTGTCCTTACATCATTCAAAAACGAAGCAAAAGATCCAAAACTATGAAAATTGGACAGCTCCCGCCTACTCGCTTTCATCTTCGTCCATCTCTTCCTCATCCTCATCGGGCTCGTCGTCCTCGTCCTCGTCATCAGCATCATCATCCTCATCACCATCAGCATCACTGTCATCTTCATCATAGGCAGTATCCAACCTTTCCCGACCTTTAGTCATCAGATATCCTCTCTTGTCAAAATTATTGGAGTAAGGATAACTTGGGATCGGCATCGGGAGTTTCGCCTTGTACATGAGCTGAGCAAGCACATTACACACGTAGTCCTGTCGGGCATCAAAATAACAATGCTCAAGGCGTTGGTACGTCTTCATGTACTCCGTATCCTGCAAACATAGCATGCTAGCCTGAGCTGGGTTTCCTTCATTTAGAGTAACTAACTCCGGTGATCCGGGAGGTGGCCTTGTGTATTGCCCCCGGAGAACTAATTTCATTCTTTCATTTGTCTTCTTCGGGGACTCCTCCGCAACCTTGATATTCTTCTCTATCACCGTCACCGTGATATGATGACCTACCTGTGTAACTGTGTCTCCTCTCCTTATCTCCACACCGACATTCTTGCAGAGCTCTGTAATCAAAGTGGGGAACCAAAGGTGTTTTGCTTTTTCTTCTCCTACTTTCTTCCGGATGCTACTATGTACTAAATGGCCAACATTAAACTTTATGCCCTTTAGGATACCATAGATGAGGGCAATACGCTCGAAAGATACAACGTTTGCGTGCCTTGTTGGCACGATACCTGCATTAATAAATAGTAGCCACACTTTTGCCTCTCGAGATAAACACTGGGACCTCAATGCCTTTTTTGATTTTAAAACCCAATCCGGCTTCGTACCACCACAAACTACTGCAGCGATGTCCTCCAATGGGGCTGTGGTCGGTAATACTTCATAAGGAGTAATCTCATTGTCTTCCAACTCGAACATTTCATTTATTGCCTTTGGGGAAAAGTTGATCATGCGGCCACGAACTAAAACGTTGTCCCCCTCAGTGAACCTAGCGTTAGCATAGAACTCATAAACCCACTGATAAACTGCCTCTACTCTCGGGTGGCATAACATTTCCCAACCTAACTGATGAATTAGGTCCTCATAAGCTATTCTCCAACCTCTGAACTCCATTTTGAAACCCCGTTCATGTATAAACGGTATTGATTGTAGGGCATCACAGAGCTTATGTGCCTCATCGTTTACAAACCGGACATCACCCTTGTGAGCACATTCTTTCCCCCTTCCTCGTTTCCCTTTTCCTTTTGATGACATTTCTTCACCCACAAGAGAAGAACGAAAATAAATACAAGCCCTAACAAATCGCAAACACCATAGCAATAACAGAGCAAAATGGTTTCGGTACAGGAAACGGAAGGGGCACCATGCGTTACCTAATGTTTCGTAGTCGAGACGCTGGAATGAGAGGACAAGCGCAACCCTTGTGGTCGCTGGAGAAAGTCGACGCAGATACGTCGTCGATCGTCGATCGTCGGGATGGCTGCTCGCGACGACGCCCTCCGCGTGCAGTGCTCGCTTCCGCCAAACCCCTCCGCTGTGCAGTGTTCACGTGCCCTAAATGAAGTATCGGGGCTGGGGTTTTATTATAGTGCAGCATTTGGTGGCCGGTTCAATTGGACCGGCGCCCGTCGTTTATGTTTAAATGAGACAATCAATCGGTTCAACTGAACCGGCCGCCTTTTCATTTCTATTACTCCCACCGAGGCTAGCCGGTTGCAACGTGCAAAAATTTTGCGTTGCAACGCGAAATCCAAACTTCCAGAATTTAAAGCTACCACCGAGCCCAGCATGTTGTAACGTGCAAAAATATTGCGTTGCAACGCGGAATCCAAACTGCCAGAATTTAAAGCTGCCACCGAGGCTAGAACGTTGTAACGCGCGAAATTTTTGCGTTGCAACCTAAATTTTGGAAAATTTCTTTCTAAAATTATTTACTACCACGATCCACATTGCATTCTCATACCATTTTTTTTATTTTGATTTCCGGTGCAGATTTTCTCTCTTCCATCACCAATTTTCCTCAAATTGAAAAAAAGAACATAAAACAAACAATCTTAACTAAAAACGATAGAAAATAACGGAGATGATGGATTGCCTTCCACCTAGCGCCTCGTTTAAAACGTCTCGGCCGGACGCCTTCCCTATTGCATTTTCATCTGAAAGTTAATACCATCGCCTCGCGCTGGTCACTACCTTCATAATACTCTTTCAACCTTTGTCCATTTACTTTAAACTTGGATCCGTCTCTCTCATTACAAATCGTGATTACTCCAAACGGATGTACCTCCTCCACCCGAAAAGGTCCAGACCATCGTGACTTTAATTTTCCCGGGAATAATCTCAGTCGTGAGTTATACAGGAGGATGAGTTGCCCTTTTTTGAACTCCTTTCTTCGCAACCTCAAATCATGCCATTTCTTCGTCCTTTCCTTGTACAACCTAGCATATTCATACGCGTTAGATCTGATTTCTTCCAATTCATTCAAATGAAAAAGTCTATTCTTGCCCGCTTCTTGGAGATCGAAATTCAACCTTTTTATTGCCCAATATGCTTTGTGCTCCAATTCGACTGGAAGATGGCATGATTTGCCATAGATCATTTTATATGGGGTTAGGCCTATCGAGGTTTTAAATGCCGTCCTATATGCCCATAATGCCTCGTTTAGTTTTTGTGACCAATCCTTACGAGTTGTGCTTACCGTTTTTTCTAGGATTGATTTTATCTCTCTATTAGAAACTTCGGCCAAACCATTTGTTTGAGGATGGTACGCAAGGGCGACTTTGTGAGTGACTCCATATTTTCGAAGGAGCGATTTAAATTGAGTATTACAAAAGTGTGCTCCACCGTCACTTATTATGGCTCTGGGTGTACCGAATCTAGAAAAAAATATTAGCCTTAAGAAATTTTAGAACAACCTTAGCATCATTCTTCGGTGTGGCTATAGCTTCTATCCACTTCGAGACGTAATCCACAGCTAAAAGTATATAAAGATTTCCATTTGAGTTTACAAATGGGCCCATGAAATTTATTCCCCACACATCGAAAATCTCCACCTCTAGAATATTAGTCATTGGCATGCTATCCCCTCGATTGATGTTTCCCATTCTTTGACATCTATCACAACATTTTGCGAACCTATGAGCGTCCTTAAATAGTGTTGGCCAATAGAAACTAGCCTCTAAGACTTTTATTGCTGATCTCTCTCCCATAAAGTGTCCACCATAAGGTGAAGCATGACATTTCGCTAGGATACCTTGTACTTCTACCTCAGGGATGCATCTGCGGATCACTTGGTCAGCACAAATCTTAAACAGATACGGATCATCCCAGATGTAAGATTTCACCTGGTGGAGAAACCTTTTTCTTCGTTGATAGTCCATGTTTGGGGGAAATACATTGCTCACTATGTAGTTCACAATGTCTGCATACCATGGCATACTCGCCTCAGATATTGCCAGCAACCTCTCATCAGGAAAATTCTCTCTAATCTCTATGTCCACATCTTTCTCACACTCATACTCCAGACGTGATAGGTGGTCTGCTACCGGATTCTCTGCTCCCTTACGATCTTTAATCTCTAAGTCGAACTCTTGCAAGAGGAGAACCCACCTAATCAGTCTAGGTTTCGCGTCCTTTTTCTCCACTAAAAATTGAATTGCTGCATGGTCCGTATAAACAATCACCTTAGAAGCTACCAAGTAGGATCGAAATTTGTCAAAAGCGAAAACGACTGCTAATAACTCCTTCTCGGTAGTTGTGTAGTTTACTTGTGCATCAATCAGCGTCTTGCTAGCATAATAGATTGTGTGAAAGACTTTGTCACGCACTTGTCCTAAAACCGCGCCCACAGCAAAGTTGCTAGCATCGCACATAATGGTGAATGGTAAAGACCAATCGGGTGAAATAATAATGGGTGAAGAAATTAGACTTTGCTTCAAAGAATGAAAGGCGGTTAGACATTCCTCATCAAAGTTAAAATGTGAATCTTTTTCTAATAAATGACTTAGTGGCTTAGAGATTTTAGAAAAATCCTTAATGAAACGACGGTAGAAGCCGGCGTGTCCTAAAAAACTTCGCACTCCCTTAACATTAGTTGGTGGAGGCAATTTCTCTATAACCTCTGTCTTTGCACGATCTACTTCAAATCCCTTCTTTGACACCTTGTGTCCTAAAACAATTCCTTCTTTGACCATAAAATGATATTTTTTCCAATTTAGGATCAAATTGGTTTGAATGCACTTATCCAAAGCTTTCTTCAACACTTTCAGACATTCATCAAATGATCTCCCAAATACTGAAAAATCATCCATAAAGACCTCGATCCCCTCATCAATCAGATCAGAAAAATAGCGATCATGCAGCGCTGGAATGTGCCAGGAGCGTTACACAATCCAAAGGGCATTTTCCTAAATGCAAATGTCCCAAAAGGACAGGTGAAGGTAGTCTTCTCCTGATCCTCGGGAGCTACCATGATTTGATTATACCCCGAGTAACCATCTAAGAAACAGAAATACTCATTTCCTGCTAACCTATCAAGAACCTGATCGAGGAATGGAAGTGGGAAATGATCTTTCCTAGTCGATTTATTCAACTTTCGATAATCCATACAAATCCGCCATCCAGTTACCGTTCTAGTGGGGATCAACTCATTGCTCTCATTCTTAACTACCGTTATGCCCCCATTCTTTGACACACATTGAGCAGGACTTACCCACCGGCTGTCGGAGATAGGATAAATAATACCCGCATCCAACCATTTGATTATCTCCTTCTTGACCACTTCTTTCATTGGTGGGCTAAGTCTTCGTTGGTGTTCAACTGACTCTTTTGCTTCTTCTTCCAAAAGAATTTTGTGCATACAAATTGAGGGACTTATCCCTCTAATATCTGCAATGGTCCAACCCATTGCTCCTTTATACTCACGGAGAACCTCAAGCAATTTCTCTTCATTTTCCTTAACTAAAGATGCATCAATAATAACCGGTAGTGTGTTATCCTTACCTAGAAAAACATACTTTAAGTTTTCGGGTAGCGGTTTCAATTTAAGTGTAGGTGGCTCTAAGATAGAAGGCTTCATGGCCTTAGACTCACTTGGTCTACTTATTAACTCAAACATATTAGCATTTGGTATATGATCATAAATACTTAAAGCTTCTACAGTTTCCGTTAAGTCTGGTTCCTCTTCTATTTCTTCATTTGTTAACACACTCAGGATTTTACGCTCCCAATCATTCTCATCATACATCATGCGTGTAGGTGCATTCACTTCCTCAATGGAGAAACACTCCTCCTTATCATCCGGAAATTTCATAGCCTTGAGGATGTTGAATGTCACATTCTCATCATTAACCATCATCGTAAGCTCACCCTTCTGGACATCAATGAGTGTTCGTCCGGTGGCCAAGAATGGTCTACCAAGAATGATGGGGACATCCTTGTCCTCATCCATATCAAGTACCACAAAATCGGCGGGGAAAATGAATTTATCCACCTTAACCAACACGCCCTCTACAATTCCCTTGGGAAATGCTAGAGACCTATCAGCCAACTGTAGAGTCAGAGATGTAGGTGTGATCTCCCCTAAACCAAACTTCTTATAGATAGATAATGGCATCAGGTTGATGCTCGCCCCAAGGTCACATAGAGCTCTCCCAACAAAGTTTAAACCGATAGAATAAGGAATTGTGAAACTACCGGGGTCCTTAAGCTTGGGTGGCAACTTCTTCTGCAATATAGCACTACACTCCTCAGTCAACGCCACTATCTCTTTATCAACAAACTTTCTTTTCTTTGCCAAGATATCCTTCATAAACTTGGCATAACTTGGCATTTGCTCAAGAGCCTCAACAAATGGGATATTTATAGTTAACTTTTTGAAAATCTCCATAAACTTTTGAAATTGTGTGTCAAGTTTGGATTTAACAAGTCTAGCCGGAAATGGGGGTGGTGGATAAACTACTTCTTTCTTTTGATTTAGTTTCTCTTTTTGTTTCACTCCCACCTCATTTTTCTCAACCAACTCGTCCTTCTCTAATATGCTCGTCTCACTTGGCTTCTTACTCGTCTCTTCTTCCCTAACTCTCTCAAGCAACCCCTCCGCACTTGGGATTTCTACACCACTCCTTAGTGCAATAGCCTTGCAATGATTATTATGATTATCTTTTGTTGGATTGGGTGTGGTATCAGAAGGTAGAGTTCCAATGGGTCTTTGACTTAATGAATTTGCAAGTTGACCCATAGTAGTTTCTAGTTATCTTAACGTTGATTCTATTCCTACCATTTTTGAGTCATACTTTTGGAACATGCCTAAGATAAACTCATCAGTCACCTTCCTTTGGTTTACTTGTTGGGGTTGAGAGTTGTTATTGATAGGTAGTTGATTCATATTTTGATTAAAACCTCGTGGTTGACTCATCCCTTGATTATTCTTCCAGGAAAAATTTGGATGATTTCGCCACTCGGGGTGATAATGATTGGCAAATCCTGGCGGAATTTGTCTTGGTTGCCCGCCCACATAATTTGCTTCTTCAGTTATTTGATTTAGTTGTTCAACTGTGAGCGGGGCACTAGTTGTAGGGGTTGAGAGTGAATCTAATCTTTTGTTAATTAAATTAAACTGCGACGCCATCTGAGCGGCCAAAGAAGTGATTTGGTCCACCTGATGGACTCCCGCTGGATTACTAATAGTTTGTCTCTCGTATGCTTGGTAATTATTGGATGTTAAGTCTTCTAAAATAGCATACGCATCTTCAGGATACTTCTTCATTAATGAGCCCCCAGCGGCTCCATCGACTAAAATCATGGTTGCAGTTTGCAGCCCATTGTAAAATGTGGACACCTGCTGGTGTTGGTGCAACCCATGATGAGGACATTTTCTCAACATCTCTTTAAAATGCTCCCATGCGTCGTAAAGAGTTTCCCCGTTACCTTGTAAAAATGTTGTGATATCTCTTTTCAGTTTTGCAGTCTTAGAGGGTGGAAAATATTTGTTCAGGAACCTATCGACTAGTTTGTCCCATGTGGTGATACACTCATGTGGTAACGTGTCCAACCAATCCTTAGCTCTACCCTCTAAGGAGAACGGAAATGCTCTCAACAGAATTGCATCTTCCGATGCTCCATTGAACTTAAACATATCACAAATTGCTAAGAAGGTTCGTAAGTGGGAATTTGCATCTTCATGACCTAGACCCCCAAACTTATTGTTTTGCACTTCTTGCATAATTAGTGGGTCCATTTTAAAATTGTTAGCAGCAATTGCTGGTCGAGCAATGCTGAAGTGCAAACCTCCCCTTAGAGGTGTGTTATACTCGTGACAAGTCATACGTGGTGGTGCTGGTGGTTGGGCATTTTGATCAACCTGACCATCATTATTATTAAGCATTATTTGGCTCAGGATCATTCATCGCAGGATGAATAATGTTAACGGTCCTAAAGTCTCTCCTGTTTCGTCTACAGGTACGCTCAATTTCAGAATTCAACGGCAATAGTTCTACTTGCCTATATCTGGACATACACCGAACAGTACTCAAATAGATAAATAAATTAAAACAAATAACACGAACAAACAAATGTTTGATCTCTAAGTACTAAGGTTTCACAAATATTGTGAGAAATAAAATATTAAATTAGCGCGCTGTCCCCGGCAACGGCGCCAAAAACTTGGTACGCCCGTGAAAGGTGTATATAAATACGCAAGTGCACGTGCCGTACAAGTAATAAAATGATGAGAAAGTGATCGTTCCCACGAGGAAGTGCTTAACTTAACGCTCACAAATATTAATTCCGCCTTTTCTCTAAATTCAAGCTAGTAGTAATGATTGGTAGAGAAAACTTAATAATTCAAAAGCAACAATTATAACTCTAATTACGGTTACTTAAAATACTTTTACTTCACTTGGAAAGATAGTCTCACATGTGATTTTCCCTTGCTATGATGACAACCAATAAAAGTGATAATTCATGAAGTATTAATGATTCTCTTGCAACGATTCTAAAATGGATAACTTTATCTCTCGATCTCCATTATCCGTTTATCCCAAATCCTCTAGTCGTCTCCAACTTAGATAAAATTAGAATAACATAAAGTACTAGAATCACAGTTGCTAATTCAAGAGGAGATCTCTCTCTCTTGGAATTATATTAAGATTTATGATACACTTTCAACGCTCCTCTCTCGAATCTCGCGATGAAGTATAAATACGGAAGTTTGGTTAAAAACTACACGACTCCTCTCTCGAATATCGCCGTGCAAAACAAACATTCATCTAGCCTGACTCATCTCTCGAGTTTTTGCCAAGCACTTTAAAGATGAAACTTAAACCAAAATCCCAAGAATAGATCATAAATTTAATAAAGATCACATCAATACATCACAAAGTATAAATGAAAATCAAGTCATCATCACAACTAAGGTACTCCACACATGCAAGACTTAGGAATTTAGTTCATGAAGGAAGAGAGAAACCACAAATCAAAGTAGATCTTACTAGACATGATTCCGAAAATCAAAATGATGTAGGAACGTTTTTAGGTTCAGATCTATCTCCTTAGTGCTGGTTCGAGTCCCCTTCTCCAAGCCCTAGCCGAAATTCTCCAAGAGGAAGAAGACCTCCAAGTTCTCTCCTCCTCTTTTCCCTCTCTTTCTCCCCAAAAATAATTCGCCCTCTCTCCAGTAATTTCGTGCTCTTAACTTCCATTCCAAATCTGAAGGGATGCCTCCTTTGGAAATACACGTAGGCGCCTCTTTTTAAAATTCAAAATCTGAATTTCGTCGCCACGTTGCAACCTGCTAATTTTTGGCGTTGCAACCTATTTTCTGCATCAGCAATAAATGATCCATTGCTTCCCCAACTTGAATCCTTGACCAATCTTTGATAGAAAACCATAGAAAATGACCGAAATCAGTCCAATATTGATTAATAAGATATTTAAATATATTTTCTATAATTGAGGATTATTTTCCTCTTTTTAATGAAAATTAGAATAAAATAAGTAGTGAAATAACTTCCTTTTGGGAAGTTATCATCCCCCTCCTAAATCTACGGTCCGACCGGGGGATCTTATCGCACACCACCCTTTTTGCACGACGCCAGAGCGATCACGAAGGGTGAAGGTACTAGCTTCTTCAACCCCCTTCCTTGAATACTCCAGGGTCACGCATTGGGGTGGTGTTAAGCGAAAGTCACTATACACCAACAGAGTAAAGAAGCAGGATTTTAGCGGAAGGCATCATTAAAGAGTGCGCTTTGTATCCCTTAGCGGAAGACATCATTAAAGAGTGCGCTTTTATCCCTTAGCGGAAGACATCGTTAAAGAGTGCGCTTTTATTCCCTTAGCGGAAGACATGATTTATAGCGGAAGATTAAATATCACAGAAACCACAATTTCATGACCTGTATGAATAATATCAATTTCGCCGCCGCATTAAATCCTATTCATCAAGGCTTCATTGCCATTATATATTTATATATACTCTGAGATAGGGCACAACAAAAGAAGATGCGGCTTAACAACTTATACCTGACGTAGCCTGCTTCGTGGCTTCATCCACACATAGGTGATGACTCTCATCCGCACCTGTCACCCGTGCTAAAGACAAATTATTAGAACCACGAACAGAATCCAACCCTTGCTAACAATAGACATCATATAACATCTATAAGGGAGGGGATATCTGGACTATTATTGGGCCGAGGCAGTCTTCCCACGACCACTGCCTACGTACTCCGTATCATCCTGCATACGGTCTCAGACCCACGTAGTTCTATTAGTTTCGCACGAGTTGCCCTCCCAGACCATCCGTCGTGCGGGTTGCCTTAGAGTAAAACTCATCGGCCGTCCTATATTCTCCGAAGGGGCATTTCATTCCCGTAGGAATTATTCCTCGAAGGCAACATTTCATTCCCGTAGGAATTATTTCTCGAAGGCAACGTCTCATTCCCGTAGGAATTATTTTCTCGAAGGCACATTTGTTTTCATAAGAGGAGAGCAAAGGAACTCTTTCTAAGCTTACCATCGTTCCCAAGTGAGGCCCCAAGATAGTGTCTCTTACATGCACGCATATGTAAGAACATATGTAAATATATACTAAATCTTGCACGGATAGAGAAAGAGAGTGAGGGAGAGAGATGGGGTTAGAGCAAACCATTGATCCCCTTTTGATTAAATACAAATCTCTTAAAGAGAGCTGCAGTAAGGTTTCATAATCATTAACCTTCCCATGTAATCCCTATGATAGGCCCTCTCTTGAGCAAGCTTACAACTCATATATATAAATATATAAGAGCTTGCATAGTCAGAGAGGGAGAGAGAGAGAAAGTTATTAGCACATCAATCATGTGTAGAGTTCTTAGAGCAGGAGAGAGTGTTTCCAACATCATGATTATTTTTATCAGGCTCCCATTGATCTTTTGGATTGCTTGGCGATCAACCCAAGCCATCCATAGAATGCTCATGTATTTCGATAAGCACATACTTCCCATTAGGCATAATATCTATATTATGGCACATGATTCTCAATGTGGCACGGCCTTTTCAATAGGCGCATTTATCGACCAACAACACATGTCTCACCCTTTTTATACATTAGGATTACTTGGGGCATTACGTCCAAGCCATCCTCAAAGGAAAAACAATAACTTTTAACCTGTGCAGTCCTGCTAACTGCTGCAGAAAATCATGGGCAGGGTTAGCCCCATAAGAGTATACACTTGGGGTACATCCCACTATATAAATCTTTCATAAAATACTGGACACAATTCTAAACTTTAAGGTTTAAGTGTACCACCACTCTAGAAGATTATGACATCATAATCAAATTTGGTAGAAGTCAGAGCACGAGACAACAAGTGCCGAAGTGCCCGGCTCCCATCTTTTCGTATGTGATGATAGACATCGACAAATAAGAAGAAACTCTGTCGCATGGTTTACCGGAGCAAGAGCTCAGGTCATCCTCTATGTGCCCAGGTTTAATGTGAGCAAAGTATTTTCATTCCTATAACCAAGAGGAGGCAGCATGGGTTGAGAAAAGAAGCCCAATAATCAAGCGAGAATGATATCATACCAAAAATGAGAGCGAAAGACGCAGATGATTTATGCCTTGAATCCACTGGAAATCTGAATAGCCGCAAGCCCCTCCAAAATGAGAAGATGATATCACACCCAGCAATCTCCAGAAGACGAATTGGTCGACGTTGAACTTAAACCTATACTCCCAATATAAATAGATGATAACATAAATGAATTACAAAGCTAGTAGTAAAAGCCGTATACAGTAATATTTAAAATGCATGAATCGTGTGAGCTGGCAACAAAATTCTCGGTTCAGCTTGGCGAGCTTCACAGCCTCTTACCATATGCCGCGCGGTTCAAAAACTCGTAATTGCGTGAAGGTAAGAGAGCAAAACTACAAACAATTATACTTAAAACACTTGAATAACTGAATATAACTTAACCATAGTTATATATCTATCAATCAATCGACTCCACCCCTTCCATTAAATCAAGCTCATGTGTCAAATGCCCTTAACGGAAAGTTCTCAACCCAAATCATTTAGCAGGCGGCCAACCAGTTGTAAGAACTAAACATTAATTTTTAAGGTTTGAGAGGAGAGGGAGAGAGAGAGAAGGTAAATGGGGAAAGTCCTTGCCATCAATCTCAGCCGGAGATCCCCAAGAGATTGAGATTTAAGAGTTCCTTGTTACTTTAATTTTTGCAAAGATTGCTAATCCATTTCCCCCATCACCCAGCCTCCAGGACAAGTCAAATATGGAGATCCATATAGAGGTTGCCGCATAAAAATGGAATTCACATGGTCATATCAAAAATCTCAATCCATATAGAGATTGCCGCATAAAAATGGAACTCGCATGGTCATGCCAACAACCTCAATTCCAAAATAAATAATCTATCAGGAATCTTAAGGGGGAGAAAGAGAGAGAGAGTGAGAGGTATGATAAAGAGAGAGTGGAATGCCCTCAATTTCGAGTTGCCCTTCAAATCCATTTTCACCCTCATCTTGTTGTAAAGGAGAAGAAGAGGGGAGAGCGAGAGAGGGAGATAGTAATTTCAAATCCACCAGTGAAACCTCATGCCAAGCTTGTAACCTTCCAACCTCATCTTCATGAGAATATACTAAACAGCCAGCAACGATCCATAGTGTTTGAATATAATTTAAAACTTAGAAAAAAAATCATTATGCATTTTGGTTACCAACAGTCATGAAGTCCAGACAAATCCTTCAAGATAACCTCAAGGATATGTGGCCTCCAACATGTATATTGATGTCCTTGCAGGTCTTCAAAATAACTGATGGATACTAGAACTAAAATATGATGTCTCATGGTTATAGCTGTCGAATTATATTCCCAGAATAATCCACCCATTATATGGTCTTGCCACCAAATTCCCACATATTCTTGAAATTTGTTCAAGACTCTTGGATTGAGAGCTTAACTTGAGGGGATATAAATGCAGTTATTATATAGGAACCGAAATTCATCACTACCCCTAAACTAGGAGCATCATAAGGTGAATTAAGAGGAGAAGAAGATGGTGAGAGAGAGACAGAAGATTAATTTCAAGCCGGTTCATGGTGATCTGACCATTCAAAACCTCCTCAAATGGAGAGGAGAAGGTTGACACGATCCAACCTCCCATCCTCCATCCATCCCTAACCCGATTTCCCATGGCAGAACACCTCACCATCTCAGCATCAACTATAAATTATGAAAATATAAATGAATATAAAGATGGTGCCCCTGTTCCGATAGAGTTTTGAGAGGGGAAGAGAAATAGATATTTCATTTCTAGATTTCCTCCTCATCCAATTTCCTTTTCCATTTACTGAGAACAAGAGAGAGAAAGAGAGAGGGGGAGAGAGATGAAAGAGAGAGAGAGAGATGATCCTTCCTTGAAGAGGAATAAAACCCATACCTCTAAACCAGAGCACCGTGCATCTTTCCCCTCCCATAATAATCCAAGATGAAGAACAATGAGATTATCGAAGGCTTAGAGATTACCATTGCCGGAGGAGGAAGAGAGAGTGAAGCTGCCATACCTTGTCGTGAGCTGTGTCCCTAAAAGGATGCCGACCCAGCTCTCTTTATAGCCATGGTTGGCCAATGAGAGTTCATCGCAAGGATTGTGTTTTTCCTTTCTCCTTCTTGGTTTGAGATCAACGGTAGAGGGAGAGATTGGTTTGAGATAAACGGTAGAGGGAGAGAGAGAGATCAATCCGAAGCTCCCAGCGAAGCACCTCTTCCGAAATCAAAAGCACAGGTGGCCTTCATCCCTTTGGTGATGAATCTACCCCATGAATTTGTCCAGGGAGGAAGAACGAGCCCTGGGTTCGCAACTCTTGCGCAGATCGCAATCCTGCCATCGGATTTCTCCATCGGGTTTGGCCGCCTCCTGTTTCTGACCTTACTTTTGTTGTCCGCTGGTTTTGGGCTTAGATTAGGAATAAAAACTAAGCTCTATGTGTGAAAAGAAAATGTATATAAACATATATATATATATAATCTTATATATTTTCTTATATGTACATATATTTATATATTCATATATATATACACATGTATTTATATGGCAGGACTTGCAAAGAATGCGCAACAAAAATGCACAATTGAAATCATTGTGTTTATAATGGACCCATAAGTCAAATAAATGTAACCATGGTTTATTATGAGTTTGTTTACCCGCAATTATTTATTTGAATCGTCGTGTAGTTCCAAAACAACATTTTCGGTCTACTTTCTCAAATCTCATCGGATTTGAAAGAAATGAATTGTATTGCACTCGTATCGGCCATACGAGTCTAACGCAACTGACGGAATTCAATTCGGAGTTCGTTTGCTTAACATTTGAAAATGGCGTTGTTGTGACGCTCGATATTACTCAAAATAGTCATTTTCTACATATGACCCCGGATCGAAACGAAACGAGTTCTGTTGCACTCGTATCAACTATACGAGTCTAACGCAACTGACGGAAGTTGATTCGGAGCACGTATGCTCCATATTCTAAAATCGCGTCGTCGTGACGCGCTACGATACTCAAAATAGTCATATTTTACATATGGCCCCGGATCGAAACGAAACGAGTTCCGTTGCACTGGTATCAACTATACGAGTCTAACGTAACTGACGGAAGTCGATTCAGAGCACGTATGCTCAATAAACAATTTTGACGTTACGGCGAAGCACAATGCTTCCCAAAATAGTTATTTCTTCAAATAACCACCATTATATGGTGAAGGTCGAGTCGTGGTTGTCCTATGACCCAGCCTAAGCTCTTCCAAGGGTTCAACCAAAACCGGCTAGACCAATTTTTCAAAGTTGGGATGTTACAAACCAATAAAACAAAGAAGATTTTCGTCCCCGAAAATATGAGTGGGTCATGGAGACTCAAAACAGGACGTACTGTAGACCACTAGAGGTGTCGAACGATCCCAAATTTTAAGGGTCTCTAAGTTTGGTTTTACCTAACGAGCTATGTTGACGACTCCCGCTGTGTACTGTAATAAGTAGCTTAAGCGAAACAGAGGATAACTTTACCGTGGCTATGCTTATTCTGCAGTAACTCTGATATATATTGTCCGGGAGGATATTTCACGCGGGCAAGTTGTTCGTATAATGAATTACCAGCTTAGATAATTATATCGAGTAAGTAATTTTAGCAAAATCGAGTACCTCCAGGGTTTGAACGATTCAAATTGATCTAATCGTGGGAAACAAGAAACCCTTCATCACTCGATACCCCTCCCGTGAACCGAGCTTAACGGGAGACGAAGGCAACTCAACACCTTCCCAGGGGCCGAGCTCAATTGGAAGTGGAGGTAACTCAACACCTTCCAGGGAGCCGAGCTCAGCTGGAAGTGGAAGCAACTCAACACCTTCCCAAGAGCCGAGCTCAACTGGAAGTGGAGGCAACTCAACACCTTCCCAGGAGCCGAGCTCAACTGGAAGTGGAGGCAACTCAACACCTTCCCAGGACCCGAGCTCAACTGGAAGTGGAGGCAACTCAACACCTTCCCAGGTTTGCATATCTGAAACGCAAAATTTATGAGTTGTGTCCGAAAGGCACATAGTAAAAATCCATCAACATATAGCTAATTCTCTTACGGGGCTACGTGTCAGTGGAACATATAAAAGTTATAACTTGCATAAGCTTTTATAAAACCCATCAACATATAACCGACTCCCATACGAAGGTTATATGTTGGTGGAACAGATGAAAATTGTAAATAAGTAGAGTAAATCCATGAACATATAACCAACTCCCATACGAAGGTTATATGTTAATGGTACAGATAAAATTGCAAATAAGCAGTACAAAAATTAATCCATAAACATATAACCAACTCCCATACGAAGTTTATATGTTAGTGGAACAGATAAATTTGCAAATAAGCAGTAAAGATCCATAAACATATAACCAACTCCCATACGAAGGTTATATGTTAATGACATATGCAGATATGTATGTTTTGATGCAAATGATGCATATGCAAATATGTATAACGAGTACTCACGACTCAATCACAACACACAATGTTGAAACAGTTTGACCGCTTTTCTTCCAGCAGGGTTGTGACCCCCGCGGGCCTCACCGATGTGGCCGTCGGTGACAGTGGCCGGTCCTGCCACTTCTGGGTGTGGACGTACCGCACTACCCAGGCCCTAATGTACAACCCAGTGTACTCCTGGATGTGAGCAACATCCGTCAATTACAAAATCCTGCTATCCAACGGAGGGACCCTTCGGGGAAATAATAAATAACCTCCCGGGGTTCACACTCTCCCTAGTGCCTCATGAGTTGTCAACCTTCCTATTCCTGTATGAACGGTCCTTGGGCATGACTGACCCGCCACGGTAACCACATATAATATTTTACCAGTTTGCTCTTATGTTGCCATATTTTGACCGCTTCTTTTTGCAGGGTAGCGAACCCCGCGGGCCTCACCGATGTGGCCGTCGGTGATAGTGGCCGGTCCTGCCACTTCTGGGTGTGGATGTACCGCACTACCCAGGCCCCAACGTACAACCCCGTGTACCCTCGGACGTAGGAGACATCCGACAATAACTGAATTTGGCCAACCATGCCAGCGGAGGGACCCAGCGGGGCATATAAGATACAACTGAGCTCCTGGGGTGCACACCTCCCTGTCGCCTAGAGTCGTCAACCTTCCCGCACCGGTACGTACGGTCTACGGGCATGACCGACCCACCACTTTTCCCAATGCAAGCAATTTACAATAAAAGCAATAAAAATAGGTAACCATCACCTTCGGGTCCTCAGTGGCTTACCCTTTTTAACGAGGCTTCCCAGCTGGCTGAGTATGCAAATATCGCAAGTCCCACGAATGCTAACAATGTACTTCTGGGATGGTGTGCATACAAGTTTTTCTAAATTTGCCATTAATTTACTTTAATCCAGCACGTCGCCTCAGTAATTTTTTCCTGACGTATTAACGTTATTGAAAAGACTAACATTTTATCATAGTTCTTTTACGATTGCACGACTTTATTTTCAACAGACCGTCAAATTGATCAAGTCAAAGCATACTTCATACTTGCAATCGTTAGAGCAATTCTCCATATACACGCAAAATTTCATTTAATTAACTTACTTTAAATGAAATTTTGAAAACGAGAATTTTAATCCCAATAAAACAAAGAGGCTTAAACTTGGGATTAGAAATTAGTAGTAGAATCTTCATATTGCACACAAAATTCCATTTGATTAGTTTACCTCGAATGGAATTTTTGAAAATAAGAATTTAATCCCAATAAAACAAGAGGCTTAAACCCGGGGTTCAAAATTTGAAATGATCATTTGCAGGGTTTAATGAAAGTGTTTTATGGGAATAAGGTAGGTCATCGTTTGAGATCAGATGTGGTAAGGACATTTAAGCGTTGATATAAAAATTTGTATGACTAACGCTTACTTTGTCAAATTTGAGTTGATAACTACATATATATGCCAAGTTTGCTATCAACTTTTACCTTTTAGGTCCACCACCGCTTCCGCTGCAGTGGTTCATCCCGAACCACGCTACAGCGATTAGCGGAGCAAGAGGTGTTTCTGTGATCATGAATAGGTCGACAAGATCGGTTGCGCTCTGATCCATTTGTAAGATCTCCCCTCCCAAATCGACGGTCCTACCGGGGGATCTTATCACACACCACCCTTTTTGCACGACGCCAGAGCGATCACGAAGGGTGAAGGTACTAGCTTCTTCAACCCCCTTCCTTGAACACTCCAGGGTCACGCATTGGGGTGGTGTTAAGCGAAAGTCACTATACACCAATAGAGTAAGGAAGCAGGATTTTAGCGGAAGGCATCATTAAAGAGTGCGCTTTGTATCCCTTAGCGGAAGACATCATTAAAGAGTGCGCTTTTATCCCTTAGCGGAAGACATCGTTAAAGAGTGTGCTTTTATTCCCTTAGCGGAAGACATGATTTATACCGGAAGATTAAATATCACAGAAACCACAATTTCATGACCTGTATGAATAATATCAATTTCGCCGCCGCATTAAATCCTATCCATCAAGGCTTCATTGCCATTATATATTTATATATACCCTGAGATAGGGCACAACAAAAGAAGATGCGGCTTAACAACTTATACCTGACGTAGCCTGCTTCGTGGCTTCATCCACACATAGGTGCTGACTCTCATCTGCACCTGTCACCTGTGCTAAAGACAAATTATTAGAACCACGAACAGAATCCAACCCTTGCTAATAATAGACATAATATAACATCTATAAGGGAGGGGATATCTGGACTATTATTGGGCCGAGATAGTCTTCCCACGACCACCGCCTACGTACTCCGTATCATCCTGCATACGGTCTCAGACCCACGTAGTTCTATTAGATTCGCACGGGTTGCCTGTAAGACCCCCCCTCCCCAAATTGAACTGGGTTCAGGGAAGGGGGATCATACTTCCCAAGGATGACCACTTAACGCTTTCTGAGTGGCAACGTCCCACCCTCAAAAGCACCGAGCGGCCTCCTTGTCAGGCACACGAATCATAACATCACATCAGAACGCATAGCGGAAGCAACCGAAAGACAGAAAAATAAGTACACAGCTTATATTCACATATTTAAACAGGGACGAAGCCTAATGTTTACAATTACTGCCTCGGGGGCTATATCGATGAAACAAAAGATCCTAGTCTAGTCCTATAATCTAGGACTCACGTCGCGGAAGATAGGGGGCGAGTCTGGGGTAATCGAACGGGCCATCTCCAAGGCTGGTATCTCATCCTGTGGTGCGAGGGCTTCGCGCTGTCCCATCTCCTGTGATTGGTTATAAGAAATAACCGTTAGTCACAGAGCTAAGTAGAAAATACATCCCCTCCCCGGATCTATATCCAGGGGGCGGCTAAAGGACAGAAATAAATAGCTGAAGCAAGGAGAGGGTTAGCAGCAGGTAAGCATATATATATATATATATATATATATATATATATATATATATATAACGGGGCTCCTGCCCTAATACCCATAGTCGCGTCGTATCGTAAATATACAACACTATCACGCACATACGCACACAGGTATTCAAACCTGTACACACACAAAAACCCCGTGTCGACATAGTTTAGACCGCTTTATTTCAAGCAGGGGAGCTAACCCCGCGGGCCTCACCGATGTGGCCATCGGTGACATTGGTCAGTCTTGCCACTTCTGAGTGTAGTCGTACCGTATCACTCAGGCACTCTTGTACAACTTGGCGTACTATTTGGATGTGAGCGACATCCTGCGAACCGATTTTTAGGCCGACCAGCGGAGGCAAAATTGCGGGTTCGGAGTGAAGATAACCTGCTGCGCACATCTCCCTGTCGCCATGAGTCATCAACCCTCCCACACCGGTACAAACGGTCTGTGGGCGTGACCGACCCGCCACTTTCAAACAATCTTCAAAACTTAGCGAGCGCTTTAAAACTTGACGCGACACTCTTACTCGACCGGTCACGTAACTTTCGACCGGGAGACTGGGCGGTATGAGGGCTCCTTATTTGGGGCTAACTTAGGAGGAGAAACTCAACTCCGGCTTTCCCCCAACTAAGGCCTCGCAGGAGGGAGGATAAGCACCGCTTGCCAGCGCAGGGCTGCAGTTAGTACCCCAGTACGAATAAGTGCAGCAGCAAAATAGGCCGAAAGCAGAGGCCATGTTAAGCAGAAAAGTAGGTCGAAAGCAGATGCCATGTTAAGCAGAAAAGTAGGCCGAAAGCAGATGCCATATTAAGCAAAAAAGTAGGCTGAAAGCAGAGACCATGTTGAGCAAAAAAGTAGGCCGAAAGCAGAGGCCATGTTAAGCAGAAAAGTAGGCCGAAAGCAGATGCCATATTAAGCAGAAAAGTAGGCCGAAAGCAGAGGCCATAATAAGACCAGTGCGAGACTGGAGGATTGAAAGTACCGAAAGTACAGGCAGGGGACCAGCACGAGACTGGATTTAAAGAAAAGTACAGAAGTAAATGCGGGGGACCAGTACGAAACTGGATTTAAGGAAATACAGAAAACAATAAATAAGTAAATGGTTAGTAGTCCAATCACTCCATAAGAGGAGGCTTCAACGTCGACTCCGTTCATAGGAGGAGATTCTGCTTTCTCCCCGTTCATAGGGGTTTTACTCCGTCTCGGGAGTTTATTTACATTTCATGATATTTTTAGTAATTCCCCCCTTTGTCGTGGATTCATTCTTTTATAATAATCCGGCGTTATTGGGTTGCGGCGTCGCACCGCAATTTCATCCCGAATTTCGCATTGATATTCCCAACTTAGTCGATTCCTTAGATCGATGCGCGTAACCTTTATTAAACGTATAAGAATTATACGTCGCGCGGACGCCGACTTTTTTTCCGATGAATTTCGCTCCTTTTCGGGCGTGTATTTTGCTTGTAAAATGCTTTTGGAGGACCAAAATAAGAGGTCACACCTCCCAACTTTAATAGAGGTTGTAAAACACCTTTAATTAGAGCCCATGATTTTTGGGGATTTTTACGAACTTATTTGGGCATTTTATTCCTCAAAATAAACATTATTAAGGGTTTTAAAAATAGTAAATCCTCTCCTAAAAATCCCAAAAAATTACAGGAGGTGCCCCTTAGGGTGGGGCACATTTTTTATTTAGGAATGTTTTTCTGAAACAACCCCATTTTTCCTCAGAAAAATGGGGAAGTAAAAGGGAGTTTTGGGGTGCGGTTAGAGGCAGGGAGGAGGCGCAGGGGTTTTGCACCCTGCGCCCTCCCGCGGCCCCCACAACGGATCTGCGGCGGATCCGCTGTGGGGGCACATATGCTGAGGCGGGGGGGGGGGGGGGGGGGGGGGGGGGGGGGCGGGAAACAAGGTGCGGGAGGCCGCCCGATCTCCTGGGGGAGATCGGACGGCTCCTGCCATCCCCGCAAGAAGGCGGCCCCAGATGCCGCCGGGCAGCGGTCGGAGGGGCCGGCACCGCCCCCGGTTGGTGCGTCGGGGGCCGGTGACTCCTTCGGTGGTGGTCCAGCAGCCTGGTGCCCCCGGCCACCGCCGGGGGAGGGCGAATAGGGAGGCGGGAGGCGGTGGCACGGTCTGCATGGGCCATGCAAGCCCGCTGCACCGCCGCCTCCACTGGGAGGGCACCGATGCCGCCACCCGGTCGGTGCGCCGGGGGTTGGCGGCCACCCTGGTGGTGGTCCGGCTGTCTGGCACCGCCGGACTCCACCGGGAAAAGGAGCAGGAGGTGACGGGGTGGCGCGGTGCAGCCTGCATGGGCCATGCAGGCTCGCTGCGCCGCCGCCACCTCGGCTATGGCCCTCCCTGCCGCCCCTGGTCGGGGTGCCGGGGAGGGGGCAGACCTCCGACGGGGGTCCGGCGGCCTGGCGCCGCGGGCCGCCGCCGGGGGAGGGGTTTTAATCCCTACAGGAAAAAGGAAAGAGGAGGGGAGTCCACGGGTGCCGCCGGGGCTGCGTCCTCCGGCGCCCGACTGCCTCCCCTGCGCCGGCGCCGAGGTCCCCGGGAGGGGACCTACTCCCCCCCAGCGCCACCACCGGCGCTGGGGGAGGGGCTTCCACGACCGAGCCTCCTCCTCGAGCCTTGCAAGGCTCGGGGCGGCGGTTGGCGGCGCTCCGGCGACGGGGAGGGGTTTGGCCTGTACTAGGAGGTAGGAAGGAGGAGGGGGGAGGTTCTACCTGTGGATGGGGGGCTCGGGTGTTGGAGGTGCGGCCGACCATGAGGGAGGAGGGAGGTGGCGGCGGCTTGGGCTGGCTCCGGCAGGGTGGAGGAGGAGGAGGGGGTGGCTGAGCTTGCTGGCAGGGGGAGAGCTTGAGAGGGGGGGGGGGGGGGGGGGGTGTTCTGAAAGGAGGGGCTTGGCCCTCCTTTTATAGGATGGGGGAGACCTCCCCCCCCCTCCTCCTATCCCCACGTGGGGTTAAGGGAGGGTGAGTGGGGGGAGATATTTTCTCCCCCCTCCCCTCCCTTCCCTCTCACCTGCCCCCTTGACCTAATAGGGGCTGCCTATTCATGGGCAGCCCCCCTTTGGGGGAGGGGCTTCTCTCTCCTCCCCCCCCTTTTCTTTTCATTTCCCAATAAATTTCAAGCGGGGGGGGGGGGGGGGGGGGAGTTTGACCGAGGTCAACCTAGGACGTGGTCCTCCATGGTCCCGGGGTCCATTATGATTTGTCGGGGCTGATGCCGGGTTCGTGCGCTTTATATTTCGTGCGTTGCACTGAGGTGGTCTGCATAGCCCTAAAATGGCATACTCTCCAAACGACCTCGGATCGAAGTGCAACGAATTCCGTTGCGCTCGTATTGTTCATACGAGTCTAACGGAACAGACGGAAGTCAATTCGGGGTTCGTACGGTCACTATTCATAATAATGAGGTAGTGGCGCGCTACGACACCTGAAATGGTCGTTTTCTCCAAACGATCTCGGATCGAAGTGCAACGAATTCCGTTGCGCTCGTATTGTTCATACGAGTCTAACGGAACTGACGGAAGTCAATTCGGGGTTCATTTGGTCACTATTCATAATAATGAGGTAGTGGCGCGCTTCGACAACCGAAATGGTCGTTTTCTCCAAACGACCTCGGATCGAAGTGCAACGAATTCCGTTGCGCTCGTATTGTTCATATGAGTCTAACGGAATAGACGGAAGTCAATTCGGGGTTCGTACGGTCACTATTCATAATAATGAGGTAGTGGCGCGCTACGACACCCGAAATGGTCGTTTTCTCCAAACGACCTCGGATCGAAGTGCAACGAATTTCGTTGCGCTCGTATTGTTCATACGAGTCTAACGGAACTGATGGAAGTCAATTCGGGGTTCATTTGGTCACTATTCATAATAATGAGGTAGTGGCGCGCTACGACACCCGAAATGATCATTTTCTCCAAACGACCTCGGATCGAAGTGCAACGAATTTCGTTGCGCTCGTATTATTCATACGAGTCTAACGGAACTGACGGAAGTCAATTCGGGGTTCATTTGGTCACTATACCCCAACGACTTAGTTGCGGCGCGCAATATTACTTAAAATGGTAGTTTTCTACCGCTCGTGCCTACTTTTATTGGGCTCACTAGGGTCTAGGGGCCCAATAAAAGTCGGGATGTTACATTGCCCTCCCAGACCATCTGTCGTGCGGGTTGCCTTAGAGTAAAACTCATCGGTCGTCCTATATTCTCCAAAGGCACATTTTCCAAAGGGGCATTTCATTCCCGTAGGAATTATTCCTCGAAGGCAACATTTCATTCCCGTAGGAATTATTTCTCGAAGGCAACGTCTCATTCCCGTAGGAATTATTTTCTAGAAGGCACATTTGTTTTCATAAGAGGAGAGCAGAGGAACTCTTTCTAAGCTTACCATCGTTCCCAAGTGAGGCCCCAAGATAGTGTCTCTTACATGCACGCATATGTAAGAACATATGTAAATATATACTAAATCTTGCACGGATAGAGAAAGAGAGTGAGGGAGAGAGATGGGGTTAGAGCAAACCATTGATCCCCTTTTGATTAAATACAAATCTCTTAAAGAGATCTGCAGTAAGGTTTCATAATCATCAACCTTCCCATGTAATCCCTATTATAGGCCCTCTCTTGAGCAAGCTTACAACCCATATATATAAATATATAAGAGCTTGCATAGTCAGAGAGGGAGAGAGAGAGAAAGTTATTAGCACATCAATCATGTGTAGAGTTCTTAGAGTAGGAGAGAGTGTTTCCAACATCATGATTATTTTTATCAGGCTCCCATTGATCTTTTGGATTGTTTGGCGATCAACCCAAGCCATCCATATAATGCTCATGTATTTCGATAAGCACATACTTCCCATTAGGCATAATATCTATATTATGGCACATGATTCTCAATGTGGCACGGTCTTTTCAATAGGCACATTTATCGACCAACGACACATGTCTCACCCTTTTTATACATTAGGATTACTTGGGGCATTACGTCCAAGCCATCCTCAAAGGAAAAACAATAACTTTTAACCTGTGCAGTCCTGCTAACTGCTGCAGAAAATCATGGGCAGGGTTAGCCCCATAAGAGTATACACTTGGGGTGCATCCCACTATATAAATCTTTCATAAAATACTGGACACAATTCTAAACTTTAAGTTTTAAGTGTACCACCACTCTAGAAGATTATGACACCATAATCAAATTTGGTAGAAGTCAGAGCACGAGACAACAAGTGTCGAAGTGCCCGACTCCCATCTTTTCGTATGTGATGATAGACATCGACAAATAAGAAGAAACTCTGTCGCATGGTTTACCGGAGCAAGAGCTCAGGTCATCCTCTATGTGCCCAGGTTTAATGTGAGCAAAGTATTTTCATTCCTATAACCAAGAGGAGGCAGCAGGGGTTGAGAAAAGAAGCCCAATAATCAAGCGAGAATGATATCATACCAAAAATGAGAGCGAAAGACGCAGATGATTTATGCCTTGAATCCACTGGAAATCTGAATAGCCGCAAGCCCCTCCAAAATGAGAAGATGATATCACACCCAGCAATCTCCAGAAGACGAATTGGTTGACGTTGAACTTAAACCTATACTCCCAATATAAATAGATGATAACATAAATGAATTACAAAGCTAGTAGTAAAAGCCGTATACAGTAATATTTAAAATGCATGAATCGTGTGAGCTGGCAACAAAATTCTCGGCTCAGCTTGGCGAGCTTCACAGCCTCTTACCATATGCCGCGCGGTTAAAAAACTCGTAATCGCGTGAAGGTAAGAGAGCAAAACTACAAACAGTTATACTTAAAACACTTGAATAACTGAATATAACTTAACCATAGTTATATATCTATCAATCAATCGACTCCACCCCTTCCATTAAATCAAGCTCATGTGTCAAGTGCCCTTAACGGAAAGTTCTCAAACCAAATCATTTAGCAGGCGGCCAACCAGTTGTAAGAACTAAACATTAATTTTTAAGGTTTGAGAGGAGAGGGAGAGAGAGAGAAGGTAAATGGGGAAAGTCCTTGCCATCAATCTCAGCCGGAGATCCCCAAGAGATTGAGATTTAAGAGTTCCTTGTTACTTTAATTTTTGCAAAGATTGCTAATCCATTTCCCCCATCACCCAGCCTCCAGGACAAGTCAAATATGGAGATCCATATAGAGGTTGCCGCATAAAAATGGAATTCACATGGTCATATCAAAAATCTCAATCCATATAGAGATTGCCGCATAAAAATGGAACTCGCATGGTCATGCCAACAACCTCAATTCCAAAATAAATAATCTATCAGGAATCTTAAGGGGGAGAAAGAGAGAGAGAGTGAGAGGTATGATAAAGAGAGAGTGGAATACCCTCAATTTCGAGTTGCCCTTCAAATCCATTTTCACCCTCATCTTGCTGTAAAGGAGAAGAAGAGGGGAGAGCGAGAGAGGGAGATAGTAATTTCAAATCCACCAGTGAAACCTCATGCCAAGCTTGTAATCTTCCAACCTCATCTTCATGAGAATATATTAAACAACCAGCAACGATCCATAGTGTTTGAATATAATTTAAAACTTAGAAAAAAATCATTATGCGTTTTGGTTACCAACAGTCATGAAGTCCAGACAAATCCTTCAAGATTAGCTCATGGATATGTGGCCTCCAACATGTATATCGATGTCCTTGCAGGTCTTCAAAATAACTGATGGATACTAGAACTAAAATACGATGTCTCATGGTTATAGCTATCAAACTATATTCCCAGAATAATCCACACATTATACGGTCTTGCCACCAAATTCCCACATATTCTTGAAATTTGTTGAAGACTCTTGAATTGAGAGCTTAACTTGAGGGGATATAAATGCAGTTATTATATAGGAACCGAAATTCATCACTACCCCTAAACTCGGAGCATCAGAAGGTCAATTAAGAGGAGAAGAAGATGGTGAGAGAGAGACAGAAGATTAATTTCAAGCCGGTTCATGGTGATCTGACCATTCAAAACCTCCTCAAATGGAGAGGAGAAGGTTGACACGATCCAACCTCCCATCCTCCATCCATCCCTAACCCGATTTCCCATGGCAGAACACCTCACCATCTCAGCATCAACTATAAATTATGAAAATATAAATGAATATAAAGATGGTGCCCCTGTTCCGATAGAGTTTTGAGAGGGGAAGAAAAATAGATATTTCATTTCTAGATTTCCTCCTCATCCAATTTCCTTTTCCATTTACTGAGAACAAGAGAGAGAAAGAGAGAGGGGGGAGAGAGATGAAAGAGAGAGAGATGATCCTTCCTTGAAGAGGAAGAAAACCCATACCTCTAAACCAGAGCACCGTGCATCTTTCCCCTCCCATAATAATCCAAGATGAAGAATAATGAGATTATCGAAGGCTTAGAGATTACCATTGCCGGAGGAGGAAGAGAGAGTGAAGCTGACATATCTTGTCGTGAGCTGTGTCCCCAAAAGGATGCCGACCCAGCTCTCTTTATAGCCATGGCTGGCCAATGAGAGTTCATCGCAAGGATTGTGTTTTTCCTTTCTCCTTCTTGGTTTGAGATCAACGGTAGAGGGAGAGATTGGTTTGAGATAAACGGTAGAGGGAGAGAGAGAGATCAATCCGAAGCTCCCAGCGAAGCACCTCTTCCGAAATCAAAAGAACAGGTGGCCTTCATCCCTTTGGTGATGAATCTACCCCATGAATTTGTCCAGGGAGGAAGAACGAGCCCTGGGTTCGCAACTCTTGCGCAGATCGCAATCCTGCCACCGGATTTCTCCATCGGGTTTGGCCGCCTCCTGTTTCTGACCTTACTTTTGTTGTCCGCTGGTTTTGGGCTTAGATTAGGAATAAAAACTAAGCTCTATGTGTGAAAAGAAAATGTATATAAACATATATATATATATATATATATATATATATATATATATATAATCTTATATATTTTCTTATATGTACATATATTTATATATTCATATATATATATACACATGTATTTATATAGCAGGACTTGCAAAGAATGCGCAACAAAAATGCACAATTGAAATCATTGTGTTTATAATGGACCCATAAGTCAAATAAATGTAACCATGGTTTATTATGAGTTTGTTTACCCGCAATTATTTATTTGAATCGTCGTGTAGTTCCAAAACAACATTTTCGGTCAACTTTCTCAAATCTCATCGGATTTGAAAGAAATGAATTGTATTGCACTCGTATCGGCCATACGAGTCTAACGCAACTGACGGAATTCAATTCGGAGTTCGTTTGCTTAACATTTGAAAATGGCGTTGTTGCGACGCTCGATATTACTCAAAATAGTCATTTTCTACATATCACCCCGGATCGAAACGAAACGAGTTCTGTTGCACTCGTATCAACTATACGAGTCTAACGCAACTGACGGAAGTTGATTCGGAGCACGTATGCTCCATATTCTAAAATCGCGTCGTCGTGACGCGCTACGATACTCAAAATAGTCATATTCTACATATGGCCCCGGATCGAAACGAAACGAGTTCCGTTGCACTAGTATCAACTATACGAGTCTAACGCAACTGACGGAAGTCGATTCGGAGCACGTATGCTCAATAAACAATTTTGACGTTGCGGCGAAGCACAATGCTTCCCAAAATAGTTATTTCTTCAAATAACCACCATTATGTGGTGAAGGTCGAGTCGTGGTTGTCCTATGACCCAGCCTAAGCTCTTCCAAGGGTTCAACCAAAACCGGCTAGACCCCTTTTTCAAAGTTGGGATGTTACACTGGGGCCACCTCTCCTCGACCTCCGTGGTCGACTCGGTCCTCGTTCCTTCTTCGGCCGTCGTCCTGATCCGCCGGCTGCTCGACCGGAGCTTCTATCCTCCGCTGCTCCCCGTTAACCTCTCCCGCTGCCAGCCTTCTCCTGGCTTCCCAAAAGTCTGGGCAGGCCCTCGTGCCATGCCCTTCCACCTGGTGGAGGTCACAGTAGAGGGGAACCTCCTCTACCTGCGGCCTCCTTTGCTTCCGGTTCTTCCGGCCTTGGCGATTGCCACGCCTGGCAACCGCCATTGCTTCCTCCCTTCTTCTCTCTTGGCGCCCCTCTGGCCTGTCGAAACGCCTTCTCTCCGGGGATCTCCTTCCCCGCTCCTGACGCTGAGGTCCCCTGGCCGTCTTCCACGGTGGCCGGCTAGCGGGGACTTGGTAGCGTCTTTCCTCCTCCCGACGCTCCGGAGCCACGATGAGCCTCCTCTCATCGTTCCTTCTTGGCTCCTCCCTCCTGGGTTCTCTTTCTCTTCTCTCCTCTCTACCTCTTCCCTCGGGCTTCCGCTTTTCCGCCCTCCTGGGCTCTTCCTTCTTCCTCTTCTCGGGGGGGGGGGGGGGGGGGGACTTTTCTCCTCCTCCTCCTCATCTTCCTTGGTCACTTGGGTGAGCCTGGCTAGGAAGCCGCGGTTGGAAGCCTCACCCTGGACGAACTGGTTGGCCCTTTCGATGAGGTTGGCGTAGGAGTAGGGAGGATTCCTACCGATCTCCAACTTAAAGAGGCCTTCACGAAGGCCGAAGGTTAGTGCCAACCGCAGGATGCAACCATCCACCTCCTGGATGAGTAGCATCTCTTCCTGGAAGCGATCGATGTAGTCCCCCAGCGTTTCTTTCGGTCCCTGGGTCAGATGGAAAAAGGTCGAGCCTCCTTCTTCAACTTCTTTGCCGTGGCGAACCGCATGTTCAGCCCCCGACAAAGGTCTTCAAAGCAGTAGATGGAGCCTTCTGGCAACTGGTGGAACCAGTCCTTTGTCTTCCCTCGGAGGGAAATCGCGAACAACCTACACTTGAAGGCGTCCGACATGGTCCGAAGGGAAGCGACATCCTCAAACCACTGGATATGACGGATAGGGTCCTCTCTCCCCGAGTTGTAATTCATCGAGGGATCCCTAAACCCCTCTGGCACTGGCGCGACGAGGATCTCCTCGCAGAATGGGCTCCTCCCCCCAATCTGGCGACGATCATCATCTGGCCGAGTATCTCCCCCATACTCGCTAGCCTGGCGAGTATTGTAGTATCTCGCCTGCTCATCCTCCTCGCGAAACCGAGTTCCGCCAGCTCCTTGCGACGCATGCAGACCAAAATGCGACCTCCTTGGTCGCTCTAACTCCTCGACGTGCTCCTTCCCTGCTCGCTGAGTGCGAGCACCTTCCTCGGACGGACCCGGGCGATGAGGTGACGTCGCTGTTCCTTCCATGCGAGGTAGAAGAGCTGCTCGCATGGAGCCTTCCATCCTCCGCGCGAATTCCTCGAAGACAGCCAACGATACGAACTCGCCGCCTCGAGCCGGGTTCGCCGCCACCTCCTCGTGGTCGCTAACTGTTACCATCTCACTTTTCTACCAGACTTTCTTCCTCTGGCCGCGATCCACGCTCACCGCACCAAAGTGTTGACGCCTGGAAAATCCTGGCCTCAAGATTCGGATCAATACAGCCTGAGGCTACTTGCCCAGCGGTTGAACAAGAAGGTTTGGTTAGCTATGATGAGCGAAACGGAGAGAAAAAGGACACAACCCCAGGTGCTGCGGCAGGGAGGTCCCACCACGTACCCAGAAGCTCTAAAGAGTCTTCTCCTCCAAAACCACGAATGGCCGAGCTCGGTACTAGGTAGGCACTTGTTAGGGAAGATTCTTGACTGTCAAAAGGGGGGTGCAGCTCTGATTTTGACAAGTGCCATTCCTGGTACCCCTGGGGGTCTATTTATAGACAAATCCTAAGGGGGCGGGGAAGCAGATGGCTATCCTTGACCCCCTAGAGTTGGTTTTTAGACAAGGCAATAGGTTGGCGAGTAGGTAAGGACCTCAGACCTAACTGGCGAGTTGGTTGGCTAAGTCGCCAATAGGCGAGTAGGTCCGAACTCACGACTTCCTCGCCTAGCCGGGTAGTGAACGTCGGGCAGGGCTTTCCTCCTCGTCCTATGCAAGTAAGTACCTTCTCGCACAACCAAAACTCTTGATCTTCCTTCGTCTTCTGGATTGTTGACTTCTGCCTTGACCTTTTGACCTTGACCTCCGCCTACGTGGCCTTTAGAGGGGCCCACCCTCGGAGAATGAGGGTTGTACAAACACCATGTCCATTAAGCTATTAAGAAAGTTTCTAACAAATGAAGTTGATAATTGTTCTCTTTATTCAGCCTTTGCATCTCCTTATACATATTGACATTCGAATTAGTCATTACACATCTTTTAATGTCAAAACCAACAATGAATTAAGGACTTATAAATTGTAACATCCCACTTAGGACTAGACCCCCTGGAGGGACATATGTCACATTATGCTAGATAGAGCTAGGTGATGGGTCTAGAACCCTAAAGGAATGATGAACTAATACTCTTGACCTAAAGTCAACTTAGGTCAAATTGGCCCCAGTAGGTCATCAATGCCTAATCCACCACAACTTGAACATCAAGAGGTCAAATTGACCTCACCTCAACCTCTTAATCACAATGATAAGGCATTAGGGTCATAGTCAATAAGAATGGACCACCCAATTCTTCAATTTTGACCTAAGTCAACCTTGAGTCAACTTAGCTCAATTTGCTCCAATTGAACTCAATTGGCCTCTCCATGACCCCACCATGACCCAACTCACCTTGGGAGGTGACATAGGACCCATGACCACCAAGTGGGGCCAACCACCTCATCAATTTGACCAATTCAATCACAAAGTCAACCATAGTTAAATTAGCCTTAAAATGGAATCCTAAGGTGCCAAGCCCAATCCTAATGGGCTAACGCCCTTCATCAAAACCCATTGCCGGAATAAAATGCCAAAGGCATCCATTGCCCTCTGAAAATGGCATGCAACCACATGCAAGAGGGAAATTTGGTTTTTTTGGCCAAGCTCCCATATGGGACAAGGATGAATTCATGAAGAAGAGGCCACATGGCAGCCTAATTCAACTCCCAAGCTAAGGGAATAACTCCCCTCAACAATTCCAGCCTTTTTACCCGTGAATGGAGGACAGGCGGAGCCAAGGGGGAGCTCTCTAGCTAGGCGATGGTCGAGAGCCCCATATATAAGGGAAATCTCTCTCTCAGCTCTACATTATCCCATCTAAGCCTCTGATTACCTTCCCCATACCACAATCAGTCGAGCGATCCACTATGCTGAACAAATCGGGTACAGGAGCTCGGGTTGGAGCTGGATCGCCGGAAGCCGCCACCACTATGCCTTACCTACGAATTGCTCGTGCTCGAGCTCGAATTGAGGCGCGTTTCCGCTCTTCTCCACTGGTGCTAGCCTCCCATATCATTTACGAAGAAAATGAAGAATATCGAGCTCAATTGAGCTCGATTCCATGGAAATCCATGGTGAAAATTGGGAGAAATTATTTATGCTCGAGATCACTATTCGGTCATCTCCGACCGTCGGACCACCGCCTATCAATAACCCTCATCACGTTGAAGGTGGTGGTGGTTGGCTATGGAGGAGCTCAGGTGGCTGGGAAATCTCCTTTCATTAAGCTCCAGGTCGGGATCATCGCATCTGTTGGCTGGAGGTTGAAGACAACCTGATCTCGTCCATCCTTCTTTAAGATATGTGCTAGATTTGCTATTTGCGGACCTAGTTCTATTTTGAATATCTGTCTCACTAGATAAGTTGGGTTCAAGCCTGATTTTGAACATGATCCAGCCAAATCTAGTCCAAGGGCTCAACATGAAAGTGTATCCCTGGAAAGATCTTTCCAAAAAGGTGTGGCACATTTTTCTGGGGCGGCCTGTAGCCTTCCCAATTTAATTTCTAGCGGCTAATGTATTTTTAGTGTTTCAAAGTTTATTTTATGAATTTCTCTCTCAATATTGCATGCATGATAATAAAATTTGGTCTGTGCACACGAGATATATAAACTACCTTTCTTAGAAATTTGAGGATTTTTGGCAAATAGTTTTCTAAAGTTTTTGGTTGTTATTTGAAAATAATGCATGGACCATATTAATGAAATTTTTATGTCCAAATTATTCTTAAAAATCCCAAATCTGTGGGGACACCTTCCTTATACCATGCTATATCTCTGGTAAAAAATTAGGCTCTTTTGTTCTGTGGATTTTGATAAATCTCTCTTTGAATAGTTGTTATAGTTTGAGTTATGGTGTGCATATAACAAAATTTGAAATCTTGAGAATATCCTTGATTTCTCATCCAATTTAGCTGAGAACTTGTACATGACAGTAGGATACCGTTAGTATGGGCTCCAAAAATTTATGGAATTTTTGGAGCCAAAATTTCCTAAGTTTATGAAAATATTTAGTGTATGTCACACCATGGTGTTAATGAAATAATTATGCCTAAATAATTCTGAAAAATCCCAAGTCTTTGGTGACACCATTGTTATACCATGCTATATTTTTGGTAAAAAATTTAAGCCCTTTTGAGATGTAAATTTTGATAAATCTCTCTTTGAATAGTTGTTATAGTTTGAGTTATAATTTGATATCTAGAGAATATCCTTAATTTCTCATCCAATTTAGCTGAGAACTTGTCCATGATAGTTGGACATCACTAGTATGGGCTCAAAAATTTATGGAATTTTTGGAGCCAAAATTTCCTAGGTTCATGAAATTATTTAGTGTATGTTACACCATGGTATGGATGAAATTTTGTACTTAGATCTTCTTAAAAATTAACCAAATTTTGCTGACATTATACTTTACCTATATTAGACCTTTGGTAGAAATTTTAGGTCAATTGGTTAATTAGAACTTGATAAAACATACTTGTAATCCACTGCAAATAGTAATTATTAATACTTTGAATATTTCTCTTAATACTCATAAAAAATTAACCAATTTTTTCTGGCATTATATATAACTATACGTGCCCTTAAAAACCAGGCCTGGGGGACGGCCCGGGCCCGGCCCGGCAAATGCCCGGCTAGGCCCGGCCCGGGCCAAGGCCGGGCTTGGGGGGCCTTACAGGGCCCCCATATAAGCTGGTTGCCCGGCCCGGGCGCTGGGCCTAGCCTGGGCCCGGCACCCGGGCAGGCAGGAAATCCCGCCTCCGGCCAGTGGCGGGATTTAGGCTAGGCGGGATTAAATCCCGCCTAATCCTATTAGGCGGGATTTAATCCCGCCTAATCCTATTAGGCGGGATTTTAATCCGGCCTAAATAGGCGGGATTAAAATCCCGCCTATTAGGAAGAAAGTCGGGGCGAGCCTTAGGCCCGGCCCTGGGGGCCTAGGCAGGCCCCCTTCCATGGGCGAAAACTCGGCCCGGCCCGTTTGTAAACAAGGCCCGGCCCGGGTCCGGCTCCAAAAGGCCCGGGCTCGGTAAGCCCGGTTCAAGCCATGTTTGAAATTTTAAGTTAATTGGTTAAATAGAACTTAATTAAACATGTTTGAAATTTTAAGTTAATTGGTTAAATAGAACTTAATTAAACATGTTTGTAATTCAATGTGGTGTGCTAATAGTAATTCTTAATACTTTGAATATTTCTCTTAATACTTATAAAAAATTAATCAACTTCTGTGATTTCACTCTTAAATCAAAAATTCACAATTGAACCTCGGATTGAAAGGTTAGAATACTTGACTTAGTGGAAATGGATTTGCAACCCCTTCTACAAATATATAATTAATTTAGCACACATCGTGTGCGTGTATCAAAATTCTTAAAATTTCACTTCGCAGCAGCACCCATAGTCCATTACAGATTTCTAGAAGCAATTCAGAAAATCTTATAAGATTAAATATCTTGAGAAAAGGAGATTTGAGATTTCATCTCATCGTATCTCCTAGTACCGCTGCGAGCCCTTCACCGGGTAGACTTCGGGAAGTCCAAGATTCAACGTAAATTGTTAAGTCTACATAAGATGAGCATATTAAACAGATGATAGACACTCAATATTTGTATAGTACCATAAGTAATCCATAGGATCACGATCAATTTACCATGTTTCATACTCTTCCACACTGTAGTTGAACCATAGACTATAGGGTGTTGTCAACTCGAAAGTTATATAACTGTCTTCTATTACGGTGGAGGAATATAGCGAGGACTTGATTGATAGTCTCTGGGAGCTGTTAGCTCAGTTATACATATGATGTGGGTGGGGGGGGGGGGGGGGGGGGGGGTTTACTTATGCATGTGCGTATAGATTATCCTAAGGATGTGATTACTTGTGGTGGGTCTACGATACTTGCCTGGTCGTCACACCGATGAAAGTGTGTAGACTTGGCTAGTGGGTTGAGGTCTAGTGGGCCAACTCAGTTGGTGTCTTGGTGACGTTTTTTCTCAATGACCCTTACCCTGGACTTGGAGGTCTCGTCTAGTTAGAGTCGAGCAAGAGTACGCAATGTCTCTGCAATGCTCACGTGTTGAGACGTACGTAAGACCTAGGTCTGGTAGTGTGCATACCCACATAGTAGTGGAGATGCTCGCTCCACTGTCTCCGTTTGACCACGACGGGAGATGCCTAAGAGCTAGGTTAGCTACCCTCGAAAAGCGAGAACTAAAAGAATATGTCGACATAGAGTCGTGTGTATGTGTGAATCATGGGTGTGTCATCATACATCGTTCTTGACAATGCATTGCATTCATTCCACCACATAAAACTGATCCTAATCATATATGTTGGGATTTGACGCGGAAACAATCCCCTAGGTTCAACCAATGTAATACAGGGTAATCAAACACGTAAATCTGAACAAAAAACTGCATATATAAATCATATAACTGCAAAATATAACAAGAAATGTACCGACGTCCGTTACAGAATACAGCGCGGAGAGCCGGACTCGCTCTACCCGCGGGAGAGATAATAATCTGGACTGCAATCCGCTAGCACAGCGGACGCACAAGGTTCACCGAGAACCTTCAACGTCGACGTCCGACGTTCAACCGCACCACCACCGGAGAAGCACCGTCGAGGCCAACTGCACCCGCGCACGCCATCGACATCAAGCCGCACCACCGGAGTGAAACACCATCAAGGCCACTGCACTCTCGCATGCCTTCGCCGCCATGCCCGCACCACCGGAGAGAAACTCCGTCAAGGCCATTGCACCACCGCAAGCCTTCGCCGTCACGCCCGCACCGCCATTATCTCCTCACTTCGCCGCCATCGCACGGTGTTGCACCAACGACAATCACCGGCGGAACCTCTGCAGGGGTCTCCCACCCCTCGCGGCACCAAGAGCAAGATGACGGCGGCGGCGACGGCAGCGCGAATTCCTTCACGCGGCCATGGTCTTCTCAGCGGGCTGTCAACACATTCAGGCGGCTCTGCCTATTCTTCTCCCCGTGAACCGAAGGCTACACCTTCTCAGCGGTTAATATATGAAACTCAAACAGGCGGTTATGAATTCACCCCATGTGAATAGGAAATTCTGCACCAATCAAAATAATCAATGGTGGCGTTTGTTTATCACACGGCAAGAGAGAAAGAGAGAGAGATTCTCTCTAAAAAAAACGGAAATTCATTAATGGGCCGGTTGTTTTCCTTTTTTTCAATATTCCTTTTTGATGTCCATTAATTCTCTCCCCTGCCATCATGGTGTTTCCCCAAAAGGAAAAGACTGGATCCGGTTTGGATCCGGATTCGAACCAAAACACAATAATCATCACCTTGATTCGGGATCCGGATCCACCACCTGCACGAAGCATCAAATGCACCAAAGCAACTCATCTCTGCTCTGGCTCAACCCGTGAACGTCGTCGCAACCTGATCGTAGCAACTGACTCCCAGAACCCGACTCCCAGAAGGACGATCATCTGCACCACCACGACAATCCACCACGTAGGCCGCAGAAAACATGGGTGCATCACCACACACCATGGTCCCCATCAACCGGTACAAACTACCGCACTGCACAACTCTCCTGAGCATGGTACGCCATCACTCCACCATCAGGACTCCTCCTCAGGCCACCCAACTGTAGCCACCTGAATCCAATCCGCTCAGTAATGTCAAACATCTAGCTGTCAGAGTCGCACAGACTCTCAGTGATGGTGAGGACCTCATCACTCTGCACCCTGACCCAGCTGTCACCCAGTTCGCACCCTGGTCTCGAGACCCTTTTGCACGCTGCGAACTTGCACTCATGTGTGACTGCGCTGTCTGCAATGGTAAAATACCACACCCTCCTTCGGCCCGGATCGAGATCGTGCTCCACTCAATCCCTTGCCAAACTGCCTCACCTTACCCATCCGCTGCTGCCAAGATGTGACCGCCCTCATGAGTAGGGCCCACTAACATCTGTTTGGATAGCACTGCGATTGTGACCTCCACCAGCTCCACCGTATCCTTCTCATACAAAAGCATCGTCACTAAGGCCGGGTAAAAAAAAGTGTGAGCGAGGTAAGAAGTGAAAAAGGGCCTTCACGTCCTCCTCCGTCTTTGCAGCAGCTGCCTTTAACTGGCACAAAAAATAATTTGAACACGACTTGTGTTCCCCCAGATAGTCACCTCCCTGTAACAAATTCGCGGTTATCATGATCATCTCATGCAGTACCACCTGTCATAGGTCAAACCCGCCACTGTCACACTTCTTCAAAAACTGTCCAGAAACGTGTTCTTCCCTGTCATGGTTGTCCTACGACACAACCAGGAGACCTGATTAATTCAAAGGTCAGATTTGAAAAGATGGGGAGCGGACCTAGTCATCGCCCACTGCAGTCAAACCTTTTCTCGAATGTCCAATCAGTCGCCTACAGAACCTCCCTCTGATACCACTTGTTGGGATTTGACGCAGATACAATCCCCTAGGCGCAACCAATTTAATACATGGTAATCAAGCACGTAAATCTGAACAAAAAACTGCATATATAAATCATATAACTGCAAAATATAACAAGAAATGTACCGACGTCCGTTACAGAATACACCGCGGAGAGCCGGACTCGCTCGACCCACGGGAGAGATAATAATCTGGACTGCAATTCGCTAGCACAGCGGACGCACAAGGTTCACCGAGAACCTTCAACATCGACGTCCGACGTTCAACCGCACCACCACCGGAGAAGCACCGTCGAGGCCAACAATATAAATTAGTATGAGCTCTTTTATATGATGAGTTAGTTACCTATATGCAGTACTGATCCTTAACTTATAAATTTGTATGAGAATTTTTATAAGTTAAGTTACTTCCAGTACTTGCTTAGAATGATCTCGCTTATACTATTAGTACTTGCTTAGAATGCTCTCATTTGCTGATATTACCTTTTAAAGTATGACAATAGACATCAAATTACATCCTTGGTTTGGGTTATCTCCCACCTTACTTTTTTTCTATTTATAAAATTAAAAGAAAAAATTATCATTTTTATGAGATTCTTGTAGCAAATAAATTAATTTATTTTTAAATAAATTTTTTTTAACAACTATAAAAATATTTGTGACAATTTTTCATCACTATTATTGGACATTAGTGACAAAAATAACTTTGATCACTAAAGATATCAGTAAATAGTGAATAAAACATTGTATTTAATGATTAAGTAAATAATTTTTGTGACCAAAAGTTATCACTATTGCATTGCATAATCAGTGACTAAATAAATTTGGTAAAAAGATTTTTGTTAGTGACAAAAAATTTCGTCACCAAAGACATTTAGTGACGAAGAGTAGTTTTGTCAATAAAAATATACATTTAGTGATGAAAATTGATTTAGTCACTAAATACATTTTGTGATGAACCTTTTGCAATCATCTTCCGACGAACTAAATTTGGTCACTAAATGTCTTTAGTGACCAAAACTTTGTCAATAAAAGACAGTTTCTTGTAGTGATACTGCTTATATTGTATCTCTTTTTTCCATCCTCCCGCCCGGTGCCTAGGAGTCACCAGGGGAGCGGATGCCGAAACCGCTTAGTCTTTTTGACTAACGGTCGTCATACCACATCATTTTAGGAAATCGAGTAGTCGCATCGGCAACACCTCGAGCAGGAGGACCACCAGGCCCGGGAGATAGAGTCTGACGTGATGATGCAGCATACACCGATCCCTCCTGCAGTCGATGTGAGACATTAGAGACCCTCCAAATTACTCTAGTTGTATTTCATTTTGGACATGTATTGGACTTTGCTAGTCAATATTATTATTATCTTGCGGACTAGTATAACTATTAATGTGATGTGGACTTTTTGCTTATTATTCCTTAGCTTATATATCGTGGTTGGCCTGTGATAATTGGAAATTGCCGGCAGAATATGCGTCATGTGGTGGTTGCTAGCCCGTGAGCTGGCTCTACCGCAATGCGTCTGTTCTGAGCATAAGAATCGCCTCGGTTGTGCTCAAGTAATTCCTGGGAGGGCGCCGGAGTCTTACAGAAATGCTGTGTTTGATTTAGGCTCCGTTTGGCAAGGCGATAGAAGCCAAGAACACGATGGTTATGAACCGTCGTTTGTGAACGCCCAACCTCACCCAACTTCATTAACTTTTATATTCAAAACAAGTTTTCTTTTCTTGGTGGCGGTCATAACTATACTTTACTAGCTTCTTTGTGTTTGTCCTTCAAGCCACACTCTACTATACCATCTCTATTATATATAGTTGCAGAAACTCATCGCTCTGGCTAGTCAGTAAAACTCAATCGTCTTAGCTCTAGAGAAAGCTGAACGCGCAAAAACACAAATGATCGACAACGTCAATAAAGATTTTTACGTGGAAAATCCTCGAAGGGATGAAAAATGACTACGCCGCGCCCAGTTCCGCAAAAATACACTAGTGTACTAGTATCAAGTACAACATTTTGTTTCTTGTCAAGGGAGACTTGTCAAGGGAGACAGACGCCTCTTGTTTTACAGATGTTTCTACGAACGATGTGTACAAGGCATGCGCGTTCTCTCTTCGCTCGTGGCGGGAGGCTCCTTGCTGGACCACAAAGTCGTTCTTGAAATCTCGTGGATCTCATCCCCCTGTGTGCAGCTCTCAATGCAGTTTGCAGTAGGAGTTGCCTTCGTAAGTAGCTCATCATCTCTCTTAAGACTTTGACTCTATCTAACGAAGGATTGTACCTCATTTTATAGTTTTAAAGGGCTTTTTAGGAAATTATGCTATCCTAGTGAATAGGATCATAGAATGGCGCCTCTCGGGTTGCCAATCTTGAGGGCCGAACATTTTTGCCCATTGGGCTATTCTGCGCGTGAGGGCTGCGAATGCTCGCTAGAGTATGGTCGGCCGCCCGCTTGAAAAATCAAAGTTCTCTAAATATGATTTCGGATTTGTTCTTCTCATCATTGTGAGTTCATTCCCGGCCCCCAAAACAGTTCTAAGATTAGAGCCGAACATTTTTTAAAGTTGCAAGACTTGAAATCTTTCGCCCTAAAACTTTTCATCAAAACTTTTGATCAAGGGTCTATCTTGTTTGTTTTCTACTTTATTTTTATTTTATTTGTATTTCTCATTTAATAACTTTTTTTAAAAAATTATATTTCATCCTATTTTATAGCAAACTTATAAATGATGGTGTATTTAGAAAATTTAAGTTTATTAAAGGGCTCTCATGATTTGGATGCTGTAGTACTCACTCATTTTGGCTCTGTTTGGGACTCCGGCGGTAGCTGGGAAGCGAAATGAACGCCGCCGCGATAACGGATTGGAGGCAGGGGCGGCTGCAGCGAACAATGGTATTTCGCCGTTCGTAGAGAGCGGCACGTGGGAACGGCGCAAGAGGAAGGCGGAAAACAAGCAGAAAACTCTCCCCACTATCGCATTCACAGGAATTGTGTTGGAGAATATGCTCGATTTTTTTCACTATGTGATAATTTATGTTTTCACAGATGCTAATATTTGTCTAATTTATTTGATTTATATTTTAATTTTACTGGTTGTAATATATTTAACTTATTTTATTAATATTTTAATTTTACTGGATGTAATATATATTTAACTTTTTTTATTAATATTTTAATTTTATCGGATTTATTTTATATATTTTATTCTTTTTTATTTCTTTATTTTATTTTAGTGCAAATTATCATGAGGTTTCTGTCTTCACCCACCTGTCCACATTTACTGCACTTTCACACTTGGATTAACCCTTGTTGATCCGTGGCTCATGTCCACACCTTAATTTGGTCCTCATGGAGTGGTCCATTGCTAACGTCCCCAACTCTCTCTCTCTCTCTCTAACTCCACTCTCTCTCTAACTCCACTCTCTCTCTAACCTCTCTCTTTGTCCCTGCACCTATAACATATCATCCCTTTATAGTTCCCCTGCGAAAGAACTTTATTTGTCCCTTCTCCATGACCACTCCATTCCAAGCTTCAGCTATACTTGCATATATTGTAATATCTTAACACAAGAAATCCTCTCTCTCTCTCTCTCTCTCTCTCTCTCTCTCTCTCCAGGCCACAAAAAACAACACTGTAAAAGCAAATCGAAGGAGAGAGAAAGTTTACTATATATTACTTGCTGCAATGCTTTCAAGTTTGGACCTTTATACTACTCCGCATACATTTTTGAAGTTTAATTCCAGCAGCAGCTGCATTTATGAAACAATTAGCCACCGCCGGAGCAGTGGCCGGCGGCCGGGCTTCTCCCCGGCCGACAGCGAAGCAGCGGTGCCCGGAGCAATCATCACCGTTTTTTTTTTAATTTTGACGCGCCTTCGGAAATAGCGAACGGAAAGCGGTGGCGATAAGGCTGCGTCCCAGCACGCCGAATCCGTGGTGCGCCGAAAAGGCGTTCGAATTTTTTTCGATGACCACAAAATTAGTTGATAGCAATTATTATGCTGATTCTCTCTTTTTCTCTATGAATATTTACAATATTAAATTAAAAAAATTTATCGTTTGTGAAACATTTAAAATTATGAAATAAAATCTTATTATTTTAATCTAATAACTTAGCACATATTTTTAATCTATTTAAATAGAAAAAATACTATGTGCAAACCGTAATTTAAAAAAAGCTACATGCAGACAATCCTTTTACGGGTTCACATTAACTTATGATTTTTTTTTTTAATTTGGTTTGTATTTAATCGGATTTGCACATAGCTGAAATTGGGCTGCACATAACAGCCTCCTTTAAATAAATAAATATATATATACATATATAATGGTCATTCAATTAATTACAGCGTATCCTCAAACTAAGAGCAGCGATGAAAATTCATAAAATTGGAAAGACAAAATAATGGAGCTCATATACTTAGTATGATAGACTATTATTAGGCATGTTTGCAGTATTTTCGAGGAAGGTTGTTATTATGTATGCCCGAGGAAGGTTGTTATTATGTATGCCCGCGGTACTTTCGATGAAGGCTGTAATTAGACATGTCAGTGATATTTTTGAGAAGCTGCCATTAACCCGCCAACTTTATTAAAGTTGATTTAACATGCACGGTAATTTATGCATTAGGATGATGATTTTTTTAACAAAAATTGAAAAATTGTTTAGAGCGACTTTCCGCATTAATTAATTCATAGTATGTTTATTTTAGAGTGATGTTATGAGCACCCCTATTATGGTCATTGACACCCCAATCTTTAATATCCCCAAGCAGTAAAAACACTCTTTAGGCGCACCCCAAAGTAAAACCAGAACCCTAGCCGCCCGAGCCTTTCTCCTCTCGTGAATCCCTCCCGCAACGCTCTCCTCTTCCGGCGTTTCCGGCGCAAAGTTGTCTTATCGTCGGCGACCTTGTATGCAGGTTGGATCCACGACCTCCTCTGATCCTTCGTTCTCATCTCGTAGTCGGGCGACAAAGCTGCGGTGGAGTCGGCCGTCTAATCTGCTCTGGACTCTGGCGACGAACCGACGCTGGAGGTTGCTGGCTGGAAGGCTTCCGGGAGGCTCTGTAGCTGGGCTAATCTTCATCTTTGAAGGCTTCGGCTATACCCGAGGAGGTATATGGCATTTTTTTGTTGCGATTTTCTGTTTTTTGAAATATTTATGAATCGATTTAGGGTGATTTTTTGTTGCGTTTTGTTGTTGGGATTTTTTTTCTATTTTTATCAGGAGCATTCCATCAGTTAACTCCTTCAAAAATGTGTGTGATCCACCATCAGGAGCATTCCATCAAAATCATAGCCCTAAAAACATGGATTGTCCGAGTTCTCGAAATTGGTTTTTAATATGGGATTTCATTAAACTTGCAACATAGTTAAAACCAAAGCTCAATATATCTTTATTATTGTACATTTATTTAGAGATTTTGAAGTGGTGGTTCTATGAATAAAGGCGTTGAAAATATCATTGACACTAGATAAAGTACCCGCTCTCTCACAAGTAGATGTTGAAAATCATTTTATAACAAGCACAATTAAAAGAAGATTTAAAAGAATGAGTACGCACAGTGGCTCTCCGTGTTGGGTTTGTTGCTATTATTCAGAGAGCCGGTCATCTAAATGATAGGTCGAAGCCTATGGTAAAACTTGGTTGTGATAGAGGGGGTTTCACTCGTACAAATCAACAGAAGAAAGGCTATGTTAAGAAAAATTTACGAAAGACGAGCTCCAAACAGTGTGGATGCCCATTTCTTCTACAGGGTCAGAAATCCCCGGGGTTAGATGAATGGACATTGGAGGTGAAATGTGGACAACACAATCACGACTTTGTACATCTAGAGGCACACTCCTACGCAGGAAGATTAAATCAAAGTGAGCAAAAGGTAGTTGATCAGGAGATGTTTGTAGCGGGTGTAAAGCCTAGAAAAATATTGGCCACTCTTAAAAAAAGAGATCCTTCTAACACAACTAGCTTGAGGACCATTTACAATGAGAAATTTAAATTGTATAGGAAGGAGTTGGAGGGTGGGACTCCAATCCAGTTTCTTTACAAATGCATTGCTGATGTCAAATATGTTAGTTATAACACTGTGAACAGCACTACTAACAGTTTGGAGAGTTTCTATTTTGCACATATAACATCCATTCAATTGAGCAACTTATTTCCAGATGTACTTCTTATGGACTGTACTTATAAAACAAATCGTTATCGTTTACCGCTGCTCTCTATAGTTGGATTGACATCCACCAATTTGACATTTTTTGGTTCATTTGTCTTTATGTCTAATGAAACCATAGCTAGCTATATATGAACTCTCCAATGTTTTAAAGAAACGATGCATAAAAGTTGTCAACCGAATGTATTGGTTATAGATCGAGAGATTGCATTAATGAATGTTATTAAAGTTGTGTTTCCTCGGTTCAAGATTATTTTATGTCATGTTCACATCAACCGCAACATTCTCGCACATTGCAAAAAAAAATTCAAAAAAGGAAAGTAAAGCGAAGAATTTTTAGTTGAATGACAACATCTAGTGAATTCTCAAACAGTGCATGATTACAATACAAGGTTCAATTTCATGTTAGCTGCGTACACCGAAAAATATCCAAATGTACTAAGTTATGTTGTGACAACATGGTTAGAGCCATATGAGGAGTTATTTGTTTCTGCATGGGTGGACAAGTTTTTACATTTAGGTAATACAACAACGAACTGTGTTGAAAGTGGGCACAATTAGTTGAAAAGGTTTTTGGAGGTATCTATTGGTAATCTAACAAGTGTTTGGAAAACATTTGACCAGATGATAAATCTACAACATACTGAAATTAAAAGATCTTTTGGGCAAAGTTCAATTCAGGTGGAAACACGTTTCAGAGGATCTTTGTACACTGATTTACTTGGCTATATCTTAGTTGCGGCTTTGGAAGCTATTAAGAAAGAAGAGGAATTCTATAAAAATGGTTGTCTAGATGTGGTTGATCGCTTACATAAAATGAGGTTCACCATGGGTTTGTCGTGTGCACACGAGTTGGTCACATACATAAATCAATCAAATCCATTCCCGTTATGGATGATACATAAACATTGGAAACAACTACATTTGTATTCTACATCAGTTGGCTCTACAAATGTTAAAGTAGAGGAGAAGGCGATACATGACATCCAAAATGAGTTGGATGGTTTGCTTAACAAGTATAACATTTTATCTGATATACAGAAAAATGAAATGAAGAGAAAATTGCGTGAGATAATGGATCCTACCACATCCCAAACTCTAGAACCAGTTTTGCCAACAAGATTGAAAGGTCGGCCTAAAGGAAGCACCGAAAAATATAAGGATGATTATAAATCAACTGAACGGGATCTATCTTTATTTGAACATGTTCTTTTGAAGGAAAATGCACAAGGAAGAAAAGACAAGCCTAGTGTACAACCCGATGTTCGCCTGGAAGGGTCCCTGGTTCGCATACCCAGGGGAGCGAGCCAGGGATGGGCGAACCAGGCGGGGCGAGCCCAAGAAGAGCGAGAGGCCCTAGAGGCGGGCGAGCCAGCCGGTCGAGGGAGTTCGCTAGGAAGGCCCGGGACCTTGGGGTACAAATAGCCGTTTTTGGGGTACAGTTAGCCATTTTGGTGAGCTCGACTCGCTAAAGAGCGGCTCGGCAGGCGAGTCCTAGAAGCAAGCGAGCCAGCCGGTCGAGGGAGTTCGCTAGGAAGGCCCGGGACCTTGGGGTACAAATAGCCGTTTTAGGGGTACAGTTAGCCATTTTGGCGAGCTCGACTCGCTAAAGAGCGGTTCGGCAGGCGAGTCCTAGAAGCAGGCGAGCCAGTCAGTCGAAGGGGTTCGCTAGGCAGGCGAGTCGGCCAGACATTTTGGCGAGCCCCGTGTTCGCTGGAACGGGTCAAGGGTCTCTGGTCCGCCAGTACCTCGGGTGGTCTTAAAAGCTCCTGGTGGTCCGCGGCTAGCCCCTCAAAACAGCGGAGTTTGGCTGTTAGCAGACCAATTCGGGGTGCGGATAGTAAGAATGGACAGCGGGAGTTGGCTATTGACAGACCACAAAACCAAAATCTATAAATAGACCTTAAAGGGCACCTTGGAAGGGGACGATTTTCAGAATCTTTGAGCCTTCTTCTCTCCATAGGTCGCGTTGGTTTGGGCTCTCTAGCTCTCCAAGGTGCCCGAGTCTTAGCTTTGGCTTGAGAGGGGAAGCGCTCAACGATCTTCCGGGTTAGTGGAGGGACCTCCTTGCTGAGACCAGGGTCTTTGTTCTTTGTCCGAGTTACCTGCCTATCTCTTCCGAGGGACCGGTAAGGGCTAGTCGCCCCTCAATTCGTTGAGGGCCCCGAGCTCCACGAGAGACCGAGAAATCGGTTTCAACATTTTGGTGCGGTGAGCGTGGAGTGTGGCTGGTTCAAGAAAGTTACGGAGAAAGGACATGGCGGGCGATGAAGAGCAAGGCGAGGAGTTCGGCGAGACTCCTCAGGAGGCGATGGACAGGATGCTCGCGGATTTCAGAAAGGAGGTGCTCGACACTTTGGGGTTCACGGTCACAGCTCTACGAAGTGAGTTTGCGACCCCAGCACCTCAGGCGACCCCTCCCCCAACAGCAGTCGGCGAGAAGGCACCAGGGGGAAGGGCTGGAAAGGAAGTTGTCGTTGGTTTAGGTCAGAGCCAGGAAGGGCGAGTGTTGTTCGCCAGTCCGGCGAGCTCCGTGCCTGCAAGCTCAGTGCTGGCGAGCTCCGTCCCAGCGAGCGCGACGCAGGCGAGTGCGCGCCAAGAGGAAGCGGCGACGGTCGGGGTGGTTCAGGCGAGCACCGCCCTCGCGAGCACAGTCCCGGCGAGCTCAAGTTTGGCGAGCGAGCTCGGGGGACGAGTGGAGCCAGGGAAAGCAACAGGAGGGGGAAGCCCCTTTTGCGAGCTGGTGCTTTCCGCACCCGTCCCTGGGGGATTTGGAGAATGGGACCGGGTGTACTACAACGGCAGAGATGACCCTGTCCAACACCTGCAGAGTTTCGAAGACTCGGTCTCCATCAGGCCGATGTCAGATGCCTTCAAGTGTCAGCTCTTTGCCGTCACCCTCAAGGAGAAGGCCAGGGACTGGTTCCACCATCTCCCTGCAGGGTCAATCTACTCGTTCGAGGATTTGCGCCGAAGTTTTTTGCTGAGGTTCTCGACCTCAAAAAAGAGGAAGAAGGACGCTGATTCCCTCTTCGCAGTGAAGCAGGGACCCCGGGAGTCGCTGGCTCAGTATGCCGATCAGTTCCAGGAGGAAGTGCAGCTCACTCAGGAGATGCCTGGGTTTGCACTCCAACTCGCCTTCACGGTTGGGTTGAAAGAGAGTTTCTTCAAGATGGCGTTGAAGAGAAAAGCCCCCGTCTCCTATGAAGAGCTGATGGAGAGGGTGTCGGAGGAAGTCGCGAGTGAGGAAGCCAATCCAGAGCTCACCAAGAGGCTAGCAAAGCTCAGTGAGCCGGAGGTGAGGCAGCAGGAGGTCAGGAGAAGGGAAGAGTCCCGGGCCCCGGAGGGGGAATGGAGGCCGCAAGGTGGAGGAATGCAAGGGCAGGGAAGGGGTTACGGCCTAGGAAGGGGTAACCATGTCGGAGGTCAATGGAGGCCCCCCCAGTTAGGGTGGAGGCAAGGTCCGATGCAAATGCCTCCCCCTCCCCAACAGACCATGGCAATTGGACGGGGAAGAGGTAGAGGAAGAGGAAGGGGAGGAGAGGTGGAAACGGCAGCCGCTAGGAGGAGAAGGAATAGGGTGGCAGAGGCCGAGGCAAGGGAAGTGGCGTTGCCATATTGTATCTTCCATGATGTGGAAGGTCACTCGACGGACACCTGTCCGGAGTTCCTAGAAGTAAAGAGGGGCAGAGCGCCCGCGCCACCACAGCAGCAGCCAGTAAGGATCGTGGAGGTCGAACCTCGAGAGGAGGATGAGGAAAGGTGTGAGGATAGAACCGATATGGGAAGTAGAGGAGGGATCGGGGTGATCCATGGGGGGGGTAGGGGTAGAGGCGACCCGCAAGGCTAGCCTCCATACCATCTACGGAAGTTCGGTCAACGTCATCTTCAAGAAGGCGTTTGACAAGATGGAGGTGGAGCCCAGAAGGGTGTTGGCCTCAGATGGCCTCTGTTCGGATTCTCGGGGGAGAGGAAGGAAGTAGAAGGGGGAGTGGGGCTTCATGTGACCCTGGGTGGGCAGTCCAGAAACTGCCGTTTTGTCATAGTGCACGCCCCAAGCAGTTACAGCGATCTTCGGACGGCTACTCATCAGCGCGTTCCGATGTGTCCCTTCCACCTTTCACCAATGCCTTAAGTTCAACGACGGAGGGGTTCAGGTGCGGATCAGGGGGGATCCCAAGGTGGCGAGACAGTGCTACGTAACGGCTGTCAACACCATCTCCTGGATGGGAGAAGCCGAGGAATGAGATAGGAAGATGGAGGAGGCAGCCGAAGCCGGAGGTATGGAGCTAGCCGAGGAAAAGATGGAGGGAGATGAAGTCCATGCCCAGGAAGGGGTAGTTGAGGGACCCCGGGCGGAGGGAGAGGAGGAAGAAGAGAAGGCCCAGGAGGGAAGGGCGGAAGAGCAGATGGTGGTAGAAAAGGAGGTCGAGGAGGGAACCCAGGCTCCCACTTGTGCCGAGGAGGAGAGGGCTTGGGGAGAGCAATCCAGGCTGGAGGCCGTGGATGAGGTCGTGGAACTTGAAGTCACCACTCGGCTCGGGGTGGTGGAAAAGATCCGAATCAGCGGAGAGCTCAACCCGAAGGAGCAGGCCGAGATCCTGGCCTGCGTGCAGAAAAATGTAGACGTCTTCGCATGGAGCGCCGCGGAAATGCCCAGGATCGACGCGGATGTGGCTTGCCATCGCCTCAACCTCGACCCCGGCACCCGCCCCATCCGCCAGAAGAGGAGGGCTATCGCCGACAAGCTGGAAGGACCCATCCGAGAGGAGGTGGGTAAACTCCTGCAGGCAGGTTTTGTATCAGAGATCCAGTACCCAAGCTGGGTCTCCAACGTAGTTATGGTAAAAAAGGGAGGAGGTAAGTGGCGTATGTGTATCGACTTTTCGCTTCTTAATAAATCATGCACGAAAGATTGCTATCCCCTGCCCAGAATCGACGCGCTGGTTGACTCAGCCGTTGGTTTTTCTGTAATGTCTTTCTTAGATGCTTTTTTAGGTTACCATCAAATCCGCATGCACCCCCCGGACATCAAGGATGTTTCCTTCATCACGGGGGATGGATGTTATTGCTATAATATGATGCCCTTCGGGCTCAAGAACGCAGGGGCTACGTACCAAAGGATGATGGATAGGGTCTTCCACGAGCAGAAAAGAAGAAATTTAGAAGTCTATGTTGACGACCTCATGGTGAAGAGCCGAGACCTTGGGTCTCACCTCCAAGACCTTGAGGAGTCGTTCGGGACCCTGCGGCGGTACAAGATGAAGCTAAACCCCTTGAAGTGTGTCTTCGGGGCTAGCCGAGGAAAGATCCTAGGCCACTTACTCACCCCCGCGGGGGTGGAGCCCAACCCGGACAAGGTTAAGGCGGTAATGGAGTTGGGGTCACCAAAGAATCCAAAGGAGGTTCAGAGCCTTACAGGGAAGTTGGCTGGGCTCAGCAGGTTCCTCTCCAAGGCGGGAGAAAAGTGTGCACCTTTTTTCAAGGTGCTGCGGGGCAACAAGAAGTTTGAATGGACCCGGGAGTGCGAGGAAGCCTTACAGGCTCTGAAAGAACAGCTCACCCAAACCCCTCTGCTCCAGGGACCGAGGCCAGGAGAAGACCTATCCCTGTACCTGGGGGTAGGGTCCGAAGCAGTAAGTTCCGTGTTGATCCGGGAGGAGGGGAAGAAACAGTTTCCTATCTACTACGTCAGCCGAGTGCTGAAGAAGGCAGAGCTCCGGTACCCGATCTTGGAAAAGTTGGCCTTCGCATTGGTGGTGTCAGCCCGGAGGCTCCGGCCTTACTTTCAAGCCCATTCAATCAAGGTGGTGACGGACCACCCGCTCCGTAAAATCATGGAAGGAGTGGAGCACTCAGGGAGATTGGCAAAGTGGTCCGTGGAGCTAAGTGAATTCAATATCATGTTCGTGCCCAGGACGTCCATCAGGGCTCAGGCGGTGGCAGACTTCATGGCCGACTATGCAGCCGAAGTGGGGGAGCACGAGCCACCTCCCCCAGAGACATGGAAGATGTTGGTGGACGGAGCGTCGGGAAAATACTCCTATGGAGGGGGAATGGTCCTGGTAAGTCCTCAGGGGACTCGGATTGAGCAAGCCTTAAACATCCATTTCCCAATTACCAACAACCAGGCTGAGTACGAAGCAGTGATAGCGGGCCTTCGGCTGGCCCGGGAACTGGGTGTGCAGGATGTGGAGGTCTCCACGGACTCCATGGTGGTAGCATGCCAGATCAAGGGAGAATTTGAAGCAAAGGACCCGACCCTCCTACTATACCTGGAGAAGGTTAAGGGGGTCATAGGGTAGTTCCGCACCTTCTCCATCAAGCACGTGCCGAGGGAGGAGAGCACCCAGGCGGACCTCTTAGCCAAGTTCGGTCCCCGAGCGGGAGGGACGACTTCGGAGCTCTTCCGGCCCTCCATCGAGGAAGGAGAGTTGATGGAGGTGGTTCAACGGGCCTCGTGGATGGATCCGTTCATCACCTTCCTATCCTCCGGGCAGTTCCCTGGAGAGGACGTGGACAAGAGGCGCTTCAGGTATAAGTCCGCTTATTACTCCTTGCATGCAGGAGGGCTATATTGGAAAACTCTCTCGGGACTCCTGGCCCGTTGTGTTTCCGAGGAGGAGGTACCGAGAGTCCTGGAAGAAATCCACTCCGGGGAGTGCGGCAGCCACTCCGGGAGTTGGACCCTGGAAGGGAGGGTGTTGAGGCAAGGCTACTTCTGGCCCACTCTCAGCAAGGATGCGGCAGAGTTCAAGAGAAAGTGTCCGAAGTGCCAGCTTTATGCTCCGCTCCAACTCCTCCCAGCTCGAAGGCTCTGAACCATCACGGCTCCCTGGCCCTTCGCCATATGGGGGCTGGACCTGGTCGGTCCCTTTCCCCAAGCCAGCGGCCAGAGGAAGTTCCTGCTGGTCATGATTGACTACTTCTCCAAGTGGGTAGAAGTGAAAGCACTCGCTAAGGTAACCTCTCAGGTTGTAAGGAATTTTGTATGGGGAGAGATAATTTGCAGGCACGGGTTACCTATAGCAATAGTGACGGACAATGGGCCGCAGTTTGCTAGTGAAGAGTTTGTTGGCTTATGCACTCAGCTCGGCATCGACCTCAGGTTCGCGTCGGTCCACCACCCGGGAGCAATGGGCAGGTGGAGGCCGCGAACAAAATAATCGTTAATCTATTAAAAAAGAAAGTAGAAAATCTCCAAGGAAACTGGGTAGAACAGCTACCCTCCGTCCTCTGGGCCATGAGGACCACCCCGAATACCGCCACCGGGGAGACCCCGTTCAAGCTCTCTCACGGATCCAAGGCCGTTCTCCCCATAGAGTTCGAGGTAAAGACCCCCCCGGATGATCGCTGCGAGCGAGGGGGATGAAGAGTGGCTGGAAGATAACAATGCAGAGCAGAGGCTATCTTTGGACCTGGTGGAAGAACTCCGGGACTTGGCCACCATCAGGCAGGAAGAGGTCAAGCGGCGGATGGCTCGATATTTTGACAAACATATCCGGATAAAGCACTTTCAGAAAGGGGACCTGGTCCTGAAGAAGGTCGATGCGGCCGGCAGAGGGGCCGCGGTGGGTAAGCTTAACCCCAACTGGGAGGGTCCATATATTGTAAGCGGGGTGCTCAAGTCGGGAGGATATCACCTCCAGGATGTAGAGGGGGTGCCCCTCGACCGAGCCAGGAGTGGGGATGATTTGAAACGATTTTACCCTTAAAAGCTTTATTATATTGTTTACCGAATGTCTTACTCCTTTTTTATAATGCTTATGACTACTGCCGTGCCGACATGACAGTCTGGATATATTGGTGCTGGAATGCCCCAGATCGGTTCCGCTCCCGGGCTCTCACCTAGACGGGGGGTTCAGGTTGATCTCTGGAGAGGCTGGCAAGGTTGGATATGTTGGTGCTGGAATGCCCCAGATCGATTCCGCTCCCGGGCTCTCACCTAGACGGGGGGTTCAGGTTGATCTCTGGAGAGGCTGGCAAGGTTGGATATGTTGGTGCTGGAATGCCCCAGATCGATTCCGCTCCCGGGCTCTCACCTAGACGGGGGGTTCAGGTTGATCTCTGGAGAGGCTGGCAAGGTTGGATATGTTGGTGCTGGAATGCCCCAGATCGATTCCGCTCCAGGGCTCTCACCTAGACGGGGGGTTCAGGTTGATCTCTGGAGAGGCTGGCAAGGTTGGATATGTTGGTGCTGGAATGCCCCAGATCGATTCCGCTCCCGGGCTCTCACCTAGACGGGGGGTTCAGGTTGATCTCTAGAGAGGCTGGCAAGGTTGGATATGTTGGTGCTGGAATGCCCCAGATCGATTCCGCTCCCTGGCTCTCACCTAGACGGGGGGTTCAGGTTGATCTCTGGAGAGGCTGGCAAGGTTGGATATGTTGGTGCTGGAATGCCCCAGATCGATTCCGCTCCCGGGCTCTCACCTAGACGGGGGGTTCAGGTTGATCTCTGGAGAGGCTGGCAAGGTTGGATATGTTGGTGCTGGAATGCCCCAGATCGATTCCTCTCCCGGGCTCTCACCTAGATGGGGGGGGGGGGGGGGGGGGGGGGGTCAGGTTGATCTCTGGAGAGGCTGGCAAGGTTGAATATGTTGGTGCTGGAATGCCCCAGATCGATTCCGCTCCCGGGCTCTCACCTAGACGGGGGTTCAGGTTGATCTCTGGAGAGGTTGGCAAGGTTGGATATGTCGGTGCTGGAATGCCCCAGATCGATTCCGCTCCCAGGCTCTCACCTAGACGGGGGGTTCAGGTTGATCTCTGGAGAGGCTGGCAAGGTTGGATATGTTGGTGCTGGAATACCCCAGATCGACTCCGCCCCCGGGCTCTCACCCAGACGGGGGGTTCAGGTTGATCTCTGGAGAGGCTGGCAATAGAAATCAGGACCTAAGATAGCAGGTTGAGGTGTTAGAGCCAGAAGGGCTTGGTTCGCAGAATCGAAAGGGTTGAGGCTGGAAGGGCCTGAGGTAGCAGGTTGCGATGCTAAAGTCGGGGAGTTTTGATTCGCAGAATGCCGAGGCTCAAGCTCGCCAAGGTCGGGTTCGTCGGGCAGTATCCGCGGGCGGCGATAGCCCGGGTTCGCGAGATCCACAAGAGGAGAACCCCGGCGAGGCGAGCCCAGACACACGCATTCGCGAGCCCGCCCCCGGAAGCACTGCCGCATAACCAGTCATGAGAGTTCAGAAGAAAGAGATCAAATGCGGGAGAAAAAAGAAAACGCGAGCACGCGCATAAATACTAACGAAAAAATTATAACTATCATTCCCCAAAAATTTTCTATGTTCGGCGGCGATCTCGCCAGCCCAAAAAGAATAATATACATTCAAAATAATGAGAGAGAAGAGAGGCTAAGGGGGTTCATTCTGGGGGGCCCTCGCCATTCTTGCGAGCCCCCGACCATGGCGCCAAGTCGAAGAGGTCCGGGCAGACGTCTTCGGCTGTAAACTCCATCGCGTCTTCCGCTAGCAGACTCGCGTTCTTGAGGGTCGTGAAGACGAGGTTGGCGACCTCCTGTGCATCCCGCCATCTCTGTTCCTCACTTTCGGCGACCCTTTGTTGAGACCTGGCTCGCCTAGGAGAAGGAGGCAGCACGCTGCGAACCAGCTCGTCCACCCGAGCCTTCAACATGGTATTCTTCAACTTCAGCTCGCCGTTGCGAGCGAGAAGCTTGGTTGCTACATCGGCATCCTGAGTCAGCATCAAACGAGTTAAGACAAAGATCGGAAGTCGCGAACAGCGAAGAAAAGAGGCCCAAGGGCCACTTACCATCTTGCCTTGCATCCCGGCGAGGAGGCTTTCTGACGCTTCCTCTCTCTCCTTAAGGCCCTTGATCTCCTCGCGAGCCCTCTTAAGCTCCTCCCTGTACGCGCGGATATCCCTATCCGCCTGTAGATAACGGCGCCCCGCCATATGTGCGAGCTCCGTCGAGCGGAACTGGGCTCGCATTTCTTCATAGACCAGTTGCCTTGGCCCCATCTCTTTATAGGCGGCGGCGTCCTCGCGGCCATATAAGCCAAAGGAGATAGAGAACGCCTCCTCCCCGGCCTTACCAAGCTCCACCCAGGAGGGGTGAAGGGTGGAGCAAGAAATCCGGTTGGCGTCAGGATCCCAAGCGAGCAGGGGCTCACCAAGGATATCAGAAACCTTCTCACCCAGACCAAAGTTCTTGTGGCCCTTGGGTTGGGGGGTTGTGGAAGAGCTCCCGGCGCCCTGGCTCGCCAACGGGTCCGGCTGTTTCGCAGGAGAAGGGGGCGAGCCGTCGGTCTCGCTCAGATCGACGACCGCTCTCTTGTCTTTGACGGCGAGGGTTTTCCCCTTCGACTTCTTAGAGGAGGATTGCGAACCAGGCTGGCTCGCAGACGGAGGCCGCTTCTTGCCGGAACCGGTGATAGGAAGATCGCGTCAAGCCTCTGCCGCCGCGGTCGCGAGAGTGTCCGCCGTGAGAGCGGTGCCTTGCGCGTGCGGAGGATTAACGGGGATCTCGCGCTCGCCTGAAGAGTAAAAGCGTTACACAGCGAAGAAAAAGGAAAGGAGAGTGAGGCGAAAGCGAGCCATACCTTCCCCTTGAGGAACTACGAGTAGCGAGTCGACGTTGCGCCGCAGATGGGCGACTTCGAAGTTTTTTTCCGGAGAGGTATTGGAGGAGTTTGGCATCGGCACCGCCCAGCGAGCTCGGAGGGCGGTAGGTGGCGTCATCCTGTTGAAGAGGGGTGAAGTGGAGGTTACCGAAGGATCCCTTCACCAGGATGAACTTCTGAGTCTAGTAGTGACTCTTGTTCACCGTCTCGCAGACGGTGACGTGCTGACTCGCGAAGTAGGTGGTCCCATCCCGGAAGGCGCGGAAGGAAAACACTTTGCGGAAGACGAGGAGGCTGAACTCGATCCTCTCCTCCCGCATGTAACTGGCGAACGCGACAATGTCCGCGATCGCATTCGGGGTCAGCTGGCTCGGCAGCACCCCATAATACCGTAGCACCTGCAAAGAACGGTGAAAAAGTCGCGATGGCGAACAGGGAACGGCGAGAAGCCTAAGCGAAGTACCTGACGGATTTCAGGCCATAAAGGGAGTCGCAACCCTTTCTCGAAGTGAGCAATGGGAATCGCGAGTTCGTCAGCCTCGGTCTCGTTCAATGTAGATCTCTCGCTTGGATAGCGAGCCGAATAACCCTCCGGAAGATAACGATCCACGACATGTTTGCACTCCTCTGCCGTGATGTTCGCGCAGTAGAATTCATGGGCTTGAAACGCGGAGGCGCATCTTGACCGCCCCTCACTCTCACCATCCGCTCCCACTGACTGATTTGTTCGCATCGAGTCAGGAAGAGGCAGCCTGCAAGCGGCGAACACGAACACGAGCTTGCGAGAATGGAAACGAGCGTAGACGCGAGAGGATTAGAGAAATAAATGCGACGGATGAAAAAATGAATCCGAACTATTTATAGGAAGCTAAGAGGGGCACGGGAATCGAAGCGTCGGGGGTGCGGATAGCGAAAATAAAGTAGATTTCTACTCGATTAAACTAGTCTTGCGAGCTCGGGCTCGCCACCGCGCAGTAATTAAGCCCCGCCTGAGGCCGGCCCGTGAGGGAAGGAAAGTTTGGGCACAACGTCGCCCAGAAGCTCGCGGGCGCTCCACGAGGGCAATCGTATCAAACACGGCGAGCGAACGGAATAAGCCACAGACGCACCACAAAAATAAAGGGCAGAACAAAAAATGATAAAAGGCGAGTCACGATGGACTCGCAAGCATTACCACACCACAGAGATTGTTCAAACAGAAGCGTCATGAAAGAAATAAAAGCAAGGGGATAGTAAAAATAAACCCGCGGCAGGCTCAGGGGTAAGGAAGCCATTTCCAGCGACCCCGGCCTCGCTTCCCCGCACGCGGCGGCACTCTCGGATAGTGGTATTCGCGAAGTGCTTTGAACTCGCGCAGGATTAAGTGTGCTTGATCCTCGCCCCGCGAGATGTGCACGCCGGGCGAGGTAACGTCTGCGCGAGTCACCGGCCCCGCCTCGGCGAGCAAGCGCGCATTCGCGTCCTCCATCACGACAAATCTCTCGTTGAAGGAAGCTCGGTCCGCGTCATATCGCTCCTCCAGCTCGCGCAGCATCATACCATGCTTCTGAAGCACCTCTGACACCCGTCTCTTCATTCGCTCGGGGTCGCCTGGGTCGCCCAAGAAGTCTTCCATCTGGCTCAGCGAGGGCGGCGGTGACATCTCCACCCTCCCATGCTTTGACTAAGGCGTGGCTTCCGAAATGTCTGCGAAGGAAGAACTAGTAGGATCAGGGGGGCGAGCGAAAAGGCGAGCCCGGACAAATATGCTAACCTTGGGAGAAGGGAGACTCGCGACGTGGCTTACGAGAGGACTCCGGTCGACCCTGGAAGTTTTCGCGGAACCCTGGGACATGGGGTTTCCCCAGACCAGGGGGATACACCACCCTCTCCGCAACCTGGGCGCCATCGAGAAGCGAGCCGCCTGGACTTTGCCTGCCTACCATATCGAAGCCCGGGGTCTCCACGTTAATCTTAGGCGGAATCGGCGAGTGCACCGGTGTGGAACCTCTCTTCTTGGGGCTCGGCGGTGGGGTATATGCACGGGTCATAAGCGCATGGATATCGCACAAAGACGTAAGCGGAGATAAAGGAAGGTACTTATGACGTACGGGGTTGCGAGAGAGGCGCCTGTAGGGTTGGGGTCCCGGTCCCAGCATCTAGCGATCCCAACTTCGCTGGGGACAGAGCGTGAGAAGAGGTCAGCGTGAGGCCCGCCATGCGTTCCTCAGGTGGAGGATTCTGCGAGAAGGGAAGGGGTGAATAGGGAGTTGGAATAAAAAGTCTTGACGAAGAATACCTGTTGCGCGAGCCCGGTATTCAGCAGCGGAGGCGAGGCAGGAGGTGACGACACGTCCTCCCCCTGCGACCTCCAAACCGTCTTGGCCTTCTTAGTCTGGGGAGAAGGAGATGTGGCGGGGTTGAACATCCAGGCATTGCGTCCGGCGGCCTGGGCCTTCGCCATCTCCCTGGAAGCCTTCAGCCGATCCAACGCGCTCGGCTTAGAAGACATTCGAGAGAGGTTGTTTCCTGCGAGGAAGAAGGGGAAGAAAAAGCTCGTTCACTAGCCGCAGCGGACGGTATTTATAGTTTTGGACGTGGGACCCACCGAAAGATTCCCGCCACGTCAGCCGAATCGGCGAACACCAGGGGTTGGACATTTCTTCGCTAGCTCAAGACAACCTCGCGAAGAGCGGGGATTGTGTACAACCCCGATGTTCGCCTGGAAGGGTCCCTGGTTCGCATACCCAGGGGAGCGAGCCAGGGATGGGCGAACCAGGCGGGGCGAGCCCAAGAAGAGCGAGAGGCCCTAGAGGCGGGCGAGCCAGCCGGTCGAGGGAGTTCGCTAGGAAGGCCCGGGACCTTGGGGTACAGATAGCCGTTTTTGGGGTACAGTTAGCCATTTTGGCGAGCTCGACTCGCTAAAGAGCGGCTCGGCAGGCGAGTCCTAGAAGCAGACGAGCCAGCCGGTCGAGGGAGTTCGCTAGGAAGGCCCGGGACCTTGGGGTACAAATAGCCGTTTTAGGGGTACAGTTAGCCATTTTGGCGAGCTCGACTCGCTAAAGAGCGGTTCGGCAGGCGAGTCCTAGAAGCAGGCAAGCCAGTCAGTCGAAGGGGTTCGCTAGGCAGGCGAGTCGGCCAGACATTTTGGCGAGCCCCGTGTTCACTGGAACGGGTCAAGGGTCTCTGGTCTGCTAGTACCTGGGGTGGTCTTAAAAGCTCCTGGTGGTCTGCGGCTAGCCCCTCAAAACAGCGGAGTTTGGCTGTTAGCAGACCAATTCGGGGTGCGGATAGTAAGAATGGACAGCGGGAGTTGGCTATTGACAGACCACAAAACCAAAATCTATAAATAGACCTTAAAGGGCACCTTGGAAGGGGACGGTTTTCAGAATCTTTGAGCCTTCTTCTCTCCATAGGTCGCTTTGGTTTGGGCTCTCTAGCTCTCCAAGGTGCCCGAGTCTTAGCTTTGGCTTGGGAGGGGAAGCGCTCAACGATCTTCCGGGTTAGTGGAGGGACCTCCTTGCTGAGACTAGGGTCTTTGTTCTTTGTCTGAGTTACCTGCCTATCTCTTCCGAGGGACCGGTAAGGGCTAGTCGCCCCTCAATTCGTTGAGGGCCCCGAGCTCCATGAGAGACCGAGAAATCGGTTTCAACACCTAGAAAAAGGATTGCAATGAAAAATTCAAAAGATAATATATTTTTAGATTCTATCTGTAATGAAATGTCATCTTACATCTCGACACATATAGTAGATGCCGTAAATGTGGTAGGTGATGGACATTGTGGATTCAGTGTTCTATGTCTTGCATTACAAATGGATGAAAATTGGCGGCAAGTGAGAAAAGAACTCTATTCTGAACTACAACAATATACAATAACTTGTACACAAGCATGTTTGGAAGTGTAAGGTTGCAAGAGTTATTGTAATCTCTCGATTGTTGTGTAGTGCTAGCTCCATTTGATAAATGAATGTCAATGCCAGACATGAGATTGGTGATTGCATCACGCTATAACATTGCAGTGTCCATTTTTCAAGATTTCAGTCTTTCACATTCCTTCCATTGCATTATGCACTTCCACAAGTTAGAAAAATCATTTACATTGCATTTGTAAATGGAAATCACTTTATTCAATTGAAAATGAATGACGAATTCCCACTCCCACCTATTATTTCTATGTGACAAAGATACCATGAATCTATGGCGGAAGCACGAGATATACAATACATTTCGAGGTTTAGAGATATGCACTCCAACAAGCCTCCGAAAGGATTCATAAATTTAGCCGGTCAATGAGGTCAAGGTATAAGCTTGTTATTTTTCATTTTCTATATTCTATTATAATCGCATATTTATTGAAACTATGTAATTTCTTGTTTATATAGGTATTCTGAGCGGTGAAGATTTCGGTTTAAAATTTATAATATTATGATATTTAAAAGGTAAAATCTAAGTCGTTTCTTATAATGTTATTTATATACGAAAATACTCTTATATTAATTTGGTAATATTTTGTTGATGCAGATGGTGGAGATTTGGAAGATTTACATTCACTCGACCATGTTAACTTTAGATTTGGAAGATTTACATTCACTCGAACATGTTAACTTTTTTTATTGGAAGATTTACGTTCCCTCGAACATGTTAACTTTTTGGAAGATTGTTATATTTAAATCATGAAAAACTATGGACTTTATTTGAACAATATTTTATATTAATTATCTCTTCTTGCATTTTTTTCATTTCATTAATCGGAGTGTCAATAAAAGATTGGACTACAAATAAAATTTTATTGGACTACAAATAAAATTGTACTATGAATAGCCAAAATAGGGGTGCTTATAACATCACTCTTATTTTAAGATTCATTACTTAATTGATAGGGGCGGAGCCCAGTGCCTATCGCAGTTGGGCTACTGTCACGGTTGGCCGTAAGGATGGAGCCACGTGTATGTAACTCGTGTACAGTAGATGTCGGTTGATTACGTTGTCATCACGTGTACATGTTCAGGGCAGGGCAGTGACAACCGGGCAAGGTGAGGCGAGCATGCAGCTTCTCTAGTGTTGGCTGCGATCGGCAGGAAAATGTTAGTCGTGTGTTTTCGTTGATAGGAAAACCGTCCTCCTTCGTCCTCCCATCAGCAAATATCGCTCGATGACATAACCGGTGATTTCTCAGCGGCGGTGGTGGGGGGGGGGGGGGGGTCGTCTCCGGGGCAGCTGCACGGAATTCACGTTGACGTCGAGAAGTTGTGTCACATGGGGAGGTGTGCGCACTGTGCGCGTGTGTGCATTGTGCGCGTGTGCGCACTGTGCGCGTGTGCGCGTGTGCGCACTGCGCGCGTGTGCGCGTGTGCGCGTGTGCGCACTGCGCGCGTGTGCGCACTGCGCGCGTGTGCGCACTGCGCGCGTGTGCGCACTGCGCGCGTGTGCGCACTGCGCGCGTGTGCGCACTGCGCGCGTGTGCGCACTGCGCGCGTGTGCGCACTGCGCGCGTGTGCGCACTGCGCGCGTGTGCGCACTGCGCGCGTGTGCGCACTGCGCGCGTGTGCGCACTGCGCGCGTGTGCGCACTGCGCGCGTGTGCGCACTGTGCGTGCGCACTGTGCGTGCGCACTGTGCGTGCGCACTGTGCGTGCGCACTGTGCGTGCGCACTGCGCGCGTGTGCGCACTGTGCGTGCGCACTGTGCGTGCGCACTGTGCGTGCGCACTGTGCGTGCGCACTGTGCGTGCGCACTGTGCGTGCGCACTGTGCGTGCGCACTGTGCGTGTGCGTGTGCGTGTGCGTGTGCGTGTGTTTGTGCGCGTGTGTGTGTGTCTATGTGTGTGTGGAGCAAAAACACTAAACAAAGAACATGGGAAAAAATAAGAATATTTCAGTTTGAAAGTATATTTTATCCCTTCTCATTCTTGAAATCCCATGAGTTTTCTTCAACAAATGTCGCTTCTATTCTAATGGACGAAGATTCTTTCTATTCCTCGAATTGCGTATTTTGGAAGCTCTTCAAAGTTTACCAATCATACATTTAACTTATGACCCTAAGATTTGTCTTCTTCTCATCAAAGCACATGAGAAATTAATGAACATTTTCTTGCACTCAACAAATGAACAATTTCTTTGTCGCTTCAATTTGTTAATCTTTTAGGTATAAAACTTTTATACATGATATGCACCCATAAATTTAATTATATAAGCTCTAGGGGTGCGATTAGCCAAAGATCCACCATGGGAGAGTGGAAGTAGTGGAGTCAAGCTCAACCTTGTGATCAAGGGAGTTGGGAAGAAAGGAAAAAATCGTAGCAACTATCGTGCGACGTCATCCGCGCAGGTAGTTACCAAGGCCGCACCCCGCCATTACTAGGGTGTGGCCAAAGCTGTACCCCACTAATGGGATGTAGGATGCACCCCACTAAGGTGGTGTGGCCAAAGCCGCACCCCCAGAGGGGGTGCGGCTTGACCCGCACCCCACTAAAGGGGTACGGTTAGGCTCGCACACCACTAAGGTGGTGCGGCCAAAGCCGCACCCCCAGAGGGGGTGCGGCTTGACCCGCACCCCACTAAAGGGGTGCGGTTAGGCACGCACCCCAGTAAGGGGGTGCGGGCCGCACCCCATTTAGGGAGTGCGGCCAAAGATGCACCCCATAAGTGGGGTGCGGCCAAAGACGCACCCCACAAGTGGGGTGCGGCTATGCCCGCACCCCTATAGGGGGTGCGGCTAGGCCCGCACCGTCCTTGAGGGGTGCGACCGAACAAGGGGGTGCGACCGGAACCGCACCCCTCGGGGGGCGCAACCGGATCCATTTCTGATCCCGCCGCCGTCTCTAGATCCGGTGCCGCCATTTCTAGTCGGATGTCGCCGCCTCTAGTTCTCTTTTTTTTTTCAGAACCCGCTTGCGCACGCTGTCGCAGCGCTCCAATCTGTTGTCGCCGCCGCACAATGATGAAGGGAAACCATTTCTCGACTCCCGTTCCAATAATTAAACTGGAAAAATTCACGGCAATAGAGTTCAACGACTGGAAGTTGAACACCTAGTTCGGGATGAAGTACTTAAACGTGTTCTACACCATTCAGTCTGATCATGCTGGTGTTATCGGGAATGATGATGAAGCACAGTGGATCGCTGATAAGGACTTCTGCAGAGACTACCTGCTGAACTGCATGTCATCCAGAATGGCAATGACCTATATCAAGATGCAGACCACCAAGGAGATTTGGGATGCACTACTAGAGCACTTCAAGCAGGAAGAGGACCTGTCTAAAGCTCACCTGGTGGACAAGTTCCATTCTTTCATGTTCGACGAGGAGAAAGAGATTCTCGCTCAGGTATCGGAATTCAAACATTTAGTAGATTTATTACATAGTAAAAATATTTCTCTGCCAGATAGCTTTGTTGCTGGCATAATCATTTATAAGTTGCCTAGATCTTGTTACAATTTTAAAACTAAAATGTACCGCAAAAAGATACAAGTTGGTCTGAATGAACCCAAGGGTTTTATACGCATTGAGGACGAAAATAGGACTAGAGATGCGTTAGAAGTTGTTAGCAAACAGAAAGTTGTTGCTAACATGATTTTAGCTCTAAACGCATGCCTAACCCTAAAACGACCAAACCTCCTCAGAATAGTCCACAAGTTGCAGGCCCTAATAAAAAGATCAAGAAATTTAAGGGTAAATATTTTAACTGCAATAAGTGGGGGCACAGTGCATCTGATTGCAAGCTTCCTAAGAAGGAAAAATCCAAAGTGTTGAAACCTGCAACAGGTCTCCTGAGTTCGGACCCACTGGGGGTGTAGCCGATGCTTACTTCTCCCTCACTAGACTCTCTTGACGGTGGATGTGAGAATACGAATAGACCCAAGGCTGAAGCGAGGAGGTCCCGCCACAAACCCGGAAGGTCTTAGAGAGCTTCCCCTCCCAAACCAGAGCTCAACCGGGCACCTTGGAGGGCACTAGCAGCCGACCAAAAACTAGCCTGGAGGAGAGGATTCTCTAAAATCGGATCTCCTCCAAGGTGCCCTTAAGGGTCTATTTATAGATTTTTCTAGGCTGGTCTGCAAATAACATGAATCCGCCTTTTAATTTTACTAACAGCACCCCAAACTGGTCTGCTAACAGCCTAATTCCGCTGTTCCGAAGGGCTATTTGCAGCCCACCAGGGGTATTAGGGTCATTTCTCCCTCAAATCATCCTGGGCGAGTGGTCCGTGAGGGCACCACTCGCTGGCCACCCGCCTTGCTGGGCGAGTGCCCGCGCTTCCGGGCGAGTGGTCCGTGAGAGCACCACTCGCCTGGCTCCTTCTCTTCTGCACCTTACCCCCACCAAACCGGGGTACTTCCTCCTCCTAGCCGGGGCGAATGATCGGGCTGACCCAGGTCTCGCCATTTAGCTTGAGGGGTCCACTCGGCGAATACGGGTTGTACACAATCCCCGCTCTTTGCGAGTGGTTACTACGCTCGGAAAGAACAGTCCGACCCTGTATTCGGTGAGTGCTTGCTGACTGGACTTTCACAAGATTCTGTGGGTCCCACCGTTGTCCTATATATATCTCTTCATGTTAGAACTTCCTGGAGCGTTGACAACCCTTGATTCGGAGCTTCTTCCCTCTCTTAGTCCCGCACTGACATCAATGTCTTCTCACAAGCCTTCCGTGAGACCCCTCTCGCGGGAGATGATCGAGCGTCTGGCCGTGGCCCAAGCTGTAACTGCCCCCAAGGTAGCCAAATTTGCTCCCTGGCTCTTGTCTAAACGGGATCCGAATGCCCCCTACGTCTCGCGTCGAGCCAAGGCGATTCGACTGAATCGTCAGAGAGGCGAGACTGCCTCAGAATCTCCTGCGGGTACTCCACCGGCGAACACTCCGCCGGCGGATACCCTTCCGGCGAGGAATCCTCCGGACCCCGGGACGCAGGTATGAGGATTCCTCTCGCCCCTCTGTTTAGTTCCTCCCCTTACCTTGCCTCTGCTCTGACCATTCGCAGGGGATTTCGATGCCCGAGACCGGCCACGAGGCCGTCTCGAGCAGTGTCGCGGTGCCACCTCCCCCGGACGAGAGGCCTCCAGATCGGGACCTTGCTCCTCCACCTCCTCCGGGCGAGACATCATTGCAGTCCGGTAAGTTGTAACCCCCTTTAGATTCATCCTTCATGCTGCTCGCTGCTGACCACTGTTTTTTGTAGCCCCCGACCCCAACCTTTCGCTGCGGAACTCTATTCCTCCGAGTTCCCCTGTTCGACTGAACCCCTCCATGCTTGCGGATGAGCCGAGGGTGCCCCCCCAGAAGGGATCCGGTCAGCAGGGCCGCGCGGATGATCCTGCGGATGCTCCAGCTCCTACCTCACAGCCCTACCGTCCTGGAAAGGGAAAGGTCCTACCTCCCGCCGGGCTGTTTGGAACGCACCTCCATTCGTCTCGTCCTTCGGGTCACCAGGACCCCACCCCAGGTCAGTTCACTCACCCGCCCCTATCGTACTCGCATATTTTACCACTACTGACCTAGTCGTGATTTCGCAGGCTATCGGGAAGCCTCCCCCTTTGACTCCTACTACGAGGGGGGAGAGGGGATGCTCTCGCCTCCCCCTTCCCCTGGGGATCTCGCTGACTTTCTGGGTGACTCCTCGGATCACGCGACCCTGAAGGACCGGATCTCGGAGGTCTTGGGGAAGCTCATCCACATCCAGCGAAATGTTGCCGGCCAGGTGGACGACGTGCGGCTGAGAGTCGCGCGTGAGTTAAAGGACCTCCAGCGGGACTACTCGCGCATTCTCACGACGGTGGAGCGCCTGGGGGGTGAAGGAGGGGAGTTGTCTCCCGAAAGACACGCCGCGCGAGCCCGGGACCAACTCCAACTGGCTTCCCATGAGATCACCAACATGCTCGCATATTTTCGTCCGCGAATGCCCCTGGAAGCTGGGTCGCGAAAGCGAGGTCGGTGGGTCTGGGAGGAGTATTGAGCCAGTCTTCATTCGCCCTTCTTGCAATTTCTCTGCTTTCTGTAGCGCGGATGCTGAACTTTATTTCTATTTGTAATAATCTTACGTCCTGTGTTTTGCGAATGCTCTATTCTTTGTTTTTTATTTCCTATATCTTGCTTGGGTATTGCCGAATGTTTTATTATTGCCGAATGCTTTCTTAACCTCTTTCGCGTAGTCGATGAGTGAATAGCCACAGGACACTTGTCATTACTGGGCGAGAGGGGTCGGCCCAGGTTCCGAGGCGTCGGGAAGGCGCGACTGCTATCAGCACACCCGTTACCTCGAAAGCCCAAACGCCGTTTAGCCCTTCTATAAATAGGCCTTTCAACCACCGTATTAAATACCTTACCATCCGCTCCTTCTCTTTCCTCGCGCTAGCACTCGCGCTTCTCTCTTCTCTGCTGCCTTCTTATCCTTCGTCATTCGCGTCATGGGTGGTGATGCGGAAGGCAGAGCCAGGTGCGCCAGCGCGTTCGTCAACCACACCTTCGATTCATGCGACCTCTCCGACGAGGCTTACCTGACTGCGGTAACGGATTACATCCCGCCTGGGTTCAAGGCGCGAAAGCCCAGGCCGGACGAGCGCCTAAACTCCATCTCGCCCTGTGCTCTCGCGATCCCGCTAGAGCACTTCGAGGTGGGGTTTCGCCTTCCCATCTGGCCGGAACTCCGCCAGACCTTCAGATATTATGGAGTCGTGCCCGGCCAGCTCAACCCCAACTCTATCGCCATGCTGGTCGGGTACGCGAGCTATCTGCGAGAAGAGGGGATCGAGTTCTCGCTCCCCGTCTTCCGCAAGCTCTACACCTTTCGCTGCACCAACGACATCTCATTCTTCTCGGGTCTGAACCCGCTCAAGCATTACGGGCTCCCGAATAAGAACCACGACTGGGTTCGGCGATTCCTCTTCGTCAGCGGGAACCTGGGAAATACACTTCTCGCCCCGGTGCAGGAGGAGGAGTCAACCTTCCGCCCCCCGACCCTAGGGGGGCACGAGGCCAAACTCCACCAATACATCTTGGAGCACGGGATGGACCTCGTCTATCTCCGGCGAAACGTCAACTCGCTCCCGCTCATTCCGCAGGGCGAGGGTAAGTTTTTGGGACTTCGTTCGTCTCGATCTTGTGACTCTTATATCATTCGCTAAATCATTCGTAATATTATGCAGGCGTGCGTAGCTTCCCCCTGCATCCGCCGCGTCCCGCTGGGGCTTCCGTGTCCTTCGCACAGGCTGCAGCGGATGCCTGTCGGGAGGAACCCTCTTCCTCCAAGCCTAGTGGAAAGAAGCGGAAACCTGGGGCGCTGACCTCCTCTTCTTCCAAGAAATCAAAGAATCCCCCCTCCGCCAAGGGAAAGGGGGTCTTGGACGAGGCCCTAGGGGCGAGTGCTCAGACTCAGACCCCGGGGGCGGGTGCGCCAGGCGAGACCACCCTTCGCGCGGGATCGTCGTTGTCGCCGCCTCCATTGCCCAGGGACCACCGGAACTTCCCCAGCGGCGAGAAGTACGTGGACCCCTCAGGGGCTCCCTTGGTAAAGTGGGACAGGAACGCCAACAGGGTCTCGCTCTCCACCCTTCATCCATCGTGGATAGAGAGCGACCTCGCGAGTGGTGAGGCCTATGCCATCGCGTATGCCCTCTACGGTCGGGAGGATGCTGAAGTCTATGATGCCGAGACGACTCAGGTCCTCGCCCATGAGACCGCCAGGGCCATGCTGCGGGCGCTCAAGCTCGCGCATATGTCTTCGCGCCGGAGCATCAAACTGGCGCAGAGCTTGGCGGAGGTTGAGGAGTCCAGGACCGTCGTTTCTGCCGAGGCGCAGGAACTCAGGACGAAGTTGGCAGCTGCGGAAACCCTTCTCGCCCGCCGCCCCGTTGCGGAGGTATATATTTTCTTCCTCACCGCGAGTGGCCTGTTGCCGATTGATGTACTTTCTTCTTACCACCTTTATTATTATTCTTAGGACACCACCGTTGCCGAGATGCTTCGTGCTCGGGTGGCTGGCCTTGAAGACGAAGTTCGGCTGGCCAAGGCCGAGGCCCAGCGGTCGCAAGAAGCCGAGGTCTCGGCACTCGCCTTGGGGAGCGGGGGGCACTTCTACCCCCACCACGAGCTGGAGCAATTGATGCAGGAGAACGCCCAGAGCGCCGTGAAGCATGCGCTGCAGGTGTTGCGGCAGGCTGGGTACCTGAAGGAAGAGGCCGAATGCCTCTCTGCCCGACAGGTCGTCCCCGAGCTCTTCATCCCGATCCCCTTCCCGGAAGATGAGGATGGCGAGCCGCGAGAAGATGCCCTCCTACCAGATTCAGGCGAGAGCGATAGATATTCTGACGAGAAGCCTGCCGACCCCTGAGATGGGCCCTGTGTTTTTTTGCCGTCTTTTACTTAAAATCTTTTGAATGTAATCATGAACGGGCCGAGAGCCCTTGAAAGATATGTATATTGATCACGATTTTTGTGCTCTCCATTTTTGTGCTATCTCCACTTTTTTCTCATTTGCTGTTATGTCTCGCTAGGCTCACTAGGACGTTAATTCTTTCTCATTCGCCGCTATATCTCGCTAGGCTCGCTAGGACGTTAATTCTTTCTCATTCGCCGCTATATCTCGCTAGGCTCATTAGGACGTTTAAACTGTAGTGTGACTGTCTCGTCCTCCTAGCGAATGCTCGAGGGTGACCTGGGCGTGTCGCACCCCCTTCGCTTCCCGCTGCCTGCCCCACTCGCACTTTCTTACCATTCACCCAAACCGGGGTTTCGCTTAAGTAGTCATGAAAGTGAAGTGAGGTCATCTCTCCTGTGCGTGGTTAATGCGAGTGCTCTTGAGGTCACTCTTTGAGAATTTTGAACCTGACACCGAGTGAGCCTTCGGACCTGCCAGCTAGATGAGAGCCTGGACAGCGGGTCTGCTCGGGGCCTTTTCTTCTTTCACATAGAACCTGCCTCCGAGTGAGCCTTCGGACCTGCCAGCTTGATGAGAGCCTGGTCAGTGGGTCTGCTTGGGGTCACTTTCTCAAAACCTTGGAACCTACCACCGAGTGAGCCTTCGGACCTGCCAGCTAGATGAGAGCCTGGACAGCGGGTCTGCTCAGGGCCTTTTCTTCTTTCACATAGAACCTGCCTCCGAGTGAGCCTTCGGACCTGCCAGCTTGATGAGAGCCTGGTCAGCGGGTCTGCTCGGGGTCACTTTCTCAACACCTTGGAACCTGCCACCGAGTGAGCCTTCGGACCTGCCAGCTAGATGAGAGCCTGGACAGCGGGTCTGCTCGGGGCCTTCTTTCTTATTTCACATAGAACCTGCCTCCGAGTGAGCCTTCGAACCTGCCAGCTTGATGAGAGCCTGGACAGCGGGTCTGCTCGGGGCCATTTTTTTCTTTAACGTAGAACCTGCCTCCGAGTGAGCCTTCGGACCTGCCAGCTAGATGAGAGCCTGGACAGCGGGTCTGCTCGGGGCCTTCTTTCTTCTTTCACATAGAACCTGCCTCCGAGTGAGCCTTCGGACCTGCCAGCTAGATGAGAGCCTGGACAGCGGGTCTGCTCGGGGCCTTCTTTCTTCTTTCACATAGAACCTGCCTCCGAGTGAGCCTTCGGACCTGCCAGCTAGATGAGAGCCTGGACAGCGGGTCTGCTCGGGGTCACTTTCTCAACACCTTGGAACCTGCCTCCGAGTGAGCCTTCGGACCTGCCAGCTAGATGAGAGCCTGGACAGCGGGTCTGCTCGGGGCCTTCTTTCTTCTTTCACATAGAACCTGCCTCCGAGTGAGCCTTCAGACCTGCCAGCTAGATGAGAGCCTGGACAGCGGGTCTGCTCGGGGCCATTTTTGGAGCTTTCGGAGTTTTTCCTACAAGCTGCAGTATCAATCTCAAACACATGTTAAACAAAAGATTCGTATTTCAAAACATTATCCTTACATAGTTTTAGGGATAGAAACGTTTAAGATCGTCACCACTCCAGGTGTGGCTGAGAGGTTGGCCCTCCACATTCTGAAGGTGATACCCCCCAGACCTTAGTGCCTCTTCCACGACATAGGGACCTTCCCAGTTGGGGTTGAGTTTTCCCACCGCGGCGGATCTTCCGGCCGCGCCGACCTTCTTGAGCACCAGATCTCCCTTCTCGAACTGCTTGACCCTGACGTGCTTATCGAAATACTTGGCCATCCGTCGCTTGACCTCTTCTTGGCAAATGGCTGCCAGGTCCCGAGCTTCTTCGATGAGGTCGAGGGAGAGCTGCAACTTCATCTCATTTTCGGCTCTCCAACTTTCCTCTCTGCTTGCGGCGGCCTTTACCCGTGGTGTCATAACTTCGAATTCTATGGGGATGACGGCCTCGCAGCCGTGAGAGAGCTTGAAAGGGGTCTCTCCTGTGGCGGTGTTGGGGGTAGTTCTTAGGGCCCACAAGACCGATGGATGCTGTTCTACCCAATTGCCCTTCAGATTTTCCACCTTCTTCTTGAGCAGGTTCACGATGACCTTGTTTGCCGCCTCCACCTGCCCGTTGCTCCTGGGATGGTGAATGGATGCAAACCTGAGGTCTATCCCCAGCTGGCCACAGAAGCTGATGAATTCCTCGCTTGCGAACTGTGGACCATTATCCGTGACTATGGCCTGTGGAAGCCCATGTCGACAAATGATCTCCCCCCATACGAAGTTGCGGATTACCTGGGAGGTGACCTTAGCCAACGCCTTGACCTCCAACCACTTTGAGAAGTAGTCAATCATTACTAGGAGAAACCTTCTCTGCCCACTAGCCTGGGGGAAGGGTCCTACCAGATCCATCCCCCATATGGCGAATGGCCAGGTGTCGTGATACTCTTTAGCCTCTGAGCGGGGCGAACATTTGGCACTTCTGGCACCTCTTGGCGAAGGCTGCCGCGTCTTTACTTAGGGTCGGCCAGAAGTACCCCTGCCTCACTATTCTTGCCTCCAACATCCTACTCCCCGAGTGACTGCCGCACTCGCCGGAGTGGACCTCTTCCAAGATCTTTGGGACCTCCTCCTCTGAAACGCATCGGGCCAGGAGGCCCGAGAGGGTCTTCCGATACAAGTCCCCCTCGTGGAGCACGTAGTAGGTGGACTTATATCGGAAGCGCCTCTGGTCTGGGACTTCCTCTGGAAACTTTCCTGTTGCAAGAAAGGTGACGAAGGGATCCTTCCAGGAGGGCCGCTGCTCTACTTCCATGAGCTCTCCCTCTTCGATCGAAGGGCGGAATAGGTCCGTCAGGGTTCCCCCGGCCCGAGGACCGGATTTGGCCAACCGATCTGCCGGGGTGCTCTCTTCCCGCGGGACGTGCTGGATGGAGAAAGTTTTGAACGTTCCTACGAGACCTCTCACTTTGGTCAAGTACCTTATGAGCGCAGGCTCCCTCGTCTCGAACTCTCCCCTGATCTGAGAGGCTATTACCATGGAGTCGGTGAGGACCTCCACGTCATGGACACCGAGCTCTTGGGCCAACCGTAGACCGGCGATCACCGCCTCATACTCCGCCTGGTTGTTGGTGATTGGGAAGTGTATCACTAGTGTCTGCTCGATCTTTACCCCTTGGGGACTCTCCAGCACCACCCCTCCTCCGAGTGAATTCTTGCCCGAAGCCCCGTCCACCAGCAGCTTCCACGGAACGTGACGAGGGGCTCCATCTTTCTTCATCTCGGCCACATAATCTGCCATGAAATCAGCCACCACCCGCGCCTTCATGGATAATCGAGGGACGAAGGTAATGTTGAATTCACTTAGCTCTATCGACCATTTCGCGAGCCTTCCCGAGTGTTCCACTCCTTCGAAGATCTGGCGGAGAGGGTGGTCTGTCACCACTTGAATTGAATGGGCCTGGAAGTATGGCCTGAGCTTCCTTGCTGCGACGACCAGAGCAAAGGCCAACTTCTCCAAAATTGGGTATCTGAGCTCTGCTTCCCTCAGGACCCTGCTCACGTAGTAGATGGGCAGCTGGTTCTTGCCTTCCTCCCGAACCAGGACGGAGCTTACGGACTCTGTCCCGACCCCGAGATATAGATATAGATCCTCCCCTTCTTTGGGACCTTGGAGCAGTGGAGCCTTGGTGAGTTGGCTTTTCAAGGCCTGGAAGGCCTCCTCGCATTCTTTTGTCCATTCAAACTTCTGGTTTCCTCGTAATATTTTGAAAAAGGGGGAGCATTTCTCCCCGGCTCGGGAGAGAAACCTGCTCAGCCCCGCGAGCCTTCCGGTCAAGCGCTGAACTTCTTTGGTGTTCCGCGGCGACCCCAGCTCCATTATGGCCTTCACCTTGTCCGGGTTAGGTTCTACCCCCCAAGGGGTGAGAAGATGCCCCAGGAATTTCCCTTTACTGGCCCCGAACACACACTTCAGGGGGTTCAGGCGCATCTTGTACTTGCGTAGGGTGGCGAAGGTCTCCTCGAGGTTCTGGATGTGAGAGTTCACGTACTTGCTCTTCACCATAAGGTCATCCACGTAGACCTCCAGGTTCCTTCCCCTTTGCTCCCTAAATACCCGGTCCATCATCTTCTGGTAGGTTGCTCCTGCATTTTTCAACCCGAAGGGCATCATCTTATAGCAGTAGCATCCCTCCCTGGTGATGAACGAGATGTCTTTGACGTCTGGGGGGTGCATCCTGATCTGGTGATAACCTGAAAAAGCATCCAAAAAACTCATCACAGAAAAACCGACGGCTGAGTCAACCAGCGCGTCGATCCGAGGCAGGGGATAACAATCCTTAGGACAGGCCTTATTTAACAATGAAAAATCCACACACATACGCCAGCGGCCATCGGCCTTTTTTACCATTACGACGTTGGAGACCCAGCCTGGGTACTGGATCTCCGATACAAAACCTGCTTCGAGGAGTTTTGCCACCTCCTCGCGGATAGGTCCCTCGAGCTTGCTGGCGAAGGTCCTTCTCTTCTGCCGGATGGGACGGGCTTCTGGATCGAGGTTGAGGCGATGGCAAGCCACGTCCGCCTCGATGCCTGACATATCAGCTGCGCTCCATGCGAAGACATCCACGTTCCTCTGGATGCACTCCAGCATCTCCACCCTATTGATACGTCCTAAATGGATGTACGTATTACACGCAAGTGCACGTGCCGGATCAAGTAATAAAGTAATGAGATAAGATCGTTCCCTCGGAGAAGTGGTTAACCTAACGCTTGCAAATACTAGCTACGTCGTTCTTTAAATCCAAACAAGACGAACTTGATGATGATTTTTTTTTTATAAAATAATGCAGATTTTTATCTAAGAATTAAAATCACTAGTTCTTACGAATGCTTTGAAAAACGCTTTTATCAGTTGGAGGAAATAGTCTTGTAATTCGGATTTCCTATGTGCATCTATGAGGTGCGTGAAAGTAAAATTAGTTGAGGGTGTTTGAGTGAATTGTCATGCAACGATTCTTATAGAAGAAATCCTCATCTCTCGAATCTCGGAAAACCCAATGCCCTAAACTCCCCTAGTTATCTCTAACTTAGGAAAATAATAAGGGAATTGCTTAACATAAAAATCGGATTGCAAACAAGAGGAGGGAATCTCTTCCTCTTCTCTTGACTACGGTGAACTAATGAGCGTATGCACTTCTCATCTCTCGAATCTCGAAATGCAACGCTAAGTAGAAATTCTAGGTTAAATATTTTACACCACTCCTCTCTCGATTCTTGCGGTGCAATAAAAAGAATTTTCAAACCAATACCACGCTACTCATCTCTCGAATCTCGTAGCGAAATAAAAGATGAAAATAAAAGCTAGAAATCTCATGAATAAATTCAAAGGTTCACAAGAAGACAATCATCAAATCTCAACAAAAGGATGAGTTCACCACAAGATAACACACATAGTACTCTCCTTATACAAGACCTAGGAGAATTAGTTCATGATGTTGGGAGAAAACCACATGATAAGATAGATCTTACAGCACATGATATTCTGAATCTGAAATAGTGTAGGAATTTGTACTAGCTTGACACCTTCTTCCTCTCCAAGCAATTTTTCTTCTTTTTCTTCTTCTCCTTCTCTCCTTTTTTTCTCCAAAAGAAAACCCGATCCCTTTTTTCTCTCTCTTGACTTGCTAAATGCGTCCAGCCCTGTTGCCAAACGAAGCATCCCTCCAAAAATTTGGAAAAATGTAACTGCTGGATTTAATTTTCGGAATTTGAATCCCGTCAGAAGGTTGCAACCTCTGTTTCTGAGTGTTGCAACTTTTTTCCAGATTATGATATTTGGGCAGATTTCTTTTTTCCAAGCGGATTCCTTTGGCGCATCTAATTAAAACATCATGGAAAAAGACCAAATTAGTCTTAAATCAACTAAATATGAATTTACTTCTATTTTTATATCGTTTAGGCTTATTTATATTGATTTAGCCGAATAATTAGTCGGAAATAATGACGTAGATAACTTCTTTTTAAGAAGTTATCACACCCCCACACTTAAACCTTTGTTAGTCTCTAGCAAAGACAATTCATAATGTTGACGTGCGTGAATATATAACTACTAAGGTGGAAATTCAATGATCCTTTTTCTTATCCTAAATTAATAAAAGCCTACTCAAGAAATCTACTTTACTCAATTGATACGCTTGTCAATCATTAAGAGTTCAAACATCACAAATCCATTAGTTGATAAAAGGTAAAGCGCCATTAAGATTTCTGGTGTTGTGTGCTTCCTTCAAAATATATTTACTCCCCCGCAATGTTTTGGATTGAGCCTCCGCATTAATTTGAAAGGATAAAATGAACTAAGTCTTTGATTTAGCCTTGACAAGAGTTAATAGCTCACGTGAACGTAGGTTTTGCTTTGGCTTGGTTAGAAATGCATAGACATGGTAATTCCCTAGTCCATAATAGTAATAATTCATAATATTATGGGGTTCAAATCAAGAGCAATACATATATAAATAATATGTCCATAGTTGGGATCATTCTAAGTATGTAGTTGCATACCAAGGCCACATATCACTATGACTACATTGTTTTTGCTTTTGTTCTTTTCTTTTTGTTTTTGCTTTTTTTTTGTCACAGTTGGGATCATTCCAGGTAGGCACATACATACTTAGGCCACATATCACTATGACATTTAACCCTTTTTTTTATATATATGATGAATTGCGACACCCATAATTGGTTCATGTATTAGGACAAAGCTAGTGGAAGTATAGGGAGTTTGATCATTCAATAGTATATAGCAAAATGATAATAAACAAGGTTAAAGAATCTCAAGATGATCAAGGTAGTATAGTTGCTTCAACTCTTATCTTAGCTTAGATCATTAACTCAATTCATGCTCACCCCTCCCTATTCATTTTGGAAGTCAATATCAAAGATTGCAGGGAAGTAAAAGTCAATTAAAGAAGTTTGTGCATGAAATAAACGCTTAAATGTGCTTTACCCAAAAAAAATCGTACTAATGTCAAATTCAAAATCCGAACTCTTAGGATTGTCTAGCCATGCCAATTAATTATCATTAGATATCTAGAATAACCTATCCATTAATTAGGGACGAATCCGGATCATTACAATCATGAAGTTATATATCACCCAAATTGGAGTTATACTGGCCATGTTGGCCACCCCCACACTTAAAAGTATGCTAGACCCTAGCAAGGTTACGTTATGACTAAACTCATTCCTTCTCATAACTCAGCAATTAATGAATAGAAGAAAATATATTGTGAACAGAAGTACTCCCCTGACGTGAGCATGTGTCTATTGATTGTCATTATTGTGCTCCGCTGGGTCTTCCGTATAGGCTCCCTTCGTTGGATCAAGCCTTTGTCCTATGATATATGCCTGCAAGCTTATCTCCTTGATAAAAAAAAATTAGAGTGCCAAATTCATGTTGTTGACACATACCATGGAGGGCAATTAATGGCATTGCAGGAGAAGTATCACTACAGCCTTGTTAGATAAATCAATTCCAAGGACAAATAACAAGTAAATGTATGATGTAATCAAGAAGAACAATAGAGACTAGCATAAAACAGTAGCATCATCATGGTAAAGACACACCCCATATGATCATCACATCCAAGCATGGTGAATAGCAACTAAGTTTTATCCAATTCAAAATAGAAACCAAAGATGTAAAACATGTCGCATAGCACAAATATACGACATTCAACAAAACAGGAGATCTCTACTCGTCGCCATCGCCGGTTGCGTCCTCGTCGAAGTCAACAATATCCGTGGGGTCGAGGGTTTTCCCGTTTTCATCCAAAAGATCTCCGCTCTCGTTAAACTGCCACTGGTATTCAAATTGTGGCTCTTTAAAAGACAGTTTTGTCTTCCGCATAAGACTATCCTGTCGGCCTTGCAGGTAGTCAAGCCTGGATCGGACATAGCAATGCTGACAGCGGAGGTAAGTTTTTATAAACTCAATACTATCCATAATTTCATCCAACTTTGCCCCTTCACCTGTTGGAATCTCTATGTTCTCCGGCTTGCCGCCCGAGGAAGAAGATGGATCTCGCATGTGCCGTTTTTTTGAAGTTTTTTGAAGTGCCTTCAGATGCATTCCCTACCTTGATGTTAACTTTGATAACCCGCTCGGTAATATGTCGGCCGACTTGGGTAACCAAATCCGCCGAATCCTGCACCACCCCTGCTCTTCGACATAACTCCGTTATGAGAACGGGGAACCACAATTGTCGTGCTTTATTCTCTTTGATTTTCAGCTTGAGTTGGGTGCTTATAATTTCCCCAACATTGAGTCTATTACCCTTCAAGATATGGAAGATTAACGTTGCGCGATCCAACGTTACATTGTTCAGGTGGCGAGTTGGTAGTACGCTGGCATTGATGAATAGCAACCACACCTTGGCTGCCCGTGACAGAGATGTAGATTTAAGCGCTGTCTTAGAGCTGTTAGACCATTCCGGGTCGGGTGAGTTACAAACCGAAGCAGTTAAATTAGCTAAGTCGATATTGTGGTTCAGGATAAAGCAGTCCTCGTCACTCCTCAGTGCATATAAATCGTTAATCGAATTTGCTGAAAGATCAATCAACTTCCCTCTAACCATAACTGATTCTGTCTCTACGTCCTTGGCATTTGAGTAAAATTCATACACCCATGGGAGGAGGGCTTCGGTTCTAGGGTGGCAGAAGGTCTCCCATTGTAGAGTATTAATTTGGAGAACATAAGTCATACTCCAAGCTTCCTTCGCCATTTTAAATCCTCGCTCAAAAATTAAAGGAAGGGACTTGATCTGCTCGAATCGGAGTGCAGAGGCTTCACTGACGAATTTCAATGATTTCTGTGCGATTGTCTTCCCCTTTCCTCTTTTTTGGGAGGAAGACATCGTCTACAACATGAAAAGAGGCGGCAAGATGTAGAAGGTGGAAACTACACTCCTAAATCGATCTTAAGAAGGGGAAGAGGGAGAGAAAAGAATTACCTTGACAGTTGTTGCAATGCCTGGCGGATCGGCAAGGATCGGGGGTCTGAAATGGGGAAAACGCGAAGATCGTGTCGCGTAGGTCGGGTGTCTCCTCTGCCTCGCTTACGTCTACCGCCCCGGCGAAACCTCCTTCGCCTGTTGTCGTCCGGGCGTGGATCGCCGCGCACCGCCTGCTCCGGAGAAGGCGTGGAGAGCGAGTCTAGGGCTCGGCCACGCGATTTCTTCCTGGCGATTTCTTCCTGGCGTGGAGAAGCCGGGAGTTATGAACCAGCGGTTGTATTATGTGATATAACCTGGGCCGGGTTTGAATGAACCGGTTCAATTGAACCGCGCAATGAAGGTGCAAGCTTATGTAAGAAGCGGAGACAGTAAAATAAGTGTTGCAACTCATTAATTTCGGATGTTGCAACTTTCAAAACTGCACTAACTGAAGCAAAAATAATAAAAAAAATTTCTTTTTTTTCTTTTCATTGGTTTCCCCCATTCCACATAACTCGACTAGAATAAAAAAAATAAAACTAACTACGGCAAATTTAACATGCTCTTAATAATAGATGACGATAATAAATGGTGGGTTGCCTCCCATCTAGCGCCTAATTTCAAGTCCCGGCAGGACAAGAAGTCTAAATTTTTATTTCAAAGCAATAAACGACACCAGTCGTTCATTGTCATCGCATCGGAAAATCTTTAAGCGTTCTCCATTAACCTTAAACTCCAAATTATCTTTCTCATTTACTATCGTAACTGCGCCATACGGGTGCACTTCCTTCACTCGGAATGGTCCCGACCAACGACTCTTCAGTTTTCCGGGAAAAAATTTTAAGCGTGAGTTAAACAATAATACCAATTGCCCGGCTTGGAACTGTTTTCCGCTTAAGCGTCGGTCGTGCCATTTCATGGTCCGTTCCTTATAAATTCTTGAACTCTCATAAGCATTCATTCTCAATTCCTCTAACTCATTGAGTTGTAGTAGCCTCTTCTCACCCGCATTTTGAAAATCATAATTGAGTCTTTTAATAGCCCAAAACGCTCGATGCTCTAACTCGAGGGGTAAGTGACAAGCCTTACCATATACTAGGCGATACGGGGTTAAACCAATGGGTGTTTTAAACGCGGTCCTATACGCCCACAAAGCATCATTAAGCTTTTGAGACCAATCTTTTCTATTGATGTTGACCGTTTTTGCAAGAATTGTCTTTATTTCCCGATTGGAGACCTCCGCTAGACCGTTTGTTTTAGGATGGTACGCTAATGCCACCTTATGGGTGACGCCATATTATCTCAATAATGTAGCGAACATATTGTTACAAAAGTGACTACCACCATCACTAATGATAGCTCTAGGTGTGCCAAAACGATTAAATATATAATTCTTTAAAAAATTCAACACTACCTTGGCATCATTTCTAGGGGTAGCTATGGCTTCAACCCATTTAGAAACATAGTCTACGGCGAGAAGAATAAACAGATTACCGTTCGAGCTCACAAAGGGTCCCATGAAATCTAAACCCCAAACATCAAAAAGTTCTACTTCCAAGATTGTGTTCATGGGCATCGCTTCATTTTTATGAATATTATCATTTCTTTGGCACCGATCACAATGGCTTACAAATTCCTTAGAATCTCGGAATAGAGTTGGCCAATAGAACCCTGCTTCTAAGACCTTCATTGCCGTTCTATCACCCTTAAAATGACCTCCATAAGGGGAGTTGTGGCATTTGTCAAGCACCGCTCTCTTCTCTTCTTCAGGAATGCATCGTCTTACTACCCCATCCGCTCCAATTCTAAATAAAAATGGTTCATCCCATAGATACGAGCGTACTTGGTGCAAAAACCTTTTCTTTTGTTGATATGATAAATCCGGTGGGAAGACTCTACTAACAATATAGTTTACGTAATCTGCATACCATGGTAACAATTTATCGGACACTGCCAAGATCCACTCGTCAGGAAACCGTTCATTAATTTCTGACCGCAATAATTCATTAGAGCACTCAATCCTGGAGAGGTGATCAGCGACCGGGTTATCGATGCCCTTCCTATCCTTAATTTCTAAGTCAAATTCCTGTAGCAACAATACCCATCGGATCAATCGGGGTTTAGCATCCTTCTTTTCCATAAGATACCGGATGGCAGCATGATCGGTAAACGCTATGACCTTGGTGCAAAGGAGATAAGATCTAAATTTTTCGAAAGCAAATACCACCGCTAGGAATTCTTTTTCAGTAGTGGTATAATTAATTTGCGCCTCTATTAAAGTCTTGCTAGCGTAGGCGATAGTGTGGAAGACCTTTTCTCGCACTTGTCCCAAAACAGCGCCAACGGCGTAGTCGCTCGCATCACACATCAATACAAAGGGCTCTCCCCAATCAGGAGCCACTACAATTGGTGTCGTAGTCAATCGTGTCTTTAATTGATTGAATGCATACAAGCAATCATCATTAAAATCAAATTTCGTGTCATTTTCTAATAAACCACTCAAAGGTTTGGCGATTTTGGCAAAATCCTTAATGAACCTTCGATAGAATCCAGCATGGCCCAAGAAGCTTCGTAGTGCTTTTACATTTTTAGGAGGTGGTAACTTTTCAATCACATCGACCTTTGCCTTATCTACTTCTAACCCATGTCTAGATACATGGTGCCCAAGAACTATACCCTCTTGCACCATGAAGTGGCATTTCTCCCAATTCAACACTAGGTTGGCTTCGACACAACGGGCAAGCACTCTCTCCAAACACGCCAAGCAAGCATCGAATGATTTACCGAAGATAGAGAAATCATCCATAAAGACTTCGATGCCATAGTCCCTAGGCTCTATGCCTTGGTCTATAAGATCCGCCAAAATTGCAAGTATGCAACGTTGAAACGTGGCCGGTGTATTGCATAACCCAAAGGACATTCTCCTAAATGCAAATATACCGAAGGGACACGTAAATGTCGTCTTTTCTTGGTCGTCCGGATCTACCGTTATCTGATTATAGCCAGAATAACCGTCTAGAAAACAGAAGAAAGCATTTCCGGCTAGCCTATCTAGGACTTGATCTATGAATGGTAGTGGGAAGTGATCCTTCCTAGTGGCCTTGTTTAACTTCCGATAGTCTATGCAAACGCGCCAACCTGTGATTGTTCTAGAAGGAATTAGTTCATTCTTATCATTCTTTACTACGGTCATGCCTCCCTTCTTAGGAACGCAGTGGACTGGGGATACCCATGCACTATCTGAAATAGGATATATAATTCCCGCGTCCAACCATTTGATGATCTCCTTTTTGAGGACCTCTTTCATAGGAGGACTGAGGCGGCGTTGAGGCTCTATGGACCCTTTACAAGACTCCTCTAAACGGATTTTATGCATACACAAGGAAGGGCTAATTCCTCGAATGTCTGCTAACGTCCAACCTAAGGCTAGCTTATATTGTTTCAAGAGAATCAATAATCTTTCAAGTTGTTCCGGTAGCAATTTGGCGTTCACAATTACCGGTAGCGTATCATTTTCTCCTAGATATGCGTAGGATAAATGCTCGGGAAGTGATTTTAACTCTAAGGCGGGTGGACTAACCGTAGAGGGTTTATACGCTAAAGATCGTTCAGGAATGTCAAGGGGTTCCGGCTTACGGAATAATGCCGGGCGACACTCACACACTTGCAAACACTCGTCATTCTCTAATTCCTCATCAGGTGCTACCTCATCACTCAATGTGCTCGTTTCATCCTCATCCGAATTATCCCACCCAATATCTGGCTCAGAATCGTATAGTGATATATTATTAACCTCCTCTATTACATCTTCCTTCTCATAAGGGAATTTCATGGCCTTTAGTACGTTGAAAGTTACTTGTTCGTCGTTAATCCTCATAGTCAACTCACCCTTGTGGACATCTATTAAAGTTTTTCCAGTTGCCAAGAAGGGTCTACCTACAATTATTGGCACCTCCTTGTCTTCCTCCATATCCAAAACTACGAAGTCAGCGGGGAAAATAAAATTTTCCACCTTAACGAGAACGTCCTCTACTATTCCTTTAGGAAAAGTAAGCGATTTGTCGGCCATTTATAAGGTTATGGATGTTTTAGAAATATCCCCCAAACCCAACTTCTTATATATGGAAAGCGGCATCAAATTTATGCTTGCCCCAAGATCACACAAAGCCCTTCCTTCAAATCGATCTCCAATAGAGCATGGAATCGTGAAACTTCCAGGATCTTTTAACTTTGGTGGAAGTTTCTTTTGAAGGATTGCACTACACTCATGGGTGAGCGCAACCGTTTCATTCATGCCAAATTTCCTCTTCTTATTTAAAATATCTTTCATAAATTTAACATAACTTGGCATTTGCTCTAGGGCTTCAGCAAATGTGATATTAATTTGAAGTTTCTTAAATATCTCAATAAATTTTTGGAATTGGTGGTCTAGTTTACTCTTCCTTAGTCTTTGGGGAAATGGGGGTGGTGGATAAGTAATTACTTTTTTAGTCCTTGCCCTCCCATTCTCATCTACTTCTTCCTCTAACCCTTTCTCAACACCCTTAGTAGGTTCATGGTTCAATTCTTTAATAGGTTCATTGAGTATGTTACTCTCTACTTCATCTTGCATATCAACGTTTATCGCTTGATTGTGGTTGTAACTATTTTCCAATTCTCTTCCACTCCGCAATGTAACGGCCTTACAATGTTGGTTATCACCCTTAGGATTAGGTGTGGTATCAGTTGGTAATGTGCCTTGTTGTCTAACATTTAAAGCGGCTGCAATTTGTCCTAATTGTGACTCAATTAACCGCATGGAACCTTCTAGACTAGAAAACCGGGCTTCATTCTTTTGCATAGACTCTAAGATAACTTCATCGGATAATTTCCTAGAAGGACCCGCTTGATTAGAATTGTGGTTTTGATTGGTAGGATTATGATTTTGGTTGAACAAATGCGAAGGTGTACCTCCAGAATTATTTTTCCACGATAGATTAGGATGATTTCTCCATTCTGGGTTATAAGTATTTGAGTAAGCGTTATGATTTTGTCTATACTGCCCACCAATATAATTAGCTTCTTCATTGTGTCCAATAAGTTGTTCAACCGTCAAAGTCGGACTAATAGGTGGAGGGGCGACGATGCTATTAACTTGTGGTGGTATTTGGCTTTGATGTAGAGCCAACGCATCTAACCTCTTATTTATCGAGTTAAATTGGGAAGTCATTTGGGAAGCAAATGAGGTTAGTTGGTCCACTTGATATAACCCAACAGTAGAGGAAGATCCTTGCCGATCATTCAATTGATAATTATTAGAGGATAAGTCCTCTAATATAGCATAGGCGTCTTCTGGGTATTTGTTCATAAGCGATCCCCCCGCGGCTCCATCTACTTGGATCATGGTGGATGTTTGGAGACCATTGTAGAAGGTCCAAACCTGTTGATGGATGGCTAATCCATGGTGGGGACACTTCCGCAATAGCTCTTTAAAGCGTTCCCAAGCATCATAAAGGGTTTCTCCGCTTCCTTGCATAAAAGTTGAAATGTCTCGTTTCAACTTAGCAGTCTTCGACGGGGGAAAGTACTTGGCTAGAAATTTTTCTATCAAGAGAGCCCAAGTGGTAATGGATCCATTGGGTAAGGAGTTAAGTCAATCCCTTGATCTTCCCTCTAAAGAAAAAGGAAACAGACGTAATTTAATGGCTTCTTCTGAAACACCATTAATCTTGAACGTATCACAGATTTCCATGAACGTTCTTAGATGGGAGTTGGGGTCTTCGTGATTGAGGCCACCAAATTTGTTGTTTTGGACAAGTTGCATAACGACCGAATCAATTTTAAAATTGTTGGCCTCAATTGCGGGCCTAGCAATACTAAATTGTAACCCTCCCTGTAGAGGCATGTTGTAGTCACGACATGTTCTCCTATTCTCAATAGGTTGCCCATTTTGATCTACCTGCCCCCCTAAATCATGAGCTTCCTGATGATTATCATCCGGATCCATGGTTGAAGATTGAGTTTTTTCTAAACGCGAAGTCTTACGATTCCTCCTACACGTCCTTTCAATCTCTACGTTTAACGGTAATAGTTCAGTGGATCGAAACCTGGACATGCACCAACAGAACAGAAGGTAGTAAGAATAAAGTAAAATAAACACGACTAACAAAGTAAAATGAAACAGAATTAAAGTTTGACCTCTAAATACTAGGGTTCGCTAATATTGCAAGAAAAAGAACAATAGATTAATAACACTTCCCCGGCAACGGCGCCAAAACTTGATACGTCCTAAATGGATGTACGTATTACACGCAAGTGCACGTGCCGGATCAAGTAATAAAGTAATGAGATAAGATCGTTCCCTCGGAGAAGTGGTTAACCTAACGCTTGCAAATACTAGCTACGTCGTTCTTTAAATCCAAACAAGACGAACTTGATGATGATTTTTTTTTTATAAAATAATGCAGATTTTTATCTAAGAATTAAAATCACTAGTTCTTACGAATGCTTTGAAAAACGCTTTTATCAGTTGGAGGAAATAGTCTTGTAATTCGGATTTCCTATGTGCATCTATGAGGTGCGTGAAAGTAAAATTAGTTGAGGGTGTTTGAGTGAATTGTCATGCAACGATTCTTATAGAAGAAATCCTCATCTCTCGAATCTCGGAAAACCCAATGCCCTAAACTCCCCTAGTTATCTCTAACTTAGGAAAATAATAAGGGAATTGCTTAACATAAAAATCGGATTGCAAACAAGAGGAGGGAATCTCTTCCTCTTCTCTTGACTACGGTGAACTAATGAGCGTATGCACTTCTCATCTCTCGAATCTCGAAATGCAACGCTAAGTAGAAATTCTAGGTTAAATATTTTACACCACTCCTCTCTCGATTCTTGCGGTGCAATAAAAAGAATTTTCAAACCAATACCACGCTACTCATCTCTCGAATCTCGTAGCGAAATAAAAGATGAAAATAAAAGCTAGAAATCTCATGAATAAATTCAAAGGTTCACAAGAAGACAATCATCAAATCTCAACAAAAGGATGAGTTCACCACAAGATAACACACATAGTACTCTCCTTATACAAGACCTAGGAGAATTAGTTCATGATGTTGGGAGAAACCCACATGATAAGATAGATCTTACAGCACATGATATTCTGAATCTGAAATAGTGTAGGAATTTGTACTAGCTTGACACCTTCTTCCTCTCCAAGCAATTTTTCTTCTTTTTCTTCTTCTCCTTCTCTCCTTTTTTTCTCCAAAAGAAAACCCGATCCCTTTTTTCTCTCTCTTGACTTGCTAAATGCGTCCAGCCCTGTTGCCAAACGAAGCATCCCTCCAAAAATTCGGAAAAACGTAACTGCTGGATTTAATTTTCGGAATTTGAATCCCGTCAGAAGGTTGCAACCTCTGTTTCTGAGTGTTGCAACTTTTTTCCAGATTATGATATTTGGGCAGATTTCTTTTTTCCAAGCGGATTCCTTTGGCGCATCTAATTAAAACATCATGGAAAAAGACCAAATTAGTCTTAAATCAACTAAATATGAATTTACTTCTATTTTTATATCGTTTAGGCTTATTTATATTGATTTAGCCGAATAATTAGTCGGAAATAATGACGTAGATAACTTCTTTTTAAGAAGTTATCACCTATCCTCCGGGCCGAGACCCCCGCTGATCCGCACCTCTTTCACCCTCCCTTCCTGGGTGAGGACCTCCATCTCCACCACCTCTTCTGCCGCCTCGATCCGGGCTGGCTCTTCCCATTGGCCCTTTGCTTTTCGCCCTTCTATCCGGGCCTCTTCCTCTATGACTCCTTCCGCCTCTGCCGGCACGACCTCCTGCTCCTCACAAGCGACCTCCATATTCTCTTCTCGGGCATTGCCCTCTCCCCCTACCTCTCTCTTCTCCACTTCTTCTCCTGGCCCCTCCGGCCTTGCCATCTCCTCCTCCATCTTCTTAGCATCCGCCATCCAAGAGATGGTGTTGACGGCAGTCACATAGCACTGCCTCGCCACCTTAGCATCTCCTCGGACGCGGACCTGGACTCCTCCACTATGGAGCTTTAAGCACTGATGGTACGATGAGGGCACGCACCGGAAGGCGCTGATGAGGGGGCGTCCGAAAATGGCGTTATAGCTGCTCGGAGCATCCACAATGACGAACCGGCAGTTTCTTGGGACTCCTCCTAGCGTCACCTGGAGACCAACACCTCCCTCGACCTCCTTCCGCTCTCCTGAGAAACCAAACAGCGGCCCGTCGGAGGCCTGCACCCTCTTCTTTTCCACCTCCATTGCGTCGAAGGCCTTCTTGAAGATCACGTTCACTGAGCTCCCGTTATCCACCAGGATCCGGGAGACCGTGAAATTTTCAATCGCTGTCTGAATTACCAGAGCGTCGCACAACGGATCCTCATAATCTGGCATGTCTTCCGAGGAGAAGGTGAGCTTCTCCGAGAGGGGTGGGGTCTGGGAAGTCGACGCGACGTCCCTTAGGAACATTGCCTGGAAGCTCCTCTTGCGAGAGGCCTCTATCCCAACCCCTCCATGAATCACCCCGATTCCCCCCTGGTTCCTGTATTTGCCCTGTCCTCGCATCGGTCTTCTTCCGCCTCCGGGAGCATTTCCTCGATCCTGGCCTGCTGCCGCCGTGGCTGACCTCTCTCTCATCTCCAAGAATTCTGGGCAGGTGGCGGTCGCGTGACCTTCTTCCTGATGAAAGTCACAATAGGGCAACGCCACCCTGCCTCCTCTCCCTGCTCTTCCTCTTCCTCCTCTTGCTCCTCTGCCTCCTCTTCCCCGGCCTACTGCCATAGCTTGCTCCCTCGGGGGGTGAGGGGGTCTGGGATCCTGCCTCCACCCCGGATTCATTCCTCCCGCTTCTCTTCCTTGGTACCCCTCTTCCTGACCTCTCGCCGGTCCTTCCTGGTGCCTCCAGCCCAACCTGTTGTTGGGCTCCTGATTCCTCTAATTCCGAGGAGGTCTTTCGAACCCGTGACCCCTGGGGTCATCCCGCCTTCTTCCTTCTTGCTGCCTCACCTCGGGCTCGCTCATTTTTGCCAATCTCCTGTAGAACTCTGGGTTGGCCGCCTCCCCTTCAATCTCTTCTGTTGCTCGCTCCATCAATTCTTCAAAGGATGAAGGAGGTCTTCTTTTCAGGTCCATCTTGAAGAACCCGTCTCGTAACCCTACGATGAATGCCATCTGGAGGGCGAATCCCGGCACCTCCTGCACGAGGTGTATCTCCTCCTGGAACCTATCCACGTAATGTCCCAGGGACTCTCCTTCCCTCTGCCTGATCTTGAAGAGGTCCTCCGCATCCTTCTTTCTCTTTTTTGACGTCGAGAAGCGAAGCCGAAAGCCTCGGCGCAGATCATCGAACGTGTAGATGGAACCCGCGAAAAGTTGGTGGAACCAGTCCCTTGCTTTCTCCTTCAGGGTGGTTGCGAAGAGTCGGCATTGAAAAGCATCCGACATGGGAAGGATTGAGGTCATGTCCTCAAACCATTGCAGGTGCACGACTGGATCCTCCTTGCCGGTGTAGTAGGACATCTCCGGCCCACGAAACCCCTCTGGCACTGGGGCCGAGAGGATCATCTCGCAAAAGGGGCTCCCTTCCCCTGTTCGGCGAATGGTCTTCTCGCGCGGACCCAGCTCGCACACCTCAGCACTCGCCAGACTGCTGAACAGCTGCCGCCCCGGGAGATCTCGCGCACTTCCTTCTGCTGGCACCTCCTTCCCCGGCCGCTGCCCTGGTGCGTTCTCGCCGATCTGCAGGGGCGGAACCACGGGGACGGCCGGGGTCTCGCACTCGCTCCTTGCTGCGAGAACTGTCTGCAGAACTTCTCGCTTGAACTTCTCAAACATCTCCAGCCACTCTCCTGTCGCGGGTGGCTGCGAGTGGCCTGAGTCAGAACCATTCCTGTCATCTCCTGTCATCGAACCTAATTCAAGATTTTCCTTCACCGGCTACCGTCCACGCTCACCGCACCAAAAATGTTGAAACCTGCAACAGGTCTCCTGAGTTCGGACCCACTGCGGGTGTAGCCGATGCTTACTTCTCCCTCACTAGACTCTCTTGACGGTGGATGTGAGAATACGAATAGACCCAAGGCTGAAGCGAGGAGGTCCTGCCACACACCCGGAAGATCTTAGAGAGCTTCCCCTCCCAAACCAGAGCTCAACCGGGCACCTTGGAGGGCACTAGCAGCCGACCAAAAACTAGCCTGGAGGAGAGGATTCTCTAAAATCGGATCTCCTCCAAGGTGCCCTTAAGGGTCTATTTATAGATTTTTCTAGGCTGGTCTGCAAATAACATGAATCCGCCTTTTAATTTTACTAACAGCACCCCAAACTGGTCTGCTAACAGCCTAATTCCGCTGTTCCGAAGGGCTATTTGCAGCCCACCAGGGGTATTAGGGTCATTTCTCCCTCAAATCATCCTGGGCGAGTGGTCCGTGAGGGCACCACTCGCTGGGCACCCGCCTTGCTGGGCGAGTGCCCGCGCTTCCGGGCGAGTGGTCCGTGAGAGCACCACTCGCCTGGCTCCTTCTCTTCTGCACATTACCCCCACCAAACAGGGGTACTTCCTCCTCCTAGCCGGGGCGAATGATCGGGCTGACCCAGGTCTCGCCATTTAGCTTGAGGGGTCCACTCGGCGAATACGGGTTGTACACAAAGGACCACACGAAGGCAACCAGGCCAATACGGTTAGTCATGCTGAGCCATCCAACTTTGTTATTATGGTTGGAAATGCGAAGGCCAGCACTGAGTGGTACCTAGATTCGGGGGCAACCTGTCATATTTGCAACAACGCTAATCTGTTTACAAGGCTCACTGATGCAAAGGAATCAGTTACCATTGCAAATGGTGAAGTAGCTGACGTGATGAAGGTGGGGAATGCTACACTACTGCTCTCCTCAGGTAAAAATTTAATTTAAAAAAATAATTAAATTTATACCTTCAATAGCTGTTAATTTAGTGTATATTAGTTTACTTTGTGATGTTGATATTTCTTTCAATTTTTATAGCGGTAGAGTAACACTATCAGTTAACTCACACTATTTTGGTTGTGCATGTATGCAAAATAGAATGTACTGATTAAGTCTAGCAAATGAAATAGTTCAACAAGTTCAATTAAACTTAGTTAGCTCTAATACTTTACATGAGAGACTAGGACACGTGAACTATAGGAAGATGTTCCAAATTGCTAGAACTCACCAGATCACCTTAGACACTACAAACAAAACTGAAAAATGTGAAGTGTGTGTTCAGACTAAGATCACTAGAAAACATTTTAGTATGGTTACTAGGAGCACAACACCCTAGAATTAATATATTTTGACATATATGAATTTAAAAATTTTGTCACTAGAGGGGGCATGAAATATATGATCACCTTTATAGATGACTGTTCTAGGTTCTGCCACATTTACCTTCTTAAAACTAAAGATCAAGTGTTTGAAAAATTCTGCATTTTCAAAACTAGGGTAGAAAACCAACTTGATATGAAAATCAAAAGATTTAAAAGTGATAGAGGAGGAGAATATATGTCCAATGAGTTCAAGTGTTTCCTTACCCATTAAAGAATCATAGCAGAAACCACGGCTCCTTATTCACCTCAATCAAATGACATAGCTGAGAGAAAAAATAGAATGTTAACAAAAATATTGAATTATATGCTCTTGGCTGCATGCATGCCTTCTGCTTATTAGGTAGAAGCAGTCTTAACTGCAAACCGCGTACTAAATAAAATACCTCATGCTAAGTTAGAAGTTACACTATACGAGCTTTGGTTTAAGAGACCCACAAACATCACTAAACTTAAGAAATTGGGATGTATAGCTTATGTTAGGGTTCCTGACCCTAGAAGGTCTAAGATTGGACCTAGGACCAACCATATATCTACCTAAGTTGTGCTGAGATGATGCTGCCGATAGATTCTTAGATATTTCCAATAATATCTTATAGAATCTAGGGATGCTGTGTTCTTTTGAAGATAAATTCCTTAAAGATAAGAACATGTCACTCACTGGTATGCAAGTAGCAACTACTGACGAAGAACCTGAATCAGTACTGAGCACCTCATATTCTATTACTGTAGACAACTTTGGCCTAAAGTCTAGGAGGACTTCTATAAGAGAGAGAACTTCCAGAACCTTCAGTAATGATTTTGTCACTTACCACATTGAGGCTGATCCAGCCACCTATAAGGAAGCGATGACATCAAGGTACTCACTTCTCTAGAAAGAAGTTATTGATGAAGAGATGAACTCTATTTCAGAACAACACCTGGACGTTAGTTGATAAGCCAAAAAGGGATAAAACTATAAGGTGTAAGTGGTTTCTGAAAAAGAAGTTAAATCCTGGTGGCAATATACTAAGTATAAAACATATCTGGTGGCTAAAGGTTTCAAACAAGTCGGTGGAGTGGATAATTTTGATGTATATTCACTAGTGTGTCACCTAGCAACCATCAGGATCCTCCTTGCCAATTGCATCTATTGAGATCTTTATTGTTTATCAAATGAATGTTAAGAGTACGTTTTTGAACGGAGATCTGACCGAAGAGAACTATATGAATCAACTTGAAGGTTTCATTATAGAAGGTCACAAAAACATGGTCTGTAAGTTACTTAAATCACTATACAGACTAAAACAAACACCCAAGTTATGGCATGAGAAATTTGACTGTAGTGTAAAGGCCATAAGATTCATGTCGAGTCTCTCTGATAAATGTCTTTACATACATCACATATCAAATAAAGTCGCTATAATATGACTGTATGTAGATGATATAATTCTAGGGACTGATCAATCCGAAGTGGATGACGTAAAGTTGGGCCTAATAAAAGAATTTAGCATTAAATATCTAGGTGTAACTGAAACTATATTAGACATGCAAGTGAGCTTTGAAAAAATGACATCTCCCTAAGTCAAAGCCACTACATAAAATTCATGTTGGATATGTGGGGATACAGTAAAAGTAAAGCATTAGATACACTATATAACTACAATAATCATTTAAAGCCAAAAGAAGGAGCTATGATTAGACAGTTAAATTATTCTAAATTGATTGGTAGTCTCATGTATGTTATGGTCTGCACTAGACTTGACATAGCCTTCACGGTAGACATGTTAAGTAGATTCACTAGCAATCCTGGCCAAGACTAGAGGAATGCCCTAGATAGGTTGATGAGATACTTAAAACACACCCAAAAGTATGTATTATGTTACACTGGTCATCCTTCAAATCTTTAAGGATATTCAGATGCATCATGGTGCTCAGAAATAAACGACAGTAAGTCCACTAGTGGTTTGTTTTCACACTAGGAGGAGCAGTTGTAGCCTCGAAGTCCAAGAGGCAATCCTGCATTGATCTCTCTTATATATAATATGAAATCTACACTCTAGCTTCTGTAGGAGAAGAAGCATAGTGGATAAGAGATTTGGCTATGGACATTTCACTGACAAGCTTGAAATTACGGAGTTCTGTTGCAATTTACTGCGACAATCAGGCTACAAAAATGATTGATATGAACACTTTGTGCAATGGAAAAAGATGACAACTAAGGATGAAATAAGCCTGATTGACCTCTCTCACAAGTCAAGTGATTATGACCCTGATTGATGTGAGGTCAAAGAATAATGTTGCAGACACTTTACAAAAGGCTTAAATAGAGTTCTCACAATCAAAACATCAGGGGATATGAGATTGAAATTCCTAGAAATATGAAATTTTCCTCCCAAGCTTAAGTTTTGATGGTAAGAACATATATCTGCAAACATTCGAGCATTTATTAACAGACTGAAAACCTCAAATAATCTCTAGCTTGATGAAAACCCAAGATGGTTAGAAGCTAGTCATTCCGCTTTTGACAACTTAACATATTTCTTATTGCAAGTTGATTCAAGGATTATTCAACTGGAATATAAAGTCATTGTAAAAGTTAATCTAACATTAATGATCATAGCACATTATTCCACACTTAATAATGTTGCAGATGATGCTGTGCCAGATCATTCCACTTTTGATGATGAGGTACATAATGATCATTAATTAGTAAGATAACAATGTTTGATTTATTGAAATCATCACTTGACTGGTCCTTGTTAGACTAGATAAAGATGTTGACAGTGTTACTTCACTACTGCTACAAGTACTAAGCTCATTTAGGTAGAGCTAGCTTACTTTAGATGTCACTGCATATGTTTATGAATTCATAGAGTCTAAACTCATGAAATTCCTTGCAGGCACTGATGAAGATAGAGGAGAGAAAGTAGATATTGACCTGGATGATGATGATCTACTATTTGAGTAGAATTGTTACTTGTTTGATCCATGTAATCTGTTTTCAGACTTTTACTCGTGTATTGCATCTTATGTTTGATGTTTGTTTTATGCAAAACTTTTTTGTTATGCTTTCAGTTGTGTTATCTTTTCTAGAGAATGAGTAAAGTCTGAATTTTGATATTATCTGCTTTCATGCATTCTGAAATGTAAACGTTATATATTACAAATATAAAAGGAGATTGTGAGTGTGTATTTGAATGTATAATGGTTCGGAGGGTTAGCGGGTCTGGTTCGGATACCGGGTTATCTAATACCCGCTCTAACCCTAGGGTTAGCCTATATAACCCCAACTAGGGATAACATGTAGGGATTTCTACTTTGACCACCACCCGGGATGCTTCGAGCGACTTAACAACAACAAGATCCACCCTTGTCTTTGTCTATAAATTAATATGGCCACATTACAACAGGTGGAAGACATTTCACACCCCTCGAAGGTCTCCCATTTGGTGGCCATGCCTATCTTCCCCCGAACTTGCACAATACTTGGATTGATAGTGGAAGTTCGTACACAGTCCTGTATATGGGGCGAGACCTCTAAATTGTCAAACAACCACCTTGCCATACAATATAACATTTTATCCTCTTTTTTGCTTCTTGCTTTCGTGGTTATCGTGAACAAGTAACCTTCGACCATACTTTACTCAGAATTCAAGTTCAGTCCTTGACTCTTTGCTGGTCGAGATCTTGGCTCCCACAATATTAATTATCTCCTTTAAAATTGGCTTGGATTTTATCAAGCATGATTGGAAGTTATTACAATAGTAACCTTCTCGAATATTTTTTCATCCATACTTGGATATGGATGAGTGTGAGGGCGCGCAAGTAGCTCATAATTTCATTGTGAAGACATTGTACCTTCTTTGAAGTTGCTATCGAGAACTTTGCAAACTTATATACTCTACAATAAGCCTGTATATATATATATAACCAATGAAATTATACATGTTACCATGTAAAAAAAGTAAGTCCTCTCTATAATGTAACATTGTTATTAATTTGTAACACGAGTAATGCTTTTTTTTCACTATTGAAAATAAATTCAATGCAACAAACTGCATACCAAAAATACATATTAAAAGATAATATTTATTTTCTATTTTAATTCTTAACCTTTTTAATTGGAAGCTCACACTTCAAATCTTAATCATGTTTAATTAGTTCTCAACACTGACATGCAAACCTCTCTCTTTATCTCTCTCTCTCTCTCTCTCTCTATATATATATATATATATATAACTACTATTATAATATGCATGGAAATAAAGTTATAATTTTTAATAATCATTTAAATAAAAATTATTGAATCCAAGAATATATTGCAATATTTAGTAAGAATTTGAGGAAGGGAAAAAGTTGAAATAAGAGTGTTTAGGGTATGTTTAGGAGTGTTAAATTTCACAATTAAGAACTAAATACTTCTGAAAAATTAATATAGAACATATGAGATGTATCACTCTCTCTCTCTATATATATATAAATTGCAATGACAAGAAACATTGGTGCAATCTTGTGTCTTGACCCAAGAAATAATGAACCATGTGAGAGAGAGTAGATGGAGATCATATACACATAAGATAGATAGATAGATAGATAGATAGATAGATAGATAGATAGAGAGAGAGAGAGAGAGAGAGAGAGAGAGAGAGAGAGAGAGAGAGAGAGGGAGCCAGAGAGAAAAAGTAAGGAGAGAGAGGGAGAAAAAGCAAATGGAGCAAGTATAAGTAGTGCTTTTGTTTGACAATAGAAAATGGACTACATGTATAAATGCATATTAAAAGCTAATATTTTTTCTCTTCTAATTCTTCAATTTTTGTAGCACACATTTCAAATGTTAATCAAATTTAATTTATTTGACAAGAGAAAATGGACTTCATGTAACTGCATTTAAACATTAATTATTATGATGGTGGAAAGAAAAAGACGAAATTATTAATATAATTTCAAAGAAAAGTTTAAATTTATTATGAATATATTGCAATAACTTATGAATTAGGGCTTTTAGTGCCCATTCTATTGCAATAAACCATAAATTAAATTGAGGAATGGGAAGATGAAAAAATGGGTTAAAAGGTATATTTATGATTATTAAATTCCACATTAATTTGAGAACAAAATACTTTTCAAAAAGAAAATAAAACCTTGAAGGGATATATAAATGGATATATTGTTGAAGATAATATAGAGCATTATAAATTCATCTTGTGACCTTATCTATGTTAGAGATATGAAATCTAATGATGAATACTTATATTAAAATCATCATATTTTGATCATTCATCTTAACTCTCTCTCTCTCTCTCTCTCTCCCTCTATAAAAACTACAAAATGCTAGAATCAAGGGATTTAAATTGTGCTAGACATGCTTACAATTAAACCCATACTTCACCCAAAAAATCATAACCGTCTATCTAAGATCAAACTCATATGTTAGCATTCCTAATTAACAACATATTTTAATTTCATGTACATATATTGGTCTAATTTTATACTCTCGCATATTTTGCATACACATCATCATGATATATATATAAATACAACATATTTTTCATGTACATATATTGGACTAATTTTATACTCTCACACATTTAGCGTTCACACTCTAACATAAAACTATGGATTTGTAACATATATAATATTTATTAGGACATACATAATGGTTCTCAACTTCATGTTAAGGTCATTAAAATGAAGTGAAATGTCTTAGAGTTCAAAACCCCTAAATATTGTACGAAAAAAATCATTAAAATTATAGATATATTTTCTCTATATTTAAATAATTTGTATAAAAAAATTCATGAAAATAATGCAAAAAGGTTGACATTAATATTATATATATTCAATATTTATTAATTAAATTTTTAAAATGAATTAATACTCGCTCACACACACATACGCACACCCACACACACCCACACTCACACACGCACACCCACCCACACGCACACCCACACACACGCACATGTGCGCGCGCGCACGTGTGTCTATATATATATATATATATATATATATATATATATATATATATATATATATTATTTTACAAAGAGGAATAAATAACAATATAAGTTCATCATGAATTATATAAGAGATCCGGTCTAAGTGGGAAAACCCGTTCAAATAAAAAAAACCACCTTCAAGTATATAAGAAAATAAAGAAAGGTAGAATTAAAACAACGGCAGGTAGCAGAGAGCAGAAGAAGCTAGCCTTTGTTCCCATACCATTCCCAGCAGCGAACAGTACGCCCCCACGTCATCATCTCCCATATTTGAAACCTCCATTGAAGCAAACGATACTTCTCCGCTCACCACACAACCAACCTAGCAGCAGCAGAGGACGCGTACGATTCAATTCTGCCCACACATAGCATGCAACCCAGACCGCACAAGAAGAAGAAGCTGATGACGATGACGAAGAAGAAGAAGAAGAAGGCCAGTACAGTGTTCCATATTAACTTCTCCTTTCCCTCAAAATCAGCTCTTTTATTGCTACCATTGCTCTTCTCACGTAAAAAACATCCCAAACAAATATATATATATATATATATATATATATATATCTTTGACCACCCCTCCAAGTTTGCCTATTTACAAATTGCACCTCTCTAACTTTCGAAATAACAAAAATCTCCCCCTCAATGTTACCCGTTGAAGTAAATCTTTGTATCAGGATTCTCTTCATTTGGGACTACATCAAATGGAGGTTTATTTCATGATGTGGATGAATTATGATCACTTGATATAATGATGTAGATTTTTTTGATCTAGACCGTCTTGAAATAGATAGATCTAGCTAGATCGTATTTCTAATTTTTTTGAGGGGTGTATGTCTTTTTGTTCATAAATGTTATGAAATGTAAACTTTGAAAGAGGGTAATTGTAATTTAGAAAGTTAGAGAGGTGCAAATTGTAATTAGGCACCCATCTAACTTTCAAAATTACAAAAATATCCACTTAATGTTACCCGTGGAAGTAAATTTTTGGATTTGGATTCTCTTCATTTTGGACGACCTCAAATGGAGCTAGGTCTATGTCATGATGTAGATGCATTCTGATCACTTGATCTAATGGTGTAGAATTTTTGATTAAATAAAAAATAAAAAATAGATCCAGACCGTCTACCCATTTCACTACAAACTGAGAATGTTATGAAAGGTAAACTTTGAAGAAGGATAATTGTAATTTAGGAAGTTAGAGAGGCGCAAACTGTAATTACTCAAACTTAGAAGGGAGATCCCCGTAAATGACCATATATATATAATATATATAATTAATATTTAACGTACTTGCATGGTGTGATGACATCAGAAATCCATTCTTCTTCTTCTACCACTAGTACTACTACTATTGGTATGTTTGGCTACTTATATTGACCTGTGATCGAGTATGCTGGACAAGTTGGCGGTGCGCTGCCGTTTCACGGCGCCGGCGGCGGCTGTCTCTTCGGCGGAGGCGGTGCGCTCCATGACGGCCTTGAGGGCGTCCTGGATGGACGCGACGGAGTACTGCTGGTGCTTGTCTGGGGCAGAGTCGTCGTCCAGCGGGTCGTCGGCGGTGATGACGAGGACGTTCTTAAGGCGGCCGCCGAGGGTGGTTATCTCGGCCTTGATTGTCCGGAGGCGGAGGGCTTTGAGCGCCTTGATGACCTCGGGCAGCAGGTCGGAGCGATCCTCGCAGCACAAGGAGGCGGTGACGAGGAAGCGGCCGTCGTCGTCGCTGGTTGCGTCGACGGTGAGCTCGTCGGATTCGGTGGGAAGAAGGTGGGTGTCGTCGACGATCTCCGACGTCTGCCGCTTCAGCTCCTTCACGTGCTGTATGACTTCGGCGAGCAAGGAGGCTTTGTCGGTCTGTAAGAAGAGAGATAGTAGTGAGCAGGCGTGCGTGGGGGGGAAATTAAGAGGAAAGTGAGAGGAGAGTGGGGGTGGTGGGGCTAGCTAGCCATTATATATAGCAGTTTAGGGTTTCTTTAATGATTTGGGCGTGCAGCTGAAGTTGATGAAGTGGTGGAAGTCTATGAAGCCGCCCCCCCCCCCTCCCGCATGCGACACGTTTAAATCCAGGCGGCAAAAAGATTTCTTCTTTTTGGTGGCGAGGTGGTGAGTGATTGATCCATCGGAGGAAGGAAGGAAGGAAGCGGCTTTCTCTCTCTACATATATGCTGGTTGATATATATATATATTATATTGGCAGTCCATTTCTGGTTAATCGCACTCCATTGAATAATCTCCTTCTCTCCATCTCTCTACTCTCGTTGTCTAAATCTTAGTCGTAGTTATATCGGCCGCGTAGTAAAGAAATTATCAAAGCGAAAATCCAAAAAAAAAAATCACTTTTCTGATTAGAGGAAGGTTTGCATGTGTCATTTAACTTGTTTTAGAGTTAATTCATCTATGCACGCCGTTTAACTTGTTTTTCTGCTAAGAATTTAAATTATTTTAGTCTTTAAGATGTTTCTCAAGGCTTTTAGTGCTTAAAAAATAAGTAAAGTATTTTGCTTATTTGAGATAGGAGTAAGGTGCAAATATAATTTTGGATTACAAATAAATTTTATAGACTGCGAATAGCTAGTTCCGAAATAAACTCTATATTATTATTATATTTTATTGTAATATTTTAGGCGCATAGAGTTTTGTCTGTGTCTGTGTCTCTCTCTCACCCCGAAAGTAGTGCGCGTGTTTTTATTTTTGTTTGATAATATTCCTCGGTGTGTCGGCGTTGTCCGGCAGGCGCAGCTCCACTGTAAGCTTTTTGCTCCTCTGGCGGCCCCCGGCTTTATCGTGTCAACAAGACGGCTTGATCTCCCTTTTTCATCTCGACGGTGAGATTGATCGGAATGAGCGGGGGAGATTAATAAGGAGGAGCTAGGGACTTACTTTGGTGGTGCTGGGGAGGAGGCTGCGCAGCTTGACGAAGTGAGTGTTGATGCGCTCGCGGCGGCGGCGCTCTGCCTCGCTGTGGCTTTTCGAAGCGGCGAGCGCCTTCGCGTCCATGATCTCCTGCGCGGTCATCTTCCCCAGCTCGCCGAACGGCGAAAGAGACGACGATAATCCGCCTCCTCCGGCGCCGCCGGCCATGTACAGACCGGCGAGCCCGATCGGGTCGGAGGCGAGGCCCAACGGGCCGCCGAACCCTCCGTCGTAAGCAAAGGCGCCGAGCCGGCGGGAGTATAGGTCTCCGTAGAAGGCTTGGGTCGTCGCAGCTGGCGGCGGAAGGGGCGGGAGAGATGCGTGGAAGAAGGACCTGTCTTGCCACGGGAGGATGGGTTGGCCGGCGGACATGGCCGGAAAGGAGGGAAAGAACGCATCCACCACGCCTGCTGGATCGAATTGGTCGATGGCGGCGAAGCTGGGGTAATCATTAACAGTACCGATCACTGTATTATTCCTTTGGGCGGAGGAGGAGGAGGAGGAGGTGTGAGTGTCATCGCCGGCGCCGCCTCTGTCCATGTGTATAGAATTGAAGTAGCTGTAGGTTGTCGTCGTCCTCCTCCAGCTTATATATTTATAGTGTTTGGGGGTGGGTCGGGATTTATATATGGAATATGATAGCTAGTTATGAGTGTTTAGGGGGTGAAAAAGGGGGGGAGGGGTTGTGTTCTGGTTGCTGGGGAGTACGGCAAAGCCACCTGCGCTTTACTTTCCTCTTACGCCATTTCTAATGAGAATAATATAATAAGTTTAATTAAATAGTGCATAATTACAGCGGCGAGGAGGCATGCAGGCTGGCTGGCTGGCTGGTTTGCAGCCACCATGGCCATGGAAGGAACCGACCGACCACCGGCCGCAGAGCAGAGAAGCCGCAGGGAAAGCCAACCCTAAAAAGAAGACAGACAGAGAGAGAGGCTCTCACTTGCCTTTTCGCTTGATCTATATCACTCTGCTTTTACGGTTCCACGCCTCGCCTCCTCCTTTCTCCGGAACAACGTCATGATTGTGTCTTGGAATACACTCTACGTCTTCCTCTCTCTCTCTCTCTCTCCATCTCTAGTTATAACTTATAAGAGGCAAGACCTCTCTCTCTCTCTATCTCTATCTCTTTGCATTTGTTGGGTTTCTGTGGTGGACTTTCTCGGAGCCGAGATATACAGGGATACTTTCTTTCGCTAGTTTATGAGTGCAGTGTCGATGATATTATATAAATATATATATATGTGTGTGTGTGTGAGCGAGCATAGCTAGAGAGAGAATGAGGGTGAAGAGAGGGAGAGAGAGAGAGAGAGAATGGTAGATGGAGGGGAGTATATTATATAGTTTAGGGTTTGTGGGGGGAAGGGGTGAGCGTGGAGAGAAGCTATCGAGTTGGTCCCCGCGGGGGAAGGAAGGCGATGGTGGGTAGTGAGATCTTTTTATCCTTTCTGCGTTCGAGCGTTCAAATATATGAATGATGATGCCATTGCCACCGCAACAGTAGAGAGAGAAAGTGAGAGGAGAGAGAGAGAGAGAGAGAGAGAGAGGTCATGATGAGATCAGACACACGCTATGCTGACGTGTGTGTGCGGCTATTGTGCACCAAATCTCTGTATACAAGCTCGATCAGTTCTGTCTACATAACGGGTTCGGCCAACTCTTTTGCTCTCCCTCGCAGCAGTTGGTTGAGCGAGAAAATATCATCGGTGTGCGGCGGAAATTAAAATTTGATCGTAAAAATTGATAATTTCACAATTGAAATTCAACCGGAAAATTAATTTAGTCCTTTCTGAATGAAAAAATGTGCTTGCACTTATATTACAGTCAGATTTAAACCTGTGCAATGAGGATGTTGCGTTACCCGTATTTAAATTTTTTTCGGTTGAGTGAGTGTTTTTCATGTGCATTTTTACCGCCCAGAGACACGTGTAATCATCTGGACGTACGGTCTCACGCTCAAATTTGAGCGCCGTACATGTACCGTCAAAAATTTAAATACGGGTAACGCAACATCCTAAGATATATCTAAAGCATTTGCTGAGATATATAATAATTGTAACCTTGCTTTGTTTACAAAAGAACCAAGTACTTACAAGGACCCCGCAGGAGAAAACCCATATGATTGAAAAAAATACATGGGAACCGACTTCAATTTCACCCAACAAAAAACCCATATGACTTAAATGGATATATAAAACAAAATATAATAAAGACGACTCAATTCTGAAACACAAAGCCAGATTGGTAACCAAATTAAAGGTTACTCCCAAGTTTCTGGAACAGACTGCCTAGAAACCTTTGCTCTAGTAGCTCGTATTGAAATAGTCAGACTTGTGTTAACCCTGGAGGTCCAGAATGAAATTCTAGTCTATCATATGAATGTAAAATCTGCTTCTTTGAATGAAGATATTAAGGAAGAGATCTATCTTATACAACCAGAAGGTTATGAAATCAGTGAAGAAAGAGAGAAAATATACAGGTCGAAGAAATCGTTGTATGGGCTTAAAGAGACTCCTCGAGCGTAGAACTGCAAGATATAGATGCCAACATTATCAAGTGGCTTCTTAAAAATTGCTTATGAACCAGCCTTATACATTAAGAAAAAGGAAAATAAAAACTTTGTTATTGTATGTGTAAATGCAGATGTAATTCCATCAAGGAAGAGATCATAGAATCTTGGTGTCACTACAAGAAAAACTCTTATTAGCTAGGAGTAGAATACCTTGCTAAATCATAAAATTCGTTGCTAATTTACATTAGCAAGGGATTTAGCAACAAAACTTTTTTTCTTTCTAAATTGAGCCTAGCTAAATTTAGCAAGAATGTTTTTCCTTGCTATTTTGCAAGGAAATTTTAGCAAGGAATATATTGCTTCCTAATTTAGCAAGGTATAATACCTACAAAAAATTCGTTGCTAATCACCATCAAATAATTTTGATCTTAAAATTAGCTAGCATTAAAATTGTTGCAAATTTTGATTCTAATAAATGTCAAATATTAAAAATAATAATACATTATTTTGGGATAAATTGACGATGAATTATTTATTTTGAATCAATTAGCAATTATAATTATATGGTGTCAATTTTATTTTAATAGTAACATTATATAACATATAATATTAAATTATTTTTATTTTTGATTATACCAAATTGAAAAATTAATTACTAAATATACTATTTTTTTCAAAGTAACTTGCATAAATTTTTTAATAGCATGCACTATAATTAAAAGACATACATGATCAAATATATATAATGCATACCCAATCAAGATATAATCAAACTTTCATATATACACCATGAAACTTGTTTCAATCATCAACAAACAAATTGTATATATCATCGAACTTCTATATACACATTTCAAACTTCCACATATACATTATCAAACTTCCATACATATGACCAAAGATTAATATATATCCAAAACATCAATACATAACAAAGAAATTGATATAATCAAAAATAATTAAAGTGATTTAACCTAGAATTGAAACCCAAAATAACACATCAATATAACAAAAGCAACGACAACTATGATTGATTAATTTGTGGATCTAAAGAATGACAATTTTCAGAAGGTTGGCGTTGAGTGGGAGAATGAGCTGGCTTTCAACTTGATATTGATCATGAGGATGATGACTTGGTACTCGAAAATAGCCATGAGAATGATTGCTCTGAGAGTGCTTCTCATTTAGCTTTGAGGTATAAATCTCCTATAAAATAAGTTGAAATATAATAAACAATATCAATAAATTGCAATGTATTGAAAAATAAAAGAATGATTAAGGCTCCGTTTGGGGTGACTTATTTTCACCGGTCAAGCGATTACGACCGCATGAACCAGACCTTAATTAAGGTCTGGTTCCGTTTGGCGCGGTTTTTTTGCTCCAGTGAGTTTGGACAAAAATGCCACTGCCATAGAATATATGTTTGGCATGACAACGGTTATGACCGCCATCAAAAAAGAAAACTAGTTTTGAACATAAAAGTGGATGAAAATCCTTAGGTAAGGTCGGGCGTTAACAAACGACGGTTCATAAACACTGCGGTTTTGACGGAGCCTAAATAAAGAGCTAAATTCAAAATCCTAAAGAAGGGTGACATGTTAAGCCCCTGCCTAAATAGCTCCAAAAATTGTGTCGCATCTTAGTGAGTTATATCATCTCAAGCATGAAGATAACAACAATATCTATTAAATGCAATATATACTGTGAACATTATTTATTGTAACTCCAACAAATCTTCCAACATACCCCCCCCCCCCCCCCCCCCCCCCCAATTATCTCACAACTAAATGTGTAAAGCTTGATGGCATGCTAGGCATGCTAGCACTCCCAACATATAACTCCCAAATGATATTTTGCTAGACAAATCAAATGTAAATTCATGTGGACGGTACCATTGCAAAATCAAAGTTTTGAGAAGCTAAAATGTCATCTGAACACCTAAAAGGTAAAAAAAATTCATTTGAGCATTTCATCAAATACATCATATGCATAAACCAAATTGGAAATAGAGGAATTAGTTGGAAGGAAAGAAATCATTCCCTGTCTGCGTGGATGAGCACTAGAGGTAAAGGTGAAATCAATTAAAATGAAATTTTTATTCATATTGGGACTTACCTCTTAAAGAACCATCTGATTCTTAAATTAGACCGCAATAAATGAAGTGAAGGGAAAGAATGTTACCTTGCCGCTGTGCTCTGCTGCTCGGGATGGGAAGGACGATCTCCAGTTGCTCGGAATGGGGAGGATGAACCCCGACGAGTTCGGAAATCGCTGGATGGGGAAGACGGAAACGTCGAGACGGGGTCACACGAAGGCTCAGTGAGATCGTCGATTGAAAAGCCTGGGACTGTGGGATGTGGATCGATGCCGATTCACCGGGACTGGGAGGAAGGAGTCCGAAGAGGAGACATGGTCACGCTGGAGCAGGGCGGGAGTGTGTCGAGCTTGGCAGGGAGGTTGCGCAGGAGAGTAACGAGCTCGGCGGGGAGATGGCGCGGGAGAGTGACGAGTTGGGCGGGGAGTAGATATCGTGCTGGGAACTAGGGCATTTGAAGGGAAATGAATCTTTCCCTCCATGATATTGTAATGTAAAGTAATTAGTATGGAAATTTTGAAAGGAAATATTTCCTTCCTATTTAGCAACAAGTATTTTGCAACAAAATAATTCGTTGCTATTTTTGTAACAAAAAAAAATTGTTGCTATTTTCGTAGGTAAAAGCAAATTCCATATACCTAGCTAAATTCGATGCTAATTAGCAACAAATTATCCTGATTTTCGTTGCTAAATGATGTTTTTCTTGTAGTGTGTAATTCCATCAATCAAATTAAAGCTAGCCTAGAACGGGAATTCAAAATGACTAACCTTGGCCAAGTTAAGTATTTAGTGGGAATGCAAATTATAAGAGGTTCCTCAGGATCCCTCATATACCTAACTAATACTCGTCGACATTTAGAATTTACACATCATGTCGAGATTCATGAGCTCACCTAGCATCAATTAAGCACCACATTGCAACAAAGAGGATATTGTGTTATCTCAATGGGACTAGAGAATATATATGAGATAATTAAGTATGGAAGAGATGATAAAAACTAGTTATATGGATAATCTAACAATGATTGGGGACGGTGCTTAGATGATTTGGGAAAGCACAAGCAAATTTATACTTTCTGGACAATATACCGCCTTCATGGTGTTATCGAAAGCAAAAAATCGTCGCTCCGTCCTCAACCGAGGCAGAGTATTCTGCACTTAGTGAAGCTGCTAGAGAGGGAATATGGCTCAAGAGATTGCTAGAAGAAATTCGGGGAAAATCAAAAGAAGTTTGGGAGATCTTGGTGGACGATATATCCACCATTGCCTTAGCACATGATCCTATTTTTCACAACAAAATCAAACATTCAGAGTTAAAACTATACTTTACCAGGGATATCGATCTCTTCAGCAATGTCGACATTATCGTTAATTATTGTTGAGTCAGAGATTAAGGCTCCGTTTGGGGGGGGGGGGGGGGGGGGGGGGGGGGGGGGGGCTTATTTTCACCGGTCAAGCGGTTACGACCGCATGAACTGGACCTTAATTTAAGGTCCGATCATGCGGTCATAACCGCTTGACCGGAGAAAATAAGTCCCCCCAAACGGAGCCTAAGTAGTTGATGCGCCAACAAAGCATCTTGTCGTCAAATTTCTTTAAAGAGATTAAGGGAAAGATGGGAACAGAGCACGTAATAACAAAGCCTCTTGCTGTGATTAAGGGAAGGTGTTGGATGATTAATCGAGCAGGTAATAACCTCAGATTATTAATCGAGCAGGTGTTGGATGATTAATCAAGCGGCGCAATTTTTTCGACCGGGCGCGTTTTTTTGCCTAGGCGCAATTTATTTCGCCCAGGCGCGATTTTTCGCCCGGGCGCATTTTTTTTCGCCCGAACGCGATTTTTTCGCCCAGGCGCTGTTTTTTTCGCCCAGGGGAGGATCGCATCTTGCCGAAAAAATCGCGTTTGTGCGAAAAATTCGCGCCCTGGCGAAAAAGTCGTGTCCGGACCGAAAAAATAGTGTATGAGCGAAAAAATCACGTACTTGCCAAAAAAACCGTATTCGGGTCGGAAAAAAATTGCTCTTCTTTTGAAAAGCCGGAGTTGGCGATCTCAATATCCGACCCTGGAGATAGACCCTGAATTGATGAGTTTTTAGGTTATGGTGAATATCGTCGACTTTCCACCAGAAAGTCAATTCCTTTCTACAAATGTTTGAATTTCACATGCTCGAGCCTCTTTTTGTTTATAAGGGTTTTATTTTTATTGAAATTGAAATAAAGTTACAAATGAATATAGATGATCGATCGATCACAGAGCTAGGCTCCAAAAGTCGCCAACTAAAACCAATTGGACATGGTGTATAAACAACATTTCGATAGAGAGTAAACTAAAAATCGTCGGATACTAGGTTGACCAAATTTTCGAACGCACTAACTTGTGACAGATGGGCTGAGAAGATGATCGATTGCGTCATCCTACAAAAGTTCAATTATAGTGTTCGCCCAATAAACAAAAATGAAGAATGATGTTGAATTGATTAATTTTGTTGTTCGTTTGTTAGATAAAATTTAATCATGTTGTTTGTTTGAATGACCTAACATTCACTCACATATATTATGAATAACCTAACATTCTCACATATTTTAACATTAATTATAGCATAATGCATTCAATAAGAACCTTAACAATTTTTGACGCGCCTGGTCGAAAAAAATTTGTCTGGGCAAAAAACGTGCTCCCAGGCGAAAAAAACACGTTCATGCAAAAAATGTGCGCCAAGGTAAAAATGCATGCCCGGGCAAAATAATGTGCGCCCCGAGCATAAAAAACGCGCTCAGGCAAAAAATACACGACTGGGCGAAATAAATGCGCAAGCGAAATACGTGCGACCGGGCGAAAACGTGCATCCAAGTGAAAATAATGCACGCCCGGGCGAAAAACCTTTACATGTGTGAAATATGCGCTGTTGAATCTTGTGGCGCCCTTAGAGGGGGGGTGAATAAGGGCCTTTTTAATTTAAGTGTTTTTACTTAAGAATTTTTAAAACAAATTTTGTTTTTCTAAAAATCACTTATAAAAATTTTCAAACTATGAAATTTTTAAATAATTCAAACACAAATTTCTAAGTTAAAGATTAATCAACCAAATTTGCAATTAAGGAAAAAGTCATAATTTTTAATAATGAAATTCACATACAATAAAAATGATCTTAACAATGCTTAAGATCAAGACACAAATATGATAATAAACTTTTTCAATTTGATTTTACCAATCCTTCTGCCAAGGATCGGAAGACCATCACTTGTCTCTCCCTAGACCAAGCACAAGCCTATCCTCTAGATCTTCCCAAGATCTAGACGTAGCACACAAGGTCACGATTTCCTACCAAGTCACGCAAGGACTTGGACGCTCCGCACAAGGAAGCAATTTTCCCCTAAGCCACGCAAGGACTTAGACGTCACGCACACGGAGACGATTTCCCTACCAATACAAAGTGAAATGTATATAAATGAAAATACAAAATGAAAAGAAGAACTCCCTAGAAATTCAGATCTCTGAAAGGAAGGTTGAAGCCTCGAGATGATCGTTGATGTAGAAGTGTGTCCGATCTCGTCTTCAATCTCAAACCTTCTAAGCACAAATGGGAGTTGATGAGGTTCTGGAGCTCTCTGATTCGTATGCACTCAGGAAAGGACTTAGAATCTTCAATGCTTGGAATGCACGAACAAAACGAACCACTTTATAGTTTCTCACTGTCGCCTGGGCGACATTGCTGTGGGAATTCTGACAGCGCAAAACTACCGCTCGGCGTGCTGCCGTGCGAGCAGTTGCTGTAACTTCTATCCTGTCGCCTAAGCGACATCGCTGTCGGAATTCCGACAGCGCCAAACTGCTGCTCGTCGTGCTGCCGTGCGAGCAGTTGCTGTAACTTCTGTCCTATCGCCTGGGCGACATCGCTGTCGGAATTCCGACAGCGCCAAACTGCTGCTCGTCGTGCTGCTGTACGGGTTGTTGCTGTAACTTCTATCCTGTCGCCTGAGCGACAGTAGATGTCAGAAAATTCCGACATCGAATTCTCCATACAGTCAAATTGAGCTCCAATCAGAATTGTGAACATCTCATACCTGTTATCTGCACACCATCAATAAAAATAGAATCAAATACAAACGGAATTTTGTGATTATCAAACCGGAAGAGTGCGAAATGCATGCTCCAACAATCTCCCCCTTTTGATAATAACAAATTCGTATAAAAAGAAATCATGTCTATTTAGGTTGTTGTTTTTAACATATGGTGTGTGCACAAAAATAACATGATATATTTCTCTAAAATGTAAGCTCCCCCTAAATGAATGCTCCCCCTAAATGTTATAGTAAATTGAAATAATGTATTGTTTAGGTGGAATTGTTCTTATTGTTCTTTGATTTCTTGAATATACTTATAATTCTCCCCCTTTTGGTATTAGCAAAAGTTAATTTGAAATGAATTAGTAGTTCGTAAGAGAAGAGATATGATGTAGAAAATAAGAGTAGGCGGAAGCACTTGTTTTGAAAATGATTGAAAGTTTTGAAACAATAGTAATATGTCATAGTATTGAATAAACTCATGAAGAGATGGTATAGCCACATGAAGTAGTAGAATAAAAAAATAACTTAAACATGATTAATGTCATTTTAAAGTATCATAGAAAGACACAATTGTGTATAGAAATTTGGAATCTTTTCGGTCCAATCCTCATGAGATGAAGGTTTATATAACATAATGATGTGTACAAGTATTGCTTTGATCAAACATATGAAATTATTTAATTTACATGATCATTGGAATAGAAAACATAATATATGCATATAAAAACAACTATGACCTTGAAGATATAGCACAATAAGAATAGAATACCATTTTTTTCTTTTGCACAAGATACTTTACAATTCTTTCCAAGGTGCTCAACCTCACAATGCTTATTAAGACTTATCAGGAGGGTAAGTAGTGCTCGGTGGAGTATCCTTGTCCTCAATTTAAACTTTTTGTTGATCACATAGTTTGTGATATCTTAATTTTGGAGTTTGTATAGATATTTATTTTTAATTGACCAAGGATCTCCGAATTCACTTGAATCGCAAAAGATGGTGTATATTTGATTGTGCTTAACAAATCAAGGTTGAAAGTAGTATTTATGAAATGCTATTGTAAACATGATTCATGTTTTTATTAAATAGAAAGACATATGTATGGATCAAAAGAAGTGAACGTGATAGCTCATTATTATATATAAACAATTTCTCATACTTAGAGGCATGCGAAAACAATTTCCAATAGTCTAAACCACTTAGCAGGAGTGTCAATACTATGATAGAGCAGAAATGAAACCATAGAATCATGTAAATAACCATTTTTAAAAAATAGAAAGCACATGATTTGAGATCAATTCATGATTTGTGGCATTAATAATGACATATAACTAGGGTAAAGTATCATAGGGACCAAAATTGAAGATTAATCAAATTTGGGAGCTGTCGGAATTTTCCGACACTCACTGTTGCCTGTGAGACAGCTAAAAGTATAAAACGGCCAAAAAACCGAGTCAAACCCGATTGTACCTCATTTTCTGGACTGGAAGGCGAGAGGAAACTGTCGGAGTGCGGCGACAACCCTAGATCTAAGGTAAGGAACTTGGATTTTTCAAGCTTTGTTTAAAAATTTTCAAATTTTGTTTTTGTGATTGTGATAGTTCTCTTGGTTTTCATTGAGTTTTTGTGAAGAAAGAAAAAAAAATGTATAAGTTTTAGGAGATCTAGACATTGTAGATCTTGGTGTTCAAAAGAGGGTTTAGATCTTGTGATGTTGATATGGAGAATAAAAAGTAGAACTTTGAATTTTTTGTTTTTATAGGAAGAAGATGATGAATAGGTTTTTTTTTTGTGTTTAACTTTGAACTTTGAATCTTGTGGTTTTTTTTTGTTTATAGGAATAAGATGATGAATAGTGTTTTTGAATAAAAAATTTTAACAGAAATATAGCTTGATTTTAAGTAGATCTGGAAGTCTATGTTGAAAAACATATATTAAAAAAAATCTCACTGGATTACTGTCGGAATTTTCCGACAGTCAATGTCGCCTGGGCGACATCGTTCCAGTGCACAGAACAGTGATTATTAACTTCAATTTTGTTTTGTTATGTTTGCAGAATGGCTTCCAGTTCTAAGGCACGTAAGAGTTTATCTGAAGATGCGCATAGTTCATATCAAGTATATCCGGGGATTGAGAAAGCAATAATTGGAGTTGCAAAATATGTTGAATTTGACTCTCCTAGGCACGACCATATCTATACTCGTCTTGCTAATGCATGTATATTATCAGTAATTTCAGTAGATATGTTCTCATCTGTCTTGATCCGAGAGTTTTACAATCATTTGGAAGACCCTAAATACACTGAATTGGATGGGGGAGTGCGATCTAGAATCCAAGGTCAACAAGAGGAAATAACACATGTTGATCTTAGAGATGAATTTGGTCTTCTTATGAGTGATCATATGCCAGACATAGTAGAAAGCTATAGAAGGGACAGAGATTGGACTCTTGTAAACATGAGTTTACATGGAAGTCAAAAGAGGACGCTAATCACGGAAGTCTCTTCACTCACTACTCCTGATGCCTATTTAGTCCAAGACATATTAAGGAACACGGTCATGCTAAAAAGTGGTGATACAAGGAGTATCACAGCACAGTTGATGTTGTTTACATATTTTATTATAGAGGAGGAACCCTTCGATGTAGCGGACCTCATCCTTGCCCAGATTCGTTATGCTTTTAGATTAAAACAACCAAAATGGGTGAAGATTCATACTTTGCCAATGGGGGCTATAATTCAACGTATTCTATATAAGAAGTATGAATGGATAAGTCAAGATTCGTACTTAGATGATTGTGTTCCTGAGATATACTATACGGGTACCATGAAAGTGAAGAAGTCTCATAAAAAGCCTCATCCTGGAATAGAGATTAGAGAGCCTACAAATCCTAGAGGAGGATCACTACGAGAGTCTATAGATGATCTTCGTGATTCATTTGAAGAGCACAAGAAAGAAGTGAAGAAAGATCGCAGTAGACTGCAGAAATTTATGAAATTTCTGGTGAAGGGACTGAAGTTAAAGCCTACTCCTGAAGAAGCGGCCGAATGGGAAATCCCAGATGAAGAACCGCCATGCCAATCGGTTAGGCAGACTCGACGTGGAAAGGCTGTAAGACGTGGATCTTCAGAAGACTGTCCAGAAAGTAGCGGGGCAAGATATGATGATTCTGAGTAGTTTTCAGCAGGTTGCTGCTTCTGTCTGATGTCGGAATTTTCTGACACTCACTGTCGCCTGGGCGACAGTGATCTTACCCAGATTTCATTTTTCTGTTTACTGAACTTAATCTTATGTTGATTTCTACTGTTTTTCTGGAACAATTTGTATGAATTATTAATGATGTGAGAATTTTTGTTAAGTCATTCAATTTCAATGTTTTGATTTAAAATGATGTTTTTCCATTGTTCTTTATCTTGTTAAAACTTGATTTGTCATATTGGATATGCTTAGTTTGAAATATCTAGGATTCCTAATTCAAGCCTTAGCATTGAAAACCGGGAATCCGGCAATGGTTTTGTGAATATATCGGCTAGTTGATTATCCGTTCCTATGAAGGAAATTGTAATCTGATTATTTTTAATGTGGTCTCTTATAAAATGATGCCTAACGTCAATATGTTTAGACTAGAGTGATGAACCGGGTTGTAAGTTAAATCAATTGCACTTTTGTTATCGCACCATAGCTCTATAGTTTGTTGTTTAATGTTAAAGTCTTCTAAAGTTTGTTTCATCCAAAGAGCTTGTGCACAATAACTGCCAAGTGCGATGTATTCGGCCTCGGTGGTTGAGAGGGCAACAAAATTCTGTTTCCTACTCGACCATGAAATGAGTGAAGGGCCTAAAAAGTGACAAGTGTCACTAGTGCTTTTCCTATCTAGTGAACAACCGGCATAATCAGAATCAGAATAGCCAAAAAGAGTAAAATCATTGCTATGAGGATACCACAAACCAAGTTTAGATGTGCCAATTAAATATCTAAAAATTCTTTTTACCGCTTTTAAATGTTATTCTTTGGGATCGGCTTGAAATCTAGCACATAAACAAACTGAAAACATAATATCTGGTCTAGAAGCGGTTAAGTATAAAAGTGAACCTATCATGCCTCTATATAAAGTTTGATCAATGGATATTCCACGTTCATCTTTTCCTAATTTTAAGGAGACACTCATAGGAGTACTAGCTTGTGTAAGATTTTCAAATCCAAATCTTTTCAAAACATCATGTATATATTTTGATTGGTTTATAAAAATTCCATCATGTTTTTTGAATAATTTGAAATCCTAAGAAATATTTTAGTTCTACTACCATGCTCATCTCAAATTCACTTTCCATCATTTTAACAAAATAATTACATAACTCTTCATTAGTGGCTCCAAAAATAATATCATCAACATAAATTTATAAAATAATTAAATCATCATCAACTTGCTTAATGAAGAGTGTACAATCAACAACACTCATTTCAATACCATTTTGTAATAAATATAAGGTCAATCTATCATACCATGCTCGTGGTGCTTATTTTAAACCATACGAAGCATTTAGTAATCTATACACGCGATTAGGAAATTTTTCATTTATAAAGTCTGGGGGTTGTTCAACATAAACTTCTTCTTTAATCAACCCGTTTAAAAATACAGTTTGAATATCCATTTGCAATAATTTAAATTTTTTATGACTAGCAAATGCAACAAAAATTCTAACTGCTTCCAATCGTGCAACGGGTGCAAAAGTTTCATCAAAATCTACCCCTTCAATTTGATTGTATCATTTCGCTACAAGCCTAGCTTTGTTTCTAGTGATCCTAGAGTCAGTATCTAATTTATTTTTAAAAACCCATTTGACTCCTACCACAGGATGATCACTAGGTCTATCTACAAGAATCCAAACTTTATTTCTTTCAAATTGGTTAAGTTCTTCATTCATAGCCAGAAACCAAGATTCATCATTTAAAGCGGTGGCAACATCTTTTGGTTCTATATTTGAGACAAAACATAAATTTGAAAAACTTTCATGTAAACTAGAACGTGTACGTACCCCACTTAATGGTTCTCCAATAACAAATTCTTCCGGATGATCTTTTGAGAACCTTAGCTCAGTTGGAGGTACATATCCTTGTTCTTCTTCTTCTTCACCATCTTTTTCGTTTTCTTTCTCTACTTTTTCTTCATCATCATCATCATTTTTTCTCAGATTTTGTTCATTTTCTTCATTTTTCTCATTTCCTGCAACTTTAGTATTTTCTACACAAGAAATGTTTTCATCAAATTTTACATGAATACTTTCTTCAACCACTTTAGTACGTTTATTATAAACTCTATAGGCATTGCTAGTTGAAGAATAACCAATGAAAATTCCTTCATCACATTTTTCATCAAATTTACCTAAGTTATCTTTTGTATTCAAAATAAAGCATTTACAGTCAAAAACGTTAAAGTAAGATACATTTGGTTTTCTTTGAAAGTAAATTTCATAAGGAGTTAATTGTAATGTAGGATGAATCATGACACGATTAATAATATAGCATGCAGTACTAACGGCTTCGGCCCAAAAATATTTTGGCAATTTAAATTCACAAAGCATAGTACGTCCTAATTCTTGAAGTGTTCTATTTTTCCTCTCTACTACACCATTTTGTTGTGGTGTGCGAGGAGCGGAAAATTCGTGTTTTATCCCAAATTCATTACAATATGAAATAAATGTTTCGTTATCAAACTCTCCTCCATGATCTGATCAAATGCATTTTACTTTTAAATCAAGTTCATTTTGAATACGTGAAATTAGTTTTACAAATTCATCAAAAGCATCAGATTTTGAATTTAAAAACAATGTCCAACAAAATCTAGAATAATCATCAATAATAACAAACGTATATTTTCTACCTCCTAGACTTTGTGTAGTAATTAGACCAAACAAGTCCATATGTAATAATTGTAGAGGTCTAGTAGTAGAAATAACATTTTTGCTTTTAAAAGATGATTTTGTAAACTTTCCTTTTTGACATGGTGAACATAATGAAGAAAGCTTTCCATTCAAATTTGGTAAACCTTTTATTATTTTATTTTTAGAAAGCTTTACTATGCGTTTAGCACTAGAATGTCCTAGTCTCCTATGCCATAATTCAAGTTCATCATTCTTTGAAATAAAACATTTAAGTGTAGAATGAGATAAATCATGAAAAGTTATTGTATAGACATTGTTTATTCTTGGTGCAGTAAGTACAATTTCATTTGTTTTGGAATCAATAATTTTGCAAAGGTTTGAGCTAGAGTCAAATAAAACATTTAGAATTTTATCACATAGTTGACTAATAGAGATTAGATTATGTTTCAAACCTTTAACATATAAAACATTTGAAATTTTAAACTCTTCGTTACCTACTACTCCAATGCCTTTGACTTTACCATTGCCATTATCTCCAAAGGTCATTGTTCCACATTTCTTCATCTCCAGGCTAAGGAACTTTGATTTATCGCCCGTCATGTGTTTTGAACATCCAGAGTCCAAATACCACACGTCTTCCTTGTTCCTAGCTTGCACGCACACCTAAAAAGATGATGAGAGTAAAGATCTGGTTACCCAAGTGGTCCCTCCCATGGTATAGGTGGAAGCCTTAGGTACCCGGATTTGTTTAACATTAACTTTTCCTTTCTTCCAGCATGAGTCTGAGATGTGACCAAATCGATGACATTTGGCACATGCAATGAATAGTGAGGAACCATTCTTTAATGGTTTCTCTGGACTCTTGCTGGAGGAAACATCTTTATGTGTGGACTTAGAAAAATTTTCATTTTGAAAAATGGGTTTTCTGAACCTGGAGCTTTCGCTGGTTCCGACATCAGCTGTCGAAAATTTCCGACAGCTTCCAGAGCTTCCAGAAACGTATCCTAGCCCAAATTTTGCTGACCCATGACATTGGTTGCCTAAAATCATATCCAGAGATTTTTTTCCCAACACCAAATTTTCCAATTGTCATGTTCAATTCATTTACTTTGGACTTTAAAATTGAATTCTCTTTTACTATCATGCCACATCGATTTGCAACATTTTTCTTGTAATTCTCTAATTGAGAATGAGAAGTTTTGACAACCTTTTCTAAGTCCTTTTTCTCTTTTAGAAGTTGATCAATTTTTTGATCGGACTTAGAAATAGTGTTTTCAAGTTCTTTTATCCTTGTCAAAGAGTGATCACACTCTTGACAAATTACCTTCTCGTTCCCAATAGATTTCAACTCATTTGATAACTTTTTATTTACTTTCAAAAGAACTTTATTTTCACATTTTAGAAAATCGATTTCCTTTAGGCTTTTATCCAAAAATCTACAAGTTTTCATAAATTCAGAATATAAATCATCATAAGATGGAGGAGTTACCTCAGTGTCACTTTGGACACTGCAATCGTCGTCAGATGACGCATTTTCTTTCCCCATCAAGCATACATTTGCTTCTTATTTATCTTCATCGCTTGCTTCACTTGAGCCTTCAGAAGTTGTGTCATCCCAAGTCTCCGCCTTCAGAACCTTCTTTTTGAAATTCTTATCATGCATCTTCTCTTTCTGCTCTCTCAGATATTTTGGGCACTTGCTTCTGATATGACCAATCTTCTTGCAATGGTAGCACTCCGGTAGCGAACGCTCCTCTTCATTCTCCATTTTTCCTTTGTCTTTTTGGTAGACAAAATCGTTCTTTTTGAAAAATCTTTTAAATGAATTTCTCCTCTCTGGATTTCTCATAAACTTTTTAAAGTTCCTCACAAATAGTCCTCCCTCATCTTCCTCACTTTCTTCAGATTCAGTCTCAACTTCCCTTCTTGATTTCAACGCCAAGCTCTTCTTTTTGGGCTCCAAATTGTACTCTTGGCTTTGAATCTTCAACTCCATTTCATGGGTTTTTAGATTCCCAATGAGGCTCTCCAATTGTAAGGTCTTAAGATCATGTGACTCAGAAATTGCAGTCACTTTAGGATTGAACTTCGGGGGAAGTGATCTTAAGATTTTCCTTACTAAATCTCCATTGGAGAAAACCTTACCCAACACCTTTGAATCGTTCACGATTTTAGTGAATCGTGTGTACATTGTATCAATTTCTTCATCCACCTCCATTTTGAATCTTTCGAACTCTGACTCCAGTTGAAATAGCTTTGAATCCTTTACCTGCGAAGTACCTTCATGAGTAATTTCTAAAAGATTCCAAATTTCAAATGCAGAATTACAAGCACAAACTCTATAAATTCAGTGCGATCTAGTGCGCAAAATAAAGCATTCATGGCTTTTGCATTGTTCTTACATTTTAATTTATCATTGTCATCCCACTTGTCTTTGGGTTTGTCCATAGTTACATCTCCTACAACAAATGTTGGGGAAGTATAACTCGTCTCGACCATATTCCAAACTTTTATGTCGAGAGCTATTAGAAAACACCGCATTCGGGTTTTCCAATAGTTATAGTATGTGCCCGTAAAAAGTGGTGGTCTACTAATTCCTTGCCCCTCAACGAACGCGTGATCGTTGTGCGCCATTACTCCCGGTAGTAAAACCGTTTTGAAGTAACCTCGCTCTGATATCACGTGTTGGATCTTGTGGCGCCCTTAGAGGGGGGTGAATAAGGGCCTTTTTAATTTAAGAGTTTTTACTTAAGAATTTTTAAAACAAATTTTGTTTTTTCTAAAAATCACTTATAAAAATTTTCAAACTATGAAATTTTTAAATTAATTCAAACACAAATTTCTAAGTTAAAGATTAATCAACCAAATTTGCAAATAAGGAAAAAGTCATAATTTTTAATAATGAAATTCACATACAATAAAAATGATCTTAACAATGCTTAAGATCAAGGCACAAATATGATAATAAACTTTTACAATTTCAGTTTACCAATCCTTCTCCCAAGGATCGGAAGGCTATCACGTGTCTCTCCTCTAGATCTTCCCAAGATTTAGACGTAGCACACAAGGCCATGATTTCCTACCAAGCCACGCAAGGACTTGGACGCTCTGCACAAGGAAGCGATTTTCCCCTAAGCCACGCAAAGACGTAGACGTCACGCACAAGGAGACGATTTCCCTACCAATACAAGGTGAAATGTATATAAATGAAAATACAAAATGAAAAGAAGAACTCCCTAGAAATTCAGATCTCTGAAAGGAAGGTTGAAGCCTCGAGATGATCGTTGATGTAGAAGCGTGTCCGATCTCGTCTTTAATCTCAAACCTTCTAAGCACAAATGAGAGTTGATGAGGTTCTGGAGCTCTCTGGTTCGTATGCACTCAGGAAAGGACTTAGAATCTTCAATGCTTGGAATGCACGAACAAAATGAACCACTTTATAGTTTCTCACTGTCGCCTGGGCGACATTGCTGTCGGAATTCAGACAGCGCAAAACTACCGCTCGTCGTGCTGCCGTGCGAGCAGTTGCTGTAACTTCTGTCCTGTCGTCTGGGCGACATCGCTGTCGGAATTCCGACAGCGCCAAACTGCTGCTCGTCGTGCTGCGGTGCCAGCCGTTGCTGTAACTTCTGTCCTGTCGCCTGGGCGACATCGCTGTCGGAATTCCGACAGCACCAAACTGCTGCTCATCGTGCTGTCGTGCGGGTTGTTGCTGTAACTTCTATCATGTCGCCTGGGCGACAGTAGATGTCGGAAAATTCCGAAATCGAAATTCTCCATACAGTCAAATTGAGCTCCAATCAGAATTGTGAACATCTCATACCTATTATCTGCACACCATCAATAAAAATAGAATCAAATACAAACGGGATTTTGTGATTACCAAACCGGAAGAGTGCGAAACGCATGCTCCAACACGCGCTCCATGACGAATAGGACTCACATGCGGGAAAAAACGTGCGCCCTAGCAAAAAAATGCGTGACCGGGCAAAAAACGCTCCCAGACGAAAAATGCGTGCCTAGAAGAAAAATACGCTCCCGGGTGAAATATTACTGCCCAGGCAAAAAATGCGCGCTCGAACGCAAAATGCAAGAATCGGCGAAAAGTGCACAAGCGAAAAAAGCGCGCCGGGGTGAAATTCGTGCCTAGGCGAAATACGCGCAGTCGGGCGAAATACGCACGGTCGGGCGAAATACGAGCGGTCGGGCGAAATACGCGCGCTATGAGAACTCTCTCTATCCCGAACCAAACGTTGTGTTGGGTGGGGGCAAAAGGATGGCTTTGAGCGTAGTGGAGAGAGCTCGTGTATCCAGGAGAGGTCTCCTGTGGGCTTCTTAGCGGCGGCGACCTTCCGCTTTGACATGAGATCGTCTTTACAGGCAATGAAAACATTAGACTTTTAAAACAACAATCTAATGCTCAAACTTCTCTAAGAAACAAACCATTTCAGAGAGTAAACTAAAAATTGTCGGATACTGGCTGTCGTTGTACAAATTTCCGAACGCACTAACTTGTGACAAATGGGCTGAGATGATGATCGATTGCGTCATCCTACAAAAGTCCAATGATAGTGTTAGCCCAATAAACAGAAATGAAGAATATTGCGGAATTGATTAATTTTGTTTCGTTTGTTAGATAAAATGTAATCTAAGAATATATTTTGGGTGGTGTTAAAGGCAAACCAGAATTGGCTATTGGCAAACCAATTTCTATGAGTTAATACGCGCCTTTTGAAAATACGCTTTGTACATGCATTTTTAGGAAAAGTGTTCAACACGAAAATTATAGATCTCGTCGAGATCTACAACTTTCGTGTTGAACACTTTTCCTAAAAATGCACGCACAAGGCGTATTGTCCCTCTGATCGTAACTATAGTGAATTTTTTGAAAAAACGTTTTGTACATGCATTTTAGGAAAAGTGTTCAGCACGAAAGTTGTACGATCTCGACGAGATCTACAATTTTCGTGTTGAAATTTTTTCCTAAAAATGCATGTACAAAGCGTATTTTCAAAAGGCGCGTAATAACTCATAGATATTGGTTTGCCAATAGCCAATTTGGTTTGCCTTTAACACCACCCTATATTTTTATCATTGGTGATGAATAGTCTAACATTCACTCACATGTATTATGAATAACCTAGCATTCTTACATATTTTGACATTAATTATAACATAATGCATTTAAGAAGAACCTAACATTTCCGACCGGGCGAAAAATGCACGCCCGTGCAAAAAACGCGTGTCCGGCCCAAAAATACGCGCCAAGGTAAAAATGTGTGCCCGGGCAAAATAATGCGTGCCCAGGCAAAAAAAAACGCATGCCCGAGCAAAAAAAACGCAAGGATGAGCGAAAAGTGTGCATGGACAAAAAAAAATCGCACAGGAGAAAAATGCGCGACCGGGAGAAATACGTGCACCCGGGAGAAAACGTGCACCAAAGTGAAAAAATGAGCGTCCGGGTGAAAAATGCGCACCCAGGCGAAAAAAATTCGCATGTGCAAAATACACGCGTCATTGCAAATAACACTCACCTGCGGAAAAATGTGCTCCCTGGCAAAAGAACGCGTGACCGGGCGAAAAACACTCTCATACGAAAAAAATGTGTGTCCGGGAGAAATACACGCGGTCAGGCGAAATACGCGCGCTCGGGCGGAAAAATGCACGGTCGAATAAACGCGAGCTCGGGTGAAAAGTGCTCTTCCAGTCAAAAAAATATGCCCACGAACAAAAAATGCGGCCCACCAAATATTATCCAATTCTTATATAGATAGAAAAATAATTGACAATAATACAACTTTGCAGCTCAATTGGTGATGAGAAGTGGAAGAACACTATAGTTAAGCGTGCTCGGGCTTGAGTAGTACTGGGATGGGTGACCTCTTGGGAAGGCCCCTTAGAGACGCTTAACTGGATCACTTCTCACCAAAGGGAGGTTGTGGCCACCAACAACCCGCCTGTGGGCTGGAGAGGGGTTAGGGTGCTTGGGCTGTAGCCCGGTAACGGTCGCTGTTGAAACCGATTTCTCGGTCTCTAGTGGAGCTCGGGGCCCTCAAAGAATTTGAGGGGCGACTAGCCCTTACCGGTCCCTCGGAAGAGATAGGCAGATAACCCGGACAAAGAACAAAGACCCTGGTCTCAGCAAGGAGGTCCCTCCACTAACCCGGAAGATCGTTGAGCGCTTCCCCTCCCAAGCCAAAGCTAAGACTCGGGCACCTTGGAGAGCTGGAGAGCCCAAACCAAAGCGACCTATGGAGAGAAGAAGGCTCAAAGATTCTGAAACCCCGGTCTCATCCAAGGTGCCCCTTAAGGTCTATTTATAGATTTTAGTTTTGTGGTCTGTCAATAGCCAACTCCCGCTGTCCCTTCTTACTATCCGCACCCCAAATTGGTCTGCTAACAGCCAAACTCCGATGTTCGGAGGGGCTACCCGCAGACCACCAGGGGTTTTTTGGTAAAGGACCACCCCAGGCGCCGGCGAACCAGAGACCCCTGACCTGTTCAGCGAACACGGGGCTCGCCGAAAGATCTGGCTGGCTCGCCAAAGCCGCCTAGCGAACTCCTCCGACCGGCTGGCTCGCCTGCCTCTATGGCTCGCCTGCCGAACCGCTCCTTAGCGGGCCGAGCTCGCCAAAATGGCTAACCGTACCCCAGAAATGGCTATTTGTACCCCAAGGTCCCGGACCTGCCTAGCGAGCTCCTCCGACCGGCAGGCTCGCCAAAGCCACCTAGCGAACTCCTCCGACCGGCTGGCTCGCCTGCCTCTATGGCTCGCCTGCCGAACCGCTCCTTAGCGGGCCGAGCTCGCCAAAATGGCTAACCGTACCCCAGAAATGGCTATTTGTACCCCAAGGTCCCGGACCTGCCTAGCGAGCTCCTCCGGCCGGCAGGCTCGCCAAAGCCACCTAGCGAACTCCTCCGACCGGCTGGCTCGCCTGCCTCTAGGGCTCGCCTGCCGAACCGCTCCTTAGCTCGCTCCCTAGGTTGTGCAAACCAGGGACCCTTCCTGGCGAACATCGGGGTTGTACACAATCCCCGCTCTTCGCGAGGTTGCTTCGAGCTCGCGAAGAAACGTCCAACCCCTGGTGTTCGCCGATTCGGCTGACGTGGCAGGAATCTTGTGGTGAGCCCCGCGCCCGAAACTATAAATACCGCCCACCGTGGCTAGTGATCAAGCTTTTCCTTCCCCTTCTTCCTCGCAGAAAACAACCTCTCAGAATGTCCTCCAAGCCGAGCGTGCGAGATCGACTGAAAGCTTCCAGAGAGATGGCGAAGGCCCAGGCCGCCGAGCGCAACGCCTGGATGTTCAACCCCGCCACACCCCCTTCCCCCCCAGCCTAAAAAGGCCAAGACGGTTCGGATGTCGCAGGGGGAGGACGTGTCGTCACCTCCTGCCTCGCCTCCGCTGCCGGATACCGGGCTCGCCCAACAGGTATTATTCGTCTAGGCTTTTTATACCGACTACCCACTTACTCCTTCTCTTCTCGCAGAACCCTTCGCCTGAGGAACGCATGGCGGGCCTCACGCTGACCACTTCTCATGCTCCGTCCCCCGCGAAGCTGGGATCGCTAGACGCTGGGGCCGGGACTTCGACTCAACAGGCGCCTCTCTCGCAACCCCGTAAGTCATACGTATCCTCCTTTATCTCCGCTTGAGTCCATGCGATATCCATGCGTTTGTGGCCTATGCAGATACCCCGTCGCCGAGCCCCAAGAAGAAAGGCTCCACACCGGCGCGCTCGCCGATTTCGCCTAAGGTCAACTTGGAGACCCCCGGCTTCGGTTTGGTGGGCAGGCGAAGTCCAGGCGGCTCGCTTCTCGATGGCGCCCAGGTCGCGGAGAGAGTGGTGTACCCCCCTGGTCTGGGGAAACCCCATATCCCGGGGTTCCGCGGAAACTTCCAGGGTCGACCAGAGTCTTCTCACAAGCAACGTCGCGAGTCCTCCTCCCAAGGTTAGTACATTTGTCCGGGCTCGCCTTTTCGCTCGCCCCCTGATCCTACTAGTTCGTCCTTCGCAGACATTTCGGAAGCCATGCCTGAGTCAGAGCATGGGAGGGTGGAGATGTCACCGCCGCCCTCGCCGGGCCAGATGGAAGACTTCTTGGGCGACCCGGGCGACCCCGAGCGAATGAAGAGACGGGTGTCAGAGGTGCTTCAGAAGCATGGTATGATGCTACGTGAGCTGGAGGAGCGATATGACGCGGACCGGGTTGTCTTCGACGAGAGATTCGCCGCGATGGAAGACGCGAATGCGCGCTTGATCGCCGAGGCGGAGCCGGTGACTCGCGCAGACGTCACCTCGCCCGGCGTGCACATCTCGCGGGGCGAGGATCAAGCACACCTAATCCTGCGCGAGTTTAAAGCACTTCGCGAAAACCACTATCTGAGAGTGCCGCCGCGTGCGGGGAAGCGGGGTCGGGGTCGCTAGAAATGGCTTCCTTACCCCTGAGACTGCCGCGGTTTTTTAATTCTACTATCCCCTTGCTTTTATTTCTTTCATGACGCTTCTGCTGAACAATATCTGGTGTGGTAATATTTGCGAGTCCATCGTGACTCCCCTCTTATCGTTTTTTATTTTTCCCTTCATTTCTGTGGTGTGCCTGTGGTTCATTTAGTTCGTACGCTGTGTTTGATACGATCGCCCTCGTGGAGCGCTCGCGCGCTTCTGTGCGACGTGTGCCCAAACCCCCTTTCCTCGCGGGCCGGCCTTGGGCGGGGTTTAATTATCGCGCAGCGGCGAGCCCGGGCTCGCAAGACTGCAGTCCTACCGAGTAGAAATCTACTTTATTTTCGCTATCCGCACTCCCGACGCTTCGATTCCCGTGCCCATCCGATTTTCCTATAAATAGTTCGGATTCACTTTTCCATCTGTCGCATTTATTTCTCAAGTCCTCTCGCATTTACGCTCATCTCTGTTCTCGCAAGTTCGTGCTCGCGTTCGCTGCTTGCAGGCTGCCTCTTCCTGACTCGATGCGAACAAATCAGTTAGTGGGGGCGGATGGCAAGAGCGAAGGGCGGTCAAGATGCGCCTCAGCGTTTCAAGCCCATGAATTCTACTGCGCGAACATCACGGCAGAGGAGTACAAACATGTCGTGGATCGTTATCTCCCGGAGGGTTACTCGGCTCGCTGTCCGAGCGAGAGATCTACATTAAACGAGACCGAGGCTGACGAGCTCGCGATCCCCATTGCGCACTTCGAGAATGGGTTACGACTCCCTTTATGGCCTGAAATTCGTCAGGTACTTCGCTTAGCCTTCTCGCCGCTCCCTGTCCGCTATCGCAACTTTCTCACTGTTCTTTGTAGGTGTTGCGATATTATGGGGTGTTGCCGAGCCAGTTGACCCCGAATGCGATCGCGGACATTGTCGCGTTCGCTAGTTACCTGCGGGAGGAGAGGATCGAGTTCAGTCTCCTCGTCTTCCGCAAAGTGTTTTCCTTCCGCGCCTTCCGAGACAGGACCACCTACTTCGCGAGTCAGCACGTCACCGTATGCGAGACGGTGAACAAGAGTCACCACTGGACCCAGAAGTTCCTCCTGGTGAAGGGGCCCTTCAGCAATCTCCACTTCACCCCCCTCCAGCGGGATGACGCCACTTACCGCCCTCCGAGCTCGCTGAGTGGCGCCGACGCCAAACTTCTCCAATACCTCTCCGGAAAGAACTTCGAAGTCGCCCATCTGCGGCGCAACGTTGACTCGTTACTCGCCGTTCATCAAGGGGAAGGTAGGGCTCGCTCTCGCCCCACTCTCCTTTCCTCTCTCTTCGCTGTGTAACGCTCTTACTCTACAGGCGAGCGCGAGATCCCTGTTAATCCTCCGCACGCACAAGGCATCACTCTTACGGCGGACACTCTCGCGACCGCGGCGGCAGAGGCTTGCCGCGATCTTCCTACCATCGGGTCCGGCAAGAAGCGGCCCCCGTCTGCGAGTCAGCCGGGTTCGCGACCCTCCTCCAAGAAGTTGAAGGGGAAAACCCTCGCTGTCAAAGATAAGAGCGCGGTCGTTTATCTGAGCGAGACCGACGGCTCGCCCCTTTCCCCTGCGGAAAAGTCGGACCCCCCGGCGAACCAGGGCGCTGGGAGTTCTTCCGTAACCCCCCAACCCAAGGGCCACAAGAACTTCGGTCTGGGTGAGAAAGTTTCTGATATCCTCGGCGAGCCCCTGCTCGCTTGGGATCCTAACGCCAACCGGATTTCTTGCTCCACCCTTCACCCCTCCTGGGTGGAGCTCGGTAAGGCCGGGGAGGAGGCGTTCTCTATCTCCTTCGGCTTATACGGTCGCGAGGACGCCGCCACCTATAAAGATATGGGTCCAAGGCAACTGGTTTATGAAGAAATGCGAGCCCAGTTCCGCTCGACGGAGCTCGCACATATGGCGGGGCGCCGCTATCTGCAGGCGGATAGGGATATCCGCGCGTACAGGGAGGAGCTTAAGAGAGCTCGCGAGGAGATCAAAGGTCTTAAGGAGAGAGAGGAGGTGTCGGAAAGACTTCTCGCCGGGATGCAGGGCAAGATGGTAAGTGGCCCTTGGGCCTCTTTTCTTTATTGTTTGCGACCTCTGACCTTTGCCTAACTCATTTGATGCTAACTCAGGATGCCGACGTAGCAACCAAGCTCCTCGCTCGCAACGGCGAGCTGGAGTAGGAGAATACCATGCTGAAGGCTCGGGTGGACGAGCTGGTTCGCAGCGTGCTACCTCCTTCTCCTGGGCGAGCCGGTTCTCAACAGAGGGCTGCCGAAAGCGAGGAACAGAGGCGGCGAGATGCACAGGAGGTCGCTAACCTCGTCTTCACGACACTTAAGGGTGCGAGTCTACTAGCTGAAGACGCGATGGAGTTTACAGCCGAAGACGTCTGCCCGGACCTCTTCGACTTGGCGCCATGGTTGGGGGCTTGCAAGAATGGCAAGGGCCCCCCAGAATGAACTCCCTTAGCTCCTCCCCACCCCCTTCCTTTCGAATGTACATTATTCTTTTTGGGCTGGCGAGGTCGCCGCCGAACATAGAAAAATCTTGGAGAATGATAGTTATGATGATGATTTCTTTTCGTTGTTAAAAAGTTGGCTGAGTGATTTGAAGCGTTGTTATTTATGCGCATGCTCGTGTCTCTTTTTTTTTCTCTCGCATTTGGTCTCTTTCTTCCGAACTCTCATGACCCGTTGTTATGCGGCAGTGCTTCTGGGGGGCTCGCGAATGCGCGTGTCAGGGCTCGCCTCGCCGGGGTTCTCCCCTTATGGGTCTCGCGAACCCGGGCTGTCGCCGCCCGCGGATATTGCCCGGCGATCCTGACCTTGGCGAGCTGGGACACCGACATTCTGCGAACTAAAACCCCCTGACTCTAGTATATCAACCCGCTATCTCAGGCCTTGCCTGCCTCAACCCTCTCAATTTTGCGAACCAAACCCTTCTGGCTCTAACACTTCAACCTGTTATCTTAGGTCTTGGCCCCTATTGACAGCCTCTCCAGAGATCAACCTGAACCCCCCGTCTAGGCGAGAGCCCGGGAGCGGAATCGATCTGGGGCATTCCAGCACCAATGTTTCCAACCTTGCCAGCCTCTCCAGAGATCAACCTGAACCCCCCTGTTTAGGTGAGAGCCCGGGAGCAGAATCGATCTGGGGCATTCCAGCACCAATGTTCCCAACCTTGCCAGCCTCTCCAGAGATCAACCTGAACCCCCCGTCTAGGTGAGAGCCCGGGAGCGGAATCGATCTGGGGCATTCCAGCACCAATGTTTCCAACCTTGCCAGCCTCTCCAGAGATCAACCTGAACCCCCCGTCTAGGTGAGAGCCCGGGAGCGGAATCGATCTGGGGCATTCCAGCACCAATGTTTCCAACCTTGCCAGCCTCTCCAGAGATCAACCTGAACCCCCCGTCTAGGTGAGAGCCCGGGAGCGGAATCGATCTGGGGCATTCCAGCACCAATGTTTCCAACCTTGCCAGCCTCTCCAGAGATCAACCTGAACCCCCCGTCTAGGTGAGAGCCCGGGAGCGGAATCGATCTGGGGCATTCCAGCACCAATGTTTCCAACCTTGCCAGCCTCTCCAGAGATCAACCTGAACCCCCCGTCTAGGTGAGAGCCCGGGAGCGGAATCGATCTGGGGCATTCCAGCACCAATGTTTCCAACCTTGCCAGCCTCTCCAGAGATCAACCTGAACCCCCCGTCTAGGTGAGAGCCCGGGAGCGGAATCGATCTGGGGCATTCCAGCACCAATGTTTCCAACCTTGTCAGCCTCTCCAGAGATCAACCTGAACCCCCCGTCTAGGTGAGAGCCCGGGAGCGGAATCGATCTGGGGCATTCCAGCACCAATGTTTCCAACCTTGCCAGCCTCTCCAGAGATCAACCTGAACCCCCCGTCTAGGTGAGAGCCCGGGAGCGGAATCGATCTGGGGCATTCCAGCACCAATGTTTCCAACCTTGCCAGCCTCTCCAGAGATCAACCTGAACCCCCCGTCTAGGTGAGAGCCCGGGAGCGGAATCGATCTGGGGCATTCCAGCACCAATGTTTCCAACCTTGCCAGCCTCTCCAGAGATCAACCTGAACCCCCCGTCTAGGTGAGAGCCCAGGAGCGGAATCGATCTGGGGCATTCCAGCACCAATGTTTCCAACCTTGCCAGCCTCTCCAGAGATCAACCTGACCCCCCCCCCCCCCCCCCCCCCCCGTCTAGGTGAGAGCCCGGGAGCGGAATCGATCTGGGGCATTCCAGCACCATTGTTTCCAACCTTGCCAGCCTCTCCAGAGATCAACCTGAACCCCCCGTCGAGGTGAGAGCCAGGGAGCGGAATCGATCTGGGGCATTCTAGCACCAATGTTTCCAACCTTGCCAGCCACTCCAGAGATCAACCTGAACCCCCCGTCTAGGTGAGAGCCCGGGAGCGGAATCGATCTGGGGCATTTCCGCGGCGCTCCAAGCGAAGACGTCCACGTTCTTCTGTACGCAAGCCAGAATCTCCGCTTGATCTTCCAGGCTGAGTTCTCCGCTGACCCAGACTTTTTCCACCACCCCCAGCCGGGTGGTGACCTCGAGCTCCACGACCTCGTCCACAGCCTCCAACCGGGACTGCTCTCCCCAAGCCCTCTCCTCTTCGGCACAAGTGGGAGCCTGGGTTTCCTCCTCGACTTCCTTCTCTACCACCATCAGCTCTTCCGCCCTTCCCTCCTGGGCCTTCTCTTCTTCTTCCTTTCCTTCCGCCCGGGGTACCTCAGCTACCCCTTCCTGGGCATGGACTTCATCTCCCTCCATCTTCTCCTCGGCTACCTCCATACTTCCGGCTTCGGCCGCCTCCTCCATCATCCTATCCCACTCCTCAGCTTCTCCCATCCAGGAGATGGTGTTGACAGCCGTTACGTAGCACTGTCTCGCCACCTTGGGATCCCCCTGATCCGCACCTGAACCCCTCCGTCGTTGAATTTAAGGCATTGATGAAAGGTGGAAGGGACACAGCGAAACGCGCTGATGAGTGGTCGTCCGAAGATAGCGCTGTAACTGCTTGGGGCGTCCACTATGACAAAACGACAGTTCCGGGACTGCCCACCCAGGGTCACATGAAGCCCTACTCCCCCTTCTACTTCCTTCCTCTCCCCCGAGAATCCGAACAGAGGGCCATCTGAGGCCAACACCCTCCTGGGCTCCACCTCCATCTTGTCGAACGCCTTCTTGAAGATGACGTTGACCGAACTTCCGTTGTCCACTAGGATCCGGGAGACGGTGAAGTTCTCGATCACCGTCTGAATAACCAGCGCGTCGCAGAACGGGTCCTCATAGCCCGGCACGTCTTTCTGGGTGAAAATGATTTTTTCGGCCGGGGGCGGAGCGGTGGATGTCGAAGCCACGCTTCGGCGGTAGATGGTATGGAGGCTAGCCTTGCGGGTCGCCTCCACCCCTACCCCCCCATGGATCACCCCGATCCCTCCTCTACTTCCCATATCGGTTCTATCCTCACACCTTTCCTCATCCTCCTCTCGAGGTTCAACCTCCACGATCCTTACTGGCTGCTGCTGTGGTGGCGCGGGCGCTCTGCCCCTCTTCACTTCTAGGAACTCTGGACAGGTGTCCGTCGAGTGACCTTCCACATCATGGAAGATACAATATGGCAATGCCACTTCCCTTGCCTCGGCCTCTGCCACTCTATTCCTTCTCCTCCTAGCGGCTGCCGTTTCCGCCTCTCCTCCCCTTCCTCTTCCTCTTCCTCGTCCAATCGCCATGGCCTGTTGGGGAGGGGGAGGCATTTGCATCGGACCTTGCCTCCACCCTAACTGGGGGGGCCTCCATTGACCTCCGACATGGTTACCCCTTCCTGGGTCGTAACCCCTTCCCTGCCCATGCATTCCTCCACCTTGCGGCCTCCATTCCCCCTCCGGGGCCCGGGGCTCTTCCCTTCTCCTGACCTCCTGCTGCCTCACCTCCGGCTCACTGAGCTTTGCTAGCCTCTTGGTGAGCTCCGGATTGGCTTCCTCACTCGCGACTTCCTCCGACACCCTCTCCATCAGCTCTTCAAAGGAGACGGGGGCTTTTCTCTTCAATGCCATCTTGAAGAAACTCTCTTTCAACCCGACCGTGAAGGCGAGTTGGAGTGCAAACCCAGGCATCTCCTGAGTGAGCTGCACTTCCTCCTTGAACCGATCGGCATACTGAGCCAGCGACTCCCTGGGTCCCTGCTTCACTGCGAAGAGGGAATCAGCGTCCTTCTTCCTCTTTTTTGAGGTCGAGAACCTCAGCAAAAAACTTCGGCGCAAATCCTCGAACGAGTAGATTGACCCTGCAGGGAGATGATGGAACCAGTCCCTGGCCTTCTCCTTGAGGGTGACGGCAAAGAGCCGACACTTGAAGGCATCTGACATCGGCCTGATGGAGACCGAGTCTTCGAAACTCTGCAGGTGATGGACAGGGTCATCTCTACCGTTGTAGTACACCCGGTCCCATTCTCCAAATCCCCCCGGGACGGGTGCGGAAAGCACCAACTCGCAAAAGGGGCTTCCCCCTCCTGTCACTCTTCCTGGATCCACTCGTCCCCCAAGCTCGCTCGCCAAACTTGAGCTCGCCGGGACTGTGCTCGCGAGGGAGGTGCTCGCTTGAACCACCCCGACAGTCGCCGCTTCCTCTTGGCGCGCACTCGCCAGTGTCGCGCTTGCTGGGACGGAGCTCGCCAGCACTGAGCTTGCAGGCACGGAGCTCGCCGGACTGGCGAACAGCACTCGCCCTTCCTGGCTCTGACCTAAACCAACGGCAACTTCCTTTCCAGCCCTTCCTCCTGGTGCCTTCTCGCCGACTGCCGTTGGGGGAGGGGTCGCCTGAGGTGCTGGGGTCGCAAACTCACTTCGCAGAGCTGTGACCGTGAACCCCAAGGTGTCGAGCACCTCCTTTCTGAAATCTGCGAGCATCCTAGCCATCGCCTCCTGAGGAGTCTCGCCGAACTCCTCGCCCTGCTCCTCATCTCCTGCCATAACCCTTCTCTGGAACTTTCTTGAACCAGCCACGCTCCACGCTCACCGCACCAAAATGTTGAAACCGATTTCTCGGTCTCTAGTGGAGCTTGGGGCCCTCAAAGAATTTGAGGGGCGACTAGCCCTTACCGGTCCCTCGGAAGAGATAGGCAGATAACCCGGACAAAGAACAAAGACTCTGGTCTCAGCAAGGAGGTCCCTCCACTAACCCGGAAGATCGTTGAGCACTTCCCCTCCCAAGCCAAAGCTAAGACTCGGGCACCTTGGAGAGCTAGAGAGCCCAAACCAAAGCGACCTATGGAGAGAAGAAGGCTCAAAGATTCTGAAACCCCGGTCTCATGCAAGGTGCCCCTTAAGGTCTATTTATAGATTTTGGTTTTGTGGTATGTCAATAGCCAACTCCCGCTGTCCCTTCTTACTATCTGCACCCCAAATTGGTCTGCTAACAGCCAAACTCCGCTGTTCGGAGGGGCTACCCGCAGACCACCAGGGGTTTTTTGATAAAGGACCACCCCAGGCGTCGGCGAACCAGAGACCCCTGACCTGTTCAGCGAACACGGGGCTCGCCGAAAGATCTGGCTGGCTCGCCAAAGCCGCCTAGCGAACTCCTCCGACCGGCTGGCTCGCCTGCCTTTATGGCTCGCCTGCCGAACCGCTCCTTAGCGGGCCGAGCTCGCCAAAATGGCTAACCGTACCCCAGAAATGGCTATTTGTATCCCAAGGTCCCGAACCTGCCTAGCGAGCTCCTCCGACCGGCAGGCTCGCCAAAGCCACCTAGCGAACTCCTCCGACCGGCTGGCTCGCCTGCCTCTATGGCTCGCCTGCCGAACCGCTCCTTAGCGGTCCGAGCTCGCCAAAATGGCTAACTGTACCCCAGAAATGGCTATTTGTACCCCAAGGTCCCGGACCTGCCTAGCGAGCTCCTCCGACCGGCAGGCTCGCCAAAGCCACCTAGCGAACTCCTCCGACCGGCTGGCTCGCCTGCCTCTAGGGCTCGCCTGCCGAACCGCTCCTTAGCTCGCTCCCTAGGTTGTGCGAACCAGGGACCCTTCCTGGTGAACATCGGGGTTGTACAGTCGCCAGGCGAGGCAGTCGGTGGATGTTGTCCGATGGTAAGTCCAGGGCCTTAATTGAGACCTTACAAAAAAGCACTAAAAATGTGTACTCCCAAAACCCACCTAATCTAATTTGGTAGGTTTTGCTACATGCGTGATCACCCTAATCGCCGGCGCTATCTTCTTCCTCTAGTCTTCCTCCCATGTGGCCATTTATGGCCAATCGTTCAATGTACCTTAGATCACCGTGCGCGACCCCTGATGTCATCGATTATATTTTTGTCGTATATTTTCACAAACAATCTGCACCGTTGAAATCATGGCCAGAAGCCCTCTTGGGGTATTTGTTTTTTCATGCAGGCAAGGGAAAATTGTAAAGTGGTATAATTATGCTAACTCTCAATTATTTTTTTGTTAATTACTACGTCATAATAATTAATCGCAATTGTTAACCGCACCCCAGTTTTGACTATCCGCAACCCTTTTATATGAAGTATTACGTATTTTTTTGAAAATACATCATGTACAAGCATTTTTAGGAAGTGTCCAACACGAAAGTTGTAGATATCGTCGAGATCTACAACTTTCATGTTGAACACTTTTGCTAAAAATGCACGCACAAACGTATTGCCGCCCGAATTGAAACATGGGCGTAACTATAACGAAATTTTGGAAATACGCATTGTGCATGCATTTTTAGGAAAATTGTTCAACACGAAAGTTGTAGATCTCGACGATATCTACAACTTTCGTGCTGAACACTTTTCCTAAAAATGCTTGTAGAAGGCGTATTTCCAAAAAAAAATGCGTAATACTTCATATAAAAGGGTTGCGGATAGCCAAAACTGGGGTGCGGTTAACAATTGCCTAATTATACTTTCCTTCACAAAGAAACCCCCAGCAAGTAGTAATGGAGTTATAATGCACAACCCTAAGGAGTCAATAATCCAAAAGTCAACAAATCTGCTCCTCAAAAATCACAAAAAACCCCTTCAAAATTCCTTATTTCTTCCTTACCCATACATTTTAAACAAGTTGAAGAATGAAGAACACGATTAGAACAACAATTAAGCATATTTATAATTAACATGCAGCATCAAAAACAAGAAATTAAGTGAAAATTATCAACCCCATGAAGATCAGCCCTCTCTCCCTCCGGCAACGCCGACGCCATCCTTCCCGACCACGGTCTCCTTTACCGTCTGCGCCGCATCCTTCGCCGCGTCCCACGACGCCTTCACCTTCTCCTTCGCCTTATCCGCAACGCTCTCCCCCATCTCTTGGGCCGCCTCCGCCGACTCCCCCGTCTTCTCCTTCACGCTATCCGCCGCCCCGCTCACCGTCTCCTTCGCCTTCTCCCCCGCAGCCACCGCCCCATCTCTCGCGCTGCCGTAGCCTTCCTTCAGCGCATCGTTCGCTCGGCCGGCGGCCGCCGCCGCCTTCTCCCCCGCAGCTTCCGCCCCATCTCTCGCGCTGCCGTAGCCTTCCTTCAGCTCGTCGTTCGCTCGGCCGGCGGCCGCCCCCGCCTTCTCCCCCGCAGCTTCCGCCCCATCTCTAGCGCTGCCGTAGCCTTCCTTCAGCGCATCGTTCACTCGGCCGGCGGCCTCCCCTGCCTTCTTCCCCGCAGCTTCCGCCCCATCTCTCACGCTGCCGTAGCTGCCTTCCTTCAGCGCATGTTGTCGAACTGCCGAGTGGCCGTAGCTCTGATCAAAACCGGCAATTCAGCAAATATAAACAGTAAGTAGAAGCGCCATTATATTAATTATAACAGACATGTATAAAACTTAGTTCACGAACCTGGGATTTGAGAGCAGGGAAGAAGATAAGCTTGGGTTTGAGTACGGAAGGAGAGCGGAGTGGATAAGAGAGCTTGAGAAGGGAAAGTTGGCCGGCTCCGAACAACATGGATGCCATTTGCTAAGTATAGTCTGGATCGATATATGGCAGCGTTTGGGTCTGCGTTTGTATAAATAGGTTTAAAAGCAGGCGTGGGTGTGGGTGTGTGTGGTTGTGTGTGCGTGTGACGTTGCAGCCATGCATGCAAGGGACAGGTGTTGAGCCGGTGAGAGCTGAGAGATGTCGGCAGAAACACATGCCAGACACGTGGAGGAGAGGCATCTCCTTAATGGATATTGGTTAGCTGTATGGTACGTTTGCCAATCTACTTAGGCCGACATCGGGCTTCTGGTGCGATTGGGGCGAACTTCACCGCCGGCATTGAAACCGTTAGTTTTTTCGCCTACACCTGCCGTTTCCAGCTGCCCCAATGGAGATATCTCTCTGACGGGGTTCCCCAGAATGGTTTCAGTCAAATCAAAAATTCTTTAAGCACTGATAGGTACCTCCTAATTCGGGCTGCGAATAAGCCAAAGCACCTGCCTCATTTGGTAGAGGAAATGAGGTTGACCAAAGTAAACCTCACTAGTCCTGTAACCACCCAACATGTGCAGATAGTAAAATCCTCCATCATAAGTGCAAATAGTAAAATCTCTCATCATAAGGTGCAAATAGTAATGTCCTCCAACATAGTGGTGTAAATATTAAAATTCTCCAACATGTGGGTGCAAATAGTAAAATCTCATATCGTGAGATGCAAATAATAAAATCCTCCAACATGGGGGTGTAAATAGTAAAATTCTCCAACATGAGTGTGCAAATAGTAAAATCTCATATTGCGGGATGCAAATAGTAAAATACTTCATCATGAGGTGCAAATAATAAAATCCCACAATACGTTCTGTGTATAGCAAATAATATGGTTATGATGTGCGCATAATCATATCCATCATATGAGTACGTATCACCACAAAACTATACACATGAGTGTGCGTATAACACATAAATTGGTTATGGTGTACGGGTAGCCGCATAACCACCGTATCCACCCATTATGGGTGGGTGTAAATATCTGAAATTATATCGACCTGCACGTAATAAATTATTATGAAATATGTGTATTAGTCTATATTAAATCGACATACAAATAGTAAAAAAGGTGGTTATGGCCTGCGAATAACCAAGTAACCACCATAACCACTCCGGAGCCTATAAATAGGACATCAGGGCCCTCCTTCCATTCCATCTTTTTCTCCTCCCGCCTTTCCTCCTTCGAGCAAGAGAGTTCCTCGAAGACACCTTTGAAGATCTCCTTCGCCTTCGAAGATCTTCGAGCATCTTCGAAGATCTTCGAGCGTCGTCGAAGATCTTCGAGCCTCTTCGAAGATCTTCAAGCCCCCTTTAAGTGCACGCGGGGATTCCGTGACGCTCATACACCTCGTGCACATTGCGCTTTGCACGCACTGCGCCTTGCACACACCCCGGGCACATTGCGCCTTGCGCACACTACGCACACATTGCACCTTGAGCACACCCAGCACATATTGCGCCTTGATTAAAAAGGGTTACAAGCTAATATTGAAGATGCCTGCAAAAAATACTTCAAAAATAGTAGCCAAGGTAAAAATGATAAGCAATAAGGTATTTCCTCTCCACTCACCTCGACCCCCTAGATGTTTGATGGTGTCTGAACATGAGCATACTATAACACCAGAGGTATGGCCACCTCAATCTCAATGACCCGAGGAAATTACAAACAAAAAAATTGGTGTTTGGACTTCCCAAAATTGGAAACCACTACTCCATTTGTCACACGTGTGCCTCAAATAAAATACACAAACTGCCAGATTTCCCCCTTCAGTTTTCCAAAACTTCGAAGCCCTTGGAACTTGTGTATGCTGACATTTGGGGACTATCTCACAGACCCTCACTCTCTCAAAAACATTACTGTATATTGTTTGTTGATGATTATTCTAGTATGATGTGGATTTACTTATTAAGCCGCAAATCAGAAGCCTTTAAGAAATTCAAATACTTTCAGGCTCCTGTTGAGAATTCCTCAAACTCAAAAATAAAAGCTCTAAGAACCGGTTGTGGAGGAGAATTTATTAGCCATGAATTTGAAGAATACTGTCTGTCTCAAGGTATTCGAAAAGAATTGTCTGTGAGACGTACTCCAGAATAAAATGGAAAGGTTGAAAGAAGAAACAGAACTGTTATAGAAATGGTAGGTGCATACTCAACTCTAAAAATATTCCAAAACAATACTGGGGAGAAGCTGTGTGCACATTTGTTTATCTCTTAGATTGTGCACCTTGTCGTGCTCTAGATTGTTTAACCCCTATTGAAGCTTGGTCAGAAGTCAAGTCTAACATCAACCACCTCAAAACCTTCGGCAGCATTGTCTATATTCTTGAACCTCATTCCAATAAAGATAAATTAGATGCAAAAGCAAAGCTTGGAATCTTGCTTGGATACAATGAGAGATCAAAAGACTACTGTGTGTACAACCCAATCACCTCCAAACTAGTGATTACTAGAAATGTAATCGTCGACGAAGGAAAATGCTAGGCCTGGAGCACGACTCAGAATTAGATTCACTTGTCGGAGGTTGTGGAGATCCAATAATCTGATGATGAAAATCCAGGGCCATCCATTCCTGCACACGAGTGTCTTCATCCAGCTGTTGCTGAGCAAATATCTACTGTGGAGTCATCATCCCTTTCATTGCCATGCAGGTACAGGTCCTTAACAAAATTTATCAACATAATGAAATTGCTTGTTTTGCAAAGGAACCAAGTACCTATCATGAGGCTGTTATCGACAACAATTGGGTTAATGCCATGAATGATGAGTTAAACTCAATTCAAAAATGACATATGAGAACTTGATGTGCGCCCTCCTGATCACAAATTTGTCATAGGTCTGAAATGGTTATATAAGATTAAGTATAATGAGGCTCAAGAGATTAAAAAATACAAAGCCAGACTTGTCGCCAAAGGGTATTCCCAGAAACCAGGAATAGATTACGCAGAAACATTTGCCCCAGTGGCATTTTTGAATCTATTCGAATGCTTCTTGCCCTAGCCACTCAACACCAATACCCAGTTTTCCAAATGGGTGTTCAGTCTGCATTTTTAAATGGAACCATCGAAGAGGAGATATACGTAAACCAACCCACTGGCTATAAGATAGAAGGAGAGGAAGCCAAAGTTCTCCGACTGAAGAAAGCTCTTTATGACCTCAAACAGACACCCAGAGCCTGGAACTACAAAATTGACATTAATCTAGTGGAAAATGGTTTCAAGAGAGCGTCAAGTGAACCAGCCATGTATATAAAGAAGAAAGGTGAGATAGAAATAATTATTATATGCTTGTATGTTGATGACTTGTTAATTACAGGGTCTAGCATGTGCATCATCAATGATTTCAGACACTACATCAAAAACCAATTCCAGATGACAGGTTTGGGACTCACTAGGTATTTCTTGGGGATTCAAATCTATCAAAATCCACAAGTTACATATATCGCCCAATCAAAGTATGCTGAAAATATGCTTGCTCGTTTCAAGTTACAAGACTCCAAACCAGGTGTTACCTCCATGATTAGGCCTGTAACGGTTCGGTTTGGTTCAATTTTCAAACAAAATCGCAAACCAAACCACCCATACGTGGTTCCAAAATTTTGGAGCCAGACCGAAACACTCAAACATTGTAACCGAACTGAACCGAACCATTCGGTTCGGTTCAGTTTGGTTTGGTTTTGGTGGTTTAAATAATATGTAATCTAAGAATGTTTTAAAATCACAACTACATTCACAAACAAGAGTTTATACTTAGAAATAAAAATAAATGAAAAACTTTCAAATTACTCTATATGAAGCACAACACGTCAATTTAAATGATATGCAAAAACTCCACAAAGTCCGGGATTCTCTGCAATAGCTGAAAATATAGAAGTTAAAAAAATAGATATATAATTAATCAAATATTTAAAATAAATAATAAAACATAAACTTAATTTTTTGTTATCTTACATAACTCAAGTTCGGCCATATCAGTTAATCTTGCCTCAATTTCTTGTGAAATAGGCGAAGCCCGCAACCAATCTTAAGCACAAATCAAACACTCGACAAATCAATTTCTTGTGGAATTGGCGAGGACCAAGCAGCAAGTGGGGATGGGAAATCCTAGTTGAGCGTCTGAGCGAGAGCGATCAAGCGATGCTTATTTGGTATTTGTTGTGCTCTAAAAGCGGTGAATTGAAATAAGGATATAAATATATAATCAATTGATCATATAATAAAAATTTAAAAATACTAAAACAGTGACCAAAATATTATATACTATGAACATAATTAAATCAAAATAGGAATATAGTTAATTACAAAAAATATGAATGTAATTACATATTATTATACATTACCGGTTCGGTTCGACTTGGTTCGGCTTGCCATGCAAAAACCATGAACCGAACCGAACCGTATGATTTTTCTAAAATCAAAACAATGACCGAATCGTGACATGCTGAAACCGAACCAAACCGTGCGGTTTGGTGTGGTTCGGTTCGGTTTGGCGGTTCGGTTGGTCTTTGCTTACAGGCCTACCCATGATCACAGGGGAGAAATCCACAAGAGAGGAGAAGACTGAACCAAAGTATTTTAGAAGCATAGTTGGATCTCTCATATATTTAACTAACACCCGCCCGATATTGAATTATCCGTTAGTATTATCTCTCGATACATGCAGGTACCAAGCATCAAACATCTTGCCGCCGCTAAACGCATACTGCGATATGTTAATGGAACAAAAAATCACGGACTAAAGTATGAATGCAGTGAAGATTTCAAATTGAAGGGCTACTCCGACAGCGACTAGGCATGGTGTGCTGACGACAGAAGAAGTACCTTTGGATATATATTCTATCTGGGCAACAATCCTATATCCTGGGTATCACGAAAACAAAAGACGATTGCCTTATCATCAACAGAAGCAGAATGCACAGCCCTCGGTGAGGCAACAAGGGAAGTTGTTTGGCTCAGGAAACTATTGATCGAGCTAACTTTCAATTTTGATGATCCTTTCAACATCAAGGTCGACAATACATCCACAATTGCCTTAGCAAAAAACTCAGTGTTTCATAGCAAAACCAAACATCTGGAGATCAAGCTGCATTACACAAGAGATCTGATCACTCAAGGAGAGATCACAGTTGATTACTGCAAGTCAAAAAACCAAATAGCAGACATTCTAACCAAACCCATTTTTGCTCTAGCTTTTGAAGAACTTAAAACCAAATTAAAACTGGAGTACCGTCAAGATTACAGGAGAGTGTTAGAGTATAATCTTTCCAGTATGGACCTGCAAGAAACAAGGATTAAGTAAAAGAAGGATCAAAGCACTTATCAGCATGTTTTGCCGTCAGCCGTCTACCGTCACTCCCCTGTCTTGCCGCTTTACTGGTGGCGATCATAACCGTTGTCGTGTCAAGCATACATTTTATGATGGTAGTGTTTTGTCCAAATTCCCAGGAGCAAAAACATCGCGCCAATCGAGATCTTAAAAGTGTTACAAAGAACGATCCTCAATCACGACCCAATTTCCCGCACGCAACAATGCTCAAGAGGAATAGGGAGATATGAGATTAGATTTTCTTCATAGAACATGAGAAAATTGTAAATTCTTCCCTTTTTGTGGTCATCGTATGCATAGTTGGTAGAAAAGAACTCCCCGCGAAACCTGAGGGCGCTCCCGCGCAAAATCATAGGCTAAGACCAACGGCGAAAGCGTCGGTAATGGATCGAGGTTTAGGGTTGAAATTCCGACCTCTGAACTAACGATTAAGGTCGGTTGTTGGGAAAGGCCACTCGACTATGGATGGAGCGGTTATTTTGGGCAGGTCGGCAATAGGATCCCAGCAAACGAATTTTGAGATATGATGTGCGAATATCAACCTCCAAGCTATCTTAGCAGGAAGTGCTTAGTATGCAGCAACGAGCATTGGCCGTCCCTCGATGCCCCCGAATAAAATCATTTTCGATCAAACATCACCGCAAATATCGAGTATCGGCCAAGGTGTCGCCGCAGCATTGTCTATGGATACTCATGCACTGTATCAATTATATCAATTTAATAATAAAATACAATGATATTTTATAATATCAATGTAATATCATATTAACTCAAGAAGATTATTAATTTAAAATCAACAATATTTGAATAAAAAAATCAAGGCATTTTGATACTTAAACAAATTCCATAAAGGTTGTGGCATGGTTAGGTAAAGTAAAAGTTAATTATGGATGATGATTATGATAATGAGAGCTTGTTATAAAAGAGCAGTGCAGCATTTAACAAATATTCAACGCAGCATTAGAGGACTGGATGAGCTGCCAGGTGGCGAAGAAAGCTTGCTAGTGCGACTCGTAAGATGTCCCCCATTTTTGATCGCACGCGATCCTTTTGGCATCCCTACGACTATCATAGATCACCCTATGATCTATTTCGTTCGAGCAATTGTCGGGCACAAAAAAGATCACCGACGATGACGCTTAAACGACCAAAAGTAGGTCTAAAAGAGCAGCTCATCATGTTCTAAGAGCGGAAAAAAAAATTTAGCATTACATGGAGGGAAATATTTTTGCATAATGACTTGGAGCCATCAATTTTACATTTTTAGATAATATATTAGGGCAATGTTATAAGCAGTCCTATAACTACTAAACGCAGTCCATTGATATTCACAGTCCAATGAATTTAAGTGTATTTAAGACTGCGAATAGCCATTTTAAGTGTTTTTAGGACTGTGAATAGCGGTCTTAGGACTGTGAATAGTCGTCTTAGGACTGCTAATAACATCGCCCATATATTATTGGGTCATCACCACAATTGTCATTAGCTTGACTAAGTTACTTGGGACCAACATTAGATGCTTATTATAATCTATACTACTATATAAAGATAGAGCATTGTTAATAGCACACCTCATCTCGCTAATAGCAACCCAGCGATAGTAGCACCTCACAAAATTCTATTCCACACATATTGGCTATTAGCATACCACCCAAAAATTTAAAAAAAAATTGTCATATTTTTCAAAACACTACCAAAAACACATCCACATTAAATAGTATGGAGAAAAGTTACATCATACTATATCTCCTACAATTGGATCAAAAGTATAGATCAAAACTCCACAAAATCTTCAAAAATCCATGTTGAAGCAACCTACAAAAAAATAAATATACTATTAGCCTCTCCAAATATATTATGTATGCTAGTAAGCCAAAGTTAAATGGAAATTAAACAAGTAAACATTTTTTTCAGTCATTGTTGTGCATTACCTTTCATAACATTCTTGGTATTCATTGATCAGATACGTTGATAATTTGTTTCATAACATTCTTGGTAGCGGGAACTCTAATACGTGAGATATATGGCAAGTCTCATGTCTCGGCTATAGCACTATGATATCTTGTCCATACAGAATAAACATGGGGAAGCGGACAATCCTCGCGCATAAGCAAGCGAATGAAATGATTTCCATCAACAAACCCAATGAAAACAATCTTATGGTCATCCACGCGTTCGGAATGCAAAGGAAGAAATGTAATTGAGTGATATTTTGAATAATGAACCACAACAATGTTATAGCATGATGCGATGACTAAGCCCATGTCTGGCATCGACATCCATTTGTCCAATGGCGCAGGAGCTACCTTACAATCCAAAGAATCCAATAACTCTTGTAGTCTTGATTTTCCATAAATGTGTGTATATCAATTCTCATTACATGTCATTTCTTTTGTAAGGTCAAGGCGCACCTGCAACCAATTTTTACCCATATGCATAGCATCACTAATAACTCGATAACCACAATGGCCATCCCCCGGCACGTTGATAGCATCAACTATGTGACTTGCAATGTAAGAAGGCATTTGTTTACGAATTGAGGTAACAAATCTACTAACGGATTGAACTTTATGTGCTAATGTCTTTCGTTGTTTCTCTAACTTTTTCTGTTCACCAATAAGAACATGTTCAAAAAGAGATGGGTCTCTTTTCGTTGATTTGTAGTCCTCTTTGCATTTATTTGAACTACCTTTCGGCCGAGCTTTTAATCTCTTGGGCATTACCGGTTCCAATGTTTGGCTTGTCGTTGGATTCAATATCTCACGCAGCTTCTTCTTCATTTCTTGCCGTTGTAAATCGGAAATATTTTCATATTTGTGAAGTATGCCATCCAACTCCAGGTGTATATCAGGCGCTTGTTTACTCTCTTTCTTGACATGCACAGTTTTTGGAGCCGCACTAGTTTGATTCAATGTAAGTTATTTCCAATGTTTATGGATCATCCATAAGGGAAAGGCAGTTGATTGCTTCATGTAATTCAACAACTCATGAGAACAAGGTAAACCCATAGTAGATCTGACCTTATGTAAACACTCTTTTGCATCAACACCACCACTTTTAGCTACTTCTTCCTCCTTTTTAATTATCTCTAACTGGAAAAAATGGGGAAGAAATAACAAGGTAAACCCATAGTCGGCTCCAATTCAGCGAACTGGAAAAAATGGGGAAGAAATAACAAGTTAACAAACCCAGATCTGGAAAAAGGGGGAAGCAACGGGGAATAAGCAGGTGTGAAATATTGAGCAACGGGGAAGAAGACGGGTGCGACATTACCTGCGACGGGGAAGAACACGGGAGCGACGGGGAAGAAGACGCGAAATACTCCTGCCGCAAATACTCCCGCCGCCGACAATACTCCCCTATTGCAAAAACTCCCGCCGCCGGCGACCTGCTTGAGAGAAACGGGGAAGAAATCGTGCGATGAGGAGCGACGGGGAAGAAGAGGCCACCGAACCCTAGACCCGTTGCGGCTTTTGCTTTCACGGGAAAAAAAAGAGAGGGGTGCGACTATACCTGAAGAGTTGGATGTTTATTTCGTATTTGAGCGTGTGCTAATAGCACAATGGGGTGTGCTATTAACAATGCTCTAAAGATATCCCTTATGGGGTAATGGTGTGCTCCATCCATTTCATCACGGCCGTCCATTTTAAATCAAAATCGATGATATTATTCATATAACCAATCAAAATAATTATGCCGATGTGTTTAAGAAAATCTTTACCCTAGTGATCCCCTCCCCGACCTCTCCGCTTCTCACCAAAAAACATATGAAAACCTATCCGCTCCATCTCTCCCGACCTCGCCGAATCGTAACCCTACTACTCCACCTCCCCTACTCGCGCTCCATCTCTCCCGACCTCGCAGAAAATCGATGAAAAACTGAAGTACTGAGCTCCGGGGGGTCTGTGAGCAGCGGGTGTGTCGTCAGGCTAGGGCATTGTCGTAACTAGGGGGACGTGCACAGTCACTCGTAACAGACACACACACACACTAACATCTATGCACAGGCTTCGCCCGAGCTCGATGCGTCGCTGCGGGCTGCGCCCGCATTCAAGCGGGTCCCATCTCTCTCCCCTCTCTCTACCCTCTCCCCCCAATTCTTCCCCACCCCTATCCGCGTCTCTCTCCTCTCTCTTTCTCGAATTTTAAAATTTATTATTATTATATTCATTTCGACCCAGCAACCTTTCGGGCCATATTCCGGCCAAACCGTGCATATTTTAGAAAAATATTCAACATGAGAGTTGTAGATCTCATTCTTGGCTACAAAATGCATATATTATTCGTCTAATTTCGACATGTATTCTGGGAGAATGAGCTCAAGCTTTTTTAGGGTTAGAAAAACTTGAGCTTTTTTAGTATATTCCGTGTGTGTGTGTGCGTATGTTGATTTAATTTAAGCATTTTCTTAGAAAAAATGCTACATATGCATATAATATTAACTTCATTACTCTCATTAATCACAATATAATTTGACTACTAACTTATTTGAGACAGGATAAGATAATATAATAAATGAATAATTACACCAATTTCTTTTGCGAGTTTGTGTAATTGTAAGAGCTTCCTCCCTCTCTTTTGAAACCATGAAAACTTTTCCTCTTAGAATATATTGTCAATCTTTACATTAATAAATGTTGCTGTTTAGCGTGTCGTTTTTGTTCCGGTGAGTTAGGACAAAAACACAACCGTCATAAAAATGTGTTTAACATGACACCGGTTATGACCGGTACAAAGAAAAAAAATTGAACATACAGGTGGATGGAGTTCCTTAGGTGATCAGGTGGGACATTCACAAACGACAGTTCATAACCACCGCGTTCACCACCGCCACCGCCGTGACAAATGGACCGAAAGGGTGCCTTGTAAATGTCGCAATTCAAAGATACCTGATATGATTTTGATGATTTCAGAAAGGGGAGGCAAAGCCAAAATAGGCATTCTAATAGAAATTTCAGTGTGCACCTCTTCTAATGTTCATGTTCGACTTGCGAATAACATGGACAGAACTCCGTGTAGAAATTACTAGGAATCATGAGAACATCCCGAAGATGCCTCCGACTAATGACTACGCCACGAAATTAGACGGCTGAAATGCATGCGGTACGGACATGCTCTATTTAATCCGAAGCAAATCTCCATCACGAAAAAAAATCAAGTTAACGAGCGGAGGAGCTGAAGAATAATACCGGTCAGGCTTCAGATCCCGACAACAAAAGAACGAATAAGTAGGTGATTCTAGTCTGAGTAACAAGAGCTCCATCAACATGAGTCCTCCTTTGTCAAACCTTAGAAAGGAAAACAATTTCTACTCCATCGGATAGATTGATAGTAGTATCAGAGATCTGTAGCCCCCGGAATTTTTAACAGAAATGCATGCTTCCACTTTGGGCCGCACATCTTCATAAGCGACTACCAGTCTTCCTTTTTTGGTAGGAAAGGTGGGTCACACTAAGGACTAGTGTACTCATTCGTACTCAACAAAAACCCTGACTTCATTGGGAAAATCCTCTGCAGAGCACGAGAAGTCTCCTCGCACAATGTCCAAGTTGCCACATCAATCAGCAACATTGTTCACAATGACATATATATGCACAATCTTACACCCCCAACAGCCCGGAGACCGAGCATCCAATGTCGTTCATACCAAATCTTCCTTTTGCCCTGCGACTCTGGTTGAAGGTAAAAGTCTTTGAAAATGGAGGGGGTATTGGGCCCCTTCAATCCAAGAACTTTTCTCTTGATCTTAGAAGAAAATCAAGGCACTAGCTTCACTCAAACTGTTAGGCCTAAGGATAGGGAAAGGTCGGGAATGGCAAGGAACTCGTAACCAAAGTAGCGGGGAACTCCCAGCAAAGAAATAACTCAATTGGCTGGATGGAAAAAAAATGGAAGATTCCACCGCTGCGCTCTTAGAAGATCATTAGCTCAACATTGTACTTCTTCGCTAACTCCTTTCTTTGATTCTTAGTAGCAATCAAAAGGCAAAAAGTAGCTATCCATTCAAAGATCAAAGGCAATGCCACTCAACCACTTGCTCCTAGAGAGAGAGGAGAGAGAGAGAGAGTGACCTCGCAACCACCATTTCTGAGAAAACACAAAAGTTGCGATAACTATACGGAGAGATTCGGGAAATGAGTCTCTTTCCTTCTCCCTATCATCAGCAGACATTTGTTTCAGCACAAGCTTATATTGCCGCACATTCACTTCCAAATAGGAGAATTATTGGCCCTCAACAGTAATCCTTTGCAATACTCTTCTGCAGCCAACAGGGTTACAAAATTATTTCCATGATTTCTGATACACTCTATGATCAAGGTCTGAACTTCCCAAAAGACAAATCAATTAAACATCCTTCCCAATCTCAAAAAAGCATTAGCAGAATCTGATGTTCAAAACCAATCATTTCTTCTGAATTTCAAAGAAAAGTTCAGTAAAAAGTCCACACTAAGCAACACACCACAGTGTAAGGCATCTAAAGCCAATAGAGTTACCATGCTCGCGCGATTAAGAATTATAATTAGAACTAATCAAGACAGGTGGAGCGATAAAACGAGCGTATTGAGGAAAATGATATACGAATAAGTACCGCCTCATGAATTTCCTCTTACGATTGAGAGAACCGACAAGCATTTTGATGTCGGGCAGCTAGAAGAATTCTCGGATTAGAACAAGTTGATCTTTTTTTAATGGAAAAACCTACTGGAGGATTAAGTCGTTTTTGATAGCCTCGGCTTGACTGGTCATGCTCTCACATGGTTAAGAACACTACAACACAATGGATTGAGACGGTGAGAGGTTAAAATTCAATCATGGGACTGAAAGGATGAAAAAAATTATCGGAAACTATTATCATCCGATTAATCACGAAGGTATTCCAGGAATATAATAATTTACAGCAGGGGACACATTCAGTAGGTGAAGAATAGGCTGAAGATGGTAACACCCTCTAGTCTAAAGATGATTTAGGAGAGTTTGATGAGAAGACTGTTGCAAGTTACAAATTAGGAGCGATTAGATCTAGTTCAAATACATGAGTGCCAAAGTTTTAATATGGGGCTCTAATTCTCCTTCACATGCTAGTGTTCAGAATCCTAGTAGCAACTAGGCCTACAACTCGGGCTAATGTCCATCCTTTCCACTCATAATAAGATTTAGGATCCGTTTGGCGCGTCATTTTTGCTCCGGTGAGTTTGGACAAAAACACCACCTTTGCTCCGGTGAGTTTGGACAAAAACACCACCATTATAGAATGTATGTATGGGGCATGACAACGGTTATGATTGCCACAAAAAAAAACTTGCTTTGAACATAAAAGTGGATGAATTTCCTTAGGTGAGATGGGCGTTCATGAATCACAGTTCATAACCGCCACCGCCATGCCAAACGGAGCCTTAGTCCGATAAAGATAAAAGAATAATTGGATAGACCTATTGGACCTTGCTACTACTGTGGTCAGTATGGCCAACTTTCTGTTGTTTATAGAAGGAATAATCCTCCTGGAGCTAGTTTAATTGAAGGAAGATGCAGATGACCTTATTGATGAAAATGAAACTCATTTGAGAGAAAAGAAATTAGAAGAAGAAGATAGTGATATTGTCTGCCTTAAGGAATACATGGGCAATAGCTATTTCGTTAGCAATCATGTTCAAGCCACACTTAAGGTTGAGAATGGAAATATGTAGCTTAAGCATAATAGCATTCGTATTGCATGTGCATTTGGAGGAAGGTTATGCAACCTCATTGTTGATGGTGAGAAATCAAGAAAATTTTGTTACTCAAAGTATAATTAAGATTTAAGACACCTGAAGTTGATTTCTTCCAAGACTTCATGAGTTAATTTGGTCTAAAAGGGCGGCGAGGTTTATGTTATTAAGTTTTGTCTCATTAATTTCTAGATAGTAAATTTATATCAAGGCAATGTTTGATGAGATGTTATGTCAATAAAGGTATGTCATAGTCTTAGCAATTCAATCACAAGACTCTTCATGGTGGTGAAATGAATACTTACACCTCTAAGCATAAGAGAGCATTTGTTCTTCACCCCCCAAAAATGTTCATGTTCCTGAGAAAGGTGAGATGTCCTCTTCTAACTTGTGTTCTTACTACTAATGAACTGGAAACTAAAGTAAAGAGATCAGACTAGTGAAATATTATAGTAGGTAATGAAGTTGGGCTGAGATTGAGGTTACCATTGATACGATATATTCAACATTATATAGATTTGATGCACGGCGCATGTCTACCCAAAAATACCTTGAAATTGCATGAATATAGTTGAGTTTGAGAAGTTGCATACACATATTACCGAGTTGCTGAAGAAGGGCTTGATTAGAGAAAGCACAGCTCTATTGTAGCACCAGCACTCCTCACTCCAAAGAAAGATGGTTCTTGTAGGTGAATTAATGAATGGGCCATCAATAAAAAAAATCTCAAGTTTACTCCTAAGTCCTACACTCAACAATATGTTAGATATGTTGGCCTTAAGAGTATCAACTACATTTATGTGTATGATAAATCAAGTGCTTCCAAACTTCATTGGAAGCCTCTAATCGCATATTTCGATGGCATCATGAGCTGTAGTACTTGCCCTAACGATCATATATCATTCAAGAAATTTAGGTTGATCCAATTAAGGTGAAAGCAACCTAGAGTTGGCTTTCCCGTAAGATTATCACTGAGGCAAGAGAATTTCATGGCTTAGCCTCTTTTTTCAAAAACTTATTAAGAACTTCAGTCATTAGCTTTCTCGTATCACTGATTATTTAAAGAAATGAAGATTAAGTGGATCTAAAAATTGAGCAAGCATTTTGACGTAGGATGAATCTATAGGTGACGAATGTGCAGTGCCCTAACCCTAAATGCATGAGAGCAAACACAAACAAATACAATGGATCTAAGACCAACCCTAAAATGAAAATCTGAACGAATGCATGCACGCAATTTGATGAACTTATGACGGATAACCCTAAGCTCTAATGTGAACCTAGTGAATGATTCAATCATGTAAGTATTTCCGACACGCAATTAATTGAACAATATTAATTTTAAAATTCGCAGACATCACAATTTATCACAAATATTGCAATTTAGGCAAGCATATAATAATTGCAATTAAATTGAGATTGCACTGAAATTAAATACAAGGCGAATATGTGTTACACGCCTATTGAAAGAGAAACAATCACATTAAGCTTCTGTATTCAACTTCTGCACTTGACCTGAACATTACTGCTTGTGTCTTGCTTTTCCAACCGACACAATTTTCATCGATTACGTGCAGAATCTAGAAGTGGATTTTCAATCTCCTTTATCATCTGCATAGCTAGCATCAGAATATGTTTCAATGCATAAATGGTTGTTTCTTTGAAACAATAGGCCTTTTCTCGGAGACCTTTTGATGTATTCTAATATTTTAAGGTTGCTTCCAGATGACACTCTTTGGGAGCTTGCATGAATAGATTGACATTTCCAACAACATAGAAGATGTAAGGTCATGTTACGATAAGATAAATGAGTTTACCGATCAGTAGCCTGTAACGAGTAATATCTTGAAGAAGAGGGGATGTCTCATCCCAAAGTTTGTCAACACCCATAGGTATAGGATTCCGAGCAGGTTTTGTGCCAAGGAGACCGATTTCGTTGAGTAGATCTAGGGCATACTTAGTCGGGAGAGAACCAAGGAGTTGTTGTGTTTCGCAATTTCAATTCCCAAGAAATATCTGGGGCGACCCATATCATTAGTGACAAAATGTTCACAAAGATGTTTTTTTGTTATTTCTATTTCGGATGAGTCATCTCTGGTAAAAAGAATGTCATCAACATAAACAACAAGAATAACCAATCCATGGTTGGTCCTCCGTATAAAGAGAGAGTGATCATCATTACTTCTGGAAAAACCAATAATAGAGACAATCTTACTGAATTTGTCAAACCACACTCGAGGACTTTATTTAGACCATAAATAACCTTCCAAAGTTTACACACCTAAGACTCCCCCTGAGTAATATAACCAAGAGGTTGCTCCATATAGACTTCTTCGTGCAGGTCACCATAAAGGAAGACATTTTTGGCATTAAACTGACTCATTTGTCAATTCTTGTTGACAGCAACAGAGAAGAGTACTCGGATAGTACTGATACGGGCAACCGAAGAGAAAGTGTCAAGGAAATTAGCATTGTATGTCTGAGTGAACCCCTTGGCAACCAGATGAGCCTTTGCTTCGGTCCACAGTGCCGTCGGAAAGAAACTTGATGACAAGTACTCATCGACAACCAACAATATCAGCTCCAGGCAAGGTAGGAACAAGAGTCAAAGTACTTTGTGATGTCAAGGCTGAGATTTCTTCATCAATAGTCATCTTCCAGCAAGATATACAAAAAGCTTCATGTGAGTAGTAAGGACGGTGTTGGTCGAGAGTGCCAGATTAAGGGTCTGTTTGGGAGGGCTTTTTAGCTCCTTTCCGTTTTCTGAAAAATGCCACCTCACCTAACAAACCGTTTGGATTGTCTACCGGTGGGAAAAATTATCGCGAAAAACTCCTTTTTCTCCTTTTTTGAAAAGTCAATTGTTCCCTACTTTTCATCCTTTTCGAAAAACACTTCCTCATCCCGATACAAGGTTAGCGCATTTTCCTCCCGAACGCAAATTTTTCCCCCGTGCGAACATTTTTCTACCCGGGCGAGCATTTCTTCGGCCTTGGGCGCATTTTAGGCCAGGACGCGAATTTTTCGCTCGGTCGCGTATTTTTTTCCCGGTCGCACATTATTTGCCCCGGCGCGCATTGTTTCGCCCAGGCGAGCATTTTTCACCCGAGCGCATTTTTCGCCCAGGCGCGCATTTGGGCGTGCATTTTTCGCTCGAGCGCAACTTTTGCGTGAGCGCACATTTTTCGCGCGGGCACAAATTTTTCTCCCGAGCGCACATTTTTCGCCCCAGAGCGAATTTTTCGCCCGGACTAGAATTTTTTTGCCGGGGCGCGCATTTTTCGCGCTGGTGCGCATTTTTTTGAGCGGGCGCGCTTTTTTCGCCCGACGCGCATTTTTCGCTTCAGGGGCGCATTTTTCGCCCCGGGCGCGCATTTTTCGCACGTGCTCTCATTTTTCGCAGGTGCGCGAATTTTTCGTCCGAGCGCGCATTTTTCGTCCAGGGGCGCATTTTTTGTCCGAGCGCGCATTTTTCACCCTGACGCATATTTTCGCCCAACAGCCCATTTTTTCGCCTGGGCGCTCATTTTTCGCCCGGACGAGTATTTTTCGCCCTAGCGCATTTTTCTCCCGAACGCCCATTTTTCGCTCGGGCGCGCAGTTTTCGCCCGAACGCCCATTTTTCGCCCGGGCTCGCATTTTTTCGCCCAGGTGCGCATTTTTCACCTGTGCGCGCATTTTTCGCCCGGACGGATATTTTTCGCCCGAACGCCCATTTTTCGTCCGGGCTCGCATTTTTTCGCACGGGCACGCATTTTTCGCTAAGGCGCGCATTTTTCGTCCGGTCACGCATTTTTCGCCCGGACGAGCATTTTTCGCACGAGTGCGCATTTTTCGTTCTGGCGAAAATTTTTCGCCAGGGGGCGCATTTTTTCGCCCAGGCGGCCTTTTTTCTTTCGGGCGCGCATTTTTTTCCCTGGGGAAAAATGCGCGTCTGGGCTAAAAATGCGCGTCCGGGAGAAAAATGTGCGCACTGATGAAAAAATGCGAGCCCGGGCGAAAAATGGGCGTTCGGGCGAAAAATGTGTGCCTGAACGAAAAATGCGCGCACCGGCGAAAATTGAGTCCACGGGCCAAAAATGCGCGCCCTGGGCGAAAAATGCGCGCCCTGGGCAAAAAATGCGTAGCCCGGAGAAAAATGCACGCCCGGGAAAAATATGCGCGCCCAGGCGTAATATGCTCGCCCGGGCGAAAATTGCACGTCCGGGTAAAAAATTCGCGCTCTGGCGCTCATTTTCCCCCGGGCGCGCATTTTTCGCACGGGCTTGCATTTTTAATAAAAAAGTCACCGCAACGGAGATTTGCCAAACAGTTTATAAAGTGCTTCTCATTTTTGAAAATCTCTGCAAAAAGAGTTCACCCAAACAAATCTTCTTTTGCAATAGACATTTTCGAAAAGCACATTTTCCTACCATCCTTTTGTCACCACTCCTTTCTGAAAAGCCCTCACAAACAGGCCCTAAATCTGCTGCAAGGAGGGCTGGGATTTGCATAAGACACGACATTGGTAATGGGATGATGAGTACTCCCCCTTACCCCTTTGCTTAGAGCAATGGGAACATACCGGTTTGAGTCTGTTGAGATGAAGGAACCTTCTGAAGAGAAGAGAGCTGACCCGGGAGTTGATAACAGGGACTCTGGAATGGAAAGAGCGAGGATGTGGCGGGAAGCAGGACGGTGATTATAGTGATAAGGGAAGGGTGAAAGAGGATGCATATGTTTAGAGCAATGTTATAAGCACACCAATTTTGGCTATTCGCACACCAATTTCTATGAATTATTACGCGCTTTTGAAAATAAGCCTTGTACATGCATTTTTAGTAAAAGTGTTCAACACGAAAATTGTAGATCTCGTCAAGATCTACAACTTTCGTGTTGAACACTTTTCCTAAAATGCATGTACAGGGCGTATTTTCAAAAATTCGCTATGGCTACGATCAGTGCGACAATACGCCTTGTGCGTGCATTTTTAGGAAAAGTGTTCAACACGAAAGTTGTAGATCTCGATGAGATCTACAATTTTTGTGTTGAACACTTTTCCTAAAAATGCATGCACAAGGCATATTTTCAAAAGGCGCGTAATAACTCATAGAAATTGGTGTGAGAATAGCCAAAACTGGTGTGCTTATAACATTGCCATACGTTTATTAGGTGGTGTCAGTTATAGGATATCTGGTGGAGGCGCGTGAATAATAGGGAAAAATGAAACAAAAGTTGGAGGAGACGAGAAGGTTGGAGGTGGGACATCGAGAGTCAGTGCCCCACAATCCGTGGAAAAATAAGGGGTAAACTCAAAGAATGTCACATCAGTAGAGAATATTGACGTTTGAAGATATGGCCGAAACATCGATATCCCTTCTGAGTTGGAGAGTACCCTACGAAGATATATTTGGTGGCACAAGGGGAGAGTTTGTCTCGACCAGATGCGGGAGTGTGGACAAAGGCAATATAACCAAAGATACGAGAGGTGAGTGAAAAAGGTGTATTGGCTGAATAAAGGAGAGAAAATGTGTCTTACTCTTAAGAGTGGAAGAGGTTAGACGGTTAATGAGAAAACAAGAAATGAGAATCACATGACCTCAATAGGAGCGTGAAACATTCATTTGACACAAGAGTGTACGACATCGAGAAGATGACGATTTTTCTTTTCTGGCACTTCATTTTGTTGGGACGTATGCACACAAATGATATGATGAATAATACTGTTGGACGTGCATAAAGATGAAAATTGTACGCTCATATATTCTTTCACATATGGGGGTGCAACTCGGATCGGTTCGGTTCCACTCAGAACCAAGAACCGACCCGTATAGGTTCGGTTCCAAATTTTTGAAACCGGAACCGACCCACGGTCCTAAAGTATAGAACCGAAATCGAACTGGAAATGTCGGTTCGGTTCCAGTTCAGTTCCAGTTCAGTCCTCGATTCTATGCAAAATGTAAATCCTAACCTAAACACTTACAAAATGCAACTACATAACAGTCTTTTGTACGGTATGTGACTTCTAACAACTTTATTAGCAAGAATATGTGCATCTTAGAAGAAATGTGCAAAGATTGATTGAATGAATCAATTCAATGAAAACAATAACAAGTTATGGTTTGGAACTAACAGAAAAATGGAAGAATGAAAGGTGAAGTAAGATGGTGATCTAGAATGGAAGCAGCACACCAATAAATAAATATGCATAAATAAATAGGTGAAACCTGAGTGGATGGTTTAGGGAAATACAAAGTATGAGATCTGAGTGGAAGGAAAAGAACGAAAGGCTTCGTTTAGATTGTGACCGGCTACAGATCTCTTCAAAAAATCCCGAGTAGATCTCCTTGGAATAAACGGGTGTAAGATTTCAATTCCAGCGTTAAGCAGAGATGCATCCGGCCATTGGCTTCCATGTAGAGGGGTTGCCTATCTGCGTCGCTGATGTGCTTGCCAACATCGACAGGAGAAATAACATGTAGAATCGGTGCGGGAAGGGGGGGAAGTCGTGTTTGAGTGGTGGGAACGGGGGAGGCTTGTGAGTTATGAAGGCTAGCCTTAGTTTTTAGAGGATGCGTGAAGAGGAGTGATTTGGGATCGGGGACAATCGCGGGGTTGGATGGTTTAACTTTTACCTAATATACATTGTGTGACTCAGAATCGCGGGTACCCGACCACAAGACCCGAGAACCGAACCAAACCGCTGGTTATGTTTTTTTAAAAACCGTACCCGAACCGAACCAATTGGGAACCACGAACCGCCCGGTTCGGTTCGGTTTCGGCCCGGTTCTCGGTTCTCGGTTCTTCGGTTACCTCTGCACACCCTACCTCACATTATCAATTCGAATAATTTTTGGAGGTAAACAAACTATGTGCGAATTTCATTAACTTAGAGAATATGAAGAAAAGTTCAGAGCGTTCTTTTAAAAGATACACGATACACCCAAGTACATCGAGAAAATCATCAATAAAGGTTACAAAGTACAGACTTCCTTCATCAACAAACTTGGTGGGACTAATACCCCAGATTAGGTGTGTGAAAAAATAATCGAAGAACCAAAAGCCGGACTGGGACCGAACTGAACCGAATGGCTCGGGCGATTCTCATGGGTCTCAGTTCGGTTTTGGGTTCAAAAATTCCAGAACCGGTCACTCGGTTATGTTCTCGGTGCTTACATTCGGGTACCCAGAACCGACCCAAGAACTGAATTATTGAAATTAAGTATCATAAATATAGGAGTCGTTCGGTTTTTCTTTCATTCAATATGAACATTTTGATCCAGTGCAAGTTAAGTTAAACCTAAAAGTTTTCACTCATCTTACATATCCACATCCTTTTCAATATGAGTCAGATAGTGTTGCATTCAAAAAATAATCCACGCCATTGTAAAAGTTGTTTTGCTCTTCTAGGGTATGTTAGTGCAAATTGAAGATTATGTATGGATTTTTTCGCTCCTCTAAACATACAATTGTTTAATTATATTATTTCTTTTATAAAGGATATTGTGTTTACTATTTGCTTAAATGAATACAATAGTTAGGAATGTTCAGTAATACACAAGTTTATATGAAAAATATTATAACGCGTGAGCCGGAACCGAACCGAGTTTTCGGTTTAAATCTGGTTTTATACCTTGGGTACATGGTCGATTTTGGTTCCGAAAGGTCGGAACCGTACATATATGGATCGGTTCTTGGTTTTGGGTAAAACCAATCCGGACCGACCCGAGTTACACCCCTACCCCAGATGTCTGAATGAATAAGGTCAAATGGACGAACAAAACTCTTACAAAACTTAGCATGGAAAGTACTACGATGATGCTTGCCATATTGGCAAGCCTCCCATTCTAAAAGTGGAGTCTAACTTTAAAGATGGTAAGAGCTAGTGTAAGATGCATAGCGAAGGATGACCAAGACGATGATACCACTTGAGCAAAGAAGTGGAAACGGTAGATGCTAAGAGAGTAGGAAGATCATCGAGTTGGTAGAGACTGTCGCGTTCTGTCCCATAGCAATCGTATTTTTCAAGTAAAGGCCCTAAAAATAACAAGCAGCAAGAAAAAATGACATAGAACATTGTAATTGCAGTGAAAGAGCATTTACAGATAACAAAGTGCAAGAAAAATTTGGGACGAAAGAGTGTCGTTCAACTGGATAACTAACAACTCAAATTTCACAAACTGGTGCAGGAGAGCCATCAGCCACAAAAACAAATAGTAACTGACATGAGTGTGAGGACGAAGGTAAGAATGCTTCGCAAAGCAACGCTCGACCAGATGATCAAGGTGCCCACGATATGCGCAAAGAGGATGATTGCCCTCACGACCCCAGTGCAGCCCCCACGACCACGGTGAGCTCCGTGGCCTACCACATAAGCATAATTATATCAGGATGGAGGGGAGACAATCAGAGATCGGCGCAGAAGATTGGTGACGCAGAGATGCGAATGGCGGTGGCATCCAAGGTGAGAGTGTCAGGTTATACTAAGATCCATTGGCGTATCATCTCGTAGGTATCCAGAAGACGGAGAAGATAACAAACTACAAGGAGCTCCTGAAAATGTTTTTGTTGGGTGACAAGGTCAGCAGAGAAGGGTCAATGCTAGAGAAGTTATGCGCCGAGAGATTGAACTTTTTGATACGCGACATCGGAAGAAAATGTCGGTCGAGCGAAGTGATAAGAGTAGAGGGTGTATATGTGACATGTTTTAGCACTCTTGGAGTAAAGGGCATCAAGATGTTTGCATGTCCCCTTTACAATGTCATCATGGCGGATGATAGGCAAACATTTATTGGAGAGACTATTTACAAGCCATATGAGAACAAGCGCATCACTGGCGTCCCAATCAGCATAGGTGGGAGATGTGGGGTCAGGCAGAGCATCAATGAGATGATGTCATTTGCGTTGAGAGCGCAAAAGAAAATTGAAAGAGACACTCCAATCAGGATAATTTGGTCCTGTTAATTTGGAAGTCGTCCCGAGATTTCTAAATGCATTGGAAATAATTGTGGGTGTAGGAACAATTGTAGCGGCATCCAGAGATAGCGGTGGAGTCGTCATAGTCCAATTTGAGACGCCACTGGAGTCGTCATAGTCCCCTTTACAGTGTCATCATGGCGGATGATAGGCAAACATTCATTGGAGAAACTATTCGCAAGCCATATGAGAACAAGCGCATCACTGGCGTCCCAATCAGCATAGGTGGGAGATGTGGGGTCAAGCAGAGCATCAATGAGATGATGTCATTTGCGTTGAGAGTGCAAAAGAAAATTGAAGGAGACACTCCAATCAGGATAATTTGGTCCTGTTAATTTGGAAGTCGTCCCGAGATTTCTAAATGCATTGGAAATAATTGTGGGTGTAGGAACAATTGTAGCGGCATCCGGAGATAGCGGTGGAGTCGTCATAGTCCAATTTGAGCAAAAAGCAAGAGAGCGGCGAGCCGCGGGAAGAGTCGCAAAGTTTGTTCGAAAAGAGGAGGGAGAGCTCGCTGGAGATCTCAGGAAGAATTTGTAGGTGTTGTCTTGATTTAAGCGAGAACTCGCGGGAGGAGGCGTGGCAGACGGTCTCGTGAAGCTCATGTGAGGAGGACTTGCGGAAGTAGCAAGGTCGCGGGAGCAGATAAGAGGAGTCGTGCGGAGGTTCGCACAGAGGAGAGTTCACAGAGATCACTATGTGGCAGAGGTGATCGATCCCAATAAAAGGAGTAGTAGTTGGACACATTCAGCGTAGGAGCCGATCAATGTTCAGTCGAGGTCAGCAAGCCCGATGAAAGCGGGATCGGGCGAGGACGACAAGGTCTGTGAGATCGTAATTATGAGTCGAGTTCGCAGTCACGTGAAGTCGTGGTCAAGCTCATAGAGGCTGCCCTAGAAGAAGTCAGCGAGGCTCACCGAAACTTGCAGGGAGATCGTTGGTCGAGAACTTGAGACGGGATCGCAGATGCAAACTGAGATCGTAAATGCGGGTTGGGAGAGCGCGCAAATCAGAGACGGGGAGAGTGTGCAGTCGATTGCATGCAAGGACCACCTTTGATCTTCTATAAAAGGAGAGAGGGGACTTGCTATTTGTAATCACCCGTTGGACTACACTTGGTGAGCTCGATGGAAGAGCTCACAGAGGAGGTCACGGAAGCTGATTAGGAAGAAACACTAGGGAGTTCGCTATCTCTCGTGTAAGACCAGCAGATTTACACGAAACCGCATAGGTTTGTGTATGGTGGGGAGAAATTACGCGATAGGTAGAAACGAGCAACTAAAAATTTCGTCCTACTTTGATACCATGTGAACGAAATATTAAATAATTATTATTTTAAAATCTCTAAGTATTACATGAGAACTCCCATCTTTATATAGAATAGAGGAGGAAGAATATACAATTGAAGGTGTGGGACTAAATACAAGAGAGGGGGAAAATACAATGAGCCTCTTTTGGGCTTTTTCATCTTTAAGCTTTAACAATTCTCATATCACTGCTAAGATTGAAGAAAAAGGCATTAGACGTCTGACAATGAAAGTGAACCCTAACTGTAAAGGACCAAGAGAAAGTTAATTGAAACCATTGGAGGGAACTAATATGACCTGTGCAATAAACAGCCCTTAGCCAGCTAGACCAAGGAATCTACTGGGGCCGCCTAACTAATTAGTTAGGGTCATTTATATTGAATATAGATTAAGTTTGCTCCCTACTTTAAGGAGGTAGTTTAGGAAGATTATCATTTTAAATTGGCTCCTGGTCAATCCCTTCTTTTAAGGAGGAAGGAGTTAGCTATATTCCATAGAAATCAAGCGTTGTTGTATTTATTATTAAAACTGTAAATACGCTCAAAAGCTTAATAAAAAGTACTAATTCAAATTGGCTGGTAGGCCTTGCATTTGCCTTCCAAAACCCCCAAAATATGTCTACATCCATCCTAATCTCCTAGTGGTGACATTTGCCTCCTTAACAATATAGCAATCAGATCAAGTGATGTCATAGCAAAATTTCTTTGTGCATGTTACTAACTAAAAGATTGTGCAAGACCAATGCTCTGGATGCTGAATGAAGGAAGCATGGTTATGTGCACATAAATCAAAATGGATTCTTGAGTCTGCCCTCTCTGATGTCTTTGGCTTTGATTTGAGGGCATGATTCCGCAGCAAACGTGACGGTATAGGGGGCCACTATTTCAGTGGTAATCTGTGAGCAGCCACTTTGTGCATCTATTGTCAAAGGTTCGGTCTTTCTCCTCTGAGAGAAGCCACTTTGGGCATAGGGCCAAAGGTTAGGTCTGTTTCCAATCTTCCCCCGCCCATACCCCCAATGATTGGGGACTATATGGGTTCTGTTGTTGTTGTTGTTGTTGTTGTTGTTGTATGTTACTAACTAAAAGAGGATATGAAGGTACAAGAGAGCCACTTCTTGTTTTTGAATTTCATATTAATCCAATAACAAAGTGAGGGGAAGAAAAGAAGGGAAATCAAATGAAGGGAACTGAAGTATCATCAAATTTAGCAAATTTTAAAAAAAATTAAGCTTCATCCACTCTAGCCGAACAAGTATCTAGATTAACGAAGCAAATGTAGATTGTGATTGCCTGGATGAAGACAATCCTCTTCCACCCCACTAAGCACCAGGAACCCACACCGCAATCTTCCTTCTCCTTTTAGGGTAATAAAAACCAAATATGAAAACACAACTAACAAGGGTAGAGATGAGAAGAAAATAGGGATGTGCTTGTTTCCAACATAAATGAAGAAAGAATTAGACTTTTCAACGTAGAAGCTAAAGGTAGATATTCTAAACTATGAGGAACAATCTACAAAGAAGTGTTGGGCGTGTTAGTTGACCATTTAGAGACATAGTTTACCTTATAAATGTATGCATGATAAAGTGCTCTTTACTGATTGGAACTTAGCAATCATACCTTATAAATGAACACTAATTTTTTCCCATAACTGATCTCAGCCAAGCCATTATGATTGTAAAGGCCGTAGAGAGAAAAAATCAAGCCAAATGGGAGAAGACCCAAGAATCATCTAAAGAAGGTCTTCTTACTCCAAATATAAGAAGGAAAAAAGACCAGGCAATTTGCCAAAATCCACCCCTTAAAACAATACCTCTGATAAATTTTCTGAGCATGGTTAGATAATTAAACATACAAGAGAAAATTGTTGAAAATTGCACTCCAAACTCTTTCTTGAAAGGCAAAATAAAAATGGAAAAAGAAATGGACAACACTAGGTTGAGTCTAATGGATAAGGCAACCCTTCTAATGGCATTACGAAAGATGTGGAATGGGTCATCCTCCAACATGAACACGAGAAAGTGGTGCACTTTGAGAATACACATAAAGGAGATGATCTATGGCAGCCGTGATACTGATAACCAAAAGAGCATCATTTCAACGAATCTGATTAAGAAATTGGGGTTGGATAACAAACCCTTATCCTTTGGGTTGAATTCAGAATGGATAGGAAATGGAGATTGATCATCAATATCACCTGCTGTATGCCATCTCAAAAGAATATATTTATGAGATGATGTATGAGGCGGTTCCATTGCACATCTATTAAGTCATTCTTGGTGGCACATATCTTCATAACATGTATCTCATGCTACACAAGCAATCATATCTATGTCAGCTCATCAAAATTAGATGGACCTTTATGTTAAAAAATGATTATACCAGTCACATGGTAGACAAGATAGAAGGAAGGAGTGTAAACACTAGCCACAAGTTCTTGTTGTTTTCCATGTGGTTCAAAAAAAAAGTGCCTTCTCAGTTTTGGGCGAGGAAGGGAGCATGTGTTGATGCAAAATTTGGTGGGAAATTTGGCATATGTTTAAAACGGTTCTGGGACTATCAAATTGTTGCAAGGAACCGCAAAGCGCTCATTAAAAGTGAGGACAAAAGATAGGTCAAAAAGTTGCTCAAGTATGGAGTAATCCAACTTAACAGCCCTTGTGCTTCAACTATTATAATTGGTTTACAATAAGTGCATGATGGGGAGGTTATGGTTCAACTGCAACAACATCCTCAACAAAGTAAAGGTGGACAATCATTGCCCCCATGATGCCCATCAACTACCTGTTAGTTTAAAAAATATAACAAAGTTGAAAAGGAGACAAAGGCCAAATCTAAATGTCTCTGATACCATGTGAAAAGAGAAGAAATAAAATATTATTTCGGTATTTTTCATTAATTTTCTCATGTACAACTACACCCTCCTATATATAGGGAGACAGACTATAAACAAACTCTCAATACACAATGTGGGACTAATAAACAAAGAAGACTATATGGGCCTTAACATGGGCCAAATACAGAAACAAAGGATAACGGCTATTTTCTGGGCTTTGATTATTCATTCTTCAATAATATGCAATGACACAACCCTCACAATATCAGAAGATTGTCCGTTTTGGTTCATTCTAGCCCCATACTGAGCTGAACCGCATGGTTTTACCCTTTTTCACAAGTGGCCTATGAGCACTTCCTATGAGGTCACCCATCACAGGACGACTCCTACCGTAGCAAGCTTAACCTATAGAGTTTCCAACACAACTCCATCACTTGATCCGAAAAAGGCGTCTGATATTTGCGGGTTCGAATTATTACCTAAATCTAACAACTTTCCCTCCAATTTTGATGTCAGATTCGGTTCATTCATGTACCTCCTTTCACTTGGAAGCATGCCAGCATAGAAGCTTGGCAGGAGCTGCTTTGTTTGAGCTACAATGCCCCCAAAGCATTTCCCGCCCTCATCAGACCGCTCTCATCAGATTCGAGATGTTACATCAAATGCATAGGGAGCAAGATCAAGAGAAAGGCAAGTAGGATAGTTTGATTCAAAATAAACTGGGCAGTCAACCCTCTCAAGGAGGAAAAGTTTAGCTTGATTCTAACAAAAAAATTCTTTAGGATGGAGATGCTGTATTTTCCATGTTAGTAGGCCCAAAAAACTGAAGAAAAACTATTATGTTTTCTCTTAATTAGCTATATGCCTCCCTCTTTTTCCCAACATAGCAGATAGCCCCGCACTAAGCCTAAATCAAAAGCCAGACACCCCAATGGATTGTTTCCATCCCAACTGAGCCCTCCACACGTTATTTTCTGGTGTTGAACCCAGCACATGTTGTTTGTAGTCGCCAGCCACCTTCAGGCCCTGTTTGAGGAAGCGATTGCAATTACGCTGAACTCTCGTATGCGAGCAAGCGCAGTCCTCCCGCGTGAACTCATTCGAGGCAAAATTGGTGTTTCTAAGATACCATGTTCAGTGTAAATGTCACTGTCAACCTCCCAAATGAGTCGGTACAGTGTTGGCAATCCACAAAAACTGGGCAGCACAGAAATTGCCGGCTTAAATAAGCCTGAATCCACCATCAGCCACCATGATGTTACCAATTGCTGATTTTTAACACTGCTGCTACACCAACAGCAGAATGTATACTCTGGATGACATTCCAGTGTTGGTTGAGCCTGAATGAACAGAAAATTACAGCAGGTTGCTCGTATAGGAGAGCAAAATCTAATTAAGTTGCTTCACAACAAAAACAATGATATAGAGATATTTAATCAGCAGATAAGTATTATATTTATCTTCCAAGAATACCAAAATATTTCTACACCAATCCTAATCGCCAACCGGTGACCTTTGTCTTAATTAACTTCTTTCTCGAGCCATAGTCAGCCCAGCCTCTGAATCGAGTCTGACAACCATTCGACTTGATTTTACTTGGAGAACCTCTTTCTGCACCACTCACTCTCAGATGAGCCAAAAATGGATCAGCTTTGATCTTTACGTTTTTATGGTCATGTTTGCTCATTCCTCATGATACTTGACTTCATTGCATTCCTCTGTTGTATGGCTTATAATGTTGAGTCACCAATCTTCCCGACGGAGGTGTCAAGAAACGGAGGTGTCAAGAGATAGACGAATTTTTCACACTTAGGAGTAGTCGCCTCGGCTTTGATATTCACACGCCCTTTCATTAGAAAAGAAATTCACTCTTGTAAGTTTGGTTGGGCGGTCCAGGGAATAATCCATCACTTGCTATGGATGCTTCTTTATTTTCTTCCTCTCTTCATTCCTGTTGGCATAATCTCTTTTCTTTGATGGAAAAATAAGAGGGTTATAAAGGGTGTTTACGATCTTTATCTACCCATGCCCAACAAATACGAAGTAAGATATTTAAATCTTAATTCATCGTAAAGAGCATGTTGCCTTTGTTCCATCGATATTGTTGTGCCCTTTAGAATAAAATTGCATCTCTATCCCAAAGGTAGGGGATCTTGAAAATCATCTGACATATGTCAAGTGGTATGAGTTTACACAACACCTCGTAGATATAATTACAGGTAACGCCAAAGCGTATAAAGCTTTGTTCTTTGAGCTTAGCTTCAGTATCTTCTTGCATGCAAACGCGTATATAAGGGTGCAGATGTTCATCACCAATCCATTTCGTTCGATGAGATCTATAAATATTAAGTTCCGACTTCCAATACAGAAGATAAATGTGTCCACCTCATGTTTAGCATGGTCAACCAGGCTAACAATTCCTTAAGTAGGTTGGTTTCTACAGTCAGACTCGCATTTTTCCCTTTGACATTGCCATTAGGAGTAGGTTGGGTTGGGTCCGTACAACTAAACGTGGCAACTTGCTTTCCCTTGTAATCGTTCTTCTCTTCTATATTCTCCAAAAAGAGATTTGAATGAAGCTTTTAGCATTATTTTTTGTTGTCAATGCAGATTTAATAGTGGTTGTGGAATTTTGTGAGGTGGCCTAGAGGTTGTCATAGTATTGATCGTCACAGTCATCATTTCCAATGAAAGGATGGTAATAATCATTTTCGTTTAGTTTAACCGTGGAAATGAATGGATGAAAAAAAGATGGATATTGATGTTTTATTTTTCTTAGATCAAAAATAGTCAGAACTCGTGAATTTCATCAGTCATCTTCCAACGGGATGTCCCGTTTAATTTTTAAAGGCCAAAATTTCATCAGGAATCCAAGAATCTTTTGCTCATATTGTTAGAGCAGAATATGTCAACTACTTTCACAATCTTCTATCGGAGAAATCTTTTAAATTCATTCCATGTGAGGTCTTGATGCCCAAATCGCAAGTGAAGTTCTACAATATGAATGTGATGAGTTAATTCAAGTCGACATCAATACCTCTTCTTAGATTAGGACAGTTGGGTACCTGTAGAGACCAAAACAAGTTTATGTGAAAATTTAGGACATATTGGCAATTATCAACTTTATAGCAGCATATGTGCAATCTAACAACTCTATATTATCAATCAATCGATAAGAGATAAGAATGAAATACTTCATTCGCAAGAGTGAATCTACCCCAATAGAGGAGAAAAGTTCATACATCCTAATTTTCAATATGTATCAGGACTTCTCTATCTAGACTGGCTCTTTGCCTCCTTCTCATCTGATGTTTCATCATTGCTCTGGTCCACCGCTTACTGCTTCATTAATCATCGTCTCTAGTTTTAGCATCCTCTCTAAAGATTAGCCCATACCAACATCTTCTCCGTTGATTCTTTTTTATTGGTTGCCTCAATAGCAGTGATCTGCATTGTTTATCTTAGTCAGAGCGACCTACAGGCAGATTAAATCGCAGTTGTTCCCAGGATCTCCAACAATTCATCGTAATAATGAAAGTATCTATTTTTTTGTGGACTCTCCCGTAATCGATGTGTTATGGACCTAATGTGGGGTCGGACCTACCAATGCCATGGGCGCGAGTAGGGGTGTAAACGAGTCGAGCTCGAGTCGAGTTTGGCAAAAATCCCAAACTCGAGCTCGAGCTCTAGCTAAATATTTCGAGCTCGAGCTCGTCGAGCTCATCCTGCTTGGCTCGAGCTCGAGCTCGAGGACAGTATATTGAGCTCGAGCTCGAGCTGCTCGCGAGCTTTTTACTCATGAGCCTATTTTTATTTTTATTAATATTTTTTTTTTAAATACCCAAAAAAAGCTCGCGAGCCGGCTTAGCGAGCTCATGAACAAGAGCAATCGAGCTCGAGCTCGGCTCGAAATCGAGCTCGTCGAGCTCGAGCTCAACTGGCTCGAGCTCGAGTCGAGCTTTTTTCGAGCCGGCTCATCGAGCTCACGAGTCGACTCGACTCAACTTGCACCCCTAGGCGCGAGACGGACGCGTGATGGACTTTCCGCGGCAAGTGTTCGTATGCAAGCTTATTACTAGTTCCTTTTATTTTGTTATCTCACTTGTAGTATGCCCAGGTGAGGGCGCATCTTCTAAACATTTCTTTATTTCGCACCGTTGGCTATGTTGAGTTTTGTTTTATGCGGTCCATAAGGGACTCGTCGGGCATGGAAAAAGAAAGAAGAAAAATTAGTTCCAAAATCCCCTCTCTCTCTTCTCTCTCTCTCCTATCTTTTCTCTCTCGCACGCGCGCTTCGCCTTCGGACCTCGCGAACCATCGCGCGATCTAGGGTTGTTCTTCTCAGCCGACGCCGACGACGACAGTAGCCGCTCCCCGCAAGACCCCCTCCGCCGATGCAGGTGGGGTTGATCAAAGAGCATCATTGCTCCCCCGACTTCTCGAAGAGGGAAGCCTGAGATCGCTACTCAGGCGCCGAACTCGTCTAGATCTGGTCCGATCACCCGCTCCCTCGCCGGAGTTCATAACAACTTGGTATCAGAGGGACTCCCTTCCTCTTCAGCCACCACCAACTACATTCCGCCGCATCTCCACTCACCACCACACCTTCGGAACTTTGTCGTTCTGTTCCAGCCCGAACTGCCTACCGCGGGTCTGCTTCCGGCGCCGACACCTGTTGTCGTGCTACAACCACCAGTTCCCGAAGGAGGACGAACCCTTGGTCAGATAGTGGATCTGCTCCAAGCCCTTCTGGAAACACAAAACAAGCACCTATCCGACCAAAACGACAAGATGGAGGCTATCCAAACTCGTCTCAACGCCATTTAAGTCGCTCCGGCACCAATGTCCCCCCAAAGCTACGCAGCCCGGTCGTGCCCTCCGGCGACTGGCCCGACCGTGCCCTCCGGCGACTGGCCCGACCGTGAACATCGACGAATCAAGGAACGACCATACCTCCCACATTCGTTATGCTAGCATGGATTTTCCACTATTCGTAGGTCGTGAAGACCCCCTCGTGTGGCTCACGCATTGTGACATATTTTTTTCCAACCAGCGGATTCTGCCGGAAGACCGCCTCGGTATCGCATCTTTTCACTTGCTGGGGGCCGCCCAATTGTGGTTCTCTCAACTCCATACTGAACAGCCGAATCTTACTTGGGACGCATTCAAAACGGCTTGCACTCTTCGTTTCGGTCCACCCCTATGCGGCAACCCCTTGGATGACCTCATCGCCTTGAAACAAACCGGGTCGGTTGATGACTACCTCGAGCAATTCCAACTACTCCTGGCCCGTACCCCGTCCGTCCTCCTACATCAACAGGTGTCGCTCTTCACGGCAGGCCTACAGGACCGCTTACGGTTTGACGTGGAGTTTCAAATTCCGTCTGAGTTATCCACTGGAATGAGCTTGGCTCGCGCATTTGAAAGGCGACTACACCTAGACAGGCCCTTTGGTATCCGACGGGAACCACCAGATCATGGGCGTGGTGCTTTCCCTTCCAGCAAAAACAACCGACGCGAGGACCCCATTCGCCCCCCTTTTCGTCGTCGGCTATCCACATCCGTGATGGCGGATCGCCGCGCCAAGGACCTTTGTTTCAACTGTGATGAAGCGTTTGTTTTGGGGCACTGTTGCAAGAGGCTCTTCTGATTGGAGGTGGACGATCCGTCGGACGACGATGACGAGGAAGAGGATTCTGCATTGCATCCACAAGTGATCGGCGGCACTCAAGAGGGTGACGCCATTCAGTTGGATAATCGCGTGGGTAATGAGACCATTCTTGCTCTCATGGACTCCGGGAGCACCCATAGTTTCATCTGGCTGGAGACGGCCGATCGCCTACGCTTGCCGATTCTGTCCCGTGCCGCATTCGCGTGGCCGTTGCCAAAGGGCAGCAAATGCCTTGCTCTGGAGTTTTCCGCAAGGTACCACTCACTGTCAAGGACTAACATTCCCAGGCTGACCTCTTCGCCATCGACCTACGGGGGTTCGAGGTAGTCTTAGGGGTCTGTTGGTTGCGCACCCTTGGTCCTTTAACATGGGATTTCGACCGCCTTACTATGCGTTGGAATCGGGGTAATCAAACAATCGAGTGGCAAGGGCAGGCACCCGATCAAATCCTCCCATCACCAAGTTCCTTCTTCGTCCTGGCCGAGCGCCAAATTCCTCCAGTACTTAAGCAGCAGGTCGTGATTCCCGAAATGAGCACTCTTCTTTCCGAATTTAGCGGTCTTTTTACACCGCGGTTGGGTCTCCCTCCAACCCGTAGCCAGGATCACTGCATCCACCTGTTACCGGGCTCAAGCCTCGTTGTGGTCCGCCCTCATCGATACCCCTATCATCAGAAGGATGAAATCGAGCGCCAATGTCAAGCCCTACTTCAACAAGGTCTCATTCGTTGTAGTGTCCCCGTTCTCTTCATCGGGACTACTAGTCCACAAGAAGGATGGGTCATGGCGTTTATGTGTGGATTGTCGGGCCATAAACGCGCAAACCGTCAAGGAGAAATTTCGGATTCCTATGGTGGAGGAATTATTGGACGAACTACTTGGCGCGTGTTACTTCTCCAAACTTGATTTATTCTCGGGCTACCATCAAGTTCGCATGGCACTTCCGGACGTGGAGAAGACCGCCTTCCGCACTCATCATGACCATTTTGAGTTTTTGGTTATGTCGTTCGGTCTAACCAATGCTCCTTCTGTGACGTCGCTAAAATTATTACAGGTATTATTTATATTTGTACAAAGAATTTTATGAATGTGGTGTATTTAATTTCATTTCATTTAAGTTACATCATGAGAGTGTAAGATATTGAAGAGCTTAATTAAGTGGCTATTGGCAAACCAAAGCCTGAACCGGTTTAGGAGGAAATTGCAATGGGTTAGTCGGTCCAGGGGGGCGGAAAAGTCGCGGTTCACGTGGGAGACATGCAAGAGGCGGTGCGGTTTAGGATTAAAAAGCCGATGTCCCTATTTTCCTCTCCCAGCACTTCCTGCGAGCCCGACGACAGGCGGACAGCCGATTGGCGCCGATCCCTCCAGCCGCCTCTATTCTCCTCCGAATTCCTTCATTTTTCTTCCTATAGAAAGGTAAGGTCTTACTTTCAAATCCTCTTGAGTTTTACTTGGATTGGTTTCTCCGTTTTTCTTAGCCAAAAAACCCTAAAATGCCTTAAGAGATTCAAAATTGATATTTCCACTCCTCTTGAGTTTCAAAAGGGATTTTAAGCTTATAGCATGCCTTCCTATTAATTTCATGCAGGAAATCCCAAAACCCTAGTTTGGTAATTGATTATTCTACTTCTAATTTCACTTACCTAGTTCCTATTAAGGGCAAATTAGGTTAAGTGGATGCTGGCCTATGAAATTAACTTGTCTCCATGTTAGGGCAGCAGAAGTTCCATCAAAAATTAAGTAGGGCAGCCACCAAAAATTAGGGGTTTGATGTCAAATCTCATTAGGGTTATGCTATGGGTTATTATGCATTTCCCTTGCTGAAATAGTGCCAATTTAGTATGTATTAGGTTCGGACAGCAAACCCTAATTTATTTAGCCTTCCATTTACCTTGTAGGGAAGGGGATTAGTGATATATAAAGCTGAGTTACCTTAAGGCAGCCATGTTATGACTAGTGTATACGAGTCATGTGAACTTGAAGGCCAATTAGTACCCATGATCTTTATGCATTTAAGATAACACCATTTTAGTGCATTAGGCCTAGCTAATTATGTACATGTTACTTTTAGGATATGGACTCCCAAGGTGGAAGGAAGGGAAACGATCAGCGCAAGGATAAAGGAAAAGAGAAAGTCGGGGTGAGTTCTTATTTTATGTATTGTGTTTATTTGCTTACTTTTATTTGACTTGTATTCTATTCTTCGGATAGAAACCTCAAAATAAGATATAAGTAAGTCGCAAATAAAACAATTAAAAGGAAATCCCCAAATAAGTTGAAGAATGATAATTCCGCAAAGTAAGATAAGCAAGGTATAAGATCACTTAATCCTCCAAGAAAGAATAAGATAAAAAAAAATCATATCAACTTAATGGGCTATATTAAGAGTTAACCCAATCCGGGAGATGGGGAGAATGTTCTTCCGATATGATGATTTGTGCGAGTCAAGGGCACGAAGAGCAATATGAACGTGCGAGTTAAGGGCACGTGTTAAATATTGCAATATGTACGTGTGAGTCAAGGACACGTAAGAAATTAATTTACGCTTATTATGGCCCATAATTAAAAAGTCAGGTAAGATCATTTAATTATGATATAAGATACACAAGTTAAGGATATGAAAGAACGAGCATAAGAGGATTAATTAAGTTCAAGTCTAAAGACAAGAAAGGCTACACAAGAAAGATTCTATTACTTAAAATAAGGTAAGAATTCACATAGTCCTTTGACTAATACAACAACAACAACAACAGAACCCATATAGTCCCCAATCATTGGGGGTATGGGCGGGGGAAGATTGGAAACAGACCTAACCTTTGGCACTATGCACAAAGTGGCTTCTCTCAGAGGAGAAAGACCTAACCTTTGACAATAAATGCACAAAGTGGTTGCTCACAGAGTACCACTGAAATAGTGGCCCCCTATACCGTCGCGTTTGCTGCGGAATCATGCCCTCAAATCAAAGCCAAAGACATCTGAGAAGGCAGACCCAAGAATCCATTTTGATTTATGTGCACATAACCATGCTTCCTTCATTCAGCATCCAGAGCATTGGTGAAGCACAAAGTCCTTTGACTAATAAAATAAATAAATAAACTAAACAGGTCAAGGAAGAGGCGGTCCCAGCCACCACTAGTCAGCGTCGACCGTGTACTCCTCGTCAGGAGAAGAGGTACCGACTTTGGGTGGAAGTCTCCACAGTAGTCTTTGAAGCGTTGGATGAGCATAGGGCGAGGTGCCAGGATCCAGACTGTCCGCACGAGGAGTTTCAGTTTTTCTTCAAGTAGTGTTGTGCAGTTGTTATGAGTTGTAGTCTTTTTGCATCAGTTATGTAGATATGTATAGTTTATGGTAAGCCCCTTTTTGTTTTATGTATAGGGCTACCAAGATGCTAGTGGACTTTTGTAATCAAACCAGTTATGAAATGAAATCTTTTGTCATGCATATATCTTTTGTACTCTATTACAGCACACTTACTCTGAATGTTTCTTACCTTGCAACTCTGATGAATATTATGTTATGGATATGCAAATTGTTGCGGTAGCCAATAAAGGGGGACGTTACACCTTCTACCTTCCAAGCTCTAATGAACGAGGTATTCCACTCCTTCCTTCGTAAATCTGTATTGGTTTTCTTCAATGATATCTTGGTCTACAGCAAATCATGGGACGACCATTTACATCACCTTCGCTCGGTGTTTCAATTGGTGCAACAACATGGTCTGATTCTAAGGAATCCAAATGCATCTTTGGCTCTCCTAACGTGACATACCTTGACCACGTCATCCATGCGTACGGTGTCGCCGCCGATCCGGATAAATTGCAAGGGGTGGCAACATGGCCAATTCCTCAATCGGTCATGGCATTACGCGGATTTCTCGGCCTTACCGACTATTATCGCCGTTTTATACGGAACTATAGCCTCATCGTGGAACCTTTGGTGGCCCTTCTTCGGAAAAACGCATTTGGATGGAACGAGACAGCCCAATCAGCTTTTGAAGCTCTCCGAATGGCTTTAATGTCGGCCCCAGTTCTATGTTTACCAGATTTTTCGGTGCCCTTTCATATCGAGTGCGACCCCTCGGACCTTGGCTATGGGGCGGTCCTACATCAAGTCGGGCCTCTGATCGCCTACTTCAGCCGGCGGACAGCTCTCCACCACCGGAAACTTCCCGCCTATGAACAGGAATTAATCGGCCTTGCAAAAGTCGTACAACACTGGCGGCCGTACCTTTGGGGGCGCATGTTTGTGGTTCATATGGACCATTTCATCTTGAAATACTTACTGGAGCAGCGGATTAGCATGATCCCTCAACAAAGTTGGATTAGTAAACAGTTAGGCTTCGACTTCAGCGTGGAATACAAATCGGGACGTTCGAACCATGCCACAGATGCCTTATCACGCCGCTCCAACGGTTCTGATGCCACCCTGATGGCCATTTCCGCTCCTACTGAGGACATCTTGGATGAAATCCGGCGGGAAATCACCTCCTCTCCGAGCTTCTTTGTCGTTGCCGAGAAGAAGATTTTCATCCGCAGTGGAACCACCGTGACGGGTTGATCTTATACAAACAGGGCATCTATTTGGATTCCGCTTCCCCCTTGATTCCGCAGATTCTAGATGATCTTTTAGCGTGTGCGAGCCATTAAGGCATTCATCGTACCCTTCAGCGTGTGCGGGCTGAATTTTTTTGGAAGGGGTTGCGTGCTCATGTGAAAACCTTCATCGCAGTTTTGCCTCACCTGTCAAAAAAAAAATAAAACAGATCACTTATTGCCCGCAGGCCTATTGCAATCTCTACCCATTCCAAGTCAAATATGGGCGGACATCTTTATGTATTTTGTGGAAGGGCTCGCACGGTCAACGGAAGATTTGCTTCTCATCCGCCTATCACCCACAGTCCGATGGTCACACAGAAGTGGTCAACCGCACCATGGAAATGTACTTGTGATGCATCACGGGTGACCACCCAAGAGACTGGATCAAATGGCTCCCTTGGGTGGAATATTGCAACAACACAGCTTATCACACGACGCTTCAAACGACGCCATTTCACCCCATTTACGGTCGAGACCCTCCTCGCCTCCTCTCATATTCGGGTAACACTGCCACCCTCTGCTTCGTGGACTCGGCCTTGATTGACCGCGACATGTTCTTACAAGCCGCTCGAGACCGCCTTCTACAAACTCGAAATCGCATGGAATTGGCCTACAATCGGGGACACTGAGAGCTCGCCTTTGCGGTGGGAGATTGGATTTGGATCCGCCTTTGCGGTGGGAGATTGGATTTGGATCCGCCGTTGCCCTTTCCGCCAAACTACCGCTTGCCGCTCATCATCCAACAAGCTCGGTCCCAAATTTTATGGTCCCTTCCAGGTTCTTCAACGCATTGGGGAGGTCGCCTATCAAGTGAGCATACCGCCGGAAGCACGCATCCACGACGTTTTCCACGTGTCCCAACTCAAATCTTTTGTGGGAACCCCACCGCCAAATCCTCTTGTAATTCTTCCCACTCAGCTTGAGGATAAGCTGGCTTCCGAAGAGGGTAGAGATGTTATGGACCCAATGTGAGTCCTACCAACACCGTGGGCGCGAGACGGACGCATGATGGACTTTCCGCGGCACGTGTTCGTATGCAAGCTTATTACTAGTTCCTTATATTTTGTTATCTCACTTGTAGTATGCCTAGGTGAGGGGCGCATCTTCTAAACATTTCTTTATTTCGCACTGTTGGCTATGTTGGGTTTTGTTTTATGCAGTCCATAAGGGACTCGTCGGGCAGGGAAAAAGAAAGAAGAAAAATTAGTTCCAAAATCTCCTCTCCCTTCTCTCTCTCTCCCCCCTCTTTTCTCTCTCTCTCGCTTCCCCTTCCGACCTTGCGAACCATCGCGCGATCTAGGGTTGTTCCTCTCAGCCAACGTCGACGACGACAGTGGTCGCTCCCCGAAAGAACCCCTCCGCCAATGCAGGTGGGGTTGATCAAAGAGCATCATTGATCCCCTGCCTTCTCAAAGAGGGAAGCCCGAGATCGCTACTCAGGCGCCGAACTCGTCTAGATCCGGTCCGATCACCCGCTCCCTCGCCGGAGTTCATAGCACGATGTCAATTGACATCAGTGACCACATTTCTTTTAGACTCTCCTGCAATTTATCCCAATAAAGAACACCGGTGACATCAATTATTGATCCTCTTCAATCAGCCCTTCCACAATTGCAAACAATCGACGTTAATGACAGTAGTTCCCTGTCAATGTGTTGGGGATCATAGTTCATAGGCGGGCCAACGAGCATCGGGGCCCATTCGGGTTTACATTCGCAAGAGGGGGGATTAGGGTCGTCATATGGGCAATCCGAGCCCGTCGTCACGTTCAGAGCGTCGACGGAATATTTTCTGTGTTGGTTTTATTTTGTCGCATGTTATCTTGTGTCTTTTAGTGTTTATTGTCGCGGCCAATCATAGTCGTCCGATGTGTGTGGCTCTCCTATAAATGTGTGTGGAGTTCATTTCAGGGCATTGCAGAATTTTGAAGAGATTTCTTAATCTTGTGATCCCTCCGCAGTGCGACGTCGTGGAACACTGAGTGTGAAACCTAGTAAAGTTTATTTCCTCTGTTTTCTCCATGAACTCTCCCCTCTGTTTCCACAAACCGCTCGATATCCTCCAAGAACCGCTTGGAACTATTTGAAAACCGCTAGAAACCGTCGTGCTTGTCAATTGGAGAAAAATCGGGCCTCCCTGGAGTAGATCGAAGCCTCTGTTGTTAACTTCCAAGCGTGCTGAGGACGGTCGACCCCTACCTGGGAGAGAACAAAACATACGGCCCTACTTTCCCGTCTCAACTGCGCTCGACTGTGCGGGATCTTCTTCCTGCGCCACCACCCAAAGCATTTTTGGCCGGTACTCATCATCGACCTCCTCCCTTGCAACAACAATTTTTGGCCTCCAACAAGAGGGTTTACATAGTGCAACAATTTAAAGCGTAAACCAATTATAGATTTATATGAAGTTTTAAAAAAAAATAACAAAACATACTAAAAGGCATTTAAGAAGTTTAAAAGTTTAGGTGATATAATGTTGTCCCGGTGTCTTTATCAAATTTTACAAGACAATAGTAGTGCAGTAGAAATTCGAAACCGAAAGTAAGAATTCAATATGCAAACAACCACAAATTTATAACAACAACAACAACAAAAAGAATATAACATGAAAAGTAAGAAAGACTGGAACACATTGGTCATTTCAAAAATCTCAGCACTGCAACAAAAAAACTCTTAGCACTACAAAAAGATCAAGATATTAAAAAAGAAAAATTAAGGCAGAAAACTGTCCTTGAAAATTACATCATACTACCATCCATGTCAAGTGGCGATGACGAATCCACTTTGCGGCAAAATTGATCCCAATAGCTAATGAGGCCAAAAGAAGAGGTAAAGGAAGTCCTTTATTGTTTCTCGGAATAGCTTTCCTGGCATCATCATTTGAGTGCTTCGAATAATGAGTAATTGAAAGGGCCAGGTAGGAGGTTATAACAACACATCTTACCCATGGCTCCCCAATGGCTGCCAGTAGAGCAGCAGATGGTAGAGAAGCTGAAACACTATCTCTTTTCTCGATAAACTTTGAATAGAAGAACATACCAGAGAGAATTACCCAGAAAAGTAGCTCAGGAACAAATCCTCTAACAGTCCCAAAGGCAACTATTCCAGCCAATGTTAGAAGATATTGCTGGCTGTTCACAGAATCTGGGACTGTGGCTTCCGCAATGGATAATATAGTAGTTGTGAACAAGATTATATGTGTTAGCTCTGAGACCGGAGTGAAGGCTATGATACTGCCATAAGCGTACCTTATTGTATGGAGAGCAAATTCAACACATCGAATCAAACGAGTAATTGGAGTGCCGATGAATCGAAATACGAAGGCCAGTGCAAGCTTTAGTAACCAACCAATGGCACCTAAGATTGCTAGTGCTGCCTTCTTCCAGTTTGAAAGCTCCCATAACACAGTCCTCCAAGCATAAAGAAGAAAAAATGGAGCTGCAAAGTAAAGGATATTGTGACTTGAATAGTTCTTTGAAGATATTTGAGAATATAGAATGTTTGAGAAATTTAGTAGTTTCCAGTTCAAGTATGCATTTTATGTGCTTGAGAGCTTAGAATACCTTAAGTAGTTGGGGGCAGCCCGGTGCACAAAGCATCCCCGCGCAGTGAGGGTCCGGGGAAGGGTCCCACTCCCACCACAAGGGTGAAATCGAGGCAAACCTTACCCTGCATTTTTGCAAGAGGCTGCTTCCAGGACTCGAACCCGTGACTTCAAGGTCACACGGCGACACCTTAACCGTTGCGCCAAGGCTCCCCTTCGAAAACCTTATGTAGTTAAAAATAAATAAATCTGAGTCAAAAATATGTTCCCACAATGCTAATTGCACCCTAAAGAATTCTTGTCTATTTTATAGATTCTCAACAGCATAAAGAATTGCTCAATATCTTACCTAAACTAGGACAAGTATGGCCAATATAATCTGGAATAGCATAGTTAATAAATAAATTAAGTATTTAAGTTTGAAAAAAAAATATGCAAAAATTTAGCCAAATAAAAATATAAAATAACATGAAGAAAATCATTGATACTAGCAATAAAATGATGTTGAAGATGTAGCAATATAATGTAAGTACTTGTGTTTGCTTGTGCTTTTGTGTTTTTAGTAGGCATGTCAAGATAAGGAACAATTAGCCAGATTTTAGATCATTTTAATATTTTTATTTTAGTTATTTTGTGTACAAAATTGTCGGGCTTGCGGATAATTATTACTTGTGTTTTTATTTATAAAACTCAATCTATTTAATATGAAAATTTCAAATTTATATTTGGAGTTGAATTAAAATAACTGTGATTATATATAATTAGTAATCTTTTTGAATTTGAGTTTAAACAATATAAATTTCTAATTTGAGATTAAATATTATCATGATTGATAATTATTTATTTTCATTTGAATTTAAATGTTGAGATTGTAGTGAGTAATCACATGACTACTTTAATTTTAACTACGAATAAAATGATTATCGGCACGTGAATATTTACTTATGGCCCCGATCGACCCGCAAGAATTGGAGATCGGAATTAGAATTGGACCCCCCCCCCATTCCAATTATGTTGTTTGGCGTGCAGATAAAGTTGGACAGAGTTGGATTTGCTTGAATTCCATGGGAATTCTCCCCCCCCCCCCCCCCTCACACACACAAAAAAATTCAAATTTGCGATTAAATATTATCATGATTGATAATTATTTATTTTCATTTGAATTTAAATGTTGAGATTGTAGTGAGTAATCGCATGACTACTTTAATTTTAAGTACGAATAAAATGATTATCGGCATGTGAATATTTACTTATGGCCCAGATCGACCCGCAAGAATTGGAGATCGGAATTAGAACTGGACCCCCCCCCCCCCCAAATTCCAATTATGTTGTTTGGCGCGCAGATAAAACTGGACAAAATTGGATTTGCTTGAATTCCATGGGAATCCCCCCCCCCCCCACACACACACACAAAAAATCCACCTAAATTTATCGGAATTGGGTGAGAATCAGCCACATTCCCTCTTGCATAGTAGGTTTCGCAGAATTCCCACTCGCCTCCATTGATCGACATCAGCTACTCACTACATCTTCCCTTCCCCATTCCTAATCGTCGACGGTTGTTAAGTGCAACCAAGTGATCTCACAGTCGATCAACGGGGTTGTCTTGCTACTCATCGTAGATGCCCTATACCCCGATACTCAATGAGAATGGTAACTACCTCCCCGTCGGCTTCTAGTGCATCAGCACCTCATGTTGGGCGACCTCGATCCTCCACTCTACCGCCAGTATATCCATTTTCTCATTTCTCCGTTGCTATGTTTCTTTGCTAGATCTATTTATTTATATGTTGCTACTGTCCTCTTCCATTTTGAGTTGTGATTAATTTTGAAGCATACAGGAGGTTTGTTTATTGTCTTTTGCTAGAGTTGTGTGCATTATTAAGATGACAACACTATCAAAATATCAGCATTACAAGTCAAATGATGTTGATTTATGATTTTTTTTCCATTTATATGTGAGTGTTATAAGTCAAATACCGTGCGTATGACTTATTATTATCTTTTTTAAGCTGTATTATTTACAGAAGTCCACAAACCAAACAGACGAACCACGGCCACCTAAATGAAATTCCATGATAATAGACATAATTCTGACTTGAAAAAGAACCAAAATCAGGGTAAATAAAACCAGAATCAGAATAGCATGATCAGGATCATTGCAGAACCCCTAAAGAGTAACGGATTGCTATAAATTTGCGTACCAATGAACCACGGCCACCGTACCGGACGATCCGGAACCTCCTTATTGAGGTAGCGAAACCGCTCCGGCATCGAGCTCTCCCCTCTTGCCTGCAGTTCCTCGTCGGCGGTGGTATCTTTAGGCGCAGGCTCTGCTCTGTCATTCCTCAACACGCATGTAAGAAGCCGCGTGCTTGTAAGAAACCCCCTAAAATTGAAGGCCCTTCGATATGTGCAAGGACGCGGAGGACGGGGAAAGTTAAGGGAGGGAAGAGATGGAGACAATTGTAGTCTTACAGGATGAGCAGAAGACCTCCAGTTAGGGCTTATGAGGGGACGAACGGGGGATCGGATAGACATAGCCATAGTGGGAGAGTTGTGAATGCGCAGAGAAACTGTAGTTGTCATTCCTCGGGAGAGAATATAGGCGGGAGCTGATACAAAACCCCAGCTAGGGTTTGAAGTTTGGATTATAATTCTGTGCCGAGAGGATGAAAGAGTTGTCCTCGACTGGCATTTCGCGCGGAGTTCCCTCCAAGCGATAATATTTTTGGGCGTGTTTGGTGCCGATGTGCGGTCCCGAACGCGGTGTTTGGGAGCCTGTTCTAAGAACCGCGGTTGCGTTTCACGGTGAGTTAGCGCCTGGCGCTCCGGCGTGATGCCGGGGCAAAAGAGGGAGGGCAAACGGGTGGCACAGCGGTGACGGTCGTAAACGCAGCGGTTATAAACAGTCATTCGTGAACGCCCGACCTCACCTAAAGAACTTCATCTACTTTTATGTTCTGACTTAAATTTGTGGTTTGCATATTTTAAATCAATCATGCGCAAAAAATTGTGCTAGCGAAAATAGACGGCAGGATCGAAAGTTCCGCACCGTGATCTTCGGTGCGTTACTCGCACAAATAATTTAGTCTTCCGGATGGAATTCCACCTCAAAATAGCATGCTAAATGTCAAAATTGGTCATCAAAATAATAAATTATCGTGAGCGATCATTGTACAATGATCGCGCATGATCAAAATAATAATTGTGCGTCATCATAAATTCATAATGATACAATCATTATTGTGATCACGCATGATCATAATGATCATGCAGAATCACATAGTGATCACTCACGATCATCCCGGACATAAATTTCACATCTTTCTTCACGCTTGCTTCGCCCAATCCTAAGAAAAACTTCACCCTGCCTCTAAAAACAAAACAAAAATCATTCTTTTGTTATACACTATCTCCTCTCATCAGGAGGATAATATATTTCTTATATCTTCTCCAATTTCCATCATAAATATATCTTTCCTATATAAGTAGTTCATATAATAACTAATTCATTAATCAATAGAATATACAATATAAATTTTCTATAACCATCAGGGCTTGCAGAAATGCTAGAAAAATACATTTTCAGCATACTTCCTTGCATTCCACCCACCATTCTCACAAATTACACATAACCTTCATTTTCATGAGCCCACTCACAATATCCCTATAACTTATCAGCTTACACCAGCACATAAGAGTGGTCATAACTGCACTGCGCCATCAGAATCAGACCTGACTTTGGAGCCACGAGAGTCCGCTCTTTGAGCGGCGGCGGGTTCATTCGATCCATCCGGATCGGTTGTAGGGAGAGCGAGGTATTCGAGAGCGGTTACGACGTCGCTCATGAGAGGACGGGTACTTGCGTCTTCTTGAAGACACATCGCGGCCACTGCGAGAGCTTGGTATAGCCCCTTGATGGGATACCTGGCTTCGAGCGTAGGGTCGGCCATATCTGCAAATCTCCTTTTATCTTTGAAAAGTGGTTCTGCCTGCAAAATTTTCATTGGTGATCAATGAAATACAAAGGAAAGGGTCAATTTCAACAAATTGAAAGAAGACAATGAAAATGTAATTTAAGATGTAGGCATGTAGTTCTCTATGTTTACGGGGTTAACTAGGATTTCGATCATCACAACACATAGAAACTACGAGTTTAATGATACAAACATGGGAACTGCCACAAACGAGGACAGACTCCATATGTGGGATGCTCAAACCCGCTCAGGGGGGGAGAGGAACCTATCAAGTGAACCGGGCCATAGGGGCAGGTTGGTCTTTTTGTTATTATCCCACATATATAAAGAAAAGTGTAACGATACAAGCATGGGAACCGCCACAGACGAGGATAGACTCCATATGTGGGATGCTCAATCTCGCTCAGAGGCGGAGGAATCTATCAAGTGAACATGGGCCATAGGGGCAAGTCGGTTTTTTTGTCTTTATCCCACATATATAAAGAAAAGTGTAATGATACATACATGGGAACCGCCACAGACGAGGATAGACTCCATATGTGGGATGCTCAATCACGCTCAGAGGCGGAGAGGAACCAATCAAGTGAGCCGGGCCATAGGGGCAGGTCGGTCTTTTCGTTTTTATCCCACATGTATAAAGAAAAGTGTGAGAGAGTTTATGGCACGTTTTATGTTAACTATAGTTTGGAATGTGTAAGGAGCCTCGGCAAGATCGAGTGCTCCCGAGTTGTATTGAGCGGACTTGTGCCTCGCTGTTACCGCGAGAAGCATATTGTGCCTATCATCTATTCACAAAAACTACATGAATATCACCTAGCAACAACGCTTCAAATGTGAAATATATGTAATTAGCATCTATTTTGAAAGTTTATAATCATTGTTAGAACTAATGGATCAAATCTAAAACTAATTGGTTGTCGGTGGAGGGAGCTACGGTCTATATTAAATGCGCTAGGTTACACGAGTTTCTCGATAGGGGACCACATTCTCATCACCCCCTCACGTGTAGGGTCATTTTCCTCTAATACTGGATTTCTTTTTTAATTGGATGTCGCATAGTGAGCCGTTAGGCCTAGCTTGCCATGATATCATGTTAGAACCCACGCATCTAACCTAAAACCAATTCATTGTGGGTGGAGAAGCCTACGATCTATATTAAGCGCATAAGGCTAAATGAGATTAGGGTATTAGTAGTGCTCTTATGATTTACATTCTGAGAATCCTAAATTGATTCAGTACCATTAATGTACAGAGCTATCAATCGCTATAACAACTTCTTAAGTTACATTCTATTTTCATAAACCAAAACGAATAATTACCAAAACTTCCCCTGGAAGATAGCATAATTACAGATTGCACCCCTCTTATTATTGAAATTACAAAAACCTCCCCTGAATGTTATAAAACATAACACATTTACCTCCCCTGAAGTTCATATTTCATAACATCCATGCACAAAATACCCCCCCCCCCCGAAAAAGTACTCCGAAGGGGTATTTTTGTGCATGAATGTTATGAAATGTGAACTTCAGGGGAGGGAAATGTTATGTTTTGTAACATTGAGGGGAGGTTTTTGTAATTTCAATAATAGGAGGGGTGCAATCTGTAATTTTGCAAACTTAGAGGGGAGGTCCCGGTAAATGCCCCTAAACCAAAATGACAAAAGAATCGGAATTTATGATGTCGTATTGTAATCGAAATAATGAAAGAAAATAAATGAAATAAATAGTAGCTGTTCATCAAATAAGATGCATGGTGAGTTATAAGCAAAGGAACTATACCCATTGAACTAGATTTTGTTCGCTCGAAGGCCTCGAGGTGTCGATGACCCGCCTTCCTGTAATAATTTCCAAGAACACAACACCAAAGCTGTATACATCAGACATTGTGGTCAGTTGGCCAGTCATTGCATACTCAGGTGCACAATAGCCATAGGTACCCATCACCCTAGTTGATACATGAGTTTTATCTCCAATGGGACCAACCTTAGCTAAGCCAAAATCAGACAACTTCGGGTTGTAGTTCTCATCCAGAAGAATATTTGATGCCTTGAAGTCGCGATAAATCACCGGTGGGTTTGCCGTATCATGTAAATATTCGAGGCCTTTGGCGGCGCCCTGGGCTATCTTCATTCTCGTAATCCAATCCAAAGGATTCTTGTCTGGCGGCAAGTCTACAAAACTCAAGAAAATACTTCACGACGAGTAAAACATAATCCAATTTAAATTAAATTCTCCAATAAGATGCTCAAACACATCAAAAGAGAGATGTGAAACACGATTATAGAGTTTAAAAAGCGTATTAGTTCCTCACTACGCCCAACCAAATTACATAATCGAGTAAACATACGATGTTACAAAAAACTTTTTCTAACTTCAACCATGGTGGTAGAGTTGTTGATGTTAGAGAGTGAGCCAAAAACGGGGGGAAATTCAAGTAGATGCACCAATGAAACAAATTCTTTTTAAACCCGAAAAAGTTTAATTAAGCCTTTGAGCGAGAATAAACATGCTCTCACATGCTTTAATAATTTTTCCTCCCAAAAGTTTTTGTTTTTTAATATCAAATATCATGCATAGCTCTCATGCCATTTCTTAGAAGTTTAAATCAGACGGGCAAAAATTAATAGGTTCCGTTTGGCGCGGCATTTTTGCTCCGTGAGTTTGGGCAAAAAAGCCACTGTTATAAAATATGTGTTCGACAAGACAGCGGTTATGACCGCCACTATGAAAAAAAACTAGTTCCGAACATAAAAGTTAATGGAGTTCCTTAGGCGAGGTCGGGCGTTCACGAAGGACGGTTAATAACCGCATTCACAACCACCGCCGTGTCAAACGGACCCTTAAGTCAAAGCATTGGCTTAACTCATTTTCAACTATCAGATATTCTCATTTCATGTGTTCAATAAAAATTAAATAAATAAAAAAACTCACCAAGAAGATGATCTTCCAAGGAACCCAATGGCATATATTCATAAACCAAAACTCTTTGATCCCCATCGGCGCAATATCCAATTAAGTTAACAAGGTTTGGGTGGTGGAGGAGACTCAGCATCAGTACTTCAACTAGGAACTCCCGATTTCCTTGAAGTCCATTCCTGTCGAGCTGTTTTACTGCTATAATCTGAAAACATCACGGAATGTTTTTAAAAATATATCAACTTGATTAACCGATTAAGGCTCTATTTGGGACGGTGGGGGCGGTGTGAAAAGTTTTACTTCCACCGCACCACTGTTTTGGAGGCACATTTGGTTTCTCAGTGGTGGGAAAACAAGTTTTTGGGGGTTTTTGAAAAGCAGTGAACCCTCCCATTTCCAAAAAAAGCTAAAATGATTTCCTAATGCTTTTGTTGGACGGTCTAGCATGAACCAAAAAAAGGCATGTCAAGATTAGTCTCACACCGCCTACCCAGACGGTCCACTCGTGCTTATAATAGGCCCCACCTCTCCTATCTTTGACCCAGGTTTTGGAATGGAAAATGAGTGCGGTGGTTTAACATGGTATCAGAGGTAGGTTCACGCTGAGGGGCGTGTTGGACGGTCCAGCATGAACCAAAAAAAGGCATGCCAAGATTAGTCTCACACCGCCTACCCAGACTGTCCACTCATGCTAATAATAGGCCCCACCTCTCATATCTTTGACCCAGATTTTGAAATGGAAAATGAGTGCGGTGGATTAACAGCTTTTCCTACCACAGTTTTTCTAGCATCTTTAATCCCACCACAGCTTTTCCTACGGTCACAACTGTCCCAAACAGAGCCTAAGTAAATGAAATATATATCATGTATATAAAGAACATAATTGCCTGATTTGTGTCCTCCAGGTATCCCTTATAGACTCTTCCAAATCCACCTTCGCCTAGTAAGCACCCTATATTGAAGTTGTTGGTTGCTGCAGCCAATTCGGCAAAAGTGAAGACTAGAGCACTAGGATTTCCGTTGCCAATCTTTAAAATCTCTTCTGCTACGGCTCGATGCTTTGTGCTTTCTAAACAAGAGTTGGAAGTTTTAGAATTACGTGGGCAAATTATTTGGTATGCTGATAAAAGAAAGTTTCTCATTCAAAAATACTATTGATTACTCAATCTCCCATGCGAGTTAGCATAATTACAGATTGCACCTCTTTATCTTTTAAAATTACAAAAACCACTCAAGGGGGGTTGTATTTGTAATTTTAAAATATAGAGTGATGCAACCCGTAATTTTGAAACTTACAGGGGAGATCCCGACATCGAGTATCCTCTTTTAGAATATTACTCATAAAATTCTTAAAAGCGTAGAGAATAAAATCTCACATCAAGGACACACTTAGGCTCCATTTGGCACGGCGTTTTTGCTCTGGTGAGTTTGGGCAAAAACGTCATTGTCATAGAATATATGTTTGGCATGACAACGGTTATGACCGCCATCAAGAAAAGAAAACTAGTTTTGAACATAAAAGTAAGCGTAGTTCCTTAGGTGAGGTCGGACGTTCACGAACGACGGTTCATAACCACCGCTTCACGATCGTAACTGCCGTGCCAAACGGAGCCTTAATGGAGATTGTGAGTCTTTTCAGGTACAACTGAATGATTTTAGAGCATAATAGACTCAATGACCCACCTTCATGTCAACAAATTAAAAAAAGTTCACATGTTAGAGGTTAAAGACCCTACATGTGAATGAGTTGTGTTGAGAATTTAATCTCACATCCGGAAACACATACAACCAATTAGTTTTAGGCTAGATGATTGGTTCTAACAGATGGTAGAGCAGGCTAGACCCGATAACTCCAACATCGATAAATTAATGTGTTGAAATATAATCCCATGTCAGTAAACATGTGTGATCTCATGCACTTAATATAGATATTGAGTCCTTCGACCGACAACCAATTGATTTTATGTTTGATGCATTGATTCTAACAAAAAATATATCAATATTTGAGAAGGCGTAAAATATTATCAAACTATTAGAACTATGAGCTCAAACTAATAAAGCTCATGTCTCTTCAAAAAAATGGTGATTAATGTAGCATCTTAGGGTTCTAATTTTGTGCTCATAAAGTCTTAGGCAGAAAAAAATTTCAAATGTTGTGGGTCCTCTAGAAAACAAATGGATAGTGTTTTTTTAACTCGTGCAATCGGTCAGAGTTCGGTCTTGCACGAGTGGCGTGACAAAGCGGGCGTTGGCGCAGTGCCACATGACGGCTTGTGGATGCAACTGTGTTGAGGAGTGCACCTAAGGTGGATTGTGCATTCGCGACAAGACCTAGATCCATGGAGATTTTCTCTCCGGTGTTCATATTTAGCCTTTCTATTCTTTGGTTAATTGGAGGTGTCTTATTATTCCGTGATGCTTTTATCGCATCTGCATCTTCTCTTTATCTATGTACTAAATTTTGTTGCGATAATAAAATTGCGTAGAATTTGCTTGTTCTTCATTGTCATGTGTCTAATTGTTACTTTATTATGAAGTATTGCTTCCTCGAGTTATTCTTGCAATTGCAAATCACAATCAACTATGTTATCTTTGAGTTTGTATAAACAACTTATGGGCAACTAAGTTCAAGATCCCGAATCCATCAATTGTTGCAACAAAAATGAAAAACAAATTATAACATTTAAATTATCCCAAAACACTATAAAAATTATGTGTCCTTAATTTCGTCCAACATCAGTATCAGAACATTAATTTAGTCTATTGGGGAATGAGAATAAACCATCATAGTCCATATATATTTTCATAAACACCAGTATTTGCATCATGCGGCTGTAACTTAGGCCGCATTCTAAATGTTTTAATAATGCATATATGGGGCAGCCCGGTGCACAAAGCTTCCCCGCGCAGTGAGGGTCCGGGGAAAGGTCTCATCATAACGGTGAAATGTAGGTAAACCTTACCCTGCATTTTTGCAAGAGGCTGATTCCAGGACTCGAACTTGTGACCCAAGGTCACACGACAACACATCAAATGATGCACCAAGGCCCACTTTCAATAAACAAAAGATAAAGGCTCCGTTTGGCGCGCCGGTGGCGGTCACGAACGCGGTGGTTATGAACTGTCGTTCGTGAACGCTCGACCTCACCTAAGGAATTTCATCAATTTTATGTTCAAAACTAGTTCTTTTTAAACATACATTTTTTTATTCAAACTCACCGGAGCAAAAAAAAACTGTGCCGAACAGAGCTAAAGATACAAGGCATTAGTTTCATACCAGTTTGGAAAGAGATGTTATAAACGAGTCTGGAGAGGGGGTGATCGCATTTGTGGTCGCCCGGTGGCTCCTCTTCCTCTTTCTCCTTTATCGGTCTAAAACAACAAAAACAGCCCATAACCCTTCTTCCCTAGCTAGCTACGTCCGTCTTCTTCGATCTTCTTCTTATTCAATATTCGGGAACCCTAATGTCGCTGCGGGTCGATCTAAGAGTGAATCAAGAAACTTCCGTATAACACGAAACCGTGAATGATCAAAGTTCTCACCGCGTGCAGAGCTTTCGCCTTCTCGAGCGACCCCCTCCATTTTTGTTCACCGTCTGTTCATCGGTCTGTTTTGCTCTCTCCGTGGATTAGATAAGCTTCGCTCTTAATTTGGGTGCTTTTATTAATGGAGAGAAGCAAAGCACGCGGCCTTCTTCACGTGATAGATGGAGAATTGCTGTCCTATTTTAGGCATGTACGTAATCGCAGGCTAATTGTAGATCTAACTTTGTTGAGGAAAATTATTTGGGGAGGAGGGGGAAGAGAATGAGGAAGGAGACGAGTTCAAATATTTTGTATCCTCTATTTATTTTGGGACTTTTGGCACTTTGCACCCTTCAATTAGGGGGATTTGACATTTTGCACCCTAATTATTTAGTTTTGATATTTTACACTCCCAAATAGATTAAGTGTGACATATTGCACCCTCACCTAGTATTTTTAACTACTTTAATTCTATGAAAATAGCTTGGTGAGGGTGCAATATGCCACACTTAACCTATTTCGAGGGTGCAAAGTGTCAAAACTAAATAATTATGGTGCAAAGTGTCAAACCCCCATAATTAGAGGGTGCTTAATTGGAGGGTGCAATATGAGAATGAGGAAGGAGACGAGTTCAAATATGATCAAATTAATCTGGGCCGTTAAAACAACATACAAAAATCAAAATAGAATAACATAAAATATGTTAAGTGCACATCATAATATACTATGTGCACACCGCTCCAACCAGCACATGAGACGACTCCACACCGCCGCCGACAACTTCCACCTCCTCACGCACTACGTAGGCCTTGAAACGGTGCTCGAAGCATCCGAGTGCACGTCAAATTTGGAACGTACTACCCGTTGCCCCCAGCGGGGTATTTATAGGCGTAACCCTAAATCCCCGACGACCCGTCAACGGACCCGTTGGGGTTCCGTTAAATAATAAATACAACGCTAAATATACCTTAACATTCTCCTCCTATATTGTAGCAGTTGTATCACATAACAGGTTAAACATATAAGTTAGATAACGACAGAATGAGTTTCAGATTAAAACAACAAGAGTTTTAGATCAAACATCTAAACTAAAACAAGTTCCAAACATGCAAAAGCAAAAGCAAAAGCAAGAACAGTAATCTGAAAAACAGAAACTCAAACAGGTGACGGATCGGTCTACTCAAACAGCAGATCATCTCCATCTATGTCGAAATCCACTTTCTCTCCTCCAGACTCCAATTGATCTGCATTTAAACATTTGAATGTCATGAGAACAAAACTCAATGAATTCATACATATGCATATCAAAAGTAAAGTTATTAGTTCTTACAAGTTTGAACATAATACTCTAACTAGGAAGAAAGACTCACAGGTCCGCATCTCTTATCTAATTTACACAAAATTAGAAATTTGGTTTCATAGAACCAAGCTATGTTCCTTCGATTATTAAGATTATTACCAAACGTTTCACAATTGTATTATATCATCAAGTTTGGAATGATACAACAAGCTGTGACCAATATATCATCAAGTTTGGAATGATATAAGTAATGATCTTAATATCATGACGCATATCAGTAACTTTAGTACTCGTTTTTGGAATGATACCCAATTCAGCCTTTGAAAAGAAGTAGTTGTGTAAGTCATCAAGTTTGGAATAACTAGCAACTAAACAATCTCAGGCTTCATCAAGTAACATCTGGAATACTTCAGTGTACTCAATCTAGATGCGTGAATGTAGGCAGACTCGGTTCTAAAATCTTAAACAAATATAGGTATTAAGTCCCACTAAATAGACTTTAATCTCATATCCCCCGATGTTTTAGATGTAAGAACCTTGCATAAGCCCTTAGTAAGGACATCTGCTACATTATCTTTTGATCTCACGTCCAAGAGGGAAATGATCCCTTGACTGGTGAGATAGGTCAACCAGGCCTGTTTCATCCGTAGTTGCCTTCGCTTACCATTGAACAGGGAATTAGTTGCAATGGTTTTTGTGGCTTGATTGTCACAAAATATCGAGATAGAGTTCATTTTCAGACTCGTCATTGGAATATCCATAACCAAATCTCTGACCCACTCTGCTTCTTCGGCAGCTGAAGCAAGAGCATAGAGTTCGGATTCCATAGAGGATAGTGCTATACACGTTTGCCTCTTAGATTTCCAAGCTACTGCGGCTCCTCCTAGGGTAAACACATAACCACTAGTGGACCGACTATCACCAACGTCTGAACACCAGGAGGCGTCAGAGTACCCTTCAAGCACAGGAGGGTGACCACTGTAACATAAAGCATACTGCTCAGTATACTTTAAGTATCGCATTAGCCTTTCCAAGGCGTCCCAGTGGTCCTTTCCAGGGTTACTAGTGAATCTACTCAACATGCCGACCGTAAAGGCTATGTCGGGTCTAGTGCAGGTAGTTGCATACATGAGACTGCCAATGAGTTTGGAGTAATCCAACTGGCGAATAGGTGAACCGTCATGAGGTTTCAGTCTATTATGATAGTCGTATGGAGTCTCAATCTTCCTGCACTTATCATAACCCCACTTTTCTAGTAGAGTTCTGATGTAGTGACTCTGGCTGAGGGTGATACCCTTATCCGTAAAGTTCACTTCCATGCCTAGGATGGTCTTCACCACACCTAAGTCAGTCATGCTAAATTTGGACTGCAAGGTAACCTTAACGTCTTCCACCTCAGACTGATCGGTACCCAGAATTAGCATGTCATCAACATACAAGCAGATTATAGCGACGGAGTGAGGACTTGTCTGTATGTACAGACATTTATCTGAAAGGCTGGATTTAAAATTCAGGCCTTTTACGCAAGTGTCAAACTTCTCGTGCCATAGCTTTGGTGCTTGCTTCAATCCGTAGAGTGACTTAATCAACTTACAGACCTTGGTTTCGAGACCTTGTACGACGAACCCTTCAGGTTGACGCATATAGATCTCTTCAGTTAGATCTCCATTTAAAAATGCAGTCTTAACGTCCATCTGATGAACGACGAAACGTTCAATAGATGCGATAGCGAGAAGAACCCTGATCGTTGCAATGTGACAAACAGGTGAGTATGTATCAAAGTAGTCAACTCCACTCACTTGAGTGAAGCCTTTGGCAACTAGACGTGCTTTGTACTTAGCGATACTCCCATCTGGATTCAGTTTCTTCTTAAGGACCCACTTGCTCCCAATGGTTTTAGCTCCTTTGGGTAGGTCAACTAACGTCCAAGTGTGGTTTTCCATGAGAGAGTGCATCTCATCATCAATGGCTTCTTTCCATAACAGGGAATCCCTGGATCGCATCGCTTCCGTATAGGTGGATGGATCAGCTTCAACGTGGTAAGTCACAAAATCTGTACCGAAGCTTTTAGGAACACGTTCCCTATTAGATAGCCTAGTGGACTCTAGGGCACTAGTGTGAACTGGCTCAGTGTCAGGGAGTCGTAGTTCCGTCCCAACGAGGGTATCAGAACTGGTGTCTGGCAGACCGGGAAGAGTCAAGTTCTTATCTCTAAGAAACTTATCCTCAAAGAACACAGCATCTCTAGACTCAATGACCGTGTTGGTAGAGAGATCTAGAAATCGGTCTGCGGCACTATCCACCGCACATCCTAGGTACACACAAGTGTTCGTCTTAGGTCCTAACTTAGATCTCCTTATGTCAGGTATCCTAACATAGGCGATACAACCCCAGATTTTGAGGTGATCAAATCTGGGCGGTCTCTTAAACCAAAGCTCATACGGGGTTTGCTTCAATTTAGCATGAGGAACCATATTTAGGATGTGATTCGATGCGAGGGCGGCTTCTCCCCAATAAGCGGCAGGCATACCGGCAGTCAACAACATAGAATTCAACATTTCTGTTAAAGTTCTATTTTTCCGCTCGGCGATACCGTTTGACTGGGGCGAATAAGGGGCAGTAGTTTCAGGTATTATGCCATGGCTGGCAAGAAAATCCCTAAACTCACCCGAGACGTACTCACCTCCTCGATCACTCCTAAGTCGTTTAATTTTCAAATCCAACTGGTTCTCAACCCTATTTTTGAAAATTTGAAATTTTTCAAAAGCTTCATCCTTTGATTTTAAGAGATAAATGTGAGTATATCTAGAGAAGTCGTCGATAAAAGTTATCAGGTACTTCTGACCACCACGTGTGACAAAACTTTTGTAGTCACAAATGTCGGAGTGTATCAACTCTAGTAAACGTGTACTCCTAGACACCTGACTGAATGGTGTTCTAGTAATCTTAGTTTGAGCACATATCTCACATTTGTCGAATTTGGTTTTAGTGTCTAAGGGGATGTTATGAGTTCTAGCTAGCAGGAGTAGTTTTCTATAGTTAACATGTCCTAGTCTTACGTGTAGAGTCTTAGGATCAAGCAAATGAGAACTAACCTGATTAACTACTTCGTTTGCTAGACTCAGACGATACATTCCATTGACTACGTACGCACAACCAAAATAATGTGCGTTAACCATTAAGGTCACCCGACCACCACTAATGTTAAAGGACATACCCGCATCGCTTAACAAACTAATCGATATTAAATTAGCAGCTAATGTAGGAATGAATTTAACATCTTGCAAAATTAAATGCGTACCTGAGGAGAGGAGCAGATCCACGGTCCCGGTCTGGAGTACCGCAGCAGTGGCTCCATTTGCCACTGTAACTGTCTCAGAGGCAGGAGTGGCATCCTTCAGCAGTGCGGAGTTGTTGCAGACGTGGCAGGTCGCCCCCGAATCCAACCACCAGTCAGTACTGGCCTGAACGTTCCCAACTTTGGCAACAAAGTGGGAGGGCGCAGTCTGATGGAGCATGTGTGCTCTATTATCAGACTTTGGTGGGTTAGCATCGGGCTTCTTTGGTTGCCTGCACTCAGAAGCGCAGTGACCCCACTTGTTGCAGTTGTAGCACTTGCCTTTGAACTTCTTGATCTTCTTGCTGGTGTCTACGACTGCGGGTGCACTGGGGGTAGGTCGAGTCTGATCAGAGCGAGGCTTCCTCTTCGGGTGTGTGATCATATTAGCAGCAGACTGCTGCTTGCTCACCACCTCCTTCACATGCCTTGTCTGATTCTCATCCTCAATGCAGATGAACCGCTTGAGTTCTTTCAGACTGACCTGAGTCTTCTTGCGATACATCTCCGTCTTGAAAGAGTACCATGCTGAGGGGAGCTTGTAGATGATGGCACCAGCAACGAACCCATCTGGCAGAGGGACACTTTCAATACTGAGCTTGGCCACCAAATTTTCCAGGTCTACAATCTGGGGAAGGATTTCTCTGTCCTCAGAGAAGGTGAATCCCATGAACTTGTCCACCAGATGCGTCTTGGACATGTTCTCCTCCTCCTTGAACTGATCTTTCAGCGCATTCCAGATCTCTTTCGCTGTCTTCAGTTTCCCAAACGTCTCGGCCAGAGAATTGGAAAGACAGTTGAGAAGATAATCGCGACAGAAGTCTTCGTCGCTGATCCACTGTGCTTCATCGGGTCCTCCTTGGAAGTCTGCGAAGTCAGTCTGCAGCGTATAAAAAATATTGAGGAATTTCATACCAAACTGCGTATTGCGCTTCCAGGCACTGAACTCCGAGTGGGAGAACTTCTCCAGCTTGATCAACGGCACAGGAGAGGAGAGAGAATTGGTCTTCTTAAGAGAAGCCATCAGAAGTACTGGAAGACTGAATCAGTAGAGGAACTGCACTGCTTTTCACTTTGGCGGCGGCGGAACGACGAAAGCGACACGATCCGCTGCAAAAGACCGCACTGTAGCAGTGTACTGGAGTGGGGCAACAACTGGATCGACACAGAGATGCACTTCACTGCACTGATTCTCGGCAAGGGGGAAAAATGAAATAAAAGAGGAGGGCTGCTTTCCTTTCCCCAAGATTAGTGGAAAAAATTTATATTTTCTGATCCCAATAGAAAATAGGTTTCGATAAAGAAATTGCTCCGGATGGCTTTCTTGATGCAGCGCAGGAAACAAGGCAGGGTTTCTTCCAATCAGATAATCTGTAGATGGAAAAACGATGAAGATGCAAGCCCCGCAGTCGATCTCTTGCACTGCCGTGTACCTTGAACGGATCTATAGAAGGAGTGATGAACTTGATCGGCAGTCTCACAAGAAACCTAAAGAGCGGCTGCTATGCGTGGAGGAGAATGTTAGCGGCTTGATGCACGACACTAGATCGCTGCACTTCTTCCTTCTTGCGATCAACGAAACGGCATGAATCGTCGATTCAGGCGAGAAGAGAACGCACAGCGACGGGAACCTTCTCCTCGAACGACGGGAGAGAGCGACAGGCCAGGGGGCAGACTCCTTCCTTGCGGGCTAGAGAGGGGAAGCGCGCAGGAGAGACGAACGACCGGCTTCTTCCTCCTTCCGTCGATCAACAGGGAAGATCGCGAACGGGAGCAGCGGTTACGGGGACAGGAGTGTCGTTTTCCTTTGCTCGACGGGAGAAACAGCGGTTACTAGTGAGAACCGCTCGGGAGCGACGGGAGAGGGGGGGGGGGGGCTAGGCGCTCACGAGGAATCTTCGAGAATGAAACGGTGCTCGAAGCATCCGAGTGCACGTCAAATTTGGAACGTACTACCCGTTGCCCCCAGCGGGGTATTTATAGGCGTAACCCTAAATCCCCGACGACCCGTCAACGGACCCGTTGGGGTTCCGTTAAATAATAAATACAACGCTAAATATACCTTAACAGGCCTTCGGCCCCACCGTGGCCGCCACCCTCTTGTGGGTTCATGCCTGGACCGTCTCAGCATCTCAGGTCGCCGATGACCTGATCTCCAAAGCAGAAAGAAGAATTATCTTGATTTATGCAAAGAAGATGGCTGCAACGGCAAAGAAGAAGAAGCACAGAGCTTTCCATCTTCCAGGATTTTGATCTAAAGAGTCCAATAAAACCTATGTTCTCAGACTTGGAGTGGTCCTTCCAGAGAGCAGCAAGAAAGTCTGACGGGATCTCCTTCCCTCTTTCAGATCGGCGAAAGGCGAAACCCTAGCAGACGTGATTCACACGAGGTCGCCGATCAGCAAAAAGAGTGTTATCCTGCACAGAAATCGCGAGCCCTACCTGCAACCGAGCAGCAGCAGGAATATATTGGAGTTTTCCTCGATCAACCAGCAGACGAACCACAAACAAAAGAAGGGATCTCCCTCTTATTTCTTGTGATTCAGTGAGCAACGTGATTTCGCTGTCGCCGCCTCCAGCCGGAGCTCCTTTGCGAGTTGCGTCCGAAACTCCATTCAACAAAGGGGAAAAAAATCAATTTTTAATTTTTGGTTTGCTTATAAGATTTTGGGTGTGCACAAAATCAAACATGGTGTGCACATAAGCACGCCCTGTATATATTTTTACAATATTAAAAAGGAAAAGTTGTCTTTGATGAAACATTCAAAATAGACAAATATAACTTTATTGTTTTAATCTAATAACTTGATCGCTTAGCGCTCTCCCGGTCTGGAGAATCGAACTATCTTAGCACGAGAGTAAGTCAAGCGCGCAAACAGTTAAAAGAGAACAAACAACAGAGATGACACGATATTTTACGTGGAAAACGCCAAAAGAGAAAAAACCACTGGGTCAATTCGGTGTCGATCAATTCCACTGGTTTGCTTGAGGTTACAATTGTTAAAATATTTGAGAGAGTGACAGGTCACAACTCCTATTACAAGTACTTGAAAGTAAAAAAAGGATGCAAAGTCTTTCTTGGCGCTCGCAAGAGCGGCTTCGAGGGCAGGTACTGGAGCAGGCGCTCGAGAAGACACTACAGTAGGTTCTGTGGAAAGCAAAGTCTTATCTTGAGCAAGAGAGTGAGGGAGTGCACAGAGTGGACACTTGAGCACTTGAGCGCTCAAGAGGCACTCCAGCGGTTGAGCGCTAGAGAGGCACTCGAGTGGTTGAGCGCTAGAGAGGCACTTGAGCGGTTCAGCGCTAGAGAGACACTTGAGCACTGGAGTGGTTGAGCGCTAGATAGGCACTTGAGCGGTTCAGCGCTTGAGCATTTGAGCGCTAGAGAGGCACTTGAGTTCTTGAGCCAGAGAGCAAGCGTAGTTCCAAGTCTAGGTCAGAAAACCTTCAGAGTTCGAAGTCTTCGCCGAAAACCTTCAGATCCATTTTCTCTCTTCTTTGTTGCTTGTCTTCAAATGAAGACCTAAAGTTTTTTTTTTATAGTTTATTTGAGTGGTATATATCTTGGTAATTGCACCGCCTTAGAATTTGAGCTAACGAATGATGTCGCGCGATGATAGTCTCCTCGATCATTAATTTCCGAAAAATCACGGGCATGCCCCCCACCCCCACCCCGGGCGGCCCGGGAAGGTTCATCAGCGGCGATGGTGGCTGAAGGAGGCGGCGGGCGGCGCCGACGAACGACGATGGCGGAAGGTCGGCATGTGCGCGGAGGCGCACGACCTGAGCACGCACGCGGCCTAAGTGCGAGGGAGCGCGACCTGAGCACGCACGCGGCCTAAGTGCGGGGGAGCGCGACTTGAGCACACACTCCATATTCTCACTTTTCATCTGCACTACAGTCTACTGTCATCACATAGACCCACGAACATTTGCATTTGCATCCCACTTTCCATGATTACACTATTATGTATTCTGTTTTTTTTTTTTGCTTTATAACTAATTATCGATTTCCAAACAATGTGCACTCTTACTCACTTTGCGCAACGCATATGGATCAAACAACAATTGAAGGAACACTGAGACAAATACACCAACTTTCAGGTGAAATTTTCAAGATCTATGGAACTCTGAGACAAGTACACCAAGAATGGATAAAAAAAACACTTTTTGATTGCTTTACAAGTGGTTACAACAATTACAAGAGAATATGCTGAATACAAGTCGCATACAACTTGATTCACAGCAGCCGAAAGTAAAAGAACAACAATTGGCCGCAGACAAAGTCCGGTTCTCCACAGCTCGCTAGCGCCCGGCGCTAGCACTAGCACCAGCGCTATCTCAGACCGCGCGAGCTCGCTGCTTCCACGCTCCCCTAATTAGCCCGCAGACGCAGACCGCCAGATCACAACAAGTCGCTAGCGTCTGCGCTACCCGCTACCGTCGGTGCTATCTCAGCGAACTCACACAACTCGCGAGCCTTGCTCTAGGTCGCTCTGAACTCACTCCGAGTTCACTCCTACTTGAGACCGCCGATTGAGACCGCCCAAGCTCTCCTTCCGAACTTACTGCAAGTTCGCTCTGACTTAGACCGCCAATAGAAACCGCCCAAGTCGACCACTTTCTCTGATATTTTCTGTACGGGGATTGCCCCCCTATTTATAGATTCTGGAGCCGCCACCTGGAAGTTTGGCTAGCGTCGGCGCTAGCACTAGCGTCTGCGCTAGCTCACTTCACAAATCTCAACACTCCCCCTTGAAGTGAGCTCCGTCAACCACTCCGAGCAGCGAGCGAGGCCTCCTGAATGGCCCCGTAGATAGGGCTTCGTGAAAATATCTGTTATGTTGTCTTCGCTCCGCACATGCTGTAACATCCCCCAGACAGCTAGACCCCCCGGGTGAATCTATCTTGACCAGGTCATGAGAAGGCCTTGGTAGTGTAGAAACCCCTTTAACATAGGCAAGATGAGGGTTGAAAGTGCCTTGGACTGCAAATAGCAATTTCCAGTGACCAAGCTTAGGGTTGGACTTTAGGGCCTCAACTTGACCATTTGGCCCCACTATAGTATCCCTAACCCTTTAAGGGCCCCCTTGGGGCACCAAGGGCCCATTGGGGTCAACCAAAGAGGCCAAATTGACCAAAGTCAACCCTAACCCTAAATTGGTCAAAGTAGTCTAATTAGAGTCAATTAACCCTCACCATGCCAAATTGACCACTCATCTGGGTCTAAAATATCATTAGAAACCTAGTAGACCTAAAAGCCCTATCATGGGACACCCAGTGGTGCAAATTGACCAAAATGCCCTTTTTAGGTCAAAATGGCAATTCTTCACTAAGTGCCCTAATTGACCACCACCATATTAAATTGACCATACCCATAGTATTATCATGTCATAGGGGACCCAGTGGACCAAAAATCCCCATGACTAGGTCAACCCTAGGGCTCAATTTGACCAAAGTCAACTTAGCATGTTTTGGTCAAATCAGCTTAAATTGGGTCAACAAAGGCTCATGTGACCAAATTGACCCCACCAGTAGTTTCTAAACCCAATTTGGAGTCCAAGGGACCCAAAAGCCCCATCCTAGGGTCACCCAATTGCTCAATTTGACCAAAAGTCAAATTTGCCCAAATTAGGTCAAATCTCTTGAATCTAGCCCAATCCCTTTGGGCTAAGCCCAAATTGAGTGGTCAACCAGCATGCTTGACTGATAATTAACCCAGGAGAGAGAGGAAAATCGGCCATGGTGAGTAGGAGAGAGAAAAACCCAATTTTGGACTAGAGAGAAGGTGGTGTTCATGGCCATTAAGAGGATACACCCCTTGGAATCCCCATTGATGTCCCCTTTCATCTCCCCTGATGAATGTGGAGGGAATTCCAGGAGTTTTCTGGAGGAATTGAAGGCAGGGGGAAGCATAAGGGTGGCCGGCCATGGGGGAGAGGAGGGGTCACTTGGTGATCTCTTGATGGAGCCCTCCTCCCATTAAATTGAGACCTCCATTAGCTTTAGAATGGTTCAAGGAGTTGAAACCCCCCCTTCCCCGAGAGAGATGTGTTATCTGTGCAAGGAGTTGGGAGGTGCCGAATTTTCCAAAGAGGAGCAATGGTGGTCGACGGCCGGAGCACCAAAACCCCCAAGTGCAGGTCTGGTTCTCTTCCCCTCTCTTCAGTGGATAGATCCCCTCAAACGGCGGCAAGGTTCGAGCCCCTACGGCTCTGGATCGGGCAGGCCAAGAAGCTCGAAATCGAGCTTTTATTTCCGACCTAAATGCCCTGTTCCGGCCACTTCCGGCCGGCCAACCACCGCTATTCGCCGGCCACCACCTCAATGAAGGTGGTGGTGGCATTGGCCGGCCGGGGCGGCGCCTAGGTGGCCGGGAAAACAAGGATCAAGGTAGCCCAGGCGCGGGCGATCCTGGTCGTTGGCCAGAGGAAGAAGACGACCAGGCGCGGTCTGATTGCTTCAAGATTCGTGCGGCTCCTTAGCTTTAATTCCTGAGTTCTGTGATTAAAATTGTAGCATTTGTTTAATTCTGCTAAAAATACTTAGAGACCTCTAGGGAAAATTTGTCCAACATCAAAGTTGGAGCCCCTGAGGTCTAGTTTAATCCAAAATTGAGATCACTCGATTTGGAGCCCTGGTTAGGGCACAACACTCATATTGGTGAGGTATGTTTATAGGGCTAACCAGAACTTGTTTTGGATGCCCACTCCAATCTAGAACTCCAAATGACTTGAAATTTGGATGGTAGGCTACTCTTATATATATGTAGCACATGTCCAAAAATCAGATTGATTGGATAACTTTTTCCCATAATTTTTGGAAAAGTTCAATAATCCTTGTGGGACCTAATTAGGTGCCCGAAACACCTCAAAACCCTTCCAAATTTGGATGGGTGGTCCTAGAGATTAAGTAGGGTCACTGGTTAAAATATCATAATATTTGGAGTTGATTTGGTGGGGTAATTCACCAAGACAACCCTAGGCTCTCTAGGTTTAGGCAAAACTTTGGGTGAGTGCCCCCACTCTTCCACAAAGCCAAATGGCTTCATATTTGGGGTGCACATCACCCTCCCCCATGCCAACCTGTGGTCCAAACTTGGTGGCCATTGGAGGAGGTTAGCCCAAGTAAATCAAAAGGGGGCTAAATGCTATTTGCACCCCAATTAGGTACCCAATCTTGGGTGGCCATTCACTGACCCCTGGCCAGTATGGTGAGTAGTATGGACTTGGGAAAAGCAGGGAGTTTCCCTTGGACTTTTGTTTGCTTAAAGGTTATATTAGGGCAAAAAAAAGTGAACTTAAGTTAATTTTGGAGTGTGGAGGGGCTTCCTCCCACTGATAGAAAGGGTGACCTTGGTCACTGACTTGGGATGTATGGGACACCCCAAGGAGCAATTTTGGAGGAATTAGGGCTTAGTGTGCCCTTGAACCCTAATGGTTAGCCTTAGGGTGCTCTTTAGAACTTGTGAAGGACTTGGGAGTGTTTGTCCTTGGAGAGGTGTGTAATGGACTCCTCTGAGCTCTATGAGTCTTGTAACACCCTCACAAGAAGTTTGGGTGGATTTGGGGAAGTATGGACCCAAACCCTAGGGTAAACCCTAAGGGGTGCATTTAGAGGCCAATGAAGGAAGAGGGGTCAAACCTTAATGGTTTGACTTGAAATTTTGGGGAGATGGTCATGGTGACCAGAGAATGCTATTGTGAGAAATTGGAGGGATTTGGAGTTGCCAATCCTAGGTAATAAATCCTTGGGTAGATTTGTAATTATTTAGGGTTTTGGGATTTAGGAAGAAATAATGCTTAGTGATTAACTATCTTCTGTCACCAACTTATCTTTGATGTTATAAACCCCTGGAGATTCTATTAGAACCATTGGAAAACTTTTGGAGGTCCAAATTATAATTATTCATATTATGGGCAATTTTTGGAATGAACAATTTTAGGGTGTTAGTTTTCTGTAATTGTATGAAGCTTTGCTGGATGTCATTTCATACCAATATGCACCCACAGTCTTTTTCTCATAATTTATGGATTGATATTTTTGGTACCTCTAGTTCAATCTGGAATTAATGGCAAATATACCCTTTGTAGAAATTACAGATGTAACCTTTATGGAATGTGGTCAAACTTTGTAGGGCTGAATATTTTAGTATGATTCACCTCTGTATAAATATGCATAAGGTTTGGAGTTCATATGAGGGTACCTCCTTTGGAATTTATTGGAAATAAATGGGTTTTGGAATTATTAGATATAGTAAACCTTGCTGGACTTTCCTACAAATTCACATCTACTGATTATTAGGTACTCTTGATTTATGTAAAAATTGGGGTAAGCATTGGAAGTCAGAAAAGTACACTTGTAGTTCAAACCCTAGGAAGTTGCCCTTGGGAAAAATGGTTTTAATTATTAATATTGTTGGAAAAATTATGAAACTCTGGATTTGTTCTTAAATATGTAGCATGGACCGCCAATAAATCCATTGGGTCATAGAGTTGATTATTTAATGTACCTCCCTTCATGAGCATCAAAACATTAAGGATGGTCTGCGTTTAGCAAATTGGCAATTTTGGGGTTATAGGTCAAATTGGGGTATATTGATTGGAGATGTGAGAGTTTAATGGTGATCATATGACTATGTGAGGATCCCTGGAGTTAATTAAGGTTTGAAGAGTCCTAGGGTGGTGGGGTGCCACCCTTGAGGTAGGTCGTTCTGGGGATTGACGAAAGTTCGTCTTTTCCCTTTAGTGCCTTAAAACACTTAGGTTTGAACCAGGTAAAGCATTAAGAGGGTTTCTTATGGGTAGTAACCAATAATACTAAGTATCTTGGGAAAGAGAACTTTGGGGTGTCATCCCATTGTAGTTCCTAGTACCGTAGCGAGCCCCTTACAGGGTAACCCTCGGGAAGTTCAAGACTAACCCTAATTTATAGGAATAAGACATTAACTAATAACACACCCCGTGGTTTCGGGAGTTTAGTTGGTTTGGTGCTGCGAGCGGTAGGCTCGGTGGTGGTGATAGCGGATTGCTAAGACCGGTGAGCTTGTGACTCAGTGGTGCTTGATGGCGGGCAGGTTAGCCCGGGGAGCTTATGGCTCGGAGGTAGGAAGTAGAACATGTTGCATGTGCATTGAAGGTGGTGGGTCTTCGGTATTGGACGATCGTTCACACTGACGTCAATACGTTGACTCGGCAAGTGTGGTTTTACACTTAGCCTTGAAAGTCTGGCGGTCCAGTCAGCAAGAGTACGCAGACGCTCTGCGGGTTTTGTGGAGGCGTACGATAGGTCTAGGTTAGGTAGTGTGAATACCAACCTAGAGGTGGGCGAGGCCCAACCCACCGCTTCCGTTAGCCACTACGGGAGTATCCTGGGAGTCTAGCTCGCTCCAAAAAGGGGGAACCAAAGGTCTATGCGCATAGAGTCGTAGTGAGTGAGTTGCACTTGTATGATCATAGCATAACAACATACTTTGCATGACATAGCATAAACATTGCATTCAACCTACCCCTAACGTATAAGTCGGTTATGGGACTTCTTATACGGTAGGCCCTGCTAAACGACCCTTTGGTCTATAGGTTTGTATGAGCATTCCTATAAATCAATGGTTATTTTTATATTACTTCGCTTGCCATTATTTATACTGCTTACTGTTTTTTACATGCACTTTACTATGCTTACTTACTGCTTCGTATATATATACACCTGTGTAGTTGTAGATCCGCCGCCACCTGCTTTTGTATTACCCCTTGAATGTCCTCCGCTTCCTCCTCCCCATACGGTGCCTAGGAGCCATTGGGGGTGGGGTGGGGAACATAAGGCTTAGTCTTTTTGACTAACGGTCAGTGGACCATATCATTTTAGGGTTTCGAGGAGACGCAGCATCGTCAGAGAAATAGGTGCAACATGACCCGACATGGTGGCCCCCACGGCCATGCTACCATTGTCACCAGCCGGGACACACTCGAGTCAGATGCCCCATGATGGGTGGAACCCCTCCAGCACAGCGACCAAGAGGTCGAAGGCGAAGACGTAGACGTAGATTGCGAGGCAGCGACCGCAGGCCAAAAGAGAAGAAGCATCCAGTGTTGCAGCACCAGTGGAGTACAGAGTCTGCAGAGATGGGTCAGACTAGTCTGTGTACTCCGATTTCAGTGTCGGTGACGATTAGCTTTAGTTTTACTTAGGAGCTAGCTTCCGCGAGAGATCTTGTAGTGAGGAAATGATGTACAGGGCAAGAGCCCCTTTTATTATTGTATCCCTTGTATCTCTTTTATTCAGTTAATATATGTGTGGACATTTATATTTCATGTTGATTCTGTGGACTTGTCTTCTCTTTTATGAACTTTCCCTTGAGATCGATTTGGCCGGCAGAATCGGCGTTTTGTGGTGGCGACCTTCCCGAGTGAAGGTGTCACCGCAAAGCGGCGGTTCTGGGCCTAAGACCCGGTGGTTTTTGCAAAAAAAAAATGGGGTCTTACACATGCTCCACCGCAATCAAGCCACCCAACACCTTCTCTCTGATGAAGTGATGCTCGATCTCTATATGCATTGTTCTTGCGTGACACACTGGATTGGTTACCAGTTTCAAAGCGCTCTTGTTGTCACCGCGAAGAATAGTAGGTCTGCTGACCTTCTCATCCACATCTTCCACCAGCCTCCTTAGCCAGACACACTTCTGGGCTGCTAAGCACGACGCCTTGTACTCAGCCTCTGTGGTGGATAGGGAGATAGAATCCTGCTTCTTGCTACACCACGAGATAACAGCAGCTCCACATAGAAACACATGACCTGAGGTCGACTTGCGATCATCAGCATTACCTCCATATTCTGCATACGTGTACCCATGCAGCTTGAAGTCAGACTTCTCTCCATAAGACAACCTCATCTCAAGGGTCCCTTCACGTACTTCAGAATTCATTTAGCTGTCTCCAAATGAGGCTTCCGCGGCTCCTGCATATACCGACTAACTCGGCCGACGGCAAAAGCGATGTCCGGCCTCGTGATAGTCAGGTAGATTAAGCTCTCCATCAGTGCCCGGAAGATCTTCGAATCAGGAAGAATCCTCCCTTCTTCCTTCTGAAGCTTCATCCCAACCTCCAGTGGAACAGAGCTGCTCTTCCCCTCCTTCATGCCGAATCAGTTCACCAAGATCCTTCATCTCAAAGCGAATAGATAACTGATGTCTCAGCGTCACGAGCTCTTCACTGTGTTCCCGGTCACGATCATGTCGTCGACGTACAGCTGTACCAGAATATGAAGATCTGCACTCTTCTTCACGAATATGCTAGAGTCTGAGTCTGAGGCATCATAACCACAGAACTGCAGGTACTCTGCAATCTTCTCATACCAGGCTCTCGGTGTCTGTTTCAAACTGTAGAGGGCCTTCTTCAGTTTGCACAAGTGATCTGGGTGTGACTTGGACACGTATCCAGGTGGTTGCACCATGAATATGTCATTGTCAATCTTTCTGTATAGGAACGTGTTCTTCACATCAAGTTGCCACAGATTCCTCCCTCGGCACGCTGCCAGAGCAATGACCGTCCTCACCGACGTCATCTTTGCCACAGGACTAAACGTCTCCTCGTAGTCCTCTCCATAGGTTTGTGAGAAACCTCGAGCGACAAGCCTAGCTTTGTATCGCTCAACTCCTCCGTCAGCTTTCTTCTTAACCTTGTACACTCACTTGTAGGTGACAGGTTTGATGCCCTCCACCATGGGAATGAGATCCCATGTCTCATTCTTCTCCAGCGCTTCCATCTCTTCATTCATGGCCACATCCCACTCCTTAATGCCAACAACATCTTCAAAGCGGGCAGGTTCCCTCTCATCGAGTGGTCCTGCGAAGAAGCAGGAGACCAAACTCACGAAGTTCACCTCCTTATAGCGAGAAGGCGGGTCGATGGTCCGCTTCGACCTCCTCAAGGCTTGGCCACTCTCTACCACCCCAGTAGACTCCTCCTCTGCAACTCTTCTCCCCTCATCTCTTGGAGCAACGTTCCCCCTGCTTCTCGAACTCGAAGCTCCCCCTGAGCCAGATGGCGATGGGGCACTGGGAGATATCTCCAACTCCATAGTAGAGTCCTCAGTGACTCTCTCTTCACACCTGCTAGAAACTCCACTCTCCGACAGTACCACAGAAGAGACTCCCTGATATGAGATCAGTTCGTCAAACACCACATCGCGCGAGACGACGAACTTATGAGTCTGCGGATCCATGCACTTCCACCCCTTCTTCCGCTCATCGTAGTTGATGAAGACACACTTTCGTGCTTCGGCTCAAACTTAGTTCTCTGGGCATCTGGGACGTGTACGAAGCAGGTAGAACCAAACACTCTCATGTGACCGACATTTGGCTTCTCCCCGAACATGAGCTGGTGTGGAGACACCATCCTGTTAGAACTCAGAGGTAGCCGATTGATCACGTGGGTAGCACACGCCATTCCCTCCGCCCGCAAGGCCTTGGGAATCCCCTTGGCATGTAACCAACTCCTGGTAGTCTCCACCAGATGGCGGATCTTTCTCTCTGCGACCCCATTTTGTTGAGGGGTGTGGGCGCAAGAGAGCTCTCGCCGAATGTCGTATTTCCTGCAGAAAGAAGCAAACTCGTTAGAGGTAAACTCCCCCCATTATCACTTTGCAGCTTCTTCACCCTCAGGTTCAGCCTCCCCTCCACAAGTTCCTCCCACTCCTGGAACTTCTCAAACACTTCAGACTTCTCCTTCATAAAGTAGACCCACGTATAGCGGGTGTAATCATCCACCAGAACCAGCGCATACATATTTCCTCCATAAGTAAGGGTGGCGCACGACCCCATCACATCAGCGTGTACGCACTCAAGGGGTTCCTTACACCTCGTCTCCGACTTGTCAAACGGAAGTCAATGTGACTTTCCATATTGACAGCCCTCGCATACATGGTCATCGTCACAAGAAGAGAGATTAGGCAGGCCGCTCACCAAACCCTTAGCAGCCATCATCTTCAACTTGTCCATCCCCACATGACCTAGCCTCTCATGCCAGATCGCAGCGCTGTCATTCGTCTTCAGCTTGTCCACATAGACATTTGCATACAGAACATACAAATCCTTCACCCTTCTTCCGGTGAGTGTGATGTCAGCATCAACAGATGACAGGTTCTTCAGAAACTTTACCTCCTTCGGTCCAAACAGCACGTGGTATCCTGCATCCACCGCATTTGCAACCGAGAAGAGATTCTTCTTCATGCCCAGCCCATGATACACGCTCTTCAGTGTCACAGGCTTCTCTTCACTTCTCAAGGATTCCATCCCTTCTTGCTCCACAGGATGCATCGTATCGTCCGCAGTGATGATAGCATTCAATCCTCCATATGCCTTCAAGTAGGCAAACTTAGACACATCTCCAGTGAGATGGTGCCCGCAACCGGAATGCATTATCCAGTCATTCTCAAAATTTATAGAGGCTAAGGCATCAACAGGTGTGGTCGTCATCTCAGTCAGAAAGCAGTTGTCTCCGCCTTCACCACTCTGGTGACCTCTACCTCTCGCTCCACCTCTCCAGTGGCCTCCTTCCTTCTCAACAACATGACCGACCTTCAGATTAGACCGGCAGTCCTTTGCCATGTGCACGTACTTCATACAGGCAAAGCAAAGAGATCGCCCTCTCTCATCATGAGCAGGGAGGAACTTTCCTTTATATCCTTGAGAGGACGTTGAGGGTCCATCTTCGGAGTTCTTCTTCTTCTTGTCCCAGGTATTCTTCTTGCCTGAGAACAACACCTCGCTATCTCCCCCTGAGATAGACACTCCCGTCATCTGCTTCGCCAGACTCTCCTGTGACGACAGCAGGTTCTCCAGCTCCAGAAGGGAGGGTTGAGCAGCTCATCCTTGCACAGACGTAACAAACGCAGTATACTCCTTCCGCAACCCACGAAGTATATGCCTCTTCAGCTTTGCCTCAGAGATCGGCTCATCAGGATCCAAAGCTGAGATCTCAGCACGCAGGTTCTTCACCTTCAGAAAGAAGGTGGAAATTGACAACTCTCCTTGAGTGGACCGCGCCAACTCATTCTCCAGAAACTGTAGCCGCGCTATATTCTTCTTGTTGAATAGCCCATCGAGGACTTTCCAGATACCAGACGCTGACTTGCAACCTATGACGTGGTAGAACAAGTCAGGTGAAATTGCTCTCTTCATAGTGAACTCCGCCTTGGAGTTAGTCTTCCTCCAAGCTCTCACAGCTGGACCATTGTCTTCGGCAGCTACGACTTCCTCTTGCTCATCTCCACCAACGACCTCTCATAGGTCCTCTCGAAGCAGGTAACTCTCCATACAAGACTTCCACTTCTTGTAATTTGTCTGAGTAAGCAACTCAATGCCAAGACCTCTCGCATTGCCTCCTCCGCCGTCCATCTTGGTTGCTCAGTACTTTTTACTCAGTGTCTGTTCCAACCTGCCTCAGATACCATGTGAAATTTTCAAGATCTATGGAACACTAAGACAAGTACACCAAGAATGGACAAAAAAAATTTCTTTATTGTTTGACAAGTAGTTATAACAATTACAAGAGAATGGGCTGAATACAAGTCGCATTCAACTTGATTCACATCAGCCGAAAGTAAAAGAACAACAATTGGTCGCAGACAGAGTCCGCTTCTCCACAACTCGCTAGCGCCCGGCGCTAGCACTAGCGTCATTGCTATCTCAGACCGCGCGAGCTCGCTGCTTCCACACTCCCCTAATCAGCCCGCACACGCAGACCGCCAGATCACAACAAGTCGCTAGCGCTTGCGCTACCCGCTACCGCCGACGCTATCTCAGTGAACTCACACAACTCGCGAGCCTTGCTCTAAGTCGCTCTGAACTCACTCTGAGTTCACTCCCACTTGAGACCGCCGATTGAGACCGCCCAAGCTCTCCTGCCGAACTTACTCCAAGTTCGCTCTGACTTAGACCGCCAATAGAGACCGCCCAAGTCGACTACTTTCTCTGATATTCTCTGTAGGGGGATTGCCCCCCTATTTATAGATTCTGGAGCCGCCACCTGGAAGTTGGTCTAGCGTCGGCGCTAGCGCCTGCGCTAGCTCACTTCACAAATCTCAACAAATAATGTTGTCCAAAATAGCTCACTAGCTCATAATGTAATCATGTCAACTGGTGCACTACCACTACAAATGCAAGACAATTTACAATATCATTTGTTAGATGTTGATCAACAGACGATAAATGCGTTACACCAATCGGTACATGATTTTCGACAAAGATCATGTATTAAACTATGTGTTTGAACTACACCTCACATCATTACATCATCAATACTTTTCGCTTTCTAACCAATATGTATTCTGATCTACTAACATTTTAACTACACGTAGAGGACATGGATCACACTGCTACTATTTTTCAAGCTAATGTTGTCCAACAAAGTCACTCACTCACAATCCAGTCACGACACCAAGCACAATGTGAACCGACACGCATGGCGTGGGACAGTCCGCGATAAGGATAAATGTTCGCCAAATGCGCAATAACCACGCGACAATTCCCCCAGGTATTGCAATTGGTTAACTTGAATCCAACATGATTCAAACTTCTAAGATAATCCATTTATAAGACTGATCCAAAATATTACCATTTTGAATAGGTTCACTGCGAAGACACTACAATCGTCGTAATGTCTGACATACGTAACTACAAATGCAAAATCAGAGAAGGAGTGAACATACTCAAGCAAGAAGATTAGTCGGTGCACCAAACATGGTGCATCCAAACACAACCTACGAAGCGATCAATGATCGTCCAATAGCACTACTGCTTCCCCAAAATAACTTAGACGAAGGAACATCTATAGGAGTTCGTCTTCTCGGTGTTCAAGGTAACAATTTCTCAGATCTGAGCCGTATGTACAGATAACGTTAACCATTCATTTCTTCATCTATCGTTTCTTTGCTACTGCATAGACAATGTCGCTACCCAACCATCAACACATCATTTATTTGCAAAAAATTGTTATCCCGCTACTCAAGTTCCTGAGGTTCATATCTTACGCCCAGCTGCATGCCCATACGGTCATGCAAAGCTATTCCACGAGGAGACTTCTACTTTGTGTTGTTGTGGAGGTAGGGTAAATGTTAATCACATTCATGAATCCACCGAATTACTTAATCTCTTCGCCGAACAAAGCATGGTGACGCACAATTTCAGACAACATATGCGTGCTTACAACCACATCTTCTCCTTCTCATCATTGGGGGTCACGCTTGACGAACGTATATTAGCAGCTGATAGCGGTGGATACACTTTCAGGGCACACTGTGCAATATATCATCAGATTGATTCTCTTCTACCTGCATCGGGAGTCGACCACGGTACCTACAAATGTTCATTTACGCTACTATACACGAGTTAGATAACAAATTGCGTGAAAATTCAGGGCTCAATACCGGACTGACTGAAAGGATCACCAACATACTAAATACAATTAACCCATT